>CM043703.1:54675726-56034476 GCA_023935145.1 Bretschneidera sinensis | reverse complement strand
GTAAGATTATAGGAGTTGATGAGCCAGCACAAGCATCTCCAATAAAAACATCCACATCAAAGGTGAGTGAAATGGAGAAGGTGAATGCACCACCTTTCCCTCAAAGGTTAGTAAAGCCAAACAAAGAAAATAAATTGCTTGATATTTCTGCAACCTTGAGAAAAGTTGAGATTAACATTCCTTTATAGATGCAATTCAACAAATTCCTGCATATGCTAAATTTTTTAAAGATTATTGCACTAATAAAAGGAAGTTTCAGGAGCATGAAATGGTGGCTTTAACTGAAGAGGTAAGTGCGGTATTGTTAAGAAAACTACCACCAAAGCTAAAATATCTAAGTAGTTTTACCATTCCTTGCAGGATAGGTGACCAGCGTTTCGAGCGTGCATTACTAGACTTAAAAGTGGATGTCGATTTGCTACCATACACTGTATTCGAGACACTGGGTTTAGGAGAGCTTCAACCAACTTCCATCACCTTGCAATTAGCAGATAGAAGCATCAAATGACCAAGAGGTATTCTTGAGGATGTCTTTGTGAAGGTAGGTGAATTTATTTTACCTGTTGATTTTATTGTATTAGATATGGAAGAATCTCCTATGCCATTACCTTTGCCCATCATCTTAGGAAGACCCTTTATGAGATTTGCTGATACAAAAATTTGTGTAAAAAAAAAGTATCGTAAGTATGAAGATAAATGGTGAGAAAATAGAATTCAAAATATTTGATGCATTAAAATTACCCCAAGATGATATGGAATGTTTTAATGTATATATAATGCAAGGTATTATTGCGAAAGCTTTTCAGGTATCCGTTGGAGACCACCCTCACCCATAGTTTCACACAATCGGATATTGAGCCTAAATATGAAGATGTTACTGATGACATCATTGAAGCTGTGCACCTCCTTGAGGCCTCTCAAAAGCATCCAAGTAAGTACACCTCCCCATTTGAAACTCTTGTATCTACTAATGCTACTCTTCTCAGGGATGCACAAAGAAGACTCAAACACATGAAGGAGCTTGGTATCACATAAAGGATAGCAGTGAGAGGGTGCACCGTCTGGCTGAAGACGTAAAACTTAGCGCTCATGGGAGGCACCCCTTTATGTTTTTATTGTTTTTCATATTTCTTGTTACTGTTTATTTTTAGTACTTTTTGTTTTCTAGTGTTACTTTAGTATTTCTTTTTCAGGGACAATATGTGCATCAATTTAAGTCTTGGGGTGTACTATGAGCCATACCAGTCCAGTTAGTTCTCCATCTCCTAAGTCAGCTCTTTCCATGTTATTCACACATTGGGGACAATGTGTAATTTAAGTTTGGGGGTATGGGAGACACATTCACACACACTTTGTCCCAGTTTTTTTATTTTTTTTATTGTTTAAAAGAGAAGATAAATGCATGTTCATGTTGTTTTGAAATTTTGGTTGATCTAAACAAATACTGTGATGTTATGTCATTAGTGAGCTTAAAATCTTGAACACATGATCTGATAATAGATTTTTAAAGTTTAGTTACTTACTTTAGACATTTGAGAATTCACATGTTTGATCTAATTTGATACAAGCACATTAGCACATAATTGTGTGAGGTATGACATGTAATTTTAATGTGTATGTTTCCATAGCTTAACTGAAACCGGATAACTTGTTGGATGAACACTTTGGCATAGAGAAGTAAAAAAAAAAAATAATTTGTATAAAAAAGAAAAATACTCATAATGATCATTAATAAACTTTCCGCTAAGTAACCGGAACTCTTGCCTCAGTAAGCAGTGAGTGTTCACGTCAAAATGTGAGAATTTTGCTTGGTAGTATTAAGACCAGTTTAGTTTCGTAGTCTTTTTGACTCGAGTTAGTAAGTCCTTATGGGTGTCTTTACACCTAATACCTTAAAACCATTTGGGTTGGGAGTCATTGACTCAACACTCGCTACATAAGATCAATTAGAAAGCTTAAGGGAACTACACATGGCAAAGTCTCATAATAAAATAAAGAAATAAAAACTAAGCTATCATTGTTCTTTCTGATGGGAAATTCGATGAATCTTGAGACATGGAGATATTACATATTGGAGTTATTTGGAAGCTTCATATTTATGTGTGATAGGAACACTTTGTGTTACGTTTTTATTGCCTTTCCTACCCTATTTGGCTTTGTAATTCTCTTAACTTTGTTATTTTGAGCTTAGTTTCTTTTCTTAGTATTTAGAAAGCTTGTGAACGTGGGAATGGTAAAATAAGGTGCTAAAATGAGTTTTTCTAGTTACTTTAGGAAATCTAAGTAGATTAAGAAAATAGTCTTATCATTCTAAGAAACTTTTCTAATTATGGAAACTTTCCTTATCTATAATTTTCTGATTTCTTTGTAGGGAATTTCAACCTTGGAATTATTTGGATGATGTGTCAAAACACAAGAGAATATTGGAGTCCATTAGTGACGTGGGTATGTCCAACTTAACATGGGCTTGCCCAACAAAAATCACGTAATCTCTTGTCAACTAAGCAAGGTGCAAGGTCTAAGCCCAAAGTGGAGGAAGATTCGGATACAATAGCCTACTGGGTTTTGGCCCATCATAATAGGCCCAAACAATATCATTTTTGAGACTTTCTTAGGTCCAAATTGAAGTTCAAGATGTCATCTTTCCAGCCCAACCAGTTTCAGCTCATTTGGAGATGTGTGGAAGAATATATGACCGTTTGAATTCTGCCAGTTGGGTCCTCCTGAAATTTCGAGATTATATTCCTCTTTCTTACTTTTGGCCATTCCTTGATTCCTTGCATGTTTTAGGGATTGTTTCCTTGCATGTTTTAGGGATTGTTTCCTTGTATGTTTCATGGCTTGTTTTTAGCATTGTTTTCTTGCTTTTCCTAAGCTTCTAAGCTTTATAAATAGGGTGTTTGTAAGCTGAAAGAGATCATCTTTTCTCTTGGAACCATCTCTACTCAAAATTCAAGAAGCAAAAGGCTGAAACACTCCACCATTCCATCTCCAATTGTGAGTACATTAGGATTTTTCCAAAATGTGTTCTCCTTCATCTATCATCATAGCCGTGAGGTTCATCACCATTAACATCTCAAGCTTCCTTGAGTGTATTCAAGAAGTGTACCCCTTATGGCTATTCTTTTTAATTGTTTCAGCCTTGGATTCTTATGTTAGAGATTATTATTAATTCAATGAGTTGATTAATTTTCAGATTTATTCTTTAATGTTTTTGAATTGTTCATGATATGTAGACATATGAATTCATTACATATGATGAATTTTCAGTTCTGTTATATTGAAAACTTTGATATTACAAATTATTGAAGCCATAATCGCACTTTCGATCACCTAATTGATCTGGAGTACGATTTAAAGTGGTAAAAGCTATGAACAATAGCCAATGTTATGGAAATTGCATGTTCTTTATCCATGGACTTTTTCATAGGAATAAGGAACATGTTATTGAATCATAATTCCTTTTGATCTTAATGATTTGTTTAAGTAATTGTAAGGATGTGCTGAGTATTAACTTGATTGCTTAAACAAAATAACTAGCTGATGGACTTTTCCTAAGCTTAGTGATTATCTAAGAATGAATTTATAAAGTGCATGATCTCTTTAGGCTTGCACTTTGATTCAATTCTGATATGTGATTGAGGCATGAATTCGTTGTCTACATTGAAACAATTTGATTAGTCATTTAACAAACTTGATTTTCTGAATTGTGAGAGAAAATGATCAATTGTAAATAATTGTTCTTTAATTTCCTTAGTAAAATTAGTAAAAAGAAAAATCAGATCATGAAAACCCCCTAATCTTAATGTTAATAGATGTGGATTTATATTTGTTTATAAACTGCTAATTAAACCAATCAAATCATTTTTTTATTATTTTTATGACTCTTTAGTATAGAGTACCCACAATCCCCGGCCAATAACGATACCCTACTAATCACTTTACTACAATCTTCTACAGGGTTTGTTGATGACCGAAATAAATAGTCTATCAAATGGCGCCGTTGCCGGGGATTGCAAAATCTCTATATTTTAGTGTCATTTAACTTGTTAATATTCTGCTTAGCATATATTATAACTTGTGTTTTACTTGATTGAAATTTTAGCATTTGACTTCATTAAAACCATTTGTAACGTTTGTATGAAGGGAAGCTCATTATTATTTGTATTTCAAACTTTAACTTATATATTGATTCCTTTGCTTTTGTTATTTAGGTCCATGAATGTCAGCAGTTAGTAGAAAGACTCAAGAACTGAGAAAACGCTTGGCTTTACTAAAAGAAGTTGCACTTTCTACAAATCAACCCCCACCTCACCAAGTAGGGAGGCTAAAGTTGGAGGAGTCAGATAACTTTTCACATCACTTGTCAAACGAGGAAGAAGACATGCCTGACTTAGAAGACGCAAGTAAAGAAGACGAAGTACCAATGGCTGAAACTATTAGACAAATGTCTTCTTCAACTGATGGGGGAGCTGCACCAACTTGTATTACTTATCCAGAACCAGCAGTTGGCAAGATAGCTGAGTTCGAACTGAAGAGTGGGTTCTTGCACCATTTGCCCAAATTCCATGGGCTCACTAACGAAGATCCTCACAAACATCTCAAGGAGTTCCAGTTTGTGTGTTCAAGTATGTGCCCACAAAATGCGGATCTCAACATTCTGAAGCTGAAGTCATTCCATTTTTCACTTGAAGATAGGGCAAAGACTTGGTTGTTTGATCTACCATTGGGTTACATCAACACATGGGAGAAGCTGATGATTGAGTTTCTGACTAAGTACTTCCCTGCCTCAAGAATTACTGTCTTGAGGAAGCAGATAACTGGAATTGAGCAAAGGAAGGATGAGGCGTTCTATGCCTACTATGAGAGATTCAAGAGCTTAATTGCATCATGTCCTTCACATGGGATGAAAGAAGGGAATCTTCTCACTTACTTTTATGAGGGACTTCTCCCCCTCGAACGTCAATTGTTAGATGTTGCTGCTGGCGGTTCTTTTATCGATAAGACACCTGATGTTGCTAAGGAGTTGCTCGCCCAACGTGCGCTTAATTATCAACAATATGAGGGAGTGTTAAACTCCACTCATGGAGTGAATGAGGTATCTTCTAACTCTGCTCTTGAGGAAAAAGTTAATAAAATGTCTACTCTTCTGTCTCAGGTACTGAACGCGAATGGAGCACAAGTACAACAAGTTGCTCAAATTTGTGGTGTGTGTTGTACTCAAGGGCATCCAACTGACCAATGTCCCCAACTAATCAACAATGGAGGATGGAAGTCTCTTAACGCTATTGGGTTTCAAGGTAATCAAGGTGGACAAAGGTACAACCCTTTCTCTAACACATATAACCCTGGGCTTAGAGATCACCCCAATTTTCGTTGGGCCAACAATGATAATGTTCAGAACCCTCAAGGCCAAGGGCAAGTGTTTCCACGCCCTTCAGGTTTGTTTATGAGGCCTCAGGTACCTCAAAACTTTGTCCCTAATTCTATTCTGCCTACAAATTTTGTTGCTTCTAATTATGATGAAATTTTAAAGTCCCTTGCTCAAGGGTAACAGAATTTAACTACTGCTACTCAAGCTCTTGTTACAGGTCAACAAGCTCACACTAAGGATATTGCAGAGCTGAAGAAGCAATTGGGACAAGTGGTGGACTTCATGGGGAAGATAACGGAGAGTGAAAAATTGCCTAGCAACACTGTTCCCAACCCAATTATTGAGCAAGCTAAAGTTGTTACCACAAGGAGTGGTAAAACCCTTGTGGATGTTCCTAAAACTCAGAAGAAAGCCAAAGTGACCCACGATGAGGAAGATGATGTTAAGAGCACCAAGAAGGAAATACAGAAAGATCCCGCCACTTCAATGGCGGAAGTGATTAGTCCTCCATCATTTGAGAATGTTTTAAAACCTCAAAGTAACGAACAAAACCCTAAACACTCTTTTGATTCTAATCCTTTTGCTTGTGTACCTTTTTCTAGTAGGTTTGCCAAAACTAAGAATGATGAATCTGATCAGGCCATCTTGAAGATTTTTAAGAAGGTACAAGTCAACATGCCTTTGATTGAGTGCTTGAAGCAAGTGCCAAGATATGCCAAGTTTCTGAAGGAGCTTTGCACTACAAGGAGGCAAACTCGTGAGAATGAGGTGGTGAAGTTGAATGAGACAGTCTCTGCTGTCATCCAAAGGAAATTGCCACCAAAGCTTAAGGATCCAGGGAGTTTTTCTGTTCCTTGTGTGATTGGTACCAACAAATTTGATAATGTCATGCTAGACTTAAGTGCTTCAATTAATGTGATGCCTTATAGTCTTTATGCTTCTTTAGAGCTAGGTGCACTTAAAAGTGATAATATTGTTATCCAATTGGCTAATCGATCTAATAAGTATCCTAAAGGATACGTTGAAGATGTTCTTGTGCAAGTTAATCAACTCATTTTTCCTGCAGACTTCTATATCAATGATATGGAAGATTCGCCCCTAAATTCTACTCCGTTGCTTTTAGGACGCCCATTCATGAGGACCGCAAGAACAAAGATCGATGTTTATGAGGGAACTCTAACCATGGAATTTGATAATGAAGTTATACGCTTCAATATCTTTGAAGCCATGAGGTATCCATTGACTGACATTAAACCCTGTTTTTCTATTGATGATATTAACTCACTTGCACAGAGATTTTTGGAAGCAATGGAAGAGGATTAGTTGAAAGTAACACTCTCTCAAGGAGTTGGTTATACTGAGAATGGAGAATCCATTTCTAGGGCTGAGTTAGAGAAGACTGAAGAGCCCATTGTGATCAAAACCGTAACCTCCCTTGAGGCCCGACCCACAAGGTCTATTCCTCCTTTGTCCTTTCCTATTTCCACTAACAAAATGTTACCTTCAGTGATACAGGCCCCTACACTTGAGCTTAAGGTTTTTCCAGATCACTTGAAGTATGTCTTTTTGGGGGACAAGGAGACGCTGCTTGTTATTATATCCTCGAAGTTGGAGGAGGACCAAGAAAAGAAGCTTGTGGATGTTCTGAAGAAGTACAAGACCGTCATTGGTTGGACTTTGGCATATATCAAGAGAATTAGCCCAACCATATGCGTCCGTAGGATCCTGTTAGAGGATGGTGCCAAACCCACCAGAGATGCTCAGAGACGCCTACATCCACCTATGATGAAGGTTGTGCAAGATGAGGTAATTAAGTTACTTGATTGTGGCGTTATTTACCCTATTTCAGATAGCAAGTGGGTGTCTCCTGTTCAAGTTGTACCAAAGAAGTCAGGAGTTACTGTGGTAAAGAATGAGGAGAATGAGTACCTCAAAGAGTGGTAACTGGTTATCGAGTTTGCATAGACTACAGGAAGCTCAACGCTTCAACAAGGAAGGACCATTTCCCTCTGCCCTTCATCGATCAGATGCTTGAGAGGTTAGCTGGTTATCCTTTTTATTATTTTTTGGATGGATATAGTGGGTACAACCAGATCTGTATAGCGCAAGAGGACCAAGAGAAGACCACCTTCACTTGCCCTTTTGGCACTTATGCCTACAGACGTATGCCATTCGGATTGTGCAATGCACCAGGTATGTTTCAACGTTGTATGCTCTCTATTTTCTCTGAATACATCGAGAATATCATTAAGGTCTTTATGGATGATTTTAGTGTCTTTGGCAGAGATTTTGATGCATGCTTAGGAAATTTGGAACTTATTCTGAAATGTTGTGTTGAAACTAACTTGGTTCTAAATTGGGAAAAGTGTCACTTCATGGTGACTCAAGGGATTGTTTTAGGACATATCATATCTGCTAGGGGGATTGAGGTTGATGAATCTAAGGTAGATCTTGTGCGTTACTTACCCTCTCCCACTTATGTGAGAGAGATTTGTTCATTTCTTGGTCATGCAGGATTTTATAGGCGGTTTATCAAGGATTTCTCTAAGGTATCAAGGCCCTTATGTAGTTTGCTCCAGAAGGACACTCCCTTTGAGTTTGATGAGGAGTGTAAGAAAGCTTTTGAGAAGCTGAAGGAGTTATTAACTACTGCTCTCATCATGTCTCCACCTAATTGGTCCTTACCTTTTGAATTGATGTATGACGCCTCAGATTACGCCGTTGGGGCTGTTTTGGGACAAAGAATGGACAAGAAGCCCTACGTCATCTACTATGCCTCTAGGACACTCAATGATGCTCAACTGAACTATTCCACAACTGAAAAAGAGCTCCTTGCTGTCGTTTTTGCCTTAGATAAATTTCGCTCTTATTTACTTCAAACTAAAGTTGTTGTTTATACTGATCATGCAGCTTTGAAGTATTTGATGACAAAGAAAGAGGCCAAACCAAGACTGATTAGATGGGTGCTTTTGCTTCAAGAATTTGATTTGGAGATCAAGGACAAAAAGGGGACTGAAAACTTGGTAGCTGACCATTTGAGCAGACTTGTTCATGAGGAGGACGTCCTACCCCTGAAAGAATCATTCCCAGATGAGAAGCTCTTTGGGATTGAGGTAAGTGAGCCTTGGTATGCTGATATTGTGAATTATTTAGTTACTAGGCAATTTCCTGACACTTTACCTCGTTCTAATAAAGAAAAACTTAAGCATATGGCTAGGCATTACATATGGGATGAACCTTATTTGTGGAAGCATTGTAGTGATCAAATCATTAAAAGGTGTGTCCCTGAATCTGAGCATAAATCGATACTTGCCTTTTGTCATTTTGAGTCTTGTGGTGGACATTTTGGTGCTCGTAGGACAGCCCGTAAGGTATTAGATTGTGGTTTTTTCTGGCCTTCTATTTTTAAGGATGCATACTTGTATTGCATGACTTGTGACAGGTGCTAGAGGACAGGTAACTTAGGCTCTAGGGATTAGATGCCCATGGTCCATATTATAACTGTTGAGATTTTTGATGTTTGGGGCATTGATTTCATGGGGTCGTTTCCTTCATCTAACGGGTTTCTTTACATTCTTTTGGCTGTTGATTATGTGTCTAAGTGGGTGGAGGCTAAAGCCACCATAACTAATGACTCTAAAGTTGTTGTAGATTTCTTTAGATCTAACATATTTGCTAGGTTTGGAATGCCTCGTGTGATTATTAGTGATGGTGGATTACACTTCTGCAACCGTACAATTGAGGCCCTGCTCAAGAAGTACAAAGTGACTCATAAGGTGGCAACACCTTATCATCCTCAGACGAGTGGACAAGCAGAGGTCTCAAATCTTGAGATTAAGGGGATTTTGGAGAAGACTGTGGGCCCTACACGCAAGGATTGGAGCAAAAGACTTGATGATGCACTTTGGGCTTATAGGACAGCTTACAAGACGCCAATTGGGATGTCTCCATTCAGACTTGTCTATGGTAAAGCGTGTCACTTACTAGTTGAGCTTGAGCATAGAGCATGGTGGGCTATTAAGTCTTTCAATATGGACATTGATGAGGCTGGTTTACATAGAAAACTCCAACTGAATGAACTTAAGGAAATCAGAAACGAGGCATATGATAGTGCATGGATCTACAAGGAGAAAACTAGAGCTTTTCATGATAAGATGATCCGTGGCAAGGCCTTTGTTGTGGGCCAAAAAGTTCTTCTCTTCCATTCTAGACTTAAACTTTTTCCTGGTAAGTTACGTTCTAGATGGGTTGGTCCATTCATTGTCACTAATATTTTTCCTCATGGTGCTATGCAGATAAAAAGTGACAAAACTGGAAATGAATTCAAGGTGAATGGTCATCGCTTGAAACCTTACTATGAGGCTTTTGAGGAGCACACTATGGAGGATGTACCCCTCCTAGAGGTGTCACTCACAAAGGACTAAAAACGAGGTACAAAGTCTAGGCTGAAAGACTGTAAACATTAAAGCGCTGCTTGGGAGGCAACCCAATTCAACCAAAGCTGTGGATGAGTCATTAACACAGATTTGCATTCTTTTTCTCTCTTCTATTTACGTTGGTTGATCTTTATATGTTATTTGTTTTGTGTGATTTTCGTAAATACCTTACCCATGTTTATATTCTATATTACATGCTTATTCTTATATACATTGAGGACAATGTACGATTTAAGTGTGGGAGAGGGATTTACATCTTTTTGAGTCATATAATTGCTTTTTAGGTTTTAGGACCCCTTCCAACTCAATGATGAAACTGATTCTTAATGGTTTTTAAATAGTTTGAGCATACTTTTAAAGATAAAACAAGAAATTGAGTTAATTTGCTTATATTGTAGTCATACTTGGAAATTTTGATGCACATTAGCCTTGATTTGAGTAATCTGTTGCTTTAGAGTGAAGCATGGAGACATATTGAATGATACTTGCATAATCCCACAATATTTGTGAGTTTTTCGAGCCTTATAATTGATTCATTATGCATATCAATTCAAATTCTCTTCTTAGTGCATCTTGTGAATATAATGTTTTCTAGAACTTGCTTTTAAACCACTTGAGACGATCGTACATGTTCAGATTTGGAGAAGACGGAGGCAAATTAGGATTTTACCACCATGACTAAATAGCCTTTATCCTGATCATGATTTGACCCCTAGATAGCATTTTGAGCCTGAATTAGCTTATTTTCTTCATTAACCCACATTCATTTACTCTTACGAACTTAAACACTTTACCTACCCTGTTTCCTTGGAACTAGGGAGCTTGGATCTTGTTTATGTTGATTTGTAACGTGGAGATGGTGGAAAAGCATAAGTGTGGGGGAATTTCATGTGGTTCTAAAGTGGTTGTTTCCGAAAAAAAAAAAAAGAAAAAGAAAAAGGAAGATAAAAGGAGTAGTAGGGGAAAAAAAACTGTTGTGATTCAAAGAATACAAGTTCTGAAGAATTGGGAGTATTATGAGTCTTTAAAGCAAGTTGAAAGCCAAAGTGATTAAATCCACCCTATTGTGATGGAAACGTGGTACTTAATAATGATGATCTATTTATGACGTTATTGAATGCTTTCTAGTTCTAAGGAAATTTTGTGACATCCTTTCTCTTTTTTCTTATGAAACCTTGACCCCTTAGCCCCATTACAACCCTTTCAAAGACCTCCTGATCCTTTGATGTTCTGTTTTTGATGTGGAGAGTGGGTGCACAAGCAAGCCTATGGTTTAAACTGTTTTCACAAGTGATTGAGTAATTAGTATAGCTAGCACCACATTTAAATGAGTGAAAACCAGAGTGATGCATTGTGAGAAGTAAAATTTGATACTATTTGTGCATTAACTCGAGGGTGGCATATTACACTTACTCTTGGCTGATTATTCACACACACACTCAAAGTACGAATGTTATATAATCTTAATAACTCAGTGGCTTGTTTATTTGAGGTAAACTTGTGCTCTCCGTACTTTATTATGCCATATTGCCTAAGGGATCTCTGAGATGTAAGTTGGAAGGATTAGAGTCATTTAATTTGTGTTATGTCATCGTGGTGTCATTTAGTTTATGTTGTTTCTCTTAAGATTCCACTAGGTTACATATTGTTTTGTTTTGCTAAGGGACTAGCCAAAGCTAAGTGTGGGGGAATTTGATAGGAACACTTTATGTTACGTTTTTATTGCCTTTCCTACCCTATTTGGCTTTGTAATTCTCTTAACTTTGTTATTTTGAGCTTAGTTTCTTTTCTTAGTATTTAGAAAGCTTGTGAACGTGGGAATGGTAAAATAAGGTGCTAAAATGAGTTTTCCTAGTTACTTTAGGAAATCTAAGTGGATTAAGAAAATAGTCTTATCATTCTAAGAAATTTCTAATTATGGAAACTTTCCTTATCTATTATTTTCTGATTTCTTTATAGGGAATTTCCACCTTGGAATTATTTGGATGATGTGTCAAAACACAAAAGAATATTGGAGTCCATTAGTGACATAGGTATGTCCAACCTAACATGGGCTTGCCCAACAAAAATCACATAATCTCTTGTCAACTAAGCAAGGTACAAGATCCAAGCCCAAAGTGGAGGAAGATTCGGATGCAACAGCCTACTAGGTTTTGGCCCATCATAACAGGCCCAAACAATATCATTTTTGAGACTTTCTTAGGTCCAAATTGAAGTTCAAGACGTCATCTTTCCAGCCCAACAAGTTTCAGCTCATTTGGAGATGTGTAGAAGAAGATATGACCGTTTGAATTATGCTAGTTGGATCATCCTGAAATTTCGGGATTATATTCCTCTTTCTTACTTTTAGCCATTCCTTGATTCCTTGCATGTTTTAGGGATTATTTCCTTGCATGTTTTAGGGATTGTTTCCTTGCATGTTTCATGGCTTGTTTTTAGCATTGTTTTCTTGCTTTTCCTAAGCTTAGAGGGTTGTTCTAAGCTCTATAAATAGGGTGTTTGTAAGCTGAAAGAGATCATCTTTACTCAAAATTCAAGAAGTAAAAAGCTGAAACACTCCACCATTCCATCTCCAATTGTGAGCACATTAGGACTTTTCCAAAATGTGTTCTCCTTCATCTATCATCATAGCCGTGAGGTTCATCACCATTAACATCTCAAGCTTCCTTGAGTGTGTTCAAGAAGTGTACTCCTTACAGCTATTCTTTTTAATTGTTTCAGCTTGGATTCTTATGTTAGAGATTATTATTAATTCAATGAGTTGGTTAATTTTCAGATTTATTCTTTAATGTTTTTGAATTGTTCATGATATGTAGACATATAAATTCATTACATATGTTGAATTTTCGGTTATGTTATATTGAAAACTTTGATATTGCAAATCATTGAAGCCATAATCGCACTTTTGATCACCTAATTGATCTGGAGTACGATTTAAAGTGGTAAAAGCTATGAATGATAGCCAATGTTATGGAAATTGCATGTTCTTTATCCATGGATTTTTTCATAGGAATAAGGAACATGTTATTGAATCATAATTCCTTTTGATCTTAATGATTTGTTTAAGTAATTGTAAGGATGCGCTGAGTATTAACTTGATTGCTTAAACAAAATAACTAGCTGATGGACTTTTCCTAAGCTTAGTGATTATCTAAGAATGAATTTATAAAGTGCATGATCTCTTTAGGCTTGCACTTTGATTCAATTCTGATATGTGATTGAGGCACGAATTCGTTGTCTACATTGAAACAATTTGATTGGTCATTTAACAAACTTGATTTTCTGAATTGTGAGAGAAAATGATCAATTGTAAATAATTGTTCTTTAATTTCCTTAGTAAAATTAGTAAAAAGAAAAATCAGATCATGAAAACCCCCTAATCTTGTGTAATGTTAATAGATGTAGATTTATATTTGTTTATAAACTGCTAATTAAACTAATCAAATCATTTTTTTAATTATTTTTATGACTCTTTAGTATAGAGTACCCGCAATCCCCGACCAATAACGATACCCTACTAATCACTTTACTACAATCTTCTGCAGGGTTTGTTGATGACCGAAATAAACGGTCTATCAATGTGCTAGTTCACCTTACACTGATTCGAACTTGTGATGCCTTAGCCAGCCTCTTGTAAGTAATTAGATTTTAAAATTCTTATTCATTACGAAGATGGGTTTATCTTTTTAAACTTGCTTATGAATGAATATCATGGTTTTGTGTGATACTTAAATTTTTAGATACCATGAAGGATGAATTTATCTTTGTGTTCTTTGTTTTTCATTTAGTTTTTAGTTTCGTATTGCTAAGGGACTAGCAATATGTAAGTTTGGGGGTGTGATAAGTACTTAAATATTCATATTTAAGCCCTTAGTTTACATTTGTTAAGCTCTTGGTTTGTGTTATTTTATTTTATTCTATTTTATTTTATTTCTGTGTTTTTTGTGTTTTTATGGGTTTTTGGAGAAAAATGGAGCATTATGGAATTATCTGGCTTAAAGAGCAAATCTGGAAAAGCTGGAGTCTACCTAGTGCGATCGAGTGCAGGACACCTGCGATCGAGCACAACAGCACTCAAGCACCCAAGCTAGGATCGAGCGCACCTGCGCTCGAGCGCACCAATCTGTGATCGAGCACACACGTGCATAAGTGAATAGTAAAACGACAGTTCTTATTTTGAAAATAAATATAGGGTTTTGTTTTACGAGTTTGAGGGTTTCTAAATGTTCCTAAACCTTATAAATCGGCCTGTAAACACAGAAATTAGGGGGGATTGTCTAGGAGAGATTCTAGAGACGAATTGACGACTCGTCCAGGAAATACCTTCCGGGTTTATTCTTTCCTCCCTTTACTTTATTTTATGAAGATGTTTAACATCAAACTCATGTGTAACTAATTTACTAGTAAAGGTTTGATTGAAGCCCTGATTATGTTTACTCAATAATTCAGTATTGACGCCTTTGCGATATTTATATTATGATGCTTAACTTGATTAATTCTTGTTTTCTTGAATTCCTCACATGTGTTTGCCTGATCAACATATGCATGTGATATGGACTAGTTAGTTAAATCAACTTGGATGACCTAGTCCCGGGTTTAGCAATAGTAACAAAAGAAATCCACGCCGGGTTCTTGGGTTAATCAACATGAAAAACCGGGAGTATATACCATGCCTTAGGTCTCGTGTGTTTGTCGATTTCCACAGATATTATGCTTTCTTAAGGAACAACTTAGTATAAACCATACTAAATACTTTAAGAAAGAAAAGAGTTAGAGTATACACCATGCCTAACTCGTTGCTTAGGGAAATCAATAGCTTAAGGAGAATACACCATGCCCTTAGGTTGACAGACATTAGGTATTCATGACGTAATTAAAGCATTGACATATTGTTTTGTTGTGAAAGTATGATTAGTGGTGGATATCAAGTCCCTACGTTTTTATCATTATCGATTCAAACTCAATATTTATTTCTCTCGTTTTATATTGCGAAATTAATTCTAAATCAAAATTTACCAATCTCTGTGGAGATGATCTCGCATTTGCACACTATACTACTATGTTGACATTGTGCACTTGCAAGTCAAACTGTTCAATTATTTTCCTAATAATTTAGGTAGATTTTTGCACAACAGTTAGCGTTTGGTATTGTTGCGTATTTTTTGCTTTTTGTTTTTTGTTTTTGTTTTATTTCTGTTTTGTTTTTGATATTTTGAAATAAAAAAAATATGTTTGCTATTGAAATCAGTTTCTTGTGTTCTAAACTTGAAAAAAAAACAAATTTAATTGGTAACAAAAAACCTGTTTCTTGTTTTCATTTTTTAAAAATAATAATAGTCATATATGGTCAATGTGTGTATCATTACACAATAATAAGAAGGATAATAATGGAATGAGATATAATTGTTAAATATGAATATAGCATATCTATAATAAAGTTGATATTTAACAATATTACTGACTAATTGGTAAGAAATTCAAAATAATTCAAAAGTCCATAAATTGTATTATAATTAGCAAGAATCCAAAAAAATAAAATAAAAAAGAAGAGTTTCTAATTTAGACAACCATTGTCATTTTATAGCTCTTCCCACATTTGACAAGCAATTTCATCCCTAATACGAGCCATATAACTCAAACGACATTGTGTTACATTAACTTCCATAAATCCTTGTGATGTACTAGTCTCTAGGTAATATTAATTTGTCAAAGTGAATAAAAACTGTTTCTATGATGTTAACTAATATACAGTATATATAGTATTATATAAGCTACATAATTTACCTTACAACTATGATATTTTTCGAGAAGTGAAGACCAACTACATAATTAAAAGTGCCCAAATTCTTTGTCCATTTGGTTTTCATTGGACAAATTTATATTAAAATAGTAAAATAAATTATATGGCTCTCACTTTGGCTTGAACTTGGGCCAGGAACAAGGAATGGGAGACAGCACTGAGTTCCATGTCGTTTTTGCGGGTTCAATTTGTTTTCGAAAATTGTAGAAACATGTTTTTTTGGTTTAATTTTAGTTTTTGTTTCCATAAATTTGAAAACAGAAACATGTATAAAGTCCACCCAAATGCGTTTTTTTGTTGCTGTTTTTATTTTTTATTTTTTTGAAACGAAAACAAAAGAAGTAATATTAAAACGAAAACCTTAATTTATGGTTTTTGAAACCATTTATGATAAAATAATTATAGAATTATAAATTATTTAATGTTTAGTAAAGTAAAAATGAAAACAATTTTTATAAAATAAATTTAAATTTTTATAAATAAAATTTATTTCATAAATAATTTTTTAAAGTGTTTGAGTTAATTTTTGTTTATAAACTGCCCCAAACAAAATAAACAATTTATAAACTCAATTAAGTTATGCCACGAAAACTAAAAAAATGGGGCGAAAAATCATGGAATTCATTAAACTCCTTAGTCGGGGGAAAGTTTTTACCTCCAAATATATTCACTTTCTTTACGTGAAAAAAAGACATACACAATTTTACATATTAAGGTATTTGTACCCATCATCTATTATTCTGATTTTTAATTTTTACATCGAATTATGTAAGTGATGTTTGTGAGAAATTTTTATTTATATTCGAAACAAATCATTATTTTTTCGTTAGATAATTTTATTAATAATATCTATATAATTATTATTTCTGTTATTGATAAAGTTACTTAATAATAATTAATAAAATTTTTATAAAATTTTCACACCAGTGCCGAGAAGAATTTCTCGGTCGTCGGACTACATTTTCTATGTTTCACAGATTTTGTTTCTTCTCGGGGAAAAAGACAGGTTGACATCTCCTCAGGTACCGTGCATAATCATTTTGCCCCACTGATTTGCGCACTGATACCGGAAAACAGACCGTGTGCTGGAAGAAAAATAAAAAAGGCACGCATTTAAAAAAATTTCTCTGCTAACAGCGACCAAGATTAAGTCAGAGGCTATTTTCGTCATTTCAAATCGTGAAAAATTAGATTCAAATGACGATCTCTCAGATCCGGCCCAGAAAGAGCCACCGTCGATTCAAAATATATAGAGTAAGAAAAAGCGTCACGGCTCTAAGATACCTTATATGGCCAGTAATCAATAAAAATCCTCCACATGGCGGTCTCTGGCGAGTACACTTTCCTTTCAAACTTACGTGGGATCTCTCAAATCCATCGGTGAGAATCTCTACTCAAGGCCACTGTTGTCTTAACATTCACTATGACGTCGTCGTTTTCGTAACCTCCGTCGCCGTTACCTGGCCTATCCTAAGTCCTAACCTCTACTGCTCCACTATACCATCGCGCATGATTCCGTGGATTTTCTCTTTGTAGAATCTTTCCCTCTCTCAAGAAAATAAAACTTTTCTTTCCGTCTTTTCAGACTCTCAATTTTTTTAACAATATATTTTGTGATCCCATTGCTTCTCTCATCTTCTCTGAATATCTCTCTCAAAGCTCTTTTTTCTCTCTACATAATTCTCTACCTTCAAAACTAATTTTGCAGCGTTATTCACTCGATACAGATCGTGCTTACGTCTCTCTCTACACGTTCACTGCTTCTCTCCGTACCTTTTCTCTCTCTAGCTTTATTTGTAAAGTCGATTTAGTCTTTTATTTTCCTGGATTTATCGTAATGTGGAATTTCAAATTCTAAGGTCCGTGAATTACTGAGTGGTATTTAAGAAATGAGAATTCAAATCCAAGATAAGCTGATTTTTAGATTTTGATAGTGAAAATGAGCGACCAGGTGACTTAGGTTGTACTGATCTCGCGAGAATTTCTGTTTAGAATTCAATTTTTTTTGTTCCTTGGAAGTTTTTGTTTAGAAATTTGGTGGATTGCGAGGGGCGAAAATGTCGAAGGTGGTGTACGAAGGGTGGATGGTAAGGTATGGAAGGAGAAAGATCGGGCGATCCTTTATTCACATGCGGTATTTCGTGCTCGAGCCTCGGCTTCTCGCGTATTACAAGAGGAAGCCGCAGGATAATCAGGTAAAAGAAAATAATTATTTCATTTTTGGCAGGTAAAAGAAAATAATTATTTCATTTTTGGTTGGTTGATTAACTGTTTCAGCTCAAAATTGTGGATTTGAGCACCGCAGTGCTTTGATCAGTATTTTGCAAGTCTCTCTTCTCTCTCTTTTAATGGCTTCGCAACCTAAAGTTATGCTCTAATTTTTGGTAAGGAGGCGAGAAAAGTGTTTCTAGGAATGCTTGTTTTAAGCATGTCTGATTACAGGACTTAGGTGATGTTTTGGGAACATACTTTAAACAATAGTAGGAGGATCTTGTTGAGAAAGAAGAGTGGTGTATTTTTAAGCGTTATTACTATATTTGAAAAGAAAACAGTGGAAATTTAGCTCTAAGAATCTTCTTATGCTTGGACTGTGAGGCTTTCTTTTTCACTGTATATTTTGGTAACTGATGCGGTTCAGAAATGAATTTCAAGGTATTTTTAAAGAATGAAAGGTTTGACTAATGGTGTTTGTTTATGCTAAATTAGGTCCCGATCAAGACCATGGTAATAGATGGCAATTGTAGGGTGGAGGACCGAGGCCTGAAGACTCACCATGGACATGTGAGTTATATTTTCCTTTTCAGATGTATTTTTATATACAAAGATACAGACGCACCCACTCTCTTGGATATAAATATGTATTATGTAATTACATGTACGTATTTATGTGTATAAATTGAACAAGTGTAGAATGTAGAAATCTATATGCACAAGAAAACACATCCTTATGATTCAGAGGTTTTAGATGCTATGTTCATGGCTTCAACTATGGGAATTTTTGTTGGTGTGTCTTTTGAATTTCATCTTTAGGGCAGTGGGTGGAGTTCAGCATGTGCTGTCATATTAATTTCCAACCTTCATTGCCACAAAAAGATTAGATTGGCCAAAATGCCAAATTTCAAATCAATTAAATGGCCGTAGGTTCACCTTGGTGAGCTTGCATTCTTATGTGTAATGGCTTGGAATCCCATAAGATTTGAAATATTATATTGGGTTGCTGTGATGACCTAGATGAACAAATAAAAGAAAGACCTACAACATTGTTGACTCAAAAATTTTCCTGACATTATAGTTTTGCTGAATTGATATCTTTAACCTAGTTTTGGCTGGAGATAGTTTACTTCATGGGCAGAGGCTTGATGATATGAATATCAGAGTCGGTATGTAGATATATATGTTGCCTTTCAAGGAATTCTTACTAAACATTTGCTCAAGGGTTAAGGATAACATATTTCATTCCACAATGTGTTAACTACTACATCCCATATTACTTCTGGAATTCTTTGTAAAGATATCCTTGTTTACACCTTTGGTTTCTTATGGGGTTGCTTCATTGTAATTTTTTTTGATAGCTAAAAGTATAGTATAAACGAGTACTTATAAAAAAAAAAGTATAGTATAAAAGGGCACCAAGGGGGTGCGGCCAATGTACAAATAACTATGAAAACTATAAGATAAATCTCATTCATAGAAAAATTCTACTCTAGCGAAAAACAAGGGTGTTATGCCACCAATCTTTAAGATAATCAGTCGACTTTTCCAACCCATCAAAAACTCTCCTATTCCATTCTAAACAAGCCAACCACCAAATGGAGATTGGGATCAAAGCGATGATCTTTTTTTGACATTATGACATCTTTTGATTACTTAGTAATATTTAATATCAAGTAGTTTAGATGTCTTAACACTTACTGAAAGCCTTACTCTTCTTCTTCCTCCCTTCTCATGTTGGATGGAGCATCACATTCGTTTAAAATTTTTGGAGGCAGTGTTTACGGCCATTCTTTTTTAAATGAGATAAGACTTTATATAATTCGTAGAATTCTTGGCCTGTAAGTAATTTTGTACATGGGTTGGCACCCCCTTAATTCCCTTTAAATATACTTTTACTTAGTTTTTTTGGAAGCAGTAGGGATCATGATGTTAGTATTTAGTAGCATAATGATTTCCCTTGATTTGTTTTTGGCATTAGACATGAATTCAATGTGCTAGTCTTTAATATGGTAACAAATATATATCAAATATTAATTTTAATTTACATTTATATTTTATTGAATATGCAAGTTTTATGGTATAAGCTTATATTCCAACGTAGCTGGTGAAAAGGCTCTGGAAGGTATTGAGAAAGTGGGAAGTATCTAATATATATATATGCTTTGAAGCGTTGGAAAGGACATTTCCCAGCGCACAAAGGGTTTGAGGCATGCATGAGTTTTAACAATAAGAAAAAGAAGAAAACATATTTATATGAACAATGATGCGTATCAAGGAGTAGTTACTAATGTGAGAATTAGCATGGCAACAATAATATATTTTTTTTATTATGATTTTGTATAGTTAGGATTCAGTTTGACTTTTTTTTTTATTTTTTTTTTTGCTTTGATTATAGATGAGATCACCATAAATATTTTGGATGGTTTTCCTTGGTGCATGTAATTATTGAATGATGTAGTTAATAGATGAGGTGAAGATCGAGTTTAGCCTTCGCTTTGAGTTGCATCATCTTGGTGTCTTTTAATACAATTTTACTTGTAAAAAAAGGAATTGTGAAGCAGTTTAAAGTTTTCAATCAAGCAGAACTAAGATTGAATGCTTGGAATGCAACTTCAATTAAATGGGATAGGGTTGAGGAAAATATGAAATTGATGGCCAAAAAATTGTTAAGTGTGGTTTTTACGGTTATGTTTGTCCATCATCCATAAGGTAGGTGATACAAAAGGAACTTTTATTTTTTTTTTGGTAAATGAGAAAATGTATCATAAAGACACCAAAAGGCGGACTAAAGTAGGAAGCATGCAAGAGATGGTGATGTAGGATAGCAACTCAAGAAATGTAAAGAAATAAAGGAAGAAATAGAAGAGGAGATTAAGGAGATGAAAAAGGAGGATAGGAGGAGGTGGCAACAAAATAATGAAAGAGTAAAGAGGAAATAAGTGAGAAGTAGAAGAATTCAAAGGGATAGGGGAAGAAATGAAGGATAAGATATAAAGAGAAGGGAGATTCCAAAACTCTGTAGTTTATTCTCAAATTCAAGTCTCTCTAAAACAATAATATTTGTGCTTTTATATAGGCAGGACTGAAGTAGGAAGCATGCAAGAGATGGTGATGTAGGATAGCAACTCAAGAAATGTAAAGAAATAAAGGAAGAAATAGAAGAGGAGATTAAGGAGATGAAAAAGGAGGATAGGAGGAGGTGGCAACAAAATAATGAAAGAGTAAAGAGGAAATAAGTGAGAAGTAGAAGAATTCAAAGGGATAGGGGAAGAAATGAAGGATAAGAGATAAAGAGAAGGGAGATTCCAAAACTCTGTAGTTTATTCTCAAATTCAAGTCTCTCTAAAACAATAATATTTGTGCTCTTATATAGGCAGGACTGAAGTAGGAAGCATGCAAGGGATGGTGATGTAGGATAGCAACTTAAGAAATGTAAAGAAATAAAGGAAGAAATAGAAGAGGAGATTAAGGAGATGAAAGAGGAGGGTAGGAGGAGGTGGCAACAAAATAATGAAAGAGGAAAGAGGAAATAAGTGAGAAGTAGAAGAATTCAAAGGGATAGGGGAAGAAATGAAGGATAAGAGATAAAGAGAAGGGAGATTCCAAAACTCTGTAGTTTATTCTCAAATTCAAGTCTCTCTAAAACAATAATATTTATGCTCTTATATAGGCATGACTAATAACTAAGCAAGGAAATAAAATCAAACCCAAATCTCTAATTTCCTAAACCTAAAATTCTAGAATCCTATTTGATTCACAAGAAAAGTGCAATTACAGAATAATCCTACAAATAACCCAAAATCCAAGATTACAAATTAATACAATTTTTAGTCTTTCTTGCCACGTCATCAGGTAGACTCAAGAGAAGAAAAAGAAAAAAAAATTGAAAACAAAGAGGAAAAGAAAATTAGAACCTAAGGACAAGAAAGTAATGCATCTAGTAAAAATATTATAATATGTAAAACCAGAGGTAATAGATCACCATTTATAGGAAGTTCTTAAGCATCTCATCTTCACTTTATGCAAAGAGGATTAGGCTCTATCAAAAGCCCTTCCTTTCCTTCCATGAGGTTCACATAACACAAAGTGATTTTATTCGGGACTTTCTTGTAGTGGTCTAAGCCATAACAGCCAATGCATGATTCTATCAATTGAATAACTGAACCTGGCATCACAAAAGCAGCACCAAATGGTGAAAAGGCCATACTCCACACACCACAAGGAAACATACAATGCAACAATGAGTGACCAACATTTTCCTCATTGCGTTTGCACTTGAAACACCAAAAATAATATTTTTGATCTTGATCAAATTCTCAGTTCAGAGAATTTTGCCAAACACCACTAACCAAACAAATAAAGAAAGCTTAATAGGGGCTTTTACTCTCCATGTTGCTTTCTAAGGAAGTGAAGTCTCCTCCGTACCAGATAACTCATTATAAAAATACCCAACTTGGATGTACCCCCTTGGTGACCTTATAGTGAACTTTAATAGGTGCCCTTATAGGTCTCCATAAAATTTTATCCACTATCACAGCTTTTGGCCCTATGAAGGATACTACAAAGCTGGTCCACTGAGTCTATTTCCCAATCATTTAGTTGTCTAAATTTAAGGCATCAATGAACTTATGCCTTTTGAGAAGCCCATACTACTTTTAACCATAATCCTTCTTTTTTCAAAATTATCATACAAGGCTGGATACACTACTTTTAAATTGAGATCAAAGGAAAAAGATTTCACCTTCAAAAATCAGAGCAAGTTGGATGAATATTGTATGTCATAGAATACTTGCTAATTTGAAAGAACTTTTTATAGGACCACTATAAGGCCAGCTATGCCTTATGTTACATAGTACTGGGAAGCTGGGAAATATATTTAAAAATTGAGTATGGCTGAAATGAGAATGTTGAGATGGTTATGTAATAATAGCGTAACAGATAAATTGACAAATAAAATCATCAGCAAGAAAGTAGGGGTGGAGATAAATTGGAAGAGATATGTTGTAGATGGTTTGGTCATGGGCAACATAATCCATTGATGCATGAGATTGATATGGTCTATGTAGAGGATGTGAAGAAGGTTATGCATACGTCTCAAAAAAGAAGAAAAGAACAACTGTTATGTGTAGTCTTAGTGTTGCTTTGAGTTGAAGTAGTGAAGAAAGATTTGATTTCAGAATCTCTTATTGAGGGTATAACCTTAGATTAGATAGATTGGAGGAAAAAATTCATTTAACCAACCCCAATTGGTTTAGGACTAAAGTTTAGTTTGATTGTTAGATTTATACAATTGATACTTTAATTTATTTTTGGGTACCAGTTTGTATACTTCTTGAGTACTAGAGTGTGCCCCTTTCATTTGAGGGTTTTTGATGAATTTATATCTCACATCTAATAGGAACAGCTATCAATGGATAGGTTCACTGTTAAAAATGATATCCATTTATGTGGAGTGGATGGGAAGAGGAAAAATCCAATTGTTGGTACTACAACAAATATTTGCATTGATGCGTGCTGAAATTTCAATCCATTTCGTGCCTATTATTGTCAGGCATTTTTGATGGTACAATGTTGGTGTACCTACAGTTTCTTTTTTCTTGGAAGGGTGGATTCCCATTTCCTAAGAAAGTGCTATAGAAACTCCAAGAAGAAGTTTTCTAGTAAAACATACCCTTGTAAAAGTATGTGTTTATGAAGTGGGATGCATTAAAATATCCTTATGGTGTTGCAAAATAGGCTTCGACTTTGGTCATTCATCACTAGTTTCATTATAGATTATGAAACTTTAAATTAAACAAGGATTTAGAACATTATCTCACATATAGAGGCCTAGTATACTAGGATTAGCTACTTTCTTTACATACTATGTACATACTCACATACCTTGCCAGGCTAGCCTGGGTGTAGCCTTTACCAGCTACTGTGTCGTAGGTTTTGGTTTGTACACTTCACCAGTCTTATTATTCAGGTCTTTGGCCAGCAATGCTTTTGGATCTGAAGAGAAACAGTGGAAGGCTGATTGGAGAAGCTTGCATTTATGCATCTGTTTTGGTGGCTTTGGGAACAGTCAAAATGAATGATTCCATTCATTCTATATATTTTATTGCATTGCTTATTATCAGTTTGGTAGTTCTTGACTAGCCATCCTTAGGAACCACTACAATTTATCATCTTGTAGTTAAAAGTAAACCGCAAGGAATATGCACATTATTGAATACTCATTGATGATGATGGATTAAATAATAGTAAGTTTCTCTGTCTAGTTGGGACTTCAAATGTATTATTGACTCTCCAAAACATTGTTTCAATATTAATCTCATGTGAGCACTTCATTTATTGCATTTTACAAGCAACTTCATTTATTGCATCAACCTCTTTGAACTTGATGGTCATAGTTGGCTCATTCTTACTACAATATGCCTTTTGGTTACAGCTCTTACCATGGCCAAATTTTCTTTTGGTATCATTTATTGGTAAATATCCTTAATTGGGATTCGTGTTATGGTATATAATTAGTTCCTCCATGTAACAAAGAAGAAACGTATTCCTTTCAAAAAAACAACCAAAAAAAAAAAACAAAGAAGAACTATCTTGATCATATTACTATGTTTTTAGATGATGTAATCATCATTTCATTCTCAGTGTTGGGCTTGTGCACACAAGTAATATGAATAAAATGGCAGCATATAGTTATGAATCTTATGATGGAATCTTGAAAATGGCAGCATGTAGTTATGATGGAATCTCCTAGTGTACCCTTGTAGAAGCAGTATGATTTATGGTTACAAGAAATTGCAGTAGTATGTATACAGTCTAAATTTCTCGGCAGAATATAGTTATGAATCTTATGATGGAATCTTGAAAATGGCAGCATGTAGTTATGATGGAATCTCCTAGTGTAGCCTTGTAGAAGCAGTATGATTTATGGTTACAAGAAATTGCAGAAGTATGTATACAGTCTACGTTGCTCGGACTTGACACGACACAATCCGGATGAAGATACAAAATGTGTCAGACATGTCATAGAACTTCGGACATGCCTGATTCTCAACCCATAAAAATGAAACAAATTGAAAACAGAACAGAGAGTAATTTATCTCATATGCTTGATACCCATGACACCAACCAGTCCAGAAGTTTAGCAGAGAGAGCCAGCCACTGTCATGGAAGAGAAAGACGTCGAACATCGGAAGAGAGAAAGATGTTGCAGATCAGGGACAGAGAAAGATGATGCCGCCGCCGAATCGCCGATGAGAGATGAAGACGCCGCTGCTGATGAGAGATGAAGACGCCGCCGCTCGTGAGAGATGAAGAAGCCACCACCAATGAAAGAAATACGCCGTGGCAGATGAGCAGTTCATTAGAAAGACATCGTCTTTCAAAAAAAAAAAAAAAAAGAGATGGAGGAAAGAGAAATAGACAGAGAAGAGAAGTCACTGGCTTGAAATAGGAAGAAACCAGAGTTGACATTCTTTTACTCTTCTCTTAAGTTAAGTTGTTGGTCACTGTTTGAGGTGGTTCAAATATAGTAACACAGTGTGCAAGTGTATTGGGCTTCTCTCTTATAAATATAAAAAAACCCACTATGGGCTGAAATTTGTTTTAAACCAAAGTGGTATGGGCTTACTAATTTGTTTATATGAGCCCAAATCACACGAGGCCAAGGGTTTGGGTTTATATTTGTTCATGTGATCCAAATCACTAATAAATATGTATTTGTATTACTTCTTTCCTTATTTAAAATATTTTAACATTAATAAATATCTAACGAGTCCCCGTACCCACATCTAATTTTTCAATCTTTTTAAGCCGTATCCCTGAGTCTTAAACTTGGGAAATTGGTGAGTCAGATACTTAAATACATATCCGCATTTGAGATGTATAAAAAACCCACTATGGGCTTAAATTTCTTTTAAACCAAAGTGGTATGGGCTTACTAATTTGTTTGTATGAGCCCAAATCACACGGGCCCAAGGATTTGGGTTTCTATTTGTTCATGTGATCCAAACCACTAATAAACATGTATTTGTATTACTTCTTTCCTTATTTAAAATATTTTAGCATTAATAAATATCTAACGAGTCCCTGTAGCCACATCTAATTTTTCGATCTTTTTAAGCCGTATCACCGAGTCTTAAACTTGGGAAATTGGTGAGTCAGATACTTAACTACATACCTGCATCCGACACACGTACTCGAGTTCGAGCAACATAGCATACAGTGAGCTTTCTTTGTGACGTGACAACGCGATGCTTGAGTTAGAACTCTATTATATATTTTATCTGAATTGTATACCTTTTTATGTGAGATTAGTGAGCTAAGAGGCATTAGCTAAATATTTTTTCCGTACTTATTTCTTTTATGTCTCAATACAGATCTTTCTCTTTCTCTATATGTTATTCAGAAACTTCTTTTTCCTATCAACATGTGTTATTTTTTTATGTCATAGCGATATTGCATTGTGGAACAGTGTTACACCATATTCTTGATGATGAAATTTTACATTGATTATGTGAATGTTCATTTTAGCTTTACCTAGAGTTTCCCTTTTGCAGATGGTTTATGTTTTGTCTGTTTATAACAAGAAAGAGAAGAGCCATAGAATCACGGTATGTTGTGTTTGCTTTTATTTTTTGAAAATAGTAAATGAAGAAATAATCTTTGATGCTTTTTAAATCCTGAGCGCATATTCTTTTTTTGTTAAAGATAAACAATATTCTTAATAATATTACCCTTCTATGTGGGGTGTTTGATGTGCTACTGTAGTGTCGATGAATTATTATATCATTGAGGCTGTAGCTATTTAAATGGTTAGCTTTCCAGCTAAGTGCTTTGTTCCTTTGGCACAGATTGACCTTGTACACTCAGTCTTACCTGCAGACTTCATAGTCTTCTACTTAGTGGATGCTTCTTTGTCATTTTGTGGATGCTTCTTTTTGATTTTTTCATCAACTGTCACTTTGAATTGCGGTTGATCATTTTGTTTATCTAATTAATTCTTTTTCTTTGTAATGATAACATGTAGTTCTTTGCATTAGAAATTCGATGCTATTGGGTTAATCCACCTGGGCTTTGTTCTTACCAGATGGCAGCATTCAACATCCAGGAGGCACTAATGTGGAAGGGAAAAATTGAGTTTGTAATAGATCAGGTCTGTTCTATTTATTTATTCAGTTATTTTTTTGGGGCTTTCATTTACATGCTCCACTTTCCGTGTCCTGTCCCATTCCCTTGCTGGGGTTTTAATTTAAAGCATTGACCAATTAAGTAATAGTTTGTTCTAGGTTTGCTTCTTAATGTTGCTGCCCCACTAATGTTTTATAGACCGTTCTTGTTGACTCATACAATGGTCATTTGATTCTTTCTTGAAAGTTTTCAGTTATTGATTCATCTATGTGGTAAATTCCAATATGGTCCTTGTGCTGCGTGGATTGATGCATATGAAATTGATGATTAGATACTATTACGTGCAGCATCAAGAGTTCCAAGTTGTAAATGGTAACAAATATGTTTCTTTTGAATACAAATCTGGGATGGATAATGGAAGAACTGCTTCTTCGTCAGACCGGGAAAGTCAGTGAGTGCCTATTTGACATTATTTCTCTGTTTGTTATGGCTATAATTGAGTTGGTGCTAAGAAGCATGTTTTTTTTTGTTCCGGAGTTTTAATTGTGTATGATACCTTCTTCTTCATGTCATTTGCATATTTCAAAATACATGAATGGCTGAACACGTCGTAGCATTAGCACGTGTAGATTCTAATATATTCTGCAGTAGGTGAAAGACTTTTATTAGTATGTTGGCTAAAGTCATATTCCAATGGCTATTCTAGTCACAGGCTTAGGTTTGTTAAATATTTTCGTTAGTTCTAGTCTGCACATCATAGTGCTCATTGTGGACTCATTTGTCTCTATGGGAAATGCAAGGTTGCCCCTCCTTTCATTTAGGATGGAAACATATTGAAGAAAGTGGACTCCTCTTCTTCATCAATGCTAATTATGAACTAAAATGAATAGACATCCTTTTTTTTTTTCCTAAAGTTCTGTTGCTGTTTGTTTTCATTTTTTTTTACTTTCTTCTCTTTCATCATTTTTTTTCTTTCACTTTTTTCTTTTAGACACTTGCTAAACCTAGTTAGATGAGTGTTCACTAGGTTAATATGGATTTACTCCGACCTTGTTGATGGTGTTTTTAGGCAATCAACTGTAAGAAAAAGTGAAAACCCAGTCGTTCCTATTGAGCAGGTCAAGCACTTTACCTTATCCGGACAATACAATTTATACAATATAACTGGGCTCAGACTATCTTTTACTTTGCTAGGTTATTTGTATTGAACTAATCCGTTTTACTTATTACCAAAAAAAGTGATGGGAACAAGATTTTCTATTTGATAGTTTGAAATTATTAATTAGGGCTTTTATCTCAAATCACCCTGCCATTGTAGTGGTTGTCTCAATTTACCAATGCAGTTTTAATTGAATCAATTACCTCCTTAAATTTTAATAATGTGTCGAATTAGAAGGTCCATAATTTTTTCTAAAATACTGATAAAAATTTCTCTTTTACCCATTAACAAATTAAAAAGTTAAAAAAGAAAAATAATCTTTCACACACTCTCTCTCCTCACTTTGCCTCTATTTTTTTCCTTCCAATTGAACTTGTCTGTTCTGAGACCTGAAGATGAGTTTGAGTGGTATTAGTTCCATGAAAGGAGAGAGATGGAAGTCCGAGTACTTGAATTCCGTGTCTCTCTTTGTTGTTATTCTGTTATTCTTGCTTATTGTTAGAAGATTGACCATTGTCTCTGCAAAGAAGATGCAATGCTCCAAGCTTCAACGCGATCCATGTATTGTCGACTATCATGCTTATATGGGTTTCGTAACTCTAGTGTGATTTTTCATTTTTTATGAGTTTTTTTTCCTGGTAGAATCGATAAATGGAATCAAGTGATGAGTTGGGTTGTCTGGGATATAGAGTGGTGCAGGGGCCGAAGCTATCAGTGATAGAGAACTTGCTGCAACTTGAAGAAAACAAACTCAAGATCACAAAGTGGCTGAAATTGATGGGCCCTTATTCTATCAGAACTAGTGCTTCTATTCCATTGATATTGCGAAAGAGTTTAATTTTGTGTAAACTTGGGTTTTGTGTATTGATTTGTTTTTTTTTCTCTGTTTTGTTTTATTTCGAGATTATATTTTTCAATTTTGTTATAAGGCTCATTTAAAATGATTCTTTCATATAAAATAAGTATGCCCCATTTTTGTGTAAAATATTGTAGTTTTAAACTTAATTTTTGTTTGGAAATGAAGTTTTTTCGTTGGATGGTTTAGGTTAATTCCATTAATTTAAGACTTATTTTTCTTGTTAAAATCAGCAAATCGCAAAGGTTACATATTGCTACTGATTGGGTAGCCCTTTTGTTTTGCAAAGAAAATTTACAATGGAAACAAGTATAATTCCGCAATTTGAAGCTTGTGGGTGGTTTATGACAAGAAAGGAAAAAAAGGTTAAAAGACATTCTTGTGAAAACTTGATTGTTGTAAGGGTAAAAATGGTATTTTATTTTATTTCTATTACGTTTTAACGGATAATTGTAGCCGGAAGGTGAATTGGAGATGTTAAAATGCAAGGAGGTAATTGTCTTTGTTGAAAATGTAAGGGATAAATTGAGACGAACCCCAAAATTGCTGGGTGGTTTGAGATAAAAGCCCTATTAATTATTAGAGATTCATATTATTAGGGTTTTAGTTATGATTTGGGAATTCTTAATTATTAAGGGATTTTTTTATTAAGGTTTTGTTTCGTTTCCTTTTATGTTTGACATTGGTGCGTATATAAGCTTCTTATTATGTTGGATTGAGTTAGTGCATTGATAATAGAATTTGGAATTTATCTATTTCTCTCTCCGTTCTGTCACTCTTCCCTACTCTTCTTTTCTTCTCATGTCTCCCTTATTCTTCTATTTCTCTCCATTTTCTTCTTCTCCCTCTCTGCTCTCCTACCTCTTATGTCTTTATTCTTTCTCTTCTTCTTCTCCCTTTAATCTGTTTCTTCTTCTTGTGTTACTGTTCTACATTAAAAGTTTCTGTTTTACATTTTCAAGATAATGACAAAATTGTTTGTTCTCATATAGATACCTGCCCATTCCGTGGGAAATTATTATTTTGCCTTGTTATTATTGCCTGAAGTCCTTGTAAATCTGGGAAAAGAGTGAAAGAAGGAAAAACAAAATGTCCCTTCCTTGCTGCCTCTGTAGAGTGTTTCCAATTGTATTGCAGAGATTAATTCCATTCTTAATGTTATACTTTCATCTAGAAAACTTGATCTAGATTTCTGATTTATATCAGCTTGTGCCTTGAGTATGCTCTTAATATCTGGATTCGGGAGTTCGACTCAGAATTGTCAAACCAGAATGCCAACAATCAAGCATTTTCTAGAAAGCATTGGCGTCTTCTTCAATGCCAAAATGGTCAGTTATTTTGTGTAGCAATTTGTATTATTTGACAATTCACCTCAGGAAGGACAATCAAGTCATTCATATTTCCCCCAAAGCAATTAAGAAAAGTTATTCCAAATATAGGAACTGGGAACTTAATTTCTGGCTATGTTGTGGTGGCAGGCATTTATTATTATTGACTATTTCTTTTCTCCTAATATGACAGGACTACGCATTTTTGAAGAGCTTGTTGAAGTTGATTACCTTGTACGGAAGTGCTCGTTGCATGCATTATGCTTAAGAGATAATTTTGCAATGTATTAAGATGTGAACAACCAGAATTTATAGTTTTCTTGGTGCAGCCAAGGAGCTGTAGTAGAGCAATGAAGGCTGTAGGTGTTGTGGAAGCTACATGTGAAGAAATATTTGGGCTTATAATGAGCATGGATGGAACACGATACGCGTAAGTGTTTTCTTTTTCCAATTATATTTTTCATAGTTTGGATTTATTGCCACATGGTCATGGTGCTCATCCTATGCAAAAAAAAAAAAAAAAATCATACCTTTTGTGTGGATGCGTCCAGATGTGTCGTGTGTATAGAGTAGACACGTTATTGGCAGGCATGTCCCCAAGAGCTGTTTGCTTTTGTTAGGAGTATTAGGGATAGGGTTAGGGTTAGGAGTGTTAAGGGTATTTTTGTATTTTCTCATTATTATGTTCTTTATATATTTGACTACTAACCTTAGGGATAGTAGGTTATACACTCTTATAAACATCAACATGGTATCAGAGCGGTTGATTCTTTTTTGGATAATCACCTTAGGGTTAGTGGCCTAATTTGTTGCCGTGGGTCTTGTTGACCTGAACTGTTCTTATGGGTTTTGTTTGAGTTTGAATTTATTTGTAACCAGATCGATAGGTCCATTTGTAACAAGTTGGAGCATGTGTACTCTCCAAATTGAGAGGGTGTGTTAGGAGCTATGTTGCTTGGACTCGGCTAGGTGTCTGAGTGTTCGAGTTTATCCGAGTGTTAGACTCTTCTATTTTTTGTTAGGTTTTGTAAGTTTTCCTTTGATTTGGAGTGTCAGAGGGAAAAGTTCATATTTGAAGTGTCGTGTTTGATATAGGTGCGGCAGGGTAAAATGAAGAGTCGAAGCAACCATGGTTAGGAGTATTAGGATTAAGAGTGTTAAGGGTATGTATGTATATCCTCAATATTATGTTATATATATATATATATATATATATACACACTAACCTTAGGGTTAGCAGGCTATTCATTCTTATAAACATCAACAGCTTTCATTCTTGTTCGGAAATTTTTATATTTTAGTTAAAAGTTTACTTGGGTAAATGAAGGATGTGAAAATGGAGTCATGACTTATCAGCTGCCATGGCTGAGTGATCATTTATAATATAGTTTTTCACGTCATATTTGGGTTGCTTCAGTCACCTACTACTGGAAGGCATTTAATATGTGTGAGTGCTTGCATATTGTCTTGTTTAAGTACCTTATGATTTATGATATGAGGAACTGTGTCTTGTCAAATGTTATCATTTTGTAGTTGTCTGCTTTCTTCAATGACTATACAATTGGATTCTGTATTTACATAGCCCTTTTTCCTTCTTATTTTCTTTTTGGGTTGCTGCAAGGGGATGATTGTTAAAAAATATGGGGATTTAGATATACGATGTCCCAGTTTGTTGCTATGATGTCGAATTTAAAATCTACTCTTTTATTTCACTGGTTGAATCTAGTTTTCAGAAGAAAAAAGAGCATGTGCTGGAAATTCTGAATATCTGCCTATGGAAATGTAGTCTTTCATTAAAGGCTCCTTCTGTAGTTACTTGAACAGAATTTATGTTGATCTTGACGGTATCAGGATGTTTCCAGTTAGCCTCAGGATTTGTGGTCTTGTATAGTTGTACTGTTGAAAGTTCACTTTCTGTTTTTTTTCATGTTCTGTGCAGGTGGGATTGCAGTTTCCAGTATGGTAGCTTAGTAGAAGAGGTAGATGGGCATACAGCAATACTTTATCATAGACTTCAGCTGGACTGGTTCCCAATGTAATATAATCTTTAAAAGTCACAACCGCCTATTATTTATGCTATGATTATTATTTGATAGCAAGTCAGTGGCAGATAATTCATTTTATTTGGGAATTAAAATCAGTAAAATCTTACGTTCACATGCAAAGTGAAGCTATAGCCATTAATCCCCTCACCTGTAGATCTCATCGTCTGTTGAGATATGTGTCTTGGCATTGTCAAGTTACTTGGTGATTGTTACCTTCATGTGAGATACATTGACCATTGAAAACCAATTGATATTAGGGTAAAACTCCTGGTGCTTCTGATCCGTCCAAATTTTAAAACAGCATATTGTAAGAGTTGGATTTCAAAGTACTCTATTCCTCCCTGTCGCCAAAAAGAAAACAGAAAGAAAGAAGGAGAAACGAGAAATGAAAGGGGAAGAAAAGGAATGAACTGTCTGCAAGAAGATATGTTTACAGCATGAGCGTACAATGAAGTCCAGGGTTGAAGTTTTTGTGTAGCTTGTCAATTACTATTATTAGCATGTTTAATATTCATGGAGATTTTTATCAAGCCAACTAAAAAGGAACTATATTATAGTGGGAACAAATGTTGGCTGGAGTATTTATGTTGGTTGCCAATAAAAAATGCTAGTGAATATAGATGGCTTGTAGTCAAAATAGTTAGAGATACTTAAAAATGGAGGAACCATATCATAGTGGGAAAAAATGTTGGCCGGGCTTTATATTTTTTGTTGTCAATATATATACTAGTGAATATAGATGGCTTGTAGTCTAAATGGCTAGAGATACTAATAAATAAAAGGACCTCAAATCTAACAGTCCTTTTCTTGGCCTATGTATTTATCTTTCAATTTTAAAGGTACATATTTATCTTCCCTAACCAATGAAGAGTTTCTTGGCTCCGTTCTTGCTTTATGGTTTCTCTCTTACTTTCATTGGAATCAATCTTATTGACCTAAGTCTGCTATAACTATATGTTTTTATTCAAGATGAAAGGGTTCATCTATACAAAATTCTGGAATGTCTTCTATATAGTTATTCAAATTTCAAGGAGAATGCTTTCTTCCTTTCATGGAGTTCATCTTCCTTTATTTACAACTCCATATGGTTGCAGGATTGTGTGGCCACGTGACCTTTGTTATGTGCGTTATTGGCGTCGGAATGATGATGGAAGTTACGGTAACATTTTTGCTTGTCTACTTCACGTTTGAACTTTTTCTTTTTTGTTAAGCATTTAAACTTTACCTTATTGTTTCTAGCCTTAGCACTTTTTGTGTTTGGTCCTTTGTTGTTGTGCAGTTGTGTTATTTCGTTCTAGGGAGCATGAGAACTGTGGTCTGCAGCCCGGTTTTGTTCGAGCCCATCTTGAGAGTGAGTTTCTAAAGCTCTCTTTTGGTTTATATTGGAATTTCAGGATGTAAAGTTCTTAATGAGCCATCTCACCAAGAAGAGTTCTGATTCTCGTAGGTGGAGGATTCAATATTTCCCCATTAAAACCCCGAAGTGGAAGGCCCAGAACACAAGTGCAGTACCTAATGCAAATTGATTTAAAAGGATGGGCCATGGGTTATATTCCATCATTTCAGCAACATTGTCTTCTTCAAGTGTTAAATAGTGTAGCTGGTAAGTTCCTTTTTGTACTTTTACATATTAAAACTGCAGTTGTGTGTAGTTGATCTAGCACTATGAAGGATCGTGTGTCTCATTGTGTTCTGTTGTTTTTGCTTTCTCTAGCTAGGAGATATGAAATATAATCTCAGGATTCAGCTTAGGTTGCTTGTAGTAAAATTTCATGTTCTGTTTGTTCTCTGAAAACCTTTGAGCATTTAGAAACTAGCAGAGTTTATTTATTGGCTTATTGCAAAATATTTGATGTAAATGTGTTCAGAATTTTTCTTTCCTCTCACTTTTGAGTTTGTAGTAATTTCTTTAGGTATTTATAGTGGGATTGAGAATTTAATCACAATTAACTGTGTAAAATGAGGAAAGAAAAGCTTAACATACTCGTAATATGATACTTAGATATTGTGACTTGTGAGCAACCTAATTACTTCTCGATGGCTATTTTGCTCATTAGATTGAGATCCGATATCATGGGAAAGTAGCAGTGGGATATTTTTTTAAAATTTTTTTTATAAGTAAATTGTATTAAAAAGCACAAAAAGGTGCAACCTAAAATACAAAGACTATCTACACGATAGTAACTCTATAAAATCTAAAAGATTTGTCATTTACAAAGTAGCAGTGGGATATGAATACATCTTAGTGGCAATTGATTACTTTACGGAATAGGTTGAAGCTAAGAAAGAGAAGCCAGCCAAAAAGAAAGGCCACCAAAAGTAATGAAAATCTAGAATGGCAACACAGCGAGGTGGGGCCAGTTTTGCGTCTGCCATCCCTACCTCATAGTTGTAAATTTCTCTCATTCCCAGCTCATCTTTTGATTGAGGATGCATTAATACATCTTTCCACACATCGTTGGCTTAAGCAAAATCGGTTTCACTTGTTAATTAACGTGGCAACTCTCATTGCCTTGGACCCTAGGTTCATGATTAACTCACACTTCAAAGTCTTGGACTCATTTTTGTTTTTAAATGAAAATTGTTTTAACAAAGTACCAGGAGAGTGTAACTCTAAGCCAAAGACTATTTACAAGAGAGGAAATTTACAAAATCCAAAAGGTCAATATTGTTTACAAAAAATTCCCTTTATCTAAAAAATTAAGGGCGTTGAGCCAACTATTTCTAACAGAGTCAATAGATTTCTTACTACCTTTGAACGCTTTACGATTCCTCTCGTTCCACACTAACCAAAAAAGCGTGGAATCAACAAAAAAAATTTCTTAACCTCCTTTGACGCTCGCACCCCACTCCAAGCCCAAACTTCATCTTTCGCAGATCTCGCTACCTCCCAAGAAATCCCGAAAATCGTATAGGCCATCTCCCACAAACCATTCTCTTTCCCATGTGGGCATTTTGCACTTGAAATGGCATCATGTTCTCTCTTCAATTAGAATAATTTTCCTTATCGAAACCTCTCTCTCTCTCAAAAAGTTGGCACTTAATGATATCTTAGCAAAAGAAGTGAAGTTTTCATGAGAATAAATAGGATAAGTCAAGAGACAATGAAATTGAGATGGAAAGGTTTCATAGATCACTTTAAAAAGATTTTGTGCTCTTATTTTTGTCTATTTTTTTATAAGTAAAGAATAAAGATTAGTATTAAAGGGCACCAAAGGGGTGCCAACCCATATACAAATGGATTATCTACAAGACAAAAAATCCAAGAACTTTTAAAGTTCTTGCCTATTTAGAAAAATCTCTCGTTGAACCAAAAATTAAGGGTAATCAACCACCAATTCTTTATATCGAAATGGATCTTTCCTCTCCATTAATAGTCCTATTTATTTCATTCCATGCTATCCAAAAGATGGAGAGAGGGATCAATTCTATGGCTTTCTTCAACTCTTTAGAAGTTTGGATTCCATGCCATCCCCATACTCTTTTTCGATGATCCAGCAACTACTCAATGGAGACCTAAGACAAGTTAGGCCATCTTTCACAAGTTCCTACTCCAAGAACACAAAAACAAGAGATGGTGGGTGGACTTAGCCTCCTCCTTAAACGGGTAGCATAGATAATGTTATTTCTGCTCTTTTGTAAGTTGTCAATAGTGAAAATCTTCCCTCAAGTTGCTTCCAAGCAAACAAATCAACTTTTGTAGGAGGATGTCTTCCAAATGGTTCTCCAGGAAGTTGGCATTCACTTTCTTAAGTGAATCCTCGACAAGGGTCTCATAATAGGACTTAACCTCGAACCTACTTTCAGATTTCATTAATTCATCTTCCACTTCACCTTGTCTTCGTATTGCAAATCAAGTTTCACCTTATAAATTCTTCCAAAGAAGTTCTTAATGCTTTGAAGTTCCCAATCATGAACATTTTGGCTAGAGGAAACATCCCATACTAATTCTCCAAGTGATAAGGAAACATACGAGCTCACCAAAACATTCGGGTAAGAGTTCCCACACCAAACATCATGCCAAAACTGAATGTTTTCACCATTACCCGTCACAAAGTGAAGACAAGGAAGAAAAGCATCCCATCATTTTTTAGTTCATCTCCGCACTCTGTATCCACTAGATAGTCTACTCTCCTTAGGAGCCCATCCATTGTGATCTAAGCCATATTTACCAACAATAACTCTTCCTCAAAAGTGATGGGGACACGAGAAAGATTAGAATTAGAGATTTTAATCTAAGAATTTGGGCATATGGGAATAACTATGTAATTGAAAATATTAAGAATTATTATCTTAGTTAGCTTCCTTGATTAGGATTAGACTTATCTCTCATGGTTATGTGATTTGTTGGATTATTTTCTTAGTATTTAGTCTTTATCTTTAGGTTACGATTTTCCCGATATATATGGGATTCTCATTTGTTATTCGGTAGCTTATGAATGAATTCAGATTAAATTACCAATTTTCATACTTTGTGATCGAGTGTTGAATTGTCCATGTGATTTGGAGTACTGTTCCATGTGATTTGGTTCAGTGTTCCAAGTGATTTGGGAAGATCCATGTGATTTGGATCGTATCTATTTTTAATTTCCTTGTTTCTTTTCAATTCTTCCTTACTATACTGCATCCAGTGGTATCAGAGCCCTAATTTCGTTCCCATGTGAGAAAAAAACACCATCAGAAAAATCCCGCGTACAGTAGCCAAATACATTCTTTTGCTGTCTACCGTCAACCTCCACCACCAGCCACCGGCTATGAACAGAGAGTCGGACCGAGCCGAGCTAGCTCAAAAAAAATTTCAAGTTTTCTTTTTTTACTTTAATTATTTTATTTTTTTCTACAAAAACAAAAAAGGGTAGAAAAAAACAGCAAAAAAAAGAAGGAAAAAAACGAGAACAAGAGAAAAAAAATTAATTATGTTTGAGGTATTTTAGTTTGATATCATGTCTTACCGTACTCGAATTCGTATTCGAAATCTACAAGCTCAACTATCAAGCACTTATTCTCGCTTGGATGCGTTGAAATTCAAGCGATCAAGTATGGTTGATGTTATCTTCCCCAACGTATATACGAAGAATATAGAGAACTTTAATATTGAGTTTATCGTGATGAGAGATGACTTGAAGAATTGCAGCACCAATATGAGTATGAGTGTGAGTAGAGTTCTCGAGATGTCCATGCTTTGAATGGCAATAGCGGTTATATTTATGATTATGAGGGAGTTGCTTATAAAAATTATTATTATGCTCCTAAAGCTGCTTACCATGGTTGTGTTGAGTATGATTGTGCTTTCGAAAGTTATGATTGGTATGATGCTTACGACATGCTTGTGATAGAACAGAAGTCCAACCCATTAGCTTCCTCCCAAGTTAGAGAGGAGTTAATCCACCTATTGCAAGAATGTAAAGAAACAGTGAAAGAATGTAAAGAATTGTGCAAACCCTTGGATATTGTGACAATGAAAGATGATCCCGAACTTAATAACTCAAAGCTCACTGATGGGGAAGACTTCGCAGAGCAACAAGAGAATATTGTGGAATATAAGCTAGTTCCAACCTAAGATGAAGTCGACGAGACTGAAGATATTCTAGTGGAGGTTGTACCAGTTGAGCCAGTTTCTTGTGCAGTTGATTTTGCTGAGCACATTGGGGTGGTTGAAACGGTTCGAGAGGAAGATAAAGTTGCTTATAGAGGTGAGGCGCTTGTGTATCCACCTGCCCTTGCTATTGAGTTTATCCTCCCTACCTTGTTTCAAGTACCTCGGCAACAAACGTTTCTAGTGAAATTTTTTTCACCTTCTAGTGCTTTCGCTTTTACAGACTTTCATGACCATGCTTTATTTCTCCACACCTCGAAGCTCTTGCTACTAGCGCATTTTTCAACTTGAGGCCGAGTTCTTTCTAAATGGTAGAGAATGATGGGGAACAAGAGGGAGATTAGAATTAAGAATTTTAATTTAAGAATTGGGGGATATGGGAATAATTATCTAATTGAAAATATTAAGAATTATTATCTTAGTTAGCTTCCTTGATTAGGATTAGGCTTCTCTCTCATGGTTATCTGATTTGTTGTTCTTATCTTCTTAGGATTTAGTCTTTATCTTTAGGTTATGATTTTCCCTATATATGGGATTCTCATTTGTTATTTGGCAGCTTATGAATGAATTCAGATTAAATTATCAATTTTAATATGCTGTGATTGAGTGTTGAATTGTCTATGTGATTTGGTTCAGTATTCCCATGTGATTTGAATCGTATCTATCTTTAATTTCCCTGTTTCTTTTCAATTCTCCCCTACTGTAATGCATCAAAAAGCGGTCATTTTTCAACCATGAATCTCCATAACCATGTCTGTAGTAGGGTTTCGTTGAAGAGAAGAAGAGACTTAAGGCTCAAACCTCCCCCTTTAAGAGGTTGTTTGACAATATCCATATTACCAAATGGAGCTTCTAGTGGTGAGGATAGTCGATTCACTTGCCTTTCCTATTCACTTGCCTTTCCTGTTCTACATTGTCAAGTTGTAAAGGAAATTTTTTTCTTTAGTTGGGTATCTAACTTAAATAAAGTAATAGCTAATAAAAGGAAAAACCAATGCAACATTTATAGTTATATATATATAGAGGCAGGTTCGGGGCTATCAAGACTAATCTTGTCCTTGCCTCGACTCCAAGAGTAAGGAATGAGGTAACACTTGTCCCCAATCCAATCCCGTCTAATAGCCTATAATATACCTCAGTCAAGCATATTCGCAATCCTTGCCCAATCCAGATGGGGCAGTGTGGGGCATTGGCAAATTGCCATTCATAGGGCCATTGCTTATTCAAGCTCATTTATAAACTTTTTAGAAGACATCTGGATGGGGTACAAAAGGGCATGGGGACAAGTTTGTAATTTTATAATATGGGGGCAAATTTGTAATTTTATAATATGGGAAAAATTTGTATTAGGATTAAGGTTTCTTTATTTACAATGTTAGCTTAGGGTTAGGATTCATAAAGATCTCTATATAAGAGATCCTCTGTTACTTTTTGATTAGTTTTGAATAAATAAAAATCAGATTAATATGATTATCAATTCCTCTTGACCTCCAGGGTAACATGGTTTTCTATTCTAATCTCGAGGGTAGCCTAGTTTCCATTCTGTCTCTTTATCTCTATCCTTTCCCCATTTTCCTGTTCTACATCAATTTGGTATCAAAGCCTAAACAGATCCCAAACTCAAATCCGAAAACAAACCCACAAATACATCCATCCCATAAACACAGTACACAATCATCCCAGACACAAATCCACGAACCAAACAAGGCCTTAGGCCAAAATAACTTAAATGCAGATTCATTTTTTTTTTGTGATCTCTAGACCGCACCGCCACTACCAAGGGACTCTCCACCCTGAGCCGACTAAAGCCTGAAATTTTTAGGTAGAACCGCCATGCGCCGCCACCAGCAACCACCTCCGTCCGAGACCAACCACTCGACCAGGATCGGAATTTCCCGATCTAGTCACCTCTGCTATCCACGCGCCCATATACTGTGGAAAAACGACCCAAATCTCCGGAAACCGCCTCGCCACCACCACCTTCTATCTATTACTCCGGTGATTTCTGGGTCTTGTTGCTACCACCCTTAAGCTCTTCTTGAGCCGGAGACCTCAAGTCGTGAAGATCCGGCCATAACTCCACCGGAATCAATTGCAAACGACCAAAAAAAGAAAATCCTCAAACCACCACACCTACCAGATCTCATATTTCCCGGAATTTTTCGGCAAAACCCACCCCACCACGGTGATCAAAACCCAATTTACGGTCTACCCCTGAAATCCCTACACCTGACTGTGTTGGACAGTGACGCCTGCCCGTTTGCCACGCGTCGGCCAAGCCCAGATTACTCCTGACCCGACCCGTCTGATCCGGCTCACCACAAGACTTGACCGAGCAGAGTTGATCTATCAGTCGAACCAAGCCGTGAGACCAAGTCACGCCTTCAGCTGAGCTGTTTGCGAGCCAAGCGCCACCTCATGTGCTTTGGCACCTTTATGTAAGGTATTTTGTTGTTACAGTTTATCCTTTTAGCGTTTGGTTACTCAATTTAAGTAACTTTTGTAACTTTTTCCTTTAAAAAAAGAAAAAAAAGAGAGGGTAAAACAGAAAGAAAAAAAAGCAAAAAAAGGTCTTATTTCCATGCTTTATTCTGTTTTAAATTTATTTAAATTACAAATATGTGGTCTATTTTCGAGCTTGACCAACAATTCACTGAAGTTTGGTATAAGCTTGCAAGTCCGTATTGTCGGTTTATAAGCTCATTTGTCTTCTTGACCAAACCACACTATGTCTTTCAAAGGTAACATAATCGCTTCCTACATTGCTGCAAACTACACGTTTTGTTGATGGAAGTTTTAGTTACTGACTAGCTTTTCAGGCACTCACATATTGATACGTGAAAATTGCGGTCGCCGTTTGCATCAGTGAAATAACCAGAATAACTGCACCGGACATGCCTTATGATGATGAACAAATGAATGAGGTATTTCAGTTGATTGTGTCCTCATTTGAACATTTAGCTGACCACTCTAGTCAGTCATATATAAGAGGATTTCGATTCTGGAGATTGTTGTCAAGATTAGATCATATGTCGTGATGTTGAATCTTGGATGTAATGATCTTATTACTGAGATGTTTCGGCATTTCCTCAAAGCTATATGAGATTACCATCCAGAAAATGTATTCTCATCTATGGAGACTGTTATGACCCTTATATCAGAAGAAAATGAATAAATTTTCCATTAGTTGCTCTCCACAATGTTAGCTAGTGTGAAGAAAGGCAAAGAGAAAGTTACACCTATAGCTTAGAGGTTGGCAGCGAGAGTTCTTGAAAACTGTGCTACTAAGCTCAAACCACACCTGATAGAAAATCATAAGGTTGTCCTGGCCACAACTCTTCCTTCATATGTTGAGCAAGTTCATGAAAAATTGGAAGAAACAAGTGAGACAGTTTGTTTTTATGCAGACTACTAGTGTTGATTTTATCATGCTTGTTTGGTTTGAATCACCTCAGATATTTTTCTCCAAATTTTTTTCTTTTGGTCGAGACCTCATTTTTCAAGCCTTGTATGACTCTATGACTCTGCTTCCTTTCTACAAACATCACAGTTATTGCTGCAGCTTCATTTCAAAACTTGAGGTTGAGTGTTTTTTTAGGTGGTGGAGAATGATGGGGTACAGAAAGGCATAGGGACAAGTTTGTAATTTGATAATATGGGGGCAAATTTGTAATTTTATAATATGAGGCATATTCGTATTAGGATTAAGGTTTCTTTATTTATAGTGTTAGCTTAGGGTTAGGATTCCTAAAGATCTTTATATAAGAGATCCTCTATGCTACTTTTTGATTATTGTTGAATAAATAAAAATCAGGTTGATATGGGTATCAATTCCTCTCGACCTCCAGGGTAGCGTGGTTTTCTATTCCAATTCCCAGGGTAGCCTAGTTTCTATTCTATCTCTTTATCTCTATCCTTTCCCCCATTTTCGTGTTCTACATCACATCTTGAACTCACTAAAACAATAGTTTTGAGAGTTTATCCACAGGATCCAGCAAAAAGAGAACTAGGAATGTAAAGCTTTCCCTCACCATTCGTCTCAACTCTAATATCAATATTCAGATGGTACTTTAAGAGAAATGATCCCATTTCTTATTGTAGCGCTTCTTTTTCATAGACAATGAGCTTTCTCTTCACAAACTTATCTTGGCCTTGATTGGTAGCTACTAGGCCTCTCCATCTCTCCCATCAGCCTGAGCTTTATATGGTAAAAGCTGTCCACGTATGCTTCAGAGGTCACACCCCATCCTAGAAACAATGGTGCAGCTTAGGTCAACTAACACTAAAAAGATATTGTTCCCTTAATAGAGTCAATGGTGATTCCACCATGGGAAGAGCCATTTCTTTTTTCCTTGATAGGGAGAGGGGGGAGGGGGCTCCCATTCTCCAGCAAAGATTCAAAGTGCTTGATCTTTGCCTCATGCTTTGAAATCCTCATTCGTGCCAATCAATCAGATTGAAAATCAAATAAAAAAGCTTTATATCAGTGATGTTTAGTACGAGGGAAGTTTTCATGTCAATTGCTTAGTTTTTAGCTAGCTAGTCTTTACTCGGCCTAAGCAATGCCCAAACATGCCTTCTTTAGTTGGACCAACCTAACTTGTTAGTGTTCATTAATTTGCCTTTTATTGATTTATATGTTGTTATCATCCAGTTAATCAAAGTGAACAAAGAGTTAATTGTATTTATTGACGTGTACATACATATTTCAAAATGCCAAATGGTCAAACATTTTCAGAAAAGGGGGTTAAGCAGTTGAGCATAGTAAACTTTGTTTCCAAGTTCCTGATTGTTTTAATCTGGGTGGATTATTCACTTCTCTGCTTTATAATCATTGTTGTTGTATTCATGGCAGGCCTGCGTGAATGGTTTGCACAAACAGATGAAAGGGGTGCTCCTCCAAGGATACCAGTTATGGTGAATATGGCCTCAGCTTCAGTTTCTTCAAAGAAGGGTCAAAAACTACATGAGTCATCTGTTCATTCTGGCCCTTCTATTGATCAAACAAATGCTGTAAGCAGGAACTCTGTGATGATGGATGAATACTCAGATGACGATCAAGAATTTCAAATAGCTGAGTCGGAACAAGAGGTTTGGTTTATCCTCATGCTCTAATTTTTTTTCTCATGACTTTTTCTTGGTTCAATATTTATTTATTTTTTTAATGTACGATTTTCAGGCCTACTCAAATAAGGCCGAGAATGAAATCAAGAAAACAGGTGAATGATAACAACATTTTCTCGTTTGAAGAAGATCCTTCTTTATGAAACTAATTAGAATATCTAATCACTACAATATTTGTTATCAAATGAAGCCTCAGAAGAAGAACTAGTTGATCAAATTGATTTATCGTGTTTTTCGGGTAATCTACGGCATGACGACTGTGATAATACTCGTGACTGCTGGAGAATTTCTGATGGGAACAACTTCAAAGTTCGTAGCAAGCATTTTTGTTATGACAAAGCAAAGGTTTTCTGATCTTTCAACGCATTTCCTTTAATATGTACCTCTTCTAAATCAACATTTATAACTTCATTTGACTTTGCTCTTTTGCATGTTATGCAATGTGTACTTGAAGATTCTTGCAGGGAAGCATCTAATGGATCTTGTTGCTGTTGATTGGTTCAAAGATACAAAAAGAATGGACAATATCGCTAAACATCCAGGCTGTGCAGCACAAGTAAGAATGCTCCATTTCTTATCTTCAAATCTTCTACCAAGGTTTTGATTGTCTTTGTCTGGTATATCAAGAGCCCGTTTCTCTTTTTTTATACGTAGCTTCTACCTTTATGCAATACCATTAGTTCTTTTTGTAGGAATTACAATAAACATTTTATTCGATATGATATTACTTTAATTTGGATTTTATGAATCCATATGTTACTAACAAGATAGGCTTTTGTATTGTTAGTTATAAATCTTGTTAAATTAACTTGCATTTTATCGTCTTGGATAAGTTTGTTTGTAGTTGGATTGAAAGTACTTGTTTAAAGGATCCTGAATTGAGTTTTGATTTATCTTATCAGATTTGTGGAGAGCAGCATGTGTTTTTTTATGTTGTGAACATTAAATTTGTTATTTAAACAATCTGTTGTTACTTCCTTTGAATCTGTAACTGAGCCTTTTTGATAAATATTTACATAGGTTGCTTCAGAAAAAGGGCTGTTCTCTTTGGTTATAAATCTTCAAGTAAGTTTTTTTATTTATTTATTGAATTTCAAACTTGATGCATTCGGAGGTTGAATTGATATAATGTTTTCCTTTAATAGGTTCCTGCTTCAACACACTACAGTATGGTATTCTATTTTGTGATGAAAGAATTAATACCGGGATCGCTCTTGCAACGATTTGTTGAAGGTGATGATGAATTTCGCAATAGCAGACTGAAGCTTATACCATCAGTTCCAAAGGTATCTGCCTTAGTCTTACTATATCTGTGATGTCAAGTCAGGATGTGATGACTGTTGGAAGCAGTCCTTACTGCATCATCTAAAGTCTCAGATTATATTTTAGAGCTATCCTTGACAATGGAGCACAAACTGGATTATGCATGAATTGATAAATAAATGGAACTTCTTTATAAATTTTCACCGACTATTAATAGCAAATTTTCATACATATTGCTATTAATATTTTTGTTGGGTTCTGAATTTATGTACACAACAATGTGCGCACACTTGCACATGAGAGAATACGTCTGTGCACTCCTGAATTCTCCTGAATGTAGAACTTTTACCATATGCGATATGAGTTTTGAAGAGTTGGACGTGCAGATCCTACCAAACCATTTAATATTTTGTCTTCCATAGTAGAAGTGTACTGATGGACACTGACTTAGAGGTATTTATGTATGTTGGAGATGTTTACGGATTAAATAGCACATTGATCACCAGTGAGGGTAATTTCGTTTGAGTTCCCCTTCCAGTTTTGAAAATTTTAATTACCTTCAGACTTATAGGGTCTTCCTCTTAGTTCTACTTTCCACTAGTAATTTTTTTCTTCTCGGTTGAATTTGTTGTGTATTTTTCTTGATTTTCAGCTTTAAATCATGCAGGGGTCATGGATAGTGCGCCAGAGTGTGGGAAGCACCCCTTGTCTGTTGGGAAAAGCAGTTGATTGCAACTACATCCGTGGCCCTACATACTTAGAAGTAAAGATCTCTAAAATTCTCTAATACGTATTTTAGCTGTGGAGATGCTTGTCTGACGACAAAAAAATGGTTTGACATGTTTAATATTGTGTAGATTGATGTTGACATTGGTTCTTCCACTGTTGCTAATGGAGTTTTGGGTCTTGTAATTGGCGTAATTACAACATTGGTGGTTGATATGGCTTTCCTTGTACAGGTATGTGTTTTCCAGTATACATGATCAGTGCTACTTCATTGTGATGAGGGAAGACTACTTCCTTAAGTATTACGTCTATCACTACACACTTGAAAGAACAAGCTGGAGTTTAACAATATCATGAATTTTTTTACCTGTAAATTTGGGCTAATTGACAAGGAGCTAATGCCACTTCAAGATCTTATAGAATTCATAATTGTTCCTCACTGAGCATGAGATCACTACATCCCCAGAAAGTTTTTTTAGTTTCAGAATGAACTTAAATAAATACTGTTTATCAGTGTTTGACTTTCAAAGAAAAGAAATTTAATTTGAAAGGGAATGGTGTAACCACTCAATCTAATGGGTATTTAATTGGCCCCTTGAATAGTTTTGACCAATCTTGACTTGATTATTTGATCTTTTATCAAGCTTTTGATAATTAATTCTTGATGATATATAAAACCTTTGATTCTATATTCTTTGAAGTCCAACTTTATCAAATGGGGTGAGCAGGTGGCATTTAATGTTGCTCTAAACTGGACGTTTCGATTCTGCCAATCCGTATCAACTTGACCTGCTAAAACTGAGTGCGTTGCCAGCATTAAGTCTAATGACAATAGTCATGGTATTTATCTTTCAGTTGATGTAACTTGCTCTTCAACAAGTTTCTTAACACCTTCACAACCATATGAGAAGGGAAAACCCAAATCTGATCCGAGGGGAATGAAATTATGGAAGTACCAAACTTTGGTTTTAGATAGCTTGTAGATTTTAACAAAAGCAATGCACATTGAATTGCTGGCGTGACAGTCTATGCAGGAAGCTATATGCTTGCAGACTTTGCTTCTTTCCTGGTTTCGGATGTCATATTGCCCCTGTTTGGTTTGCACAAAGAATGGAATGAGAATAAAATATAATTAATGCTTTAAAATTAAGTTTCAGAGGGATTGAGAGGATAAGGTGTTGATGTTTTTACGGGTAAAGTATGTTGCCTCATGTCAGAATTGACAAATTTAAGATGGTAATCCTATTCTTTTCCTTTGGACATAAAGTAATATATTTTACCAATAGTAATACCAACATTTCATCCTCTCAATTCACCTCAAGCTTGATTCTTATAGCACTAATCCTGTTCCATTCCCATTTCATTTTTTGTCAAAACTAAGGAGGGCCTTCATGTTTTACAGATTCCATATTCTAATAGATAGTATTTTAACATAAAAGATTGAAAATGAACTACTAATATGAAGATTGGTTGATTTTAGTCACTCATTGGCTGTGCGGTCTCCTCTACTTTGCGCGATTCTTGGATATAGGTGTATTATCAGATAATTCTAGTTATGTAGGAACACATTGAATTGTTCATATTATATATCTTGATTAAAAAAGTGTTTGTACGCTTTCTTCCCTTTTCTTCCCCCATTTATTCATGTCTTCCCACAGGCAAATACTACCGAAGAATTACCAGAGCGGTTGATTGGTGCTGTCCGCGTTTCTCATATAGCGCTTTCATCTGCAATTGTCCTGAAGCTGGACCCAGATCTACCTTGACTGAAACCATTGAGGTTGGCTGATTTTATACAGAATCATTTGTTTAGATATACATGTATTCATTCACAATTTCATTGCCTTTTTTATTTTTATTTTTCTCCCCTCCTTGCGGGTCTGGAAAAGGGTGGGGAGGGAAATAGATTTTATTGTCATCAGTCTTTCCGTACAGGATTTTTCCCATTCAATAGAGAGAAAAAGTCATGGTTATTTGTTTAAACAATCCTCCTTTGGTACTGACTATCATGTTGGGGTATTGTTTTGTCTTAACAATGTGATACCTGTTTATAACCCGCGGAGGTCAAACCAAGTCTCATGGGAACTTTTGTGCATGGCGTAAAATTCCCTTGTATCTCATCAGAATTTTGAAAAAAAAAAATACGTAGTATTTTGAGGGGATTCATTTTCTTTCAAAGTTTAAGTTGACTTTCTATTGTTGAGAAAATACTGTCACAAAATTTTATATTCCGTCATACATCGTAAATTTTTGGTTACTTAAAATATCTTGCTTTCAGAATGAAATCTATTTAACGACTATATTTTGCATGTAAATGAACAAGCAATGTTAAGTAGTTTATTAGTATGTGATATTAATATAATTCACATGCTCAGGCTTTCAACAATTTGGGAAAATTATGTTGGAGGGAGTCATCTGAAAGTAGGGGGCATGGTCTTTGAAGGATAACAACCAATTCAGCTAGATATCCTTCAGAGACGTACTTTGAGATGACTCACTATCAACCTGGCATTATTGTACTCCATGAGGAATGCTACTGACCTTCTTTTGGTCACTCGAGGACTGAATTTGACCAATAACCAATCACCCTCCTTTAAAGTTAAATCAGATCTGTGATTATCGACTTGAAGCTTCATTCTATTCTGAGCTTGATGTAAGTGACTCTTGAGCTGCTGTAATACCTCAGTTCTAGTCTGTAACGTACTGTCAAGGGCTTCCAATTGCATAAAGCCCTTGATATAAGCTGGTATGATAGGTGGTGGTATGCCATGGAGAGCTTGATAGGGAGTCAAACCAGTCAAAAAAAGGAATGATGTATTGTACCAAACTTCTGTGCTCCAAGAAAGAAATTTTAACCAAGATTTAGATCTATCTTGAACAAAACATTAGAGATATTGCATTAAACATGACTTTTGTCTGACCATCAGTTTGAAGATGGTAAGTTGGGCTTATACTGAGTGTTGTTTGACTGAGTGCAAATAGTTGTTCCCAAAACTGCCTCAGAAAAATGTAGCTTCTGTCGGAGATAATTGATCTAGTAAACCCATGTAGCTTGACTACCACATCAATGAATAGTTGAGCAACTTTCATTGTAGCGAATTCAGTTGGCAAGAGACCAAAATGCACAAATTTAGAAAGTCTATTATCAGAATAATTGTAAATCTTTTTTACTGATGCAAACCTTTAATGAAATTTACATTAATGTCTTCCCACACTTGTTCAGGAATGGGATGAGGTTGAAGAAACCATGCAGGAGTAGTTGTAGAGTACTGTACTTGTTAGCAAACAAGGCACTGGTTGACAAATTGTTTAACATCAGCTCTTATGCCAGGCCAATAAAAATTAGCTGACAACCTCCTAAAAGTTTTATAGATGCCTGCATGACCAGTTGATGGAGTACAATGAAATTCTACTAGTAATTGTTTTATTAGTGGGGAATTTGATGCAATTCTTACTTTCTCTTTGAAGTATAGAATTCCATTTATATTGATATGGTTATCAGTGTTTTCAGAGGCGAAGGCGTTGGACGAGGCATTTTGCCTCAATGAGACGAGGCATAAGTTTTGGGGCGAAAGCTTTTTGAAACATTGAGGTGTTTTGAATAAAATAATATTAATTAAATTATAAAAATACTAAAAAATTAAAATAATATAAATAAATTAATTATCAATAAATTTTACTAATTTAAGACCTATAAATAAGTATTTATCAAAATATTTTTACATAAATATCAAATAATTTGATAAAAATTTTAATCACACGATATTTTAATAATTTAATCATAAATATAAAACAATATGCTGTTGTAAATAGTAAATATTATTTGTTAGTCAAATAGTCAAATAAAAATTATGAAATAAAAATATGCGGGGCAGCAACTATTTATTACCATTCTCTTTGGCTTAGTCCCGTTAGTCAAATACTATTTATTTTACGATATTTTACTAAATACTATTTATTAGTCAAATAAAAATACTAATATTATATTTGGTATGTGTTGTAAAGTGTAAATATTATCTACTGAGCTCAAAGCCTAATGACTTGGCTGAAAATCCACGTGAAGTCTGATCAAATCAGTCTGCTACTCTGCTCAAAGCCTGATGAAATGAAATGGGCTCATGATGACAAGCACGTGCTGCGAAGTCTCTCTCTCACCCTACATATTTTCTCTAAGTGAAGAAGACGAAAGCCAGTCGCTCTCTGCATATTTTCTCTAAGTTTTAATTTTTTTCAAAGGAAACAAAAGCCAAATGAAATTCGATTTCAAGTCTGAGCATTTTGAAGACACCAAAGAGAACAAAGCTGTTTCAAAGCTCATCTACGGTGGTGCACCGAATAAAGAACCTGTGGTCGCACATCTCAGCCATCCGTTTCTATTGGTCTTCGTGGATGGGCATGCCTCAAATTCGCCTTTCATAACACTGATTTTTTTCATATGAGAAATGGTATGGCTATCTCTACTCCAATACATTCTTCTCATCTGGTTTTCATTTTCTTAGTTTTTTACAGAGCCTTTCAGCTGTTTGATAAAATGCCTAAGTGATTTTTTGGGTTGCAGAAGAAAAAAAGAATAGCATTAGGCGTACGCCCAGACGTCCGAGGTGTTAAAGGCGTATGCCCCGGGTCTGGGCGAACGTTCAGACCCGAAAAATATGCACCCATTGATACTTTCGCCCCAAGATTCACGCCCTGGGGTGTTTTGGCCGGAAAACGCCTCCGAGTGCGTCCCGAAAACGCCTTTGAAAACACTGATAGTTATATTCAGGTTGTAACGACCATTTTCAAAGGAGTTATAATATTTTCACATATAATATTCACAAAATATTCATATATTTATAAATTGTCTTTCTCATTTTCTTTATTTATTTCTTTATACAGTCTAAGAAAGCCAACCACGAAGACTTGTCTAAAACTTGCTTCAAGTCTTAGGTCAATATTCTATTGGTTTTACCCGCAACCTGAAATCATTTAATATTGAGAAATGAGCTTTACAAACTCAATGAATTAAAATTTATTAGAAAAACTTGTGGAGCTAATGAGTGAAATTATGGTGAAATTGGACAAGGACTGACTTTTTTTTAACGCTCTTACATGGAAAATATGGCAGAATCACAACTCTTCTACACTGGAGGTGCCTGTCATGAGGCCGTAACGTTGGTGCACACTGCTAGTGGCTGGATGAGTGAATTCATGGCAGCCAATGGGGTGCAGAAGGACGATAAGGGATTGGTGCTATGATGGTAAAAAATCAGGTGTGGCTACCTCCAAGTCTGGATTGGGTGAAGATTAACGTTGATGGCGCGACATTTCAAAACGAGTCTCTAATGGGGCTGGTGCGGTTCTTTGGGATGAGGTGGGTCATGTACTTGGCCCCATGTCAGCTCATTTTCCCATCTTTCATGAAGTGGCCATGGTGGAAGTGAAAGCCATTGTGGAGGCGTTGCGTTTTGCTTGGGATGCAAGCTTTCGCAGCATAGCGATCAAAAGTGATCCAATTAGTTTGATGGTGGCTGCTTTAAACTCGGGTGCTGCATCCCTAGCTAGTTTCGGTAATCTAATCTCCGAAGCTCGACAATGGATGAAGAAGTTTCATCGATTTTCTTGCTGGCAAACTAGGAGGGATGCCAGCACGATAGCTCCTAACTTCATTGAATTTAGATTTTGGATGGAGGTGCTAAAATGTATATGAGCTAGATGTATGTTGTTGGTTTGTTTCCTATTTACTTAAGCTTTTGGGATCAATGATAATTAATATGGTAGTTTGTCTCAGTTTATAATAAATACTTAGTTTGGTTTCTATTTTTGATTCGGGCTTTACATGTTAAGCTCATATCGTATGCACATGAGAGGGAGTGTTAAAATGTATATGAGCTTGATATATATTGTTGACTTGTTTCCTATCAACATAAACTTTTGAGATTAGTGGTAGTTAATTGTCCCACATACTATGTGGACTTTGTATTGACGGAAATTTTTACTTTTAATTTTATTGTTTGAATGAAGTTCTAGGGGTTTATCAAAAGAAAAAGAAAAACAAAGTTCTTGATAAATTTTAAATAAGACAATTTTCCAAAGATCTTAATTAGTTTTATTTTAGGTCATGATCTTGATTAAAAAATAGTAAACTTAGATTAACTCATTCTAAATAATTCATTTTTTTTTTCAAATTGGTTAAAAAAAACATCATGCAGTTATTTTATTTTTAAATAAGACGACTTTTAAAATATTTAATTGATCTATAAACATATATTACTTTAATATTTAAAAAAAATCTTTTTTTTTTCCTAAATAAATAAGGAAATTCTTACAAAGAACTTTCCTTTTCCTAAATAAGGTAATATTTCAAATATCTTAATTGGTTCCGATTCTCACTTATTTTAAGTAGAGAAATTTTACAAAGATAAGTAGTTCAAAAATATATCTCACATATTTTTAATTTATTCCAAATAAGTTTGTGTTGTTTTTTTTGAAAGGTTAAATAAGTTAATTTTTAATTTATTCGAAAATATATCTCACTATCTGGACCACCGAGTATTGTAACAGCATCAACAAATCGGTCATGAAGATCAGCTGTCCATCTCCGCCTTGGCTTCGGGTCTCTTGTCATCACCACCCCATTCTCGTACCTATAATTCCCTCTTCCGTAGAAATCTCTTCTCTCTATCAACTTACAACACCCAAATAAAATGCCATAAGAATCTGATACCAAATTCTTCCAAAATTCCACAAATGAACAGAGAATCAGAATATTGAAGACAGAGCACTAATGAAGAACAATTGAGAAGAACGCACTTTGTATTTGATGTTTGAAGCGTAGCAAGTGGCAACAACAGTTCATTTTTAAAAAAAAAAAAAAAAAACTTGTGCACTTTATGTATTGAGAGATGATTTTAATTTAATTTTTTTAAAAGCTTTAAATATTCATAAAGAACTTGCAGAGGAAACTTCGGCGATGAATCTGAAGCTGCATGATAGCGACCAAAACACAACCCAAAAATAACTTCTGCCGTTTGAATAAGAAGAAGTCAAAGTTAAGACAAATCTGGCGACTTATGGAAATGGTGAGAGAACAAAAGAACGAACTGTAGCGTTTAAGAGGGGCACAGGTGTACGACCGGTGGGTGCCACGTTGGTGCCAGCATGGAATTTTCGCCGGCCAACAAAAGGAATCCAATTTTTTGAGGAGTCACGTGGTGGACCCACATGGCGGTGGTGAAATTGTCATTTCACATGAGGAATGAGGAGTGGGTCCAAGTAAAGGACACAATATCTCCGTTGAGAACGGACCCTCAGAGGTGACTGAAGAATATTCTTTCCGGGCCGAATGAGTCCGTGAAGAAGCTATCGAATGAATCTATCCTCTCATCTTAGATTTCGTTTATTGTACTCCAAATTTTTTAGAGAAAGTATATTGTTTAATTATTTCTAGGGGCCAACCAGCCACTAAATCGCCATCTTTCAACTTAATGTTATCAGAAACCTCCACCACTGTCAAACCGAAAATAATCCGATCTACATGTTTGAAAATTTAACGGTCAAGTTCTGTGGGCATCAGCCACACGCCGTCGAGCATTCGTTTGGGGTTGATTTCGCATTTTTGTTTACTAAGTTAGGGGAAAAAAAACCAAAGAAAATCTTTATTTGAAGAATGTGTCAGAAAATAATACAGGCCAATTTTGTTAAAAAAATAGTTCGTCTATTTGCTGTAAGTTAGCATTTTCCGGCTGTGTAATATCGAACATCCTAAGTAATTTAGTACTGCCAATCAGTTAACCAAATTAAATTGTTACTTTCTGATATAAGACAAATATGTCTTTTTATTAAAAAGTGATTTCTGTCAATAGCAAGAACAAAATGATAATCTTTCCTTTATTTGAGTCCTATAAAGAGGAGCCCTTGTAACAATATCTTTGGATGAATCCTATTCGAGAAGGTATCATTATTTTTCAGTCTCGAGCACCTCAACCTACATGCAATCACACATAACTTATAAAAAATACAAGTGTTCAGTCAAAACATTTCAAATCATACAATTACAATTTTGTCACTATTTTTTTTTTTGCAACAATTTAAACTAGACACTAATAACAGAAAAAAAAAAACTCTCCCACTACAAATGTTCTTATGCAACTACAAATCACAATCCCAACTTAACTCTTCTAACGAAACTCTAAGGGTGAGGATGCTGCCAACAAAAGCCTTAAGTTGGTTTCTTCAACATGACTGACAAGTCTCCAGCAAATTCCTGAAAGGTTAGCTACAATAAAATGATGAGCTAAAAACCTCAGTGAGACACCCCTTACGAGAAGTAATCGTATTGGAGAAATTCTTTCTATTTAATTAGCATAACATTTATTATGGCTTATAGGTACAAGTGATATATATATATATTTTTTTAATTATCCTCCAATTAATTCCTTTAAATTTTCTCGATTTCTTACACCATCATAAATCCATTTATGTTAGGATTAACAAACTTTCTTAATTCACAACTATGAACAATTCTTAGTACAATTATACAACACAAGCCAAAGCAAATACAGAGTGTTTCATCTCAACACTTTTACATTCCCACAATCACAATCATGCCTTTTCCGGGCCAAGCACAACACACCAATACATGCCCCTCACGAGCCAATCATAACATATGCCCCTCATGGGCCAATCATCTCACTATGTCCATGAATGTGGTAATGCCATGTTGTATGATGCAATGCAATAAATGCAAAATCAATCACTACCTCTCACTGGGCTATATATTCATCACGGAAATGTCTCCCCACGTACCGGTACGTCCAATCATCATATCAAATATTCGGAACCCCCTTGATCCGGGCTAGGTCCCACTCGTCTAATTTTCATTCGATACCTTTACATCCCTTGTTGAAAGGGACCTATCGGCCTCAACCATCACTGGCCCCTCAATAACATACTATTAAACAAGGTTATGATGCAAAATGCATGAAGTGATATGCGTACAAGCAATAATCAATCATTCACATCACATTTCATACCAATCTAACCAAACACATTCATTACAATTCCTCAACACAACTATCTTAAATCATTTCAAGAGTTATACCTTTAAATCTTTATTTATTCCAATTTATTATGATCCCTCGTATTGCCAGATTTTACTATCTTTATACCGTAATATAAATACTTAATCTTCATAAATTCTAAGGTTTACATTCATCAAGGTAGATCAGATTATTTTTATTTATCCTTTATTACTCAATTTACATATATTTTAAATACGCTTACTAAAGGTAAGGCGTACTCACCTTGCTAGGCGATCTTACTAGTTCCTTGTCTCTCAAGGATTTCCCTATTAGTACCTAGGAATGAATAAAATTTAATCTCATTACATTAAATCACTTAAAGAATATCTAGCAACCTCAAGGTGTTTTGCACACTTTAAATCTCAAGAGTGCACTTCGTGCGAAACCAAAAATCAAAGAAATCAAGGCTTTAAGCCCTTTTTTTAAATCATCTATTTTGAATCTCAAAAACACTTAAATTTTTGTGAATACTAACCTTTTTAAAGGTGTTTTAATCATACTTCAAATGTATATAAATATTATAATTATTTTGGAAAGGTTTCATGTTCAAAAACTAAGGAGAAAAGTCATTTTTTTAAAAAAATCAGCATGATCCAATCGACTGGGTACCTAATCCAGTCGACTGGGAAAACATCCAGAAGGTTATGCTTGATGATCCAGTTGACACCCAATTGATTGGGTCCTTCCAGAACAGCCTCAAAACCCCTTCTAGTCGATTGGGTGTCCGAGCCAATCGACTTGGTCACTAATTCCAACAAAGTTTCTCCCCGAAAATTCATATTTTCTCCAAAAAAATCTTCTTGATTTCCAAAGATCTTTCCAAATATTCAAAGATACAAGTTTCTACTAGTTATATTAACAAAAATAAATGATATCCACATTCAAAATTTGCATCCAAAACTCAAAATCACAACTTTAGCTTAAAAACTCATTTTCTGAAACAACCTTTTTTTCTTCAAACTTTTTCTCAAAGAAAGTCTTTTAATCCAAACTCCACGTTCACAAATCTTTAGTTTAATAAATATACTTGAACTAAAAAAGAAAGAACACAAGCTTTTACCTTGAAAAGTTGCAAGAAACTCCCATTTCTTTCCTTTTTCTCCTCTCCTTCTTCCCGTCTTCTCTTTTTTCTCTTTTATCCCTTTTCTCTCCTTTCTCCCAAAAAATTCTAGGGAAATCCAACAAAATGCTGGATTCTCTCCCTCTCTCCTCTTATTTATACTAAGAACTCTCCCTTAATTGCCCACTCATCCCTCAACTCTTCCTTTCCCCCATTAATTACCCCAAAGCTCTTTAAAACGTGACATTTCCCCTAAAGATTTGATTTTTACTACCAATTCTACTTCAATTTCTAAATCTTAAGTTCCATAAGTCCAAGCACAAATTAAATAAAAATAGAAACTGAACAAACACATTAAAGCACGTCAACGAGGGTTTCTGTGATTAAAATATTTAAAATTAAGTGCCGAGCTCTACAATTCTCCCCCACTTATAAAAATTCCGTCCCTAAAATTTCCTTGATCATGGTTCACAATACGACTTTCAGTATTTATGAAATTTGCGATTACAAAAGTAAATTCTATGTTACCATCATATTGAGTTTCCTCCGTATCACCGACAACCAACTATTGAATCACTAGAATAATCAAAATGTAACACCTGATCTTACTATAGACTTCTTTCCTTAAGCAGTGCACCCTTTAACTATTTACCTCAACCTTAAAGTTAATAACTTTTGATAATCGATTCGTCTAACTAGTCCTTCAACTACAAGTATTACTTAATAATCATTTCCTTCTTACATCTTCCTCTTGACTCTTGTGCTTCAAAGACAGGATTCTTACCATTTCATACTCCACTCTGGGATTCTTAAATTTTTATCTTAACCTTATACTTCAAGGGCCTCAAACGTAGTACTACCTTTAAGTTGCGTCTCTCTCCTCTAATCCATCTCTTCATAGAATCACTTTCCAACCTCTCACTTTCTCAAGTCCCTCATTCATTCCTTCCTCGACGAGAACTAAAAGACATTTGGCTTTATTAACGTCACTACACCCATCTCTTTATCAATTTAACTTAGTCTCTTACTCAAGTTTTCGACCCCTTTACTCCATGATTCCCACTTATTCCTAACAAATTAATTTACCCGCAAAGATCTTTCAATCGTTTAAAGGGTTTTTTGCATTCCTTCATCCAAAACATTGCCTAGTTCAAACCAAATTTCTCGCTTAACTCTTTCATCCGAATTTGAATCCATCTATCACCAATTGGAACATACTTACTGAAGATTCGTATATAACCTATCGTCGTAGTAATTGATAAGCACCTTATTCTCCATTACAACACAGAATCGACAATCTTCCTTTGATGATACTATTATACTGAAATCCGATCCATAACATCGTCGTACAACAATAATTTAACTGCTTCCATTTACTTGGACATTCTTCATTTTATATCCCCTTCCTTTAGCATCTAATACTTAGTTATCTTCAAAATCAACTAAGTAAGATTTGCCTTTTGATCTCTACTTGAACTTCCCAACTTATTATCCTTCCTAGATCCTTTCATTTATTTTCATAACTCCTTAAACCAACTCTCCCATTTATTCTCGGTGTCTATCTCTACCCTACACTTCCCGTTAGATCCATATTTCATTACCTAGAAGCTTAATAACTCATAACCTTCAAAATTATCAAAAACGTTACCAAATACTTTCTTATAGTTGTTAAAGCTCTAACATTTATTATCGCTCAACCAAATTCTCCCTATGAATAGTCCCACCTAAATCTCTACTTTCAATTACTTACATACATAGCCTCCCAAATCATACTTAGAATTTTATTAAGAACTGTAACATCAGCTCACCCTTTTGCATCCCTAATCACTCTTCCCTTTAAACTAATACATTCCACGACTATCAAAAGTACCCAAATTACAATTTCTACCCTGTAAAAGATTCCAATTAATTATCAACCAAACACCGATCATAAGTTCTTGAATCAAGTCTCATACTTTCATTCTCTTGATTTGCCAATACAATCATTAATCTCTTTCAAATACTCTGTTCTCCTTTTAAAGCTAGTAACAAGGCCTAATACCAAATATCCAATGATTTCCTTCGCTTGTCTCAAGGTCAAATTTCTTTTATTTACAACAACTTGGTAGTAATACCGATTTCTTACTTCTTACTTAATTCTTTTCGTCATCTAACTGAACTATAGTATCTTCATTTCTTTATTCTACTACCACCTTTCTCTTAGACCTTTACATAGTCGAACTACTCTCTTGACTTAACTACACTTCTATATCTTTTTCTTTACCTATTTCCTCTTCCGATCCATTTAGGGATTAAACTTCTAGAAGACCATTTAACCTTCATCTCCGTACTTTTCCTTATCGAATCTTATGTTTAGTCACGCTAGAAATCCTTAAATAAGGTAAACCATGATCACTCTTAATTTACACAAAGTCTTGAGGCATCTCTTAATTCCATCCCCGGGTGGGCCCTACCTGAGAAGGTATCATTACCTTTTAGTCCCGAGCACCCCGACCTACATGCAATCACACATAACTCACTGAAAATACAAGCGTTCAATCAAAACATTTCAAATCATACAATTACTATTTCGTCACTAACAATTTTATTTTGCAACAGTTTAAACTAGACACAAATAATAGAAAACAATTCCCCCATTACAAATGTTCTTATACAATGACGAAATAGAATGTTTCTTCTCAACACTTTTACATTCCCATAACCACAATCATGCCCTTTTTTTAGGCCAAGCACAACACATCAACCCATGCCCCACATGGGCCAATCATATCAAATGCCTCTCATGGGCCAATAATATCATACACGACTCATGGGTTAATCATATCAGATGCCCCTCATGGGCCAATCATATCACACGCCCCTCATGGGCCAATCATCTCAATATGTACATGAAATGTAATGCCATGTTGTTTGATGCAATGCAATAAATGCACAATCAATCACTACCCCTCACTAGGCTATATCATCATCACGAGGATAACTCCCCACGTACTGGTACGTCCAATCATCATATTAAATATTCAAAACCCCCTTGATTCGGGCCAGGTCCTACTCGTCTAATTTCCATTCGGTACCCTTACACTCCTTGTGGGAAGGGACCTATCAGCCTCACCCATCACTCGTCCCTTAATAACATACCATCAAACAAGGTTATAATGCAAAATGCATAAAGTGATATGCGTACAAGCAATTTGCATACCAATCTAACCAAACACATTCATTATAATTCTTTAACACAACCATCTTAAATCATTTCGAGAGTTATACATTTAAATCTTTATTTATTCCAATTTATTCTGATCCCTCGTATTACTAGTCTTTACTATCTTCATACTGTAGTCTAAATACATAGTCTTCATAAATTCTAAGGTTTACATTCATCAAGGTAGATCATATTATTTTTATTTATCCTTTATTACTCAATTTACATATATTTAAAATACACTTACTAAAGGTAAGGCGTACTCACCTCGCTATGCGATCTTACTACTTCTTTGTCTCTTAAGGATTTCTCCGTTAGTACCTAGGAATGAATAACACTTAATCTCATTACATTAAATCACTTATAGAATCTCTAGCAACCTCAAGGTGTTTTGTACATTTTAAATCTCAAGGGTGTACTTCGTGCAAAACCAAAAATCAAAGAAATCGAGGCTTTAAGCCCTTTTTTCAAATCATCTATTTTGAATCTCAAAAACACTTAAATTTTTGTGAATACTAACCTTTTTAAAGGTGTTTTAATAATACTTTAAATGTATATAAACATTATAGTTATTTTGGAAAGGTTTCATGTTCAAAAACTAAGGAGAAAAGTCATTTTTTGAAAAATCAACATGATCCAGTCAACTGGGTACCCAATCCAGTCGACTGGGAAAATATCTAAAAGGTTTTGCCTGATGATCCAGTTGACACCAGTCGACTGGGTCCTTCCATAACAGCCCTAAAACCCCTTCTAGTTGACTGGGTGGGACACCCAATCGACTTGGTCACTGATTCCAACAAAGTTTCTTCCCAAAAATTCATCTTTCCTCCAAAAAATCTTCTTGATTTCCAAAGATTTTTCCAAATCTTCGAAGATACAAGTTTCTACTAGTTATATTAAAAAAATCAATGATAGCCACACCCAAAACTCAAAATCACAACTTTGGCTTAAAAACCCATTTTTTTTTAAACAATCATTTTTCTTCAAACTTTTTCTCAAAGAAAGTCTTTTAATCCAAACTCTAAGTTCACAAATCTTTAGTTTAATAAATATACTTGAATTAAAAAGAAAGAACACAAGCTTTTACCTTGAAAAGTTGCAAGAAACTCCCATTTTTTTTCCTTTTTCTCCTCTCCTTCTTCATCTCATCTCTTTTTTTTTCTTTTTCCTCCATTGTCTCTCATTTCTCCGGAATATTCTAGAGAAATCCAGCAAAATACTGGATTCTCTCCCTCTCTCCTCTTATTTATACTAAAAACTCTCCCTTAATTGACCACTCATCCTTTAATTTTTTCTTCCCCCAATTAATTACCCCAAATCTCTTTAAAACTAGACATTTCCCCTAAACATTTGATTTTTACTACCAATTCTACTTCAATTTCTTAATTCTAAATTCCAGTAGTCCAAGCATGAATTAAATAAAAATAGAAAATGAACAAACACATTTAAGCACGTCAACAAGAGTTTTTGTGATTAAAATAGTTAAAATTAAGTATTGGGCTGTACAACCCTTTCAAACAGTTTTTACACAACAATTATTCACTTTTTTTTGCTCTCCTCAATTTCTACTCTAAATTAATCTTTGGAGGGTCATTTCTAGAGGAAACCACTTTTGATCGGCTTCTTTTTCAAGTACCTCGGATCCAGTTCATATCAGACCGACTCAAGTCAGAGTATGACCTCCTTTGACTAATTCAGACCTGACTCCAATAACATACCCGATAAGACCCAAGAGCAAAACTTATTTTTGTTAAAAATTCCGCTTAAGAAAATTCTAACACGAAATACCACCTAAACAACTTCTGAGGTAAACTCGTTCGAATTACCACCACCACCACCTCTGATGGAAGAGCAAAACCCTCATCGTGTTTTGGGGAGCAACAACCTAATCGAGGTAAATGATGAGTGGGCCTTGCTTAATCAATAACTTGGTTCGCACTCAAACTAAGTAGTTTGGTGATAAACTCATGAGATAGACCTTAACGAGCTTGTCAGTAGTGCCAAGTTCAATGCTTTTTTACGTCGATTCGAAATCATCAATTTAAGGTCCGAACTGCCTACAGCACTCGGAAGACTATCGAGCTGGCACCTCGACATCTTAGTTCCTGACTCAAGGAGGCAAGTTCAGAAATGAGACATGAACCCCAAGTATAGGACAAAATCCAAAGGCATCCTCGGGATAAGGGAGAATCATGTTGATGTAACCCCTAGTGAAGTCCTAGACATTCAATCCAAGATGACGAGTCTATCACGAACTCGTACCCATCCAAGAGGCAACAAGAACAGGACAAATCTGAGGTGAGCAAACAACTATAAGAAATGAATGAGTGCATTGGGCTCGCCATGAAAGCCACCCGAGGAAACATCCTTTATGAGATCAGACCCACATGCTACCCTTTCTCCGAGAACTCATGGATGAGAAGATGCCTCCAAATTTCAAAATACCTTACATGGAGCTATACATAGGGAAGACATGTCCTGTAGACTACTTGGAGACTTTCAAGTCTTTGATATTCCTCCACGACCACTCAAAGGCAGCAATGTAACTACAATATTTTTGAGGTGATTTGGGGTAGTTTTAGATGTGTAAGATTGGGTTTTAAGTTTAATACTTGTTAGAGCTACAATATTTTCTTGAGTTAAGAGGATTTTTGGTGATAAAACTAAAGTTTGAGAAGAATTCTATAGGATGGGTGTTTTAGGATTTATGTGATTTAATATACGTTATTATATGGAATGTGTTAAATATATGAGTTTAAAATCTTGGTGGTGTAAAGATTATTGGATTGGTATGGTTTCTTTGAAATTGAAAGTATTATTAAGTAAATTAAACATCATTGTCATAAGATATGAACTAAATGATATAATTGGAGAACGTGCTAAAGACAAGGAAATAGCTCAAGACTAACTTTTATCATATCAAAGGTGTGTTTTTCCTTGCTCTTAGTAAACATGGTAAATAAATATGTATTTGATACCTAAGAAACAATTAATGTTATGTCTTGATGTGTGTTTGTAAGTAAGTTTGGATGTGAATGAGTTGATAGAATTATATTGATAAACTACTTGTGTTATGAATTGTATTTAATGAGATTTGTACTCTTTGATGATAATATGGAATCGAGTCGAAGTGGAAAGTGAAATGGAACCAGGTCAAAGTGTAAAGTGAAACGGAACCGAGTGGAAGTGAAAAGTGAAACGAAACCAAGTTGAAATGGAAAGAGAGATAAAACCGAGTGGATGTAAAATATGATGTTTAATGTACCAGAACATGGGGAGACGTCTCCATTGTGATATATGTATTAATAAGAGTATGGAATTGATTTGATATCACATGAAATGTAAATACTTTTTCTTGTAATGGTTTAAATTTTGTGATTGTTGGATTCTTAAAGTATTTCTTGGAACGACTATTTTATTTGTAATAAGTATGAGAATATATATATATATATATATATATATATATATATATATAGTTGTGACTTTATGAATTGTGATTTACAATTAAATTAAATTCATTCAAAAAGTTATGAAAATTCTTGGAAAGGGATTACTCCGAGTAATGTGATTACTCGTTGAGCTTTAAGCTCATTCTCCTCCTTCTTAATATTTCAGGAAAGTTGCTAAATAGAATTGAAGTAAGCCAATAAATGAATTAAAGGAGAAAGGTATCCTTAGGTGGGTTTTCACGTGAGGCATTCTTCTTTGTTTTGTTTGGGAGTTTAAACTAATGTATATGTCTCCGTTTTTTAAAAGAAAATGTACATGTTTTGAAGTTTCATTGATGTAGTTTTATCTAAAGTTAGTATCTTGTGTAAATTCTTGGTCTTAACCAAATAGAGTAAAGAAATGTTGAAGTATGTATGCATATAACAAGAATGTATTGTATGATGGAAGGAATATAATTTTCATGTTGTATTACGGGTCCAGGTACTCAATGCTAGAAAATAATGATATTGTTCCGTGTAGGGCCTGCTCGAGATGGGTCGTTACATTACTCGTGTTACAACTTAATCTAAATAAGTGTGAATTTTTATAAGACATTTGAACCTTTTTAAATTTAATATTTAGGAAAATATTAGAATTTGAATATGTTAATTTGATTTTTTAATATTATATTTGTAATGTTTGCCAATTGAAATGAAAAAATATAAATCAAGAATATATCCCGACTTGACTCATCCTGATCCAGTCTAACCCATTAAACTTGATTTTTATTTTACAAGCCAACTGAACCAAACCGAACCCGAGCCCAACCCAATTTTTCATGGATTTGGGATTTTCATAACTTGTCATAGGTTAAGTTGAGTTAGGGTTGGTAATATGATATCATGGGTTGCATTAGGGACCTTTAACCCGACTCAACCTAACCTATGCATACCCTTAAGTATAATAGTATGGCTTAGGATGAGATTTTTCTCAATTTTAGTTTTCTGTGTCTTCATTTTTTAACCATTACACAATTTACAATTGATGAGTGATGAGACCACGTGGAATGGAAACGGAAGATAGTGCAAACTTATTTATAAAGGTTTGGTCACAATTTGCGCCTACATCATCTCCTCATGACTTTAGTATTCGTTAAAAGTACACCAAGCTAATTGATTCATCGCTATTACAATTTACAATTGATAAGTGATGAGGCTATGTGGAATGGAGATGGATGATATTGCAAACTTATTTACAAAGGTTTGGTCACAATTTACGCTACATCATCTCGTCATGACTTCAGTATTCGTTAAAAGTACACCGAGCTAATTGATTCATCGCTAACTCATACCAAATACAAGAGTTTTATTCCCAAACTCTTAACCAAAGCTAGTTGATACGGTAGTAGTTCAACACCCAATCGCAAGCTAGTTGATACAGTGCTACTTCAACACAGTTTACAAGAGTTCATCCCAAATTCTCATTGATTTGATTTTGATGGTAGCAAAACATTGATGAAGTTGCTAATGATATATTCTTAATTTCCCAAAAAGTTTAGCAAAATCAATTTGGTAAATTTTTTCATACATTTGAATCAACAAAAAATGAGAGATTGTTGACCCAATGAGCTCAATTATTTGATTTTAATAATAACAAAACATTGATGAAATTGTTAATGATATTTTCTTAGTTTGCTTAAGATTTAAGAAGTTCAAGAACAAAAAGTGTATACAAGATGAGAAGAAAATGTTTTAAACGCTTTGAGGTCAATAGATGTATACAAGAAGATACATTAAGATTGAGAATAAATGCATGCCAAGAGAAAGAAGAAAAAGATGAAGGCCAAGATGCTTCAAGGTTTTATTGTTGATTCTCAAAGGTTAATTATAAACTCCTAAAACAAAAACTCAGCAGGGGATCAAACCCTAGCAGGGAGTCGACTTCAATTTGTATAAGTAGGCTTTCAAGTCTTGGTAGTCGACTCCTAGCATTGAGAGGAGACTCTTAACCTACCATGCATATTTTCTGACATAGTTAAAATTAAAAAAGACATTAAATGAACCCATTGGCTATTAGAAAAAATTCCACATAATAGGAAAAAAAATATTCTAACGACGATATCCAATCGAGTTTTTTCCATACCTAATGTAGTTCTTCATACCAACAAAAACCAATCTGCTAAGAATAAGCCTATCGGTTCTATCCATGAACTGATCAGTAGCTTGCTCCATCTGATCTGGTCTTCTTGCACCCGAGCCATTCCACCTTTTTTTTGTCAGAATTTTCACTTCAAAGCTCAATGATAATTGGATTTGAGGCACGGCATGATCATAGTCATTCACTAATGTAGTTCAACTTAGACTCATAATTTAAGTGTAACTTCTTTTGTGGTACGGAGGAAAAAAAGTATTAACAATCTTAAGTACCAAAATGCAACTTACATTGTTTGTATAAAATTATTACTGTCATCTGCTTAATAAAAATTTGAGAAAATACACCTAAATCTAAACTACCACAAATTTAATTGAGAAAATACAATAGCTTAAAAGAAAAGAAATTTCAACCACTCACAAGACTCTATTTGTTTTACTGCTTTTTTTCTTGTACAAAAGAGACCAAAATCTCTTTTATATATATATATATATATATATATATATATATATATATATATATATAGAATAAGCCTCTTTTTCATCCTGTATACCGCGTCCCATTACAAAATAAAAAATTGCCACTTTTTTCTCAAAGTTTCATGTGTCTATATAAAACACCACCAGCCATACTTGTTTTTTCCTTTATTTTCATCCAAAGAAAACTTACTCTTATCATGAGGTGACATGGCAATAATGGGCTCAATTTTTCCTTTCTTTCTTTCTTTCTTTAGGCTTTTCTTTTTCTTTTATTTTTAACTCTAAAGTTCAAGTCACAAATTAATAAATCTCTACCTTAGCTTGAATTTTCACAAATAATAAAAATATTCTTCATCATCTCTGCAAAGGCCCTAACCAGACATAATTCAAATAGTATAAGTAACACCAATCAAGTCCAAACAATATTGAACTTGGATACTGAAAGTGGTTTAGTCAACATATCTATTGGATTATTTGTTGTTCCAATTTTCTTTACAACAACTTCACCACTATCAACTATGCCTTGAACAAAGTGGTAACAAACATCGAATATGCTTCGATCTCTCATGAAACTTCAGATCCTTAGTCAAGTGGATGACACTTTGACTATCATAATAAACAACAGTAGCATTATGAACCCAACATAATTCATTAAACAATCCTCTCAACCAAATGACTTCCTTGATAGCCTTTGTTATAGCTATATACTATGCCTCTATAGTTAACAGATCAACAATTGGATGTAGAGTAGCCTTCCAACTAACAACGCATCCACCAAGAGCAAATACATAACCTATAGTAGACCTTATTTTGTCAATATCGCTTGCAAATTCTGAATCAAAATAACCAACAACATTGCTTTTGTGGCTTTTAAACTTCAAACATACATTTGAAATACTTCTAAGATACTAAAGTATCCACTTAACAGCTCTCCAATTCTCCTTCTCAGGATTACCCATATACCTACTAACGACATTGACAGCATGTGCAATATCTAGACGGGTGCAAACCATGGCATACATAAGACTCCCAACAACACCGGAATAGAGAACATGTGACATGTATTCTTTGTCTTCATCTATCTGTAGAGAAAAAACAACTGAAAGTCTGAAGTAAGCAATAAAAGGAATACTAACGGGTTTGGTATTCTTCATGCCAAAACATTTCAAAAATTTCTCAACATACTTCTCTTGTGTCAAATGTAACAAACCATACCTCTATCTCTTTTGATCTCCATACCAAGAATCTTCTTAGCTGGACCTAAATCTTTCATCTCAAATTCATTGCTGAGCAATGCTATCAGGCTAGCAATCTCATATTTATTTTTACAAGCAATGTGTATATCATCCACATACAACAATATATAAATGAATGATCCATTGGTAAACTTCTTGAGATACACACAACTATCATTCTTTCTTCTCAAATACTCATTACTTACCATGAATGAGTCAAACCACTTGTACCACTGATGAGGAGACTGCTTCAAACCATATAGAAACATCTTCAACAAACAGACATAGTATTTCTTGCCTTCAATAACAAATCCCTCATGTTGATGCTTGTAGATTTTCTCTTCAAGCTCACCATCCAAAAATGTGGTTTTAACATAAAGCTGTTCTAATTCCAAATTCTACATAACAACCAATGACAAGACAACATCAATGGAACTATGCTTCACAACCAGAGAGGACACATCATTAAAATCAACTCCTATAACTTGGCCTCTTAACAACCAGATGTGTTTTATGCCTTGCATTCTCAATCCCTGTGATACCCTCATTCTTCTTAAAATGCAACTGATTATCCTTTTACCATTGGTGGTTTTACCAATTCCAAGTCTGATTCTTCTCAAGAGACTCAATCTCTTCATGCATGGCTACTAGTCATTTTGAATAATTTGCACAAGTAATGGCTCCTGTATATGTAGAAGGTTCACCTGAATCACTGGTTTCTTATATAACTAACAAAGTATATGCAATTACATCAGTATTACTAGTCAAAACAATATTATTGTACCTCAATGGTAGTCTAGTCTTTCTTCATGATCTATGTTTGGCAATGTTGTAAGATTCATCCTGAGTCTGTTGAGTTTGGTCTTCACCAAAATTCTCACTCTATTCAGAAATAAACTGTGTGGAAGTGCTCTGCATAGGATTTGAATCAAAGCTTTCCAACTCCACCTACTATATGCTGCTCTTACCTTGTTCAAAATCACAAGCAGCACATCCTCTTTCTTTGGATTAAGCATATCAGATTCATTAAAAGTAACATCACGACTAATGAGAAATTTATGTGATTTAGGATCAAGACACCACAGTTTATATCCTTTTACACCATCAACATAAACAAGAAGAATGCCTTTTTAGCCCTAAGCTCTAATTTTTTATCATTAACATATGCATATGCAAGACATCTAAATATTTTTATCATAGAATAATCATGAGGGTTACAAGACCATACCTCATGTGAGGTTTTGAACTTTATAGCTATAGTAGGAGATCAATTCACAAAATAACATGTAGTGGATGCCGCCTCTACACAAAACTCCTTAGTCAAACCAGCATTTGAGAGTATACAATGAGATCTCTCCAAAAGAGTTATGTTCATTCGCTCAGCAACCTCAATATGTTGTTGTATACCTCTGATTGTCTTGTGTCTAATAACACCCTCATCTCTGCAGTAGTCATCAAACTCATTTGAACAAAACTACAAACCATTATCTATCCTCGGTCTTTTAATTTGCTTACCTGTCTGTTTCTCAATCATGGTTCTCCACTGCTTAAAACGTTTGAATGCCTCATCTTTAGTCTTCAATATACACACCTAAGTTTTTCTTAAGTAATCATCAATGAAAGTAGACATATACCTGGCACCACCCGTTAGATAGAACATGTGAGGTCCCCAAAGATCAGAGTGAATATAATCCACAGTACCCTTGGTTCTATGAATCATTATATTGAAATCAACTCTCTTCTGTTTTCCAAAACCACAACGCTCATAAAATTTAATTTTACATGTATTTTGTTCACAAAGTAAACCTCTTTTGCTCAACAAAGTTAGTTCATTAACCTAATCTCATATGGCAAAATTTTGTAACCTCAGAATTTGACATATTAAAAGCAGTCACTGAACCAGTAACAGTATTACACTACAGAATATACAAATTCGGCAACGTAATCTTTGCTTTCATGACAACTAGATCACATCTGTTGACTTTTATAACTCCATTTTCAGATGAATATTTGTACCATTTGACAGCAAAAGTACTTAGAGATTTCAAATTCTTCTTGAAGGTATGAATATATCTAACTTCTGTCAAGGTCCTTATTACACCGTCGTGCATTGTAATCTTATACCAGTAATTTTTCGAATTGTGTCATCACCTAGCAAGACAACTCCATTATAAGGCTTATATTTTGAAAACCAATCTTTATTTCGGCTAATATGGTAGGAACAAGTTGAATCCATAATCCAATCCGACATGAAGAAGCCATACCACTGATAGCAAGAACACGAACATGGTCATCAGAGTCTTCTTCACTAACATTAGCTTTAGGTTGTTTCTCTTTCCAATCCTGATGATTCTGACCTCGATTTTGACCTTGATTCTGATTCTTTTCTGCAATGGTTTTCTCTGTACATAGTCAAAGCCTTCTCATCTATATCCAGTTTATGTTCATCTGTCATCGTCCTAAGAATCTTCTCCTTCCCTAAGAACGCCTTTTTGAATCCCTTTTGGGTTAATACGATTTGTATCTTATCAAATATTGAAATTTTCGTTTCCATCAAACTTTCATATCTCATACGAAGTGGTAGAAGACATCTTGTCCATATCAATTTTAACAATAGTTCTGATACCAGTTTGTTAAGTTCATGAGTACTAACAGAAGATCACACGAATATAGGTTTTGATATACATGGATGAGCATCAATATGACTCAAAAGCTTAAGCTCAAGAGCCTTGAACCTAAATAATCTATATAAGCTATTCTTAATTTTTATTTCTTTCAGATGTGAGATAACTCACACGTGGATATCCTAACATTGATGAATCGAGAAGGTGTCTGTTACATTTCTAGTTAGTTTACTAGATTGACCCATCAAAGAGGCCAAGATATTTCTTTTCTTTTCTCTTTAATTTTATTAAGATGATCTAATTACTTTTGACATCATACATGCCACTCCAAATTTATGACTACTTTGTGCGTGTGTTGAGTATGTAGACACATATACCCTTATGTGTGTGTGTGATATATATATATATACACACACACACAGAGTACAGTTCCACGATCAATTGTGATCAGAAAACTAACTTCATTTATAAGAACTGATTTCTTGCTATCATCACCGATGAAAAGGGCAATGTGTGTGCGCGTGTGTGAAAGAGAGAGAGAGAGTTATAACCCTTCAACTATAGGCTACCTACCATCAATCTGCAGCTTAAGTGTATTAATCAGCAAGAAAATCAAGATTAGAAAAACTACATTAGATTATTATTGACCTAAGGTTCCTTGTAGAAGTTTTTCTATGATAGCAAAAGATACATGAATAATCCCATGAAATCCTTATTACCTCATCAACATCAAGGGTTCCTTCAGAAATAATGCTAACGTTGGAGACAACAGAATCATGCACATCCTCATGATGATGCCCTTCGTTTTGCCTTGCAGTACCCATCCAAAATGATGATATTGTTTAGATTAAAAAACCAGAAAATCAATTGAAATCTCACTAGAGGCAATTCTGTGTTGGATGAACTATAAATTTGGTGATAATGTTAGCACCGTCCCTTGGGTTTTGACCAGTGTTGTACCCTTCACTTTTAAAACCTATCAGTTCACCCTCTCAACTTTGAGGTAGTATCTACAGCCCCCACCATCCAAATAAACTGTTAATTTTGACAGAAAATGTATGGAAAGACAAATTTACCCGCATTAAAAACTTAAATATACAAAATGTAAGAATAAGAAGGGGAAAATTTTCCCAAAATCCCTCTTTCTCTCTCTCTCTGTTGCAGGCTGTAGGGACGTAGCCTGCGCCTTCCCTATAAAAAGCCATGCAGTAGCAGGTCGTGTCTAGTGCTGCAGGATGTGCAGCCCCAACCCGTGCCTGGGCTGTGATAGAGCGCGGGTGGGGCCGCAAGCCCACACCTACGCAGCAGGCATAGGCTACAGTTGTGCAGCCTGCCAGAGCACAGGAGGGAGCCGCCACAGCACCTGTGCTGCTGTAGACGTGGCCGCCACTGTGCAGGCTGTTGACAGAAAGTAAATGGTAACATTATTCTCAAGCAAACAGAAGAATATGAACTTGATAATGATGCTTTTATTCAACAAAAAAGATATGGTGACGCAAATCAAAGAAACGTAAAGTATATAAACATTGATAGAATATTGAGCAAATGGTCATATTTGCTCCGTAGTAGTAGCTGAACTGCTTCGAGGAGTGAACAGAGTACAACATTTAAAGACACCGTTTCATTAACTCATTCATCTATTATAATAAAATAAGAGATCAAGTGTGTACATTATTTTAACTTCCGGTCACTACAGTAATGCAAGCTATCAGTAATAACCAATAAATGTTTAAATCCCTATTAGAAGCTTTGAATACGTAAGAAGCTGTTATTAGATTGTAGGACAATAGTCCATTCAACCTTTAGTTCTTTACTCTACTCCTTTTCTTTGTATGCTGAAAATGCTGTAAACATTTCTGATTTATGATCTTCCATTAGCTTGATGTTATTGTGGACTAAACTTTCGCGCATATATATATATATATATATATATATATATATATATATATATATATATATATAATATTGCAAGCTTGCAGCAATAAGGTCCGTATTTTAATAAAAAATGAAAAAGTAACAATATTATCTTTAGCTTTACTTCTCCTTTTAAAATAACAAACTTCTTTCAATGAAAATAAAAATTATTTGTTGATCTTTATAAAGATTAAAAAAAGATATTTTTATAAGCAAAATTGTATTAACAAGTATCAAGATGGTGAAACTCAAAGTCAAAGACTAATTACAGGAAAGAAGCTTTACAAACTCTAAAAGATCTACCTCATTTAAAAAAAAAAAAAAAAAAAAAAAAAAAAAAAAAATTCTTTTAAACAAAAAATTAAGGGTATTAAACCATTTATCTTTAATTACTTCTATAGACCTCTCTAATCCGCCAAACACTAAATGGTTCCTCTCATTCCAAACAACCCAAAAATAGAGAGGGAATCATGACATAAGTCTTTTTTATCTCATTCGAGGCCCGCAAACCACTCTAAGCCGACACTTCATCTTTCACGGAGTCTGGCAACCACCCAAGAAATCCCCAAAACCCATAAGTCATCTCCCACAAACTTCTAACCAATGAGCAATCCAATAAAACATGAAGCATGGACTCGACGCAACCTTTTCAAATATAACACTTATTAACTAGTACTTTCCCTTTTTTTTTGTAAATTATCAAAAGTAAGAATCTTATCCCCAAAGACTTCCCACAGAGAAAAAAGTAAAAGAGAAATGAAGGCAAGAAAAATTGAAAGAGGAAGAAGAAGAAGATCCACTACCAAAACCAGTTCTATGGTGATGATGGGTTGTACAATGTGAACTATCTACATTAACTTCAGAATCAATTCAACAAAAATCCAGGTATTTAAAATATCAACAAAGATGAGTTTAAACGATACAGCTTTAAATAGGAATATATATTCGAAAATTCATTTACACTAGCCAGAAAAGAATGTCAAGAAAATGCCGAAAGTGGGAAAAATTTTAAAGTAGAATAGAAAGAAAAAAAAACATTTTGACAGGTAAAAATAGTAGAAACAAAATAGACGATAACCTTTCAAGTTCATATCCTCCCACTTCCAAAACAAATCCATGTTAACAGCTCCAAATTTAACTAGTGTAATTAGTGCATATAGTTTATATACTATCAGTAGTGCACCAAAAACACAAAAATAGTACTCATAAACTTCACACTCATTCATGGTGAAATGCCAAGAATAATTTGACGGTTCGACTTGCATAACCAGTCTTATCCAATTATGGAATATTTTGATGTAGAAGCATTAGACCAAATGGGTCTATTGGTTTCTATGCCACCCAATTTATTAGTTTAAACTTTATTTTAACGTTCTTGTGTCTTATTTTTATTTTAAAGGGTCATGTGACTAGCATGTTACTGTTTTAGGGTTTCCTTATATGACTCGTATAAATAGTCCTTAAGAGGCTTGTTTAAGGGACTCTTATTTCCCTACATTATTATTAGAATACAAAATTGATTATAAACCCTAAAATCTATTATTTATTGTTCCACTTCAATTATCTTATTCTTTTTTTTGGCTATTTATCTATTGCCCTACATCAATTGCTATCAGAGCCATGGTTGGACGTGGCAAAGGTCGTGGTGGCAAAGGTCGTGGTGGCAAAGGCAACCAAGGCTAGTAAATAGACATAGTTGAGTGTAGTGTATGATTGAAGATTTTTCGCGGACTGTACAAGGTATTCAATGACAGGAAGAAGTGGGAGCCTATATGGAGATACCAAAAGCCGACCACGATACCTTAGACTTACCGAAAGGTGCTTCTGAGGATGAAGATATTGATAGGGGTAAGGAAAATTCCTTTCATGATGCTGGATCTGCAGAACATGTGGTACGAGTTGGATTAGAAGAGCATTCATACATGCCTTTGATTTAGATGGTGCTGGAATTAAAATTGAAGTAGTTGATTTTTTTGGGAAGATGCATGTAAAAGATTATTTGGATTGGGAATCTAGTTTGGAGAATTACTTTGAATGGAAACCTGTGGCTGAGGACTGAAAAGTGTTGTTTATGAAGATGAAATTGAAAAGTACTACACTGTAATGGTAGAAGATAGTTGAAGAGCAGTGTTCTCGTCAAGGAAAGCTAAAGATCAATACGTGGAAACACACGAAGGCAAAGATGCGTAAAAAAATTTTCTTGCCTGATGCAGGGTGAATATGGCTAAGTTGGAGGGAAGAGGAGAGAAGATATGTGACCCGATTTATGATGACTGTGATGATGAGCAAGAAAATGTGGATCTTTATCCATTTCAAGGGGAATCTTTGGTGGTAAGGCAAGTATTAATAACAACTGATAGTAAAGAAAAAGAATATTAGAGGCGACAAAATATTTTTAGAACAAAATTCTTTTGTAGCGGAAAAGTATATAATGTTATTTTCGACGGAGGTAGTGTTGAAAACTTTTGATCTAAAGATTTTGTTGAAAAGTTAAACATGCCTACTGAAAAGTATCCATATTCCTACAAGATCCGATGGTTTAGGAAGGGGAATGAAGTGCTAGTTACATCTTGGTGCTTAGTTAAATTCACTATAGGTGATATATCTTGAAGATGGGGCTTTATGGAATATTGTGCCTACAGATGCTTGCAATATTCTTCTAGGAAGATCATGGTTATATGACCATAACCTGGTCTATTACATCAAACCTAATACATATTTATTCCACAGGGGAAATAAAAATTATATCTTGCATCCTCTTAAGGAGGAAATAGATAATTATCCAAGTGGTAGCAATGTTAATTGGCTTTTAATTAACATAGTAAATGTTGAGTAGTTTGAAGTTGAGAGTAAAGAAGTAGGGGTTATGTAAGCGTTTGTCAGTGACATTGTGGAGAATGACCATTGTGCTTAATTTGATAAATATCCCTTGGATATTCAGGATTTTAAAGAGCTAGTTTGTGATGATTTGCCGAGGGGTTTACCACCAATGAAGAGCACTCAACATGCAATTGATTTGGTACTACGAGCAGCTTTTCCAAATCTAGCAGCATATAGAATGCCACATGTATAGTGAGTTGAAATGCAAAGATAAGTAGTGGACTTGATTGCGAAGTGGCTAGTTCTAGAGAGCAAAAGTTCTTGCATTTGTCCAGCCTTATTGACACCTAAAAAGGATATATTTGGAGGATATGTGTTGATATTCATGCTATAAACATGATTACCATAAGGTATTGTTTTCCAATATCTCATTTAGAAGACATACTTGACAAGTTGTCTAGTTCTAAAGTGTTATCCAAAATATATTTGAGGAATGAGTATCATCAAATTAGAATAAAAAGTGGTGATGAATGAAAAACAAAATTTAAGACACCCAATGGGCTTTTTGAATGGTTCGTGATACCATTTGGACTGTCTAATGCACTAAGAACCTTTATGCAAGTTATGAAAAGTGTACTTAACCTTTCTTGGGATCATTTTTTGTTGTTTATTTCAATGACATATTGATTTATAGTCGGACAAGGGATAAGCATTTAATTCATTTACATCAAGTTATGGAAGTCCTTTGCAAGGAGAAACTCTATGTGAAAATGAATAAAAAAAAATGTTCTTTTTTGTATGGTGAAGTTGTGTTCCTTGTTTTGTTGTGTCGATAGATGGATTAAAACTATATCCGAAGAAAATGCTTACAATTAAGGAGTGGCAAGAACTGCAATCCATGAGAGATATCAATAGTTTTCATGGTTTAGCCTCATTCTATAGAAGATTTATAAGGAATTTTAGTGTTCTTATGAGTCCTATTATCGAGTGTTTGAAGAATACTGATTGTAAGTGGTCGAAACCAGCACAATGGGCTTTTGAATAGGTTAAAGTTTTGATGCTTTACCAGATTTTGAGAAAGTTTTTGTTGTGGAATATGACGCATCACATGTGGGAATAGGAGCTATTCTTAGTCAAGATGGCAAACCACTAGAATTATTTAGTGAGAAATTATCATATGCTAAATGGTGTTATCCGAAATATGACTTGGAATTTTATGCTTTAGTACGGGATATTCATCAATGGCAAAATTATTTGGCATATCGGGAGTTTGTTGTTTTTTCATATCATCAACCTTTAAGGTACTTGGTTTCCAAAAGAAGCTTGATTCTTGTCATGTCAGTTGGAGCTCTTACCATCGGCAATTTAATTTCTCACTTAAATACAAGTTATGATCACACCATTTAATACAATTCTCTTCTTTTTGTATTGTCTCACTTCCTCTCTTAAATTCAACTATCCTTACATGGTTTCTTATTATTTATGGAAAAGACCAGCTTCTGTTTTTTATTATAGATATATTGTGATTAACTCATCACTTTTCTCATGGAAGGGGACATACGAGTTACACCATGCTTGGTAGGAGAGAGAAGTGAAAGGATGCAGTAGAAGAAGAGAAAATGAAAAAGAAATGATGGTTTACATTCTTTTTTGAAATTATGTCGTATAATAGTTCTTGGTGAAATGAAAACAAAGCGTTGTTAGTTGGTGATAAATTTTCTGGAGAGATGACTAGGTTGTGGGTTATTTCATTTTACATACTGTTTTTGCTTGTTAATTATGGTCCTCGAAAATTTCTATTTTCGAGCAGGCTGGGCTGACACATCATTTTTCTGATAAAGTTGATGGCTATTAGGAAACAGGCTTTAGGTATGGTAGGAGTCAGGTTACCTGAAGGGTGATTCCATCATGTTTGGTGAGGTATATTTGCAACGAAAGGAATAATATACAAGTTTTTAATTGGAAGGAGTAGCTTGTTCTTGAGATCAATGAGGGAGTTCCTGAGAATGTTATCTACCTGGTTTTGAATTTTCCATCTTACGAACAAATCCTTTGCAAATTTTATTGACACCTTAAATAATACTCCTTCTGTTCCATAATTTTAGTCACTTATCATTTTTTTACTTAGGTTTGACTTCAATTATTTTATATATATGTTATTTTAAAAATATAAAAAATATATATTTTTTAGAAAATTTTAAACTTTATTTATATATATATGAAAAAAAAAATTAAATTTTCTTAATGATTTAACAATAGAAAGAGTATAGTTTTCGAAGGGATGAAAAAGCTTTTCCATGAGATCAGGAGGGAGTTTCTTGTGCATATTTCTATATTTATAGCTTACTTAATGATTGATTTTTAATTTTTTATATTGTTTTTCTTCTCTTATTGCAGGATTCCTAGAACTATAGGAGTATCCATACCAATGAAAGCCATTTTCTTTATTACATACATAATGGTCGATGGGTGGGCTGGCATTGCTAGTGAGATTCTTCGATTGAAGCATTGGTTATCTTTCATCTCAAGAACATGTTTCTAATGAAAACTGAAAGAGATAGAGAGAAGGCCATGGACCCTGGTAGTGTGGATTTCCCAGAGACTCTCCCAAGTCTCCAACTGTATTTCCTTCTTGGTATTATTTATGCAGTGGTTACTCCAATCCTTCTTCCTTTCATAATAGTCTTCTTTGCCTCTGCATACTTGGTTTATCATCATAAGGTTAGTTTACTGCCTATGCCTATTTTCTCATTTTCTTTTTGTGAATTGTCGTATTCACAAGTGTCTTAAGCATATTAAGCAAAAGTTGACATCAAGATTACCAAACAATATTACTTACTAGAAAATTACTGCTCATACTAAAAATCTATATGGAACCTAGATGGTTAGGAAGTGGTATCTGCACATACAAAACAAGGAAAAGTCGTCGGAGGACCCGAGGGGTTGTGCTTCTAGGGGACTCTCCGATGTTTAAGTTTTTTTTTTGGAGAATAAGAAAAGCCAAAGAGAATGAGAGTTGTGAGTGGAGAATTGTGTGTACCTTTTGATTGTGAGAGCATCATTTATATAGTTTTTCAGAGTAGTATTTGATTAAGAGAAGGATTCAGTGCTCTGATAGGAATAGAACTCTTAAAGATAAGTTTATCATTATCGTAAGCTAGATAACTATTTATCCATAGGCTGGAGTATTGTAATGGTACTAGGGCATTTGGTGCGGAATTATCATTGTGCTCTTTGTCAAGTATAGTGATTTGATGGAACTACTTTTTTTGCCTTTAGAGATTGTCGCGTGTCGTTATGCTATTGAGTGAGGATTTTCGTCTTAGATTTTACCATTTTACCTTTGACAGATGCCACTGCTTGGCTAGATAGAACTTTTTTCACAGGTGATCTGCCAATAATTCAGCATTTATATGAAATCACTCGGTTTAAACTTTGCTCGAAACATAGAATGTGTGATAAATGCAAATATTTGTGTTGTTACGAAATTATATAAACATATACAGAAAATAAACTTAATGATAATTACAAAAGACTAGTTGACATCTGTAAGGTTATTCTTGAAACCATATATTTGCATTTTATATTGTTATATCTTGCATTTAATTTATGTTTGTTATTTGACTATTTAGATAATTAATGTCTACAATCAAATGAGAGTGGTGCTGCACTCTGGTGTTCATAGTCGCATAATAGTAAGCTTATTGATATCTCAGCTTCTGTTGATGGGCTTGCTCAGTACCAAAAATGCAGCCAATTCAACTCCTTTGGCTATTGTCATACCCATATTGACATTATGGTTCCATTAGTATTGCAAAAGCCGGTTCGAGCATGCATTTAGAAAGTACCCACCTGAGGTAAATGTTGGGCTTGGACTAGATCCAGCCCATGATAAAGAAAATCAAATTAAAAGGAAAGAAAATGCCTACAGCACCTTAATGGTTTTGGTGGCTCTTATTCAAATATAAGTGGTTTTGAATAAAAAAAATAAAGAAATAAAAGATTAAGTTTTTAGTACGGAATTCTAAAAGCAATAGGAGTGCTTTCATATATATATATATATATATTCGTGTGTGCAACAGATAGGTGTGGGAGTTACAGAGAGCAAAGAAAAATATAGCTCTGTCGTGAGGTATAGAGAGGGAGCTTTCTTTCAATTTACTGGGAGAGTAAAATAGAGAAAAGGTACAACAATTTGAAATTTTCTCTAGAGTATTATTCAGAGTGTTTGGTCACAGAGAATCAATCTACTTGGGGTTTGCAGTTTCTATCACGATGTTTGATTTTGCTGAAGCACAAGGACTTCTCAGATTTCAGTGGTTGGTAGTAGAGTAGTGATTTTTCCCTAGAGAGGTAATTTTGTAATATTACCAAATTCTTGTGGGTCTCAAGTTTGGGCGTAAACTTTTTAATTGTTATTTACATAGTGGAGTTATTTTTGCCCCGTGGTTTTTCCCTCTATACTAGAGGGTTTTCCACTTAAATTCTTATGTTCTTGGTTTATTGCTTTATTTGGTGCTTGTCGTTTTATTTCCGCACTGGGCTTGGAGATTATATTTAAACTATGATCTTTGAGTGGAATTGTGACAATTGATTAATTGTTGACGATGGGTAATTTCCCCAACAAGTGGTATCAGAGCTTATGTTGCTTGTGTTGGTCAACATGGATGAAAAATCTAGTACTATGATTTTATTGACAGCTTCTAATTATTCGGTTTGAAAACCAAAGATGGAAGATTCTCTCTATTTCAAAGATTTGTATGATCCCGTTGAGGGTGATGAAGCCAAGCCGGAGGGCAAAATCGATAAAGAGTGTGAAAGAATGAACAGGAAAACAGTTGGTGCCATCAGACAGTGGGTGGATCTCAGTGTGTTCCATCATGTGGCCAAAGAGACTAATGCCAAATCTCTTTGGGAAAAATTAGAGATACTTTATGAAAGAAAGACAACTCATAACAAAGCTTTTGTGATGAGAAAGCTTGTGAATTTGAAGTACAAGGACAAAAGTTCCATTGTCGAACACTTGAATGATTTTCAAGATTTTGTGAACTAGTTGTCTATGATGAAAGTAGTGTTAGATGATGAGTTACAAGCACTATTTATTTTGGGTACTTTGCCTGATAGTTGGGAGACTTTGGTAGTATCACTTAGTACTCTGTTCCGAATTGTGTGCTCAATTTGTCTATGGTGAAAGACAGTATATTCAATGAGGAGACTCGTAGAAAGGATTAGGGTAAAGATAGTGGTCAAGTTATTATCACAGAGAACATAGGAAGAAGTAAGAGTAGAGGTCTTAAAGGTCATGGCAAATCTAGAGGCAAGGCAAAGTCCAGAGATAAGGTGAAATGTTATCACTACAATAAACTGGGTCATATGAAAAGAAATTGTTGGGTCTGGAAACAGGAACAACAAGATGGGAAGAATCAGAAGAAGACCAATGACAATAACACAACAACAGTTATTTCAGATGATGAAAAAGTTGTGATACTTGCTTGTGAGTTTGAGGAGTGCAATCATGTTACAGATTCTAGTACTGACTGGATGGTTGACTCAACAATTTTTTACCATTGTATTCCATATCAGGATTACATTACAACGTACAGAGCAGGAGACCTTGGTATTGTGAAGATGGGTAACTCGAGTTTTGCTCTGATTGTGGGGATTGGTGATGTGCACATAAAGACAGATGTAGGGTGCACTATGACTTTGAAGAATGTCTGACATGCTATTGAATTGTTTCTTAATATGTTTTCAACTCATATCCAAGATGAAGAAGGGTATGAGCACTATTTCGGCAATGGAAGGTGGAAACTAACCAATGGATCATTAGTGGTTTCCAGAGAAAAGATGTGTTGTACCTTGTACAAGACACGTGTGAAAGTGTGTGGTAATAAGCTGAATGCAGTTGAAAATGATGCTTCTCCAAACTTATGGCACAAGAAGCTGGTGCATATGAGTGAGAAAGTGTTGCAGATTTTGGTTAAGAGGTCACTCATTCCTTCCTCCAAAGGTATATCTTTGAACCTATGTGATTATTGTTTATTTGGTAAGCATCATAGAGTTTCTTTTAGTAAGTCATCTAAAAGAAAACAAAAGAAATTAGAATTGGTATATTATGATGTTTGTGGTCCCATTAAAGTAGACTCTTTAGGTGGAAATAGATATTTTGTTACTTTTATTAATGATGCTTCACAAAACGTGCGGGCTTATTTTTTAAAGAACAAAAGCCAGGTATTTCAGTATTTTCAGAAGTTTCATGCTATGGTGGAGAGAGAAAGACAGGGAATCAGTTGAAATACCTCCATACTAACAATGGTCGAGAGTATACCTCCAACGAGTTTGCATATTAGTGTTCATAGTTTGGCATTAGGCATGAGATGACAGTTCCTGGTACCCCACAACATAATGGTGTGGCTAAAAGAACAAATTGTACCATTGTGGAAAGAATTAGATGTATGCTCTGAATGGCTAAGTTGCCTAAGCCATTTTGGGGTGAAGTAGTTCGTACAGCTTGTTACCTGATTAATAGATCTTCATCCATTCCTTTGGGTTTTGACATTCTAGAAAGAGTTTGGACAGGAAGAGATGTTTATTATTCTCACTTCAAGGTGTTTAGTTACAAAGCTTTTGCACACGTTCTCAAGGAGAAGAGGTCAAAACTTGATGACAAAGTAGTTGCTTGTGTGTTTGTTGGTTATGGGGATGCTGAGCTTGGTTACAAGTTATGGGATCCAGAAAAGAATGAGATTATCAGAAGCAGAGATGTTGTCTTCAATGAAATTGAAACTTTGGATAATATTGAGAAAACTGAGAAGACAGAGCATGGTACAGGCAAACTTGAAGTCTTTGTACCAGATCCTACTCCTTGCTGTGTGCCACGGCCTGGATAAGGCTGGGCCACGGCTTGACCTGATGCTGGACCATTTTTCTGCTGTCTGCTGAGGCGCACACCTAGTGTGCTGAGGCTTCAAGGACAAATGCTGAACCTCTTCCAACTTTGTTTAAACCTTGGACAAACACCAACAATCTCTACCTTTGTCTAAGCGTTTAAACCCGAACCAGTTGTGCAAAGAAGTCAGGATCCAAACTCATCTTGAGTCATCATTCAACTGACTCCAATCCTAAGTAGTCCAAGGCAATGATTGAACTTACTTATAGGTAGAACCTTGGTGCCTAAATATGTAGGATTTTCCTCCGTGGATACCTTGTCCACATGAATGCATCATTCCGTAACATTTTCCTGAATGAAATGATATCAAACATCCATGTGCTTTGTCCTCTCATGGAACACCTGATTCTTACACAAGTGCAATGCACTTTGACTATCCGAATACACCACCACCTGCTCTTTCAGGACCTTCAACTCTTCCAACAACCCTTTGCACCACATAACCTCCCTAATGGCTTCCGTTGCTGCTATGTACTCAGCCTCGGTTGTTGAGAGTGCTACCATAAGCTACAACTGAGCCTTCCAACTTATACAACATCCATTTAAGTTGAAGAAGTAGGAGATAATCAATCTTCTTTTATCCCAGTCTGCTCCATAGTCCGAATCCGTATAACCCTGAAGACAGATGGACTTACCCCTCTTATCATAAATCAGCCTTACTTCTGGGCTTCCTTTTAAGTACCTCAGCAACCACTTCATCCCAAGCCAATGCTCCTTTCTGGGGTTACTCATAAACCTACTGAGAACACTTATTGCATGAGCAATATTAGGTCTAGTGCTTACCATGGTGAACATAATTGAACCAACCGCACTAGAGTAAGGGACCTTTTCCATTTCCTTCTTCTCCGCCTCTGATCTCGGACATTGATCACTAGAGAACTTGAAATGACCAGCAAGGGGAACCTTCACCGGTTTGCTATCTTCCATAGAGAACTTAGATATCATCTTCTCTATGTAGGAAGTTTGAGAGATCTTCAATCTGTTTCTCTCCCTCTCCTGAATTATATTCATCCCAAGGATCTTTTGTGCATGGCTAAGATTCTTCATCTCAAACTCCTCACTGAGTTGAGATTTCAATTTTTTTATCCTCTCCATGCTGCTCCCAACCAGCAATATATCATCAACATAGATGAGGATGATCACCATTTCCTCCACCTTGTGCCCCTTGCAGTACAAGCATGAATCATAGTAGCTCTTCATGAAACCCAAGCTTGTTACAAAGGAATCAAACCTCTTGTTCCATTGCCGAGGTGATTGCTTAAGGCCATAGAGAGATTTCTTCAATTTGTACACCAACTCTCCCTATCTTCCTTCCTCATAGCCTTCGGGTTGCCTCATGTAGATGGTCTCATCAAGCCCTCCATGTAAGAACGCTGTCTTCACATTCGTTTGCTCGATTTCCCAATTGAATTGGACCACCATTGCCAATACTATACGTATCGTCTTGTACTTCATATTTCGGTGAAATCTATGCCTTTTCTTTGTGTGAACCCCTTTGCCACCAACCTAGCTTTATACTGGACTTCATCGCCTGGAGTGTTCCCTTCTTTGATCTTGTAGATCCATCTACAATCCATAACTCTCTATTTTTCTGGTTTGGGCACCAATTCCCAAGAGTTATTCTTCCTCAAAGAATCAATTTCTTCCTCCATAGCTAGCTGCCCCTTTGATGAATCCTTACATTCCATGGCTTTCATGTAAGTTTCTGGTTCAATAATTCCTCATTCTATCCAAAGAGCTACTACATTAGCATCCGCAAACCCATATCTCAAAGGTGGTCTAATCATCCTCCTTTCCCGGTCCATTGTGAGCTGGTAGTCATTCTGACTTGCTGCATCATCTCCTTCTAGTTCAGCCTCATCTTGAGTATCTTGAGCATGGCCTTCATTAATGGGCTCTACTTGGTCCGAACCCTCTTGCCTTCCTTGATTTTCCTGAACTGAATTCTCCTTGATGCGATGCTCCACAAATTCCAGACTGGTTTGCTCACTAGCCTCTGTAGGGTTAGTTTTCTCCAAATAGGGAAATAACAATTCATTAAAAATATCACCCCTTACTTATAATGAGTTTCATTCCTTTTGGTTCTAAGGACCACAACCTATACCCCTTAACCCCATCACCATACCCTAGAAATACACATTTTCTAGACCTTGGGTTAAGTTTATCATCCTTTTAATGTGCAAACGCAGCACACCCAAAAGTCCTTAGGTTGCTCAACTTAGAGGGTTTCCCACTCCACATCTCCATAGGAGTCTTGGGCTCTAAATCTCTAGAGGGTGATCTATTTACCAAGTATGCAGCAGTAGACACAGCTTCCCCCCAAAATTTTTTTGGTAAACCATACCCAATTAACTTGCACCTAACCTTTTTCATAAGGGTTCTATTCATCCTCTCAGCAACTCCATTTTGCTGAGGTGTTTTTACAACTGTTATATGTCTTAGAATGCCATTTAACTCACAAAATTTATCAAAATCCTTATTGCAAAATTCTAAGCCATTATCGGTTCGTAAAGCCTTAACTACCCTACCCGTTTGAGTCTCCAGCAACTTTTTTCATACCACAAATTTATTCAAAGCATCTGATTTATTTTTAAGCAAATAAACCCAAACTTTTCTTGAATAATCATCAATTAAAGATAGAAAGTAAAAGTTACCTCCCTGTGTTGGTGTTCTTGCTAGTCCCCAACGGTCTGAATGAATGTAGTCAAGAATCTCCTTAGACTTGTGCACTCCGATGTTGAAGTTGACCCGGTGTTGCTTTCCAAGAATGCAACACTCGCAGAAATCAAGTTTCTTCACTTTGTCTCCTCCAAGTAGACCATCCTTGCTAAGAACTTGCAGGCCCTTTTCGCTCATATATCCCAAGCGAGTGTGCCAAAGGGCTGCCTTATCCATCTCAACCATCAAGCTTGCTACTTGATCTGTGATTTCTGTCTCTCCAATCATCTCATAGAGTCCATCTTTTATTACTGCTTTGATCACTACCAAAGATTTCTTGGTCACCTTGATATTTTCTCCCTCTACTTTGTATGAATACCCAAAGGAATCCAGTTGCCCCAATGAGATCAAATTCCTCTTCAAATCTGGAAGATACCTCACATTCCTCATCAGCCTTGTGACTCCATCAAACATCCTCAACTGGATGTCTCCTATCCCTCTCACTTGGCAAGAAGTGTCATTCCCCAAGAAAACTTTTCCATCATTGGTTTCCTAGAATTTCTTGAACCATTCCTTGTAAGGGCACATGTGATAAGTGCACCTGAAATCCAGTATCCATTTCTCGCTGCCTTGCCTGAGCACACAACAAGAACATAATCTTGTTGTTCTCCTTTGGCAGCCGAAGCTTCTCCATTGTTGGTATGGCTTCTTCCTCTCTCATCCCATATCTTCTTCTTGCAATCTTTCCTGAAGTGACCCTCCTTGTTGCAGTAGAAGCATCTCTTTCCTCCAAATCTTGTTTTGGAATGAGATCTCCCATGGCTCTGCCCTCTACCTCTTGATTTCTCCTGATAGTTGCCATGAATGCTACTGCCATTTCGAGTTGCTGGCCTTCCTCTAATGAATAACCCTTCTCCACTTGATGCTTCCCTCATCTTGGCTTTGAAATTATGAGCCCTTATGGCATTGATCACAATTTCCTTAGTTAAAGTATCTCTTCCATACTCAATAGCATTAATCAAATTATCAAAACAATCAGGAAGAGAATTCAACAAAATAATATCCAATTTTTCATCCAAGAATGTAATGCTACAGGTATTCAAATCTTGAACTAGCTTATTAAACACATCAAGATTATCTTGCAACTCTTTATTAAGATCCATTTTAAAAGCAACGATTCTTTTAAGAATATAAATCTTATTAGGGAGAGTTTTGGTAAGAAACAACTCATCTAGTTTCTCCCATATGACAGCAGGATCTTCTGAGTCTCCGTACTCCCTTGTGACACTATCCGACATGTGCAAGAAAATGGTGCTGTATGTCATCTTCTTCATCTCAATCCACTGGACTTCCATGATACTTACTGGAAAAGCATCATCTTCTCCAATCGCCAAGTCTACTTTTTGTTGCATAAAAACAACCTTGATCTTCCTCTTCCAAAGGGCAAAGTCTTCCTTTCCATCAAACTTCTCAACACAAAAATTTGAAGTCATCTTGCGGAGAAAATCCTAGATTTATGCAGCACCCAAAATTGCTTAATCTCAATTGGTGATAACCTGATCTCAAGTCTATCTTAAAAAATACCCTTGCTCCCTGCAACTTCTCAAATAAATCATCTATCTTGGGTAAAGGATATTTATTCTTAATGGAGATCTTCTATAGCTATTTGTAGTCTATACACAACATAATTGTTCTATCTTTCTTCTTCACAAACGATATAAGGGCTCTCCATGGTGACACACTTGGTCGAATAAATTGTTTATCTAACAACTCTTGAAGCTGAACTTTTAACTCTCTCAACTCAACGGGTACCATTCTGTAGGGTGCTATAGATATATGTGATGAACCTGGTATCACATCAATAAAGAATTTAATCTCCTTACTGGGAGGCAAACTAGACAACTTATCAAGAAATACATCAGAAAAAATATTTCACTACTAAAATTTCTTCTAACTCTCTATTATCATTTCTAAAATCCACCACTTATGCCAAATACCCCTCACATCCTTTCCTTGACCATTTACTAATAGTCAGAGCAAAATAAGATAGTTCGAGAGTATCTTACGTTTTCCCTGAAACTAAATTTCTTTTGTCCATATCATGTACACTACATTCTTTCTGGAACAATTAACCCAGGTGTAATACGTCGACAACCAATTAATTCTCAAAATCAACCATATTCAGAGATAATAAATCCACTTCAAATTATCTATCACCTATACGAATCGCACAACCCCGATAAATTTTTTTTATCACAACTCTATCCTTAGTAGGAACCTCAAGAACAATATTATCAATCAAAGAACTATCACATGCATCAATGGATCTCATAAAAGTACTGGATGAAAAATAATGAGTTGCACTAGGATCAATCAATAATCTGGCATGTCTATCAAGAATAGATACTGTACCCATCATGATGTTAGGAGTTGCTTAAGCATCCTGTTGGGTTAGTGCATATACTCTACTCTCTCTGAGTTGCGTCTGAATACCATGTCCTCTCAGCAATTTTTCTTCTAGTAGAAGCTCTACCCTAAATACTTCTAGATCCACTTCTTCAAAAAAACCTCAGGCACTACTCTAGCTTGTTCATCAAGTCTATGCTATGGACTATCAACTTTATCATCTGCTACATTCATTTTTTCAATAGTATGAGCAAGAGTTTCTCTTAGCTCATCTCTTTCAACTCCATATTCTCTCACACCCCTACTAGTATCAATTATACTATCAACACTTTCCCTTTTAGGAAACTCACTCTAACTCAGCCTCTATTACAACCTCAGTTCTTCAAAAAAAAAATTAGGGGCTTACCACGCCCTCTCTGATCAACAATTCTAGCTCTAGCTCTTGCACGTCCATGTGTCATCCTCAGACTCTGCATTAGCATGTAGTTTATTTAAATATTCCATTTTTATAAATTTTTATGCAGTCTACAGAATCATAAAATCTAATGCTCTAATATCAAAATTGTAACAACCCATCCCGGGTCGGTCACCCCCGAGACGGTGTCGTCGCATTTTGAAATCCCAGCACAACACATATATACAACAATATCAAAACGTATATCAACTGAATGTGTATATATATATATACACACACATCAATCCTCAACCCTCAACAAAGGAGTTACATTATTAAAATTTCAACTAAAATAATATATACAACATATGATGCATGAATATTTACAAATATTTTTTTCTTTTCATTAGTTTGAGGATGTGGACCTCGTGGCTTACAGATAATGACTCAGTTTGAATTTCAGCTCAACAATCTATATATCCTGTCCTCTTCCTGAAGTTATTTAACAATGAGGAGTGAGCTTCACAAGCTTAGTGAATTAAATTTATTAAAAGTACTCGATTATATACTTCCAGTCACATCTTATAATTCAATCATTTCTTTTAGATTCATTTATTTTCTCATATAATGCAATAACAACATTCTGTTATCACTACTCATATCATAATTCCAACCGTTATACAATATCGTCTTAAATTAATCATCAAACATATCAATCTTTCAATCATATATTTAATCACCTTGAGATTATCAATTTAACATCATTATTTATCTCGTTATGAGGTTCACATCATATAATCAATTAAGCAAATCTATTTTTATCATATCTTACCGTCATATTTCTTTCTCATCAAATCTGTCTCTCTCTGAGACTCATTTGTCTATCAATCATATCACAATCAAGACTGATGCTTTAGTATCTCAATCAATAACAATCAATAATTAAAACAAATGCAATGCATAAATTTAAATTTTTTTTCTTTCTTTCTCATCAGATCATTTCATATTAACATTTGGGAACGTCTTCCCATATGTTGACATGTTTCAGCTAGACCGACTGCCTTCCTGTATTTTTATTTTCAGCTAGACCGACTTCCTTCCTGAATCTTTTATTTTCAACTAGACCAACTACTTTCTCGGTTATTTTATTTTTAGTTAGACGGGCTGTCTTTTCGGTTCTTTTATTTTCAACTAGACCGGTTGCTTTCCTGATTCTTTTATTTTCAATTAGACTGGCTACCTTCTCGGATCTTTTATTTTATGCATATGAGAAATAATATAAAAATAAGCATACATTCATGCATACAATTTAGCTATCGAATTCTTTCTCAAAATTATTAGATTTACCAAATTCATTAAATCATGTCCTAATATATCACCTCAAATTATCAATCATAGCTTGTCAAGAATTTCATTTATCCTTTCATTATATATTTCAACAACTCATTATTTCGATAATATTATTTCTTACATAATAAAATTTTAACATATCAATTATTCATATATTATCAATCAACCAACTTTCATATATCATCCAATCATTGTAGTTCAATAATTAATTCAAATATCATCACTTTATATTTCATATTTATCTCGATTACTAAAAGTAAATCTAACTCAACACGTAACACTTCAAACTATATGTGGATCACCTCCTTGCCTTACCTGCTCTTTTCAGCAATTTTACCCAATTGCTGATCGTCAACACCTGATATAATATTTATATTAAAATTTCTAATTTGTTCTTCAATTTTTCCATAATTCATAACCTTTAAATTTCTACATTGAATTACAGGTAATTTAATGTATGTATAATTTCAAAAATAAATTCACATTATTACCTTTTGTTTTTCTTAAAGCTTCATTCGAATCTCTTAAAAATTCTCCGGTAAACTTCTTCAAAATTTCAATTTTCAACCTTTTTTTGGGTCCCAGGTGTTTAAAGAAAGAGAGTAATGTGAATTGAAGAAAGAAGGAAACCAAACGGGATTTGGTAGGAAAATAAAAAAATAAAAAATAACATTTATATTCACTCAGAACCATCCCACCATTTCAGCAATTTCTGTCCACTTAGTTGTTAAACATGCATAACTTACATGTTTTGTAAGTCACACCTGGACATCCAGGTGTTTATCATTCCTTTTTTTTTTTGTAACCATATAATCCAAAAGACCACCTGGGGACGCTAAGCGTCTAGGTGTCCGTTTCCTCTCTTCTTCTTTTTTCAAAAGAATTGTTTTTATTCAATAATAAATTTTTAATACATATATTATTTTAATTCGATGTAATATCTATCAAATTACTTTTTTATCCTTATTTTAAGAACACGGGTATTACAACTAAAATTTAGATTACTTACGGTGCTGAATATGTTTAAATTTTAGAAACATTCATTCATAAGGGAAAATGTTTCATCTTTAAAAGGATATAGAGGAAGGATGGTTCATAAATGATTAAATTATATGGAGTTAAATAATACTTTTCTTTTACGATGGAAGTTTGAATATCTCATTTATCTAGTGGTGTAAATTGGCAGTAGTAGTAGTTTGGAAAGATATAACTCATGAAGATTGATAAATTTGTGACGAGGTTATAACTTTGAACTTAGTATAATATTGGGGTATAGTATTCTTTAAGATCCTAGTGAGATACCCAAGTGCTAGAATGATCGTTATGAAGAGAGATTTTATTGGATACAAGATTATAGGTTTGTTTGAGTGAAGATAAGTGATATGAGATGTTTGTTATATGGTCCAGATTAAGGTGACTAGATATGACTCTTATCATTAACCGGTAACAAAAACTTAATGGTTACTAGTCAATGGACTTAATAAATTGACAGGAAGAAAGTAATTAGCTTGGGGATTTTATGAAAATTTTGGAGTATATTAGAAATAAATGGAATTGGAGAAAAATAGATTTTATTTTTAAAAAAAACATTTAGTTCTTAAATCAAACTTGAAGCATTAGATGTAGTGAGTTTTAAATGGAGTAAAAGAAATTCCAATTTGCGAGATTATATTCAATGGGTCATTCAATTCGATCTTGAGAATTCAGAAAGTGGTGATTTTGAATTTGAGAATTAATCAAGAAGAATTTGGGACTTACATTGGAGTTAAGGATTTTAACAATAATTATGAACTTATAATTTAATGTTACGCACATTTAATGGATAATTGAAGAAAAATCTTGGCTTAAGGATTTGGTTAATCGCTAAGAATTTTGGATGGTCAACGAGGTTATCTAGGACAACAAGAAGAAGTCAAATTGAAGGTTTCTAAAATGCTATAGGGAAATCTTTTATCTTAGTATTGGTATATATTTGGAGAAAAATATCGAGGAATGGTCGATTAGAAGCTATATTTACAAATTAGTATAGATCACATGCAGATCACATGCTTTCATGAACTGAACACTATAATAGATATTATTATTCTATGGTTTAAGATAAGTAACTCTAATGAAAGAATTGTTGGGTTTGGAGTAATGAATGTGGTTATATGTATAATATTCGATTGAGGGAGGCGAAGGAGTGGGATTTTGAGTGGTTTCCTATAGATTTTTAGTTTCTCAATAAATAAATTTTACAAGTTAAACATATTCGTGAAAAATTTATAATTTTGGCTGAGGTAGTATTGTGATAGGTTGGAAATAGAGTGGTAGATAAAAAATTTTTGAAAGTAAGATGGGAAATACAAAGTTTTGAAGTATAGTTAAGGGCAAGGGAATAATTTGAGCATTAAAATTATTGAGAGATAAAAGTGGGTGTATGTAACGACCCATTCCGGGTTGGTCACCCCGAGATAATGTTGTCACATTTTGAAAATCTCAGCACGACATATATACTCAACAAGAAAAATAACGTCAACATAAATTTTTACATCATTCATCAACCCTCAACAGGGGAGATACATCATTCTGATATTGACTTAAACATTTTTATACAACGTAAAATGCATGAATATTTGCGAATAAATTTTTATTTTATTTTCTCATTAGTCTGAGGATGTGGACACGTACGTGGCTTACAGATAAAGATTTCGTCTGAACCTCAACTCACCAAACTATTTGTCATACCTGCTACCTGAAATCATTGTACAATGAGGGATGAGCTTCACAAGCTCAGTGAATTAAATTTACTAGAAGTATTCAATTTGTATAAATGGTCTTTTAATATTAAATTAATTATATCTCACATAACTTGATAATAGAATTCTACTATCACTACACATGTCATAAGTCTCATTCTCTATCAATCTCTTCTTCTTATTTATTGTTTCACCTTAAGACCATCAATTATCTCATAATTACCTCGTAATGAGGTTCATAGCATAAAGTCTATCGTTTAGATGGTTCTTATCATATCATACTTCTATGTTTCTTTCTCACCATAACTGTATCTCTGTAAGACTCATTTATCTATAAATAAATGTATAATAACAACAACACTTCAGTAATATAATCAACATGTAAAACAGACGCAATGTATGAATTATTATTAGGGAACATCTTCCCACATGTCGACATGTTCTTATCTTAGACCGGCCCCCTCCCAGTTCTTTTATTTTCAGCATATACCGGCTGTCACGGCTTTCATTTATTTCCAGCATATACTGATTGTCATGGTTTTCTTTTATTTCCAGCATATACTGGTTGTCACGGTTTTTCAATTAGACCGGCTCCCTCTCGGTTCTTTTATTTTATGCATATGCATATTAACAATTATATGAAATGTGCATATGAACAATGATATGAAATATGTATATGAACAATAACATAAAAACAAACATGAATTCAAATATTTAAATTGGTTTCTGATTATTCTCAAATTATTATTGAAAGAATTTCCACTAAATTTCTCTCCTCATAAATCACATCAAATCATCCATCATAGCTTGTCAAGATCCACTAAATTTCATCTCCTCATAATTCGTGTCAAAACATCAACCATAGCTCATCAAGAATTTCACTTATCGCTTTTATTATTAAATCAACTTATTATTCCAAAAATATTATTTCTCACATAATAACTTTCTACATGTCCAAAATTCCTATCATACCTATCAATCAATTTTTTATCTACCACCAAAGCCTAAGCTAATAATTTATTTTAATATTATCACTAGATATTTCATTTTTATCTATATTACTTACAGTAAATCTAACTCACCACGTAGCACTTAGAGCTACTTGTGGATCACCTCTTTGTCTATATCATTCCTCTCAGCAATTTCCCCCGGTTGTTGATCGTCAACACCTGAGATAATATTTATATTAAATTTATAATTTATTCTTCAATTCTTCAATTCTTACTAATTTACACCCTTTGAAAATTCCCACTTTGAATTCCGAGAAATTTCATGTATGCTAAAATTCAAAAAATAAACTTCACATTATTACCTTATGTTTTTCTTAGGGCTTCTCGTGATTCTCTATAAAATTCTCCCATAAACTTCTTTCAAAATTTTGCTCTTTCAACCTTTCTTTCGGTCCCTAAATGTATAAAGAAATAGAGTAGTTTGTATTGAGGAAAGGAGAAAACCAAAGATTTGCTAAGAAAAATTAAAGTAAAGTAAAATTATATATATATATATATATGCAACTTTAACTTTCAGCAACCCCTGTGTTTGCCAAGAAATTGCTAAGGAGGAGTACATGCATCCTTTTCATTCCTTTGGGCAACAGGTGCTGCCACCTATTGCCATGTGTTTGTTTTTTTTTTTAAAAGAAGAAAAAAAAAATCTTTTTGTCTTTTCAACTTCATGCTGCCAAGAATTTTTTTTTTTGTTTTTCTATTTTCTTTGTAACTACGCCCCACGCGTCCATTTTTTTTAAAGAATTTTTTTATTCAAATAATAAACCTTTCACACATACTTTATTTTAATTCTATGTTATATTTATTAAATTACTTCTTTACCCTTACCTTACGAATACGGGTATTACAGTGTAAACTGAGGTTCAAACCCAAGAGGGGGTGAACTGGGTTTTAAAAACTTTTTAGTAATTAACTTGCATATTTTTAAAAAAATTTGATAAGCAATGCACACAATCAAATAATACATTTTTAAATAAATGAGTTAAGGAAGAGAAAATACAAACTCCGTTTATATTGGTTCGGCAATATCGGAATCTCTCTGACCCTATGTCCACTCTCTTCAAGGAACCTCCTTAAAGTAATCTACTAATTGTTAGTCGAGTAACTTCACAAGTGTTGCACAAACCTTACAATAATCTCTTCCTCACGGAAGTTACAACCGAAGGGTTTATTCCTAAACACTTTAAGAGTTACACCAACTGTTTCCCTTTACAATAAATTGTATTAACTGTAAAGTAAATGGTAAAGAGCTAGCAATGAATTCTTTTACAAATGAATAATATCTCTATTTCAAGAACAAGCTTGAAGAATGGCTCATAATTAATTTTTTTCAAAGCTTTTGAGAATTAATGAGCTATATAATGAATTGAATGTGCTATCTTCCTTGTTTAAATGGTCATTGAAGTAAGTTTATATAGCCTTGAATTAATAAGGCCATTTGACACTGACTTGGTAGGTTTGGGGCATTAAATGCTCAAGTCTCACGTCTCAAGCATTTTCGAATTACAAGTCGACTAGGTCCTTGTACCAGTCAATTGGGACAAGTGAAAAAATCTTCACTTTTAGGCTTAGGGAGAGTGCCAGTCGACCGGATGAGATTAACTGTAAATTAAATGGTAGAGAGATAGCAATGGATGCTTTTACAAATGAATAATATCTCCCTTTTAAGAACAAGCTTGAAGAATAGCTCACAATGAATTTTTTCAAAGTTTTTGAGAATTAATGAGCTAAATGATGAATTGAATGTGCTATATTCCTTGTTTAAATGCTCATTGAAGTGGATTTATATAGCCTCGAATTAATATGGTCATTTGACACTGACTTGGTAGGTTTGGGGTATTAAATGCTCAAGTCTCGCATCTCAAAATGGTCATATTTTCGAATTACCAGTCGATTGGGTTCTTGTACCAGTTAACTAGGTCAAGGAAAAAATCTTCACTTTTAGGCTTTAGGAAAGTACCAGTCGACTAGGTCCTTAGTACCAGTCGACTGGGAATTTACTGTCTCATTTTCCAGTCGACTGGTATGTAGACCTAGTCGATTGGGTTGTCCTTCAACCCAGTTTTCATGTTTCAAAACAGTTTTTGACTTACAAACTTTTTGTATTATAGTTTTGTCAAAGTCTTTTGTAAATTGAGCCATAGATCAAGCTAAGTAATTGAATTTAGAGATTTACAAAGTAATTCAATTACCTTAATGTCTATTCTAGATCTTAAGTCTTCTGTTGGTGTCTGAACGTGTTGAGTTCTTGCATCTTGTTTCTGAACTGAATGCTTTTATCGCCTAAATACTTAGATAAAACTGTTAGTGCAGTTTAAGTAGTGTTTTGTCAGTATTAAAATTAAATACGGATCAACAATCTCCCTATTTTTTTATGATGACAAAATTATGAAGAGAAAAAAAAAACAGTTTTTAAACTAAGTGTTGGTTTTTTTGAAAAGTTTGGATAGAGTTTCCTCTAATTTTCTTATAAAAACCAACCTGTAAGCATTCAAAAGTAGCTGTAATATAGCAATATCAATCCCAAGAAAAAATGACTATGTTACATTTTTCAACATGTTCGGAGCAATGCTCCCCCTAAATTTTTGCTCTAATCTTAGTTTACATAGATTTTTCTTTTTTTTTTCTCCCCTTTTTTACAATAGCAGAAAAGGGGGTGTAAACATGAAAACTAAGCAATATTATCACCATAGACATGAAAATAAGGCATAAACAGACTTATGTACAAAAATAAACATCATTTGAAGTTGCCAAGACTTCCCGGGAAGAATCAAAAATTTGTATATAAGCTTGAACAGTTAAAGCATATAGATGAGCAAGAAGAGCTCAAATTAAGCAATGATATAGCTAAAAAGTAAAGCATATACATGAGCTAAAAGCTAAATGAGTGAGAAATAAGCAATTGTATACACATATCCATACACCAAGTGCTTAAGAAAGTTGTTTGAGAATCAAGTACAATCCAAGCACATGAATGTATACAAGGAAAAGAAACGTTCGTGCTAAACTATCCATGGAGCTATATACAAAGATAATAGAAACGATAAGGGTAAAAGACTCGACGAGCGGGGGAGTCAGAGTTGTCTTGAATAAGATCTTGAATCTCAGCCAAAGAGCCCTCTGTGTGCTCTTAGAATAATTCGAAATCATCCCCGAGTGTGCTAAAGTCGCAACGCATGTGATCGACTGAAAAGCTCAAGCTCTGAAAACCAGACTGCATGGACAGCGGAAGGCTTGTAATAGCCTATAATATGTTATCGTATCCAGTCTTACCAACACTAGAGCCACCATGTCTAGCATGTTGTGGACTAGGTGGATGCTCATTAGTGTCCATGGTAGTGGGAGAAGCTGCATCATCTGGCATCTCGTCGTCCTCCTCACTGTCATCATCATCACCGATCCGTATATGCTTCTCAGCCTTGCAATAGATCATGCCATCCCCGATCAAGGACCCCATTTTCTTTAGAGAAGAGACATTAATAATGTCCTTAGGTCCGATATCTTGAGCTTCTGAGGTAGGTAGGGGGACATAGAAGTGCTGGAGGATCAGGGTGATGAGCATCCTGTATGGGAGGCACCTGGAGTCACTTGCTTTGTCATTTATCATGTTGGCGAGCAAAAGGAGGCAAATATTGAAATGGTGTCCAGTTTTGAGACACCAAATCAATACTACGTCTATTTTAGACATATAGCCCCAACTCCCGAGTCTCGGGTGGATGGTCCAACTCACTATGTGGTTGACCAGTTTTGAATCGATGGGCATATCACTACATTGGTGAAATGTAGTGGGTCTAAAGACATAGTTAGGGTCAACCCTAACAATCTGACATGTTTCCTCGTAGTCAAAATTATCTAACCTTCCATCCAAACTCCACTGGACCCCTCTCACGAGGATTCTCGGTAGATTGACCAAGAGGTCAATGTTCACTTCAAATTCTATTCCCATTACACTGGTCTTGAAATGAAGGGCCAGTAGACTTGGTTTGACTAGGTTGGCATAGAACTGGTGAATGAGGCATGAGTAGTATTTTTGGTGGATCTTTACAATGAGGAATTAAATGAATAGCCTTAAAAGCAAGAAATATGTCAAAATTTGCATGACGGATAATCTAAATCGATGAATCTACTCGTCATGATCTTCTTATGGTGAATGACAAAAGTATACCTTCTATTGGCGGTGGGGTTCCAGAAGAAGGACTCATCGACCTCAGTTATCGCCTGCTTGCTCGAGGAACCGGCTATTCCTTTATCGTTGGTGTCTAGTGCCGAGGACTTCTTGGAATAAGGCCTTGTGGGCGCATAAAGTCTAGCAACTGTGGTCTTAACACGTATTCTCTCAGAAATTTTTTAAAAAATCGTTTGGAGAGAGATTTTTGGGAAAGGATGATGTTTCAACCATGAAAAAGTGAAAATGAGTTGGTTTGTGGGAAGATTGAAGGTTTTATGGAGTTTATTTCAAGAGTTTTTTGTAAAAGATCAAGGATTTCTAAAGAGAGAAAGCTAGGGTTCATCAGAAATGGTGCAAACCCTATGAAAAAATGAAGCAATTATTTATAGAATTGCGATACCAATCGACTGTGTCCTTCATATTTTGAGGACATTACGACATACCAGTCGACTAGGTCGGGATACTAGTCGACTGGGTACTAGTCGACTGGATGTATCTTGCTAGTTGACTGGGTTGTCTAGGAGAATTTTAAGTTTTTGGCTCCAAGTATTTTCTTGAGATAGCAATCGACTATGTCAGGGTACCAATTGATTGGGAAATTGGCTAGTGAGATAACAATCGACTGTGTTGACCTTACTAGTCGACTGGGTTTATTAGAAGAAATTTCAAATTTTGGCTCTAACTTTCTTATGTAATACCAGTCGACTTTATCCTTGTCCTAGTCAACTGGTGAAATGGACAGTGAGTTACCAGTCGACTGGGTAATTGGACAGAGAGATACCAGTAGACTGGATCAAGATACTAGTCGACTGGCTCTTTTACAAAACATAAAATTTTGAATTCCAACTTGGAATTTTAGCAGGAAATGATTTATCTATGCCATCTTGAGTGAGAGATATATTAAATAGGAGTTAATATTCATTAACTAGATGTCAAATATGCATATGATGAAACGTAGATGCAATCAAACATATATATTTTCATGATTTTTTAATCCCATTAATAGTCTAATCTTGCTAAAGTTGTATACGTTTAATGGCTTAGTAAGAATGTCAGCTATTTGGTCCTCTGAAGGGATGAATTTTAATCTAATATCACCCTTTTGAGCATGGTCTCCTTATGAAATGATGTCTAATTTCTATGTGTTTGGTTCTAAAATGCTAACTAGGGTTTTTGGTCAAATTGATAGCACTAGTGTCATCACAATGAATTAGTATATCTTTAAAGATCATGCCATAGTCTTCTAACTGTTGTTTCATCCACAACACTTGTGCACAACAACTTTCGGCTGCTATATATTCCGCTTTGGCAGTTGATAGCACAACTAAATTTTGTTTCTTGGAAAACCAAGAAGTTAACGTTGCACCTAAAAATTGGTATGTTTCACTAGTGTTTTTTCTATCTAGCCTACAACCCGCAAAATCAGCATCCAAGTATCCTACAAGCTCAAAGGTTAATTTTCTAGAATACCATTACCCTAGGTTTTGAGTTCCTTGTAAATATCTTAGGATTCTTTTTACAACAATTACATGTGATTCATTAGGATTAGCTTAAAATCTAGCACACATTCAAACACTAAACATAATATCAGGCCTACTTGCAGTTAGATAAAGTAAATCTCCTATCATGCTTCTATAAGTTTTAGTGTCTACACACTAAACTTCCTCATCTAGGTCAAGTTTTGTAGAAGTGCTCATAGGAGTCTCAGTTGACTTTGAGCTTTCCATCACAAACCTTTTTAATAGATAATTGGTGTACTTTGATTGATTGATGAAGATGCCTTCTTTAAATTGTTTGTTTTGAAGTTCAAGAAGTAGGTAAGTTCTCCCATCATGCTCATTTCAAATTCACCTTACATACACTTAGCAAACTCTTGACACATAGATTCATTAGTAGCACCAAATATAATATTATCAACGTATATTTGGACTAGTAATGTGTCATTTTTGTAAGTTTTTTGTGAAGAGGGTTATGTCTATTTTTCCTCTTATAAAACCATTTTCAAGCCAAAACTTACTTAGTCTTTCATACCATGCTCTTGGAGCTTGCTTCAACCCATAGAGAGCTTTACAAAGCTTATAGACATGGTTTAAAAGACTAAGATTTTCAAATCCAAGAGGTTGCTCAACATACACCTATTTTTCTATAAAACCATTTAAAAGGGAACTTTTTACATCCATTTGAAATACCTTAAATTTATTAAAGCATGCAAATGCCAATAACCTACGAATTGCTTCTAATCTAGCTAAAGAAGCATAGGTCTCATCAAAATTTAATCCTTCTTCTTAATTATATCCCTTAGCAACTATTCTAGCCTTATTCCTAGTTACTATTCCATTTTCATCCATTTTATTTCTATATACCCATTTAGCTCCTATTATAGTGTGATTCTTTGGTCTAGGAACTAGATTTCATACTTTGTTTCTTTCAAATTGATTTAATTCTTCTTGCGTAGCATTTATCCAATCAATATATTTTTCGGCTTCTACAAAAGTCTTAGGTTCTACTTGAGATAAATAGGCTACACAATTGCAAATATAACTTATAAAGGAACGAGTTCTTACCCCTTATGAAGGATCACCAATCACCTGATCGATTGGATGATAATTCACATACCTCTCTTCTTTGGGAAGATTATCCTCTTGTTGACTTGTAGATGGTTGATCAAGACTGAGAGCATCTACCTCTTGACTTGTTTGAGGTTGGCTCTCTTTTGAGTCAACAATGGGAGTAGGTGTTTCCATTCTTAGAATGAAATATGCATCATCATTAAAAGAAACTACTCTACTACCAATTGGGTTAGATTCATCAAAGGCAACATGTACGGATTCTTCTACAACTAGAGTTCTTTTGTTAAAGACTCTATAAGCTTTACTAGAGGTTGAATATCCTCATAATATCCCTTCATCGGTCTTTGAGTCAAATTTATCTAAATTAGTTTTATTGTTATTTAGGATGAAGTATTTGCAACCAAAAGCACGAAAATAAGAGATATTAGGCTTTCTACCCTTCCATAGTTCATATGGAGTTTTGTCCAGCATAGGCCTGATTAATACTCTATTTAAAACATAGCAAGAAGTGTTTACAGCTTCTACCCAAAAGTATTTTGGCAAACTGTTTTCACAAAGCATTGTTTTAGCAAACTCTTGTGGAACTCTATTTTTCCTTTCAACAACTCCATTTTGTTGAGGAATTCTAGATGCTGAAAAATTGTGATCAATTCCATTTTCATCACAAAATTTTGAAAAGCTTTGGTTTTCAAATTCTTTTCCATGATCACTTCTAATGCTTGAAATGAAAATACTTTTTTCATTTTGAACCTTTTTGCAAAAGTTCACAAATCCTTTGTATGTTTCATCCTTGTAAGTAGTAAAAATAACAAAGGTATATTTTGAATAATCATTAACAATAACAAGAGTATATTGATGGCCACCTAGACTAATAGTGCTTATTAGACCAAACAAATCCATATGCAAAAGTTCCTATGGTGTAGAGGTTGAGATTATATTTTTTGATTTAAAATAAATTTTTGTTTGTTTTCCCATTTGACAAGCATCACAAACCTTGTCTTTTTCAAATTTGATTTTTGGAAGTCCAATGACTAAATTTTTTTCTTGAAATGATTTTGAGCAAATCCATGTTCACATGGCCAAGTCTTTTATTCCATAGCCATGGGTTTTCACTAAAAATGGGAAAATGTTTTTTATTTTCCGAATGTAAAGATTTTAAATCAACTACATAGATATTTTCGTGTCTTTGGCCAACAAACTTGATCTTGTTACTTTTGATGTCTATTACTAGACAATGAGAGGTTTCAAATATGACTTTGTTGCCTTTGTCACATAGTTGACTGATACTAAGTAAATTTGGTTTAAGGCCTTGCACATATAAAACATAATCAATAATTGAGAAATAATTACCAACTTTGCCATGCCTGATGATCTTTATATTTGTGTTGTCTTCAATGGTGACGTGTCTGTCATCCCTTAAAGTTAGATCTTTGAACATGCTTTGATCACCGGTCATGTGCTTTGACCATCCACTATCAAGGTACCAATAGTTACCTTTTTCTTTGGTGTGGAGACATATCTACATTACACAAGGATACACAATTACACTTTTAGGTACCCAAAATTTCTTGGGTCATTTAGGGTTAGTCCTAGAATACAATTCTTTTTGGGACCCATACTTTCTTAATATTATAAGGTGCTCTATAATTGTAGACATGTTGATGATGCATGATCCTAGGATAATAGTTATTGAAGTTTCTAGGATTTCTTAAGTATACATGTCTATAGTTCATTGGATGAGCATACGTAGGATACATGTTTCTATTATGAAAGTTGTGCACATGCATGTTATTTCTAAGAAATGTGTGATGGTAATTTCTAGGATATGCACTTGTAGCATTTTGAACATTCATATTATCTCTAGGATGCACATGATGGTAATTCCTAGGATGTGTACTTCTAGTATGTGCGTTGCTTGAATGATTATTCCTAGCATTTGTATTTCTTGAGTGAGAATACATATATGCATGCGTATTTCTAGGAAGTTTTTCTCTAGTATATGTATTAGGATTTAAATTCTCATTCTTAGGCCTACTAACATATATTGAGAGAGTGCTTTAATCTTACTAGTGGCCTTGGAGGTGGAGGCTTCATTCACGCATGTTGCTTTCATGAACAAAGTCTATTTTGACCTTTGCTTGCCTAATGGAGAATAACCCAAGCCAGATTTTCCTCCACTTAACCTTTGGCAATATAGCACTTCACCTAGCTTTTCTTTTCCAAGCATAAGTCTAGATATAGTGCTATTCAATTCCATTATTTTTTTCTTTAAAATATCATTTTCATTTTTTAGAAAATCTTGTGAAGAGTTATAAAGTATGGAAGATAGTTTTTCTTTTTCTTCCTTTAAGCCTTCCATCTCTTTAGAAAGAGATGAGACTTCCTTTTTTAGGGTCATATCCCTATAATCGAATTTCCTCAACTCTTCATGCATTTCATTTATAACCTCAATTAATTCTTCACTACTACTAGCAATATTATTTTCATTATAAGGGAAAGAAGCTGATAGCTCATTCTCATCGTTGATTGCCATCAAGCATAGGTTGGCAATCTCCTCGTATCCAACTTCACTGTTCGAAGTTTTTTCCTCTTCGTCATCACTCCATGTGGTTGCAATCATGACTTTCTTTTTTAAGCTCTTACAAGGTTTTCTCGTTGTTGGGCAATCGGCCTTGATGAGACCGGGCTTCTTGCAACTGAAAAACACAAGAGGTTCCCTTTTCATAGTGGAATTCTTTGTGTAAGGCTTCTTGTTCTTTTTTCAAGAACTTGTGAAACCTTTTGGTGATTAATGCCATCTCACTATCTTCTTTGCTGCTCTCATCCTCTTCTTTTGTCTCTTCCTCTTTGTTGTTTGTAGAGGCTTTGAGAGCAATCACCTTTTTCTTCTTCTCATCATCATTGACAACGGTATTCATTTCCTCCATCTCGTATGTCAATAGTGATCCGATAAGTGTTTTGACATCAAGTTTGTCGAGATCTTTGGCCTCTATGATAACTGTCTTCTTTACTTTCCAAGTGGATGGCAAAGACCTTAAAATCTTCCTCGTTAGTTCAAATTTCTCAATGTTCCTACCGATAAGCTTTAAACCGTTAACAGTGGTAGTAAAACGTGAGTGCATTTGAGAAATAGTTTCATTGGGATACATTTTGAATGATTCTTATTCTAACACTAGCATATAAATTTTTTATTTTTTTACTTCGCTAGTGCCTTCATATGTAACTTGTAATTTATCCCAAATTTCTTTAGCTGAAATAGATGTGGAAATTTTATTGTATTCAGCAATATCTAGAGCACAATATAACATGCTAGTTGCTCTACTATTTAGAGACAACATTCTACAATCCTCTTCATTAAACTTTGTTTTGAGTTTAGGCATTGTATAATTGATTTCTCATATGGTTATTTCCAATTCTAGGTCCTTCTTCAATGACTCTCCATCGATTGTAATCTTGTCCTTCGATAAAGATTTTCATTTTATTTTTCCAATAGTTAGTTTTAGTCATTGAACAAAGGAGGCCTAGTATAGGAATGTCCTTCGGTATAGCTATTAGATGCCATCAGATCAACTCAAGGATTTTAAGCCTGAAATTGAGTACAAAGCTCTGATGCCAATTGTAAACCGAGGTTCAAACCCAAGAGGGGGTGAATTGGGTTTTAAAAACATATTAGTAATTAACTTGCAAGTTTTTAAAACAGTTTGATAAGCATTGCACACAATCAAATAATACATTTGAAAATAAAGGAGTTAAGGAAGAGAAAATGCAAACTCCGTTTATAGTGATTCAGCAATATTGGAATCTCTCTGACCCTACATCCACTCTCTTCAATGAACCTCCTTGAAGTAATCCACTACTCGTTAGTCGAGCAACTTCACGGGTGCTGCACAAACCTTACAATATTCTCTTCCTCATGGAAGTTACAACCAAAGTGTTTAATCCTAAACACTCTAAGAGTTACACCAACTCTTTCTCTTTACAATAAATTGTATTAACTATAAGGTATATGGTAGAGATATAGCAATGAATGCCTTTACAAATGAATAATATCTCTCTTTCAAGAACAAGCTTGAAGAATGACTTACAATGAACTTTTTCAAAGCTTTTGAGAATTAATGACCTATATGATGAATTGAATGTGCTATCTACCTTGTTTAAATGCTCATTGAAGTGGGATTATATAGTCTTGAAGTAATATGGTCGTTTGACCGGGCTTCTTGCAACCAAAAAACATAAGAAGTTCCCTTTTCAGAGTGGAATCCTTTGTGTAAGGCTTCTTTCTCTTTTTCAAGAACTTGTGAAACCTTTTGGTGATTAATAACATCTCATCATCTTCTTCGTTGTTCTCATCCTCTTCTTCTTTCTCTTCCCCTTTGTTGTTTGTAGAGGCTTTGAGAGCAATCACATTTTTATTTTTCTCATCATCATTGACAACGATATTCATTTCCTCCATCTCGTATGTCAATAGTGATTTGATGAGTGTTTCGACATCAAGTTTGTCGAGATCTTTGGCCTCCATGATAGTCATCTTCTTTGCTTTCCAAGTGGATGGCAAAGACCTTAAAATCTTCCTCGTTAGTTCAAATTCCTCAATGTTCCTATCTAAGCTTTAAACCATTAACAATGGTAGTAAAACGTGAGTGCATTTGAGAAATAGTTTCATTGGGAGACATCTTGAATGATTTTTATTCTAACACTAGCGTATAAAATTTTTTAATTTTTTACTTGGCTAGTTCCTTCATATGTAACTTATAATTTATCCCAAATTTCTTTAGCTGAAATAGATGCAGACATTTAATTGTATTCAACAATATCTAGAGCACAATATAACATGCTAGTTGCTCTACTATTTAGAGACATAATTCTACAATCCTCTTCATTAAAATTTATTTTGAGTTTAGGCATTGTATGATTGATTTCTCATACGGTTATTTCCTTTATAGGAATTCTAAGTCCTTCTTCAATGACTCTCCATAGATCGTAATCTTGTCATTCGACAAAGATTTTCATTATATTTTTCCAATAGTTATAGTTGGAGCCATTGAACAAAGGAGGCCTAGTATAGGAGTGTCCTTCGGCATAGCTATTAGATGCCATCAAATCAACTTAAGGATTTTAAGCTTGAAATTGAGTACGAAGCTCTGATGCCAATTTTAAACCGAGGTTCAAACCCAAGAGGGGGTGAATTGGGTTTTAAAAACATTTTATTAATTAACTTGCAAGTTTTTAAAACAGATTGATAAGCAATGCACACAATCAAATAATACGCTTGTAAATAAAAGAGTTAAGGAAGAGAAAATGCAAACTCCGTTTATAGTGGTTCAGCAATATCGGAATCTCTCCGACCCTACGTCCACTCTCTTAAATGAACCTCCTTGAAGTAATCCACTAATCGTTAGTTGAGCAACTTCACGAGTGTTATACAAACCTTACAATAATCTCTTCTTCACGGAAGTTACAACCGAATTATTTAATCTTAAACACTCTAAGAGTTTCACCAACTCTTTCCCTTTACAATAAATTGTATTAACTGTAAAGTAAATTGTAGAGAGATAGCAATGAATGCCTTTACAAATGAATAATATCTCTCTTTCAAGAAGAAGGTTGAAGAATGACTTACAATAAACTTTTTTAAAGCTTTTGAGAATTAATGACCTATATGATGAATTGAATGTGTTATCTTCCTTGTTTAAATGCTCAGTGAAGTGGGTTTATATAGCCTTGAATTAATATAGCCGTTTGAAACTGACTTGGTAGGTTTGAGGCATTAAATGCTCAAGTCTCGCGTCTCAAGTGGTCATATTTTTGAATTACTAGTCGATTGGGTTCTTGTACCAATCAACTAGATCAAGTGAAAAATCTTCACTTTTAGGCTTAGGGAGAGTAACAGTCTACTGGGTCATAGGATCAGTCGACTGGGTCCTTAATACCAGTCGACTTGGAACTTACTGTCCCATTTTTCAGTCGACTGGTATGTAGACCAAGTCGACTGGGTTGTCCTTCAACCCAGTTTTCATGTTTGGAAACAGTTTTTTACTTAGAAACTTTTTATATTATAGTTTTGTCAAAGTCTTTTGTAAATTGAGTCATAGATCAAGCTAAGTAATTGAATTTAGAGATTTACAAAGTGATTCACTTACCTTAATGTCTATTCTAGATCTTTTGTCTTCTTTTGGTATCTGAACGTGTTGAGTTCTTGCATCTTGTTTCTGAATTGAATGTTTTTACCACTTAAATACTTAGATAAAACTGTTAGTGCAATTTAAGTAGTATTTTGTCATTATAAAAATCAAATACGGGTCAACAATGGGTAAGTAAGTGACTAGAAAATAATTTGGTGAGCTTAATGATAAAAAAAATGTATTAAGGAATAATTAGTTTGTATTATAACTTTATTCTTTGTCAATAAATGAATAATTGGGATTGATAAAGATTATATAATTATTATGAATAAATAATTGAAGATGCAAGAAATTGTGTGAGGAATCGAAAGTTAACTTCCTGAGAATCATTAAATGGTTTGCAAATAATGACTAAAGAAATTGATTAGTAAACTAGAAATTGAACCGAGTTTGAGGAATAGGGAGAAGTGTCGAAAGATGTTGAAAATCATATCTACTTGAGCTAAATACATGTTTGGAGGAATTGAATGGAGGGAATGGGTAAATAGTTGGTGAACCACCCTTGTGATGAGATGTCGTTAAGAGAAGAGTGCGACAAAGTTGTATGGTAAGTTGAGGCCCATGAGTATTAAATTTGAGTTAGAGACGTGAAATTTGTGACGATGATATGCTATATCCTACGAGAGAATTATATAAATATCAATGTTTTCTAAGATAATCTTATGCGTGCCTCGAGGCATGCCTTAGGCGAGACAGAAAGAAAATGCCCCGAGGCATGAAAATAAATGGGTCCACTCAAAGGCCTTCATTTTTTACTTCGAGGCATATGCCTCGCCCTAGGGAATACAATTTTTGCGCCCGAAAGGTCAGGGTGTTTGCCTCTTTGTAGTAAAAAAATAAGCAAATATGAGGGCATCCAAGTAGAAGATGAGAGAAACACGTTGCCGAGTGACATTGGGATGGCCCACCAAGTGTGGAACAACGACCAAGCACGGGCACTAGTAGCAGTGGTGTTGGAGGGTGACCGGGCAAGACTGGGGAAGGTGTTGTCTTCTAACAAGATAGTGGAGCCAAAAAGGGCCCTGTTGATTCCGGGAACGGAGGCTGTGAAGAAGGCGGGGCTTTCTAGTGCACCATCATGGTGTCGGCGACGACAATGACTAACGGGGGAGAGAGGAATTGACAATGGAGAAACGATGGTGGAGGCAATTTGGAAATTTGGGAATCTATTCTCTGCAGTCTCTTCTTGTGGTGAAGAGACTTGATAGGCTTTGTGCGGCTTGTAGTGTTCCCATATAATATAGTATTCATATTTGCTGTGGTGAAGACTTACTACTGTTAAGTATCATTGAATTTGCTTTTGCTCTAGACTAGATGTGACCTAGAAATGTGTGGGTCCAAAATTTATTTTACTTTTTTTCCTTTTTTTCAAATGATAGGGTTTACCTTTAAAATTAAAAACAAAAATTGTGTTTAAATTTTAAAATCATAATGCCACTTGGTATTGGTTAAAGTGAGTTTTGCAACTGTTACTTTTTGTGAAGGAGTTGCATTGAATATCACTCATCATTGATTCAATGAAAATGAGGATAGGAAATTTTCAATATAAATAGTCTTGCACTCTTACTAATTGCGTGGAGTTTGTGAATTGTGATAAATATTTATTTTTAAATTTTCTATTATTAAATTTAGTTGGTAACTAATTTTTTTAAAATTTAATTATTATTATTTTATTTTTTTATTATTTATATCATTTTATATATTTAATTATTATTATTTTATTTAAAACACTCCAATGTTTTGAAAGATTTATGTTCTGACACTTTAAGATTTACGTTTTATCTCGAGACAAAATGTCTTGTTCAACATTTTTACTTTTAAAAACGTTTATAAATGTGAACAATACGAATTTAAAAAGATATAAAAAGAGCATCCGATGAAATTCTTTAAGTACATATGGGTTGAGAGACTAGTTTGTTGATTTGGAGAATTAAGTAGAGGAGGATTAACTAGAACCAAATTGTTGACATCAAATAGTTGTGGTAAGGGAACCTAGAGACCTATTTATTTACTTATTTGTTTTCTAAAATTCATGTGTGGTTACTGTTTAATAACGAGTTCATAAATGATTCGATAACCATTGTGAAGTCTTACTTAGAAAGTGAATTAGATCCTCAATTAGTTCCAATGAGATTGATTGATATAAGCTAATAGGCTCTTTTCGGTATAACTGGTTTGGATAACGTGGCAATTGGTTGAGAGTAGTATAGAGTAAAAAAGTCAAAATTTGTGGGATAGTTTATGTAAAATAGTGATCGGGGACTAGGATTGAAGAGAATGGTTGAGAATCTTGTAGATATTGTCTTAAAGTACATAATACGATTTCTAACGTGCGGAATAGCCTTGTCCGTGTTAAGTTGATTTTTCATTCTTGTAACTTTCGAGTTTTGTGTATTTGGATGTTGAAATTCGGTGTGTAAATGGTCGGTACAATTGATTAAAAAAGTTAATTGATTATTTTTAATTATTTTTTTAATTATTTTGATCAAATTAATTTAAACATTTCGATATCAATTGATCAAATTGATTTTGATTAGTATGGTCCGTTAATCGATTATTCGACATTTTTTTGTACGTTTAAGTTTTTTTTAATTTATTATATATTATTAATTTTAATATTAATTAATTTTTTAATCGATTAAACAGTCAAAATTATTGAAAAAAATTAATTAATAATTGATCGATTAACCAATATATATTATTCAATTAATCAACTTAGAATCAATTTAACTGATTAACCGTTTTTAAATTTATAAATTATTTTTTAATTTTTGAATCTTTACAGAAATCATTTAAAGGGGTGATTGACCAAATTTCTAATTCTTAAAATAAAAACCTAAATCTTGAATTTTTTATTTATTAAAATATTTAATAAAATTTTTATAAACAAATAAATCATCAACATATGGCTTAAATGCACTGCCCCCTCCAAAAGTTTTGGAGGTCCTTGCTCTTTGGACCCGGTTTAAATTGTAGCACATTGGTGCCTGATAAGCCAAGCAATCTTCCCCACCGTCAATTTTTGTCCAAATTAATAATGGAGAGAACACGTGTAGCGTGAAGAAAAATCAAAAACTAAAAAACTTATCATTAAAAATTACAGTTAAAAAAAAAGAACAGATTAAAAGTTAAAAAAAAAATACGTAAAGTTTTCAAAAAATACTTAAAGTTTCTCAAAATAAAATTAAGTGTTAAGAAAAAAGAAAAGGAAAAAACCATTCTTCTACTAATTCTTTCTCTCGCCATCAAAACCAGTGTTAACAGTGTTGCAATGTTGCTGCGGAAGCGCGATTTGTGAGAGTAAACTAACTGTCATGAACATTGTCGTTTTAGATCCATTCGGTCATTTCGATTTATTTCGACTATATAAAAAAATTTGTACCAAAACAAGCAACAAATAAACTTAAGGAGAGAAAAAAGGAAATAAAAAATGAAAAATGTTTTCTTTTTGTAAGAGGGATATGTTGGCTGTTTTGCTTGATAATGAAACTTTGATTTCGTAGCCCTCCCTTGAGTTGCCCTGTTGAGTTTTCTTGGAACAAGACGACTTTAGTGATCATTGTTTGTATTTGCTTTTAATATGTTGTTTGATTTATCTTCCAGATTTCAAGAGTCCAAGTATGTACCGACAAAAGAAGGAAAGGAAACTAGTAATAATTGAAGTGGACACATGATGATCAAATAAAATTATCAAATAAACTAAATATAACACTTTAAGAGACCCACTTGAGATGTCTAAACTGTAAAACCCTATATGCCCTTGAAATGGATACGTGTTAAAAAAAATTGTCGTCATAAAATGATGATTTTTTTTATATTGCTAACAATTATTTTTTGATTTATTTATTTACGTGAAAATTTGGAATAATTTTGTTTAAAATTTTAACCCTAATAATTAATTTTCTACATGCTCACACATGTGGTAAAAAGATTAATATATGCTAATTGAGTTTAATTATCGGTAGGATAGATATTGTGAATTCAATTAAAAGCGATTTTATTATGTAAAATTTTGTAATTTAATATGTATGTATTTAAAAATATTATCAAATCTAAAACAATATATTTAAACAGATCAAAACCAAAACATTTTATTTTAATAACTAAGCTAAAATATTATTCAACGCGGTTAATCTATGCGCACTAAGAGTCTAGTATATAACATAATAATAAGATGTTGAATTGGGTCCATGTGACAGTATTAATAGGTACATCAAATAATTTTAAATTCAAATATAAATTAAGCTAACTTAGAAACGAGTTTGAATTCAAACACAAATAAAAACTACCGTAAACTGCTTAGAACCACTGTAACACATGACTTTCAGTGAGTTTCCCAGATGTCTTCCATTCTGCTACTGTGCACTCAAGTCCTCCCCTCAGTCTTGACAGCCGATTTCTAGAAAACTTGTCCAGTCTAATTAAACGTATACAAACACAGAATACTCTTTCAGCGTGATGCAAGGTGTGTCCAAAAGCAACATCGGGCTGTCATGAACAATTAAATACAAGTTATTAGTTGTACAAGAGAAATTGAAAAATTAATTTATTTTCTAAATCATGAACTAAACTGCTTAATGTTCAAGGGTAGTCAACTGCTATTCGGTCAACAAACTTTGGCATGCCGTGCATACAAAATTGTAATGTTAACAAAAAAATAATAACATTGTAGTTGGTATAAAGGTAAAATTATTTTATGCACATTTTTTTTTATCTCATCTTTTCATGAACATGTTGAAAAGTAATGGAACCGTTTCGAGTAAGACCTACTCGGGATAGGACTCAGTTACCGTATTAATTAATCTTACAAGTATATCTTGTTTACTTATTTTCTTTTAGGAGACTCCTTGTAATGTATTAATAAACTTGATTTTGTTTTTCTATTATCATGGTGTTATTCTTATGCTAATAATGAAAAGTGCTAAGACCAAATATAAAACAAAATTTTAATAATATTGATATCAAGATATTGAATCTATATCAAAAAAATTATATTGACAAAGAGATAAAACAGCGTACCCAATCTTTTGGTCTGATAGATTATAGAATATAGAATATAGATTATCTTGTTATGTAATTTTATTGAAAATCTATTTTAAGTTTATTTACAACTTAACTTCATTAATTTTTTTACATTGGGCTTTTAAGTCTTTATAAGTTAAATAAATTAAAATTTATATAATCCAAATAACTATAGAATTAAAACTATGTAGCTTAAATAAAGGTATTTTAGTCCAATAAATGTTTTACACTTTATTCACACTTTATTTTTTATTAAAATTGGACTACACAACAAGAAGTAACTATCTTTCGTCCTTGGTGTGAGTAGGGTTTAGATCATTGACCTTCTGTGCAATAACAAACGACTCTACCAACTAAACTAGCTGGTACTCACTTTATTAAAACATATATATATATATAGCAATCATAGAACTTGCATTGCACATGATAAATATTACGTATGACTAATTTTTAATACTTTTTTAGATGTAAATTAAAGAATAATATAGTAAATAATATGTTTTAATCTTGATTAAAACGAAATAAGTGTAATCATAAAAATTATAATATTAAAAACTTTAATATTATTTTAACGTGAATAAAATTTAATATGCTATTGAATTTATTATTATGATAGAAATCTAATCATAATTTTTTTATTTTAAATTAGCATATCTAATTACATAGAAATAATTTTTTTCAAGAAGAATCAACCCATATATATAGAACTTAAAATTATAACTGAAATTCTGTTTTCTTATAACAATTAACAGAAACTATGTTGATAAAAAAAGGTTATAAACATTCTCTTTATTTAATATAATCATTCATTTGAGCTTACTCTCTTATGTAATAAATTTTTTTTCTTTATGTAACAATACTATTTTTTTGAGAAAAGTACGATGATAAAATGCAAATTTTTAACAAAATACAATCATGAGATTGTTATATGGCATTGAGTTAACATATTAATTAACTTATTTTTTTAAGTACAAGTATCTTTGTTTATATAGAGTTCTTTGTCAAAGACTTTATACAGAGAATCATAATTTTATGAGAAAAATAATATATATATACTCTTAATCGAAAAACAAATGTTAGGTTAAGGTAAAAAAAATTCGGGTGAAAGTTTTACGCTTTATTCATACACACACATATATTAATATAGTATTGATAGATTAACAAAACAAAATATTTTGGCGATACAAAAAATTTATGGTCCATTTTTAATATCAATTGTTAAGAATGCATACTTAAATCATCTTCTAATTATAATGAAATTCTTTAATTGTATAATATAGATTTTTTATGTTGGGGTACTATTGAAAATTTTTTGTTATTTTGAACTTTTATAGATTTTATAGATTGAGCTTTATATTATGTAATCAAAACTAAGTCAATTAAATAAGGATATTTTTGTCTATGTAAAATTTTACGTAATTTTTAGGTCTACTTTATATATGCTTGTTTCGAGCTCTTAGAGGAAACTAAAAAACAAGAACAAAGAAAACTGCCTTTTAATTATCAAATCTGAAAGTTAGTGGTCGAACACTGGTTCTTTTGATTAAGAAATGACATAACGAATTATGATAAATCATGTAACTTGGCAGTTAAAGTCTAGTTGTAAAAATCAATTTGCATAGACTGGTTCAGGTCTTGATTGGACTTTCCTCAACAATTCGTATAATCTTAACATAATTTAGAAAATAATAACTGTTTTTTTTTATATAATTTAAAAAATAATAATTTTTTGTTTCTCATATTTTCAAAATTATATTGAAAAGATAAAAATATTAAAAAAATCTTTTTTTTCTTCTAAATTATGTTAAGAATGTACAAATTGTTTAGGAATATGAATATAGAAAATGAAAAATATTTTCACAACTAAACATACTTTTAGTATTGTACTATCTATCATGGGACGTGCGTTGCGCATGAAAAATATCACGCATAATTAATTTGGGGAAACAATAAGTGTAATAAGTTTTTTTATAAATTAATTATATTTTATGTAATTCGATAACAAAATTACCATAATTATTTCAATTCGGGATTGGTTAAACATGTGAAACCGAATTTTCTAGTTCTATTACCTACTAATTTTCACCCCTAAATTAAGTGTAGAACTTTATCAAATCAAATCACACAAAATCACTTGCTATATAATTCGAGAAGAATTAACCAATGTATTAAAAATTAATATTATAACTGAAACTATGTTGACCAAAAGAAAAAGCTATTTATTTGCTCCATATTGAAGATAAGCATTCATTTAAGTCTATCATATTTTGTAATAAATTTTCTCTCTTTACGTGAGAATACAATTTTTTTTATAAATGAGCGTTAAATAAAATTAAAACTTGAGACAAAATACAACCATAATATTATTATATGGCACTCAATTAACGAATTAATTAATCTTACAAGTATATCTTGTTTATTTATTTTCTTTCATCAGACTACTTGTAATGTATAATTAACCTGATTTTGTTTTACTATTATCATGTTGTTATTCTTAGGTTAATAATGAAAAGTACTGAGACCAAATATAAAACAAATTTTTAATAATCTTGATATCAATATATTGAATCTACCTTAAAAAAAATTACATTGTTGTAGTGATAAAACAGTGTACAAGTTTGATCCCTAGTGTCTTGCAAAATGACAAGCATCTCTATCAATCAAATTAGCTGCCAACCACTTTTCTCACTTTTATATATATTAGATAAATTAGATAGTTATTATGGAATAAGCGTTGCACATGATAAATATTACGTATGATTAATTTTATTATTTTTAAATATAAATTAAAAATAATATAGTAAATAATATGTTTTATTCTCGATTAGAAATAAATAAATACAATCATCAAAATTTATAATATTAAAAAACATTAATATTGTTTTAATGTGAATAAAATTTCATATGTTTTTGAATTTATTATTATGATAGAAATCTTAATCATTATTTTTTTTTTGTTAAATTAGCTTTTCTAATTACATAAAAATGATTTTTCAAGAAGAATCAACCCATCTGTATAGAACTTAATATTATAACAGAATTATGTTTTCTTATAACAACTAACTAAAATTATGTTCAATAAAAAAAGGGTATATTCATTCTCCTTATTTAATATAATCATTCATTTGAGTTTATTCTCTTATGTAATAAATTTTTTCTACGTAATAATACTATTTTTTTTTTGTTTGTTTAGAGAAGTGCGATCATAAAATGAAAATTTTAACAAAATACAATTATTAGATAGTTATATGACATTCGTTTAACGCATTAATTAATTTGTTTTTTTAAATACAAGTATCTTTTTTATATGGAGTTGTTTGTTAAAGACTTTATTCAGAAAATTATAATTCTATGAGAAATATAATATATATATATATATATATACACACACTTAATCTGAAATACAAATATTAGGTAAAAGTAAAAGAAAAATTCTAGCGAAAGTTTTCACCTTATTCTTATACAGATATATATTAATATAATATAGATAGATTAACAAAACAAAATCTCTCGGTGATAAAGAAAATTCTAAGTCCATTTAAGATATCAATAGTTGAGAATGCACACTTAAATGCTTTTTTAATTTTATTGGAATTTTTTAATATAGATTATATATAATTTTATACTTTAAATTTGTTTATTACTTAGATTTTTTACATTGGAATTCTATTGACAAAAATTTACTATTTTGGGTTTTTATAGATTATGTAGATTGAGCTTTATATTATAAAATCAAAACTAAATAAAGGTATTTTTTCTATCAGATGTTGTGGTCAAGTTGTATCTTCTATACATCCCCCATTACAGGGAATAAATCTTAACACACCCCAATACTCCATTCCAATTATTGCTACACCCTTCAAAAATGCCAACAAGAATGAACCACATGACCGAATTGCAAACTATAGTGATATTGGCAACCTTTATACCCAAAATAATTTCACTAATCAAAATCTCCATACTATTTCCCAACATATAACCAGGTTTTTACATTGATTATAAACTTATTTATAGACGACTCGGACTTCAATTGCCTTCAAATCCGGATGGGCGGATTTCAGAGAGATTTAAGTCCGTGAATTATTTTCCTTTGTCTTGTGGTTGATCTGGAACTTGCTTTTGTCGGTCACGAGTAGTGCTTTTTGCTTTTCATCTTGTCACGAACAGGAATCTTTCTTTTTTGGTTTTGATCAGGAATCTTGCTTTTTACTTTTGTCGAGTACTGCTTTTTGCTTTTTATCTTGTCACGAGCATCTTCTGCTTTTGAGTTGTCTGTCCAACTGTCTATCCTTTTAGGTCATAATCATATCCATCATATGGATCCTGTGCATAATAGTCTGGTGGAGTATTGAGATTGTCGGTTGGAGTTTGAGTACTGTCTTCATTGCTATCTGATAATTGAGATAGCGATAGATACCAATTGTAAACAGGATCAATGATAATATAAAATGAACAGTAATAATATCAACAAGGTTAATGATCTGAGCACTTAATAAAAACAGTAATGAAAACAATTTTTGTAAAATTAAAAAAGGTGTACAGTGCAATATGAGATGATTCCTCACTTCTTTCACACTCTATACAAATTCGCACTAAAACTCTCTCTTGGAAATAAAACTCTAAAACCAACTCTGGTTTTTACATTGATTATAAACTTATTTATAGACGACTCAGACTTCAATTGCCTTCAAATCCGGATGGGCGGATTTCAGAGAAATTTAAGTCCGTGAATTATTTTCCTTTGTCTTGTGGTTGATCTGGCTTTTGCTTTGGTCGGTCACGAGTATTGCTTTTTGCTTTTCATCTTGTCATGAACAGGAATCTTGCTTTTTGCTTTTGTCGAGTACTGCTTTTTGCTTTTTATCTTGTCATGAGCATCTTTTGCTTTTGAGTTGTCTGTCTAGCTGTCTATCCTTTTAGGTCATAATCATATCCATCATATGGATCCTGTGCATAATAGTCTGGTGGAGTATTGAGATTGTCGGTAGGAGTTTGAGTACTGTCTTTATCGCTATCTGATAATTGAGATAGCTCTTCAAAGAGTTTTTTCTTCTTTTCTTGTTTTGATAACTTGGAAGGTCCTGAGATTTTTTTTATCGATCTTGGCATTTTGAGGATTATTACAAAACCATGTCTTGATAGTGTTAAAATTGGAATATGAGCAATCATATTTTGCCCACCATTTGACTTTTAATATTGTTTTTATTGCCATAAGTTCCCACTGTGTACCTTCAATGATAGAACCAGTAATAGTATAGTACCAAGAAATTATCCATGGAATAACAAATAGGGCATGAAAAAGTAGGTCATGAGAATAAGACTTGTCATTGATGGTGCTCTGTCTGAAATATTGCAATGCTTCTTGAGTAATAAGAGGAAAGATAGTGGAATCGGTGCCAAAATATGGCCACCAATAAAAAATCCATTGAGGGAAATCAATCTTGCATTTCTTGTCAAAGAATATGAACCAATAATGGGTTTTTGGTCTAATATAAAACATATTGAACCAGACCATTTGATAATCATGATAATTATAAGTAGGGGGATTAAAAGACACTAAAAAAGGATTTGGCTATAGTGATAAGGAATCTTATCTGGAAGGATGATTTTGAGAATCTTGCATTTGGAATAAACAATAAAGTTGGGGTCAAAAGGGTCTCTTGTGTGGGTAATTTCTACGGATTTAGTGTCAACTAAAATCAGCTCATAATATCTTTGGGTTTTCTAAATATCTTTAAGGGCATATTGAAAACTTGTTGGAAATACTTTATTGACATAAAGATAATGATTAATATGTTCAAAATCATTCGCTGGTTGTGTTTGGATAATTGACATATGAGCATCCTTTCACATGACACCTCATAGGGACTGGTTTCATGAGTATGAAACCTTTGATGGGGGAAACGTTTTATTGGGAGATAATTCTCCAGTGAAAATTATTGGTCGTGGGAAGATAAAGTTGAGGATGAATGATCGGACAGTCAGAACGCTTCTAGGCATGATGCATATTTCGGGTCTCAGCAGGAATCTAATGTCAGTCAACAAGATGACAAATGAGGGAGTGAATTTCAGCTGTGAAAAAAATTCATGCAAGATGACTCATGGATCATTAGTAATTGCACGAGGTGTTTGATATGGTACGTTGTAGCTATTGGTAAATACAGTACAAAGTCAGTGCAGTGGAGGTTTTATCTATGATAAGGCAACTGATGATGAGGTGACATCCTCTATATTGTGGCATCAGAGGCTTGGGTATATCGGTGAAAAGGGACTATCTAATTTATCGTTAAAGCAAATGGTGAAGGGAATCTCAGATTGCTCAATGGGATTCGATTTCTGTGAGCATTGTCTACATGGCAAGCAGAACCGTGTGAGTTTTAAGTCCGCTGGCACGAGGGCAAAGTGTACTCTGAATTTAATACATAGTGATGTGTTTGGGCCAGTTCTAGTCCAATCTCTTGGAAAATCAAGGTATTATTTCTCTTTCATTGATGATATTTCAAGGTATGCATGGATTTATTTTATTAAGAGTAAAGCTGAAGCATTTGATAAGTTCCGTGAGTTTAAAGCATTGATAGAAAATTATATGAAAAAAAAGATAAAGGTACTAAGAAAAGATAATGAAGGGGAGTTTTGTTCAGACAAGTTTGAGCAATTATGTGTGGCAAACGACATTGCAAGACAAAAAAAAACTCCATATACACCTCAACAGAATGGGGTGGCCAAGAGACTCAATCGGTCACTCATGGAGAAATCGAGGAGTATGTTGAGTTGTATGGGCTTGGAGCTGGAGTTCTGGGCACAGGCTATAGTTGTAGCATGTTATCTGAAAAACAGGTCACCTACATCAGCTTTACAGGATCAGACATCATTTGAGGCATTATTCGGGAAGAAACCGAGTTTAGCTCATGTTAGGGTGTTTAAGTGTGATGCTTATAAGCATGTACCAAAAGAAAATAGGAACAAACTTGACAGCAAATCAGTGAAGTGCATCTTCATTGGTTAGAAGGATGGGGTCAAGGGATACAAGTTATGGAATCCAGAAAACAAGAATACAGTTTACAGCAGAGATGTTGTGTTTAGGGAAATACAAAGGTATGTGGCAGTTGTCCAAATTGTACTGGAACAACCAAAATAGGTTCATATTGATCTTAACCTGGGAGATAAAGAGTGGGAGACTACCCCACAGACTACACTAGATACTTCAGATACTAAGTCAGTTGGGTCTGAGTAAGATATTCATGTTTTTGATGTAGAGGATAAGGATTCAGATGCTGGCTCAGAGGTAAATACCACGCTTGTCATAATAAGATCCACACAGGTTAGGAGACCACCCATCAGGTATTCTCTTAGTGCTTGTAGTGCATTATATGTTTTAAATATTACTGGTGATGATCCTAGCACACTGAAAGAGGCAAGGACCTTGGAAGATGCTATGAAAGAGGTGATGTAGGCAATGGACAAGAATGAAACATAGAACCTTGTGAAATTGCCTAAAGATAGGACGACAATTGGGTGCAAATAGATTTTCAAGAAGATAACAAATGCAGATAGAATGGTAAAAAGTACAAGGCATGTCTAGTTGCAAAGGGGTACTCGTAAATAGAGGGAATTGACTATGGTGAGATATTTTCTTTGGTAGCAAAGTTGACATCTATCAGATGTATCTTATCCATGGCAGCTGCTTATGAAGTAGAGATTGAGCAACTGGATGTGAAGACAACTTTCCTTCATGGGGACTTAGAGGAAGAAATTTACATGAAACAGCCCGAAAGCTTTGTGAGCAAATGCAAGGAAGAATTGGTTTGTAAATTGAAGAAGTCTCTGTATGGACTAAAACAGTTACCACAAATGTGGTACCAGAAGTTTGATATATATGCCATTCAGCTTAAGCTCACTCATAGCTATGCTGAACACTGTGTCTACGTGAAAACGTTAAGGGTTGATTTTGTCATTTTAACCTTGTATGTGGATGATATGTTGTTGATTGGAAATAACAAGAAGATGATTAGCACTGTGAAGGCATTGTTGGCAAGGCAGTTTGACATAAAAAACATAGGGTCAACAAACTTTATCTTGGGCATAGAGATGAAGAAGGATCCTGAAAATCGAAAACTTTGGCTAAGTCAAAAGAAGTATATTGAAAAAGTGTTGAAGAAATTCAACATGTCTGACAGCAAGGCGGTAGGGACTCCCATGCCTTTGAGAGCCAAGTTATCTACGGAACAATGTCCAAAGATGGAGGAAGAAGCTGAAGATATGGCGCACTTACCTTATGCTAGCGCGGTTGGAAGCTTGATGTACGCCATGGTGTGTACGAGACCAAATATTGCCCAAGTAGTGGGAGTATTGAGTAGATATATGTCTAATCCTGGAAAAGAGCATTGGAATGCCATCAAGAGAGTTCTTAGATATCTTTGTAGCACATCAGAGTTTGCATTATGTTATGGAGGTATGGGAGGTAAGTAGAATCTTGATATTGTAGGATCATTTGATGTTGACTAGGGAGGAGACATTGATAGCAGGAGGTCTGAAAGGTGGGTATGTGTTCAATCTGTTTGGTGGGGCAATAAGTTGGATAAAGAAAAGGCAAAGTGTTGTTGCCCTTTCATCTACAGAAGCAGAGTTTATGGCAATAACTCATGCTGGAAAGGAAGTAGTTTGGCTTCAAAGGTTGTGTGCTCAGCTTGGGTTTAAACAAGAAGTAGTGAAGGTGAAATGTGACAATCAAGGTGCTATCTTCTTAGAAAAGAATCATGTATTTCATTCACGGATGAAGCACATTGATATCCAATATCACTTCATTCGGGAAAATATTGAAGAAAAGGTTATAATCTTGGAGAAAGTCGATACAGCAGTGAACAACGCAGATTTCTTGACTAAAGCAGTTAGTCTAGCAAAGTTTGAGTGGTGTGCTACTGAGATGGCCTTGAAAAAACAGAGTCTTGGAAAGTTTTCCATGTGTGTGAAGTATTTACCAAGTGGGAGATTGTTATAGTTGGTGCATACTTCACAGGACTAGATCTGTAGAACTCCAAATGGTTTGGGCTTGTACATGAGTTGAGCCTGTTTTTTACTTGACAGTTTGAGCTTGGGCCAATGAAGAGTCGTAGTTCTGCAGCATAACGGAAATCCTAATTAGACCTTAATTAGGACGTCTTAAGTTGCATATAAATACTCTTTATGTACTGAGCATACATTATAACAGAGAGATTTGTGAGATTGATAATAAGAAACCTCTAGCAAGACGTAGCCCTATTCTTGGGTGAACCTGGGTAAATCCTGTCTTATTTTCTTTCTGTTTATAATTTGTGTGATTGACAGGTCTCGAATCGTTCATCTTTGACCTATTGGTAAATCAAGCAATGAGTTCAAACTCTTGTCCTTTATTGATTAAGTGTAAGATACTCTAAACATTGAGCTTATTTTGAATCTTGAAGATTTATAACGCTTAAAAATTATTTTAGATCATGTGGAGCTTGAATTCATTATTTTGTTGGAAGTTAGCTACACTTATTTTATCTATATGTGCAAAAAGAAATATTGGAAAAACAAAGAAAACATCGTCTTATTTTTTTTTGTAAAATTACAGCACTTAGTCTCTTTGAACCTAACTCTTTCAAAAGCTTTATATTGCTTAATATCTTGTAAAATAGTTTTTTTTAACATGTTTCATCAAAATATTTTCAATGGTATATTTTTAGGGGGAGCTCTTCTTTGAAATCCACCAATTTTATGATGACAAAAATGGGATGAAAAATAAGAAAATTAGAGATCTTGTTAGAGACCTTATTCTTAACTTAACATATATATCTTGAACTCATATTGAAAACACATTTATATATATATATATATATATATATGCATTTATTGAAAGAATATTGAAATTGAGATAAATTGCTTTGGAATATGTTTCTGTTGTGTTTGATTTTCTACAGGAGGTCAATAGACAGAAATATAAGGTACACTATGTCAGAATTTTTGCAAAATTCTAATCCCTTCATTTCTTTTCAATTTATTTTCTTTGATCTCTAATTAAGATTTTTGTCACCATAAAAAGGGAGAGATTGTTGACTAAGTGTTTGTTGACCCTGAATAATTTTGATAGTAAAAAAATATTAATTAAGCACTAATGAATATTACTTAAGTGATACAGATTATTAATAATGCTTATACATCAAAAGAGATCAAGATTGTAGAAATTGGAGAATCAAAGTTCATGATATCAAAAGTCAAGAAGCTCTTCAAACGATCAAATTCGAGGATAATAATTGAAATACAACTTCAAAAACAAAAGAGCTAAATCATAGGGTTGAATCCTAAGATACACTTTGTAAGCATTTCAATTTTTAGAAGCTAAATAAATTCGCATTGCATTTTATTACAAAACCTCAATTAATTGAAGATATAAAATATCTAGATGAAGTTATTAAATGCAAATATTCAATTCTTAGGGCTCAATACTCTAAGTGAACTTCAGAAGAATTTATGTTGACATATAAAATTATTTGAGCATTTGAGCATTTGTTATTCTTCATATATCTTGCACACACATTATGTTTAAATTTGTAATAATTTTTTGTCATTATCAAAAAGGCCTCAATCAAGAAATTGATTAGATTAATTTTGATGATAACAAAACACTCTTGAAGTTTTTAACTTGTGTGTTCAATGTTCTAGAAAGTTTGATTATACTGGGAGATTTTTGGGAACTTAAAAATCCAAAAAGAATGAAGATTTATAAAGAAAATTGATGTTGAAAACACTTTTCATCCTGTAAACACTGTAGCAGTGCACAAAAACTTACCCAGTCGACTGGGTGCTCCAAAAATCAGTTTTCTGCATTTGTTCTGAAGGTTAGTCGACAAGACAAGTTACAACAGCTACATTTTTTAATTTAAAAAACTATAAAGTTGTCTTTAACGGCTCTATTTTGTCTCCAATGGCTAGAAAGCTTCAAGACACTACAAATAGAGCCTCAATGGTCATTTGGAAGATAAGAGAAACTAACTACAACAAATAATTAAAGAAAAATCTTCATTATCTTTTTCTTAAGCCAAAAACCTCATTGTTAAGCTATAAGCTTTTGAGAGAGAAATTATTGAATTGTAATCTTCATTGAGATTTGAGATATCTCTCTCTTATTTGTTTGTTTCAAACTTTCTATTCATCATTTTGTTAAAAGAGTTGGTGTAACTCTTGTGAGAGTTTGTAAGTGAGCTAGTGAGTGTTGGGTATATACATTTGGGTAGCAAACTTAGGACTCTTGTGAAAAGGTTGAAGCAACATCCTTAAAGTTACTTGTTTGTATTCAGTTTGAGAAACACCATTGAAGTTGCTTGTTCGTGTTAGTGAAATCTTCAAGGAGAGCCTTGAAGATAAGCGGACGTAGGGTCGGATGTGATTCTGATATTGCTGAACCACTATAAATCGAGTTTGCATCTCTCTAACTCTATCTCCTTAATTACTTTCACAATTACTTGCTTAGAATTATTTGTTATTCAAGTAAATGAGATCGATTTCTTAATTAGTTTATATAATTCAATTATATTTTCTGTACTATGCAATAAACTCTCTCATCTTTTCTATATTATGCAATAAACTCTCTCATCTTTGTCGTAGTAATTTAGAAAAGTTGATTTGATTTAATTCTCCATATATTTTAATACTTGATACTAAAAGAAGAATTTTAAAAAATTTTAATACCCAATTCATCTCCTCTTGGATATTACCATAATATATTTTGGACCAACATTTATATTTCTCCAGCACCACCTTAGTATAACCCTCCTACAATGACAAATGAACATATTTCATTTGCATGCGTAATTAGAAAATTCATAAAAGAACATACTAAATATACTTACACTACATACTACTTATGAAACAAAAAATTATTACTTATAGCCACAGCTTTCGACTTGGTGTCCACAAATTCACCAGTTCCCTTTCTCTTATGTGTCTCCAAAAACACCTCAATATTTGAAGGATCGTGACCCAACTTCTTATTCTACACATAGTAATGAATTTTGTCATTGAAAATTGAAATGAATTACAACAAATAACCATATATATTTTACCAAATAACAAATACATCATACCAGTCTCTCCTCGTGTTGCGGTATACTAATGGACCCCATCAAATGATGAACAATCTCACTTCCCACCTGCTTGTTCGAAGAGGACACTTGGGAATGCTGCTTCCAGGAGTCTTGCGCCCATATATCACACAACCCCTCCCAATAAGGTTGTCTCAGCCTATGGCCATGCCATTCCTTCCATTTTTTCACCTCTTCAGTATCCATATGTCTTTTGGCCTTTTTTTCGAATATCAGAGTTAAGCCTTGATTTATGGTTAATATCAAAGTTAAGCCTTGATTTATGGTTAATATCTATGAGACCGTGCAGTCGATGCACTTTAAGTCCATTCTTAGAATCATATCAGTGACATTTAAACAATACAATAGTGTTACTAGCCCATGCTTATTGTAGTTTTATAATTTTTGTTAACATACCATAGAAGTCACATTCATATGTATCGTAACAACTACCTTTGACACATACAACACTGTTCATTGTTTTCTTAAATTTTTCATATTCTTGGGTGTGAAACTTGAATCAGTTTACAATATAACCATTATAACACCTCACACATTTAAAAGGGTTGAGTCCTATTTCTTGAATCCTTTCATCTATAGTTTGGTTAGTCAAACCTATTACACTAAAAATTGTGCATGAATATTAAAGGAAAATTTATAATACGTAGGCAATCATCTAATTCATTCAATATAAATGTTCACAATTAGAAAGTAGTATAGAAATTTCTTACAAGGTCATGAAGCCATGATGCGAAATTTTTTTGCGAAGCTTCTCTATATCAGCATCACTATCAAGGGGTTGCTCATGCCTCAACATATCATCATATTGTCTACATTATTATATGTTGAATTAATATATGGAATGAAAACATTAAAAATAATAATTGAACTAAGTACTTACTCCATATATGGCCCGATCTCCGCACAATTAAATAGAACATATATCTATGCAGCTTTGATCTCATTTTCATCTAATACTCTACTCTTCGGACCTCCAAAGGAATGACCATGGTAACAAAAACTGAAAGACAATCTTTTGGGCCCACAATCCCCCCCCCCCCCCAATCGTCATTGCGATCGACTTGATTCAACTTTGTTTGAACACTCGGGTCAAAATATTGAGAGCAAAAATTGGAAACTTCCTCTATAATGTAGGAATCAACAATCAAACTTTCCACATGAGCTTTATTACAAACTTTTTTTTTTAAACTATTCATACACCTATTTTTCATATATAGTGATTATAAAAAAATTGTTAACAAGAAGACACAAAATGCTTTATAAAATGGATAAAAATTAGAAAAATTTGTTACCTCTCAAAAGGATCCATTGGTACTACACAAGGCCACAAAGTTTGCTTTTGTATAGTAAATGGACTGGTAAATGCGCCATATAATAAAAAAAATCCTGGAGGAAATATCTCCTCCAGTTTTCATAAGGTCATCACGATGTTCTTATCAAGCATCTCCATATGGTCAATCATAATTTGGTTGCTATGTCTCTAAAAAAGTGATTTGAGTTCTCTCAAAGCATCTCATATTCAGTTTGAAAAAAAAGTCACGGAACGCCAATGGTATTAGTCTTTCCATGAATATATGCCAATCGTGACTCTTTATGCCGTGGAACTTGCATCATTTACTTTAACACATCGAGCTATATTCGAGGCAATTTTGAAACCCACTCGCACACAATTTTTACCTAAGACTTATCTAATGTGTAGGTCGCTTTAAGTCTCTTCATTTTCCCATTCATTTCAACTAACTCCAATTGTGGACTCTATTGTGGCGATTATCTACCTAAATAAATATGCAAATAACCTTCCTAGTTTTACTTGCAAGTGCACAAGGTCAACTTAGTAATATAGTGTGCGAATGCAAGATCATCTCCACAGGGATTGGTAAAGTTTGATTTAGAATTGGTTTCGAAATAATGAAATAAAAACAAGAGAAATAAATATTAAGTTTGAAATAATAAAGATAAAGGCATTGTGACTTGATATCCACCACCAATTATGCTACCACAACAAAACAATATGCCTATACTTTACTCATGCTATGATTACCTACTGTTTGTCAACCTAAGGGTATGGTATCTACTCCTTAAGCTATTGATTTCCCTAAGCAACAAGTTAGGCATGGTATCTACTCTAACTCTTTTCTATGGTGTATACTGAGTTGTTCCTTAAGAGAGCACAGGATCTGTGGAAATCGACAACCACACGAGACCTAGGGCATGGTATCTACTCCCGGTTTCCCATGTTGATTAACCCAAGAATCCGGTGTGGATATCTTTTGTTACTAATGTTAAACCCAGGACTCGGTCATCCAAATTGATTCAACTAACTAATCCATACCACATGCATACGTTGATCAGACACACACATATGAAGAATTTAAGTAAAAACAGGTATTAATCAAGTTAAGCAACACAACGTAAATATTGCAAAGGTGCCAATACTGAATTTATTTAGTAAACATAATTAGGGCTTCAACCAAGCCCATACTAGAAAATTAGTTACACATAGTTATGATGCTAAACAACATCATAAACATACTTCAAGAAATGACAATGGCAGCTACTGCTTACAAAACAAAACCTAATAATACTGATAAAAAAATAGCTATTTCTATAATTACTGGGTTCACTGGGACCCTCAAAGGATGGTGGGATAATTATCTCACTGACAATAATCGCAAAGAAGTTTTAGATGCAACCATAGACATACCTTCAACACAAGCATTACACGATAATCAAACTGGAGAAACTAGAATTACTACCACATATCTAAAACAAGAAAATGCCTTTGAAACTCTTATATATGCTATTACAAAACACTTTATAGGAGACTCTGATAAATTTGCAGCTAGATCATCTAAAATACTTATTAATTTAACATGTCCAACTATGCAGGATTTTAGATGGTATAAGGACATATTTCTTGCCAAAGTATATACTAGAAAAGATAGCAATAACACTTATTGGAAAGAAAAGTTTATATCTGGATTTCCAAAATTATTTGCTGAAAAAGTTAGGCAAAGGATTCGAGATGTCCGAAACCAGTCCCTATGAGGTGTCATGTAAAAGGATGCTCATGTGTCAATTATCCAAACAAACTAATTTGACTGAGCCAAATAGGATGCCATATTTAAGTCACCAGCATCATCATCATACTGGTTCCTGTTACCTGAAGCTAATATCTCGCTTATTCTCTTTTCAGGGTTCATACTCTTACTTCTGCACCCCTTCTTTAGAAGCCCATGCTTCCTACACTTCTAACACTTCAACGCAGATTTATTCGTACTTTTCGATCTTCCCCTGAACTTGAGTTTATCACCAGACCACTTGTAGTCTTTATCATGGGTTTGCTCTCTCACAGATAAGGCCTCATTTGCCAAGTTTTCTATACCTTACTGCCTCATCTCCTCAGATAATATGGTTGCCACGACATTCTCAAAAGACAGATCAGTCGTACCACTATTAATCGAAACTATCAAGTTATCCCACGAATCAGGCAGTAAACAGAGCAACGTAATAGCCTTATCGTCATCCATCACATCAATACTAATAGATAATAACTGACTTATCAAAGTGTTGAACTCATGTAGATGAACAAAGAAAGAATTGCCCTCAGCCATCCGAAGGTTGTACAACTTCTTCCGCAGAAACAGTTTATTTACTAGAGATTTACTTTGATAAAGGCTTTCCAGCTTCTTCCAGAGGCCACATAAAATCTGGCCATAGTTAAAAATGATTAATAACCAACCCAGCTCTACAGGAAAAGTGATAATACTATTGGTTTTTTTTTCCTTAACTAAAAGAAGGGGATATTTCAATGAGAGCTTGTCGTATGCATCTTCTGTACTAGGAGCATATTTTCAACATTATCGAGGCTGATGTGAAGTGTTATGCTTCTAGAGTTCTTCAGGGGATATTCTTTTATGCTGTGTTGTATGGCTTGTCATGATGTCTGTTTCCCTTTTGTCTGCTAAATAATTTAGCGAAGGTAAATGAGTTGAGCTTAAATGTTCTCAAGCTCAGTTCATTTAATGAACTAGCTCCTAAATAGTTGGCTTCAGCTGGTCCATTGACATGAATATAACAAAGAACGAAGAGCACAAACTTAGCTGAGCTCCTAGCTTATGTAAACAAAGTTGTTCTTTTGCAGCCCTAAGCATGACTATAATTATGTTTTCAGTATATGCTCGTTTAGTGGATTGTAATGAATTCTGATATCTTTGAGCCATGGAAATTACTTTTATTTTTTATAAGTATATGGCAATTACTTGTACTTAAAGTACAATGTGTAGGAACTATTGAGGCGTGATGGCAACAAAAATCGTGGAGGTATATCTTTTATGTTTGTCGTCTTCATCGGCTTGGTTGGCATCATTTTGGGGTATCTCATGAAGAAGTCTTAAGCATGTGCCGGTAAAGGTCTCTTGGCATATTTGTCCACTCTACTTCCTCTTTGTCCCTGATCAGAGAACGATGATGAAAGGAAAACAATCAGTGAGTTGAAGTTGGTGCTTTCGTTAGTTGTTAGCTTGTGGAATTAGCGAACTTGATTAGGTGGGTCATGGGTCTGTAACCGCTGCTCATGCTTTGGTTAACATGCTTTTTTTTTTGTACCTTAAGAAAGTGATTTTAACCTTTCTTTTCTTTTTCCTTAAAATTTTCTTTCATTGGTTTATCGTGAGAGATTATGACTGGTAATAACAGAAACTGTTAATTATTTGACATATCTTTACTAAACTGGAAATAGATCATTGCCTTTTGTTCTTAGATTCTACTAATTTCAAAGAAAGCTAGACATAGAGAGGCTGTTTGGCTTAGCTCTTGCTTCTGCTATGGCTGGTAAAAAGCACCAATAAATGGCTTCTGCTGTGGTTGCTTTTAACAAAAACTGTTTCGGTGTACAATAGTGAAAATTTTGTTTTCCTATTCTCTATTACCCCCCGCCCCCGTTAATTTCCTTTTGGTAAAGGAAATGTTTTTCATTGCTTATATTTATGGACAAATACTTTAACTTGAATTTAAGGTTTAAATACTAGTTTGGTCCTTAACATTTTAACATGTTCTTATTTGTGTTCATGGTGTTTCAAAATCAACAATATTGTTCTTGATGTTTCAAATTTGACTCAGTTAAGTCTCTCTGTTTAGTATTTTCAAATGGAAAGCGGAGAAATAACAGTCATTTTTAATCGCTTCAGCTTCTATGTCAACATCTAAGGAGTGAAAATTCTCTAAAAAACCACACATTCTGTTTCGAATTTATATGATCACTGTTTCATCACCTAATTAGTCCGTTAATAAAAAAAAATCTAAACTTTTGTACTTGTTTTTCATCGAGTATCACAGTGTTGCCGTGCGTGGCAAAGTATCAAATCGTCAAAGGCAAGCTATTGTAACATCGAAGCATAAATGAAGATTGTATTGCATGATCCCACATTAAACCAATATTCCATCCCAAATGTAATAAGCTTCTTACCTTTGTTTATTTGTGATAGATTTGTTTGAAACGATCATGTTTTGTGTTTTATTTTAAATAGATAGTGATTCGGTTAGTCTGTTTAGTTTGTAATTGAATATCCAAAGTAAGAGTATCAATTAAATTAGGATCATATAAATCTATAGAAAAATTTGGGTAGCAATTGAAATAAACAAGGCCATTATGTATGTTTGAAGCTACTAAAGATAATAATGAGTTTGAAAAATTTAAATGTCTTGCATCTCTTAGCATCATTAATACAGGGGTATCAATACCTAAGCGATGCAATGGCTTAATAGCAATTTGGACTAATCCTAAATGTAAATATTTAAAACCTTCTTGTTTATGTTTTTGTATGGAAGATAATGATAATAATTTAATACTTTCATTTTCTCTGCTAATACTATAAGTTTGTTCAGTTGTTTTATTAGAATAATCAGATTTAAAATCAAAGCTTCCTACTTGATAAATTCTATTTATCTTTTTACTAGGAATATGCCAATTGAGCAGATCTTGCTCAATCTTAGCAATATTAATTTCTTGATTGTTTATAGCATGATTAGGGTTTTGATTGTTGTGATCATCAAATCTTGGAGGTGATGAAGTGTTTGAGCCTGACACGGATGATGAGTCATCACCCTGTCGATGTCTCGTAAATAGTCTTTTCATAAAAAAGATTTGAAAATATAGCTAAGAAGGCAATAATTCCACTATGAATAGTTCCTACCGGGACCACCTACTGGGACCACCCTAACCACGGGCTAACCAACAGTTAACAAGGGCTGACCAACGGCATTACCAAAACTCAAACATAGCAGAACCAGAGACTTAAGAGCAATTGGTATCAGAGCCACGTTAACTGTTTCCTTTATATTCTGCTCATATTCTTGTTTTGATTTAGTGTTGATAACTCAATATCCAGAACCAAAAGCTTATTAGGAATCAATTTTGACCCAACCATTCCTAGAGAATTTTATGAAAATAAAGCGTTTAAATCAGCCTTAGATCAATCATATATAGGAGAGACTTCAAAAATTAATAATGATCATTCTCCAACCCATTCAGATACGAAAAATGATTATGAACTCAATGTTATTATGAATTCTGAATACATTATAAATAAAGAGAAACTAAAGCAAGATTTTCTATCTGAGAATAATAAAGAAAAATCTGATTGGTTTATGGCAACCTTTTCCAAGGATGAAAGAACTCAGATTAGAGAACAGTGGTATTCTCATATGAATGAAATACAATGTGACATATATTTCTTCGATTTCTTTGAAATGTATACATTTACCAATAGAATATACAATCCCTTTGCAAAAAATTATCCTGATATATGCAAAGAAATAGATGTAATTACACAACTTGATCAAAAATGGGTCACTGCTAGTGGTCAAGTTGTATCTTCTATACATCACCCATTACAGATAATAAATCTCAACATACCCCAATACTCCATTCCAATTATTGCTACACCCTCCAAAAATGCCAACAAGAATGAACCACATGACCGAATTGCAAACTGTAGTGATATTGGCAACCTTTATACCCAAAATAATTTCACTAATCAAAATCTCCATACTATTTCCCAACATATAACCTCAATTGCTTCCACGGTCGACTCTATTGATAGTAAAATTACTTCTTTGGATACCAAAGTCCCTACCCCTTTCTCAAAAGACCCCGGAGGGAAGACATACCCACCTATTATTCAAAAACCAATTATTTCAAATTTGTCCCAGCCAATTTTCAAACCATTTCACATTGAAAAAGAAAATTTAATTACACTTGATAATTCTAATTATGTATTAAAATCTATAAATGATAGATTAAGAAACTTAAATATCAATGAAGGAACTTCAAATATTAATGTCATAGATCAAGACCTAATTAGTGAAATTAAGGAAACTGATGAAATCAATAAAATATATAGAGGAAACCCAACTCAATTACCAAAAACAAGGAATTTTTATCCCAGACCCACTCCTCCTAATTTACAAATTGAAGATAGATATTATACTATTTCAGCCAAATGTGATGAAGGTTCTATATATGAATGGAATATTGATGGAGCTAGTGAACATAATATTCTAAACATACTTCAAGAAATGACAATGGCAGCTACTGCTTACAAAACAAAACCTAATAATACTGATAAAAAAATAGTTATTGCCTTAAATGCTGGGTTCACTGGGACCCTCAAAGGATGGTGGGATAATTATCTCACTGACCATAATCGCAAAGAAGTTTTAGAGGCAACCATAGACATACCTTCAACACAAGCATTACATGATAATCAAACTGGAGAAACTAGAATTACTACCACATATCTAAAACAAGAAAATACCTTTGAAACTCTTATATATGCTATTACAAAACACTTTATAGGAGACCCTGATAAATTTGCAGCTAGATCATCTAAAATACTTATTAATTTAACATGTCCAACTATGGAAGATTTTAGATGGTATAAGGATGTATTTCTTGCCAAAGTATATACTAGAAGAGATAGCAATAACGCTTATTGGAAAGAAAAGTTTATATCTAGACTTCTAAAATTATTTGCTGAAAAAGTTAGGCAAAGGATTCGAGATGTCAATAATGGATCAGTACCTTATGATAATCTTTCCTATGGAGAACTAATAGGATATATTAACCATGAAGGATTAGCCCTTTATAATGACCTCAAACTTAAATCAAAAATGAAATCTGGACTCCACCAAAGTAGGAAAGAATTAGCCTCATTTTGTAGTCAATATGGATATGAAAATATTAGGGCCCCATCTGCTGAAAAGAAAAAGAAAACCAAATATTTTAGGAAACAAATATATAGAAGGCCCAGTAAGCTCAATAAGTTTACTTCTACTCAAAAGTCCCAAAAGCCAAAATTTAGGAAATCTAAAAGGTCTCAAAATTCTCAAACATCCTCTAAAGCCTGCTTTAAGTGCGGACGCCTTGGACATTGGGCAAAGAACTGTAGGGTAAAACAAAAAATTAATGAATTAGAAATAGATGAGAAATTAAAACAACAATTAACAAAAGTTATGATAAATGAATCTCAGTCAGAAGAAGAATTCTCCTCTTCTAATAAAGAAGAACTTATTTATACCATTCAAGAAAGTTTTGATTCAGAAGATTCTGATGATTCACAGTGTAACTGTGAAGAAGGTCTTTGCTATTGTAAATCTATCAATATGATAACTTCACAAAAAGAATTTCTTTTAGACATTATTGATAAGATCGATGACCCGTTAACCAAAAAGAATATTTAGTAAAACTAAGAGACATTATTTGCGAAGAACAAAGGATTAAGACCCCTGAACCTTATAACCTTAAGAAAATATTAGAAAAACAATTTCAGAAACCCAAGACAGCTACTATTCAAGATTTACAAATGGAAATAAATACTATGAAAGAACAAATAAAAACCATACAAAAAGATACGATTGATTTAAAAGGAAAGATGATTAATTTAGAAATCAATAATCTTAAAGAATCAATATCATCACATACTGACAAAAAAGAGAAAGCCCCTATTATAGAAGCAACCAGCCTAATCAATATAGAAGATGAATCAAAAGATAGCTTTGTTAATCTAATAGAAAGAATTAATTACCAAAAATGGTATATTAAGATCTCTATTGTTATTAACGAAGAATATCATATTAATACCACTTCCCTTGTAGATTCTGGAACTGACCAGAATTGTCTTAAGGAAGGACTTGTTCCTACAAAATATTATGATAAAACTACAGAACGATTAAATACTGCAAGTGGATCAAAATTAAATGTTGAGTATAAAATTACTAATTCATATATATGTAGTGATGGGTATTGTCTCGAAACACATTTTGTACTTGTAAAAAATATCCACCAGAATATTATTCTAGGAACCCACTTCTTAACTCAAATATACCCTTTTAAAGTCAGCCATTTAGGAATAGAAACTAGTATATTAGGTCAAAGCCTATTTTTCCCATTCCTACAACCAGTTGATACAAGAGAATTAAATTTATTACAAGCCAATAGTTTGCATAGACAAATAAACTTAATCCAAAATAAACAAGCTCATATTAACTTTTTGAAAGAAGAGATTAATTATCAAAAAATAAAACAACAAATCAAAGAACCTCAAATGCAATCCCAAATAAAAGATTTGGAAACTTTATTCAAAATAGAAATATGTGCTGATTTGCCAAATGCCTTTTGGGAAAGAAAAAAACACATAGTATCTTTACCTTATGAACCAAATTTTAATGAAAATGATATCACTTCAAAATCCAGACCTATTCAGATGAATCAAGAATTGTTAAAATATTATCAAGAAGAAATTAAGACCTTATTAGACAAGAAACTATCCAGACCAAGTAAATCTCCTTGGAGCTGTTCTGTTTTCTATGTTCAAAAGCCAACAGAATTAGAAAGAGGAACTCTCAGGTTAGTTATTAATTATAAGCCTTTAAACAAAGTTTTACAATGGATTAGATATCCCATACCTAATAAAAGAGATCTTCTTAATAGGCTTCATGATTCTACTGCATTTTCAAAATTTGACTTAAAATCTGGATTCTGGCAAATTCAGATTAACGAAAAAGATAGATATAAAACTGCATTTAATGTCTCTTTCTGTCATTACGAGTGGAATGTAATGCCCTTTGGTCTTAAAAATGCTCCTTCATAATTTCATAATATTATTAATGATATTTTTAACGACTATTCTAATTTCAGCATAACTTAAATTGATGAAATATTAATATTTTCTAAATCCATTGACCAACATTTCAAACATTTAAAACCTTTTTTCCAAATAATAAAAAATAATGGATTAGTTTTATCTGAAACTAAGATGAAATTATTTCAAACTAAGATAAGATTTTTAGGACATCTTATATTTCAAGGAACTATCAAACCTATTGATAGATCCATCGAATTTGCAAATAAATTTCCTGATGAGATCAAGGACAAGACCCAATTACAAAGATTTCTTGGTTGTTTAAATTATATAGCAGATTATTTTCCCCATTTGCGACAAATTTGTGAACCTTATGATAATCTTTCCTATGGAGAACTAATAGGATATATTAACTATGAAGGATTAGCCCTTTGTAATGATCTTAAACTTAAATCAAAAATGAAATCTGAACTCCACCAAAGTAGGAAAGAATTAGACTCATTTTGTAGTCAATATATATATGAAAATATTAAGGCCCCATCTGCTGAAAAGAAAAAGAAAACCAAATATTTTAGGAAACAAATATATAGAAGGCCCAGTAAGCCCAATAAGTTTACTTCTACTCAAAAGTCCCAAAAGCCCAAATTTAGGAAATCTAAAAGGTCTCAAAATTCTCAAACATCCTCCAAAGTCTGCTTTAAGTGTGGATGCCTTGGACATTGGGCAAAGAACTGTAGGGTAAAACAAAAAAATTAATGAATTAGAAATAGATGAGACATTAAAACAACAATTAACAAAAGTTATAATAAATGAATCTCAGTCAGAAGAAGAATTCTTCTCTTCTGATAAAGAAGAACTTATTTATACCATTCAAGAAAGTTCTGATTCAGAAGATTCTGATGAGTCACAATGTAACTGTGAAGAAGGTCTTTGCTATTGTAAATCTATCAATATGATAACTTCACAAAAAGAATTTCTTTTAGACATTATTAATAAGATCGATGACCCGTTAACCAAAAAAGAATACTTAGTAAAACTAAGAGACATTATTTGCGAAGAACAAAGGATTAAGACCCTTGAACCTTATAACCTTTAGAAAATATTAGAAAAACAATTTCAGAAACTCAAAACAGCTACTATTCAAGATTTACAAATGGAAGTAAATACTATGAAAGAACAAATAAAAACCATACAAAAAGATACGATTGATTTAAAAGCAAAGATGATTAATTTAGAAATCAATAATCTTAAAGAATCAATATCATCACATACTAACAAAAAAGAGAAAGCCCCTATTATAGAAGCAACCAGCCTAATCAATATAGAAGATGAATCAAAAGATAGCTTTGTTAATCTAATAGAAAGAATTAATTACCAGAAATGGTATATTAAGATCTCTATTGTTATTAACGAAGAATATTATATTAATACCACTTCCCTTGTAGATTCTGGAACTGACCAGAATTGTCTTAAGGAAGGACTTGTTCCTACAAAATATTATGAGAAAACTACAGAATAATTAAATACCGCAAGTAGATCAAAATTAAATGTTGAGTATAAAATCACTAATTCATATGTATGTAGTGATGGGTATTGTCTCAAAACACATTTTGTATTTGTAAAAAATATCCACCAGAATATTATTCTAGGAACCCCCTTCTTAACTCAAATATACCCTTTTAAAGTCAGCCATTTAGGAATAGAAACTAGTATATTAGGTCAAAGCCTATTTTTCCCATTCCTACAACCAGTTGATACAAGAGAATTAAATTTATTACAAGCCAATAGTTTGCATAGACAAATAAACTTAATCCAGAATAAACAAGCTCATATTAACTTTTTGAAAGAAGAGATTAATTATCAAAAAATAGAACAAAAAATCAAAGAACCCCAAATGCAATCCCAAATAAAAGATTTGGAAACTTTATTCAAAAAAGAAATATGTGCTAATTTGCCAAATGCCTTTTGGGAAAGAAAAAAACACATAGTATCTTTACCTTATGAACCAAATTTTAATGAAAATGATATCCCTTCAAAATCCAGATCTATTCAGATGAATCAAGAATTGCTAAAATATTGTCAAGAATAAATTAAGACATTTTTAGACAAGAAACTAATCAGACCAAGTAAATCTCCTTGGAGCTGTTCTGCTTTCTATGTTCAAAAGCAAGCAAAATTAGAAAGAGGAGCTCCCAGGTTAGTTATTAATTATAAGCCTTTAAACAAAGTTTTACAATGGATTAGATATCCCATACCTAATAAAAAAGATCTTCTTAATAGGCTTCATGATTTTACTATATTTTCAAAATTTGACTTAAAATCTGGATTCTGGTAAATTCAGATTAACGAAAAAGATAGATATAAAATTGCATTTAATGTCTCTTTCGGTCCTTACGAGTGGAATGTAATGCCCTCTGGTCTTTAGAATGCTCATTCATAATTTCAGAATATTATTAATGATATTTTTAATGATTATTCTAATTTCAGTATAACTTATATTGATGACATTAATATTTTCTAAATCCATTGACCAACATTTCAAACATTTAAAAACTTTTTACCAAATAATAAAAAATAATGGATTAGTTTTATCAGAAACTAAGATGAAATTATTTCAAACTAAGATAAGATTTTTAGGACATCTTATATTTCAAGGAACTATCAAACCTATTGATAGATCCATCGAATTTGCAAATAAATTTCTTGATGAGATCAAGGACAAGACCCAATTACGAAGATTTCTTGGTTATTTAAATTATATAGCAGATTATTTTCCCTATTTGCGACAAATATGTGAACCTTTATATAAAAGGCTTCGCAAAAATCCAATTCCCTAGTCATCTCAGCATACGGAGATTGTCAAACTTCTCAAAACAAAAGTATTTAGTCTTCCCTGTCTTGGTATTCTTTGTCCTACATCTCAGATTATTGTCGAAACAGATGCTTCTGATATAGGATACAGAGGTATTCTAAAACAAATTCTTCCTCAAAAAACCACTGAGCAAATAGTATGATATCATTCTGGTATATGGCTTGGAGCACAAAAAAATTATTCAACAATAAAAAAAGAAATTGTATCTATTGTTTTATGCATATCAAAATTTCAAAATGATTTATATAACAAAAATTTTTATTACGCATTGATTGTAAATCCGCAAAAGAAGTTTTACAAAAAGATGTTCAAAATCTTGTTTCAAAACAAATATTTGCCAGATGGCAAGCTATATTGAGTGTATTCGATTTCAATATAGAGTTTATTAAAGGAGAGAATAATTCTCTTCCTGATTTCCTCACACGGGAATTTTTGCAGGATCCAAACACAGGGAAAAATGAGTCTGATTTCCCGCCAAAAGGGAAAACAAAAGATTAAGCCCTCTTCATCACCTCAAAAAATCCAAGACCCATCAGATTATGCTTCTTAAAAACCTCATTTATCACCAGTTCAACCAAAAACACTGCAAAAGCCAAACAGATTTGCTTCTCTACAAGAATTCCCAAACATATCTCCACAATCTTATGCTAAAAAACTCTCCTCTCAAGCACCATCATCCCAATCTCAAACCCAAACACTATCTTCTCAATCTCAAATCCCTCATAGTCAATATTTCCAAAAACCCATTCAAGAATATATCAGATGTACCAGCATTAGACAACCAACAAATGATTTTGAACTTATTAATCATTATCTTTATGTCAATAAAGTATTTCCAACAGGTTTTCAATATGCCCCTGAAGATATTCGGAAAACCCAAAGATATTATGAGCTGATTTTAGTTAACACTAAATCCATAGAAATTACCCACTCAAGAGACCCTTCTGACCCCAACTTTATTGTTTATTCCAAATGCAAGATTCTCATAATCATCCTTCCAGATAAGATTCCTGACCACTATAAGCCAAATCCTTTTTCAGTGTCTTTTAATCCCTCTACTTATAATTATCATGATTATCAAATAGCCTGGTTCAATATGTTTTATATTAGACCAAAAACCCATTCTTGGTTCATATTCTTTGACAAGAAATGCAAGATTGATTTCCCTCAATGGATTTTTGATTGATGGCCATATTTTGGTACCGATTCCACTATCCTTCCTCCTATCACTCAAGAAGCATTGCAATATTTCAGATAGACCACCATCAATGACAAGCCTTATTCTCATGACCTACTTTTTCATGCCCTATTTGCTATTCCATGGATAATTTCCTGGGACTATACTATTACTGGTTCTATCATTGAAGGTACACAGTGGGAACTTATGGCAATAAAAAGAATATTTAAAGTCAAATGGTGGGCAAAATATGATTGCTCATATTCCAATCTTAACACTATCAAGACATGGTTTTGTAATAATCCTCAAAATTCCAAGATCGATAAAAAAATCTCAAGGCCTTCCAATTTATCAAAACAAGAAAAGAAGAAAAAGCTCTTTGAAGAGCTATCTCAATTATCAGATAGCGATGAAGACAATACTCAAACTCCTACCAACAATCTCAATACTCCACCAGACTATTATGCACAGGATCCATATGATGGATATGATTATGACCTAAAAGGATAGACAGCTGGACAGACAACTCAAAAGCAAAAGATGCTCGTGACAAGATAAAAAGCAAAAAGCAGTACTCGACAAAAGCAAAAAGCAAGATTCCTGATCAAAAGCAAAAAGCAAGATTCCTGTTCGTGACAACATGAAAAGCAAAAAGCAATACTCGTGACTGACAAAACAAGTGTCTGATCAACCACAAGACAAAGGAAAATAATTCACGGACTTAAATCTCTTTGAAATCCGCCCATCCGGATTTGAAGGCAATTGAAGTCCGAGTCATCTATAAATAAGTTTTTAATCAATGTAAAAACCAGAGTTGGTTTTAGAGTTTTATTTCCAAGAGAGAGTTTTAGTGTGAATTTGTAAAGAGTGTGAAAGAAGTGAGGAATCATCTCATATTGCACTGTAAGCTCTTTTTTAATCTCAATATATAAAACAATCTGTTTATTATCATTACAAAACCTTACACCTTTTTTAATTTTACAGATATTGAATTATCAACACTATATCGAGGGGGTATAACTTGAGAATCTTCATATAAAGGGGTTTTAAATTTTCTTGAACTAGTCGTTCTAGAAAGTGATGGAGTACTATTGGGGATAAATTTAATAACAACACTACCATCCTTATGCTCATCTATTTGAGATACATTGCAATGAGCTATTTCCTTGGGAGAACATAAAGCTTCGAATTTCCAATGATCAGGAATAGTTATCTGATCCCATTTTAATAGTTTAGGTGTAATAGTGTTAGCGTGGAAAGTATTGGCTTCTAATAATAAAGTTTCTCCTGGCTTAGTTTGTAATAAGGCTTTTGGGTTAATCTTAGTTGTCATGACTTTATAATAAACTTTATAAATTAGATTCAGATTATGGGTTCCAGTTTTAATATCTAATCCTTTTAATTGAATATCCAAAGTAAGAGTATCAATTAAATTAGGATCATATAAATCTATAGAAAAATTTGGGTAGCAATTGAAATAAACAGGGCCATTATGTATGTTTGAAGCTACTAAAGATAATAATGAGTTTGAAAAATTTAAATGTCTTGCATTTCATAGCATCATTAATACAGAGGTATCAATACCTAAGCGATGCAATGGCTTAATAGTAATTTGGACTAATCCTAAATGTAAATATTTAAAACCTTCTTGTTTATGTTTTTGTATGGAAGATAATGATAATAATTTAATACTTTCATTTTCTCTGCTAATACTATAGGTTTGTTCAGTTGTTTTAATAGAATAATCAGATTTAAAATCAAAGCTTCCTACTTGATAAATTCTATTTATCTTTTGACTAGGAATATGCCAATTGAGCAGATCTTGCTCAATCTTAGCAATATTAATTTCTTGACTGTTTATAGCATGATTAGGGTTTTGACTATTGTGATCATCAGATTGATCATCAAATCTTGGAGGTGATGAAGTGTTTGAGCCTGACACGGATGATGAGTCATCACCCTGTCGACGTCTCCTAAATAGTCTTTTCATAAAAAAGATTTGAAATTATGGCTAAGAAGGCAATAATTCCACTATGAATAGTTCCTACTGGGACCACCCTAACCACGGGCTGACCAACAGTTAACAAGGGCTGACCAACGGCATTACCAAAACTCAGACATAGCAGAACCAGAGACTTAAGAGCAATAAAATCAAAGCAAGAATATAAGCAGAATATAAAGGAAATAGTTAACGTGGCTCTGATACCAATTGTAAACAGGATCAATTATAATATGAAATGAACAGTAATAATATCAACAGGTTAATGATCTGAACACTTAATAAAAACAGTTTTTGTAAAATTAAAAAAGTCGTAAGATTTTGTAATGATGATAAACAGATGGTTTTATATAATAGATTATATATAATTTTATACTTTAAATTTGTTTATTACTTAGACTTTTTACATTGGAATTCTATCGACTGAAATTTACTATTTTGGGTTTTTATAGATTCTGTAGATTGAGCTTTATATTATAAAATCAAAACTAAATAAAGGTATTTTTTCTATCAGATGTTATTTTACAGTTTCCAACCGTTCAAGAAACTAAGAAACAGGAACAAAGACAAAACACCTATTAACAATCAAAACTGAAAGTTAATGGTTGAACAATGATTATCTTATTTATGAAATGGCATAACGAATTGTGATAAATCATGTAACTTGGAAGTGAAAGTGGTTGTAAAAACCAATTTGCGTAGATTGGTTTAGGGGCTTGTTTAGTTGTCGAAATAACTTTTTTTTTTTTAAAATTTTTTAACATTTTTTCAATAATTTGTGAAATCTTAAAATAATTTTGAAAATAGCACTTTCTTATTTTTCAGCTTTTCAATAAAATTTGAAAAACAATATTTTTTCTTATCTTGTTTAAAATTGTGTTGAAACGATGAAAAATGAAAAAAAAAATCTTACTTTCCAAATCCCGGTAAGAATGTACAAATTCTTTAGGAATATAATGATAGAAAATGGAGAAAAGACTTAAAAACTAAACACACTCTTGTTATTGTATTAACTATTATGGGATATGCATTGTACATTATAAATATTACATATGATTAATTTGGAGAAACAATAAATGTAATTTTTTATAAATTAATTTTATTTTATATAATTCGATAACAAAATTATCATAATTATTTCAAATTAAAATTGGTTAAATATGTGAAACCAAAAATTTTTAGTTTTATTATAGATTAATTTGTACCTCTAAATTAGACGTGGGACTTTGTGAATTCAGATCTCACAAAATCACTTGCTATACAAATTAAGAAGAATCAACTCTTGTACAAAAATTAATATTCTAATTAAAACTATGTTGACAAAAAAAAAATATTTATCTTTTTTCATATTAAAGATAAGCATTCATTTAAATTTATTCTACTCGGTATTTCAAGAGCTCAGATTGGTAAATAACTAGTTATTAACTAAATTGATAAAATTATTTGTAATCATAATAAGTGATTTACAATAAAAAAAAAAATTGTATAGAAATAAAGGAAGGTAGAGAGTTGTCTTTGCCTATACAACTCGTACGCCCAATGGGCCATCAATTGACTAAAAACACGCTAAATAATTGGCTGTTAGTATTATACTATTCTGAGGGTATTATTCGGCTATTCAAATACGGCCCAATATTCCAATAATTTGTGCTAAATTTGGGCAGACCTATGGACTTATATTATGCAGTACATATATGGATGACGCATGTGTGCTTCGCGTCTTGTCTAAGCTTTGCGCTGAATTGGATCTGACTTGGCCCATGTGACTTGTGCATTGCCTTCATTTCTGACTTGCGGAGTTGTGCTGATCATATATTTTCGCACAAATGTATGGGTTGTAACTTGCTATTGTTGATACGATAGTATAGTGAAATTAGCTATCTATATTTGGAATTATGTACATGTCGAACCAACGCGTAAAAATATTAAACCATTATGTTGCACCATATGAATATTAGGAGAGATGTAGGGGAAAATTACTCCACCAATAATATCATGACACGCGACAATCTTTTAGAATAGAAAGGTAATTTAATAACTCAGACAGATCAACTAATCAAATCGTCACACCTAACACATGTCATAATGATAATTTCACACCAATGTCCTGATATAACTTTCTCACTCCAGCTTACGGATAAACTACTATTTAAACAAATCTGGCTTATGGATAACTTCAACCTTATCTATGGAAATGTCATTCATATCACAACACTAAGTGATCAATCACTCTCCTAATCGAAAACTGCTATGAAATACTAGATAATGGGACTTTCACCTTCAAAAGGTACATTTAATGCTAATTCACAGCTCTCAGTCTTATTTAGCTCTCCTTATTCACCAAAGCTCTATTCTAACTTAGGCATCAGAAAGTACTTTGAAGGTACACCCCTTTTGGTCCTCCGGTGAACATTAGGGTTTCTCCTCGTTTCATGTGTGTAGGTTCAGCTCCCCGATCGTTTGAATTCTTGGCAGATTTTCGATATCAACAGATTAGCACTAGAAGGAGGGCCTTTTTATTTTTGAAGGAAAAAGAACTCACCTATTATAATGCCGCCCAAGAACACTATCAAAAACATCGGTATTGGTTCTATAGCCACTCATAGCCAATAGTCTAGTTCACGGCTCCTTGTCATCTCTAAGCATACCACTTCTGATCAAAACCATAGTGAGCCCTCTGATGGATGAACCTAGGATGAGCAACCTCCTCAGCTCAACATAGTAGATACTGGTCTACAAGAGAACGTGGAAGCACCCCCTGCACCGAACCCTGCTGCTCCAATAACTCAAGAGCAGTTCTAGGAGATCACCCAACTCATCACAGATCTGGCTGCAAGACTCGGGGGGCAAGCTCCATCTCATACACCTCCAAATCCACCTCAACAAAGCCCTTAGTTAGCAAGGCGCCCCGATCCTAATGAATCGGCGCATAGCCGCTCAACTACCAGGTCTTCTCCTCATTTTGGGGCTAGGTCTCGAGGCTTTTCTATCTCCAGAAGCCATACTGATATGGATAGAAGATTAGAATAGATGGACAAGAAGATAAAAGATGCCTTCAAAGGAAGAAACACTAACCTACTAGACGAACTTAGCTCCCAGGCTCCTCCCTTCATGCAAGGCATCCTCGATGCTCTTTTCCCCCGATACTTCTGAATGCCAATCATAAAAGCCTACGATGGCTCCACGGATCCCCTGGACCATCTTTAGCTCTAAAAACCCACAATGATGTTACACTATCATCCTGATATTGTCATTTACTGCACCTTTCCTTTGATGCTTGAAAAGGTCGCGAGCACCTAGTACTCATGCCTAAAGCATGGAAGCATCGGCTCTTTTCAGGAACTAAGTCGTGCCTTTGCGGCATATTTTCTTAGCAGTAAGGGACCTAGAAAGACCTCGGAAAGTCTCTTCAGGGTTATTCAGCACAAGAGGGAGAAGCTTTAAGAATATATTTTACGGTTAAATTCCACCGCTTGGGAGATTCCAGATCTTGACCCAACAGTATAGGTCATCGCATTCAAAAATGGACTCAAGCCAGGGACTTTTAGTTCTAAGCTTACCAGGCATCCTCCTGAGGACATGAATGAAATTCTTGCTCGAGTTAAAGAAAATATGATCGTCGAGGATGATAAGGCCTTTCGAAGGGAAAGAGAGGGAGGACTAGATAAGAGAAAGAGGGACACCAATGAACCAAATGATAGTTCAACAAAAAGGCCTCGTCCAGAGGGCAAGACCAAGACCGCTCCTCCTTCTGAAAGCTTCATTTCACTCAACGCGTCTAGGACAAACATACTTATAAATGTTTAGGACCGAGACCTTCTCCGTTGGCCTCCAAAACCGCTTCACCCCAATAAGAGCGGGAACCAAAACAGGTGTTGTCAATCTCATAGATATTACAGTCACAGGATCGAGGAGTGTTACGCCCTCAAAATCCATATTGAATCCCTCATTCAACAAAGGTATTTAAAGGAATATACTAGGCATCACCAGCATAATGAAAATCAACCCCAACACCCTTACAGACAGACCTGCGGGTGGTCAAATTATGACTAGAGTAACCACCGAAACCTGAGGTATAGTCCTAGGCGAAGGCCAAGTCCCAATAGATAGGGTCGGAATGATAGATGCCTCTAGAGTGACCAAGGCCACACAATCATAGTTACATGCACGACTAAAATAATATTTGGGGGACCAACGGTAAGGGGACAATCATCCCACGCAAGAAAAGCCTATACCTGGTCAGTAGCATCAGTCAGTAGACCTCACAAGCGGGTCAAGATAGACAAGGTAATCACCTTTATATATGATGATCTAGAGAGGTTACAGACCCCCCCAAGACGATGCGGTAGTTATCACACTCTTTATTACTAATTACAATGTCGAGTGAATCTTGGTGGACAACAGAAGCTCGATATAAATTCTTTATTACAAGGCCTTCAAGAAGGTGAACTTGAAGGATGACCAGCTCAAACCAGTGTCTTCCCCATTATATGGCTTTTCGGGAATGCCAATATTTGCCGAAGGTAGTATCTCCCTTCCAGTCACCACGGGAATAGCTCCATGACTCACTACTATAATGATCATGTTCTTAGTGGTCAAACATCGATCCTTATATAATGTGATCCTTGAAAGACCAACACTTAACGAAATGAGGGCAATCATCTCCACTTATCATTTGAAAATGAAATTCCTAACGGAGCGAGGAGTGAGGGAAGTTCAAGGGATTCAGCAAGCCTCTTGGTCCTATTACTTAAACTCCATCAGGGGGTAAAAAAAGGCTGAAGCCTTACCTTTGGACATCGAGGACTTACGAGATGAGCTCAAGACCCCACGAGGTCAGCCTGTGGAATAACTGATCATCATACCTTTAAACGAAGGAGACTTAAGAACTATACAAATCGAATCTAACCTCCTAAATCACCTCAAAGAGTCACTAATCTCATTTTTTTCAAAGAAATCAAGACTTGTTCACATGGTCAACATTCGACATGCTTAGGATCGACCCCCAAGTCACTGTCCATAAACCTGTAATCTAGAAGAAAAGGCCCTTTTCTCCATAGTAGTAAGACACCATAAGAGAAGACGTAGATAAGCTCTTTGCAACATATTTTATCTAGGAAGCCGATTACTTGGAGTGGGTCGCTAATGTAGTAATGGTGAAGAAAGCCAAGGACAAATGGAGGATCTGCATTGACTTCGATGACCTGAATAAGGCCTATTCAAAAGACAGCTTCCCTCTACCTCAGATAAATCAGTTGGTTGATGCCACCTCTAGACATGAACTATTGAGTTTTATCGACGCGTATTCAGGTTACAGTTAGATCCTCATGCATGAACCAGTTCAGCCCAAGATTGTCTTTGTCACCGACCAGGGTCTATATTGTTACAAATTGATGCCCTTCAGACTGAAGAACTTAGGGGCCACCTTTCAAAGGCAGGTCAACAAAATTTCCAAAAAACAGATCAGTAAGAACATGGAAGTGTACGTGGATGATATGTTGGTCAAGAGTTCTAGGGCAGAGGACCACCAGTCTGACTTGGAGGAAGCATTCAGAATCTTTCAACACCACCATATGAGACTGAACCCAGGAAAGTGTGCCTTCAAAGTTACCTCTTGGAAATTCCTAGGTTTCATGGTTACACAGCGGGGAATAGAGGCTAACCTTGAGAAGATAAAAGCAATCTTTGACACAACTTATCCCGGAACATTAATAAAATACAGAGGTTAACTAGGTGCATAGTCGCACTCAGCCGATTCATGTCCAAATCAATTGAGAAAAGCCTATCTTTCTTTAAGGCTATCAGAAAAGCCAAAGATTTTGCCTAGACCGAGGAATGCCAAAAGGTCTTTGAAGAATTGAATGAGTATTTGGGCTCGCTACCACTCCTAACTAAGCCTATCATCGAGGAAAAACTTTTTCTTTGCATATTAGTAGGTCAAGACATAGTAGCCTCAGTTCTAATCCGAGAGGAAAGTGGGATCCAGAAGCCCATCTATTATGTCATTCAGGTTCTCCACAACACCAAGACAAGATATCTCTCCATTGAAAAGATGGTGTACATATTTCTTATTATAACTCGAAAGCTCCGGCCATACTTTCAAGCTCACACCATCACTTTACTCACTGATCAGCCTATGAGGCAAGTACTCCATAAGCCAGACATCTTCGGAAGGTTGGTGAAATGGTCTATAAAGCTCAGAGAGTTTGACATCCGCTACAAGCTCCGGATGGCCATCAAGGCCCAAGCCTTAGCCGATTTTATAGTAGAGACCACCTTCCTTAAAATGCCCTTCTAGAGGCTAGAATTCAAGGAAGGTGAACAGATACTGAGTTGGACACTATACGTTGATGGGTCTTTCAATAGCATTGGAAATGGAGTCGGACTTATCCTCAGCGGTCCTGAAGAGTTTACAATAGAATATGCACTAAGGTTCGGGTTCAAAGCCTCAAACAACGAGGTAGAGTATGAGGTGTTGCTCATAGGAATGAAACTGGTAAAGACATTGGTTGTTGAAGCCTTGGAGGCACACAACTGGTGGTCAGTCAAATAACTAACGAGTATAAAGCTAGAGGTACGAAGATCATCAGATATCTCTAAAAAGCCCTGGAGCTCGCCACCACCTTCAAGAGATTTCAAATATTTTAGGTACCCCGGGCATAGAATTCAAAGGTAGATGACTTGGCATGACTTGCCTCCTCTAGACAGTCCGACCTCACAAAATCAGTCTATCTTGAAACCCTTGATGTGCCTAGTATTGAAGAAGTACCACTCATGCCTGTGACCAAAGAGCAATCCAAGATGAACTCGATCCTCTAGTACTTGAGAAGTGGTATACTTCCCAATTAGAAAAACAAAGCCAAGAATCTCATCTCTCGCGCCTCGCGGTATACCATTATTAAGGGACATTTGTACAAAAATAGTCTCATCACTCCTTATCTAAAATGCCTCAGAACTACTAATGTCGATTACGCTCTTCGAGGTTCATGAAGACATATGTGGCAGTCACTTAGCAGGCCAAACACTAGCCTTCATGATACTCCACCATGGCTATTACTATCCGAAAATGCTCCATGACTCCATTGAGATGGTCAAAAGGTGCAAGACATATCAGCAGTTCACCTTTATTTCTCGGCGACCGACCAATCTTCTCACATCTATCACTATTCCTATTCTCTCCACTATATGGGGAATGAACATACTCGGCCCTTTCCTAGAATCCCCAGGGTAAAAGAAACACCTGATAATAGATATCGACTACTTCACCAAATGAACAGTGGTGGAGCCCTTGGCTAGTATCATTGAATATCAGACTCGAGGGTTTGTTTGGAAGTCGATAGTATGCCGATTCAGTATACTGAGGATTTTTATCACCAACAACGGTAAACAATTCGATAGCTCCTGATTCAAGTCCTTCTGCCAAGATCTCCAAATTGAGCATCATTTCTCCTCAGTAGGCTACCCCCAAGCCAACGAGTAAGCCGAAGTAACCAACATAACCCTTTTACAAGGCATTTAGAAAAGGCTTAACAATGCTGATAAACAATGGATTAATTATCTCCCAAATATCCTTTAGGATTACTAGACAACCATGCGGACTCCCACTAGAGAAACTCCATTTTTCTTGGCATAAAGATCGAAAGTTGTTATCCCCCTCCAAATACGGACACCATCACTTAGAATAGAAAGCTTTGATGAAGCTCACAATGAAGAGGCTCTCAAGATGAATGTAAATTTGATTAATGAAGCTAGGGACAAAGCCTAAGTTAAACTTGCTGCCTACCACTAGAGGGTGTCAAGGTATTACAACTCCCGAGTCCGAGAAAGAACTTTCAGGTTACATGATCTAGTGCTCAGAAAGAACAAAGTATTTCATCCTCAAGAGACAGGAAAACTCCTCCCAAATTGGAAAGGACCTTACCGCATCAAAAGAGTTTGCCGAGATGGCACATTTGAACTCGAAGACCTAGATGGCAACCCAATACCTCGGACTTGGAACGCTGAAAATCTCTGCAAATTCCATTAGTAGAAGTTTATTATGTTTCTCCAAATTGATAGAGTTTCTCATATTTATCCAAATTGTCAGAGTTTCTCCCATTTTTCTAATTTGTTATTATTAGAGTTCCGCCTATTTACTTATATAATCTCTAGATATTTTCAATAAAAGATTATTTTCATTTTCTTCAACGTTTATTTTTACAGAAGCCTTGAGCTATGTTCGTTCATATAAAGACTAAGGAGAAAAACCCAAGCCATTACACCTCAGATATTTTCGTCATTATAAGTAAAGGATTCTGAAATCTTTCTACTTGAAAGGGGAAGGCCTTGAACCTTTCTTCATTGGACACTCTCTATTTTAACATAAATTTAAAAAAAAATAAAGAATAGAAGACAAACATTTTTCCAAAAAAAGAGAGACATTAATTAACTTAGAAGATTTTTTTACATAAAAGGCACTAACAGCCTAATAATACAAGAAATTTAAAAAGAAAAAGCTCTAGTCTACAACTACATCTCCTCATCCACTTTAGTGGCAAATGATTTCTTCACGGTATCCTTGAACTCCTTAAAGAATGGCATGGTATGTTCGATGACTTTCTTCACAATTGTCTCCCTCTCTTTGACCATCCTTGCCACCTCAGCCTTGGTTGTGTCCTTCTTGGCCTCGGCCATCTCCAGCTCAACCATCGTAAATGACTTACCCCCCTCTATCTCAGCCACAATGGTCTTTAAACCCCTGATCTTAGTAGCCTTAACAGTAAGGAAGTCTTCTATGCTCTTGTAGAGGGTGCAACTATCCTCCAGGCTCTTCTCAGACTCCTCTAACCTTTTATTAAGGTCGAGACAATGGCAAGTAAGTATGTCAGTAGCCACACCCATCTGAAAAATACACAAGTCAACAATCCTTGGCCTCGGGCATATCAAGTAAAAAAATTAGCGGATAAGATTATACCTTAGAGGCCAATGTAATACTCGTATTTTTAGAGTAAGAGTAAATAAGTAATTCAATAAATATGATGTGGAATTAAAATAATATATATATATATATATATATGAAAGATAAAAAAATCAACTGAAATTATATATATCTATACATCAATCCTAAACCCTCAACAGGGGAGTTATATTATTAAAATTTCAACTGAAATAATATATACAACATATGATGTATGAATATTTACAAATATTTTTTTTTGTTTCTTTCCATTAGTCTTAGGATGTGGACCACGAGGCTTACAGATAATCATTCAGTCTGAATCACAGCTCAACAATCTATCTGTCCTACCTGCTACCTGAAATTATTTAACAATGAGGAGTGATGAGAGTCAGAAAATGCATCTTAACAGTACTTAATTGTTATCATTTTAGGGCTGATCTAGGTTTTAAATGCACTATTATACGTTAACAACTCTAAAGTATCATTCTTGGATCATTGATCTATTTCGGTGCATTTTCAGGTATTTTAAGCTCAAAAGAGGAGGAAAAGTTATCATTGCTTGAAGCACAAAGACTCGAGGCATACTGGAGTGAAGGAATGCTTCCGGAAGGATAAGATGGAGGGCTTAAAAGAGCAACAACTGTTGCCCGCACTGGAAAGGAGTTTCACTAAATTGCCAGAATTTTTCGTACAGATCAATCATCTTTGCAAATTAAACTGTATTGATACAAGAAGAACCAGGAGATGTGCCATATATGCTTAGAAATATCCGGAAGTATATTTTTTGGAGAATTTTACGGTTCATAAAAATGATTTTTCTAGAGAAAGTTATAGCAGTTTAAGTAGACAAAGGTCAAGCTGTGCGGACTGTGCGGGATTTCAGCGTGAATGACATGTGAAGGCCTAAATCCCACATCCCACATTGGTTAGAAACACATTTCTATATCCCACATCCCACATCGGATTGGAAACACATTGCACTCATGGTATTTGCCTATATAAGACCCACTCCACTTCAGCTTTAAGGACCATCGGAGAATCTGAGATCATCTGAGATAATCAGAAAGTGAATCCAGATGGCCTTTAGGAGCAATCCAGAGGGTCCTTAGGAGGAATCCGAAGTACTTTTGGAGGGAAAGCTGAGGAATCGCCGAAGATTTCGTTACTAAGGGGGAGATGATCATTAAGAGGCCGGAGGCAACTCGAGGACGCATGAGCCCCATGGCCGACTAGTCTCCAAGTAAGGCGAAGGGATGAATCCCTAAGTGTAGTTGTTCTTATTTTTCCTTTATTTGATTTAGTTGTAGTTTGATATTATTTTCATTAAACATTGTTATGTTTTATTCTTTAATTTAATTAGTAGATTTCTTATTAGTCCGGTGATTGCATGCTTTTTTTCTATATAAGTCTAGTTATGCTCTTCTTATGTATATTTGTTTGGGTTTGATTGAGTCCGGTCGATCTCTTTTATAGATTTGTCTATTGCTGTGGTATTGTCATTTAGATATATTATCGTCTTTTGATAATTTATAAGTTAGGTCATGTGTGCTTGAAAGTAAAGAATAATTCATATCAATTACATTAGGGTTTATACATGCGTTTTAATTGAATATTTGCTGATTGCCTGTTTGGGATGTGAAACTTGATAAAAATAATTGAATCAAGTTAGGATTAGAGCAACGAACCTAGGGAGGATTTCTGGAACCTTGTTGTTTCTTTATTATATTATCCATCAATTATTTACACAATTTTCACACAATCAAAAATTCAGATTTTGTCACTTTAACTTTTATCGTTCGTGTTGAGGTTTACACCTTCTTTTGTAATTAGTTTGTTTCCCTGTAAAATCGACACCCCAAAGCTGTACTACAATACAGCGTTATGTTTTGGATATAATCAAATTTTGGCGCCGTTGTCGGGGATACACACTTAAATACAAAGAAAATTGTCAACTTTTGACATGACGGTAGAAGAGTTTTAAATAGTCTTTTTTTTCATCAGCTGTAAAGGTGGTAACTTCGTTCCTTCTTTTAGTTTGCTGAATTAATTATTTTATTTTATTTTATTTTTTTTATATAGTATTTTTATTATTTTGTGATCTTGCATGCCCAGATATAGAGACACTTTGGGTAGATTTGCTTGTAGGCCTGTGCTAGAGTCAAGATTAAACTTTTTAAACCCTTTATTTGATAATCCATCTCCTTCCGAGTCTGATGGTGAAACTTCGCCTAGATCAACCCATAGTGGAAACCCAAGTGAGAATTTAGAGGATTTTGTTAAGATGGCTGATAACCTTAATAAGAATGTTGCTAGGATACTTCAAGATTACCTCCACTCCACACGCACAGCCACACCATCATGCATCATGTTTCCAGCCAATACTCGCCAATTAGATCTTAAACCAGGGATGATTCAATTACTCCCTACATTTCATGGCTTGGATAATGAAAACCCATATGTGCACATTAGAGAGTTTGATAAAGTAGTCGTGACTTTTCATAGTCAAGATGAAACCGATGACATTGTGAGACTTAAGTTCTGTCCTTTCGCTTTGAAGGATAGAGCTAAGAGTTGGCTATACTCACTAAGATCATGATCTATTGGGTCGTGGACTGAGATGACTTGGGCTTTCTTTAACAAATACTTTACCCAACATAAGACCAACGCTTTGAAAAGGCAAATCTCCACCTTTGCATAAAAGGATAGTGAGACCTTATATCAGTCTTGGGAGAGATTTAAGGAGTTATTGAGTATGTGCCCTCACCATGGGTATGAGAACTGGTGCTTGGTGAGCTATTTTTATGAGGGACTTACATATAGAGAACGCCAATTCGTAGAGATGATGTGTAATGGTGAATTTTTGGAGAAAGATCCTGATGAGGCCATAGAGTACCTCAATGAACTTGCTGAAAAAGCTCACACTTGGACTGGACCTAGTTACTGAAAGCACAAATAGGTCACGACCTATGCGAAACTCAAATGGTGGTGGAATTTACCATCTTAGGGAAGAGGATAACCTTAAGGCCAAAATCGAGATGCTCACTAGGGAACTAGAGGTGTTAAAAACTAAGAGCTTAAAGCCAACACACGTAGTTAATCACGCAAAATCTTTTGAACCATGTTTTGTGTGTGGCGGGTTAGATCATATCTCCCAAGAGTGCCCCACATTTGTTGATATGAGAAGGATGTGTAAGGAACAATATAATGCCTTAGGAATGTACAAGAAGCCTTTGGCACCCTTCTCTGATAACTATAATCCGAGATGGCGAAATCACCCCAATTTCAGCTGGAAGTCTGAAAACCAGCAGCTTGCACAACTCCCTGCACCATATCTTGAACCATATTATGCGCCTGTATATTCTAGGAGTTCTTTAGAAGACATTTTACATGCTTTTATTGAGGCACAAGGTAAGACTAATCAAAGACTTGAATCTTTAATTACACAGGCTGTTGAAGAAAATAAAGAGATCAAGAGCCAAGTGTCCAAGTTGATGAGCTACTTGAGTGTGACTGAGTGAGGTAAGTTTCCTTCTCAAGCTCACTCCACACGCCATGGTCAACACCTAGCGTAATAGAATATAAAGGAGATGAATGCCATTGAGACACTAAGTGGTAAGTTATTACACATCCTAACAACGAAAAAATCAGAGGATGTGGACGAAACCCACCAAGCATACATGATTGACTCATTCATGGAAAAGGTCCAGCACCTTAATCCATTAGAGTCCACCCTCACCCATGGCTTCATAAGAGCATATATCAAGCCAGAATTTACGGATGTTACTGATGACATCCATGAGGCCTCTTCAAAGCATACAAGTACCCAATTTGATAGTTAAGTAGTTACTGGTGCATTCAGTTCATGTTTGTCTAGAAGGGAATAAGAGCGTCTAGCTGAAGACGTAAAACTTAGCGCTCATGGGAGGCACCCCACAGCATATCCTTTTACTTTTATTGTTTTCATATTTCTTTTTCTTGTTTATTGTTCATATTTTTTTTTGTTTTCCAGTATTAACTTAGTATTTCTTTTTCAGAAACAAATATACAAAGCAGTTCAAATGGTGGAGCACAATTTTCAGCTTCTGTGCACCTTTGGATACAAAGGGAGTTTCCTTTACTCTTTCTTTCACATTGAGGTCAATGCAATTTTTAAGTTGGGGGTGGAGGAAACGCATCTCTTTGTTTCTATATTCTTTATTTCCATACATTTTTTTCCGTTGAACTACTTGAAGTTGTTCTCCCTTTTTGTTTATTTTTAGCATGCTTTATGTTAAGCCTTAGAGTTTATTCACATGTCAATGATATGAGCCTAAATTGAGATATCATATAGCATTTAGAAGAATTTAAATCTTGCTTCGGTTTGAAATTAATTTAAGCATCAATCTTCATTTGGTTAGAGACTCTAGTTTGTGGTAAGATAGTATGATTAGTCTTAAACATTTAGAAAAGTTTTATGTGTGATTATTTTGTGAATATTTTTGCGGTCTCGACAAGCTCTAGAACTTACTTGATAACCACTTGAGGCGAATTCCTAGAATGCACATTACTTAGGGTATGATATAGGCCATTTTTGGACTGTTTGAGCCTGTTAAACCTACCATTGCTATATTTACCACTAGTCACCTATTTGAGCATTTTCTTGAAAAATAAATGAGCCTTGTTTCTTTCAATATCCCATTTACTCACCTTTATGAGCCTAAAGAGAATATTTTATCATTACCTTTCTCTTAAAAGAACTTAGCTATACACATTTGTTGAGAAACATTTAAAAGGAGTAAGGATGGAAATATGAGAAAATATCACTACCATAATCCAAGTACATTAAAGGAGATTAGTTGGGGGTTATATAAAAGAAAAGAAAAATGAAAAAAGAGGTGAAAGGTCTTATGCCAAAATACAAAAGAAAAGTGAATTACGGTAAAGAAAGAAGAAAAGAAAAGAAAAGTGGTGATTTTGAAAGAAAAAAAAATTGAAAAATGCTTGAAAAATGGTCAAAAAAGTTGGGTGTTGAAGTAAGGTTATCTAATGCTTAAAAGTGATTGTGTTTAAAGCTAAGAGATTGAGTTCTTTTTCTCGTGAATCCTTCCCATTTTTTCTTATAGCTTAACGTTACAAGCCTATTAAAGACCTATTGATCCAATGTAATGTGTTCTTTCTACAATAGTGTTTTTGTGATTCATGTCACAAAATTTATCATGTTTTAGAGGCCAAGACTTGTATTCATGAATGTTATGCATAAAATCATCCGGGTGTTCGGATTAATGGTTTGTGGTAAGATTGATGTTAAGAGTCAATAACGATTTTAAGATTGATGTTTGGATTACTTTTGGATTTGGGTGAAATTTAATGATTCTTTGTGCCGTGTGTTATGTGCAATTTTTGAGACAAAATGTGAATTACTCTTGGTTAACACTAATGTTGCTTTTCATTTACTTTGATTCCCACCGTAGAATTCATCTCTTGTTTTTGCTTGAATTGTTAGGGACTAGCAATAAGCTAGTTGGGGGTTGTGATGAGAGTCATAAAATGCATCTTAATAGTACTTAATTTTTATCATTTTAGGGTTGATCTAGGTTTTAATTGCACTTTTATACGTTAACAACTAGCGCAACCGAGTTTTGTTTCTTGGAAAACCAAGAGGTTAGCATTGTACCTAAGAATTGGCATGTTCCACTAGTACTTTTTCTATCTAGCCTACACCCCGCAAAATCAGCATCTAAATATCCTACAAGCTCAAAAGATGAATCTCTAGAGTACTATAATCCTAGGTTTTGAGTCCCTTGTAGATATCTAAGGATTCTTTTTACTGCAATCACATGTGATTCCTTACGATTAGCTTGAAATCTAGCACACATGCATACAATGAACATTATATCAGTTCTACTTGCAGTTAAATAAAGTAAAGCTCCTATCATACTTCTATAAGTTTTAGTGTCTACACACTTACCTCCTTCATCAATGTCAAGTTTTGTAGAAGTGCTCATAGGAGTGCCAAGTGACTGTGAGCTTTCCATCCCGAACCTTTTTAGTAGGTCCTTGATGTATTTTGATTGATTGATGAAGATGCTTCATTTCAGTTGTTTGATTTGAAGTCCAAGGAAGTAAGTAAGCTCTCCCATCATGCTCATTTCAAATTTACCTTGCATGCATTTAGAAAACTCTTGACACATAGATTCATTAGTAGCAACAAATATGATATCATCAACATATATTTGGACTAGTAATGTGTCATTTTTATGAAGAAAGTTGTGTCTATTTTTCCTCTTGTAAAATTATTTTCAATCAAAAACTTACTTAATCTTTCATACCATGCTCTTGGATCTCGCTTCAACCCATATAGAGCTTTAGAAAGCTTATAGACATGATTTGGAAGATTAGGATTTTCAAAACCAAAAGGTTGCTCAACATATACCTCTTCTTCTATAAAACCATTTAAAAAGGCATTTTTTTTACATCTAATTGAAATAATTTAAACTTGATAAAGCATGCAAAGGCTAATAACATTCAAATAACTTCTAATCTTGCTACAGGAGCATAGATCTCATCAAAGTCTATTCATTCTTCTTGATTATATCCCTTAGCAACTAGTCTAGTCTTGTTCCTAGTTACTATTCCATTTCCATCCATCTTATTTCTAAATACCCATTTAGTTCCTATTATAGTATAATTCTTTGGTCTAAAAACTAGATTCCATACATTGTTTCTTTCAAATTGATTTATTTCTTCTTGCACGAAATTTATCCAATCAACATCCTTCTCGGCTTCTACAAATGTCTTAGGTTCTATTTAAGATAGACAAGCTACACAATTCCAAATATTTCTAATATAGGAACGAGTCAAATTTACCCAAGTTAGTTTTATTGTTATATAGAATAAAACATTTACAACTAAAAGCACGAAAATGGGAGATATTAGGCTTTCCACCTTTCCATAATTCATATAGAGTTTTGTTGAGTATAGGCCTAATTAATATTCTGTTTAAGATATAGCAAGATGTGTTTACGGCTTCTGCTCAAAAGTATTTTGGCAAGCTATTTTCATAAAGCATTGTTCTTGCAAATTCTTCTAGAACTCTTTTTTCCTCTCAACAACTCCATTTTGTTGAGGAGTTTTAGGAGCTGAAAAGTTGTGATCAATTCCATTTTCATCACAAAATTTTGAAAAGCTTTGGTTTTCAAATTCTTTTCCATGATCACTTCTAATGCTTGAAATACAAATTCCTTTTTCATTTTGAACATTTTTACAAAAATTTTCAAATCCTTTGTAAGCTTCATCATTGTAAGCAATAAAGATAAGTATATCTTCAATAGTCATCAACAATAATAAGAGCATATTGATGGCCACCTAGACTAATGGTACTTATTGGACCAAATAAGTCCATATGCAAAAGTTCTAATGGTCTAGTAGTTGAGACTACATTTTTTGATTTAAAAGAAACTCTAGTTTGTTTTCCCATTTTACAAGCGTCACACACCTTGTCTTTTTCAAATTTGATTTTCGAAAGTCCAATGACTAAATCTTTTCTTGAAATGATTTTCAGCAAATCCATATTCACATGACCAAGTCTTCTATGCCATAACCATAAGTTTTCACTAAAAGTGGGAAAACATTTTTCATTTTCCAAATGCAAGGATTTTAAATCCACTATATAGACATTTTCATATCTATGGCCAACAAACTTGATCTTGTTACTCTTGATGTCTATAACTAGACAATAAGAGGTTTCAAATATGAATTTGTTGCCTTTGTCACAAAGTTGACTAATACTTAGTAAATTTGGCTTAAGGCCTTGCACATATAATACGTGATCAATGGTTGAGAAATTATTACCAACTTTTCCATGCCCGATGATCTTTATTTTTGTGTTGTCTCTAATGGTGACATGTCCGCCATCTCTTAGAGTTAGCTCTTTGATTACACTTCGATCACCGGTCATGTGCTTTGAGCATCTACTATCAAGGTACCAAAAGTTACCTTTTTCTTTGGTGTGGAGACATATCTACATCACATAAGGATGCACAATTGAACTCTTAGGTACCCAAAATTTCTTAGGTCATTTAGGGTTAGTCTTAGAAAATACGGTTCCTTTAGGGACCCACACTTTCTTAACAACGTAAGATGTTCTATATTTATAGATATGTTGATGATGCACGATCCTGGGATAATAGTTATTAAAAATTTTAAGATTTCTTAGTTGTGCATGTCTATAGTTCCTTGGATGAGTATTCCTAGGATACATGTTTCTATTATGCATGTCATTTATAGGAAATGTATGATGGTGATTTCTAGGATATATATTTGCATTATTATGAACATGCATGTTATTTCTATGATACACATGATGGTTTTTGAGTACACATATTATCTCTAGGATTCATATAATGATTACTCCTAGGATGTGTATATGCATTTCTTGAATGATTATTCCTACTAGTATTCATTGAAGGAGTGCTTTTAACCTTGCTAGTGGTCTTTAAAGTAGAGCTGCATTCACACATGATGCTTTTATGAATAAGGTCTCTTTTGATTTTTGCTTGCCTAATGGAGAATAACCCAACCCGGAGTTTCCTCCACTTAATCTTTAGCAAGATAGCACTTCATCTAGCTTTTCTTTTCCAAGCATAAGTCTTGATATAGTGCCATTCAATTCTATTATTTTTTTCTTTAAGTTTTCATTTTCATCTTTAAGAAAATCTTGAGAAGAATTATAAAGCAAGGAGGATAGTTTTTTTTTTCTTCCTTTAAGCTTTCCATCTCTTTAGAAAGAGATGACACTTCCTTTTTGAGAATGGTGTTCTAAGAATCGAATTTCTTCAATTCTTCATGGATTTCATTTATGACCTCTATTAATTCTTCACTACTATTAACAATGTTATTATTAGAAGGGGAAAAATTTGATACCTTATTTTCGTCGTTGATTGCCATTAGACATAGGTTGGCAATCTCCTCGTATCCAACCTCATTGTCTGAGGATTCTTCTTCTTCATTATCACTCTAAGTGGTTGCAATCATAGCTTTTTTTTTAAGCTCTCATATGGTTTGCTTGTCGCTGTACAATCGGTCTTGATGTGACTGGGCTTCTTGCAACCATAACACACAAGTGGTTCCCTTTTTGAAGTGGGATCCTTTATGTATGCTTTCTTGCTCTTCTTCAAGAATTTGTGAAACCTCTTGGTGATTAGAGCCATCTCACCATCTTCTTCATTGCTCTCCACCTCTTCTTCCATTTCTTACTCTTTGTTGCTCGTAGAGACTTTGAGAGCAATCACCTTTTTCTTTTTCTCATCACCATTGACAACATGATTCATTTCTTCCATCTCGTATGTCAATAGTGATCCGAGAAGTGTTTTGACATCAAGTTTGTCGAGAGCTTTAGCCTTCGTGATGGCCGTCTTCATTGCTTTCCAAGTGGATGGCAAATACCTTAAGATTTTCCTTGTTAGTTCAAATTCCTCAATGTTCCTACCAAGAAGCTTCAAACCGTTAACAATAGTGGTGAAACGTGAGTGCATTTGAGAAATCGTTTCGTTAGGAGAAATTTTGAAAAATTCATACTCGGACACTAGCATATAAATTTTTGAATTTTTAGCTTCGCTATTTCCTTCATATGTAACTTGCAATTTTTCCCAAATCTCCTTAGCTGAAACACAAGCATAAATTTTATTATATTTAGAAATATCTAAAGCACAATGTAAAATATTTGTGGCTCTTCTATTTAGAGACATCATTCTATAATCCTCTTCATTGAACTCAGTTTTGAGTTTATGCATTGTATGATTGATTTCTCTAATAGTTATTTCCTTTGTAGGAATTCTAGGTCCTTCCTCAACGACTCTTAATAGATTGTAATCTTGTCATTCGACAAAGATTTTCATCATATTTTTCCAATAGCTATAGTTGGAGCCATTAAACAAGGGAGGCCTAGTGTAGGAATGTCCTTCAGAATAGCTATTTGATGCCATCGGATCAACTTAAGGATTTTAAGCCTGAAATTGAGAACGAGGCTCTGATACCAATTGTAGACTGGGGTTCTAACCCAAGAGGGGGGTGAATTGGGTTTGTAAAAAATTTTGCTAATTATTTGCAAGTTTATAAAAAAAACAGTTAAATACACAAGTATACAAACAAGTAATGTGCTTTAAGTAAAAGAGTTTAGGGAAGAGAAAGTGCAAACTCAGTTTATAGTGGTTCGGTAATATCGGATTCCTTCCGACCCTACATCCATTCTCTTTAAGGAACCTCCTTGAAGTAATCCACTAAAACTTTTAGTCGTACAACTTCACAGGTGTTGTACAAACCTTACAACCAATCTCTTCCTCTCGAAGGCTATTCCCTTCCTTACAAAAGCTAATCCCTTCCTCACGGATGCTAATCCCTTCCTCACGAAAGCTAATCATTTTCTCACGGAAGCTTACAAAGAAGTGTTTAATTCTAAACACTCTAAGAGTTATTACAACTCTTTCCCCTTTACAATAAATGTGATTTGCTATAAAGTAAATGGTAGAGAGATAGTAATGAATGCTTTTACAAATGAACAATATCTCTCTTTTAAGAATAAGCTTGAAGAATGGCTCAACAATAAAATTTTCAAAACTTTTGAGAATTAATAAGCAAATTTATAAATTGAATGTGTTATCTTCTTGTTTTAAATGCTCATTGAAGTGGGTTTATATAGCTTTGAATCAAAATGGCCGTTAAACACTGACTTGGTAGGTTTGGTGCATTAAATGCTCAAGTCCCGCGTCTCAGATAGTCATATTTTTGAATTACTAGTCGACTGGGTCTTTGTACCAGTCGACTGGGTCAAGTGAGAAATCTCACTTTTAGGCTGAGAGTACTAGTCGACTGGATCCTAAGCACTAGTCGACTGGGAGCTCACTGTCCCAGATACCAGTCGACTGGATGCCCTACACCAGTCGACTGGGGACATTCTATCCCATACCTCAGTCGACAGGTACATTTGAGCCAGTCGACTGGGTTGCTCTTCAACCAAGTTTTTCATGTAATAAAACGTTTTTTTGACTTGGATGTATTTGAATTAATAGTTTTGTCAAAATTATTTTGTAAAAAGAGCCATAAGACAAGCTACATACTTGAACATAAGAGATTTACAGTTGGTTTCAATACCTTAATGCCTATTCTATATCTTCTGTCTTGTCTTGGTGTCTGATACTGGTTGAGTTCTTGCATCTTGTTCCTTTGCTGAAAGCTTTTACCATTTAAACACTTAGATAAAACTGTTAGTACAATTAGAGTAGTGTTTTGTCATTATTAAAATTATATAAGGGTCAACAGAAAGCAATTAATATTGGAGTGTCATACTAGGGCTAGAGTTTTTAAAAAATGGGTGCCCTAGTAGAATTAGGGTTTCCATGAGCTGGAATATCCCAATAGAATTAGGATTCCATAAGCTAAAGTGTCCTTGCAAGACTAAAGATATTATAGATCAGGGTTTTGATGTGAGATTAACGTTTTACCTTTTAGCTACGTGTAACCATCTGGTTTGTTATTATATATGGCTTGTGAAATTATTTCCTTACCCTTGGAAGGCGTCACATGTCGTATTATTGGTTGAAGAGTTTCTTCCTACATCCTTGTAGGACTAGAGATATTGTGTGTCATTGTTTTGGTGTAAGGTTACCGTTTTGCCCTTTGGCCACCTGTAACCATCTGGCTTGTTGTTATATATAGCTTTTAAAATTACTTCTTTACCCTTGGAGGACGCTATGTGTCGTCGTGTTATTGGTTGGGGAATTTTCCCTTACATCATACTTATTAGGAAGAAAAAGGGAAACCAACTCTTATAAATTCGAATAATACTTTTTCAAAGTTTTTCTTCCATTTCTCAATGTTATGTTTTTAAACTCACAATTGGGTTTATTTAAGATTTTTATTTTTGGTGTATATATCTAGATACTTGATGCTTTATTTTACACTGTGTTTAAAAAGGCAAAGTCTGGGCACATCCAGAGGCGAAACGGGGCTAAAACGCCCAAGACGTGAAATCTTAAGTGTATCTGTTGTTAGGCATGCGTTTTTCGGGTCTGGGCGTTCGCCCAAACATGAGGCGTACACCTTTGACGCCCCGGGCGTTTGGGCATACGCCCAATGCATTTTTTTTTAATAAGCCCTTAGCCCAGCAACAGAAGGATTTTGAAGTTATGGAGGAGCTCATCAGAAGGATTTGGATCCTCATCAAAGGGCTTCAAGAGCAGCCATGTGGCTGCATTAGAGGCATCTGATTCTTCTTTCACGGTTGACGATGCATTTATTTTAGCTATGGCCACCGTGATCCGTGCTACACCAAAGGATTTCATGGTGGCCAAGCAAGAATGGGCTGTTGAGTTCGGGCTGAGTCGTGGGAGAAAGAGCTCAGTGGAGGAGGCAGAGTTGGGTGAGTTCGTGTTTTATTTGTCTGAGAGTTCCGAGGAAGAAGAAAAGGCGGTGAAATGGTGGAAGCCACCGGAGTTGCCTAAGAGTTCACAGATTGGAGTTAAGATGGTGACTGGTTCGGCTTCTGTCATTGAGTATTGAGAGAGAAGAATGAGAGAGAGAAAGAAAATCCAAAATTTAGGGTCTTACAAAATCTCCATTGGCAAATAAAATTATGAACTTCTTCATTGGAAAACCAAAAAAATAGAAAAGTTCACAGTCTTAACAAATAAAATAATGCAAGCATAAAAACATAATACCTCCAATAAGTTAAGCGAAAAGTGAAAATTATCTATTCGCTTATTCGATTTTTTTAATAAGGGAAAACATCATATATCCCAACCGGCCTTTTAACACATGAGACAACATATATATTTTCCTTGTAGCCAAGAAGCACTCTAAACTTTTAAAACCAATGATTCAAAATTTGAAAAGAAGAAGAAGAAGAAGAAGAATTACAAAAGAAGAAAAATGAGCAAATCAACAGGGAAACCATTCGGTGCTTGTTTATGAGATAATATATCTTCAGTTTAAGGTAAATGTTTATTTTGGTTTTTAAGGGTTGTACCTCACATTGGTTGTACCTAATCACATTGGGTCATTATGGCGTCAATTTAAACAACCAGCTTCTTGACTTGTCAAAATCATAAAAATTGGGTCCCAGACGCATGACGCCGTGAAGAAAACTAACGGGGCACATGCGACCGGTCTCGCACGGGCTTCACAGCCTTAATGAAATACCCAATTTACCCCCCAATCCCCAATTCACGTTAGGTCAAAAAACTCGTTTCACTCGGCTCTCACTCGGCTTTCCCTCTCCCCCATGATAGAACACAATCTTCCAGAAAACCTCATTCCTCTTTCACACCCTCTGATGTGACACATGACACCGATGAGATCGTCATTCTCGATTTCATCTCTCTCTTGCAATGGCTAGCTGAACCATCTCACAACTCAAGACATACAATTTTTTCCTCCATTTCTTCTCTCTGTCACGATGGACGCTTCTGAGACCCTTGCGACGGACGCCTCATTGTCTCTAGGAATGTTTTGGTTCTGCTTTTGGATAAATCATTACCTATTTTGGTTCTATTTCACATAATTTATATGACATACATTGAGTTCAGGTTTGATTTTTTCCCTAGGGCTTGTTGATAATCAAACCTGAACTTAGTTTGGGTGAATTTGTTAATAAATCATGCCCTATTTTTGCTTTGCTTCACGTAATTTGTATGAAATGCACTATGTTCAGCTTTGATTTTTTTTTCCCTAGGGCTTCTGTTTCACGTATTTTATTTGGGTGAATTTTGTTGATAAATCATGCCCTATTTGATTCTGTTTCAAATAATTTATATGAAATACACTTAACTTTATATTTGATTTTTTTCGATGGGCTTGTTCATAATTGAACCCGAATTTACCGTATTTGGGTGAATATGTTGATAAATCATGCCCTATTTTTGTTATGTTCCACATAATTTGTGTGAAATACACTAAGTTCACATAGCAAGTTGTTCACATATCATTTTCCCTTGAAAGCCCATAAACTATGTTCAGTCACTTTCTCCCCTTCTTTCTCATTAAGCTCTCATTAACTCAAAAGCAAGAATGAATACTCAATACTGACTGTGTCTATATATGGGTAATACACTAAGTTCGGGTTTGATTTTTTCCATGGACTTCTGTTTGACTTATTTTATTTGGGTGCTTCTGTGTTCTCATTGTGTACATTAACAATGGTCCTCCTGCCACTATCTTTCGGAATAATATTGGTTTTTTTCATGCAGATCAATGGATACTATGCATTTTTCCATAAAGATTTTATTTTAATTGTTATTTTATATCCAAACCATGTAAGAAATATGTTAGGGATAAGACTATGATATATGATAGTTGAGTCAGTGATAAGATGTCTATCTATGAGGTCACATACATGTTACAAAGTGCTGGAGTAATTGATGTTCAGTACTTGTTTTACATTAAACCTATTAGTGGATGGAATGTCTTTATGAGACTTGTAACTGATCAAGATATAAGGGATTTCACTGTTTTGGTTAAGCTGAAGGTGATAATGGATATCTATGTTCAACATACATGGCAACATAAGGGTGCTAGTTTTGTTGAACATGAGTACCTTTCTTGTGATGTGCTTGTGCCAGTGTTGGCGTTAGAATACCATGATGTTCTAATTGAGTTGGGAACTGATGGAGATGAGGCAATGATAACGTGGCAGTATTTGTTGATGAGGAAGAGTCTAGTAATGATGATAGTGTTCATGGTGAGGAGTTTCATAATGGTGGGGAGTCTAAAAATGATTATGGTGTTCATGGTGAGGAGTTTTATGAGGGTTGGAAGTCTCTATATGATAAAGAGGGTACTGAGGATGGTTCTTTTAGTGGTGAATATGATGGTAATGAATGTGAATTCAAAGATAGCGACGATGATGAGCTTGGTGAGGATAATATTGTTTGGGAGGATAATATTGATTAAGGGCTTACTGGTTCTAAGATGGGGGGAAAAATGTTAGTAGTTATGAAGATGCAATTTTTGTGGAGTTGAGCCTGATGAGGGAATAAATGATGATGATTCTGACTATGCTTGGTCAGATGACTTGCATAACTCTCAAAATTCTAATGATGAAGATAATGGGCCACGGTGGTCAGAATTCTACCTTGAAACTGACATGGGGGATCCTAAATTGAAGATGGGCATGCTATTTGGTTCGAAGGCAATTCAGAGAGAAGCATTCATTAAGTATTCAATTCTGAAAGGGTGTGAACTCTAATTTGTAAAAAAATGATAAAGTAAGGGTGAAGGTGAAGTGTCATCACAAGACTTGCAACTAGGTGTTATATGCTCCAAGGTTGAGAGAGTCCTCCAAATTTCATATTAGGACTCTAGGCCTAGCCCACTAATGTCAAAGAAGAAAATATATCATATATTGTACCTAAATTTTTGGCAAAAAAAACTACATGGAGAGGTTTAGAAATGATCTAACCTATAAGCCTATATCTATTGTGGAAGATACAATGCAAGAATTTGGTGTTGATATTTCTGGCATGAAGGCTTGGAGGGCTAAGAACACAACACTTGAAGAAATATATGGGAGCCATAAGGATCGGTACAGAAGGTTGTGGGATTATTATGCAGAGATAAAAAGAGAAAATCCTAGTAGTACAATTGACATACTTTGTGACAAATTATTATCCCCTAGTGTTCAAAAGGCTATACATTTGTTTTGAGGCTAGCAAGAAAGGGTTCTTGGTTAGGTGCAGGCTAATAATAGGCCTTGACAGATGCAATCTAAAGCCTCCAGCACATGATCAGTTGCTTGTTGCAGTTGGTGCTGATGGAAATGAAGACATGTTCCTCATTGCATATGCAGTTATGAAGGCTAAAACCAAGAAAACATGGTCATTATTTCTGGTTAAGCTCATTGCAGACATTGGCACTGTCAGTGAAAGAGGGTGGGCCTTCATTAGTGATCACCAGAAGGTACAATTATCATGAAACACAATATTAATCATTATAGTAAATATTACATAAGTTTATATTAACTATCTTCCCAATGTCTTATAGGGCTTACTACCAGCATTTGAATATGTGGTCCCAACCGCTGCTAATAGATTATGCCTGAGGCATATGTATGCCAACATGAAAAAAATATTCAAATGGCAAGAGCTAAAACACTTTCTGTGGGCAGCAACAAATCAACAACTAAAAATTGGTTTGAGAGTCATATAGGGAAAATGAAGGATTTGGATGACATTGCTTACAAATGAGTAATGGAGCATGAGCCTAGGTTCTGGTCTAAGCATGAATTCTTGCCACATACCAAGTCTGACATGATACTCAACCATTTGTGTGAAACTTTTAATAGTTTCATCCTTCCAACTAGGGACCAGCCTATAATTAAGATGTTAAAGACTATAAGGAAGAAACTTATGGGTAGGTTTATTAAAAAAAGAGCTTGGATGAGGAGGCATGAAGGGCCACTATGTCCAAAGACACAAGCTAAACTAGAGAAATTGATGTTGGCCTCAAGGGATTGTGTACCCTCATTTTTTAGGGGTAAGGGGTTGAGAGTAGAAGTGACATCTATACTGTTGACCTATTAAAACACACTTGTGCATGCTTCAAATGGGATCTTACTGGGATCCTATGCAAGCATGGCATAAGTGCGGTTTATTCCAATAGAGAACAACCTGAGGGTTACGTCAATCTATTTTACCATGTTAGGTACTACCTTATATCCTATGACAATAGCATTGAACCACTTAATAGCCCATCATTATGGCCCAAAATATCTGATGAACCACCAAACCCACCTTCATTTAGGAAACCAATAGGGAAACTGAAGAAAATGGGGATTAAGAACCCTGAGGAAGGACAAGAAGGTGCTACTGTAACATGTAGTCTTTGTCAAGGGATGAGTCATAACAAGAGGAGTTGTAAGGGACCAGAGATTGGTACTGCCTCAAAAATGAGCTCTATAACTTAAATGCCAAGTGTAAGTGCTTTAACTGTTGTTGCATGCATTGTTTACATGCTCTGAATATTTTATATGAGTATTATTACATTTTTCTTTGCTTTGATTTGCAGGTTGTCAGTAAAAGAAAGAAGGAGCAACAACCAGCGCAGCCTAAAAAAAGCTTCAAGTGAGGAAGAATAAACAACGGGTGAAAATGGTTACATAATGCTACTACTTTGATGAACAACTCTTTGACCTATTATTTATGTTCTATCTAAGGAGATGGAGCATCTGAACCTACGACAAATAGGGTTGATGATGGTGCAACACAGAGGGAAGGCCCTACACTAGTCCAACCAGGATCTCAAGGAATGGTAACTAATATTCCTGGCCTTTTTAGAATATTTTTGTGTTAATAAGTCTAAGTATATTGGGTTATATATATGTAGAACTTATTCTATCTAAGTTGGAATATATTGTTAATTTATTGCTTCTACTCTCACTTATATTTTTCAAATTGTAGACAAGTGGATCATCTCAACCAAGGAGCAATACTCTTCCGAGCCTCAGACAAGAACAAGGCACACAAGCACCCCACCAGTCTGACCATCTACAAATAAAACCACACCAATCCAACCAACTACATAGGCAACCCCACCAGTCTAACCAACTACATAGGGAACCCCACTAGTCTAGTAAGCAACTAGTTCTATGAATAATCATTATCAAAAAAGCAAGAAACCACCTTAGAAGTTATTGTAGAGACATGTAGCATTTTATGGACTTATTTTGTGGTTTTTGGTAGTTCATATGACTTTGATGTAACAAACTTGGTTTTTGGATGGATTATGTTGTCTATAATTGATCTTTGTAGTTTACAGTGGATTAGTTGACTGGTATTTTTTGGACTCAATTGATGTAACAGACTTAGGATTTGATTGATTTTTTTGGATAAACTTGTGTATTGCACTTAGTTTTTATCAGTTGAAATTCGACAATGAAGATTGCACTTATTTGTGATTAGTTGAAATTTTAGTAATGAAGAATTGCTACATTGTTACATTCTATTGTTTATAACTGGTATTATTTCATTTGAACCTATTCGGATTATGTAATGGATTATTAAAACAGGGCACAAAGAGAGTACACAACATAAGTATCAAAACAGGACAGTAAACAATGTTTGTAAAATGATTTCATTTCATTCACTAAAATGTCTTCCGAGATGCAACACACTAGACCAAATCAACAACTAAACATCAACTTCTAGAGATGCTCAATCAAAAATCACTCAACATCTTCTTCCCAGAACAATCATATGAAGCACCAAGCAACAAAATGAACACCCCAAACATAAAATCCCATACCCAAACATAATAACAAAAAGCTATACTCTTCCTATTAGTTCGGTTAATTGGATCATGCACCATTTTTGTTCCATGGTTGTAGATAACCTCTGCCTCATGGTTGGATCGAACCATTCGAACAGTTGATATAACGGACGATTCATCATCATTTTTGCTACCAATGAAACCTTCCTCAAAATCGGATATGTTCCTCTCCAAGTTGGAAATCCTTCACAGAAGCTCATGTATTACTTGCTTTGATCATTGGCACATTGGTGGATCAAACCATTCAAAGTGCTGACAAGCTCCTACTACCCCATGATTATGATCAACATTCATTCCAATTTTATTCCACATGTTTTTTGGGTTTCAAAATCAAATTACGATTCATCATCATTTTTGCTACCAATGAAACCTTCCTCAAAATCGGATATGTTCCTCTCCAAGTTGGAAATCCTTCACAGAAGCCCATGTATTACTTGCTTTGATCATTGGCACATTGGTGGATCAAACCATTCAAAGTGCTGACAAGCTCCTACTACCCCATGATTATGATCAACATTCATTCCAATTTTATTGCACATGTTTTTTGGGTTTCAAAATCAAATTGCAATTATGTTGCTCAATTCAAATTTTAAATTTATTAAAAAAAATATCTAGTGGTAATGGTAAGTTGATAATTGAATCAAAATTTAATTGCTAACGTAACTTATAGGACTAAACATTATTTGGTTCAATAGAACCTTTACCATTAGACTCTCCATGGTTTGCTTTGGCGAATAACGATTAAGATTAAGAATATCAAATTCTTAGTCAATATAGCAAAAAATTATGCTCCAAAAGAATGAAAAAAAATATTAGTATTAATTTTGTTCACACCAAATTCAATTATTAAAAAATTTAAACAATCGCAGTGCTATGAATATTCTCTCATTAAGCGATTTAGCACTACTATGATGCAAATGGCTGTGATGCACTCTCCAAGAAACAACAATAGCTCAATTTGCGTGCACTTGCAAACAAAACTTCGAACTTGTAGAAAAATTACCCAAGTAAGATAAAAAAATTATAAGACGAATGCAGAATAGTGCATGTAGAAAAAAAAGAAAAAAAAATGTATTTTTCTTGTTGCCTTCAAACCACTAAACTTGGAGATATTTATGGGAGGAATTGAAAATCTCTAAAAAGAATATTGAAGTAAAAATTATGCCATAATTAATGTTGATTATGATCAACATTCATTCTTATTTTATTTAACATATTTTTTGGGTTTCAAAATCAAATTGCAATTAGTTTGCTCACTTCATATTTTAAATTTATTAAAAAATATAGTGGTAAGTTGACAACTAAATCAAAGTTTACTTGCAAACATAATTGTTGTAGGGAAAAATTTCCCGTCCAATAACATCACGACACGTAGTAACCTCCAATGGTAAAATAGTAATTTCACAGGTAAGCCAATTAAATGCCCATATCTAGCAGCAAAGGATATAACACTCCAGATTATGGATAGATTATTCCAGCCTATGGATAACTCCAAACTTATCTACAAGAGTTTTATTCCTATTATAACACCGAATCACTCTCCTAATAGGACTCTGCTCCGAAACACTATATAAATGGGGCTCTCACAATCAAATGGTACATATAACTCATTACTAACAGTTCCTTATTTCACATAGCTCTCTTTATTTCTCCAAAAGTATAATACTAACTTAGGCATCAAAGAGTCCCTTCGGAGGCACAACCCCTCTAGTCCTCCGACGACTTTAGAGGTTTTTCCTTGTTTCATGTGTGGAGGTTCCATTTTTCAGCTGATCAGATTCAGGACATATTTTCAGCACCAATAGATTGGTGTTGTCCATGAGAACTTCTTGAATTTGTGAAGTACAAAGAACTCATCTGTTACGATGATGCCTAAGAACACTGCCAAGAATACCACCGGTACTAGTTCAGTAGCCACTCGGTTCATGTCTCCATTCCATTTCGAAACATTCTACCTTCGATCAGCACCATAGCGAACCATCTGATGCTCAGACCAGGCATGACCAGTCTTCCCGGTCCAACCCGGTAGATCCTAGTACCCAAGAGAGCCTGAAGACATCCTCTGTTACAAACCCAATAGCACGAGTAACTCAACAGCAGTTCTTGGAGCTCACTCGACTTGTTATAGGTTTAGCTACCAAGCTCGGGGGGCAAGCTTGTCCTCATCTGCCTCCACTTCAACAAAGCCCTCTGCCTACGAAGCAATGCGATCTCAACAAGTCAACCCAAAGTCGCTCCACCACTGGGTCTTTTTCTCATCCTGAGTCAAAGTCCCAAGGCTATTTCACCTCTAAGAACCATGTTGATCTTGACAAAAAATGGAAAAAATGGACAAAATGATAGTTGAAACCTTCAAAGGGAGAAGTACTAACATCATGGATGAGCTCAACTCTCATGCTTCTCCCTTTACACAAGATATTCTCGACGCTTCTCTACCATGACACTTCTGAATGCCCATCATAAAAACTTACGATGGCTCCACAGACTCCATAGACCATCTCCAACTTTACAAGACAACCATGATGCTGCATTACTATCCAGATGTTATGATGTGTTGAACCTTTCCTTTTACTCTAGAAAAGGTTGCCAACACCTGGTATTCGCACCTCAGGCCAACCAGTATTAGCTCATTCCAAGAGCTAAGTTATACTTTTGCTGCACACTTCCTTAGCAGTAAGGGACCTTAGAACACGTCAGAGAGTCTTTTCAGCATCATCCAACGCAAGGAAGAGAAACTCCAAGAATACATCTCGTGGTTCAACACCATGGCCTAGGAGATTCCTGATCTTGATCCCTCGGTACAAACTCTAGCGCTCAAGAATGGACTCAGGTCAATACCATTTAACTCCAAGCTCACTAGGCATCTCCCCAAAGATATAAATGATATCCTCACTAGGGCTGAAGAGTACATGATTTCGGAAAATGATCAGGCCTTCAGAAAGGAAAAAGATGGAGGAATGGAAAAAAGAAAGAAGGACGCCAATGAGCCGAAGGACAGCTCGGCATAGAAGGGGCCAAGAGGGCAAGAACACCCACATGTTTGAAAATTTTACTCCATTAGATGCCTTCAAGACTAATATATTGATGAGTATTCAAAATCAAGATATTTTCCAATGGCCACAGAAACCTCTCTACACTAGTGAAAACAATGAGCGAAGTAGGTGGTGTCGTTTTCACAAAGATTTTGGGCACGACACTGAGGAATGCCATGCCCTCAAAAATCAAATTGAGTCATTTATCTGCAGGGGGTATTTGAAGGAGTACATGGGGCCTCGCCTATCCCGTGACAATGAGGACTACCCCCAATGTTCAGATAAGCACCCTTTTGAAAGGTCGAATCGCGAAAGAAGCATTCACCCTAGACACAGCCCTAGACGAAACTCCAAGGTAAGTATAAAAAGAGATAATCGAAGGGATAGACATCCTCAAAATAACCAAGACCACTCCACTATGGCAACAAGAACCATCAAGACCATCAAAGCCTACGCTCAGTCAATAGCATCAGTTAGTGGACCTCATAAGTGGATCAAGAAAGATAAAGTAATTTCTTTTACGGATGATGATTTGGAAGGGCTATAAGCTCCTTATGATGATACTGTGGTTGTCACACTCTAATATGATACCTTCAAAAAGATGAAATTAAATGATGATAAGCTTGTTGTATGGCTTTTCAGGAGCTCCGGAATTTGTTGAAGGAAGCATAGTCCTTCCGATCACTGTAGGAATGGATCCACAGCTTAAACCTGTGATGACCACTTTCCTCGTGGTCTGTAACGACCCATCCCGGGTTGACCACCCTCGAGACAATGTCATCACATTTTTAAAATCCCAGCATGGCACATATATGCAACAATAAAATTTATCAACTGCAATTAGTTACATCAATCCTCAACCCTTAACAGGGGAGATACATCATTCAGATATCAACTTAAACATTGTATACAACATAATATGCATGAATATTTACAATTATTTTTTCTTCTCAATAGTTTGAGGATGTGGACCACATGGCTTACAGGTAATAAATCTGTCTGAATCTCAGCTCACCAACTATCTGTCCTGTCTGTTGCCTGAAATCATTTAACATTGAGAGATGAACTTCACAAAGTCAGTGAATTAAATTTACTAGAAGTATTCAATTTGTATCAATAGTCTTTTAATATTTAATCATTTTTATCTCATATAACTTGATAATAACATTCTACTATCACTACACATATCATAAGTCCCATTCTCTATCAATATCTTTTTCTTATATATTTGTTCACCTTAAGACCATCAATTATCTTATAATTACCTCGTTATGAGGTTCACAACAAATAGTCTACCATTTAGATAGTTCTTATCGTATCATACTTCCATGTTTCTTTCTCACCATAACTGTCTCTCTGTGAGACTCATTCATCTATAAATAAATTTACAATAACAAAACAACACTTCAGCATTTCAGTAATAAAATCAATATTTAAAACAAATGTAATGCATGTATTATTATTAGGAAACGCCTTCCCACATGTTGACATGTTTTTATCTTAAACTGTCTACCTTCCCGGTTATTTTAATTCATTTAAATCGGCCCCCTCCCTGTTCTTTTATTTCCAGCATATACCAGCTGTCACAATTTTTATTTATTTTTAGCATACACCGGCTGTCACGGTTTATCATTTAGACCAGCCCCTTCCCGGTTCTTTTATTTCATGCATATGCATATGAACAATGATATGAAATATGCATATGAACAATAAAATAAAAACAAACATGTATTCAGACATTTAATTTAGCTATGCTACCTTTTCTCAAATTACTATTTGATCAGTTTCACTAATTTTTTCTCCTCATATATCACATTAATTTATCAACCATAACTCATCAAGAATTTTATTTATCACCTTCATTATTAAATCGACTCATTATTCCAATAATATTACTTCTCATATAATAACTTTTCACATATCAATTATACCTATCATACCCATCAAACAACTTTCATCTATTATCAAATCATAGGTTAATAAGTTATTCAAACATTATCACTATATATTTCACATTTATCTTGATTACTTAAAGTAAATCTAACTCACCACGTAGCACTTAAAGCTACCCGCGGATCACCTCCTTGCCTTTCTTGCTCCTCTCAGCAATTTCCCCTTGTTGCTGATCATCAACACCTGACATAATATTCGTATTAAATTCTAATTTATTCCTCAATTCTTCCGTAATTTACACCATTTGAAAATTCTCACATTGAATTCCGGGAATTTTATGTATGCTAAATTTCAAAAATAAACTTCACATTATTACCTTCTGTTTTTCTTAGAGCTTTTCGTGACTCTCTATAAAATTCTCCTGTAAACCCCTTCAAAATTTTACTCTTTTAACCTTTCTTTCAGCCCCAAGTGTTTAAAGAAAGAAAATAATTTAAATCATAGAAGGAAGAAAACCAATCAGGATTTGGTAAGTATAATTAAAATAAGGTGCAAAGTGTGTGTGTATATATATAAATTTTGCCGATAGCACTGTTTGTTTTTTTCTGTGCTGCCTCACATGCAGCATTTTGACAATGTTGTTGCAACACCTGGAAGTCCAGGTGTTGCACGAATTTTTTTTTTAAAAACTCTATTTTCTTTTTCTTTTTCCTTTTCCTTTTCCTTTTCTTTTATCTGGACGATTTTTTTTCCTTTTTTTTCTTTTTCTTTACACCACCACGCGTTCGTTTTTTTAAAGAATTTTTTTATAAAAATTAAATCTTTCGCATATATATATATATTTTTAACTCCATGTCATATTTATCAAATTACTTCTTTACTCTTTCTTTACGAATACGGGTATTACAATTGTTATAACTTTGGTATCAGAGCATTAGGTTTTATGATTCTGTAGACTGCATGAGAACTTAAAGAAGTGGAAGATCTAAATAAACTATATTTTAATGTAGAGTCTAAGGATGACACGTGGAAATGCTAGAGCTAGAAGTAGAGTTCTGAATCAGAGGGGACGTGGTAAACCCCTAATATTTAGAAGACCTGAAGTAGAGGGGGAGGTTGAGTCTGTGGATCCTACAAGGGAACAGATTGATAGTTCAACTAGTACTAGTAGATCTGGGAGAGAATTTGAGGTTAGAAGGGATGAATTGAGAGAAGCTCTTGATCGTGCTATAGGTAGGATGAATACAGCTGAAGAAAGGGCTGATAATTTGTAGAGGAGATTAAAATAGAGGGATAGAATAGAACCTAATGTGGTGAGACAAGAGGTTAATGAAAGAGAATGTGTGTGTGCACATGAGATGCAAAGTGATTATTTTGTGAGATTTCTTAAGTTTAAACCCCAGTCTTTTAGAGGATCTATAAATCCTGTTGAAGCTGAGTAGTGGATTAAACATGTCAAGAAATATTTTGCGGTCTTACTCGTCACAGATAGACAGAAGGTTGCTTTTGCTTCATTTATGCTAGAAAGTGAGGCTTCTCAATGGTGGGAGGATAATTTGCCTAGGGTAAGCACACAGGTAGAACAACCTTTAACTTGGAGTAAGTTTAAGGATGAGTTCTTTGCGAAGTATTTTCCAGATACCTTTCAGGCATAATAAGAGATAGATTTTATTCATCTAAGGCAGAGTAATTTATCAGTAGCTGAATGTGATAGTAGATTCATAGCCCTGTCAAGGTTTTTACCTGAATTAGTGAATACGGATAAGAGCAAATGTAAGAGATTTTTAAACATATTACACTATAACATTCAGACTAAACTCTTTTATATAGGCATTGGAAATTATGCTATAATGGTGGATAAAGCATTACAAATTGAGAAGGATTTGATAGAGTTTAGAGGTAGGAAAGAGTGGCTGAAGAGGTCTAGATTTGAGGGACCTAGAGGTGGTGGCAGCATGAGTGTGCAGGGTGAGAGATCACCCAGAGGGGGCATTCCTTGTCATAAGGAACTATAGTATAGAGTCAGAGGCAAGCAAGATCTATTGCTTTTATCGCTAAGAGTAATACTGCTGGGACCCCTAGGTTCAGGAGATAGGCTATGGGAAGTGAGAGTTATAGTAGAGGAGTAAGTATGCCACCAAGGGGAGGGGGTAATCTGATGTATGATTGAGAGCTAAGGGTTTGCTTCAGATGTAATCAGATGGGGTATTTGTCTCGAAATTACCCTATGCAGATATGCTTTGTATGTGGTGAGGGAGCACACGTTGCTACATATTGTCCAGTGGGGAAATCTGCTGACGTAGGCGTTAGAAGTGTTAGGAGAAAACCAGTGGAGAGAGGTGGTGGATCAGGGAGTGTGCAGGGCAGAGGTCGAGAATCAGTAGCTGAGAGAGTACGTGGTAGCCAATTATAGTCCAGACACAGCAAAGTCTATACATTGACCCAACAGGATGCACAAGCCACTCTTGATGTTGTTATAGGTATGGTATCTATCCTTGATAGGCCTGCTAGATTATTAATTAATCCTGGTGCAAACCATTCTTTCGTATCTAGTGTTTATATGAAATCTATTAATACTGGTGCTAGTCCTTTGATGCATACTATTGTTGTTGAGGTTCCTATTGGGGTTATTATTAGGATAATTTATCGAAATTATGTGATTTATATGACTAATAGAGAATTTGAAGTTGATTTATTGCCTTTAAATATGACAGATTTTGATTTAATTTTGGGGATGAATTGGTTATCTGCATATCATACTTGGGTAGATGGTTTTAGGAAGAATGTGGTGTTCAAGATACCTGGACAAGAAGAGTTTAATTTTTAGAGAGAACGTAAGATACTTACTAACTGTCTTATTTTTGCCTTAACTGCCAGTAAATGGTAGAAGAAGGGTTGTAAGGGGTATTTAACATATATGGTGGATTCTAGTAAGGAGAGTAGGAAGTTAGAAGAAATCTTGGTAGTAAAAGATTTTTCTGATATATTCCTTAAAGAGTTGTCTGGTTTACCTCCCAATAGGGAGATTGAGTTTTTTTATTGAGGTGATTCCAGGATCAGCACCCATATCTATAGTACCTTATAGAATGGAACCAGCTGAATTCAGAGAGTTAAAAGTTCATCTTCAGGAGTTGCTAGATAAACAGTTTATTCAACCTAGTATGTCATCTTGGGGATCCCCTATATTGTTTGTTAAGAAGAAGGATGGGACAATAAGATTGTGTATGGATTATAGACAGTTGAATAAGATCACCATCAAGAATAGATATCCTTTACCAATGATAGATGATTTGTTCCAATAGTTACATGGAGCTAGGGTGTTTTCTAAGATAGACCTGAGATCGGGTTATCATCAATTGAGGATAAAGGAGGGGGATGTGCCTAATACTGCTTTTAAGACTTGTTATGGCCATCATGAGTTCCTGGTCATGCCATTTGGGTTGACTAATGCTCCTGTAGCATTTATGGATCTAATGAATCAGGTGTTTAAACCATTCTTGGATAGATTTGTGATTGTATTTATTGATGATATTCTGGTATATTCCAAGAATGAAGTGGTGCATATGCAGTATTTAGAGATAATATTGGAAATTCTGATGAGAGAGAAATTATATGCAAAGTTCTCTAAGTGTGAGTTTTGGTTGAGTGAAATATCTTTCTTGGGGCATGTTGTGTCGGGAGAGGGAATAGCAGTTGACCCACACAAGGTAGAAGCAGTGTTGAATTGGGAAAGACCCACTAGTGTAACTGAAGTTAGAAGCTTTTTAGGGTTAGTTGGTTATTATAGGAGATTCATCCAAAAATTTTCTATGATTGTTGGACCATTGACTAGATTGACCAAGAAAGACGTGAAGTTTAGATGGTCAAAGGAATGTGAGAGAAGTTTCCAGTTGTTGAAAGAAAAATTGATTACTACCCTAGTATTAGTGCTTCCTTCTAGTGATGAAGGATTTGTGGTATATAGTGATGTGTCACATCAAGGGTTGGGATATGTGTTTATGCAATATGGGGGAGTTACAACTTATGAATCTAGGCAATTGAAGAACCATGAGAATAATTACCTGATCCATGATTTAGAATTGGTTGCCATAGTTTTTGCTTTAAGATTTGGAGACATCATCTATATGGAGCCAATTGTGAATTTTTTTTTTAATCATAAAAGCTTGGCGTATTTACCGACCTAGAAGGAGTTGAATTTGAGGCAGAGGAGGTGGATGGAGTTGATTAGTGATTATGACTATACCATTCATTATCATCCAGGAAAAGGCTAATGTAGTAACTGATGCATTTAGTAGAAAGGCTACAGGGAGATTAGCTGCTATTGGGAGTCATAATACTATCTTGATGATAGAATTAAGAAGAATGAGGATGCAGTTGAGTGTCAATGATAGAGGAGTATTGATGGCAAATATGGTGGTATAATCTTCTATTATTGATCGTTTATTACAGATGCAGGGTAGAGATGAGGAGATAGAGAAGATCAGACGGGAAGTGTTGAGTGGGAAGCCAACCGAGTTTAGAATTAAAGAAGCTGGTATAGTGGTATTAGGGCATCGAGTTTGTGTTCCCAATGATGTGGAGATGAGAAATGAGATACTAAGGGAGGCTCATGATTCTGTATATTCCATGCATCCAGGAAATAATAAGTTGTACAGGGGACTGAGACAAAATTATTGGTGGTCAGGGATGAAGATAGATGTAGCGGAACATATTTCTAAATGTCTGACTTGTCAACAGATGAAGTCTGAGAATAGAAATCTAGTAGGTTTATTACAACCTCTTCCAGTACCTGAGTGGCCATGGGAAAATGTGAGTATGGATTTTGTCTCAAGTTTTTCCCGTACCTAGAGGGGGCATGACACTGTGTGGGTTATAGCGGATAGACTTTCTAAGTCTTCACATTTCCTTCCTATTAAAACCACCTGGAGTTCTGAAAATTTGGCTGAATTATATGTAGCAGAGATTGTAAAATTACATGGAGAACCCTTGAGTATTGTATCAGATAGAGATTCTAGATTTACCTCTAGATTTTGGAGAGGTTTCCAAGAAGCTATGGGTACGCAATTACAGTTTAGTACAGATTTTCATCCACAAACTGATGGACAGACAAAGAGAATTATCATAATACTAGAAGATATGCTGAGGGCAAGTGTATTAAGTTTCTCAGTGAGCTGGAGTGCTTATTTGCCTTTGATTGAGTTTGCATATAATAATCAATATCAAACTAGTATTGGGATGACACTATTTGAAGCTTTATATGGTAGGAGGTGTAGAACTCCAGTATGCTGGGAAAAAGTTGGAGAAAGAAAGATATTTGGCCTAGAAATAATAGATCTGACTACTGAGAGGATCAAACTGGTTAGAGAGAACCTTAGAGCAGAACATAACAGACAGAAGGAATATGCTGATAATAGAAGACGAGCTCTCGAGTTTCAAGTTGGTGATTGGGTATTTTTGAAGATCTTTCCGTGGAAGAGCATGTTGAGGTTTAAAAAGAAAGGAAAGTTGAGCCCTAGATTAGTGGGGCCATATGAGGTGATTGAGAGAGTTTGACCAAAAACATATAGATTGGATTTGACTCCAAAGTTAAAACAATTACATAATGTGTTTCATGTGTCACTTTTGAGAAAGTACTTACACGATGAATCTTATTGTATCTCGAATCGGGCGATAAAACTTCAGGAAGATTTGACTTTTATACAAGTGTCGGTCAGAATTCTAGACAGGAAGGAACAAGTCTTGCGCAATAAAGTCATTCATTTGATCCAAATATTATGGCGAAACAAAGATGTCGAAGAAGTCACTTGGGAGCATGAAGCAAGAATGAGGAAAAAATAACCCCAACTCTTTTATGAATTAAGTAAGGAAATTTCGAGGACAAAATTTTTGTAAGATGGGTAGAATTGTAATTTGATAAATATGACATGGAGTTAAAATAATATATATGTGTGAAAGATTTAATTTTTATAAAACAATTCTTTAAAAAAAAGGAAAAAATCATCCAGATAAAGGAAAATGAAAAGAAAAAAGAAAAAAAAATTCGTGCAACACCTAGACTTCTAGGTGTTGCAACAACATTGTCAAAACACTGCATGTGAGGTAACACCAAAAAAAAAAAAACCAAACGGTACGGTCAGCAAAATTTATATATATATATATATATATATATATATATGTGCCTTGCACTTTATTTTAATTATACTTACCAAATCCTGATTGGTTTTCTTCCTTCTACGATTCAAATTACACTCTTTCTTTAAACACTTGGGGACCGAAAGAAAGGTTGAAAGAGTAAAATTTTGAAGAGGTTTACGGGAGAATTTTATAGAGAGTCACGGGAAGCTCTAAGAAAAACAAAAGGTAATAATGTGAAGTTTATTTTTGAAATTTAGCATACATGAAATTCCCGGAATTCAATGTGGGAATTTTTAAAGGGTGTAAATTATGGAAGATTTGAAGAACGATCAGCAACCGAGAGAAGTTGCTAATAGGAGCAAGAAAGGCAAGGAGGTGATCCACGGGTAGCTTTATGTGCTACGTGGTGAGTTAGATTTACTTTAAGTAATCAAGATAAATATGAAATATATAGTGATAATATTTGAATAACTTATTAACTTATGATTTGATAATAGATGAAAGTTGTTTGATGGGTATGATAGGTATAATTGATATGTGGAAAGTTATTATATGAGAAGTAATATTATTGGAATAATAAGTCGATTTAATAATGAAGGTGATAAATAAAATTCTTGATGAGTTATGGTTGATAAATTGATGTGATATATAAGGAGAAGAAATTAATGAAATTGATCAAATAATAATTTGAGAAAAGGCAAGATAGCTAAATTAAATGTCTAAAAACATTCTTATTTTTATATTATTGTTCATCTGTATATTTCATATTATTGTTCATATGCATGTGCATGAAATAAAAGAACCGGGAGGGGCCCAGTCTAAATGAAAAACCGTGACAGCTGGTGCATGCTGGAAATAAAAGAATCATGAGAGGGTCGATCTAAATGAAATAAAAGAACCAGGAAGGCAGCCAGTCTAAGATAAAAACATGTCGACATGTGGGAAGACGTTCCCTAATAATAATTCATGCATTGTATCTGTTTTAAATATTGGTTTTATTACTGAAATGCTGAAGTGTTGTTTTGTTATTGTAAATTTATTTATAGATAAATGAGTCTCACAGAGAGACAATTATGATGAGAAAGAAACATGGAAGTATAATATGATAAGAACTATCTAAATGGTAGACTATATGTTGTGAACCTCCTAACGAGATTATTAGGAGATAACTGATGGTCTTAAGGTGAACAACTATATAAGAAGAAGAGATTGATAGAGAATGAGACTTATGATATGTGTAGTGATAGTAGAATGTTATTATCAAGTTATATGAGATATAAATGATTAGATATTAAAAGATTATTGATACAAATTGAATACTTCTAGTAAATTTAATTCACTGAGCTTGTGAAACTCATCCCTCAATGTTAAATGATTTCAAGCAGCAGACAGGACAGATAGTTGGTGAACTGAGATTCAGACGGACTTATTATCAATAAGCCATGTGGTCCACATCCTCATACTAATAAAAAAAATTGTAAATATTCATGCATATTATGTTGCATACAATGTTTAAGTTGAGATCTGAATGATGTATCTCCCCTGTTAAGGGTTGAGAATTGATGTAAATAATTGTAGTTGATAAATTTTATTGTTGTATATATGTGTCGTGCTGGGATTTTCAAAATGTGATGACACTGTCTCGGGGGTGGCCAACCCGGGATGGGTTGTTACATGGTCAAACATCCATTTTCTTACAACACGATCCTCGGAAGGTCGACTCTAAATGAGATGAAGGCTGTAGTCTCAACTTACAACCTTGAAAATGAAATTCTCTACTAATGATGATGTGGCAGAAGTCCGAGGAAATCAATTGGCATCCCGATCCTATTATCTTAATTCTGTCAATGGTTGTAAGAAGTCCGAAGCCTTACATCTGGAAATTGAAGATTTAGAGATGAGTTCAAGACTCCATGAGGCCATCCTGTGGAAGAATTAATACTCATCCCTCTAAATGAAGAAGTAACTAAAGCTATACAAATCAGATCCAACCTTCTCGAGAACCTCAAAGATTCATTAATTTCCTTCATTTGAAGGAATCGGGATCTATTTGCATGGTTGGCCTCTGACATGCCCGGGATTGACCCTCTAATCATCGCCTACAAGTTGCACATAGATTTGAACTGGAAGCCCGTCATTCAAAAGAAAAGATCATTTGCTCCCAAGCGACAAGAAGCCATAAAAGAAGAAGTAAATAAACTCCTAGCAGCTAACTTCATTTGGGAGACCCACTACCCAGACTGGGTCGCCAACGTAGTCGTGGTAAATAAGGAAAATGGTAAGTGGAGAATCTGTATAGACTTCAAATACCTCAACAAGGTTTGCCCAAAAGATAGCTTTCCCTTACCTCGGATAGACTAGCTAATTGACACCACTTCAGGATACAAGTTTTTTAGTTTTATGGACGCATATTCAGGATATAATAAGATCCTCATGCATGAACCGGATCAGCTCAAGACCACCTTTGTCACTGATTGGGGCCTGTATTGTTATAACATAATGCCCTTTGGGCTGAAAAATGTAGGGGCAACCTACCAGAGACTGGTTAATAAAATCTCTAAGCAACATATCAGGAAAAATATGGAAGTATACGTGGATGACATTCTAGTCAAGAGCATTGAGCTAAAAGATCATGAATCCGACCTAGATAAGGCATTCAGAATACTTTGAAGCTATCAGATGAAATTGAATCTAGGAAAGTCTGCTTCGGAGTTACCGCAGGCAAGTTTTTGGGCTTCATAGTCACACAGCGAGGAATAGAAGCCAATCCCGAAAAGATAAAAGCAATTTTAGACATGAGCCCTCCTTAGAGTATCAAAGAAGTACAGAGGCTAACCAGACATGTGGCCACACTCAGCCATTTCATGTCTAAATCAGCTGAAAGGCATTTTCCTTTCTTCAAAGGGATTAGAAAACCAAAGAAGTTTGATTGGAACGAAGACTATCAAAAAGCCTTTGAAGAACTAAAGGGGTATCTGAGTTATCCACCACTCCTAACTAAGCCAACCACCGGAGATGATTTTTTCCTTTATAGATCAACAAAACATGACGTAGTGGCTTCAGTCCTGATCCGAGAAGAAGGTGGAGTACAGAAACCCATCTATTATGTCAGTCGGGTACTAGGTATCTCCCCATCGCAAAGATGAAATATGCACTCTTGGTTACAGCTCAAAAACTTCGACCATACTTCAAGGCTCATACCATCATTCTGTTAACCGTCCAGCCCCTACAACAGGTACTCTACAAGCTTGACATCCCTAATAAAATGGTCTATAGAACTTGAAGAATTCGACATCTGTTACAAGCCCCGAATGACCATTAAGGCTCAAGTTTTAGTTGATTTTATAGTAGAAACCACATTCTCGGAAGCGCCCACTAAGAGGCAAGAGTCTGAAGAAAGGGAACATACTCCAAGATGGATATTGTATATTAATGGGTCATCAAATAATATTAGAAGTGGAGCTGGACTTATCCTTAGCAGTCCTGAAGGCTTCATGGTAGAATATGCCTTAAGATTCGGATTCAAGGCCTTAAACAACGAGACCGAGTATGAGGCATTACTCGTAGGGATGAAGTTGACAAAGACATTTTTTGTCAAAGCCTTGGAGGCGTACAGTGACTCACAGCTGGTAGTCAATCAAATGACCAATGAGTACAAGGCCAGAGGTGCAAAGATCATTAAGAATCTTGATAAAGCCCATGAACTTGCTGCAACCTTCAAAAGGTTCCAGCTAACCCAAATGCCCGAGCATAAAATATAAAGGTAGATGTATTGGCATGGCTTGCCTCCTCCAAGCAATCCGACCTCATATAAATGGTTTATCTGGAGACACTCTCCACCCCAGACATCTATGAAGCCTTGGTCACACCACTAACTTAAGAAGCAAACTTGGATGGACTCGATCCTTCAGCACTTAAGTGATGGAACACTTATAAATTAGAAAATTGAAGCTAAGAAAATCATCTCCCATGCCTCGTGCTACACCATTATTGAAGATCAGTTATACAAAAAAGGCCTTATAATGCCCTATTTGAAGTGCCTCAGGCCTACTAATGCAGATTATGCCCATCCGAAAGGTTCATGAGGGTATATGCAGTAAAGGTTGAGCTTTGTCCTTTAAGATACTTCGACATGGCTATTATTAGCCAAAGATACTTAAGGATGCAATAGAGATGGTTTAAAAGTGCAAAACATGTCAACCGCATGCTTTTATGCCTCGATGACCTGCTAACCCGCTGATATCAATCCCTAGTTCGCTTCTCTTCGCCATGTGGAGGATGGACATCCTCGAACATTTCTGAGAGGCTCCAGGGTAGAAGAAACATTTGATAGTATCCATTGACTACTTCACTAAGTGGATGGAAGCTAAACCCTTCACCAGCATCACTAACTATCAAACTCAAGGGTTCGTGTGTTGATCTATAGTATGTCAATTTGGCATACCAAGGATACCCATCATAAAAATGGTAAGTAATTTAATCGTTCCTAATTTAATTCCTTTTGTGAGGAAGTCAAGATCAAGCATCGATTCTCCTCGGTAGGCTACCCACAGGCTAACTGGCAAGCCAAAGTAATCAACAAAACTTTCCTCTAAGGTATCAAGAAGAGACTCAATGATGCTGATAGACAATGGGTAAAACATCTCCCAAATGTCCTCTAGGCTTACCGAACGACCACTCGAACCCCCACTAGAGAAACTTCCTTCTTCTTGGCCTATGGTTCAGAGGCCGTAATCCCACTCGAGATATGGGTGCCATCGCTGCGAGTACAGAGCTTTGAAGAAGCTGATAATAAGGAAATCCTTAAAATGAAAGTTGATCTGATTGACGAGGCTAGAGATAAGGCTCATATTAAATTTACTGCATACCATTAGAGGATGTCGAGGTATTACAATTCTCGAGTCCGTAAAAGAACCTTTAAACTACATGATCTAGTGCTCCGAAAAAATGAAGTATCTCACCCTCGGGAGACAATAAAGCTCTTTCTAAACTGGGAAGGACCTTATCGTATCAAAAGGGTCTGTCGGGCTAGTGGTGTGAAAATATTTACAAGTGAACAAAATGGCAACAAGTAGTAAAGTTTTAAAGAAAAAAATGTGTCGACCCCACAATGACTAATTATGCTATGGAGTATTGAAATTTACCAAATTATTTATTATTTAGAAATAAAACCAAAATTTTAAAGACTTTATCACCTAAATTAAACTAAAGTGCTTGACAAAAATAAATTAAAAGAAAAAAGAATAAAACTTAAGGTTGTAGAGATAATAAAAATAAATTTAGAGCTTTTGATTTCACCTTGATAATCCTACACAATTTATTATTCCTTGTTATAAAATTCCACATTTTCAAGTTAATGAAAAATAAATCCCTTAATTATTCAATGTTTTCTCTCGAATAGAATTAGAAATATCTCCACCTAATAATTCATCATATCTCTATGTAAATTAAATTATTTTGAAGATTCATTCAGTTATTTGGATTTTTCTTAATCTAAAATCACACTAGTCGCGGTAAAGTATCTCAATCTTTTGCTCAACTAATGGTGTTTAATCATAAAACCTTCAAATCACAAATTACCTCTCGCTTTCATTATGATTCAATAAATCAAACAATAATTGGCTAGAAAATTGTAAGTAATAAGATCAAGGATAAACACTCAACATAAAAAAATAAAAAAAAAACTTAAAATTAAACAACTTGGAATTTAAATTGTGTGTTCAAAGCTAGACTACATCAAAGCCCTAGAAAAATAAAATTAGTTCATAACAAATCTGAAATCAACCATGTTCTAATTGGAATGCATCAAAATAAAACTAAAGAGAAGAGAATAAAACTCTTTTGCTTGAAATAAGTTGACGAAGTATTCAAGATTGTTGAAGATCTCTCTTCATTGAGACTTGGCAGTCGACCTCATTCTTTTCTCTCTTTATTCTCTTGTCTAGGAAAAATCTGTTGTGTTTTTAAGACAAGGGCAGCCGATCTTATATAGGCAAACTCCTAGAAAAGAAAAGGAAAGTACAATAATATTACTCATTCTAGGAAAATGAAAGACACTGAAATGGGAAATACTTCTATTACTAGGAAAATATGAAATAGGAAAGTAACTAAAAAGAAATATAACACAAAATAGGAAAAAATGCAACAAAAGCAAATAAAAAAAAATTAAAAAATAAAGAAAAACTAACAATTTTAATAAGTAAAAGAGTAATAAAAATCATGTAAAAATTACACTTATCAGCTAGCACATTTAAGCTTAAGGATCTGGGTGGTAATCCAATACTTTAGACTTAGAACGTCGAAAATCTTCATAAATTTTATCAATGAAGTTTCTCCAAATTTGTTTCGCTTATTTCTCCAACTTACTTATGCAATCTCTAGATATTTTTAATATAAGCTTAGCTCTGTTTCTTTCATTAACATTTATTTTAACAAGGACCTTGAGCACCTTCTACTAAAAAAAGAGACAAAGGGTAGGACCCCGGGATCCTACTCCTCGATCAAAATGAATAAAGAACTCCAAGCTCTTCTTATCCTCAAAGTCATTTCAAGCTAAATTCTAAGCTTAGAACCCCGAGCTCTTCCTATCCTCAGAGTTATTTCAAGCTAAAATCCAAGCATAGAGCCCTAAGCTCTTCTTATCATCAGAGTCATTTCAAGCTAAACTCTAAGCTTAGAGCCCCGAGCTCTTTCCACCCTTGGATCTCTTCAAAGATCACATTTAGAATTCGAAGTCATACTCCAAGGTGAAAGTTTTGAACTTTCAAAATCATTCAAAGATTAAAATTTCTAAGAAAAAGAATTTGGAAGCAAAGGGAAAAACAGTAGAAAGACACAAAAAAACTAGTTGTGTTCATTAAGTCTAAGGTACTACTGGCATAATAGTACAGAATGTGGTATAGGACACTACTGGCCTTCAAAATGCATAGAAATATAAAGAGGGAAACACCTACTCATCCCCCACAACATCGATCTCCTCATCGACAACTCTAACACTGGTCTCTGCCTCGTCACCATCCTCCACGCCATGAGCATCCTTAGGCACCATCGTAGTCTCGCCTATAGACATCTTAACCATAGAGAGATCCAGCTCTGGGAACATGTGAACCATCTTCTTCTTCGCATCTAAGAAGTTGTCCAAATATTGTTTTTCGCTCATGGTCACCAGCTCTGTGCGATACTTCGAATATCCCTGGTAACTATCTAGCATCTGTTGGCCTACGACCTCTAGTTTGGTAGTCATGGCCCCCGAAGCTTTGAACTCAACAATCGCCTCATCCTTAGTGCTAGCCACCTTTGCCTAGAGGGTGGTATAAACCTCTTTGGAACTTGCTAGTTGGGTCTTCGTCCCTAGACTAAAGAGAAACCTTCAAATCAGTGACCAAGACTAACTGGTCCTCCAACCTCTTGTTGACCTCAACAAAACATTGGGATAACACTCCAGTCGCCACATTAGCTTAACACGAGCAAAAAAGCAACAAGTTAAAATTTCTGAGATAAGAGAACCTTGATCGAAATAAAAGGGTAAAGAAAAAGAGCGTTAGCTTGGCTTAAAGCTCCTCAACAGAGTGAGCAAGTACCTCAAGGGCTAAGGCCCTAAGCTTAGTCCTGTCCTAGGAAGGAATTCCTCTGGTTAGCCACTCATTCACAATCTGAGCTTCTCTCATCACCGATTACATAGCTTTTATGAACCAGTTTGGTCGAAACACCTTTATGGATATTAGTGAACTAAGCCTAAGAACTGTAGTGCTCGGAGGAGGGCTCGCGAAACCAGTGGTGGGAGACCGATGGGGCAACTAGTGGCTGGTCCCATAACTCTCGGAAAGAGAAGCATCACACTTTCTAATGCCCTTCTGTTTGCCTTTGGTCCTGACTCCAGCATCACCTCTTGGGTTTGCCTTCTTAGTCGCCTTTATGATCTGGGAACAACTCAATGCCATGTCTACAAAAAAACATAAGAATCGATGTTGATTAAGGCTATTTAAAGGAAAAGAAAGTAAAAAGTATACCCTCAGGGGGCCAAAGCCTAAGCCTCACCAGATTGACATTGCTGTTGAGCTCGGAAGCCTCTACAACTCCCTTCACCAAGTCTCTAACCATTTTTTTTCTCAAGAACACTAACAGATGAATGTCGACTCTTTTTAAAAAAAGTGGATCCCACACCCACAAAATCTCCAATTTTGTATCACTCTGGATAAAGAAAAATTTCTTTTTCCACCACTTATTGGAAGTTGGACTATTTTTTACCCCCTGCCCTCTTGGCCCTTTGACTTAGAACCACCCAACCATGGTCCGAGTGGTGACTCATAGAAAAAACATTTTTGAAGATATCAAGGGTCAGATACACACCAACCTTTTCATATATATAGAAAAATCTTACTCATAAATGAAACGAATTCGGGATAAATTAGAAAAGGGCGATGCTGTAATAGTTCAGAACGAGATGAATTAAAGGATGAAGAGGAAATCTTAAACCAACTTTCAAAGATTGGGTGTACACACAAACCTCATAAGGAGGAGGATTATGAGGATGATTGCACGCCCTTTCTCCCACACCAGCATTCCTAAGAGAGTATTCAACAAGGATCCTATACTTTCTCCTTAACTTCTCTAAACTAGAATTTGCTAAGGTGTTCGGTATTCTTGCAGCCTTAAATTCAATCTCCCTAGTACCTTTGACCATTTCATCCTAAATGTCATTCAGGGTAGGCTTATCTTCAGCCTCATTACTATGATCTACTACTACTCGCTCGATGTGAGATTCAGTTGAGGAGCTATTCTCCTTAACCTTAGAGAAATCAAAACTATGACCAGTAAGAGACATCTTCTAAATAAATAAAGGAATGAAGAAAGGACTCACCTTTGGAAAAAAAGATGACCGAGTTAGAAAGACTCCGAAGACCGAGGGCTTATCAAAAAAGACTTTAGTAAGAAAGTTTGAAAGTGATGTGAAAATGAGTGGAAACTTTCCTCCTTTTATAGATCAATGGATGACCCAGGTCATCTCAAAATGAAGGGCCAGGATCATAACATTTCATTTTTCGAGGAGACATCTCGGTTACCAAGAAGTGCAACGATCTGAAGCACCATTCTCCCAAGGTTCTAGAACCTCCATGTACACCCACTTAGTGGGCCTTTAAACAAAATGCGTGAGCTCTGATCAATTTAACAGCAGCAGAGACCTTAAGGGGCGCTCATTTAAAACTTGTTAAAATTAGCCTATTAATAAGCCTCTCTCTCTATAGGCTAAATACCCATAGCTGCAATCATTGAAACATAAGTCGTATGCAAAAAAAAAAAAAAAAAAAAAAAAACCCACAGCTAGAAACATACAAAACTCCTTTCAAGTATTTAAGTTCGATAGAAAATTAAAATTCTATCAAACAATTCGAGCTGAATACCCCAAGTATTCTCAAGCCTCGGACGTTTTCAAAAATTCAAATGGAATGCCACGAGCATACTTGAGCCTCAGACCTTTTCAAAAATTCTGAGCTAAATACTTCGAGCATTCTCGAGCCTTAGAGCTTTTTCAAAAAAATCCGAGTTGAACGCCCCGAGCACTTTTCAGCCTTGGACCTTTTCAAAAAATCCCAACTAAATGCCCAAAGCATTTTCCAGCCACAGACCTTTTCAAAAATTCTGAATTGAATGCCCTAAGCATTCTCCAACCCCAAACCTTTTTAGAAATTCAGAGTTGAATACCCTGAGCATTCTTGAGCTTTAGACTTTTTTCAAAAAATCTGAGCTGAATTCCCAAAGCATTCTCATGCCTTGGATCTTTTTAAAAAATCTGAGCATTCTCCACATTCGGACCTTTTCAAAAATTCTGAGCTGAATTCCTTGAGCATTCTCGAGCTTTATACCTTTTCATAAATTCTAAGCTTAATGCCTCGAATATTCTCGTGCCTTGAACCATTTCAAAAAGTCTGAGCTAAATATCGTGAGCATTCTTCAGCCTTGAAACTTTTAAAAAATTTTGAGTTGAATGCCCCGAGTATTCTCGAGCCTTGGACCTTTTCAAAAAAAACTGAGTTGAATACCCCAAGCATTCTCCAGCCTCAGAACTTTTCAAAAATTTCGAGCTGAATGCCTCGAATATTCTCAAGCCTCGGACTTTTTCAAAAATTTTGAGCTAAATTCCCCCAGCATTTTTGAGCCTCAAACCTTTTAAAAAAAATTCGAGCTGAACTTCTTGAGCATTCTCCAGCCTCTAACTTTTTCAAAAATTTTGAGCTGAATACCCCGTGCATTCTTAAGCCTCGAACCTTTTTAAAACTTTCGAGATGAATGATTTGAGCATTCTCTAACCTCATACCTTTTTAAAAATTTTAAGCTGAATGCCCTGAGCATTCTCTAGCCTCAAACCTTTTCAAAATTCCAAGCTGAATGCCCCAAGCATTCTCTAGTCTTGGGTCTTTTTCAAAAAATTTAAGAAGATAGGCCCAACCTATCTTGACCTTCACCACAAAAACTCCAGTGAGCTCACAACCTAGGTTTGTTCCATTCAGACTTCTTATTTACCTCGCTTCGAGGCACCTGAGTCTATTCCATTCAGACTCCTAATTTACCTTGCTTCGAGGTACCTGAGTCTATTCCATTCAAACTCTTTATTTACTTTGTTTTAAGGCACTTGAGTCTATTCCATTCAGACTCCTTATTTACCTCACTTGGAGGCACCTGAGTCTGTTTTATTCAGACTCTTACTTACCTCGCTTCGAGGAACCTGAGTCTGTTCCATTCAAACTCTTTATTTAACTCGCTTCAAGGTGTTTGAGTTTATTCTATTTAGACTCCTCACTTACTTTGCTTCAAGGAACTTGATTCTATTCCATTCATACTCCTTATTTAACTCATTTAGAGGTGCTTGAGTCTGTTCTATGCAAACTCTTCACTTACCTCACTTCGAGGCATCTGAGTCTGTTCTATTCAAACTCCTTACTTACCTCACTTTGAGGCACCTGAGTCTAAACTATTCAGATTCCTTATGGACTTCACTTCGAGGCACACAAGTTAAAATCCAAACTAATAATCTCACCTCGCTTTGAACCACTTAACTCAAAGTTCGCTCTGCTCAGACTCATAATCTTGCCCCACTTTAAGAGGCCAGTCTTAGAATTCGCACTTTACAGATCCATTATAGCCTTAAGTTTCTATGTCTCGGCCTCTTAGTACCCAGGTAGCCAAACAATATAAGGCCTAAATTCGAATTGTACGACACATTACAAACAACCTACTTCCTCAGCTGCATAACTGCACTGAAAGAAGTGGAGGGCATCTGATGTAGGGGAAAATTTCCCTTCCAATAACACTGCAACACGTAATAACATCCAATAGAAAATTGGTAATTTCATAGGTCAGCCAATTAAATGCCCATATATGGCAACAAAGTATAAAATGATAAATTCACACCAAATTCCCTAATACCAGTATAACACTCCAGCTTATGGATAGATTATTCCAACCTATGGATAAATCCAAACTTATCTTTAAGAGTTATATTCCTGTTATAACACTGAATCACTTTCTCAATAAGACTTTGCTCCGAAACACTATATAAAAGGTGCTATCACAATCAAAAGGTATATATAACTCATTACTCATAGTTTTAGAAGCCCTATACTAACTTAGGTATCGGAGAGTCTCCCCGGAGGCACAACCCTTCCGGTATTCTAATGACCTTGGCGTTTTTTCTTTGTTTCGTGTGTGTATGTTCCACTTTCTAACCATTCAGATTCTGGGCAGATTTTCGACATCAACAATAACATATATGAATAATACTTTCTTTAGTCCTTTTTGGTAAATTGAGTTGCTTATATAACTAGTACGTGTAATTTTTTTTGCTTTCAAAAATAAAGTTATTTATGTCATTAAAAACTAACTAATTAAAATCACAAAATAGATAAAATTTGAAAATTGAAAAACACTACATAGTACCATATCATCGCGAACCACTTTGAAATATAATATATAGACAATCCAATATTATAAATATCATATTGGATGAAGTATCATTTTTCTTAATGGTGATGTACCTACTAATATTGGTCTATTTCGGAGTGTTATTTTGGATTAGATGAAATACTAAATAAATTTATTATATATACATATATGTGTACAAAAAAAGATTCAAGTCCAAATGAAGTAGCAAATTTATCATAATCAAGTCTTTTTTTAATTGTACAAGTGCAATAATAAAGGAAAGAAAAAGAAAATAGTGGCTTAAAAGGAAAAGAAATAAAAAAAAAATCATATATGCATGGTACCAGTATCGCTGGTATCGATCGGTATTGCCTGATACCAATGCGAGATGAAAATGTGGGTATCTCGATACCGATTTTCCCTCGAAACCAATATGTACCGATACTAATTGATAAGTGCTTAAATATTCATATTTAAGCCCCTTAATTTACATTTGTTAAGCTCTTAGTTTGCATATTTTATTCCATTTTACTTCCTTTTTTGTGTTTTCCGTGTTTTTATAGGTTTTTGGAAGAAAAGAAGCATTTTGGAACTCAAAGAGCAAAACTGGAACTGGGAGCTGCAGAAGAGTGCGATCGAGCGCAGTTCTTGGTGCGATTGAGCGCACAAGCACTCGTGCTCACAAGTAGAAGACTTGAGAGCAAACTTATGCTCGAGCGCACCCCATGCGATCGAGCGCACCCCATGCGATCGAGCGCACCCCATGCGATCGAGCGTACACGCATCAGTAAAACATCGAAACGGCAATTCCTATTTTGGAAAGTAGGGTTAGAGTCCTGTTTTGGAAATTAGTGTTTCCAAGTGTCCTTAGAACCCTATAAATAGACTTGTAAAACATAGAAACATTATCTCCCTTTTTTTAGGAGCTTATCTCCCTTTTTTAGGAGCTTATCTCCCTTTTTTAGGAGCGTATCTCCCTTTTAGTTTAGTTTTTGTTTCTGGGAGGCCGGAGGCCGGACGAACTCGGATGAGAGATTGTGGAGACGAATTGACGACTCTTCTCTATAGTGTTTTTGGGTTCCTTCTTTCCTTTGTCTTTTATTTTATGATGTTGTTTATCATCACAACTATGTGTAACTAATTTTCTAGTAAGGGCTTGGTTGAAGCCCTAATTATGTTTACTTAATAATTCAGTATTGGCGCCTTTGCGATATTTGTGTTGTGATGCTTAACTTGATTAATGCCTGTTTTTATTTAAATTCCTCATATGTGTTTGCTGATCAATATATGCATGTGGTATGGATTAGTTAGTTGAATCAATTTGGATCACCGAGTCCTGGGTTTAACAATAGTAACAAAAGATATCCATGCCGGATTCTTAGGTTAATCAACATGGGAAACCGAGAGTAGATACCATGCCCTAGGTCTCGTGTGGTTGTCGATTTCTATAGATCTTATGCTCTCTTAAGGAACAACTCAGTATACACCATGCTGAATCCCTTAAAAAAGAAAAGAGTTAGAGTAGATACCATGCCTAACTCATTGCTTAGGGAAATCAATAGCTTAAGGAGCAGATACAATGCCCTTAGGTTGACAACCATTAGGTATTCATGACATGAGTAAAGCATTGACATACTGTTTTGTTGTGGTAGCATGATTAGAGGTGGATATCAACTCAATATTTATTTCTCTTATTTTTATTTTATTATTGCGAAACTAATTCTAAATCAAAATTTACAAATCCCTGTCGAGATGATCTTGCATTCGCACACTATACTACTAAGTTGACCTTGTGCATTTGCAAGTAAAAAAAGTTTGATTATTTACTCATTAATTTAGGTAGATAATCGCACAACAAGTTTTTGGCGCCGTTGCTGGGGATTGTGCTAAATTTCTTTTTAGAATTATTTTCGTTAGTAATTTTTATTTTTATTTTTATTTTTTCTGTTCTGTTTATATTTTCTTTATCAAACAACCCTAATTTTTTCATCTTTTTATTTTCTGTTTTTCTGTTTTTGTTCAGGTGTGCAGCAGAGGAGTTTTTGTCCTCATTGCGATCGAGCACACTAGTGTAGCGCTCGAGCGCAGGAAGAACATCGATCGAGAGCAATTCAGGGTGCGTTTGAGCGCAAAAGGTCTAGAGAGTACCCGAGCAACAGTACTGAAACTGCTGCAGTGAAGCGGTTCAACTGATTCATGCACAGGCTTCGATCCAGAAATCCAACCTTTTTTCCACTCAATACAGAGCAAGGAGTAAAAAGCAATGACATGTATGAAGTGAACTTAAATGGTGGATTTCCAAATTGGTTGGTTGCTATGGAAAGAAAGATAGATATGCTTGTAAAGCTATGACTGCGCAAAACGTCTCACCTAATCTATGAGCTAAACAACTCCAGGTATGTGTTATATGTTCTCGTTTTGATCACACTATTGACACTTTCCCTTTGTATCCATCTGCAGATCAAGAGCAAGCAAATTATGTGGGACCGAACAACTACAACATATATACAAATACCTATAATCTTGGATGGTGGAACAACCCCAACCTCTCATGGAGCAACAATCAAAATGCCTTAAACCTTCAAGGACAGCAAAGAAACTCCTAACAAGTAGCTCAAACAGTTTTGGAATCAAAGGAGAATGACCTAGAGAGTCTTGTGATGCAATTGGTAACTCAGCAACAATAGTTGATGGCTTCACAAGAACAGTTCATAGCAGAAACAAGACAATTTCGGACTGAGCAAAGGAAAATCTCTACAAAGCATGAGCAAGCCATTCAAAGACTAGAAGTACAAGTGGGGCAGTTGGCTAAGGAGCTAAGTGAAAGAAAATAGGGAGAATTTCCAACCCAAACAGTACCCACTCTAGTTGTTGCTAATCAAGCTTTTCAGTTCCATCACATTGATCCATTAGAGACCACCCCTACCATTAGTTTCATAAGCCAACATCTGAGGATGTTACTAATGACATCATTGAAACTATTCACCTCCTTGAGGCCACTCCAAAGCATCCAAGTAAGTATACCGATCCATTTGAAATTCTTGTGCCTACTAATACTACTTTTTTCCCTTCTATTATCCAAGCACCAAATTTGGAGTTGAAGCAACTACCGAAGCATTTGACTTATGCTTATATGGGAGAGAATAAGACACTACCATTGGACGTTTATTTACTTAAATAATTAGGCAAATAATCGTACTTGTTTTACTTGCAAGTGCATAAGGTCTGTGGTAGCATAGTGTGCAAGTGCGAGATCATTTCCACAAGGATTGGTGAATTTCTATTTAGAATTACTTTTATAATATAAAACAAGATAAAGAAAATATGAGTTTGGATTGATAAGGATAAAACAAGAAACAAGAAACAAGATAATGATAAAAGTGTAGGGCTTTGATATCCACCACTAATTATGCTTTAACATAATAAAACAATATGCCAATGCTTTAGTTATACTCTGAATATTTAATGCTTGCCAACCTAAGGGCTTGGTCCACACCTTAGGCTATTGATCTCCCTAAGCAACGAGTTAGGCATGGTGTATATTCTAACTCTTTTCTTTCTTAAGGGATTCAACATGAGTGTATACTGAGTTGTTCCTTAAGAGAGCATAAGGGCTGTGGAGATCGGCAACCACACGGGACCTAGGGGCTTAGTCCGCTCTCGGTTTCCCCGTGTTGATTAACCCGAGAATTCGGTGTGGATATCTCTTGTTACTAATGTCGAACCCAGGACTCGATCATCCAAATTGATTCAACTAACTAATCCATACCACATGCATCAGTTGATCATACAAACACATATGAGGAATTTAAATAAACACAGGTATTAATCAAGTTAGACATCATCATATAACCATTGTAAAGGCGCCAATATTGAAATATTAAATAAACATAATTAGGGCTTCAACAAAGCCCTTACTAAAAGTTTAAGCACACATAATAAAAATAAAAGAAAGAAGAAACCCGAGAGAAGAGTCGTTAATTCTCCTCCACAGTTTCCTTCTCCAAGCTAAAAGTAAAAGATAAAAGAAGGGATTAGATCCTCCCATTTGTGTGTGCTTTACAGGTGTATTTATAGTGCTTGAGTATTCCTAGCAGGCTCTGGAAACCCTAATTTCCAAAAACACAAAACCTCCTTTATTTCCAAAACTGGTTCTGCCTTTTTACTGTTCACGTCCGTACATGTGCGCTCGATCGCATACGTCTTGTGCTCGATCGCATATGCTGCGCTCGATCCTTCTTGAGTGCGCACGATCACATGTGCGCTCGATCGCATGCAGTAGTGCGATCAATCGCACTTTAACCAGAAGCTGCTCTAAGATTTCCAGGCTTCTTCCTTTAAATGCCAAAAGTGCTCCTTTTTCCCCAAGACCCTATAAAAACATGTGAAACACACAAATGAAGTAAAATAGACTAAATTAACATAACTAAGGACCTAACAAATGTAAATAAGGGGGCTTAAATAATATTTAAGCCCCTATCACACCCCCAAACTTACATATTGCTAGTCCCTTAGCAATACAAGACTAAAAAAAACTAAAGTGAAAAATAACAACATATAGATAGATTTACTGTTTATAGTGTTCACAAAAGTTTTAGGTCTTCACACAAAACTAAGATGTGCATTCATGAGCAGGCTTAACAAATATAAACATATCTTTGGAATGAATAAGAGTTTTGAACGCAAATGACTTTCGTGAGGCAGTTTAAGACATCATAAGTTTGACTTTAGTGTGTGGTAAACTAGCACATAAAAGATTAGGTTTCCAAATAATTCTAATGTGCAGTGTTTCGATAACTCACGATTCACCAAATTTCCTATTAGAATCAACAAAGATGGCATAGATTTTCTTCTTTTCTTTTATTTGTGAGATTTTTTTGCCAAGTTAGTTCCCTTAAGCTTTCTATTTGACTCATGTAATGAGTGTTTAGCCAATGACTCCTAAACCAGATGGTTTTAGGGCATTAGGTGTAAAGACACCCCTAAGGACCTACTAACTCGAGTCAAAAGGCTATGAAACTAACTGGTCTCAATGCTACCAATCAGAATTTCCACCTTTTGACGTGACACTCACTGCTTACAGAGGCAAGAAGGCCAGTTACTCAGCGAAAAGTTCTTTTTAATGATCTTTAGGAGCATTTTTTTCTATTTTTTATGCCAAAATGTTAATATAATAGATTATCTGGTTCACAGTCAAGCAAAATAAACATACAAATCAAAATTACATGTCATACCCCACATAACTATGTGCTAATGTGCTCGTGATAGCTTAGGTCAAAATTGTGAATCCTTAAATGCCTAAAAGTAAGTGATCTATGTTCAAAACTTAATTATTGGCCTATATGTTCAACGTTTTAAGTTCACTTATGAAGTCACATCATATTCTTTGTTTAGATAACCCAAAATTTTTTTTGAAACATAATGAACATACATTTATCTAAAAAAAAAAATTGGGACTTAGTGTGTGCATGTGTTTCAAGTGCGTGTGTGATAGTATCTAGTATCTCCCACTACCCCCAAACTTAAAATACACATTGTCCCCAATGTGTGTGGCATAGAATGATCTGACTTGGGGTATGGAGAACTATGTTGCTTGCTTTGCTTGTGACACACCCCCAAACTTGAACTGGATGCACGCACTGAGTACCTGACAAAGAAAAATAAATGTTGTTCCGGAAAACAAGAAATATAAATACTAGATATAGAAATATAAATATAAACAAAAAAAGAACTAAAATGAAAAGGATAAGTCTGGGGTGCCTCCCATGAGCGCTAAGTTTAACGTCTTCAGCCGGACAAGTCTTATTTTTCCCCAAAACTAAGATTTGCAGTAGCTAGCATAGGAAGTGTCTTATTCTCTTCCATAAAAGCATAAGGTAAGTACTTCGGCAATTGCTTCAACTCCAATTTTGGTGCCTGGACAATAAAAGGGGAAAAAATAGTATTAATAGGCCCAAGAATTTCAAATGGATCAGTGTACTTACTTGGATACTTTGGAGAGGCCTTAAGGAGGTGCACAGTTTTGATGATGTCATCAGTAACATTCTTAAACTCGGGCTCAATATCCGATCTTGTGACACTATAGGTAAGAGTAGTTTCTAATGGATCAACGTGATGGACCTACAAGGCGTTCTTAACAACACCTGGAGTAGGTATTGTTTGGGCTGGAAACTTACCCTACTTTCTTTCACTTGGCTCCTTAATCAATTCCCCCATTTGAATCTCGAGTCTTTGAATAGCTTGCTCATGTCTGGCAGTGGTTTGTTTTTGCTGATCTAGTGAAGTCATCAATGTTGTCATTAGTTGCTGTTGTTGAGTGGTCAATTGCTTTACAAGACTCTCTAGGTCACTATTTTCTGATTTCGGCACTGGTTGGGCTGCTGGTTGGAAGTTTCTGATTTCGGCACTGGTAAGGCTTGGTTGGAAGTTTCTTTGCTATCCTTTAAGATTCAAAGCATTGTGATTGTTGCTCCATGAGAGGTTGGGGTGGTGCTGCCATCCAGGATTGTAGGTATTTGTATATGCATTGTGCAGTCTCTCATAATTTGCTTGCTCTTGATCTGCATATAAATATAAAGGGCAAGTTTCAGAAGTGTGATTAAAACGAGAACATATAGCACATACCTGGAGTGGTTTGGCTCGCGGACTAGGTGAGATGTTTTGAGTAGTCATGGTGTTTATGAGCATATCCAGCTTCCTCTCCATAGTATTTAGATAAGCATAACTAGCTTCCACTGTTGGTGCTTCTCCTTCGAATGAATTAGTTGAAAAACTTCAGTGTAGCAGTTTCAGTACTGCTTCTTGGGTACTTTCTGGAGCTTTTTACGCTCGATCGCACCAAGAACAGCAATCGATCACACTGGGCTTACGCTCGATCGCACAAAGGAGTGTGCTTGATCGCAATGAGGACAGAAAATCCTCCCCTGCACACCTGAACAAAAACAAAAAACAAAAAAAAGGAATAAATCTAATTTTTGATAAAAAATAAAAATAAAACGAAATAAAATAAAATAAAATAACGAAAATAATTCCAAAAAAAAAATTAGCACAATCCTCAGGAACAGCGCCAAAAACTTGTTGGACGTTTATTTACTTAAATAATTAGGCAAATAATCGTACTTGTTTTACTTGTAAGTGCACAAGGTCTGTGGTAGCACAGTGTGCAAGTGCGAGATTATTTCCACAGGGATTGGTGAATTTCTATTTAGAATTACTTTCATAATATAAAACAAGATAAAGAAAATATGAGTTTGGATTGATAAGGATAAAACAAGAAACAAGAAACAAGATAATGATAAAAGTGTAGGGCTTTGATATCCACCACTAATTATGCTTTAACATAATAAAACAATATGCCAATGCTTTAGCTATACTCTAAATATTTAATGCTTGCCAACCTAAGGGCTTGGTCCACACCTTAAGCTATTGATCTCCCTAAGCAACGAGTTAGGCATGGTGTATACTCTAACTCTTTTCTCTCTTAAGGGATTCAACATGGGTGTATACTGAGTTGTTCCTTAAGAGAGCATAAGGGCTGTGGAGATCGGCAACCACACGAGACCTAGGGGCTTGGTCCGCTCCCGGTTTTCCCGTGTTGATTAACCCGAGAATCCGGTGTGGATATCTCTTGTTACTAATGTCGAACCCAGGACTCGGTCATCCAAATTGATTCAACTAACTAATCAATACCACATGCATCAATTGATCATACAAGCACATATGAAGAATTTAAATAAACACAGGTATTAATCAAGTTAAACATCATCATATAACCATTATAAAGGTGCCAATATTGAAATATTAAATAAAAATAATTAGGGCTTCAACTAAGCCCTTACTAAAAGTTTAAGTATACATAATAAAAATAAAGGAAAGAAGAAACCTGAGAGAAGAGTCATCAATTCTCCTCCACAGTTTCCTTCTCCAAGCTAAAAGCAAAAGATAAAAGAAGGGATTAGATCCTCCCTTTTGTGTGTGCTTTACAGGTGTATTTATAGTGCTTGAGTATTCCTAGCAGGCTCTGGAAACCCTAATTTCCAAAAACGCAAAACCTCTTTTATTTCCAAAACTGGTTCTGCCTTTTTACTGTTCACGCCCGTACATGTGCGCTCGATCGCATATGTCTTGCGCTTGATCGCATGTGCTACGCTCAATCCTTCTTGAGTGCGCACGATCGCATGTGCGCTCGATCGCATGCCGTAGTGCGGTCGATCGCACTTTGACCAGAAGCTGCTCCAGGATTTCCAGGCTTCTTCCTTTAAGTGCTAAAAATGCTTCTTTTTCCCCAAGACCCTATAAAAACATGTGAAACACACAAATGAAGTAAAATAGACTAAATTAACATAACCAAGGACCTAACAAATGTAAATAAGGGGGCTTAAATTTGAATATTTAAGCACCTATCAACTACCTGTGCTAGTTGCTGCCAATCTTAGTTTTGGGGAAGAATAAGGCTTGGTCCGGCTGAAGACGTTAAACTTAGCGCTAATGGGAGGCACCAAACAGCTTATCATTTTATTTTTATTGTTTTACATATTTATTGTTATTTATTTATTTTTAGTACTTCTTATTTTCCTGTATTATGTTAGTTTTTCTTTTTTTAGGGACAATGTGTGCATCCGTTCAAGTTTGGGGGTGTGCTATGAGCCATGCCGGCCCAGCTAGTTCTCTATCTCCCAAGTCAGATCTTTCCATGATAGTCACACATTGGAGAAAATGTGTAATTTACGTTTGGGGGTATGGGAGACACATTCACACACCTTGTCCCTGTTTTTTTTTATTATTATTGAAAAGATAAATGCATGGTCATATTGTTTTAAAAATTTTGGTTGACTTAAACAAATATTATGATAAGATTTCATCAGTAAGCTTAAAATATTGAACACATGGTCTAAATAATAAAGTTTTAAAAGTTTAATTACTCACTTTAGGCATTTAAAAATTCACAAGTTTGATCTAATCTGACACGGGCACATTAGTACATAATTGTGTGGGGCATGACACATAATTTTTATATGTATTTTTCCATGGCCTAACTGTAATCGGATGACTTGTTAGATGAACACTTTGGCATAGAAAAAAATTAGAGAAAAATTTTATTATACAAAAAGAGAAAATAAAATGCTCATAATGATCATTAAATAAACCTTCCACTGAGTAACTGGACCTCTTGCCTCAGTAAGCAGTGAGTGTTCACGTCAAAAAGTGGGAATTCTGCTTATAATGATCATTAAATAAAGTTTTCACTGAGTAACTGGACCTCTTGCCTCAGTAAGCAGTGAGTGTTCACGTCAAAATGTGGGAATTTTGCTTGGCAGCATTAAGGCCAGTTAGTTTCGTAGCCTTTTTTACTCGAATTAGTAAGTCCTTAGGGGTGTCTTTACACCTAATTCCCTGAAACCATCTGGTTTGGGAGTCATTGGCTAAACACTCGCTACATGGGTCAATTGGAAAGCTTATGGGAACTCAACATGGCAAAAATCTCATAATAAAAGAAAAAGAAAGAAACAAAACTATGCTATTATTGTGCATTCTAATAGGAAACTCGATGAATGTTAAGACACCGAAACACTACACATTGGAGTTATTTGGAAGCTTCATCTTTTATATGCTAATTCACCAACACTAAGTCAGACTTGTGATGCCTTAACCAACATTTTGTAAGTGATTAGATTTTAAAACTCTTATTCATTGCAAAGATGTGTTTGTATTTTAAGCTTGCTCTTGAATAAATATCACGATTTTGTGTGAGACTTAAATTTTTGGATAGCATGAATGATGGATTTATCTTTGCATCTTTGTTTTTCATTTAGTTTTTAGTTTCTTATTGCTAAGGGACTAGCAATATGTAAGTTTGGGTTGTGATAAGTGCTTAAATATTCATATTTAAGCCCCCTTAATTTACATTTGTTTAGCTATTAGTTTGCGTATTTTATTCCATTTTACTTCCTTTTTGTGTTTTCTGTGTTTTTATAGGTTTTTGGAAGAAATGAAGCATTTTGGAACTCAAAGAGCAAAACTGGAACTAGGAGTTGCAGAAGAGTGCGATCGAGCGTAATGTTTGGTGTGATCGAGTGCACAAGCACTCGTATGCACAAGGTTGCGCTCAAGCGAACACGCATCAGTAAAACATCAAAACAATAGTTCTTATTTTGGAAAGTAGGGTTAGAGTCCTGTTTTGGAAATTAGGGTTTCCATGTGTCTTTAGATCCCTATAAATAGACTTGTAAAACATAGAAACATTATCTTCCTTTTTTTAGGAGCTTATCTCCCTTTTTTAGGAGCTTGTCTCCCTTTTTAGGAGCGTATCTCCCTTTTCGTTTAGTTTTTGTTCGCGGAGGCCGGAGGCCGGACGAGCCCGAAGGAGAGATTGTGGAGACGAATTGACAGCTCTTCTCCATAGTGTTTTTGGGTTTCTTCTTTCCTTTGTATTTTATTTTATGATGTTGTTTAGCATCATAACTATGTGTAACTAATTTTCTAGTAAGGGATTGGTTGAAGCCCTAATTATGTTTACTCAATAATTCAGTATTGGTGCCTTTGCGATATTTGTGTTGTGATGCTTAACTTGATTAATGCCCGTTTTTATTTAAACTCCTCATATGTTTGCTGATCAACATATGCATGTGGTATGGATTAGTTAGTTGAATCAATTTGGATGACCGAGTCTTGGGTTCAACAATAGTAACAAAAGATATCCACATCGGATTCTTGGGTTAATCAACATGGGAAAACGGGAGTAGATACCATGCCCTAGGTCTCGTGTGGTTTTCGATTTCCATAGATCTTATGCTCTCTTAAGGAACAACTCAGTATACACCATGCTGAATCCCTTAAGAAAGAAAAGAGTTAGAGTAGATACCATGCCTAACTCATTGCTTAGGGAAATCAATAGCTTAAGGAGTAGATACCATACCCTTAGGTTGATAACCATTAGGTATTCATGACATGAGTAAAGCATTGGCATACTGTTTTGTTGTGGTAGCATGATTAATGGTGGATATCAAGTCCCTATGCCTTTATCTTTATTAAATTCCAACTCAATATTTATTTCTCTTATCTTTATTTTATTATTGCGAAACTATTTCTAAATCAAAATTTTACCAATCCCTGTGGAGATGATCTTGCATTCACACACTATACTACTAAGTTGACATTGTGCACTTGCAAGTAAAACAAGTTCGATTATTTACTCATTAATTTAGGTAGATAATCGCATAACACTGACCGAAACGGTACGTGATTGATAACATTGGTATAACCTTACTACCATGTGATTCAACCATTAAGTAACAATTGTCTCGTTGTTAGGTCAACATTAGTCAACGTGTTGGTAGAAAAACCCACCAATTGCACCTCTAAAGACAATATAAATCATCAAAATCAACAAACATTTTGGTTCAAAAATTGGGGATTGTTGTTCATGAATAAAGATTATCATCTTTAAATCAATGCTCTTTTTGCGAATTTTGGTTATGTCACTATTTCATCTAGGGTTTCATTCTTACCTAAAAAAACATATTTATAATGCCATGTCAGATTGATTTGTATCCAAGTTTTGGGAATCATAACATTTTTTTAGGGTTTTTTGCATCTGGGTTCATTTTTTAGGGTTGCGTCTTGATTGGTTGAAAATATCATCAATAAACTCGAAAATATTAGGTTTTGAGCATTACTTATTGGTTTTGTTTCTTGATTATGAATATTTTATTAAGTTAGTTGCAATGATTATGCGCATTTTATATTACCCTTTTAAAATTGTTTGTCTATGAATATTCAATTCCATTATTCACTAATTTGAGACTAGTTTAATGGTTCAGTAGACTTAGCTAATAGTTTATATATATATATATATATATATATATATATATATATATATATATATATATATATATATTATGTAGTGATGTTTTATAATGCCTTTTCAAATTGACTGTTTGTGCTATTTAAATGTTATTGCGCCACTGACTTGTCCTATTTTCATTTAAAAATTATTGTATACAGATGGTTCGAATTAGGGATGGAAATGGATGCGAGTGGTTGTGATTACCCCTTCATCCGCATCTGTATTCACAACTATCCACTAACCAGACCGCGTGACTTATTGGTCCAAACCGTCAACCATTGCAAGTGAGGGGGTCAACCACTTCCATCTATTTTCACCCACATATTTTTTTCCCTAAAGATTCTTTAAAACTTGTTTTTCAAGCATAAACTTGTGCATATAATCATATTATCATAAAAAGCTTTGTGTTGTTAACAGACAACACAATGCATATTATCAAATATTCTAAATAAAACCAACAAACCAAAAACCATCCTCATCAAGTCCATTATAAATTATTCTACATAAAAGTTTCCACAAACCACCATCAACAAAAATTCATATTGCAATCTAAAATATATTTTTTATAAGAAATTTAAGGGGTTTGGTAGGACGGGTGGATAGATAAATGTGTGGGTTGCTGGGAAGATAGATCTATAACCCACCCACTCCCTCTCTAGTAAGTGATTTTTACATCTGCATCCACCCACCACTCACGGCAAAAGCAACAAAAAAAAATCCAGTCCAATCAGATTAGGCAGATCAGATTTTCGGTTGATCAGACAGTTATAGTTACCATTAGTTTGGATACTCACTTTGAATTTCACCCTTTATCATGGAGGGTACTTTGTTCATATGACAATTAGAAAATAGTGGTGAAAAAATTGATAGTGTGGAATTAGAGACTGACACTTTAGCGTTTAAGACATTGAGAAAGTTGTTTAATATGTTTGGAAAATATGGTTCTAAGAACACAATGTGGTATATATTACCTGGTATATCTTTAGAGTTCGGTTTATGAAAAGTTCTATGCGATAATGGTGTTGACCTAATGGTTGTAGTGAATGGAGTGTTATTCATCCATGTATATATAACTAAAGATGATGTTATTCTTCATGGTAATGATGATGGGGGATGGAGATATTATTGAGGATTATGTACATGACATAAAGGTACCACTAGGGGATGGTAGTATGATGTTCCTTTGGAATGTGCTAATGATGATTAGCTTATGGAAGGTAGAAATGATGATCAGTCGTTAGAAGGTGGTAATGATGATCAGCCTATATGGAAGATGGTAATGATGAAGTGCTTATGGAAATTGGGATGAATCATAATTGTGAAGAAATTTGTTTGAAAGGTTTGAGATTGGTTTTAACAGAGATGATGATGTCGATTTTGAGGTTAATGATGATGATATTTCATCTGGATAATTAGACTGATAGTGTATATAACACAAATAAAAGTGAATTGTTTAATGGGCTATAAGCACATTTTACGCTGGAGTAAATGCAAGGGTTGGACATGGTATTTATTTTAGGGATAATGGGGACATCACTAAGAGGATTGCACTTAGTTTGAAGAAGAATAGTCTGAAGATGAAGATTTGGTGGAGGAAAATTTAAATGAAAAATGTGATGATCCTGATTTTGAGGTTAAGGATAATAATGTTTCATTTGGATAATCAAATTGAGACAATCTAAATAACACATACAAAGGTGAATTGTTTGTTGGACTAGAAGTAGCAAAAGCTAGTGATATATTTTTTTTCTTGGGATAAATGAAAGGGTTAAACATTGTATTCATTCTAGTGATGAAGTGGCAAAACTGAGGAGGGCAACACTCGGTCTGAAGAAGAAAAGTCTGAAGATGAATATTTGATAGAAGAAAATTTGAATGTAAGATGATGAGTTATCTGAAGTTGATTCTATTGAGTTTAATGAGAATCCACTTAATAATGAAGCCCTTCACTGTGCTATAGGAAATGATGATGAGGGTGGGATGCATTATCCTGAATTCAATGAGTCTAAACCAAAATACACAAAACTCTATGTTAGCTTTAGGTTTACAAACATATTCATTTTTAGGAAGGCATTGAAAGAATAAATTATTAGGAGAGGCTTTGATTACACATTCCAAAAGAATTATAGTTAGAATATTAGTGTTATTTGCAAGGTTAAGTGTTGTTTTAGAGTGCATGCATCTAGAATTAGGGAATGTGGAACCTTTCAACTCAAGACACTCATACCAAGATATATGTGCCCTAGGAAATTCATAACCAAACAAATAGATGCCTTTTATTTAATAGATAGGTATTTGGATGATTTAAGAGACTGTTTTGATTGTAATGTAAAGAAAATGCAAAAGAATATTATAAGGGAGCTAATTGTTGATGTTAAGAAGTGTATGATCTATAGGTCAAGGAAGAATGATGTCTTCCCTAACTTAGTTTTGATTAACTTGATTTGAGACAAATCTAAACTCCAAGAAAGTTACAATATGTAAATAGAGAGAAGAAGAGAAAATTCTAATATATTTGATTGATGCCTTCACAAATGAGTTACAACCCTATTTATACTAGTTTACGACTGTTTAGTAAGCTTAGGTTAGTTATAATTCTTTTTCTATTTAAGAACTCTTTGACTTATGTGTAACTAACTAAATAATCTTGCTTACCCTTTAAGTCTTTTACTTGTGCTATTCGGATGGTGTTGGCTCCTTTCCTTAGAGTCTAAAAGATCTTTTAAGCTCCTAGACAGCTATAGCAACTTATTTCTTATTTATTCTTTTTGACTTGCTATTTTCTTCCTCTCCTCTTAAGTATTTTAGATGTTGCTTGTTGGCCTTTCTAGCAGGTTTATTAATAGTTGTATCAATACTTCCCCCATTGAGAGACATTTTGTCCTCGAGGTGGAATTGTGAAAAACTGTGTTGGAATTGTGTGGCATCTTTCCAAGTAGCTTTTTCTTTTAGTAATCCTTTCTATTGAATTACCCACTATAGAATTCATTTATCATTCTTCCAGATGTGCCTCCCATAAATTATGGCCAATTGGTATCGTCTCCAATGTTGTACAACAATTGTGATTGCAAGGAGTTATCTAATGTATACTGAGGCTACTTATAATGAAGGAAGTAGTTTCTTGCTACAGTATGCAATGGGATGGCCTTGTTTCATAAGGACAACTCATGTGTCATACCCAGATGCATCAGCTTCAAGCATAAATGGTTGAGTGAAATCTAGCAATGCTAGCACTAAAGTTGTTGTCATTGCAACCTTCAAGTTCTGGAATACCTTAGTTGTGCTATCATTCCATTAGAAACTATCCTTCTTGAGAAGGTCAGTTAATGGTGTAGCTAATGAAGCATAGCCCTTTACAAATTTTCTGTAATAGCCAGTAAGGCCTAGAAAGCCTTTGAGCTACTTCACAATAGTTGAAGTAAGGCATTCTAACATAGCTTTGATCTTTTACGAGTCAGGTGCCATCCCTTGAACTGAGGTTATATATCCCACGTAGTCAATTGAAGTTGTGCCAAAAGTTCACTTAGATAGTTTAGCATACATGGTTACTTCTTATAAGTAAAACAACATAATTTTTAGAGGCTCTAGGTGATCCTTCAAGGACTAGCTATAAACTAAAATGTCATCAAAGAAGACTATAACAAACTTGCTTAGGTAGACTTCAAAGAGTTGGTTCATTGTAGCTTGAAAAGTGGAAGGAGCATTTGTTAAACCAAATGGCATGACCAGGAACTCATAGTGGCCATGATGAGTCTTGAATGCTATCTTCTCAATGTCCTCTAAATAGATTCTGATTTGATGGTATCCAGCTCTCAAATCTAGCTTTGAAAAGACTTTAGCACCATGCAATTCACCAATAAGTGCATCCATAGTTGGAATGGGAAAGCTGTCTTTGATAGTGACTGTATTTAACCCCCTGTAATCTATATAAAACCTCAAAGTGCCATCTTTCTTTTTCACTAGCAAGACTGAAGAGTTGTAGGGACTTGTGTTGTGCTGGATGAATCCCATTTATAGCATATCTTTCACCAACTTATCAATTTTTGCCTTTTGAAATTGTGGATACCTATAAGGTTTGATGTTGATAGGAGAAGTGCCATGTAACAATTGAATCTTATGATCCACTCTTCTTGTTGGTGGTAAGCCTTTAGGTTCCTCAAAGACTACCTTGAAATCTTATACAATGTTCTGAATATGGAGATCAATGTTGTCTAGGACAATTAGAGATCCTTGTTCTGGCTGTTGGGGGTTAGTAATGGACATTGACATGAAACAAGAAGATAATGACTTAGTAACTGTCATTTTTCTCAATTTTCTATATCCCACCATATCATTGTCCAATCTTTGTTTGCCTTGTAGCACCACTGGTTTACCCTCCTACACAAATTCCATTGTTAAAGTCCTATAATCAGTAGTGATATGACCTAAATTTTTTAACCATTGTACTCCCAATACAACATTAGTTCTTTGGACAGGTATTGCGAAGAAATTAATATTAAACTTGTGGTCTTGTAACCAAATTTCTACAGTATGACACATCCCAATGCAAGACAAGTATTCACTATTTCCTACTTGTACTTTGAAATGTTGTGAAGGTGTAATATTCAGTTCCAAGAAGTGTACCACTCCTTCTTGGATAAAATTATGTGTACTACCTCTATCTATTAGTATTTGTAAGGTATGAGCCCAAATCTAGCCTTCTAATCTTAATTTTTGAGGTGATGCATGCCCCATAAATGCATGAAAACTAATAGCATGATTAGTGTCAATACCTAGAAGCCAAAATTCTCGATTGTTGGACTCTTCCAGTGTGTTATCCTCTTCTGGCTCCATTCCTTCAAGGTAACATAGTGTGTTTTGTTTCTTGCACTTGTGTCTAGGGCTATACTTCTCATCACAGTTGAAGTATAGTCCTTGTTTTCCTTCTCAACTATTTCTCTTATGGTGTAAGCCTTTTGACACTGGCTCTTAATCCTGGTAGTGGTGGTGTAAGCTATAGCACATGTTTAGAGCCAAGAACATAAGGGGTAGGGAATTTTCTAGGACCTTAACTTCTAGGGGACATATATCTCTCAGCTTCCTCTACCTTCACCATTCTTGCTATGATGATTGCTTCATGTAAACTAAGAGGTCTTTGTAGCAAGACTTCTCTCTTTATTGAAGGTTTAAAGCATGAAATGAAACAATTCTTTAAAAACTGTTCAGTGAGGCCAAGGACCTTGCAAGATAGCGCTTCAAACTTATCTTCGTAGTCTTGTACATAAATGTGTTGTAGGAGAATGGTGAGGTTGCCTTGAGGATCATCAAAGAGAGAAAGTTCAAAACTTTCTTGTAAAGCCTGAACAAATTCTTTCCAACCCCTTAGTTGGTTACTCTGGTACATCCATTGATACCAACTTGATGTTGATTCATCCAAATGGAAAGAAACCATAGTGAGTTTCTAAGAATCCAGAATTTGATGACACACAAAATATTTTTCCACTTTGAACAACCAATTTGAGGGATCTCTATAATTAAATATTGGAAAGTTTAGTTTGAGTTTCTTAAATGGGGTGGAATTTTGGTATGAACAGTATTCTTCTTCTTAATTTTCGTGAGATAATGTTGCATGAGGCTTAGATTTGTTGTAATAGGTCAATATCATATTGCATCTTGGATAGTTGTTACTGGAATTGCTGATTGACAGAAGCTATTATATCTTCCTTTAATTGCTTCTGAAATTGAGCCATTCTCTCTCATGAGAACTCATTGTTCTTTGATCTTGTTCCTTCAATCATTTTGAGTGAGTAGGTGGTGAATTTATAGAATGTGGCAAGTGTTTGAGGGAATTGTGAAGGTGAAGAAGATGATAGAGTCAGTGAAAGCACTAATGATGCCTTCCCTAACTCAATTTTGATTGACTTGATTCAAGACAAGCCTAAACTCCAAGAAAGTTAAAAGATGTAATTAGAGAGAAGAAGAGAAATTTATGATTTATTTGATTGATGTATTTACAAACGAGATACAACATTATTTATGCTAGTTTAGGACTATTTAGTAACCTTAGGTTAGTTACAAGTTCGTTACAATTTTGTTCCTCTCTAACAACCCTTTAACTTATTTGTAACTAATTAACTAACTAACTAATCTTGCTTGCCCTTTGAGTCTTTCACTTGTGCTATCCGGATGGTGTTAGCTCCTTTCTTTAGAGTCTTAAAGATCTTCTAAGCTTGTGGACAGCAGTTGCACCCTATTTCTTATTTCTTCTTTCGACCTGCTAGCCTTCCTCTTCTCTTAAGTCTTTTAGCTGCTGCTTATTGGCTTTTCCAGTAGGTGTATTAGTAGTTGTATCAAATTGTGCTAAGGAAAAAGTGCAAGGTGAGCACAAGGAACAATATGCTAAGCTTTGGGATTACTATAGAGTGAGTTGAACCTTTATATCTGACAAACAAAAGGTCGGTCACACTATCTATACAAGTTTTAAACTATAATGACAACTTCAATCTCTGCTAATATTAACTTTTTATGATATGTTATTAAATGCAAATAACTAACATATCTATATATGTCACTAATTGTAAGGACTAGTTGAGGGTTTTGTAACAGTGTTGCTGGATGTAGAGAATTGGTATTGTATGAGGAACATGTATGCCAACTTCAAAGTTAATTTCAAGGGGAAGAATTTGAAAGAAACACTTTGGAGAGCTGCAACTGTTAGAAGTATGAAAGAATGAGAGTTTCATAAGAAAAAGCTTAAAAATTTAATGATGATTCTTATAAATAGGTAATAGAAAAGAATCCAAGGGGTTGGGCAAGGTCACATTTCTCCACATATAGCAAGTGTGAAATAATGATGAACAACCTGAGTGAATTCTTTAATGGATAATTGTCTTGAAGTAAAGGGCATGCCAATACTGTCAATGATGGAGTGGATTAGGAAGATAATAATGAGTAGAATCCATATGAAAAGAGTTAGTATGGAGAAGTGTTGGGAGTTTTAAATTACTCGCAAGCGCACGAGTCATTTGCAATATAGTGTTTGCAAGTGCGAGGTCGAATCCATAGGGAATTGCGTCCTGAAAATTGATTTTTATCTAAACTAAACCTATTTTAACCTGATTCTAAATTTTTGAATTATATTTTGCAAAAAAAAAAAATATAAACTTAAACTAAATTGATTTGAAACAAATAAAAAAGATATTAAGGTTTCTGAATCCACCCCACCAAAGTAAAGCATATATTTTCATCTTCTATATAAAAGTAATCTATCAAATAATTCCATGAATCCACCATTATACAAATCGCAGCGAATATCCTAATTCAACCAAATCATCCAATGTATCCCTTTAGAATCACAATGGATATCCAATTTACTTTGGATGATCCACCGTATTCGGCAAATAAAACACAAGGAATATCCAATTTGAACAATTTAAACACAATCAATCATAAGAATTTACTCAAACAATTGAAACAGAACATTAATACTAAAAATATCAGAATTGTACGAACATATCTAAAAATATTATGCCAAACAATGGTGATGCTTCATCTTCAACCTTAGATGAAGGTTATGCTTCTTATGATTATGAAACTAATTTCACAATTAAAGTGCTAAACATAAAACTTTAAACTCAAAAGAAATAAATTAAAACTGACTATACATGGATAGAGAAATTCCACTCGCAGCTGCTGTGCTGTGCTTTCCCCCTTTGGTAGCAAAGCCTTCCAGATTGCACACAAAAATCCTCTAGATTGAAATTTTTTTGATGAAATAAAATGGAGCTTTTATAGGGGAACTCCATGAGTGCAATTTGTTTCCAATCCGATGTGGGATGTAGGATTTAAGCCTTCACATGCCCTTCAAAACTTTTGCCCACGCTGAAATCTCGCACAGCCTGACCTTTGTCTACTAAAACTGCCACAACTTTCTCTAGAAAAATCATATTTATGAGCCATAAAATTTCCCCAAAAATAGACATCTGGATCTTTCCAAGCATATATTGCTCATCTTTTGGTTCTTCCTAAATAATTACAGTTTAATCCGTAAAAATCACTTCTGCCACGCTGAAATCACACACAGTCTGACCTTTGTCTACTAAAACCGCCATAACTTTCTCTAGAAAAATCATATTTATGAGCCATAAATTCCTCAGACAATAGACATCTGGATATTTTCAAGTATATATGGCTCATTTCTTGGTTCTTCCTGAATTAATACAGTTTAATACTAAAAAATGACTGATCTGTACAGGCAATTATGCCAATTTAGTGAAACTCATTTCCAAGTGCTTGTAAACTTATAAAACAACGAAAAAACAACTCAAAGTAAAAAATTTCTAAACTAATAAATGTAAATTAAGGGGCCAAAATATGCAATATTTGGCACTCATCATGAAGTATAGAAGCAAGAGAAATATGGAAAAGTGTGCAGGATAATCATTAGTTAAAAAAAAAGAATCATGAATAGTTGAACAAGTGTAGTGCTATGGAAGAGATAGTTAGGAGGATTGCATACATTTTCTCTCTTCATATTTAAGTTGAAGAGATATGTACAAGGATTTCATATCTCTTTTTACTCACACGTGAAGAGTTGAGTTGGTCTCTACCGAGTTGGTAAAGACCAACTCAATTGGTGAAATGTCCAAAATCTCACAAAAAGTGAAAAAAGTATATAAATGAATGGGTATTTAAGTCAATAAGAATTACACAAAATGGAATAAGTCTCTTAACTCCTTTTATAGCCCACGTGGAAATCTACCTTAACTGCCTACCTACTTTTGTAAGAACCATCCACTTTTATTCTTTATGCAAAAAAAAAAAATTCCCCTACTTTCTCCAATTGCTATGGTCTCTATTTGAATTGTAAAAAAGTAATGTGAATTTGTCTCTTAAAGATTACTATTTTTGCACATTTTCTTTTGTGATGAAAGAAAATGGATTGCAATGAATTAAAATATTTTGTGATATTTTTTTATATTTTTATCATCATTTTTTGTATCTGTTCCTTGAATCTGATAAGTTAATACTCTGTCTTTCTTGAACACATTCTTTTTTTTATTACATTTTTATCTTTTCAATAATATATATATATACTCAAATTTTCATCTTATGTTTTTAAGTCTCCCTAAAATGATAAAAATTATTTGAATAATTTCTTAATTGTTTTATGAATACACAAATTCATCAAATTCAATGATAAGTAACACATGTATATGTGACAACCTTTAAAAGAGTAGTACAACACGCGCATGTCACACTGCTAGTTTGCTTTGAATGAAACCTTTTTCTTTTTTTTTCCATTTGAGCTAATCTAATAAGAATTTAATTATTTAAAGATACTATCACCAGTAGTGGAAATTCAGACTTCCCAAACACTCACGTTCCCATATATTGAACACATGCAGTGTTAGTATGAAATTCCAGTACATGTAATACACGTATGATGAATATTGAACAATCGCAACCCTACATAAACTGTTAAAATTTTCCCTAATCACTGTAAAGAATACTAACTATTGTTATTATTATTAGGAATTAAATTTTTATTCTACCCATAATATAAAGATATTCGGTAAGCAGGATTAGGATTATGGTTCTCATCTTCTAAAGTTAAGAGGACTAGTATTCCTTTGTATATTAGGAGAATTCGAGTTTAAAAGGGATTTTCAAGAGAAAGCCCTAATTTCATCTTAAGTTGTGTGCTATAGTGAGAGAAAGAGAGAGGATGAAGATTTCACAGTGGAGTCATCTCCCCAAATATATCATAAGGTTTGTACTTAAACAATTCTATTGGCCAGAAAAATTTGTTTGGGTTTAGTTTGCAAGAATTGGGTACTAAACTCTCAACCCAAACTGCATCCTAAGATTTAGAGCATTGAGAAATTGCCATAGGTTATGTTTTACCATTGGCATAGAAGTTGCTATGGCAGAATCCATAGCGTGTGAAAACTGGTTGAACTTTGTGGCCAAAAAAATTATGTTGTTGAGGAAACAATGAAGAGTGAAAAAGATAAAGGATTTTGTTTGGCCAAAGATTTGTGCTTCAAGATATGGTTGGGTTCTTTTCTCATAGGCCAAAATAGATTATCCTTGAATCTTGTTCTTCTTGTATTGTCTTTTCACCAACGAGTTTATTATGTTGCCAAAAATGGATGATAAATACTCAGCTCAAGTCACCATTTCTTTGGATTTCGGTTCTCCATATTATGTGGTCTTTTGTGTGCATTGCAACCTAAGTATATTGAACAACAAGTTCTACATTAGCACGTGCAAACTAGGTGATACTACTTGGATCGATTCATTAGAATCGGGGTTTAATAACTATGATGTTGATATAGTAGATGTGGTCTACAATAATGGATTTTCTATGTTCGTTTTACTCATGGAAAATTGGGTTCTTTTAACCTTGCAATAAAAAATGGACATTATTTACTTCATAGTGGGAGACTAACAATTTTTCTTGCAATAACTTTATGGTTCCTTGTTGTGATGATTATATTCGATTACTAAAGAAGACACTCAATACAAATCATTGGGAAATCTTATGGCTTGATTTCTCAACTAAGTGTTGTGTTAAAGAAAAAAAGGCTAGAAAATCAAGCGGTGTTTCTCGGTCACACATCTTTCTCTGTTCCAGAAACTGATGAATTACTCATACTAGACAACATAACTATTCATTGTTACTATGATGCCATAGAGAACAAACTCCCTGATTTTTATGATTGGATAACAAAAACATTAAAAGAGTTGGAACATACTTGGATTGAGCTCTCTGTGTCAGGTATTTGTAGAGATGAGAATTTTGACTTGGATTCGTTGGACCCACTATTTGTACTCGTTAAAATATGGGTATGGGCATAAGTTTAATGACTCACAAAAAATTTACCCGCATCTAACCCGGGTCGGATTTACTCGTAAGTTCACGGGTTGACCTGTGAAAACTATAAAAAAAAAAAAGTAAAGTTGACATTTCGTTTCATTTTATAAAATATCAAAATATTCCTTTTCTATAACTCAAAAAAACTATCCTTTTTATACATGTTTAAAAAGCTAGCTATTGTCTATGGTGTTGGCTATTACATATTTGTATGGGTGTTTGCTCCTATTGATGCTAGTTATGCATGAGGTGCATGAGGTGCATGAATTAAATATGGTGTTGGTGTCAATTACAAAGAAAATTGTGAATAATTTTTTCACATAGGTAATAACATCATTTTAGCTTTTGTTTAGATGTATAAATCATTTTAGCAGTGCTCTTCTACCTGCTAAGGCCAATAATATTAAAGACTACAACACTAGGTAGATTAAAACACTTCTTCTACTCATGTTGAGCCATAGTGATATTGTCATAACGAAACAAAAACTTGAGAAAAGAAAATAAAGAAAGAAAAAAACAATGTAAGATAAATAATATATTACTAATATTATTTTTTTTATGATAGTTTTTATATGTCAACCAAATAAAATATTATTTAAATGAAGAAAATATTAATAATATTGAATATATTTTGTATTAAAAAAAATATATAGGTCACCCATGAAAATGTTGGTCGAGCATAGATGAAGAAAAGTATACCCATTTAAGACCTAGTATTTTTTACCCGTATCTGTTTGACCCATGACCCATGATGAGTTGCCCACACCTGGCCTAGCCCGGCCTGGCCCAACCATTATCCACCTTTAGGTATCTGGAGAGTGTGAGACTTATTGCAGTCTACTTCATAACAAATATTAATTTATGAAAATTTGATTATATAAATCATATCAACATTAGTCAACTTTAGCTATACATTTGACTGGCATATGTGTCACTAAATGACACTATTTGCTGCTGAGGTTGCAAAAAAAGCCAATTAATTTCACCTTTAAAGTCGAAATACCCCTCCATTTCCATAAACACTAAAAAATCATCAATTCATCTTCATATACATATTCATTCCCACTCTTAGAACAAAAATTAGAACCCTAACAACTCTCTGCAAGAAAAATTAGAACCCCAACACTATAGATCATCAAAATCAATAGATAAAAAAAAACATTTTGGTGCAAAATTTTGGGATTACTGTTTGTGATTGAAGATTATCATCTTCGAATCTTTGTGCTCCTCTTGCAAAGATTGGTTAAGTCACTATTTCACCTAGGGTTTCGTTTTTACATTAAAAAAACTGCCAGTGCTACGTAAGGTTGATTTGTATACGGGTTTTGGGAATCCTAACATTTTTTAGTTTTTTTTGCATGTGAGTTCATTTTTTAGGGTTTTTGTGACTTGATTGGTTGAAAGTGTCATCAATAAACTCGAAAATATTAGGATTTGAGCATTATTTATTGGTTTTGTTACATTATTAAGCATAATTTATTGAGTTTTTTTCTATATATATTTTATCGAGTTAGTTGCAATGGTTATGTGCATTTTATAATGCCCTTTTAAAATTGTTTGTCTATGAATATGTAATTCCATTATTCACTAATCTGAGACTTTTTTAATGGATCAATGGACTTAGTTAATGGTTTATATGTTATGTAGTGATGTTTTATAATGTCTTTTTAAAATTGATTGTTTGTGCACATTTGAATGTTATTGCACCACTAACTTGTCATAATTTGCATTTAACATTGTTTTATGCAAATAGTTCAGATTAGAGATAGCAATGGATGCAGGTAGTTGCAATTGCCCCTTCATCTGTGTTTGCATCCAAAACTGTCCACCAACCAGATCTGGTGACAGTTGTTGGTGCAAACTATTTACCACTGCAAGTGATGAGGGGTCAATCGCATCCACCTGCTTCCACCCACATATTTTTCCCCTAAAAATTCAATAAAACCTGTTTTTCAAGCATACAGTGCATATAATCATATTATCATCAAAAAGGCTTTATGTTGTCTTTTAACAATACAATGCATATTATCAAATATTCAAAATAAAACTAACAAATCAAAAAACATCGTCATCAAGTTGGTTATAAATCATTCTATATAAAAGTTTCCAAAAACCAACATTAACAAATACTCATATTACAATCCAAAACATAATTTTTTTAAGAGAGCTTTTATAGGGAGATTGGTAGGATAGTAAATATATAAACAAATTACGGATATCGATAGATTCATGGAATCATTTGATAAATTCTTTCTATATAGAACATGCATAGGATGGAATTGCTTGTCGATTGTAGGAACAAAGTCAAGAAAATATATGCTTTAATTTGGTGGGGTGGATTTAGAAACTTTAGTATTTTTATCATTTGTTTTAAATCAATTTAGTTTAGCTTATATTCTTTGCACGACACAGTTCAAAATTCGGAACTAGGTTAAAATAGGTTTAGTTTAGATAAAAAAACTATTTTCACAATGCAATTCCCTGTGGATTCAACCTCACACTTGCACACACTATATTGCAAATGACTCGTGTGCTTGCGAGTAATTTAAAACTTACAACAAGTTTTTGGAATTTTGAAAGGCGAGTGGATATGGGTGCATGTTGGTAAATGTGCTAGCGGGTGGGACGCTGGATCCGCAACTCACCCACTCCTGCTCCGATAAGTAACTTTTACATCTGTATCCACTCACCACGTATGGTTGTAGACAATTCATTTTATACCCATCTAATTGATTACTTTCCCCTTGAATTTAAATGAAAATAGCTAAGAAATAAATGATTGAGACATTAGAAGTGATTTGTGATAAGAAATTTATAGAATTATAGCTATATGCACATGCCAAACTCTACTAAAATTAAACATGGGAAAAAGTAGTAAGAACACTAGGTTTTAGGTATGTAGAAAGAAAGAAAAACATGACTAAGCAAATATGGGCATCTATGCTACTAGACCACCCCTAGTGCCACTATAGAATGGCGTAGGTCAGATAGAGTAGACTTCAAATCAAAATTTTGGGTTGATAAGTAGTTTGCACAGAACCTCAAAAAGACCAAGTTAAAACAGTTCTGTAGTTGGAGTAGTATTGAAGCTTACACTATTTTAGAGTGATATAAGAGCTTCCTATGCCATTCTAGAATGGTGCAGATTGCAGATAAGGTAAAAAAAATTGATAAATTTTTTACTTGCCTTATCTTATCCTTTAAATTCTGTGGATTAGCTCAAAGTGATTAAATCAGCTCGAAAGAATTTTGTTTTTATCTACAAACCTAAAGACCTACCTGTGTACAACTCACCTTGGGTTCATTATTTAAAAAATAGAAAATCATGGAGAGAAGTAGAAAAAAAGGTTGATCTTATACTTAGTTTCGTTTATTTTCTCTATAAAATAATTTCAGTGATCATTAGTGATATTACAAAAGCTTTTAAGCATTTGAATGAATCCAAAAATAAGTGAGGTTTTTTAATTAGGTTTATTTAAACATAAAGGAAACACTTGAGTGAGAATTTTCCATTTAATCATTTTTTACCAACATCGTGCTAATCCATAATTGAAGAAAGCAACTATTGCAGTCATCAATAATAGTAAGAAACAGCATCTTCTTCTCGAGATCTTCAAGAGAGAAAAAATAATTCCAACATCCATATCTAAGTTTGGAGGCAAGTGCGGACTAAGAATATGTGATACATTGATCTAGTGTTGCTCCCTAAAGGTATGTGTGGATGAATTTATTTTTTAAAACTGTGATTTGCATGTTTTTAGTGAAATGGCATAAAATAATTTATTGGATGATTTGACATGAGAAAATATATATGAATATGATTGAACATGCTGAAAATGATGATTTAATGATCACATGAGAATAAAAATTGTATTGTAACGAGATCCACTGTAGGTTTTAAGCTAAGGTTTTATCAAGGTATGTGTTTCTTCCATTCTTTTTTGCTGAAAAATTAATTGTAACTTCGAAATTTGGTGTGCAAGTAAATTGTTAAAGAAAATTTTCGTTTTTGTGTTGCATGAAGGTTGTGCTATTCTAGAGTAGTGCACAAGCCTATGGACAATTCTAGAAATGTGTAGGATATATTGAAGTTCAACCGTGCTAATTATTTTCTAGTAACTTTCTGCTATTGTGTGCACTCCGTCTGTCATGTCAAAATTACTGATAGCACGCTTAAATATGATGAACACCAATAAGCTTGATTATGTATGCTAATTGAATAAGTTGTGATTCTAATCTCAAATATGATTTGTTGTGGTCAATTTCTTGTTGTAATTAACATGATATTACTGGAAGTTCATTTATTTATGCATACTCACATAATTGGTTGAGAACATGATTCTTTGTTTGGTGCACTTGTATATATATTGCTTAATTGCTTTAATATAAATTGTTACCAATTCATCATAATGTTGCTTAATTCTTATTGTTGCTTTTGAGAATGATCATGGAAGGAGAATTGAGGAAATACAATTAAATGATTTCTATTTAAATTATCCCTTAATTGAGTAAAAATAGAGGCTAGATCCTTTTTTGGTCTAGGTGCGTGGGCCTTCTCTTCCTTTTGACCTTCTTCTAGTGTACACTAAGTCTTGAATCCGATCTTTCTCTCTCTCTCTCTCTCTCTCTCTCTCTCTCTCTCTCTCTCTTTGACAAGTAGCTAGGGGTGGGTTTTTAGTTCACTAAATTAACCGAGTGATGACTCCAATCAAGTTTTCCTACCTTTGACTTTGTGTCTCAAGTTCGTTACTTTTTTATTGGGGTCTACCATTCTGATTAATTCTTGTTCAAAGAGATAGAATTAATGAGGCATTGATACATTTATGAAGGGTTTAAAGAGAAAATACCTTATAATCAATTGGCACTTAAAAGCGCGCCTCACATGAGAAGCCCCTTTATTATTAATGAAGGATTGTGAAAAGCGTTATACAACTCTTGATTTTCCAATCATGTTGAACCATTCCGATCCACACCCTCACTTTATCACTCTTCCTTTAGAGGTTAAGCTAGAGTTGTGGCAGAGGTAGGAATCTCTAGTGGGTTATCTCCGCTATAGTTGGCGATTCCGCTGGGGACTTAACACTCGAACACTTACTCTTAAAAGAATATTTAAATAAAAACTTTTTACTTTATTTTCTTGTGACATTATTAACAACCTTAGGAAACCACCAAGGTTGGGGGCTTGGTGTAGCTACGTTCTTGATGCGGAGTTGTTACCCTGGTTCCCTTCTTACTCTATGGTGGTGGATTCGGTGCACCAAAAGACTATCGAGTATTGCTCGAACATGATGTAGCAAGGGGCTACCATGGGAGGTATATATGATGTCCTCTTCCATAATGACCAAACCTATTATACTATTCACTAGATAAACTAGAATTCAATCTAGATAAATCAAAGACTTTGTGTGTTATGCTTGAGCATCCATGTGTTAGCATGCATCATGATTCCCTATATATGTTACCCTCATCCCTTTCACATGACATGTATCAAGTCATTCATGCATTCATAATAATGTGTAAGTCATTCACACTAGGGTGTTTGCATTTTAGGAAAGAATAGATCCAAACGAGAGTCAATCCACTGTTAGTTAGAGTCAACTTGAAGGTTCAAAAAGGTTATTAAGAGTCTTCAAGTATAACTATGGCAACATCCAATGATGTCACTATTAAGAGGATTGAAGATGTTTTGATCAAGCAGATAGAAAAGGTTGATATTCTAGAGGAAGCCCAATCTAAGAAGAATGCAGTAAATGAAGATGTGTATTATGATGAAGATGAAGAAAATGGGGTCGAGTCTCACAAGGATCCTGTAACGACCCTTCTCGGGTTGGCCAACCCCCAAGACAGTGTTGTCACATTTTGAAAATTCCACACGACACATGTATGCAACAATTAAAATAATACTAATAAAAAGTTTTACATCAATCATCAACCCTTACCAAGGGATATACATCATTCTGATCTTAACTTAAACATTATACATAACGTAATATGCATGAATATTTACAAATAAATTTTTATTTTATTTTCTCATTAGCCTGAGGATGTGGACACATATGTGGCTTACAGAAAATGATTTTGTTTGAAACTTAACTCATCAAACTATCTGTCCTGCCTACTACCTGAAGTCATTATACAACGAGGAGTAAGCTTCACAAGCTCAATGAATTAAATTTACTAGAAGTATTCAATTTTATACTTCCAGTTACATTTTATAATTCAATTACTTCAAAAAAATCTTCCGATATTCATTCACCTTTTTCCCCAAATAATTTAATAACAATATTCTGTAATCACCACTCAATTTCATAATTCTCTTATTACCCAATCTCTTCTTAAGTTACTCATCAGACATATTTCCATATTTCTTCCTTAGCATATTTGTCTCTCTGTGAGACTCATTCCTCTATCAATAGATTTACAATCATAAATAGCACTTTAACATATCAAGCAATAACAATCGATATTTAAAGTAAATGCAATGCGTGAAGTTAAATATTATTATTATTGGGAATGTCTTCCCACAAGTCGACATGTTTTATCTTAGACTGGTTGCCTTCCCGGTTCTTTCATTCTCATTTAGATCGGTTGCCTTCTCGGTTCTTTTATTCTCATTTAGACCGGCTTCTCTCCCAGTTCTTTTATTTCATGCATATACATATGAATAATAAATAAAAACAAGCATGTATTCAGACATTTAAACTAGCTATCCTGATTATTCTCAAATTAATATTTGAAAATTTTCACTAAATTCTTCGCCTCATAATCATATCAAATCATCCACCATAGCTTGTCAAGAATTTCATTTATCAGCTTTAATATTAAATCAACTCATTATTTTAATAATATTACTTCTCATATAATAATTTTTCTATACATTCATTATTTCAATCATACCTATCAACCAATTTTTCATCTACCACCAAAGCATAAGTTAATAATTTATTCCAATATTATTACCATATATTTCATATTTATCTTGATTACTCAAAGTAAATCAACTCACCACGTAGCACTTGGCACTACCAGTGGATCACTTCCTTGCATTTGCTGCTCCTCTCAGCAATTTTCTCCGATTGCTAATCGTCAACACCTGATATAATATTTATATTAAAATTTTAATTTATTTTTCAATTCTTCCATAATTCACACCCTTTGAAAATTCTCACTTTGAATTCCGAGAAATTTCATGTATGCCAAAATTTCAAAAATAAACTTCACGTTATTACCTTATGTTTTTCGTAGAGCTTCCCGTGATTCTCTATAAAATTATCCCGTAAATCCCTTCAAAATTTTAAAAATTTTCAAAACAACACTCAGCACTCCCCTCCCCCCTTCTTGCCATGAAATGACCTTGCTGCCTTACATGCAACCTTAGTCTTCTTTTGGCAACAGGTGTTGCCACCTATTGCCACTTTTTTTTTTCATTTTCATTTTCTTTACCCCACCACACGTCCGTTTTTTTAAGAATTGTTTTATAAAAATTAAATCTTTCGCATATATATTATTTTCACTCCATGTCATATTTATTAAATTACTTCTTTAACCTTTCTTTACGAATACGGGTATTACAATTCTACCCACCTTACAAAAATTTCGTCCCCGAAATTTCCTTACCGAATTCATGAAAGAGTAGGGGGTATTCTTTCCTCATTCGTGCTTCATGCTCCCAAGTGACTTCTTCGACATCTTTGTTCCACCATAATATTTGAATCAAAGGAATGATTTTATTGCGCAAGACTTATTCCTTTATGTCTAGAATTCTGACCAGTACTTGCATAAAAGTCAAATCTTCTTGAAGTTCTATCGTCTGATTCGAGATACTATGGGATTCATCGTGTAAGTACTTCCTCAACAGTGGCACATGAAACACATTATGTAATTGCTTTAACTCTGAGGGCAAATCCGATCGATATGCTACTGGTCCATTTCTCTCAATCACCTCATATAGCCCTACAAATCTCGAGCTCAACTTTCCCTTCTTTTTAAAACTCAACACACCCTTCCACAGAGATATTAAAAAATACCCAATCACCAACTTGAAACTCGAGAGTTCGTCTTTTTTTATCAGTATATCCCTTATATCTGTTCTGTGATGCTCTAAGGTTCTCCTTAACTAGTTTGATCATCTTAGTAGTCAAATCTATCATTTCCAGACCAAATGTCTTTCTCTCTCCAACTTCTTCCCAGCATACTGGAGTTCTACACTTTCTACCATATAAAGCCTCAAATGGTGCCATCCCAATACTAGTTTGATACTAATTATTGTCTGCAAACTCGATCAAAGGCAAATAAGCATCCTAGCTCACTGAGAAACTCAATACACTTGCCCTCAGCATATCTTTTAGTATTCTGATGATTCTCTCCATTTACCCATTAGTTTGTGGATGGAAAGCTATACTAAACTGCAATTGCATACCCATAGCTTCTTGAAAACCTTTTCAAAACTTGGAGGTAAATCTAGAATCTCTATCTGATACAATGCTAAAAGGTACTCCATGTAATTTTACTATCTCCGCTCTTACAATTCATATAACTTTTTAGGACTCCAGGTAGTTTTAATAGGAAAAAAATGTGAAGACTTAGAAAGTCTATCTACTATAACTCATACAGCGTCATGTCCTCTTTGGGTACGGGGAAAACCAGAGACGAAATCCATACTCACATTTTCCAATGGCCACTCAGGTACTGGAAGAGGTTGTAATAAACCTGCTGGATGTCTATTCTCAGACTTCACCTACTGACAAGCCAAACATCTAGAAATGTATTCCACTACATCCTTCTTCATCCCTGACCACCAATAATTCTGTCTCAATCCTCAGTACATCTTATTATTACTCGGGTGCATGAAATATACATAATCATGAGCTGCCCTTAGTATCTCATTTCTCATCTCCACATCATTGGTAACACAAACTCTCTGCCCCAATACCACCATACCATCTTCTCTAATTCTAAACTCAGTTGGCTTCCCACTCAACACTTCCCGTTTTTTCTTCTCTATCCCCTCATCTCTACCCTGTATCTGTAATAAATGATCAATAATAGAAGATTGTACCACCCTATTCGCCATCAATACTCCTCTATCATTGACACTTAACTGCATCCTCATTCTTCTTAATTCTATCATCAAGCTAGTATTATAACTACCAATAGCAACTAATCTCCCTGTAGCATTTCTACTCAAGGCATCAGCTACTACATTAGCCTTTCCTGGATGATAATGAATTTTACAGTAATAATCACAAATCAACTCCATCCACCTCCTCTGTCTCAAATTCAACTCATTCTGGGTTGGTAAATGCATCAAGCTTTTATGACCGGATAAAAATTTCACAATTGGCTCCATATAGATGATGTCTCCAAATCTTCAAAGCAAAAACTATGGTTACCAATTAATCATGGGTCGGGTAATTCCTCTCATGGTTCTTCAATTGCCTAGATGCATAAGCTATAACTTTTCCATGTTGCATCAAAACACATCCCAACCCCTGATGTGACGTGTCACTATATATCACAAATCCTTCATCACCAGAAAGAAGCACTAATACTAGGGTAGTAGTCAAATTTTCTTTCAACAGTTGGAAACTTCTCTCACATTCCTCTGACCACCTAAACTTCACTTCCTTCCTGGTCAATCTAGTCAATGGTCTAGCAATCATAGAAATTTTTTGGATAAATCTCCTATAATAACCAGCCAACCCCAAAAAGCTTCTAATTTCAGTTACACTCGTGGATCTTTCCCAATTCAACACTGCTTCTACTTTCTGTGGGTTAACTGCTATTCCCTCTCCCGGCACAATATGCCCCAAGAAAGATATTTCACTCAACCAAAACTCACACTTAGAGAACTTTGCATATAATTTATCTCTCCTCAGAATTGCCAACACTATCTCTAAATGATGCATATGATATTCTTCCTTCTTGGAATATACCAGAATATCATCAATAAACACAATCACAAATCTGTCCAATAATGGTTTAAACACCCGATTCATTAGATCTATAAATGCTGTAGAAGCATTAGTCAACCTAAATGGCATCACCAGGAACTCATGATGGCCATAACCTGTCCTAAAAGCAATCTTAGGCCTGTCCCCCTTATTTATCCTCAATTGATGATAACCCAATCTCAGGTCTATTTTAGAAAACACCCTAGCTCCCTGTAACTGTTTGAAAAAATCATCTATCCTGGGAAAAAGATATCTATTCTTGATGGTGATCTTATTCAACTATTTAAAATCAATACACAACCTCATTGTCCCGTCATTCTTTTTAACAAACAACATAGGGGCTCTCCAAGGTGACATACTAGGTCAAATAAATTGTTTATCTTGTAACTCATGAAGCTGAACTTTCAACTCTCTCAATTCAACTAGTGTCATTCTATAAACTGCTATAGATATGAGTGCTAATCCTGGAACCACTTCAATAAAAAAAAAAAACTCAATCTCCTTATTTGGAGGCAAACCAGACAACTCCTTAGAGAATACGTCAGAAAAATCTTTCACTATCAAGATTTCTTCTAACTTTCTACTTTCTTTGCTAGAATCCATCACATATGCCAAACACCCCTCACAACCCTTCTTCAACAATTTATTAGCAGTTAAGGCAGAAATAAGAGAGTTAGCAAGTATCTTATGTTCTCCCTGAAAATTAAACTCCTCTTGTCCGGGTATCTTGGACACCACATTTTTCCTAAAACAATCTACCCAAGCATGATATGCAGATAACCAATTCATCCCTAGAATTAAATCAAAATCAATCATATCTAAAGGTAATAAATCAACTTCAAATTCTCTATCAGCAATATTAATCACACAACCTCGATAAATTGTCCTGATAATAACTCTAACTCTAGTAGGAACCTCAACAATAATCGCATGCATCAGAGGACTAGCACTAGCATAAATAGATTTCATATAAATACTAAATGCAAAAGAATAAGTTGCACTAGAATCAATCAATAATCTAGCAGGTCTACCAAGGATAGATATCATACCCATAACAACATCAGAAGTGGCTTGTGCATTCTGTTGGGTCAATGCATAGACTCTGCTGTCTCTGGACTGAAACTGGCTACCACGTCCTCTCTCAGCTACTCATCCTTGACCTCTGCCCTGCACACTCCCTGATCCACCACCTCTTTCCACCGGTCTTCTCCCAATACTTCCAATGCCTACATCAACATATTTCCCCACTAGACAATCTAGAGCAACATTTCCTCCCTCACCACATACAAAGCATATTTGTGTAGGGAAATTATGAGACAAATACCCCGTCCGATTACATCTAAAGCAAACCCTTGACTCTCGATCATACATCAGATTACCACTTCCTCCTAGTGGTATACTTACTCATATACCATAACTCCCAATTCGCATAGCCTGTCTCTCAAATCTAGGGGTCCCACCAGTATTACTCTGAGCTACGGAAGCAACAGATTCTGCTTGCCTTTGACTCTACACTACAGTTTCTTGTGACAAGGAACGCCCCCTCTGGGGTGGTCTCCCACCCTGTACACCCATACTACTACCACCTCTAGGTCCCTCAAATCTAGACCTCTTCAGCCAATCTCTTCTACCTCTAAACTCCATCAAATCCTTCTCAATCTGTAATGCTTTATCTACCAGTATAGCATAATTCCCTATGCCCATGTAAAAGAATTTAGATCGAATTTTGTAGTGTAACCCGTCCAAAAATCGTTTACATTTCCTCTTCTCTGTATTCACTAACTCAGGTAAAAACCTTGGCAGAACTATAAATCTACTATCATACTCTGCCATAGATAAGGTACTTTGCATTAAGTGAATAAAATCTCTCTCCTGCTGGGTTCGAAATATATCTGGAAAGTACTTCGCAAATAACTCATCCTTAAACTTACTCCAAGTTAAAGGTTATTCCACCTGTGTACTCACCCTAGGCAGAATATCTTCCCACCATTGTGAAGTCTCACCTTCTAGCATAAATGAAGTAAAAGCAACATTCTATCTATCTGTCACTGGTAAGACTTCAAAATATTTCTCCACATGTCTAATCCACTACTCAACTTCCATAGGATTTATAGATCCTATAAAAGACTGGGGTTTAAACTTAAGAAATCTCATAAAACAATCCCTTTGCATCTCACATGCAAACACACATTCTCCCTTAGAAACCTCTCGTCTCACCATATTAGGTTCTACTCTACCCTTTTCCTCTAATCTCCTCTACAGATTATCAGCCATTTTTTCAGTTGCATTCATCCTTTCTATAGCACAATTAAGAACTTCTCTCAATTTATCCTTTATAACCTCATATTCTCTCCCTGCTCTACTAGTACTAGCTGCACTATCAATATGTTCCCTCGCATGAACCACAGACTCAACTTCCCCCTCTACTTCAGTTCTTCTAAATATTAGAGGTCTACCACGTCCCTTATGATTTCAAATTCTACCTCTAGCTCTAGCACGTCCACGTGTCATCCTCAAACTTTAATAGCGTTTATTTAGATCTTCTACTTCTTTAAGTTCTCATGTAGTCTACAGAATCATAAAACCTAATGCTCTGATACCAAAATTTTAACGATCCATTTTGGGTTGGCCACCCCCGAGACGGTATTGTAACATTTTGAAAATCCCAGCATGACACATATATGCAACAATAAAAATAATACTAATAGAAAATTTTACATCAATCATCAACCCTCAACAGGGGAGATACATCATTCTAATATTGACTTAAATATTATAGACAACGTAATATGCATTAATATTTACAAATAAATTTTTATTTTATTTTCTCATTAGTCTGAGGATGTGGACACTACATGGCTTATAGAAAATGATTTCGTCTGAACCTCAACTCACCAAACTATTTGTCCTACCAGCTACCTAAAATCATTGTACAATGAGGAGTGAGCTTCACAAGCTCAGTGAATTAAATTTACTAGAAGTATTCAATTTTATACTTCCAGTTACATTTTATAATTCAATTACTTCAAAAATATCTTCCGATATTCATTCATCTTTTTCCCCAAATAATTCAATAACGATATTATGTAATAACTACTCAATCATTATTCCCTTATTACCCAATCTCTTCTTAAGTTACTCATCATACATATTTCCATATTTCTTCCTTAGCATATTTACAATCATAAATAGCATTTTAACATATCAAGAAATAACAATCAATATTTAAAGCAAATGCAATGTGTGAAGTTAAATGTTATTATTATTGGGAACGTCTTCCCACATGTCGACATATTTTATCTTAGACCGGTTGGCTTCTCGGTTCTTTCATTCTCATTTAGACCGACTACTTTCTCAGTTCTTTTATTCTCATTTAGATCGGCTACTCTCCCGTTTCTTTTATTTCATGCATATGCATATGAATAATGGTATGAATATACATATGAATAATAAAATAAAAACAAGCATGTGTTCAGACATTTAAACTAGCTATCATGATTATTCTCAATGATGAGTGCCAAATACTACATAGTTTGGCCACTTAATTTACATTTGTTAGCTTAGGAATTTGTTACTTTGAGTTGTTTTTCGTTGTTTTACAGGTTTACAAGCTTGAAAAGGAGTTTCACTAAATTTCCAGAATTGCTCATACAGATCAACCATTTTTTAGGATTAAACTATATTGATTCAGGAAGAACTAGGAAATGAACCATATATGCATGGAAAGATCCGGATGTCTATTTTCTGGGGAATTTTAAAGATTAATAAAATGATTTTTCTAGAGAAAGTTATGGAGTAGACAAAGGTCAGGCTATGCATGATTTCAGCGTGACAGATCAGCCATTTTTGAGGATTTAACTGTATTGATTCAGGAATAACCAAGAGACGAGCAATATACGCTTGGAAAGATCCGGATGTCTATTTTTTGAGAAATTTTATGGATCAATAAAATGATTTTTTTAGAGAAAGTTATGGCAGTTTTAGTAGACAAAGGTCAAAGAGCAAAAGATGGAATCTACAGTATCCCACATCGGATTGGAAACATATTGCACTTGTGATGTTTCCCTATATAAGCCCTTCTTCACTTAATCTTTAGTGTGCAATTCCTGGTGCCATTTGGTGTAATCCGGTGGATGTCTGCTAGCATTCTAGTGGATCTCGAAGGCTTTGCTACCACAAGGGGAAGTGCTGCCCAACAGCGAGTGAAATTTCTCCCATGTATAGTCAGTTTTAATTTATTGCTTTTTTTAGTTTAATGTTTAGTACTTTTATTATGAAGTCTAGTTTCATGATTATGAGTGGCTAAAATCTTCAACTAAGGTTGAAGATGAAGTCTCACCGTTGTTTGGCATAATAGTTTCAGATTTGTTTATACAATTCTGATTTTTTTTTTAGTATAAATGTTCTGTCAATTATTTGAGTAAAATCTTATAATTGATTGCGTTTAAATTGTTCTGTTGGATATTCCATGTGTTTCATCTGATGGATACATCAAATTGTTTTTGATTAAATTGGATTTCCTTTGTGATTTGTTAAAAGCAGATACATTTGATACTTTTGGTTTAATTTGGATATTTGTTGTTTTTTGTTTTAAGTTGGATTCATGGAATGTTTTGATAGGCTATTTTTAGAACATGAAGATATATGCTTAACTTTGGTGGGGTGGATTCAGAAACCTTAGTGTCTTTATTATTAGTTTTAAATTAATTTAATTTAGTTTTTATTTGTTTTGCAACATATAATTCAAAACTCGGAACTAGGTTAAGATAAGTTTAGTTTAGATAAAATTATATTTTCACAACACAATTCCCTGTGAATTCGACCTCGCACTTGCACAACACTATATTGCAAACGACTCGTGCGCTTGCGAGTAATTTAAAACTCACAACAAGTTTTTAGCGCCGTTACGGGGGAATTGTTTTGTTTGTGAAATTTTTGTCTAAATTAATTTTATTTTTCTACTAATTTAGTTAGTATTTTTGTTTTATTTTTTTTTTAATTTTAATTTTACTTTTAATTTTAATTTTAATTTTAATTTTATTTTAGTTTATTTGCATTTGCCTAAAAATAAAATAATATATAAATATATAAATATATATAAAAAAAAATATGGATGAATCCAGCGCCGGTTTCACAGTCTTTAGAGGATGCCCTTAAGGATTTCATGAAGATGATTGGCCAGTCCATCAATACAACCAATACATTCAATATTGATAGTTGTTCCATCTGTGCTAATCCTATGCATTTAGCATAAAATTGTCCATCTACGCTGGCTTTTGTCGGGTATCCTATGGAACAAATGAACGCTTTCAATGACTATTGGTGGCAATCAAATGGATCTTGCTCCGAGACATACAATCTAGGGTGGTGGAACCACCCTGATTTTTCATGGAAGCAGAACCAACTGATAAATCAGGGAGGAGCCTCTCATCATGCTCACAATCAATACCCTCCCGAATTTCCTCCACCAGTTCCAAGTTATGGTTTCTCAGCCCATTCAACACCATCACCTGCTTACCAAGCTCCCACTAAAGCACCAGCGTCGGTTTCACAGTCATTGGAGGATGCCCTCAATGATTTCAGGAAGATGATCAGCCAATCCATAAGCGAAGTAATGAGTGCGCAAATAGTAAACACCCAAACAATTGCTAAGATAGAGAGTCAAATGGATCAAATCGCAAGTCACTTGGGTGAAGGAGAGAAGGGAAGGTTCCCCAGTCAACCTGAGCCTAACCCGAAGGAACAGTTTGCGATGGAAAATTCATCGACTCCGATGCACGGGCAGGAACAAGTGCAACTGATTGTCCCATTGAGGTCTGGGAGATAAGTGGACAATCAAGTGGAAGAAAGCCCAGCTATACAACAAGGGCAAGAAAGTGGCAACAAGGAGAAGAGAGATGCTGAGCCATCTACAGCCACACCTACTATTAAGAATCTTCCTGGGTCATTTGTACCTAAAGTGCCTTACTCTGAGAGATTACAAGCGCCCAAGAAAGAAGGGAAGTCTGAGGACATTCTGGAGGCATGCTTTGCTCAGTTTGGAGAGGATTTGGATTTGGATAAGCTACTCGAGCAAGCAAATGCTATGTTGGAGTCTACTCCTCGGGAGAGCAGTAAGACGGAGGAGACTGTGGGTGAATCAAGCATTGAGGACCCCCTGGAGGCATACTTTGCTCAGTTTGAAGAGGATTTGGATTTAGATAAGTTGTTTGAGTAAACAAATGCTACTTTGGAGTCTGCTCCTCAGAAAAGCAGTGAGATGGAGGAGACCACAGCACCTAAACCCCTCAAGAAGGAACTTAAGCCTTTACCGGACAATCTTAAGTATAAGTTCCTAGGTCTAGCAGATTCTTTGCCTCTGACTGTAGCTTCAGATTTGGTTGAAGCTCAAGTGGATAAATTATTGGACGTTTTAAGAGAGCACAATGAAGCTATAGGTTAAACCATTGAAGATATCAAGGGGATCAGCCCCTCGATGGTGATGCACAAGTTACATTTGGAGGAGAATGCCAAGCCATCGAGGAAGCCACAAAGAAGGCTCAACCCAGCTATACAAGAGGTTGTGAGGACTGAAGTGATAAAGCTGTTGGATGTAGGGATCATTTATCCAATCTTTGATAGTGAGTGGGTGAGCCCGATTTATGTCGTGCCAAAGCAGGCTAGATTGACGGTAGTGATGAATAAAGACAACAAGTTGGTTCCAACTAGTGTGCAGTCAGGATGGAGAGTGAGTATAAACTACCGTAAGTTGACTGCTGCCACAAGGAATGATCATTTTCCACTCCCATTTATCGATCAGATAGTGGAGCGCTTAGCTGGGCACGATTACTAATGTTGGGTCTGGCTGAAGGCGTTAAACTTAGCGCTCGTGGGAGGCACCCCACAACATATCCTTTTCGTTTGTTTATTATTTTACATATTTATTGTTACTGCTTATTTCTAGTGTTTCTTTTGTTTTCTAGTCTTTATTTTTTAGGAACAATGTGTACTTCAGTTCAAGTTTGGGGGTACGCTATGAGCCATACCAAGTCCAGATAGTTCTCCATATCCCAAGTCAGCTCTTTCTATATTATTCACACATTGTGGTCAATGTGTAAGTTAAGTTTGGGGGTATAGGAGACACATTACACACACTTTGTCTTAATTTGTTGTTGTTTTTCTTTATTTAAAAAAAAGAAGGTAATTGCGTGCTCATGTTATTTTGAAATTTTAGTTGATCTAAACAAATACTGTGATGTTATGTCATTGGTGAGCTTAAAATTGTGAACACATGATTTGATGATAGAGTTTTAAAACTTTGTTACTTACTTTAGGCATTTGAGAATTCACATGTTTGATCTAATCTGACACGAGCACATTAGCACATAATTGTGTGAGGTATGACATGTGATTTTAATGTGCATGTTTCCATGACTTAAATGAAACTGGATGACTTATGGGATTAACACTTGGACATAGAAAAGCATAAAAAAAACAAAAAAACAAATAATACTACTAATATTTATAATGATCATCATCAATAAACTTTCCACTGAGTAACTGAACCTCTTACCTCAGTAAGCAGTGTCACGTCAGAAGTGGGAATTTTATTCATAATGATCATTGCGAAACTTTCTGCTGAGTAACTAGACCTCTTGCCTCAGTAAGCAGTGAGTGTTCACGTCAAAAGATGGAAATTTTACTTGGTAGCATTAAGGCCAGTTTAGTTTTGTAACCTTTTTGACTCGAGTTAGTAAGTTCTTAGGGGTGTCTTTACACCTAATGCCCTAAAACCATCTGGTTTGGGAGTCATTGACTCAACACTCGATACATGAGTCAATTAGAAAGCTTAAGAGAACTAAACATAGTAGAACCTTATAATAAAAATAAATAAAATAAAACTATGTCATCGTTGTTCATTCTGATAAGAAATTCTGTGAATACTGAGACATGGAGACATTGTACATTGAAGTTATTTGGAAACCTCATCTGTTTATGCTAATTCACTTTATACTGATTCAAGCTTGTGATGTCTTAGCCTGCCTCTTGTAAGTAATTAAGTTTTAAAATTCTTATTCATTGCGAAGACGAGTTATATTTTTTTAAGCTCGCTCATGAATGAATATCATGGTTTTGAGTGCTCCTTAAATTTTTGGATACCATGAGTGATGAACTTATCTTGTTGTTCTTTGTTTTTCATTTAGTTTTTTATTTTGTTTTGCTAAGGGACTAACAAAATGTAAGTTTGGGGGTATTTAATGAGTGCCAAATATTGCATATTTTGGCCACTTAATTTACATTTGTTAGCTTAGAAATTTGTTACTTTGAGTTGTTTTTCGTTGTTTTACAGGTTTACAAGCCTGGAAAGGAGTTTCACTAAATTGCCAGAATTGCTCGTACAGATCAGCCATTTTTTAGGATTAAACTGTATTGATTCAGGAAGAACCAGGAGATGAGCCATATATGCTTAGAAAGATCCGGATGTCTATTTTCTGGGGAATTTTACGGATCAATAAAATGATTTTTCTAGAGAAAGTTATGGCAGTTTTAGTAGACAAAGGTCAGGCTGTGCATGATTTCAGCGTGACAGATCAGCCATTTTTGAGGATTTAACTGTATTAATTCAGGAAAAATCAGGAGATGATCTATATATTCTTGGAAATATCCGGATGTCTATTTTTTGGGGAATTTTACGGATCAATAAAATAATTTTTCTAGAGAAAGTTATGGCAGTTTTAGTAGATAAATGTCAAAGAGCAAAAGCTGGAATCTACAGTATCCCACATCAGATTGGAAACACATTGCACTTGTGTTGTTTCCCTATATAAGCCCCTCTTCACTTCGTCTTTAGTGTGCAATTCCTGGTGCCATTTGGTGTAATCCGGTGGACGTCTGCTAGCATTCTGGTGGATCCCGAAGGCTTTGCTACCGCGAGGGGAAGTGCCACCCAACAGCGAGTGGAATTTCTCCCATATATAGTCAGTTTTAATTTATTGTTTTTTTTAGTTTAATGTTTAACACTTTTATTATGAAGTTTAGTTTCATGATTATGAGTGGCTAAAATCTTCAACTAAGGTTGAAGATGAAGCCTCGCCGTTGTTTGGCATAATAGTTTCAGATTTGTTAATACAAATCTGATTTTATTTTTTAGTATAAATGTTCTGTCAATTATTTGAGTAAAATCTTATGATTGATTGCGTTTAAATTGTTCTGTTGGATATTCTGTGTGTTTCATCTGATGGATACATCAAAATGTTTTTGATTAAATTGGATTTCCTTTGTGATTTATTAAAAGCGGATACATTGGATGCTTTTGGTTTAATTGGGATATTTTTTGTTTTTTGTTTTAAGTTGGATTCATGGAATGTTTTGATAGGCTATTTTTAAAACATGAAGATATATGCTTAACTTTGGTGGGGTGGATTCAGAAACCTTAGTGTCTTTATTATTAGTTTTAAATCAATTTAGTTTAGTTTTTATTTGTTTTGCAACATATAATTCAAAACTCGGAACTAGATTAAGATAAGTTTAGTTTAGATAAAATTACATTTTCACAACACAATTCCCTGTGGATTCGACCTCGCACTTGCACAACACTATATTGCAAACGACTCGTATGCTTGCGAGTAATTTAAAACTCACAACACTCAAATTATTATTTGAAAAACTCCACTAAATTCTTCTCCTCATAAATCATATCAAATTATCCACCATAGCTCGTCAAGAATTTCATTTATCACCTTTAATATTAAATCGACTCATTATTATAATAATATTACTTCTCATATAATAATTTTTCTATATATCCATTACTTCTATCATACCTATCAACCAATTTTTCATCTACCACCAAAACATAAGTTAATAATTTATTCTAATATTATTACCATATATTTCATATTTATCTTGATTACTTAAAGTAAATCTAACTCACCACGTAGCACTTAGTGCTACCCGTGGATCACCTCCTTGCCTTTCCTGCTCCTCTCAGCAATTTCCTCCGGTTATTGATCATCAACACCTAACATAATATTTATATTAAATTTCTAATTTATTTTTCAATTCTTCCATAATTAACACCCTTTGAAAATTCTCACTTTGAATTTCAGGAAATTTCATGTATGCTAAAATTTCAAAAATAAACTTCACGTTATTACCTTATGTTTTTCTTAGAACTTCTCATGATTCTCTATAAAATTCTCCCATAAACTCCTTCAAAATTTTACTCTTTCAAGCTTTTTTTCGGTCCCCAAGTGTTTAAAGAAATAGAGTAATTGAATCATAGTTGAAGGAAAACCAAATAGGATTTGGTAAGTAATAAAATAAACTAAAGTTATACTATGCAAAAAATTTCAAAACAACACTCAGCACTCCTCTCCCCCCTACTTGCCACGAAATGACCTTGCTGCCTTACATGCAGCCTTAGTCTTCTTTTGGCAACAGGTGTTGCCATCTGTTGCTATGTTTTTTTTTTTGCTGTTCTTTTTCCTTTTCCTTTATCTGGACGAATTTTTTTTCATTTTCATTTTCTTTACACCACCACGCGTCCGTTTTTTTTAAAGAATTGTTTTATAAAATTTAAATCTTTCGCATATATATTTTATTTTCACTCTATGTCATATTTATTAAATTACTTCTTTACCCTTTTTTTACGAATATGGGTATTACAGATCACAAGACGAAGACCACAACATTAATAAAAATCACAACTCTAAATTAATATGATGCCATAACATAAGATAGATAATATACCTATATCATTGTTTAAGAAAAAGATGTCGAAGTCAGACTTAGCGCAACTAATTAGGTTTTATAGCCATCTGCTGGATTAAAAAAGCCTAGTCCTGCTTGCAAACCCGATATCTTCATTTGACAAGTAATATACAATTATCAAAGAGAATGAAAGCCAGAGAACGAAAGCCATAAGGCATGTAACTTAGAAACAATGGATTATGGAAGTGTAAGCTTCAACCAAATGAAAAATAAGAAATCAACCTTTATGTCAAAGGTATCCAAAATTAAAAAAAAAATAAGAAAAAGAAGAGCAAATGCATAACTAAACTTGTTCCCCTAGCAAGAAAATTGTCTAATTAGACTAATTAAAAAAAAAGTGCACCCCTCAAAGCAAAAAAGAAAAGTAACTGACACAATGGGGTGAACATGGACAACATGTTAAATCTTAACACTCACTAAACTACAACTCTGTATATCATCTTTATTAGAACCCTCAATTTCTTGGCCTTCATGTCATTAGAATTTGAATATCATCTGGTCCGTTGCTGATTTCTAGATTTTGATGTTCTTGAGATAAAATATTTTGTTAAATGTCAATTTTGGATGTAAGTTCTTCTTAATTTTTATTTTGAGTGGGCAACATTTTGGTTCCTAAAGTTGTTCTTGTGTTACTAGTAACATGATTCCTTTCATTTACAAATATTTAGTTGTTTAATTTAAGGAAAATATTTGAGGCACACTTATAATTTATTGACCCGTATTTGATTTTAATAATGACAAAACACTACTCTAATTCCACTAACAGTTTTATCTAAGTGTTTAAGCGGTAAAAGCATCCAGTACGGAAACAAAATGCAAGAACTCAACGCGATTCAGATACTAAACAAGACAGAAGATCTAGATAGGCATTAAGGTAATTGAAGTAATTGTAAATCTCTTATGTTCAATTACATAGCTTGATCTGTGGCTCAGTTTACAAAAGACTTTGACAAAACTAAAAATACAAAAAGTTTCTAAGTCAAAAACTTTTTTTCAAAAGGAAAACTGGGTTGAAGGACAACCCAGTCGACTGGGTCCCTATACCAGTCGACTGGGATATGGGACAGAAAGTTTCTAGTCGACTGGTGCTGAGGACCTAGTCTACTGGTCCTCTGACCCAGTCGACTGGTCCTCTGACCTACTCGACTGGTACTCTTCCTTGGCCTAAAAGTGAAAATTCTTCACTTGACCCAATCGATTGGTATAAGGACCCAATCGACTGGTAATCGAAAAATATGACTGATTAAGATGCGGGACTTAAACATTTAATGCCCTAAACCTACCAAGTCTATGTCAAATGGCCATATTGATTCAATACTATATAAAACCACTTCAGTGAGCATTTAAAAGAAGAAGAAAACACATTCAATTCATAAGATAGCTCATTAATTCTCAAAAGCTTTGAAAAATTTATTGTTGAGTCATTCTTCAAGCTTGTTCTTGAAAGAGAGATATTGTTCATTTGTAAAAGCACTTATTGTTGTCTCTCTACCATTTACTATACAACAAATTTCATTTATTGTTAAGGGAAAGAGTTTGTACAACTCTTAGAGTGTTTAGGATTAAACACTTCATTGTAGCTTCCGTGAGAAAGAGATCATTTATAAGGTTTTTGCAACACCCGTGAAGTTGTACGACTAAAATTTTAGTGGATTACTTCAAGGAGGTTCCTTGAAGAAAGTGGACGTAGGGTCGAAAGGAATCCGATATTGCCGAACCACTATAAACGGACTTTGCATTTTCTCTTCCTTAAACTCTTTTACTTTCAAGTATATTATTTGTTTGTGTACTTTGCGCATTTAACTATTTAAAAACTTGCAAAGTAATTAGCAAAAGTTTTTAAAACCCAATTCACCCCCTCTTGGGTTTGAACCTCAGTTTACAATTGGTATCAGAGCTTTGTACTTAATTTCAAGCTTAAAATCCTTAAGTTGATCTGATGGCATCAAACAGCTATACCGGAGGGCATTCCTATACTAGGCCTCCTTTGTCCAATGGCTCCAACTATAATTACTGGAAAAATAGAATGAAAATCTTCGTCGAATGAAAAGATTACAATTTATGGAGTCATTGAGGAAGGACCTAGAATTCCTACAAAGGAAATAACTATTGAAGAAATCAATCATACAATGCATAAACTCAAAACTGAGTTTAATGAAGAAGATTGTAGAATGATGTCTCTAAATAATAGAGCCACTAGTATTTTACATTGTGCTTTAGATATTTCTGAGTATAATAAAGTTTATGCATATGTTTCGACTAAGAAGATTTGGGACAAACCACAAATCACATATGAGGGCACCAACGAAGTCGAAAAATAAAAAATCTATATGCTAGTGTTTGAGTATGAATCTTTCAAAATGTCTCATAACGAAACAATTTCTCAAATGCACTCACGTTTCGCCACTATTGTTAACGGCTTAAAGCTTCTTGGTAGGAACATTGAGGAATTTGAACTAATAAGGAAGATCTTAAGGTCTTTGTGCCATCCACTTAGAAATCAAAAAATATAGCCATCACAGAGACCAAAGATCTTGACAAACTTAATGTCGAAAGACTTCTCGAATCACTATTGACATACGAGATGGAAGAAATGAATCCCGTTGTCAATGATGATGAGAAAAAGAAAAAGATGATTGCTCTCAAGGCCTCTCCAAGTAACAATGAGGAAGAAAACAAAAGGAGAATGAGAGTAGTAAAGAAGATGGTGAGATGGCCTTAATCACCAAAAGGTTTCACAAGTTCTTGAAAAAGAGCAAAAACCTTACACAAGGGATTCCACCCCAAAAAAGGAACCTTTTATATGTTACAGTTGCAAGAAGCCTGGTCACATCAAGGTCGATTGTACAATAAGTAAACCATATAAGAGCTTAAAAAAGAAAGCTATGATTGCAACCACATGGAATGATGACGAAGAGGAAGAAACTTCAGACAATGAAGTTGGATACGAGGAGATTGCTAACCTATGCTTAATGGCAATCAATGATGAGAATGAGGTATCAACTTCTTCCCCTTCTAATAATAACATTGTTAGTAGTAGTGAAGAGTTAACTGAAGTTATAAATGAGATGCATAAAGAATTGAAGAAATTTGATTCTAGAAATGTGGCTATCAAGAAGGAAGTTTCATCTCTTTCTAAAGAGATAAAGGGCTTAAAGGAAGAAAAAAAAACTATCTTTCATGCCTTATAACTCTTCACGAGATTTTCAAGAAAATGAAAATGATATTTTAAAGAAGAAAATAATGGATTTGAATAGCACTATATCTAGACTTATTCTTGGAAAAGAAAAGCTAGATAAAGTGTTATCTAGCCAAAGGTTAAACGGAGGAAAATCTGGCTTAGGTTATTCTCCATTGGGCAAGCAAAAGTCTAAAGAGACTTTGTTCATGAAAACAACATGTTTGAATGAAGCCTCCACTTCCAAGACCTCTAGCAAGATTAAAAGTACTCCTTTAATATATACTAGTAGGTCTAAGAATGTGAATTTAAATTCTAATGCATATACTAGAATTAAGCATTTTAGAAATACTCATGCATATATGTATATGTATGCTCACTCAAGAAATGCAAATGCTAGGAATGATCATTCAAGAAATATATATACTAGAAATACATATCCTAGGAGTAACCATCATGTGCATCCTAGAGATAATATATATACTCATAACTTGCACACTACACATAAACATCCTAGGAATTACCATCATGTGTATTCTAGAAATAATATGTATGCTCACACCACAAGTGCATATCCTAGGAGCTACCATCATACATTTCCTAGTAATAACGTGCATGTTCATAACTTTAATCATAGAAACATGTATCCTAGGAATGCTTATCCAAGGAACTATAGACATGCACAATTAAGAAATCCTAAAAATTTCAATAACTATTATCCTAGGATTATGCATCATCAACATGGCTATAATTATAGAGCACCTTATAATGTTAAGAAATTATGGGTCCCTAAAGGAATCTTATTTTCTAGAACTAACCCCAAAGGACCCAAGAAATTTTGGGTACCTAAGAGTGCAATTGTGTATCCTTGTGTAATGTATATATGTCTCCACACCAAAGGAAAAAGGTAACTATTGGTACCTTGATAGTGGATGCTCAAAGAACATGACCAGTGATTAAAGCACGTTCAAAGAGCTAACTCTAAGGGATAGTGGACATGTCACCATTGGAGAAAACACAAAGATAAAGATCATCGGGCATGGAAAAGTTGGTAATGATTTCTCAACCATTGATCATGTATTATATGTGCAAGGCCTTAAGCCAAATTTGCTTAGTATTAGTCAACTATGTGACAAAGGCAACAAAGTCATATTTGAAACCTCTCATTATCTAGTAATAGACATCAAGAGTAACAAGATCAAATTTTTTGGATGTAGACACAAAAATGTCTATATAGTTGATTTAAAATCTTTGCATTCGGAAAATAAAAAATGTTTTCCCACATTTAGTGAGAACCAATGGCTATGGCATAGAAGACTTGGTAATGTGAATATAGATTTGCTTAAAATCATTTCAAGAAAAGATTTAGTCATTGGACTTCCAAAAATTAAATTTGAAAAAGACAAGGTGTGTGATGCTTGTCAAATGGGAAAACAAACTGTAATTTCTTTTAAATAAAACAATATAGTCTCCACTACTAGACCATTGGAACTTCTATATATGGACTTGTTTGGTCCAATAAGTACCATAAGTCTAGGTGGCCATCAATATGCTCTTGTTATTGTTGATGACTATTCAAGATATACCTTCGTTATTTTTTATTGCTTACAAGGATAAAGCCTATAAAGCATTTATGAACTTTTGTAAAAAGATTCAAAATGAAAAAGGAATTTCTATTTCTAGTATAAGAAGTGATCATGGAAAGGAATTTGAAAACCAAAGTTTTTCAAAATTTTGTGATGAAAATGGAATTGATCACAATTTTTCAGCACCTAGACTCATCAACAAAATGGAGTTGTTGAAAGGAAAAATAGGGTTCTAGAAGAGATTGCAAGAACAATGCTTTGTGAAAACGGTTTGCCAAAATACTTTTGGGCAGAAGTCGTAAACACTTCTTGCTATGTTTTAAATAGAGTATTTATTAGGCCTATGCTAAATGAAACTCCATATAAATTATGGAAAGGTATAAAGCCTAATATCTCTTATTTTTCGTGCCTTTGGTTGTAAATGCTTTATCCTAAATAACAATAAAACTAACTAGGGTAAATTTGACTCAAAGACCGATGGGGGGATATTCTTAAGATATTCAACGTCTAGTAAAGCTTATAGAGTCTTTAACAAAAGAACTCTAGTAGTTGAAGAATCTGTATATGTGGCCTTTGATGAGTGTAACTCAATTAGTAGTAGAGTAGTCTCTTATAATGATGATGCAGATTTTATTCCAAGAATGGAAACACATACTCCCATTATTGACCCGAAAGAGAGACAACCTCAAGCAAGTTAAGAGGTAGATGCTCTCAATCTTAATCAACTATCTAAAAGTCAACAAGAGGATAGTCTTCCCAAAGATTGGAGGTATGTGACTTATCATCCAATTGATCAAGTGATTGGTGATCTTTTATAAGAGGTAAGAACTCGTTCCTCTATTAGAAATATTTCAAATTGTGTAGCTTATTTATCTCAAGTAGAACCAAAGACGTTTGTAGAAGCCAAGAAGGATGTTTATTGGATAAATACTATGCAAGAAGAAATAAATCAATTTGAAAGAAACAAAGGATGGAATCTAGTTCCTAGACCAAAGAATCACACTATAATAGGAACTAAATGGGTATTTATAAATAAAATGGATAAAAATGGAATAGTAATTAGGAATAAGGCTAGACTAGTTGCTAAGGGATATAATCAAGAAGAAGGAATAGATTTTGATGAGACCTATGCTCTCATAGCTAGATTAGAAGCTATTCGTATGCTATTAGCCTTTGCTTGCTTTAATAAGTTTAAACTATTTCAAATGGATATAAAAAGCACCTTTTTAAATGGCTTTGTAGAAGAAGAGGTGTATGTTGAGCAACCTCTTGGATTTGAAAATCCTAGTATTCCAAACCATAAGCTTTCTAGAGCTCTCTTTGAGTTAAAACAAGCTCTAAGAGCATAGTATGAAAGACTAAGTAAGTTTTTGCTCGAAAATGATTTTAGAAGAGGAAAAATAGACACAATCCTCTTCACAAAAACTCACAAAAATGACACACTACTGGTCCAAATATATGTTAATGATATTATATTTGGTGTTACTAATGAATCTATGTGTCAAGAGTTTGCTAAGTGCATGCAAGGTGAATTTGAAATAAGCATGATGGGAAAGCTTACCTACTTTCTTGGACTTCAAATCAAACAATTGAAAGAACGAATCCTCATAAATCAATCAAAGTACACTTGGGACCTATTAAAGAGGTTCGGGATGGAAAACTCAAAGTCAATTGGTACTCCTATGAGCACCTCTACAAAACTTGACCTAGATGAGGAAGGTAAGTGTATAGATACTAAAACTTATAGAAGCATGATAGGAGCTTTACTTTATTTAACTACAAGTAGACTTGATATAATGTTCAGTGTATGCATGTGTGCTAGATTTCAAGCTAATCCTAATAAATCACATGTAATTGCAGTAAAAAGAATCCTTAGATATCTACAAGGGACTCAAAACCTAGGGTTATAGTATTCTAGAAAATCAACTTTTGAGCTTGTAGGATATTCATATGCTAATTTTGCGGGTTGTAGATTAGATAAAAAAAAGAACTAGTGGAACATGCCAATTTTTAGGTGCAATGGTAACCTCTTGGTTCTCTAAGAAACAAAATTCGGTTGCACTATCAACCACTGAAGCGGAATATATAGCAGCCGGAAGTTGTTGTGCACAAGTGTTGTGGAGAAAACAACAGTTAGAAGAGTATGGCATGAACTTTAAAGATATACCAATTCATTGTGATAACACTAGTGCTATCAACTTGACCAAAAACCATATTCCGCATTCTAGAACCAAACACATAGAAATAAGACATTACTTCATAAGAGACCATGCTAAAAAAGGTGGTATTAGACTAGAATTCATTCCTTCAAAAGATCAAATAGCTGATATTCTTACAAAACCCTTAAGTGAAGATAGCTTTTGCAAAATTAGACTATTAATGGGCTCGATAGACTATGATAAAATGTATGTTTGATTGCATCAATATTCATCATATGAATATTTGACATCTAATGAATGAGTATTAATTCTTATTTAATATATTTCTCACTTAATATGGCATAGATAAACAATTTTGTGCTAAAATTTCAAGATAAAGCTCAAAAATTTAAATTTCCTGAGGGACCCAGTCAACTGGTATATTGACCAAAGTCGACTGGTATCCCACTGCCCACTTTACCAGTCGACTAGTACTACAAGACGTTGTTTGAAGCCAAAATTTGAAATTTTGGTAGCTTGCCCAGCCGACTGGGTATGGTTTACCCAGTCGACTGGTATGTCTCTACTAGTTTACCTAGTCGACTGGTGCCCGATCTAGTCGACTGGTATGTCAAAAATTCCTCAAATTATGAAGGACCCAATTAATTGGTACCCTAACTCAGTCAACTAGTATCGCGATTATATAAATAGTCTCTTCAGATTTTTTAGTTTTCATACCATTTTTGAAAACTCTAAGCTTTCTTTCTCTAGAAAATCTTTGATTTCAGTCCAAATTTTCTCAAAACCACTCTATAGAAACCTCAATCATATCCCAAATCATCTCTTTTTCAACATTTCACGGTTGAAAACTCTACATTTCCTAAAATATCTCTCTAAAATGATTTTTCAACAATGTCTGAGAGAATACACATAAAAACCACCATTGGAGGACTCGATCTACGAAGTCCTCGACACTGGATGCCAAGGGAAAGGGGTTAGCGGGTTCGTCGAGTAAGAAGGCGAGGACTGAGCTCGACGACTCACTATTTAAGAGTCGAGTCACCAAAGACAAGTATAACTCTGTCATGCAAACTTTGATATCTTACCCACTTTAAGGCTATACACTTGACACCACTTGTTAAGATCCACCAAAAATATTACCCTCACCTTATTCACCAGTTTTACGCCAACCTAGTGAAACTGAGTCCATTGGCTCTTCAGTTCAAGGCCAATGTAATGGGCATAGAATTCGAGGTGAACACTAACCTCCTGGTCAGCATACTGAGAATCCCCATGGGAGGGGTTCAGTGGAGTCTGGATGGATGGCTATACAACTTTGATTACAAGAAAACGTGCTAGATTGTTAGGGGAGACCCTAAATATATCTTTAGGCCCACTACATTTCATCAATATAGTGATATGTCCCTCGAATTAAAGCTGTTTAATCATATTGTCAGCTAGACCATCCACTTGAGACTCGAGAGTCGGGGCTATCTTTCTAAGATAGATGTGGTATTGATCTGGTATCTCAAAACAAGACACAATTTCAATATCTACCCTCTACTGCTCAATAACAAGATTAACGGTGAAGAAAGTGACTTCGAGTGCCTCCCATACGAGATGCTCATCACCCTGATCCTCCAGCATTTTTATGTTCTCCTACCTGTCTCAGAGGCTCAAGACATCGACCCCAAGGATATCATCAATGTCTCTTCTCTAAAGAAGATGGGGTACACGATCCGAGATGGGATAATCTACTTCAAGGCTAGGATGAACTTTAGGATTAGAGAGGGTGACAGAAACGATGAGGAAGACAAGGTTCCTAATTATGCAACTTCTCTCACTACCATGGACATTGACGCACGAGCACCTAGTCCATAGCACGATGGCTCTAGTACTGGTCAGGCTGGATACGATGACTTACTTTAGGCTATGGCGAGCCTCCAGATATCCATGCAATCTAGGTTCCAGAGCTTGAGCTCTTCTATCAATCACATGCATCGTGACCTCTGCACACTCTGAGACGATTTTGATTACACCATGAGCACACAAAGGGCTCTTTAGCTGAGCTTCGAGATCTTCTTCGAGACGGCTCTGATTCCCTTACTCGCTGAGCTTTTTATTTTATCTTATTGTTATGTATATATATAGCTCCATGGATACTTAGCACAGACATCCTTATTATTCACATACATTGATATGCCTACACTCAATATTCAGACAGCTTCCAAAGCTTATAATGTATGGATGTTTGTATATAGATGCTTATTTTTCAGTTATTTTGCTTTGGGCTCATACACATGCTTTATTTATAAGCTATATGGTTGCTTAGTTTGAGCACTTTTTGCTCACCTATATGCTTTAACTACTTATACTAGTGTGAAATTTTTTTATTCTTCCCAGGAAGTCTTCTTAATTCCGAATTATACTTAGTTTTTGTGCAAAAGTTTGTTTTTACCTTATCTTCATGGCTGTGCTATTTATTCTACTTATTTTTTGAGTTTACACCTCCTTTTATGCTATTGTCAAAACCAGGGAAAAAAAAAGGAGAAAAATCAATGTATAAGAGAAAACTGTATGTAAACTTATAATAAAGCATATATTTAGGGGGAGCATTGCTCCGAACATATTGGCAAATGTAATACTATCTTACATTGATTGGTTGGGTTGATATAATTGTATTTAAACTGTGTTTGAATGCTTAACAGGTTGGTTTTAATCCAAAAAATAGAAGAGACTCTACCCAAATTTTTCTAAAAACCAACACTTAGTTTTTAAAACTATTTTTTCTCTCTTTAGTTTTGTCATCATAAAAAATGGGGAGATTGTTGACCCCTATTTGATTTTAATAATGACAAAACACTACTCTAATTACATTAACAGTTTTATCTAAGTATTTAAACAGTAAAAACATTCAGTATGGAAACAAGATGCAAGAACTCAACGCGATTCAGACACCAAAACAAGACAGAAGATCTAGAATAGGCATTAAGGCAATTGAAACAATTATAAATATCTTATGTTCAATTACATAGCTTGGTATATGGCTCAGTTTACAAAATACTTTGACAAAACTAAAAATACAAAAAGTTTTCAAGTCAAAATGTGCTTTTCAAAAGGAAAACTAAGTTGAAGGACAACCCAGTCGATTTGGTCCCTATACTAGTCAATTGGTATATGGGACAGAAAGTTCATAGTCGACTGGTGTTAAGACCCAGTCAATTGGTAACTTCACCCAGTCGACTGGTTCTCTGAGCCAATCGATTAGTATTCTCCTTTAGCCTAAAAAGTGAAAATTCTTCACTTGACCCAGTCGATTAGTACAAGGACCCAATCGACTTGTAATTCAAAAATTTAACCGTTTGAGACGTGGGACTTGAGCATTTAATGTCCCAAACCTACAAAGTCTGTGTCAAATGGCCATATTGATTCAAGGCTATAAAAACCCACTTCAATGAGCATTTAAAAGAAGAAGAGAACACATTCAATTAATAAGATAGCTCATTAATTCTCAAAAGTTTTGAAAAATTTATTGTTGAGCCATTTTTCAAGCTTCTTCTTGAAAGAGAGATATTGTTCATTTGTAAAAGCAATTATTGCAGCCTCTTTACCATTTAATTTACAGCAAATTTCATTTATTGTAAAGGGAAAGAGTTGGTACAACTCTTAGAGTGTTTAGGATTAAACACTTCATTGTAGCTTCCGTGAGAGTGAAATCGGTTGTAAGGTTTGTGCAACACCCGTGAAGTTGTACGACTAAAGTTTTAGTGGATTGCTTCAAGGAGGTTCTTTGAAGAGAGTAGACGTAGGGTCGGAAGGCATTCGATATTGCCGAACTAAACGGAGTTTGCATTTTCTCTTCCTTAAACTCTTTTACTTTCAAGCATATTACTTGTTTGTGTGCTTTGTGCATTTAACTGTTTAAAAACTTGCAAAGTAATTTGCAAAAGATTTTAAAACCCAATTCACCCCTCCTTTTGGGTTTGAGCCTCGGTTTACATAATTATTGATCATGGATATCGGTTTTTGTTTTGTTCTATTTATATATTAAGATGATGTTGATGATTGTTGATCATAGATAGGGGTTTTTTTTATTATTATTTGTATATTAAGATGCTTTTTTGGATACTTTTGAGAATTTGGTAGTGATATTTTCTTTTTTTCCCCTTTGCATATATTGATTTAGTTTACTAAAAAAAAAGAGATAAAATAATGGATTGTGGATATGATTATGCTGATTGATGATTCTGGAAAATTGGTCTAATGATTGGCTTTGGGTCCTTTTTTCTTTTGATAAGTACATGTGTCTTTATATATATATATAAGCATCAAGAGGATGCAACCCATTTACGAAAAGATTACCTACATGATCGTATATCTATGACCTTAAGGAACTCTTCCTTATGTAAAAGAATTTCCCCTCAACAAAAAACAAAGGGTATTTAACCTATAGTTACCACTTGGAACTCCGATCCGGATCTTACATTCCGATTCATAGTACATTCGTGCACCGAATATCTAAAATTGGTAATCCAAATTTTTCTTAAGACTTTTAGCTAAAAATTTGAAAGAAAAAAAAAGGAAAAAAGATTTCTAGATACAAGAAAGGAATAAGAGCATGCTCATACTTTATTTTTAAATTTATATTTTTTAATCTTATATTTATTAACTTTACTATTTTGTCAAGACTCATTTTATTCTTTTAACTATTATTATACACAGAACTCTAGTTAAATTGTACCAATAGATACATGTACTTAGGCATAATAAACCATTTAAGTCTACCTTTAGTGTACTGCGTACAAGATGTGTACTTGTTGGAATTTGAGCATGAATGTTAGATAAAGGTATGTATCTAAGCGTTTTGACTCATCAATTCTTGAAGTTTAGGATTCAAGGGTATGAGTTAAAAGGGTCGAAAAAGCATATACGAGTATTGGGACTTGTTGGGATTTGAGTTTTCCAAAACTTTTTTTAACACGTAAAAAACGTGTTTATTTAATCAATAAGGAATAAATTAATTTATGAATTGGGCCTAATTTCTTTGAAAGGGAAAAAGGATTTGAAGCTTGGCTTAAATTGATTTCTAAGGCCTTTGGGCCGAATTCACTTTCAAATTAATTTTGGGCCTACTCTTCAAATTATAAAGTAACTTTGGCTTAGTAGTTCTTAAAAGCATTCAAATTGTGAAACTAGGCGCGGACTCTACTCAAGCTCAGCCAGAATATATGAGAGACTTTGATGTTGATAGCTGCTGATCATGAACAAATGTTTCTATTTGGTTATGATTAAACATGAGCTTTTTTTTTTTTGGATTTTAAACGTTCTTTAAATGCAGGTTCTCTTGAATCTGATCACTAAGGACACCTTAGCTCTGATTTCACCGTCTTGTTCCTCTTTCTTCGAAATGCAATGCACCATGGAAGAACCAGTAGCCTCTCTCCTCTCCCAAAAGCCCCATCCGTCCATATTTGCAACATCTTCCTGGTTGCCTCATTCGCCAGAACCCTGTTGGACTCTGGGACCCGCAACGTGGATCCGAACTCAATCCCTATCTCGGAGCGTCTGGTCCTACAAATTCTACTCAGGAACTCTCTCGCCCCCTCGAAGAAACTAGTGTTCCTCTCTCAGGCCCAACTACAAACACTCTGCCTCCACCTACTCCCACATTTTCTGGACCGTTTGCCGCGCTGAGTTTCTCGGGAAGGTCCCGAGTTTGTTGGGTTCCATGAAGGAGGATGGCGTTGTTGTTGATTCCGAGACATTCAAGATTTTGCTCGATTCGCTTATTCGGTCAGGTAAGTTCGATTTGGCGCTTGAGATTCTTGATTATATGGAGGAATTAGGGACTAGCTTGAATCCAAATTTGTATGATTAAATTCTTGTTGCTTTGGTTAGGAAAAACTAGGTGGGTTTAGCATTGTCTATATTCTTTAAGCTTCTGGAGGCATTTAATAATGGCGCCGACAGTGGGGATTATGTTGTCATTAGTTCACTTCCTGGTTCTATTGCGTGTAATGAGTTGTTTGTTACTCTTAGCATATGAGTGTAGAATTCAAAATGGTTTTTGATGAGTCTAGGGAAAAGAAGGGGTTTGAGTTGGATACTTGGGGTTACAATAAATGTATTCATGCATTTGGGTGTTGGGGCGATTTGGGTACTTCTTTGAGGCTATTTAAGGAGATGAAGGAAAATAGTTTGGTTTCTGGATCAGTTGGTCCTGATTTGTGAACCTATAATAGTCTAATTCATGTACGGTTCTTGGTTGGGAAGGTGAAAGATACGTTGATTGTGTGGGAGGAATTGAAAGGATCTGGCCATGATCGTGATACACAAACCGAATAATTATTCAGGGGTGTTGTAAATCTTACAGAATGGATGATGCAACGAATATTTTTAGCAAAATGCAGTATAATGGGTTTGTTCCGGATACAATTGTGTATTATTCTCTTCTGGATGGAATGTCTAAGGCAAGGAAGGTTATGGAAGCATGCCAATTGTTTGAGAAAATGGTCCATGATGGGGTTATGGCCTCATGTTGGACATACAATATTTTAATTGATGGCTTGTTCAGGAACGGAAGGGCTGAGGCTTGTTACACCCGCTATTTTGTGAATTGAAGAGGAAGGAGCAGTTTGTAGATGCTGTCACTTACAGTATTGTTGTGTTGCAACTTTGTAGGGCTGGTCAGCTTGAGGAAGCACTACGGCTGGTGGAACAAATGGAAGCTAGAAGCTTCATTGTTGATTTAGTCACAATAACATCGCTCTTGATCAAGTTTCATAAACAAGGGCGCTTGGATTGGACAGAGAGGCCCATGAAGCACAATAGGGATTGTAATCTAGTGCCAAACGTTCACAAGTGGAAGGCCGATAGAGAAGCTTCAATGAAGCGCCCACAGAGAAAAAGAAAGGATTATACCTCAATGTTCCCATCTAGAGGTGATTTTAGTGAGATCATAAGTCTGATAGGTTCTCCTGATGATATTGTGATGGATGCCAACCATGGCTTAGATGATGATGGTGTTAAGGATGAGAAGACTTCATCAACTGAAACTGATCCCTGGTCACTATCCCCGTATATGGATCAGTTGGTCAATCAAGTGAAGTCCACTGAACGTTCTGCTCCATTGTTTTCTCTAAATAAGGGACAGAGTTTAAGCAAATGGGATTGATTCTTTTGATGCTGATATGGTGAATACTTTCTTATCTATATTTTTAGTCAATGGTAATCGGAGATTAGCCTGCAAGTTGTTTGAGATATTCAATGACATGGGCGTTGAGACTGTGAGCTACACTTCAAATTCTATGATGAGTTCATTTGCCAAGAAGGTCTATCTCAATGAGGCATGGGGGTTTCTAAATGTAATGGATGAGAAGGTTTGCCCTGCGGACATAGCAACATACAATGTGATAATTCAAGGCTTGGGGAAGATGGTGAGAGCAGACCTAGCTAGTGCTGTTCTGGACAAGTTAACGAAGCATGGTGGTTATCTTGACATAGTTATGTACAACACCTTGATTAATGTACTGGGAAAGGTGGATTGGGTACGAAACAAACAAGATTTTTGAGAAGTGGAGAACTATCGGGATTGATGGAGCCCACAAAATCCTCGTCCAATGAAACACCTACGCGTGGATCCTGGCATCACCAATGGAACGATAACACGTGTCAATGTCTCCACAGCCGGCAAAGCACACGTGGAGTGGGCAGAACACACAACTGCCATGTCAAAGTGTGATTAACGGGCCTAACCCCTTCTGGAACACGCGGCCCACTCGCACACGCTACTTACTGAGCACGCGATTAAAGTCTCTCTCTGAAACCCGGGATCACAGGAGCAGGGCCATACCTCCCATCACGTGGGCGACCTCCACTCGGAGGGCTATAAATATCTTAAGGTATGTGAGTCTAGAACAAGACACCTTTTCTACATAACCCGCACTTCTTTACTTTAAAATTAATCCTCCGCCTCAGCCTGACTAGAGCGTTGGAGCACCCTCGGAGGTCTCCCCCTCCCCTCCTTCCAAGGGTCCCTTAGTTCACCCGTGTCACTTATGCAGATCCCAAGAGGTCAATCATAGGCCACGTCAGCACCAACAGTATTAATTGCATCAATAGATTGGTGTCGTCCGTGGGAAACCACAATCTTTCGCTGAACAGTAGAAGCAAAAAAGTCTAGAGAACTCGTCTGTTGCGATGCCGCCAAGAACCACCAGAAAAAGAACCGGTAAGGGAGCCTCAACGACATACTTTGCTCCCATCCGGGGCAGCGCCCAGAGCAAGCGAACTAGGCCCAGATTCCCCGTGATCCCAGAACGTTCGACCCCTGGGTCAAGTAGATGGCCCCTAGTCAGAGAACAACGCCCTCATCTCTTCGGAACCGACTCTCCCGACTACAAGGAAGCGATCGCGCATCCTCAAGCTACCCCTCGTGACTCAAGCTTAATTCCGAGAGCTCTCTCGAATGATAGTCGACTTGGCGGCCCAAGTCTAAGGCGGAGGCCAACAACCCTCATTTTCTCCCCACCAAGCTCCCGAGCAAGCAAAATCTTCTGATAGCGAAGATTCGATCTACAACCAGTCCATTGTCGAGCCTTCGCTGCGCTGCAGTCAGTCCAAGGAAAGCTCCTCTAAGAGGAACTTCAACTTAGACAGACGATTTGAGGAGATGAAAGAAAAAATAGACATGGCCCTCAAGCATAGAAGCCTCAGTATCTTGGATGAGCTCAGTATCCAAGACCCTCCGTTCACAGAGGACGTCCTCGAGACCCCACTCCCGCTTAACTTTAGAATGCCGCAAGTCACGATGTTTGACGATACGGTGGACCTTTTAGACCATTTACAACATTACAAGACGACCATGATGCTGCATTGGCATTTTGACCCTATCATGTGTCGTGCCTTCCCCTTGACTCTTGAGAAGGTCGCAGGTACGTGGTACTCACGTCTCAGGCCAGGAAGCATTGGCAACTTTAGAGAGCTCAGTTACGCCTTTGCTTCACACTTCCTCAGCAGCAAAGGGCTGAAGAAGACCTCAGAGAGCCTGTTCAATATTATCCAACATGAGGAGAGATGCTCCGAGCCTACATATCTAGGTTCAATACAGCTGCATGGGAAAACCCTGACCTCAACCCGAATGTCCAAATGCTAACTTTTAAAAATGGGCTAAGGTCCGGGATCTTCAGCTCTAAGCACACCTGACGCTCGTCTATGAACATGAACGAGGTTTTGGCTCGAGTAGAAAAGTATATATTGGCAGAAGATGACCAAGCATTTAGGAGAGAGAGAGAGAAGGGGAAATAGAGAAGAAGAGAAAAGACATCGACCCTCAGAGAAGAACGGTTAAAAGACCTCATCAAGAAAGTAGGTATAAACCCCACCCCTGGCTCGACAGCTTTACCCCCTCAATGCGTGTAGGACCAATGTTCTGATGCAGTTTCAAGACAGGTCAGTCCTCTAGTGGTCACCCATGACACCGCACCTCGGTGGGGACCTGAGAAAGTGGTGTCGATTCTACAAGAACTACGGCCATGATACTAAGAAGTGCCATAGTCTAAAGGAACAAATCGAGGCCCGCATCAGTCGGGGGCACCTGAAGGAGTTTACAAGACCTCGAGAGAGAGAGAGGCGCCCGCCCAGCCAAAGGGTCCGACACCCCCGTCCTCCTCGGCAAGAACGGCAGGACCCTGGTGATAGCCTCAGGTCTAGGCAAGAGGGGCCCGATCAGAGGAACCAAGAGGTGACGACTACCACCAGAATCATCAAGACAATCTGCGGAGGCTCGGCGGCTGGGGAAGGTTTGGGATAGAGCAGCAAAGCGTACTCTAGAGCTGTGGCCTCTGTCAGCGGCCCCCACAAGCGAAGGAAGTCAGGTCTACTGATCTCCTTTACGGAAGATGACTTGGAAGGTGTGCAGACTCCTCATGATAACGTTGTGGTGGTCTCACTCCTGGTGGCCAACTATGAAGTAAAGTGGGTCTTGATTGACAATGAAAGTTCGACAGACATCCTATTCTATGTCTCATTCTTACACATGGAGCTGAAAGAAGAGCGCTTAGAGTCAGCCTCGCCCCACTTTATGGTTTCGAGGGATCCCTAGTATTCGCGGAGGGAAATATAGTCCTCCCTGTTACTGCAGGAACAGCCCTGCAAACAACTACTGTGCAAACCACCTTCTTGGTAGTCAAGCAGCCATCCTCTTACAACATGATCCTCGGCGGACCTACCTTCAACAAGCTGAAGGCCATTGTCTCCACTTATCATCTGAAAGTCAAATTCCCCACCAGTGAGGGGGTGGGGGTAGTCAGAGGAGATCCGTGAGCTTCTCGGTCCTACTATCTAAATGCCATTAAGGAAGGGAAGAAGACCGAAGCCCTACCCCTCGAAGTGGAAGACCTTAGAGATGAGTTGAAGACACCAAAGGGGCGGCTTGTAGAAGAGCTAACCTTGGTGCCCCTCTGAGAGGACCCCTCTCGAACCATCCAGATTGGATCAAATCTCCCCAAAAGTCACAGAAAAGAGCTTCTCTCCCTCCGCAAAAAGAACCAGGACTTATTTGCCTGGTCTGCATCAGACATGCCTGGAATCGACCCTAGAACTATCGAGCACCGCTTGAACGTAGATCCTAAACATAAGCTAGTCATTTAGAAAAAAAGGAACTTTCGCCCCGGAACGCCAGGTCGCCATCAATGCCGAGGTAGATAAGTTGCTTGAAGGAGGTTTCGTCTGAGAAGCGAAATACCTCGAGTGGGTATCCAACGTGGTGATGGTTCGGAAGGCCAGCGGCAAGTGGAAAATCTGCATCGACTTCACCAATCTGAACAAAGCCTGTCCTAAGGATAACTTTCCCCTTCCTCGGGTCGATCAACTGGTGGATGCTACCTCGGGGCACGAACTTCTCTCCTTTAAAGACGCATATTTCAGCTATAACCAGATTTTTATGTACGGGCCTGACTAAGACAAAACCGCCTTCGTCACTAACCAGGGGTTGTATTGCTACAAGGTTATGCCCTTCGGGCTTAAGAACGTCGGCGTAACCTATCAAATGTTGGTAAACAAGATCTTCAGAGAACAGATTGGGTGAAATATAGAAGTCTACGTAGATGACATGTTAGCCAAGAGTACCGAGGCGCGAGACCATGGTCTCGACCTAGAAGAAGCCTTTAAGGTACTACAAAAGCACAAAATGAGGTTGAACGCAGTGAAATGTGCATTCGGAGTAACAGGGGGGAAGTTTTTGGGCTTCATGGTCACCCAAAAAGGAATAGAAGCCAACACCTAAAAGATAAAAGCCATCCTTGATATGGCTCCTCCTAAGACCATAAAAGAAGTACAGCGGCTCACCGGGTGAGTAGCAGCCCTGAATCGCATCATGTCCTAGTCTGCTAAAAGATGCCTGCCTTTCTTCAAGGCCATCAGGAAGGCAAAAGATTTTTCCTGGACAGAGAATTTCCAGGAAGCGTTTGAAGAATTAAAGAAATACCTAAGCTCGCCCCCGCTCTTAACCAAGCCGCTCCCGGGTGAAGAACTGTTTCTGTACTTATCAGCTGGGCAAAGCACCGTGGCCTCCATCCTGATCCGAGAAGAGGAAGGCATTCAAAAACCCATCTATTATGTTAGCAGGATCCTCCATGAAGCGGATGTGAGATATCCTCCTATAGAGAAGGTAGCTTACGCCCTCATAGTAGTTGCGCGAAAGCTCCGACTATATTTTTAGGCGTATACAATCACCCTCCTGACTGACCAGCCCTTAAGGCAAGTCTTGCACAACCCGAGTGTTTCCAGGAGAATGGTAAAATGGTCAGTAGAGCTAGGTGAGTTCGATATCCGGTACCACCCTCAAAAGGCAATCAAGGGTCAGGCCTTGGCCAACTTCATCGTCGACCCAAGCGGGGGAGCAGGATCGGTGTCTAACAAATCACCTTCGCGGTGGACTCTCTATGTAGACGAGTCTTCAAATACCAAAGGAAGTGGAGCATGACTTATCCTCTGCAGCCCTGATGGCTTCATGATCGAATATGCCTTGAGATTTGAATTTAAGACCTCAAACAACGAGGCAGAATACGAAGCTCTATTGGCCGGCCTGAGATTAGAAAAAGCACTGACAGCCGAAGTTCTAGACGTGTACAACGACTCACAGCTGGTAGTAAGCCAAGTGACTAGGGAATTAGAGGCCCGGGGGTAGAAGCTCACCTGATACCTCGAAAAGGCAAAAGAGCTCACCATAAAATTTAAGACGTTCCGGATAATTCAGGTCCTCCGAGCAAAAAACTCCAAGGCAGACGCCTTGGCCCGCCTAGTCTCATCCCGACACCTCGAGCCAACTCAAGCTGACTACCTAGAGACTCTCCGCCCCGAGCATAGACGAAGCCCCGGTCTTGCTAGTAGCAGAGGAAGAAACATGGATGGACCTGATCCTTCGGTACCTGAGAAATGGAGAAGTCCTCGAATAGAAGAACGAAGCCAGAAAGCTAATCTCCCGAGCCTCTCGGTACACGGTCATAGATGGGCAGCTATATAAGAGGGCTCTGACTATGCCTTACTTGAGGTGCCTCAATTCACTCGAAGTCGACTTCCGCATCGAACATTGATTCTCATCCGTTGGGTATTCGCAAGCTAACGGCCAGGCCGAAGTAACCAACAGAACGTTTCTCCAAGGTATCAAGAAAAGACTCGACGAAGCTGATAAGCGATGGGCCGACCAAATCTCCAATATCCTCTGGGCCTATCAAACAACTATTTGCACTCCAACAGGGGAAACCTTGTTCTTCATGACGTATAGTTTAGAAGCTGTCATTCCCCTCGAGATCGAAATACTGTCGATGCGCGTGAAACACTTCGAACCAAGCAACAACGAGGAGGGCTTGCGGATGAATGCAGATTTAGTTAACGAAGCCCGAAACAAGGCCCAAATCCACTTAACTACGTATCAACATAGGATCGCCCGGTATTACAATACTCGAGTTCAAAACAGGAACTTCAAACTGCACGACCTCGTCCTTCGGAAAAGTGAAGTTTCCATCCTCGGCACACGGGAAAGCTCGTTCCGAATTGGGAAGGCCCGTAGCGAATCCGAAAAGTTTACTGGGTTAACACCTACGAACTTTAGGAGTTAGATGACAAGTCTGTTCCCGCAAATTTTATCAATAAAGTGTAAAAAAGATAAACGAATAAGAGACTCGGGTTCATAAAAACGTCAATTTCATTAAGTTAAATTTTCAGTTACAAAAACAGGCACTATCGGCCTTCGATTACAAAAAGAAAACAAGAAATAAAACTATGCTAACCCTCCCGAGGAGCCCCATCCTCGGGAGCCTCCTGTGGTTCGGCATCTCCGCCAGTGGTAGCGGTTTCTTCGGTTGCTCCGCTGGTGGCAGCAGTGTCCTTCTCTGAAGAGGACTCTAGCCCGAGACCGGAGAAGTTGGTCTCTGAGAAGAGAGCCTCGGCCTTTCTTTTGGCCTCATTAAAACCATTGAGGAATTGGCCTCCGGCCTCCTCTAGTAGCGCCTAATTTTCCGCAGCGGCCTTGCGAAGGACCTCCGCCGCCTCTTCCCGGGCCATATCCCTCTCCCTCCTCAGGGTATCCTTAGCTCGGCACCGATGGTCCCTCTCCATGGCGGCGTCCTTGTTGTGCGATAATATACCTAAATAAATAGGTGAATAATCGTACTTTGTTTTACTTGCAAGTGCACAAGGTCAATAGTGTAGCATAGTGTGCGAATGCAAGATCATCTCCACAGGGATTGGTAAAGTTCGATTTAGAGTTATATTTGCAATGTAAAAAAATAGAAATAATAAACTAAAGGGTGATTTGATAATAATAAAGACATAGGGCTTTGATATCCACCACTAGTCATACATTCCCGATTTTGTATAAGGTATCAGTGCTCTAGCCTTATTATGTGTACCTACTGGTTGCCAACCTAAGGGCATGGTATCTACTCCTTAAGCTATTGATTTCCCTAAGCAACGAGTTAGGCATGGTATCTACTCTAACTCTTTTTTTCCTTAAGGGATTCAGCATGGTATCTGCTTGAGTTGTTCCTTAAGAAAACATAGGTACTGTGGAAATCGACAACCACATGAGACCTAGGGCATGGTATCTACTCCCGGTTTCCCATGTTGATTAACCCGGGTATCCGGATAAGATGGTCCCTTGTTATTGATGTTAGACCCAGGACTCGGTCATCCAAATTGATCTAACTAACCTATCCATACCACATGCATACGTTGGCCTTACACATACATATGAGGAATTTAAATAAGCATAGGTGTTAATCAAGTTAAGTAACATAATAAGCTATGCAAAGAATTAATCAATGAATAAAAATATGGGAATGCATAACTAGGGCTTCAATCGAGCCCTATAAGAGAGTTAGTTACACATACTAACTGAAGTAAACATAATTAAACAAAACATAAGGGAGAAGAATAAACCCGAGAGAAGAGGCGTCAATTCTCTCCCAAGCTCTCCACTCCAAGTAAAAGAAAAGAGAAAAGTGTTTACTATCTAAGGTGTGTTTTTGTGTGTGAGTTACAAGTGTATTTATAGGTCTTTGAGAAGTCCTAATAGACTCATGAGTTTCTAAACTTTCCTAAAATACAAAACTCCTTTATTTCCAAAATAGAGTTATTTCCAAAATAGGGTTATTTCCAAAATAGAGTTCTGCAGTTTACTATTCACGTCTGTACATTTGCACTCGATCGCATGTGTCCTTGCGCTCGATCGCAGTGTGCGCTCAATCCTACAAGTGTGCGCACGACCGTATGTGCGCTCGATCGCACTGCATGTGCGCTCGATCGCACTTTGTCCAGAAAGTGCTCCAGGGCTTCTAGATTTCTTCCTTAAAGAGCCAAAACTGCTTCTTTTTCTCCAAGACCCTATAAAAACATGTAAAACACACAAATGGAGTAAAATATACCAAATTAATGTAATAAAGGATCTAACAAGTGTAAATAAGGGGGCTTAAATATGTATATTTAAGCGTTTATCACACCCCCAAACTTACATATTGCTAGTCCCTTAGCAATACTAAATTAAAAACTAAAACGAAAATATAGATAAATCCAATGTTCATAGTGTCAATCAAAAATATAGATTTTACACAAAACTATGATGCGCTTCATGAGCAAGCTTAACAAGTGTAAACATATATCTGCAATGAATAAGAGTTTTGAACGTAAATCATATTCACGAGGTATTTTAAGATATCACAAGTTTGACTTTAGTGTGTGGTAACTAGCACATAAAAGATTGAGTTTCCAAGATATTCAAATGGGTAGTGTTTCGATGACTCAAGATTCACCAAACTTCCTATTAGAGTCAACAAATATGGCATAGTCTTTTATTTGCGAGATTTTTGCCAGGTTAGTTCCCTTAAGCTTTCTTGTTGACTCGTGTAACGAGTGTTTAGCCAATGACTCCCAAACCAGATGGTTTTAGGGCATTAGGTGTAAAGACACCCCTAAGGACTTACTGGCTCGAGTCAACAAGGCTACGAAACTAATTGATTTTTATGCTACCATTTAGAATTTTCCACCTTTTGACGTGACACTCAATGCTTACTGAGGCAAGAGGGCCAGTTACTCAGCGAAAAATTCTTTTTTAATGATCACTTAAGATTTTCCACCTTTTGACGTGACACTCAATGCTTACTGAGGCAAGAGGGCCAGTTACTCAGCGGAAGATTTTTTTTTATTGATCATTAGGAGCATTTTTTTCTTTTTGAGCACGAATCAATCTTTTCTATTTTTATATGCCAAAATGTCAATCTAATAGGTCATCTAGTTCACAGTCAAGCAAAAGAAACATACCAATCCAAATAACATGTCATACCCCACACAGCTATGTGCTAATGTGCTCGTGATAGTTCAAGTTAAACTTGTGAATTCTTAAATGCCAAAAGGGCAGTGATCTAGGTTCAAAACTTGTTTATTGACCTATATGTTCAAAGTGTTAAGCTCATTGATGAAGAAAAATCATAACATTTTATTTAGATCATAAAAAGTTTATTGGACATAATGAACAAGCATTTATCTATGAAAATAATAACAAAACAACAAAAAAATGTGGGACATAGTGAGTGTGTGAATGTGTCCCCATACCCCCAAACTTCAACTTGATGCACTCACGTTGTCCTCGAAAAAGAAAGAAAAACAAACATAAAATGGAAAACAAGTAATAAACAACAATAGAAAAGTAAACTATGAAATACTAATAATAAACTTATGAAAAGGATATGCTTTGGGGTGTCTCCCATGAGCGCTAAGTTTAACGTCTTCAGCCAGACGTGGTACCCTCTCACTACTGTTCTCCAAGTGGTGCAGTCGAGAAGGAACCGTGTGCAGGAGGTGGAGGTTGACAGTTTAGGCATCATGGTAAGTTGCTGTCCAATGTGCGCTCGATCGCACTTGTGGCAGAGAGTGCGTACTCAGGGGTCTTACTGCCACTGACCTCAATAGAGGCACTTGAGCTACACGTTTATCAAAGTCTGAACTGCTCAAATGCTCTCTATAGTAGCTTCATCATTTAGTCTTTTGGCAAAGAGTACTTAAAAGTCACTTCATGTGGCTTAGGTGCTCTGGTTGCTGTTGCATACTGAACAATTTGGGGCGTTAAATCTTCATCCCTTGGTTGCACTATAATTTCTGAGTGTGGTGTGACTTTGTGTCCATGTGCTGTGAAGGTTTGATTTCTTGCAGGCAACTGTTGCAATTCTAAGTTTGGTGCCTGGACAATAGATGAGAGAAAAGTAGTATTAGTATGCTCAAGATTTTCAAACGGAGGAGTGAACTTACTTGGGTACTTTGGAGAGGCTTCAAGGAGGTGCACGGCTTCAAAAATGTCATCATAGACAGTTTCTAATGCTGGCTCAATATCAGGTCCTGTGAAGCTATGGGTGAGGGCGGCCTCCAATGGATCAATGTGATAGACCTGAAAAGCTTGCTTGATAGCACTTTGCATAAAAAATTCATCAACACATTTATCATCATTATCATCTTGGGGTAATTTTATTGCATCAAATATATTAAATTCTATTGTCTCACCATTTACCGTCATACTTACAATAACCTTTTTTACATTAATTATTGTATCAGCCGTCCTCATGAAGGGTCTTCCTAAGATGATGGGCAGAGGTAATGGCATAGGACATTCTTCCATATCTAACACAATGAAGTCAGCAGGCAAAATAAACTCTCATACCTTTACCAATACATCTTCAAGTATACCTCTAGGTCTTTTGATGCTTCTATCTGCTAATTGCAAAGTGATAGAGGTTGGTTGAAGCTCCCCCAAATCTAGCTTTTCAACTACTGTGTATGGTAGCAAATTGACACTTGCTCCTAAATCTAGTAATGCTTTCTCAAACAACTGATCACCTATCCTACAGGGAATAGTAAAACTACCCGGATCTTTTAGTTTTGGTGGCAGTTTTCTTAACAAAATCGCACTTACCTCTTCAGTTAGAGCCACTGTTTCATGTTCTTGAAACTTTCTTTTATTAGTGCAACAATCTTTTAAAAATTTAGCATAGGAAGGGATTTGTTTAATTGCATCTAATAAGGGAATGTTAATTTCTACTTTTCTCAAAGTTTCAAAGATATCAAACAATTTATCTTTCTTTGGTGTTACTAATCTTTGAGGGAAGGGTGGTGCATTCCACTTTTCTACTTCACTTACCTTGGATGTGGATGGCTTAGCTTGAGATGCTTGAGCTGGCTCATTAACTCCTATGATCTTCCCATTCCGGAGAGTTGTAACGGCTTTCAGCTGCTGATGTCCTCTTGGATTTGGTAGTGTTTGTGTAGGAAGTTCTCCTTGCTGTCTTCCACTTAACTCCTTAGCCATTTGCCCCATTTGTACTTCCAGCCTTTGGATGGTTTGCTCATGCTTTGCAATTGTTTGTCTTTGCTGATCTTGTGAAGTTACCAATGTTGCCATTAGTTGTTGTTGCTGAGTGGCCAATTGTTTTACAAGACTTTCTAGATCATCATTCTTGGGTTCTGGAACTGGTTGGGCTGCTTTATGACAGTTCCTTTGTTTCTCTTGAAGGTTCAAGTTGCTTTGATTGTTGCTCCATGAGAGGTTGGGGTGGTGCTTCCATCTAGGATTGTAGGTATTTGTATATGCATTGTGCGGTCCCTCATAATTTGCTTGCTCTTGACCTGCATATGAATACAAAGGGCAAGTGTTAGTAATGTGATCAAAACGAGAACATATAGCACATACCTGGAGTGGTTTGCCTCGCGGACTAGGTGATATGTTTTGACTAGTCATGGCATATATGAGCATATCTAGCTTCCTCTCCATAGCATCTAGACAAGTATATTGAGCTTCTGTCATTGGTGCTTCTCCCTTTGAATGAATTAGTTGAACCGCTTCAGTGCAACAGTTTCAGTACTGCTGCTCGGGTACTCTCTAGACCTTTTGCGCTCGATCGCAGCTCCTCTACGCTCGATCGCAGACTTGCGCTCGATCGCACAAGGCACTGAGCTCGATCGCAATAAGGACAGAAACTCCTCCTCTGCACACCTGAACAGAAAACGAAAAGAAGGAATAAATCTGATTTTTGATAAAAATAAAACAGAACAGAATAAAATAGAATAAGTTAAAATAATAATAAAAAAAAACTAACGCAAATAATTCCAAAAAGAAATTTAGCACAATCCCCGGCAACGGCGCCAAAAACTTGTTGCGCGATAATATACCTAAATAAATAGGTGAATAATCGTACTTTGTTTTACTTGCAAGTGCATAAGGTCAATAGTGTAGCATAGTGTGCGAATGCAAGATCATCTCCACAGGGATTGGTAAAGTTCGATTTAGAGTTATATTTGCAATGTAAAAAGATAGAAATAATAAACTGAAGGGTGATTTGATAATAATAAAGACATAGGGCTTTGATATCCACCACTAGTCATACATTCCCGATTTTGTATAAGGTATCAGTGCTCTAGCCTTATTATGTGTACCTACTGGTTGCCAACCTAAGGGCATGGTATCTACTCCTTAAGCTATTGATTTCCCTAAGCAACGAGTTAGGCATGGTATCTACTCTAACTCTTTTCTTCCTTAAGGGATTCAGCATGGTATCTGCTTGAGTTGTTCCTTAAGAAAACATAGGTACTGTGGAAATCGACAACCACATGAGACCTAGGGCATGGTATCTACTCCCGGTTTCCCATGTTGATTAACCCGGGTATCCGGATAAGATGGTCCCTTGTTACTGATGTTAGACCCAGGACTCGGTCATCCAAATTGATCTAACTAACCTATCTATACCACATGCATACGTTGGCCTTACACATACATATGAGGAATTTAAATAAGCACAAGTGTTAATCAAGTTAAGTAACATAATAAGCTATGCAAAGAATTAATCAATGAATAAAAATATGGGAATGCATAACTAGGGCTTCAATCGAGCCCTATAAGAGAGTTAGTTACACATACTAACTGAAGTAAACATAATTAAACAAAACATAAGGGAGAAGAATAAACCCGAGAGAAGAGGCGTCAATTCTCTCCCAAGCTCTCCACTCCAAGTAAAAGAAAAGAGAAAAGTGTTTACTATCTAAGGTGTGTTTTTGTGTGTGAGTTACAAGTGTATTTATAGGTCTTTGAGAAGTCCTAATAGACTCATGAGTTTCTAAACTTTCCTAAAATACAAAACTCCTTTATTTCCAAAATAGAGTTATTTCCAAAATAGGGTTATTTCCAAAATAGAGTTATGCAGTTTACTATTCACGTTTGTACATTTGCGCTCGATCGCATGTGTCCTTGCGCTCGATTGCAGTGTGCGCTCGATCCTACAAGTGTGCGCACGACCGTATGTGCGCTCGATCGCACTGCATGTGCGCTCGATCGCACTTTGTCCAGAAAGTGCTCCAGGGCTTCTAGATTTCTTCCTTAAAGAGCCAAAACTGCTTCTTTTTCTCCAAGACCCTATAAAAACATGTAAAACACACAAATGGAGTAAAAGATACCAAATTAATGTAATAAAGGATCTAACAAGTGTAAATAAGGGGGCTTAAATATGTATATTTAAGCGTCTATCAGTCCTCCTTAGCCCTCTCGGTATCCTCGAGGGAAGAGGACAGAGCCCGAACAAGATCCCTGGTCTCTTCCAGCTGCTGCTCGGCTTTCGCCAAGCGCTCGGCTATGTTCGTGCTACGCCGAGAAAGCACCCCCACGAGGACCCCAGTCTGAAACAAACATGAGAAGCATTGTAAAAAATAGTTGAAGACTAGGAACCAAGGAACAAAAGAAAAAAGAATAGGGTTGTACCTGGGAGGTCATGGCCTCTAAAGCCGAGCACAGGGACTCGAAAGGCTTCTTGGTGAGTTCCAACATATCCCGGGAAGGAATCCCCAAGACAAGGTGCTCTCGGGCGACTCTTGGGTGTGCGAACACTGAATCGTCCACCTTTAGTGCCCACCTGGGCATGAAGGGAGCTGAAACCCCTGGCCTTTCCCTGGACGAGAAAGAGCCTTGGGAAGGAGCGGGCATGGCTGAAGTTGCCCGCGGGTTTAGAATTGGAGGCCTCGAAGGGCTCTCCACTGCGAGGGACACCGGGGTTGAAGCCCGGGTCTTTTTCTTCTGTTGCTCGGGGGCCGAGCCACTCCCCTCCGAGGCCTATGTTTTTTTCCTTGGCCATGCGCATGGCCCTTTCCCGTGCTTGTACTGTCATCTCCATCTCTGCGAAAAGAACGAGCATTAGTAACTTGAAGAAAACAAATAGCAAATTAAAACTAAGTGCTTACCATGCTCTAGGTTCGTTGGATGGCTAAGAGGGCAGAGGCCGCGCTTGTGAAGCTCCTCGTTATCACCAAGAACCTCGACATCCAAAGGCGCAGCCAGCATCGCCTTCAACGTCTCCTGCTCTCGGTGCAGAAGGTGCGGCTTCTTGCATTTGCCAGTACGATCCAAACTCCAACCGAAGGGGATATTAAAGCTTTCAGCATGTCTAATGAAGAAGAATGACCTTCCATTTCTTTATGGAGGAAGGCTTCTTCTTCCAAATGCTCTTCCTAGCCCTCGAGCTCACCACCACCCACCCACTTTGCCCGAGCTTGGCTATCTGGAAGTGGGCTTTGAACATATTAAGGTTCATGACCTCACCCACTTCCTAGCATACGGCTATAAAAGCCAAGATCAGCCGCACCAAGTTGGGCGCCAACTGACTCAAATGCGATACAGAAGAATGAGTGGAGAGGGAACCTAAGCCCAACCTTTATGTACTATTCGTAAACGCACAGCTCATAAGTTGCGCAGCTCGAAAGGGCATCGCAAGCCCTCTCTCCACCCTTTGGCACCCGTAGGGCATACTCCATGGGGATCCTATACGCCATCCTTATCCCCAGAAGCTCAGCCTCTCCCACCACACTTCCATTCCTCCATCTCTGCCGCCGTTGCTTCTTCTTTGATATTGACCAGTGTGCTGTCAACTTCATCATCCTCTCCCTCCTCATCCTCTCCCTCGGGGAGAAAGGGTACTAAGGAAAGGGCACCTAATGTCCTCACTAGAAGAAACGTCCATGGCTTCCTCCAGCTCCCGTGATAGATCCTCGCTAACCTCGCTATCACTACGCTCAGACATTGGGTGGAAAAGGAAAATGACTCACCAAAGGAAATGCTGGGATTAGGATTGTGTATGGCTTCAAACTCTCAAACTCCGAGTACTCTCAAGTTTCCTCCCTCTTAAGCTTTCTTTCTTTAAAAAATGCAAGTAATGAGAAGAGATGAAGAAACTTCTTATATAAGGGACGTAACAACAGGAACGAGGAACATTAAATCACCCTTCAACTGAAAGGACGTGACCCCTGATATCATCCAAACGTTGTCCATTCTCCCCAAGGCGCCAACTGCCATAAAAGTGTGACCCTTTTTGTGCCCCATGCGCCGTCATATAAAAAGCAGCTTCCATTCCAATTTAATGCACATTTAAAAAGCCCATGGGCCAAAGAAAGAAAGCTCTTGGGCCAAGGAAAGAAGAGCCTATGGGCCCAAAGTAAAGAGGCCCATAAATGAAGAGGACTAAGTCTAAGCGTATGAGCTGCTTGTCATATGCTCGGTCAAAAATCTCCAAGTTCGAGCTGCATGTCATACACTCGGCCTAGAATCTCCAAGTCGGAGCATTTGCGCTGCTTGTCATACGCTCGACCTAGAATCTCCAAGTCTGAGTGTATGAGTTGCTTGTCATTCGCTCGGCCTAGAATCTCCAAGTCCGAGTGTATGAGCTGTTGGTCATACGCTCGACCCAAGAATCTCCAAGTTCAAGCGTGTGAGCTGCTTGTCATACGCTTGGCCAAGAATCTCCAAGTCCGAGCGTGTGAGCGGCTTAAAATCTTCAGGTCCGAGCGTATGAGCTACTTGTCATACACTCGGCCTAGAATCTCCAAGTCTGATCGTGTCAGTTGCTTATGATACTCTCGGCCAAAAATCTCCAAGTCCAAGCATGTGAGCTGCTTGTCATATGCTCGACCAAAAATCTCTAAGTCCGAGCGTTTGAGTTGCTTGTCATACGCTCGGCCACGAATCTCCAAGTTTGAGCGTGTGAGTTGCTTGTCATACGCTCGGCCAAGAATCTCCAAGTCTGAGCGTGTGAGCTATTTGTCATACGCTCAGCCAAGAATCTCCAAGTCTGAGCGTGAGAACTGCTTGTCATACACTGGGCCAAGAATTTGAGCTGCTTTTCATACACTTGGCCTAAAATCTTCAAGTCCGAGCGTGTGAGTTGCTTATCTTACGCTCGACCAAAAATCGCTAAGACCGAGCGCTTGAATTGCTTCTCAAACGCTCGGCCCAGATTCACCAAGACCGAGCGTTTGAACTATTTCTCAAATGCTCGGCCAAGATTCGCCAAGTCCGAGAGTTTGAATTGCTTCTCAAACACTCAGCCCAGATTTGCTAAGATCGAGTGTTTGAATTGCTACTCAAACGTTCGGCCCAGAATCGCCAAGACCAAGCGTTTGAACTGCTTCTCAAATGCTCGGCCCAGATTCGTCAAGTCCAAGCGTTTGAACTACTTCACAAACGCTCGGCCAAGATTCGCCAAGTCCGAGCGGTTGAACTGCTTCACAAATGCTCAACCAAGATTCGCCAAGTCCAAGCGTTTGAACTGCTTTTCAAATGATCGGCCCGAATTCACCAAGTTCAAGCGTTTGAACTGTTTCTCAAACGCTCGGCCTAGATTCGTCAAGACTGAGCGCTTGAACTGCTTCACAAACACTCGGCCAAGATTCCTCAAGTCCGAGTGTTTGAAGTGCTTCTCAAATGCTCGGCCCAGATTCGGCAAGACCGAGCACTTAAGCTGCTTCTCAAACGCTCGGCCGAGCGTTTGAACTGTTTCTCAAACGCTCGGTTCGGATTCGCCAAAGTTCGAGTGTTTAAACTATACCTCAAATGCCCGGCCCAGGTTCTCCAAAAAATCGAAAAGCACACTCGTTCCAAGATCTCCTTGTTCGAGGCCCCAAACTTCCCGTTTTTTAAAAAATCTCAAGTATAAACACTCAGCCACGGCACGAACATCGCATATTACTTCCTCGAAGCATGAGTGCTTGAGGAAGTGGGGGGGCTTGTAATAGAGTCCACAAAATCTTCGTCCAATGAAACACTTATGCGTGGATTCTGGCATCACCAATGGAACAATAACACATGTCGAAGTCTTTACAGCCTAACGAAGCACATGTGGAGTAGGCAGAACACGCAATTACCATGTCAAAGCATGATTAACGGACCTAACCCCCTCTGGAACACGAGGCCCACTGACACACGCTACTCACTGAGCACATGATTAAGGTTTCTCTCTGAAGCCCGAGATCACAGGAGCAGGGCCATACCTCCCCCCACATGGGCGACCTCCACTCGGAGGGCTATAAATATCTTAAGGTATGTGAGTCTAGAACAAGACACCTTTTCTACACAACCTGCACTTATCTACTTTAAAATTAATCCTCGGCCTCGTCCTGATTAGAGCGTCGGAGTGCCCTCGGAGGTCTCATCCTCCCCTCCTTCCGAGGGTCCCTTAGTTCACCTCTGTCACTTGTGCAGGTCCCAAGAGGTCAATCATAGGCCACGTCAGCACCAACGCCACGTCAGCACCAACGGTTTTAACGGCATCGACAGGGATAAATCTAGATGTTCTTACTTATAATACACTTATCGAAATTCATAGCAAAGTTGGTCGACTGAAGGAGGCATACAAATTCTTAAAAGTGATGTTGGATGCAGGCGGCTCTCCGTACTGACTGCTACCATTTTGGATTATTTGTACGCACTTGTACAAATAATTGTACGCACTTGTAAGGAGATGGAGAAACTGAGTTTCCAGAAGGCATTAATTGTACGCACTTGTAAGGATGCCTTTCCACCAGTCTCTTGATAGTGGTGTCCAATAATTTAGGGCAAAGAGATCATTTCAAAAACAAAAGAACCATTTTTTTCATATTCTAATTTAGAAGTAAGCAGCTTCCAACTTAATTATCAATTGCCCATGAAACTTGAAATGTAAATTTCGTTTTATTACATTTGAAAGAAGTATGGTCTTAACTCTGAATAAATGATTTAGAATTAAAATTGTACCTGCATGGCATAAGCATTCTATTTGTAACTAAGAAAAAACATATGCACATTCTTTCCTCGATTGCTTGTAAGAATTTGTGAGTTTAGAGAACAAAAACTATAGTTGCTGATACCTTAGAGTGAACCTCCTTGTTGCACCCAGTCCTATCTTTTGAATACTACTTGAGACAGAATGAACCCCATTTTTCATTCACTTTTGTGTTTGAGTTTCCTGCCTTGTGCACTCCTTGGACAGAGATTTTTTAGAGCTCCTGATGCCTTCTTAAGGAGCTCCCGGGAAAACCAAGACAATTGACTTTCAAAGAATTGAATTTAATGTAAAAAAATTTAATAAAAGAACAATAAATATCATAACCTATATGAGAAAAGTTATAAATTAAAAGTGTTAACACTAAACCCAGCAAACTCAAGAGAGTAGGATTTTAGAGCAAAAATGGTATACACACGGAGGAACCTTTACACTGAATGGAGAAAAAGGAAAAAGAATGTGGACTTTCAAGTTTGAATGGTATCAAATGTTCATATATTTTAATTTAATATGAAGAATCAAAGTCAGAGTTCAGGTTTGATTTTGCCTTTTCATGGATTCTTTTATAGTGTGTTTAGTAGGAGAGAAAAGTAAGAGAATGAAAAACTTGAGGGGTAGAAAAGTAACACTGGTATACTTAGTTTAACCAAGAATTTCTACTGAGTCTAGTTTTGGGCTTAAGCCTAGGCTAGGCTCGGTTTGACTACACAAACTGGGGCTCCGATTCGGTGGAAGAGTTTTTTCTTGTGGAAAAGGAAAACAGCCAGGTCCTGAGTTTATATTAAAATCATCATATCACCAAAATCAGTCTTGTTTTGCTTCCCATTTCACTCTCTCAACTACATATCTATAGCCCAGAATGCGAATGAGTGTAAGTTTATTATCTTATAATCACAGTTTCTTTTCTTTCAATCTCCTTGTTATTCTTAAATTAAGTTTTTTGATTTGTTGAAAATTTTGCGTAGGTACAAGGATAGAAAAGTAACACTGGTATTCTTTGGTTTACCCAAGAATTTCTCCAAAGCCTGGTTTTGGGCTTAAGCCTACACTAGGCTTGGTTTGACTACACAAACTGTGCCCCCGATTTGATGGAAGATTTTTTTCTTGTGGAAAGGGAAAACAGTCCTGAGTTTATATTGGAATCATCAGATCGCCAAAATCAGTCTTGTTTTGCTTCTCATTTAACTCTCTCAACAACATATCCATAGTTCAGAATGAAAATGAGTGTAAGTTTATTATCTTTTAATCACAGTTTCTTTGCTTGTAATCTCCTCTTTATTCTTAATTTAAGTATTTTGATTTATTTAAAATTTGGTGTATGTACTCATATGTGACTATGACATCAGTGATTGCAATCAAGTACAAAGATGGGATTTTGATGGCTGCTGATATGGGAGGTATAGCTGATATTACATACTATGCGATACCCGTCTTCCAATTTTAAATTTTCAATATTGTTTTTACTCTATATATTAAGTCATCTGTCTCTAATCTCTTGTATTAAAATTGATGTTGTCATGACACTAATCATGCCTTCTGTTTGATTGTGGAGAAGTTGAATGAACAGTAATACAGAAGCAGAAGCAATTTATTTTTCTTGAATCAACCCTAATCCAAGTAGTTCTGCCCTCTAGGGTCATAACACAAATGAGAAAACATAAAATAATCTCTTTTTTTTTTTCTTTTTTGGTTCCTGTTGGGTGCCACTCTGTAAGCAATTTAGGGCTTCTTAATTTCTCAACAATATTGCATAAAGTTAAAATAACTACTTGATTTCTCAACGACAGGGATGCAGCTTTCTTTCGAAGAACTCTGGTTTGGTAGAATCAGAGGAAGAGAGATGTCTTCCTCTTAGTTTTGTAGATTTTTTTGTCAGCTGATGAGACTGGTTTTGAGCAAGACCCCGGAAAGGAGTTTGTGTGTTTCAAGGCTCAATCTTTTTCTGCTTCTCCTGCGTTGGAAGTGTTTCTGGTTAGGGTATTTGTGATATTCCTGTGAGTGGTAATGAGATCAGTATAGTGGCTGGGGGGGTGTTTGCTGCCCAAGTTGTTGGGGAGGATATTGTTCATGGTGAGGAGATGCTAGCTGGTGAAAAGGATAGAAACTGTTGTGGACCTTCTTATGATTGTTTGGCTTTAGTTGTGAGCGTTGAACAGCAAGAACAGTAGCTGGCAAAGGAGGTGGATGACGTAGAAGCATTAAATTACTTGGCTTCAGAGTGGGTCCTAAAGTGGGCCAAGAAGCTGAACAAATTGGTAGGGGTTTCTTTAGTGGGGGTGGAAGATCAAGTAGTAAAATTGTTTGAGGAAATTGAGAAGATTAGACTGGAAGAAGGCAAATCAAGGGGCTGAAGCATTCTGCGAGTAGAAAGTAAGGGGGGTTGTTAACAAAGAACTCAAAAGGTTGGTTTTTGATGTCAACTATGAGAGGGGAGGTGTTGGTGGGTCCAAAGGGGTAGAGGTGGATAGGGATGTTATTGTTGATCCATAAAGATGAAAATCATTTCTTGGAATGTGAGGGGATTGAATTACTTGAGTAAAATGGCTATGGTGAAGCATTAGCTTAGAGATTGGAAAAGGGATGTGGTTTGTTTTCAAGAGACTTAAATGAAGGTGATGGATGATGTGGTTATTCTTAGTTTTTGGGGTATAAGATCCTGTGGGTGGAAAACGTTGTTGTGAATCGGGGCTTTAGGGGTGTCGTGATTATATGGAACATGAAGGTGCTTGACTTGATTGACTTTCGAGTGGGACTTTTTTCGGTGTCTTGTATCTTTAAGGGGTTCTCAACAAGTGGTGAGTAGGTGTTAACAGAAGTTTATGGCTAGGTTGAGAGTAGTGAGAGGGGACTTTGTTGGGGTGAGCTTGCAGAGGTTAAAAACTGGTGGGATCTCCCGTGGGTAGTGATTTTAATATTGTTCTTTATCCTCATGAGTGAGTCAGAGTTCGTAGGAGAATAATTCAATGAGGGAGTTTTTGGATTTTGTTAGAGGTCACGATCTTATGATCTTATTGATTCGCCTTTGTCAGGTGGGTCATTCATATGGTTGAGTTTCAGGGAGATTCTCTCGTTCTCCAGGATTGACAGCTTTCTTGTCACTAGTTGTTGAGAAGTCCTTTTTCTTAGTTTAATCTAGAAGCTTTTGCCTCGTCCCACATCTGACCATCATCTTATTGTTCTTGATTTGGGGGGTTTGCAGTGGGGTTCGACTTTGTTTTTGTAACCTTGTCAAAAGGGTGGTGGGAGGGTTGCAATGTGAGAGGTTTTGCTAGTTTTGTAGTGGCTTCAAAATTGAAATCTTTAAAAGATGAGTTAAAAAGATGGAACAAAGAAACACTCAAAAATATTAATTCCACTCTAAATGCTTTGTTGGGTGAGATTAGTGGGTGAGATGAGAAGGAGATTTCTACGGGTCTTTCGGGGGTGGACAAAGAAATGAGGGAAAAACTTTCTAACCTCATCTTTATGAAAGAAATCTCTTGGTATCAAAAATCTAGAGAAATTTGGCTTCTTGAGGGTGATAGAAACACTAAATTCTTTCACCGTATGGCTAATTATCACAGGAAACACAACTTTCTTAGCTCCATTAAGGTAAATGGTACGTTGTATTAGGAGGAGACAGGTATGAAAGAGGCAATTTGCGATCTATAAGAATCTTTATAAGGAGACGTGTGATAGTAGATCAAACTTGGATGGATTAGATTTTTCTAGTATTGATGGGGGAGGCACAGTGGATTAAGCATCCTTTGAATGAGGAGGAGATTTTTGATGCTCTTCGTGATTGTAATAGTGATAAAGCTCTTAGGCCTGATAGCTTTTCCATGGCTTTTCTTCTTCATAATTGGGAAGTGCTAAAGGGGGATATCCTTAGGCTCTTTGCGGAGTTCCATTCTTCGGGAGAGTATGTGGGAAGTCTTAATTCTACTTTTGTTAACCTTATTCTGAAGAAGGTGGGAGCTTTCAATGTTACAGACTTTCGCCCTAGTCTTGTGGGTGCATTTATAAGCTTTTATTGAAGGTTCTGATTTTTAGATTGAAGAAAGTAATCGGAAAAGTGGTGAGTCCTCATCAAAATGAATTCATCGAGGATAGGCAAAATTTGGATGCTGCTTTGGTTGCTAATGAAGTTGTGGATGCCCATTTAAAAGATGGAGGGGGATGGGTGATTTGTAAGTTTGATATGGAGAAGGTTTATGACAATGTTTCTTAGGGCTTTGTGATTTATTTATTGCAAAGGACGGGTTTTGGGGACAAATGGTGTAAGTGGATCTACAAATGTATTACTTCAGCCTCCTTCTCTATCCTTGTTAATGTTTGTCCTTCCAGTTTTTTCAAAGTGTCGCAGGGTCTTAGACAAGGGGATCTTTGTCTCCTTTCTTGTTCACGTTGGTCATGGATGCTTTTAGCAAGATGTTGGTGAGAGCGGTTGATGGGGGGCTTTTGAGTGACTTCAAGGTGGGGAGAAATGGAGGTACCATCTCTTTATCGATGACATAATTGTTTGTTTGGAGCGAAAGCAATTCAAATTTTGCATCTTCGGTGTGTTCTCCTTGTTTTGAGGCAATTTTGGGGCTTAAGGTTAATCTTTGTAACAATGATTTAATCCCTCTTGAGAGAATATTAATGTCGTTTTCTTGCAAGTTTGTTGGGGTGAAATTTGGGGTCGCTTTCTATTATTTATCTTGGTCTTCCTCTTGGGGCTATTCAAAGACAAAAGTGTTTGGAATCCCATTATGGAAAGGTTTGAGAAACAGTTAGTCGGCGGGAATAATCGCTATCTCTCAAAAGGAGGAAGACTTACTCTTATCAAAAGAACACTATTAAGCCTTCCTATCTATTTTATGTCTATTTTTCCTATTTCTATCTTGGTGGCTAATCGGTTGAACAATATTCAAAGAAGGTTCTTTTGGGGCAACACGAGTGAGGAATATGAGTATCATTTGGTGAGATAATGGGGTGTGGTTAAGAAACCGATGGAAAAAAAGGGGTCTTGGTGTTAAATCCCTCACTTTATTCGATAAAGCTTTTCTTAGGAAATGGTTGTGGAGATTTCTTGTGGGGAGGGAATATCTTTGGAGGAAAGTGGTGGAAGCTATAAGTTTGGGATGGATTCAGAAAGGGTGGGAGGCTTTGTTTCCTTATGTTTCTGTGTTGGTGGACAATGGGGAAAGAACTTGGCTTTGGCATAATATTTCTTTTAGGAACACTCCTTTAAAAGGCCAATTTTCAGATATCTATGCTATTGTGAGAGATAAGAAGCTCTTATTTGTTTGTGTCTCATTGATTAATGATATGATCTCTTGGGATGTGCTTTTGATATGCAATTTCCATGATTGGGAGGTTGAGAAGGTTCATCGTTTTTTGGAGGCCTTATATAGTTCTAGGATGGGTATGGCTAGAGAGGATTTAGCTAGATGGAGGGCTAGCCCTGATAAAGGGTTTGAGGTGAATTTTTTTATTATAAGATTCTTCTTGATAAGGCTCCTTTGAAAGGGTCTTCCAATTTTCCTTGTAAAACAATTTGGTGTCCTCGTGCCCCTAAAAAAATATATTTTTTTTTGTGTGGGAAGTCTCTTGGGAGAAGATTCTTACTATTGAAAATTTACAAAGAAGGGGGAAAGTGCTTGTTAATAGGTGTTACATTCTCATAGGTTGTGCCGAGTTCATGTTTCCTCTATTGTTGGAGTGTTCTTTGGCTAGAAGCTTGTGGGATATGGCTTATAGTGTTTTGGGTGTTTCTTGGGAATTTGCAGGTTCCATGAAAGATTAAGTGTGGGCTTGGAGTGGGTTGCGTGCTTCTAAGGAACTTAAGAAATCTTGCTCATTGATTCCCTTCTCTATTTTTTGGATTGTGTTGAATAGGATGAATCATAGATCTTTTGATGGCATAGAGAGATATATTGATGCAATTAGAGATAGATGGTTTGATACCCTTAATTTCTGGTTTAAAGGGATTTCTTTTTATGAATATGTTAGATCTTTTAGGGGTTGTTTGGTTCAGGGGACAAAAGTGGGATTAAACAAACCCAATTCCACTTTTGTAAGGGCGTTTGGTAGAGATATAGGATGGGATTACGTTAATCCCATATGATCAATAATTCCATATATTCTCCCCCTCATCTTCCTCCTAGTTAAGATCTTTTAGGGGTTGTTTGGTTCAGGGGACAAAAGTAGGATTAGACAAACCCAATCCCACTTTTGTCCTTAGGTGGCGTTTGGTTGGCATATAGGATGGGATTATATTAATCCTCTGTGATCAATAATTCCAAATATTCTCCTCCTCCTTGTGATTAATAATCCCACATATTCTCCTCCTCTCTTCCTCCTCCTACTTGTGATCAATAATCCCACATATTCTCCTCCTCCTCCTCCTCCTCGCCCTCCCTTCTCCTTCTTCTCTTACTCCTCCTCCTCCTCCTTTCCATCTTCCTTTTTTTCCTCCTCCTTCTCTTCTTCTCCTCCTCCTCCTTTTTTTCTTCTCATGGGATTTACATTAATCCCTTGTGATCAATAATCCCACATATTCTCATCCTCCTCATTGTGATCTGTTGAAATTAATAATTGAAAAGAATTTTATATTATTGATTAATAATATGAATACAATTTCATAGTCATATATATAGACTTATGAATATTATACCTAATATGACTAAGAGATATAACTAAATAAGATAGACATAAAATAGATAAGATTTATGACACATAATAAGAAACCTAATTAGGACTCTTAACACCCCCCCTTAAGTTGGAGCATAGATGTCATATGCACCCAACTTGGTACAAAGAGATATAATTCGTGGATCATCCAATGGTTTAGTGAATAAATATACTAACTGATCTGCTCACTTCACATGTTTTGTACAAATCACATTTTGCACAAGTTTTTCTCGAACAACATGACAGTCAATTTCAATATGCTTCGTTCTCTCATGAAACACTGGATTATTTGCAATATGAATAGCTGCTTGATTGTCACACACCAAACTCATAAGATTTGATTGCTTAATTCAAAGTTCTGCTAATAACTGTTTTAGCCAAATTTACTCATAAGTAGTGTGCACCATTGCTCTATATTCAGACTCAGCACTGCTTTTTACTCTTCCACGACACTAGATTATCTTCGACAAACACACAATATCCAGTAGTAGACCTCCTATCAGATAGAGAGCGTACTTAATATGCATCAGTATAACCCTCAACCTGTGTATGACCATGATTTTGATAAAGTAAACCACGACTAGAGCACTATTCAGATATCTCAGAATACGAATAACAACATCCCAATGACTAGTCCGTGGAGCATCTAGAAACCATTTAACTACAGTTGTTATAAACGAAATATTTGGTCTAGTAATAGTCAAATAATTCAATTTGCCAACCAATCGCTTATACTTTCATGGATCATGAATCAACAAATCAAGAACATATTTACGCTGAGATAAAGAAATTCCATGACAAGATCTAGCAACTTCGATACCCAAAAAAAATATCTCAGTTGTCTTAGATCTTTTGTCTGAAACTTAGTATTTATGAATTGTTTTAGTTTTGGAATTCCCTCATTGTCGTCTCTTGTGATCACAATATCATCCACATACACAATCAACAATATCCTACCCGTTTGACTATATTTATAAAAGACAGAATGATCTACACCACATCTACTTAGACTAAAATCAATCACTACTTCATTGAACTTGCCAATCCATGCTTGAGGAGATTGTTTCAAACCATACAGGGACTTCTTCAACCGACATACTAACCCAGACTCCCTTTGAGCAAAAAATCCAGGAGCTCCATATAAACCTCCTCCTGTATAGAACCATTGAGGAAAGCATTCTTGACATCTAACTGATGTAGCAGCCAATTAAACGTAGCTGCCAAAGAGACATAAACACGAACATATTTAATCTTAGTTATAGGAGAGAATGTTTCAACATAATCAATACCATATACCTGTGCATATCCTTTTGCTACTAGATGAGCTCTCAATCTATCAACAATACCGTCAGGATATAGTATAAACCTAATGACATCCAACAGTAGATTTCCCATACGGGAGAGGAACGAAGTCTCATGTATCATTAGCACTCGAGGCATGCATCTCTTCTTCCATAACTGCTTTCCAGCCAGAATGAGACAGCTTCTGTAACAGACTTAGGAACAAAGATAGTAGAAACTAAAGCCATATATAAAGGAGATAAATGATCATAAGACACAAATTTAGCAATAAGATGAGCCGTGCATAAACACTTACCCTTTCGAAGAGCAATGAGAGATCATCCTCAGATGAGGTAGTTAAAGATAGATTCGGATCTATTAACGAGGAAGTAATTGATGGAGCAACCAAGAGTGGAGGTTTTGAACGAGTGTAAACTTGTAGTGGAGATACCGACCTAGGAGGAACTGACAAAAAAGAAGCCATTGTAGGAGGATCTGGCCATGTAAAAGGCATTGGAATGGGTAATGGAAACAGAAAAGAATCACGGAGTGAGACTTAAAATAAAATGGGGTAGTCTCGAAGAATGTAACATCAGCACAAACAAATTACCTTTTTAACGACGGACTATAACACCGATAACCCTTTTGTGTACGTGAATAGCTCAAGAAAATACATTTAATGGAGCGAGAATTAAGTTTGTTAATGCCTGGATTAAGCTGATGAACAAGACAAACGGCCCAAAAATACGAAGAGGTAAATGAAAAGGTGTATTGTTAGGAAATAACATAGTGCAGGGATTTTCCATTGAGAACAAAGGACGGTGTACGATTAATTAAGTAACAGGCAGTAAGAATAGCATCACTCCAAAACAATTTATGAACATGCATATGAATTAACATAGTACGAGCAATATTTAAAAGATGAGTTTTCACTCAACAACTCCATTTTGTTGTTGAGATGTATGAGAGCAAGATGACTGATAGATGATGTCAGAATTGGTCATGAAAGTAGTAAAAGGATTTGAAAAATACTTACGATCGTTGTTTCTATGAAGGATTTTGATTAACGAACTAAATTGGGTTTTCATCTCCGTGCAAAAGGCAAAAAAAAATAAAAAATAACTCAGAACGTCATTAAATAAAGCCAAGTGAACCTGGAATAATCATCCACAAAAATAACAAAATACCGAAAGCCAAGTTTAGAAGACACACGACTCGGACCCCAAACATCAAAATGTACTAACGTAAAATGACTAGACACATTTATTAATGCGGAAAGGAAATGACACACGATGATGCTTACCGAACTGACATGATTCAAAGCTGAGACTAACTTCTTCAGTTTCTCCAAATATGGATGACTAAGACGACAGTGAAGATGGAAATGAGAAACATCAACTGAGCAGACAACAGGTAATGGGACAGGATCAAAATAATAAAGACCGTTGGATTCATGCCTTCCACCAATTATCTTTCGCGTCTTTAGATCTTGGATAAGAACAAAATTAGAGAGAAAGGTAACATAATTGTTTAGATCTTTTGTAAGCTGACTAACAAATAGAAAATTATACTGAGAAAAAAAAGTATAAAGTACAAATGATAAAGACACAAGAAGAACTAGGATGTAGAGTGCCAATACCACTAGTAGTGGTTTTAGATCCATCAGCAAGAGTAACATCAGGTAAGGATCATGACTGAGAAAAAGTAGAAAAAACACCCATGGTACTTGACAAATGATCAGTGGTTGTAGAATCAAGAACCCAAGGTTTAGATAAACAAGCAACTGGTGTACCTTTTTGGGTTAAAAGAGTAGTCATGGAAGATTTCTGGTTAGGTGCCTTATACCGTAAGAACTCATAATACTCATATTTGGAAATTGTTAGAGATGTCGAAAACACAGGATCATATTCAATTGAATTAAAAGTCACACCATTAGCGATTAGGAGACGATTAACCAAGTGGCAACATGTTTCTCGAGTATGCCTATAACGGTGACAGGGAGTGCATTGACGAACTAAACCCCGACGATCTCCACCATGACCAACAAATATACAACTACCACTAATTTCACGACCATCTCTACCATTACGACGACTAAGATCATTAAAACCATACCCTCTACTATTACTAATATCAGCTCGACCACCTTGCCAAGCTTGAGTCACCAAAGCAGATTTATCTGAAGCCATATGAACAACTTTTTTTGGAAAGTCCTTTTTTTATCTACTTTTTTTTATATTGAGGTTTTTTTTGTTGCCCCTTGTTTACTTTTTTTTTTCACTCTTTTTTTCGTAAGAATCTATTTATCAAACTTTCTCTGCTACTCGTAAATAGGACTCGAGATCTTGCTCTGATACCATGTTGAAATTAAGAATTGAAAAGACTTTTGTATTATTGATTAATAATATGAATACAGTTCAACATTCATATATATATATATATATATATATATAGAGAGAGAGAGAGAGAGAGAGAGAGAGAGAGAGAGAGAGAGACTTATGAATATCTAACCTAATAGTACTAAGAGACATAACTAGATAAGATAGACATAAAATAGATAAGATTTAGGAAACCTACTATGACACATAATAGGAAACTTAATTAGGATCACAACATGATCAGTACTCCTCCGTGTGATCAATAGTCCCACGTATTCTCCTCCTCCCCCTCCTTTCCATCTTCCTTTTTTTTCTTCCTCTTCCTTCTTTTTCTTCCTCCTCCTTTCCATCTTCCTTTGTTTTCTCTTCCTCCTCCTTTACACACGTGACCGTCGCAACATATCCGATGGCGACAGCGACCGTCACACCAGATCCAGCGGCGACAACAACAACTGTCGCACCAGATCTGTGGGCGAGTCATGACCTCTCTTTTTGATTGGGTATTTTTGTGGGTTTCTTTTCCATTATTTTTTGGGTTTTGTGGATTTGTGTAGTGGTTTGTATATATTTTCGTAGATTGGTTATTGGATTTGTGGAATTTTGTTGATTTTTGCAGGTGGTTTTCTGAGGTTTGTTAATGTTTGCTGAGAGGAAAATAGAGAAAAGTTAAAACTTTTATTTGGCACACGAGAAAATCAAAGGGAAAATTAAGAAAATCCAGATTTGGGTCCTCCATTATTGCTTCAATTATCAAGAAAGTTAGAAAAATGATGAGATGGATCTCTCTTCTATGTATCAAAAGAACATAAAAAGTTGCTTGGAATAGAGACATTTTCTTGGTTTAATTTGTTAAAAGAGCTTTTAAGTATTGAAAGGCAGGAAAAAAGTTGATTGGAATCAGAGAAAATTTCTTGGTTTAATTTGTCAAAATAGTTAGGTATTGAGAATGAACAAAAAAATTAATTGGAATCAAAGAAAGTTTGGAGAAGTGTTAAAAAATTAGAAAATGGTAGTATGGTCTTTTAACTTATAATCCCATTTTAACACCAATTAGCCAATCCTATGAACCAAACGGAGTATTAAGATAGTACCATTTTAATTCTCTGTAATCCTATCCCACTATCTTGTCTGTGAACCAAACGGACCCTTAGATTTTGTGGAGCTTCTATCTTGTAAATAGTCTTTGTATATGGGTTGCACCCTCTTGGTGCGTTTTTTCTTTTAATAAAATTTTACTTATAAAAAAGGTAGTTAGTTGGAGGTAAACAATTTCATATGCTTGATAGCTCCACAAACACACGAGTAACAATTTCATATGCATTGGAAAAATTGTATCCTTTTAACAATGATTCTGTTATCCTATGGCTTGCTTCCTTTCTTTCATTCAGATTCTTTTCTTCCTCCACATGCCTCAGCAGGCCAGCATTGTTGTTAAGTTCTTCTGGACTTATTTAAAGTTGAGTCTCTAGGGTCCTGTTTTATTTTGAGTTACTGGTACTTATTTACCATCTGATATTGTAATAATATTGACTAAAGTCACTTTGATCATCTTAATTGGCAGGTTCCTATGGGTCTGCCCTATGATACTACGTTTAGGGACTGAAGCCTATAGGCAAGCATTCTCTTGCGAGTGGAGAAATAAGCGACTTTCAAGAGATCTTGCATAATCTTGATGAGCTCATGTAAGCATTGGTTGAGTTTAGAAATTATACAGTAACAAATTAGCTAAAAAATTTCTTCTCCTCCCTCCCCTTTTTACTGTTTCTTGTGTGCTTTTCTTTCATCTTTGGCCGGTCTTGGGGGTAGGAGGAAGGGGTCCTGGTGTGGCTTGGCATTTTGCTTGTTTGTGTTGTTTGAAACTTGTTTGACTATGTTATTGTTGGTTTTGGTGTTTGATGGTTGCAGACTGAAAGGTGCACAACTATTTGACCATGATGATGTATAACAGATGTAACAAGTTCGATCCATTATGGAACTCACTTGTGCTTGGTGGGGTGAATAATGGAGAGAAGTACCTTGGCTTGGTATTTTTCAGTTATCTCCACCAACCCACCCCCCCCCCCCCCCCCTTTCTTATTCTCAACAGTGAACTGTGGCAACTTTAGGATAGGACTCAGTCTTCATAATTATGACTGGAGGTTAGTATGATAGGTCTTAATTTTGGGGACAATCATTTAGCAATTGGGTTTGGAAAATCCCCTTGCAGAACCACTTCTTTGTGACGAATGGTGTTAAGTTACTGGACAAATGCATGTGTGTGCTTCTGTACTGTTATAGATCAGATGTGAACAGGCTTCAGGCTTGCTTCTTTTTTAATGTTATTTGCTCCATGGTTTTGACTTTTTCTTAATCCTTGTCTTTAGTTCATGTGTGCACCCAGTCATTAAACTCTTGAGATATATTGTAAAATAGATGGTCAAGATTTCTATTAGGAAGATGGTCAAGTATTTTATTGTTGTCATGTTTTAATACTTCATGCACATGAGCTTGGGAGCATTTCATATATGAATATAGGTTGTCAAGGCGGCCTATATGTTAAGCAAATCTATTTGGCTTCTTAAAGTTGAAGTCAAATTTATTTTATCGGCAGTCTGAGCGAAATCTTCTGTTTATTGATCTCTGATATGTTTGAAATCTGAAAATTGCAGATAGCAAAGATCACTGAAGAACGCCTTTTGATTTCCCAGCCATACTCATTGAAGACCTTCTAGGGTTCTCAGAATTCCATAATCCAATTGTTGGTGCTGAAGGATCGTGGTAATGGCTAGCAATCAACTTCTCTAGAATTTTCTGTCACTTGAATCTTTTATGGGATTATAGAGACACGAAACACCCAGTTAGGTCCTAATTGAAATTTGATGCATAAACTGTTTGTTTAAACTTATAAATTGTAAGGCTTGATAAGACTCTAATGGTCTGACAAGTTTGTCAGAAGAATGGTTATTTTGGAATCATTAGTGTGTGTCTATATATATAACTGTGTCCTATAAATTGCTCTTAGGCAATGGTGACTCTCAGGCTCGTTTGTAGTGAGTGGTTTTTGTTTTGGCCGTTTAAGATTTTAGACTCCTGCTTTCTCTCTCTTCTCTGTCAATATATTAATTTTTCCTCTTCTTCATATCGATTCCAATGTCTATATTAAAACTCAGAATTTCTCCTTTAGAATCACTGTATCTCCTCCTTCTCCTTCTTCTCCCACAGACCCAAAAAACAAGCCCTCTTCCTTCTTCGTCATATCTCCCTACCAACTTCCTCCTTTGTCTTCTTCTGGTGTAAAGATAACTATTTTGGAGAATTGGGATTTTAGGGCTTTAGAATTATAAGCTTCAATTACATAGATGGGGAGAGCATAGATAGCCCAAAAATTCGCAACCATGAAGAAAATAGTCACCTCCAAAGCGATTACCGCCCGTTACCCTTAACAATGTCAGAGATTGCAGCTTAACATTGTTTTCGTTCATTATACATGTTTTCTTTCTGCTTCTTCTACTCCTACCAAATTTTCCTATTCTTCTCTTCTCGGTCGATTCCTATGCTCTGCAATGTGTGAGAATGGGATTCGTTCTTTGGTGTTGCAAATTACCTTTTCTTTGTTTGGGTTTTATTCTCCTTTTTATATCAATTTTTTTGGTCTTTTACTCCGTCAATTTCAATGCTCTCACTCATCAATACATGTTTGAACGAATTGAAGTTAGTGTTTCAATTATCAAATAACTTTTCTCTACGATTCAGGTACAAATCGTTTCGTTTTTTGATCTTATCGATTGGTTCGTTCGATTCTTTCTATATTTTTTATTTGCGATTGAGCTCCTTAAAGCTTCTTATATAATTTGCAACCTTTCTTAATGGGCTTTTAATCTCAGTCTCTCACTCTCCTCTCATTCAAGGTAGATTTCATTGCCGATTCCAGGAATCTAAGAAGTTCATATACGATTGATTCAGCTTTTTCCATGTAAGAATCTCTCAAAATTCATCATTACTCACTCTTCACTTTTACTTAGTGAAGACAGAATCTGTTTTTATCTTTTATTACTTCTCAGTACCAATTTACAGGGATTACACCCTATTATATAATACAAAGGGAAAAACTAAAAAAGAAAAAAAAACTATTCTTATGGAGAGAAACTCTCCTAATCACACAATCAAATCCCTAACTAATTGGAACACTAATTACACAGAATAACTGGGATTTCTACACTCCCCTCAAGCTGGATCATATATGTTGATCATGTCCAGCTTGCCTATGAAATTATCGAAACTTTGTCTTGAAAGACCTTTGGTGAAGACATCTGCAATTTGATCTCTCGTAGGAACATAAGTCATGCAGATAATACCCTTCTCAACCTTTTCTTTTATGAAATGTATGTCCACCTCTACATGTTTGGTCCGGTCATGTTGTACTGGATTAAGCGATATAATGATTGCTGCTTTGTTATCACAATAAAGTTTGATAGGAAACTTTACTATGACAAACAACTCTTCCAAGAGTTTTTTTAACCACAAAACTTCACACATTCCTTGTACAACAGCTCTAAACTCTGCTTCTGCACTGCCCAGCCACTACATTCTGTTTTTTACTCCTTCAGGTTACCAAATTTCCCCATACAAATGTGCAATAACCTGTAGTAGATCTTCTATCTTCAACAGACCCTGCCCAATTCGCATCTGTTAAAACTTCTACATCTCTACACTCACTCTTCTTGAAGAATAATCATTTCTCTGGTGAGCCCTTAAGATATTTGAGTATCTTATATACTGCTTCAATGTGGGATTCCTTTGGTGAATGCATGCGCTAACTCACAACACTTACTGCAAACGCGATATCAGGTTTGGTGTGGGATAAATAGATCAGCTTCCCAACTAGTCTCTGAAACCTGTCTCTGTCAACCGGATCACCATATTCTGCCCTTTTTCCTGCTTCGATTGTAGTATCACTTGGCTTGCAACCAAGCATGCCAGTTTCTGTCAGTAGGTCAAGGACATATTTTCTCTGGGAAACACTAATTCCTTTCTTGGATCTTGCAATCTCCATTCCCAAGAAGTATTTCATTTGTCCAAGATCTTTAACTTCAAACTCTTTGGCTAGAATATTCTTCAATCTCTCAATTTCAACCACATTATCCCCAGTTAGGATTATATCGTCGATATATACAATCAGAATTGTTTTTCTTCTATTTTCAGTTTCCTTGAAAAACTTAGTATGATCCGATTGGCCTTGTTGATATCCCTGACTCTTCAGTACTTTGGCAAATTTGTCAAACCATGCTCTAAGGGACTACTTAAGGCCATATAGAGATTTTTTGAGTTTGCACACTTTGTTATCTTCACGTCCTCTACTGAAACCTGGTGGAATCTCCATGTAGACCTCTTCTTCTAACTCGCCATTCAAAAAGGTATTTTTAATGTCGAGTTGTTGGAGAGGCCAGTCTAAGTTTACTGCCAAAGATAGGAGAACTCGAACTATATTCAGCTTTGCTACAGGTGCAAACGTTTCTGTATAATCAATGCCAAACGCCTGTGTGAAGCCTTTGGCAACTAGATGGGCTTTGTACTGTTCTAGAGTTCCATCAGCTTTATACTTTATTGTGAATACCCACTTGCAGCCTACTGGTCTCTTTCCTTTCGGTAGTTCTATTACATCCCACGTGTTGTTCTTTTCTAGTGCACTTATCTCCTCCATTACAACATTTCTCCATTCAGGGACAGCCAAAGCATCCTGTACATTCTTTGAAATTTCGATATTGTTGAGACTAGAGGTAAAAGTACTGAAAGCAGTGGACAGATTATTTTAAGATACAAATCTAGAAATGGGATGTAATGTGCATGATCGAGGTTGTTTTCTGAGAGCAATGGGTAAATCAATATCAGAAGTACCTGTAATGGTGGGTGGCTCATGGATACTTGGAACTATTACCGGTTCAGACTCTTTCGGTGCTTGAGGTGTGAGATTATCCCTATGCTTTGACTTTGGTCTCCTTGAGTAGACAAGAATCTCCCTGTCACCTTGTTTTTCCATATCTCCCCCTGAGGTGAAGTAGGGGGTGTACCACTCGACATCACCGTTTAGGTTGTCGGCTCTGATACCATGAAGACAAAATCTGTTTTTATCTTTTATTACTTCTCAATACCAATTTACAGAGATTACACCTTATTATATAATACAAAGGGAAAAACTAAAAAAGGAAAAAAAACTATTCTTTTGGAGAGAAACTCTCCTAATCACACAATCAAATCCCTAACTAATTGGAACACTAATTACACAGAATAACTCGGATTTCTACACTTAGTTTTGGGAAATATTTTTTTTTTGACTTATTGAGTATATGATTTATGTTGATTGCAACAATGAATTAAATTTGATATCATTTTACTCTTTTTGTTTCTAATTTTTTTATTGTGTTAGATTATAAAGAATTTATTGGGTTTGGTTTTGAAGTGGGTTTTAAAGTGTGTTTTTGGTTTTGAGATGTTCGATTCTTGCTTATGAGTTGTGGCATACCAGTGGCGAAAACAGTATTACAGGGTAGGTTGGTTAAAATCCCTAGAATAATTAAGAGGAATGAGAGTATCTAGAATGAGATTTTTAAGATGATCACGTAAATGGGCAAAGACATAGTGAAGATCCCAAGAGTGAGAGTAAGAGTCAAATCTGGGAATTTAAGATTCAATAAGGAGATAGGAATCTGACAATCAGTTAATTAATCAAAGAGTCATTAGCTATCCAATGATCCCACCAAAGAGAGATTTCAGATCCATTACCAAGCTTCCAGTTGAGTAGAGATTTAAAATAGGGGATAAGGCATTTAATAGAATTCCAAATTTTAGAGCCTGGTTTATGAAAGGATTTTCATTCTTTTTTTTATGCTCGATTTGAAGTCTCATGAAATCAATGGTATCAATCCTGACCTTTTTGATTTCTTTCTTGCACTTCCTTTGCAACCAAACAATGAACTTCAGTACTAAATTATGGTTTGTTTGAGAAACTCTTCCCCCTGCTGCTGTTTTTGGTGGTCAAGTTATATATATATATATATATACACACACACACTTTTGTGTTTCCTTTTTTGTCTTGGTTTATTTTGTTTCTGGGTTTTGTCATCTTCCTTAATTTTGATATTTTTTTTTATTTCATTTCATTTTGATGTTGTGTGAATTAGAGCAATTGTAGCAGCAGTGAAGAAGGTTCAGTCATTTCATGTAACTCAGAAGCCTTGACTGGATCTATAATGCCTAATTACTCCTCTTCATACCAATTGGCTAGAGGTACCATGACTGGTCTCCTTATACCCCTTCATTTTCCAAATTCATTATGATTTAAATTGGTTGGTCATATAATTGCTTGAAGTTGGGTATCATCTCTTCTTTAGTACTAGAAGTTCATATGCTGCTTATCATATTGACCAATGCTTTCTGTTGTGGTTGAGCTCGGTGGGACTGGATCAACTAGCATTTCATATTGTTTTTTCTCCCTGTAACCTTTAGGTCTATTTTGAAGGAACAGTTATGATTTTAATAAGTTGATTCAATATCAATTCTTAAATTAAGGGCTTAGTTTTGGGGGCTTAAGGAGTGAACAGAACACTCTTTTGAGATAATTTTGATATATGAATTGCTAGGATCATCTTTTATATTATATGGTCTGCATCCTTATTTGGAAGCAACCCAAATGGTCAGTTGTCAGAGCAGTACAATATAGGGTTTGCATGAGTTTGTGGGTTATTTTTTAAACTATTACTTCTTGATTCATGATTGCAAGTGTTGCAGCAAGTACATGTATGCTTTCTGTTTTCAAGTGAGAATTGAAAATAGGTTTCTGGTGTTCGGTGTTAACAAGTACTTGAACATTGAAATATAAATTTTCTGATGTGTGCCCACTCTGTATGAATCAAATGTCAGGAATCACATGGGGACAATGTCAAGGAATGCATCGGTTAGACAATCTAAGCAGTCCTCTTCATGAAAGCTTGGGAGAGAGGTTTCACCAAGTAAAAGCAAGCAGGAAAAGCATAATGGCTGATGCTGGAACTTTAAATCCCTGTCCCTAATATTTTTTAACATTTCATGTCATTTAAATTTTTCCTTTTTTATTTGAGTCCCCCAAGCTTTTATTTGCATTACTACCCTTCTGCGCGGGAAAGATTCTTTTATTTTTGCAGGTACTGGAGGCGAGCAAGAGCTTCCTCTGTTCTCTTTGAGGATTGTTTAAGAAGGGTGCATTGGCAATTTTATGTGCACTTCAGGGGACTTCTTTAGCTAAGTTGGGAAACATGTATTTAATACCAAGAAGTAGTTAAACTTCTGCTTTTTATTGAGTAGAAGTACTTGCACATTTATTCATTCTTTTACTTCTGGCAGAAAATATCCCCTACATAAACAAAGCCTGCCTGTTCAAGAAGTGAAATTTTCTCTTTAATCGTTTTTGTTTTCAATCTTATATTTGAAGATGCTGCCAAGGGGTTCTCATCAAGTCCAATGATGGATCGACTTAATTCCTTGAGAATAGCTGGTAAGAAGGATTTTGTTTTTGGTATCTGCAAGGTTTATCTCCTGTTCCATTTTTATTAAAACAGAAGAGAAGTTCTGTTTTTCTCTGCAGGTTTGGAAAAATCCTCATGCAATCCGTGAATCCCTCGTCTGCCGTCTTCTCCCTCACCTCCCTCTGTTGAAGATTCTCTCGCTAATTTGCTGGTATAGGGTTACTGTTCTCATCTGATTTTATTTCAGGCAATTAGATTTTTACTGTATTATCGTTACATCGTTCTTTGCCCTATCTGTGTAAGAGGCAATAATGGAGCAGGAAAGGAACCAGAGGACGACCCAACAACAAGAAGAATTGGAAGATATACAGCATGATCCTTTCCCTGTTGAGCGACTTCAGGTATCATATCTGTTTTTTTATTACCACTCCAAGAAGAATTGGAAGAAATGGGTTCTTTCAATTTTTAAAAGGGTGATATTTTCAGTTTTCTTGATTTCTTTCTGCATTGGAAAGGTTTTATTTATTTAAGTCACTGTTAAATTTTCATTGAGATTCTATAAGACAAGGTTGCAAAGGAGATGGTCATATATATTTCTTTTCTTTTGATAAATGAGGTGGTGATATACAATTATAAGATAATTGCAAGTAAGTTCCCAGCCAAACTAACTCCCAGGAATGTTGCAGAAATTTAAAGTGAGATTTCATTTAAATCTTATTACTACTCCAGATAAACTCCTTGAAGGAAAAGAGATAGAAACTGGTGAATCATTTCAAAACTTCTGCATGGATGCAAAACCAAGTGGAGTTTAGAAACAAAATTTGCACCCACTCATTTTGCACCAATTGTATTGACAAGTATGTTGCCACAAAATGACCAGATATATATATTTGATTCAGTTTCCATAACGTGAAATATAAAGGCATTTTGGACTTTAGAGCCACAATTATGCCTCTATATTATTCCAAAAGAAGTGCTTCATAGATGGGAAGATGACATTTGTGAGGAAGAAGCTATTTCTCACTTAACTACTACTGTTCAATATCTCTTCTTTTATGGAATTTTTGTCTGAAACTGTTTCATACCTTTATTTACAGATGGTATTTCCTCAAAGAATACTGTAAGTGTATCAACTTCTCCGCTCTTTTTTGGGATGTAGTTAATGTCTTGCATCAATTACATATTTTCCAAGGCGTATACGTAGATTCGGTCAATTCAATAACTTGAATGTTTAGTTACTTTGCTCCTTTTTATGGAATATAAATGTATATATGATTCTATCCCATATACCTTGCTCTTAGACCGACTCGTGTTTTTGCAGGCTGTTGAAGATGCTGCCTATGTGAACAATTTATTGGCACACATTACAAAGATTTTCTAGGAAACTATGGCAGAGTCCTTTCTTCGTATAGTATCAGATCTCTTTTTGGCCTTATTTTGCTTCTGTAATTTATGAGGTTACTTTTCTTACAGCCATCCTTTAGCAATAAAAATATGAGTTTTTAGCTAATATTCATTGCAGTCATTTGTTGGTTATGATGGGGTGCAATTAGTTTTATATATAATTATCTTTTTTTTTTATCAGATACTCTAATTTTATTTTTGGTAGTAGCTTCTTTTTCATCCAATATAAAATGATCTAATTGGCATGAAGGTCATAGTTTCAAAGTTTTCTTTCTTCATTGATATCTTGCCTCCAATAAACTTATTATACATATAAAATAGATCTACTGAAATCTAAAACGATTTAGCTAAAGATCCATAAACAATTTCTTAACTTTAAAACCAAATCAAATTATAGAATATTGTTAGCTAAAGATCCATAAAAAAGCAATTTTTTTAACGTTAAAACCGAATCAAATTATTAAATATTAAATATAAGATTATCATCATCAAATATCAAACATCTTTATATTTTGTCTTGTGTTTCATTGTCTCTTTATATTTTTAAAAAGATCAATTTATCTTTTGTATTTTAATGTGTCAAATAAACTCTTTTAGTGATAATTCTATGAAAATTGATACCAAAATTTACAAAAATCTTGACCAAAGTTGATACTGACGCACGCAAAATTTTTAATCAAAATTAAACGCACACAAAAATTTTGATAATTTTTTTTTCTTGTTTAATGATCAAAAATTTTATATGCACTGATATCAATTTCGTCAGAATTATCATTAAAAAAACTTATTGGACATGTCTAAAATATTAAAGATAAATTGATTACTTTCAAAATACAAAGAAAACATTGAAACACAATGATATATATAAAAGTGTTTGATGATAACATCCTTTAAATATACTTGCCATACATAAAAGTTGCATGTGCTCGCACGGGATCGAAAACTAGTTTTATTTAGAAGTGGGTACTTCTTACGTTTTGCTCATATATGCACTAAACCCAGGCATTAGAACTCACCTACCCAAATTATTTATAAAAAAAAAAAAGAGAACTCTACCTACCCAAATTATTTATACCTAAAAAAGAACTCAACCACCCAAAGATGCTGAGAATCTAACCACTGAGCGAATAGGCGACCCGTGGCCTGGTGCTGAGTCTTGTGATCTATAAGACATGTTGGTAAGATGTTATTCTGCTATTAGAAAAACCTTAGTTTGAACTAGAAATGCAAATTAAAATTGTTCTGCAGAAACTTTTTGGCCGAGCGTGGAGTTATGGTTATATCCTCATGAGTCCTATTGTGGGTTTTTGTTTTGTTTTGTTTTTTTTTTTTTTTGGTGCAAATTGGAAAGCATAATGCCAAGTAACAAAGGGACACATATAAATCTATCACATTGCGTGCAAATCATGCATTTTATAATTAATTGTAAATAGTAAATTAAAAATTTAATATTTTACTCGACTTTGTCATTATCAACCCAATTTGAATAGAGAGTAGCACTTCCTGATATTAACTTTGCACATTTATTAGCAAATCCATACTCACATAAGAACACAAATTTGTTGGAAAGTAGTACACACTTCCTTCGGTTGAAGTACATCATTTGTAGATCTGATTCGCATAGAAGTTTTCAAGACGATACATTTTCAGTTCGTCCATTTCAGACACTAACATCATATTCTTCATAAAACAAGTAGCATGAAGGATGCTGTTCGGTCTTGTTTTCTCAACCAACAAGAATCACATTCGAGGGGCAATGCCACAATAAGAAGATATCTACTTAAGACACATTATCATTTGTCGTTAAACATACTGCAATTTAGTGTAATTACAAGAATCCATTTTTTTTCACATCCAAACAAACAAACTTCCACACTATCCTACATTATGCTGACAAAAAGGAGAAATAGGAAAGGAGGGAGGGGTAACTATCTCCTCTCCTCTTCCCCATGTGTGCGATTCTTGATTAAATACTCAAAAAAGGAAAGTAGGGAGGAGAGACCGACAAGAAAATCAAATCTTCAATTGAACAATCACTTTCATAGACAAATGAAAATATAAGGATCACAAAGCACCCTTATTTCAAATTACAATTCCAAGTTCAGTGGTTTACCCTGTCAGTAGGGATCTAAAGAAGAGACAATTAACTTTCCCCAATTCGCAAACAGTTCACGAATTGATTGAATAATCCACCTATCTCCAAGCCTCCTGTTTGAGGAAATTAGGAGAGAAAGATAATTATTAACGGAGACTTTCCATGACCATTGTTTGTGTATCTGGAAATTAAACATGATGATAATGAGTGAAACTCAAGTTCCCTGCATTCCATACACACATTGCTAAAAGGTAAGAACTAGCACCATAGTTAGCATCCCAAGGTTCAAATGACAACAGGCAAGAACAAAAGCATTTGCCGGACGAAAAGTAACTCTCTTTTTGGGGGAAATTAGCTTATTTCAACATTCAAATCAAAATTAATTGTCATTAATGTTGAGTTAATTGAGCACTACATTCATATAAAAAAAAATGAGTATCATATAAGCTTTGTATTGAGCTTCTTTCGAACGAATGAAGTATTTCCCAGGATTTCAATTTATTCCAAATCCTAAAAGTGTGAGGCTTTCTTCCTAGGTATAATTCCTGGAACCCTACTAGCATGACGCTAGTAGTTTAATCTATTGGTTCTTGCTATTTAATTTTTTTTTATCAAACCTACCAATTATTCCCAAAATTCTTCGAACCCTAACCCTAATTTAAACCCATAAAGTTTCCCCTTGTCATCCTACATCAAGATGCAATATGTTTGCCATACACACCATTTCTAGGCTTTCCTGTGTCAAAAGGTAATGGGCTTACACCCATTCTTGCATGTGCAGTTTGTATGCTTGCCTCCAGTTGGACCAAGTATGGGAAAAATCTCTTTTGTTATAAGTAAAGAAATTTTATAAAAAAAGGCACCAAAGGGTACCATCCGTATACAAAAAGCTATCTACAAGCTATAATCTCAAAGAGATCGACAATATCTTCATCATTTAAAAAAAAAATCCCATTAAACCAAAACCTAAAAGTATGAATCCACCCATCCTTGATGATGGCTAATGGTTTTTCCTTTTCATCAAAAGCTCTCATATTCCTTTCAAACCAAAATACCCACAAAAATAGAAGGTGGAATCAAGCAATAAGCTTTCCTCCTATGCTTCGAGCCTTTCACCCCGAACCAAGCCCACACCTCACCTTGAATTGAACCGGCAATCACCCACTAGCTTCCCACCAAACTAAAAGCCATGTCCCAAAGATGTCTAGTGAAGGAACATCCCAAAAGAAGATGATAAATGGATTCAGCCCCCTCCTTACAAAGGTAATACCTGTTAACCAACACTTTCCCTCTTTTTTGAAGATTATCAATTATAATAATGCCACCCCAACTAGCTTCCCATAAGAAAGCAACCTTTGTGGGAGCTAGGTTCTTCCAAATTGCTTTCCAAGGAAAGAAGTCTGAACCATCCGAATTTTCAAACGAAAAAAAAAAGTCTTGTAATAAAACTTAAATCTCAAATTTTCCACCTGAGTTCTACCTCCATTTAACCTTATCTTCCTCAAGCAAGTTCACTTTCGCCCTTTGAATGTTTTCAAAAAAACTAAACACATTCTCTAATTCCCAATCATGCACATTTTGGGTAAAGACAATGTCCCATACAAGCTCCCCATTACGAGAGTTCGCACGAGCTAACCAAAGCCTCTTTATCTCGAGCAAGAGAAAAAACCTCTGAGAATTGCTTTTTTAAAGTAGTATTGTCAATCCAAATATCATACCAAAACCAAATACCATTCCCATTGTCACACACAAAAAGAACATTTGGAAGGAAATAATCCCAACCCTTTCTAATCCACTTCCAAACCCCAACACCAATAGTACCACGTTTTTCCCTAGAAATTCAACCATTATGCTCCACCCCAAACTTAGCCACAATAACCTTATGCCACAATTTATCCTTCTCCACCAAGAACCTCCAAAGTCACTTTCCAAGAAGAGCTTTGTTGAAGAGAACCAATGACTTAAGGCCAAGACCCCCTCGATCAATGGGTTGCTTGACTACACCCCATCTCACCAAATGGTATTTAAAATCTTCCCTCAAATTACCCCAAAGAAATCGTTGAATTCCCTACAATCTTTTAGCAATCTCACAAAGAATAAGAAAAAGAGACATAAAATATATGGGAAGACTGACAGGGTGCTCTTAATGAGAGTTAAGTATCCTGGGAAAATCTCTTAATTAAGATGCAATTTATTACCCAATAAAATGTTGAAGTTGCAACTTGAAACATATATTCAAACTGCTAAAACATCTTTTGTACTCTGAAATCTTTTATGTGAAAAGAAATTTCCTTAAATTTTTTTTTTTCCAATATCTATTTAGTAAATGGTTTCTATCATTCTAATTAAGATTGTAGATCAAAACAACTTAGTAAATAATATAAAGTCTTGAGTTTAGAACACATTCCCATGCACTGCAGGGGTTACTGGCTTTTTATTATTATTATTGTTAAAACCCTAACATATGCTTCCAAAAGTGGGGAGGAAAGTATCCTTACCAACGCTCCAAAGCGGGCAAGACACTTCACGGGTTAGTGGCTAGTTTGATATAAACTTGTGATAAAATGCAAAAATACAGGAAATGAAAGGATTTCATGACACCATATCTTGCTTCCATTAATTGTCAGGGTAAGGTTGAGAATCTTGAGATCAACATTCAGTTAATCAACAAAAAGCAAGGTGCCTGAAGGGAAAGATCTTAGACTAATCCCTTGAGCTGCACTACTGAACAAGCACTTTTGAAATAGATAAGTTTAACCTGCGGAAGAGGTAGTTAAGCCAGATGATTAACCAAGACAGTTCAGGATCTTCTTATAGGCATGAGACAATTAAGATTCCTAAGATGCAAGGGAGATGCTCTGTTACCAACCCCTATGAAAACGAAGGTGATCAATTTCCGAGACAGAAAGATCTACACCAGATATGTATGCTTCCTTTCAAAATTTTTTTAATTGATATTCAAAAGAAGAATCCACAGTACCACCTCAGTTTAACCCAAAGTGAAAACCTGAAAGCACTTCTAAATTCTAATTGCTGGCAGAATAATCAAACTTCAAACTCTGTAACCAAGCATCATCATTTTTAGCTATCTTTAGCTGAATTCATGTTCGAGATGAGAAAATGTTTCCTCCCTAAAATTTATAGTTTCTGGATCTTTAGCTATTGGCTCCTACCACACAACTATCATACAGTTCGGAAATCAGGGGGAAAAACAGCTGTAAAAGTTAAGTACCTTATCCGACTGCACCAGGCTAGTATATCTCATCATCAGGGATATCTGGTGTCAAGAATTTTCTTGGATCTTTTCTGATTTCCTCATAATTTAGTGTTGGTTTCACCTTTTCTGGTACAGGAACCAATGGAATGATGCTATCTCTATCAATAACTCCATCTATTATCCCATATTCCACTGCTTCAATTGGAGACAGGTAACGGTCTCTATCAATATCTTTCTGAACTTGTTCGAATGGACGGCCAGTAAATCCTGATATAATTCTCGTGACATTATTCTTGTTATGCATAATTTCTCGTGCTTGAATTTCAACATCTATGGCTTGCCCACTAGCACCACCAAGAGGTTGATGAATCATTATCCGTGTGTTGGGCATTGCAAGGCGCTTGCCTTTAGTGCCACCACCCAGGATAACGGAAGCTGTTGATGCTGCAATGCCAAGTGCGACTGTGGAAACATCAGCCCTTACAAGCTGCACCACGTCATAGATAGCCATTGTAGCACTGATGAACAACGATAGCAGAAGCAGATTAGTCAGAGAGATAGGAGAGCAATATATTACTATCAAGAAAGCAAAAAATAAAAAGGAATATTATGAAATTCAACAAAACCTCTAAGAAGAAAATAGGAAGACCTTGCATATATAAATGGCATAGAAGCAATGGAATGAAGACTTAAACTTCGTGCATTTTAAATTCCCAGTCAAAAAGAAGAAAAATTTAATTTGATGTGCCTGATGAGTTTTAAACTCTAATACTTCAATTTGATTGAGTAAAAGCAATGCAGAACATTAAGATTTGGACCAAGAAAAGAAATAAAATTCTAATCATTTTCACAATACTACAAAATATCACATTATATCTAATGATTTGTGACTAATACAGGCAACTACAATTATCTTCTTCTTTTATTTTATTTTTTAACATCTTCCGAAAGATAATATAGGCAATTGTATACACATTCTGACATAGTAAATACAGTAATCCTTGTTGAGGCACTTTAGGGGCTAGAAACCTAGAACCTATATAATGGTTTCCGTTCTTTATGCTCTACAATGACTAGCTTCATGCCTCTATAACTTTTTTCCTCTCTTTCAATTTGTTTACAGGAAGAGCGAAGAAGCTCATCTTAGGTCCCCGAGTCCAAAATTTCTCTCCTAAAATTTATGACTCCATCCCTAATGCTCTAACAAGATAAAGCTGTGGTTGTTATGAGATAAATATGAGAGAATAAAATTGAAGAGATTGAAATTTTTCTTCCAATGTCTAAAATTGGAGTGGAAAGTAAAATAAGAGAGATTGTAATTAGATTTTTTTGTCTTTTATTTCTTTCTTTTCTATTTTTCCATCCTCTATCAAACACATGATAGAAATCATCAACCTTTCCTTCTTTTTTTCCTCATTTTCTCTCATACCAAAGACAACCTAACACTCAATACAAATGTACTAATTTCAAGCGTGTTTTGTTTCTAACAAGTCATATGAACCCCAAATAAAAAAATAGAATAAAAATTTATTAAAGAAAACGAACATACTAAAAATTAAGATTTGTTCTTTGAAGATACTTTAAATACTAACCTAGCATAAAGTTTAAAATGTGAAAAAAAAAACGCGCACTAATACTTCACTGTGGCAAAATAACAAATAAGAGAACAACATAACCTAAGATATCATGAACTAATCAACGAATTGCATCAACAAATCTGAGGCAGCTCAACTCTATCAACTAGGATAATAATTTAAAAAGATAGACAGAACCCTGAAAAGATTTACCTCAAAGAGCCACCGGTAGAGTTAATGAAGAGCTTGATGTCTTTCTTAGGGTCCTGAGCGTCCAACAAGAGCAATTGACTGATAATGGCATCGGCCACAAAATCGTCGATGCTGCTCCCTAAGAAAACGATGCGTTCCCTAAGGAGGAGACCCATGGCGTCTGCCTCAGCTCCTCGCATAGCCGTCGCGGGGGTCTGAGGAGCCGACAATTCACAAGAAAGGGTATTTGTGAATTTTGGGGTTCGGTGGGATTTATTAAGTGGTGAGGTTGTGAGGGATGAGGAAATCGGTTTCATAAACAGTTTGGGTTTGGGCGAAGAGAGAGTTGGTCTCATAGAGACTATGTGGTGGGATGGAGACGAAGAGAGTGAAAGCAATTCCATGCTGAACTCTGTATGTGTTGTGTGAGAGAGAGAACTCTTTGGGTAAGGTGTTAAACCCAGAACTCCACAAGAGGGCAGACCACCCTCTGCGATTACCTTCAGTTGGTATGGGTCGAGTCGGGTTGGGTCGGGTCTTCTAAAGGGCAAGGGGTTCTTTGATTGGGTGTACGACACCCAACCTGACTCGACCCTGACTCGACCCATACCAACACCAAATGATACGTAGGCTTGCAGATTTTAATCTTTGATTTTTATTTATATTGTTTTAATTAATTAATTATTATTATTTTATTAAAATTTAATATTTCAAAAAATTTACGTTTTAACGTTTTAAAATAAAATATCTTGTTCAACAATTTTATTTCAAAAAATATACCTAACATTTATATATTATATATATATTATTTTTTTTCTCTTTGTAACCTAAGGTATTTAATTCCTCTCTCATGCTGCAACCAATATATCTCTCACCATCGACCTCTTCTGTGATCATTCAACCATTTGCCTCCTTGTATTTCTTTTTCGTTTCTACTCTACAATTTTGGTAGCTTGCAATAAGCAAACATGCGATAAGCCTTAGCAATTCTCAGCTGCCCTTCTTTTCAATTATCTCCCTCCATCTCGAGAAATTTTGCTAACGAAATTCATGCTCCTCTCTCTCTAGGTGTATATATGTATGTATATATCTATATAACTTTGCCTTTGCATATCTAAATATGTCTTGTAAACAGAAGAATGGATTTTTTAAGTTGAACATGAATGTACTTGTCCATATTTGCCACTGCGTGTTGTAAGCTATGTAAAGGGTAACACTCTCTCTCTCCATGACGGAATTTACTTTATCTTTTTTTATATATAATAAAACAAAATAAAGTTATGTTTTGTTTAGATGTTCCTGTCTTATTGAATATATTGGTATATGGTGCACTTTTGGGGGTTTGGATGCTCATTGAATCTAGATTTTGGTGTTTGTGAAAAGTCTCGAATGAGTATAATGCACTAATTAGATTTGTTATGTTTTATGCTTGATTAGGTCTTTATAACCTTGGGTCAGAACTGTTTTAACAAAAAAAAGAAACATGAATTAATCACTTCATTAATATAACAGATCAAAATTAAATTCATGACTTTTATAGAATCCAATCAATGAATTTTTAAATACATGTATTTCAAATTCTTGGCCCTTACATTTTATCCAAACGATATATTTTTAAATGCATGTATTTTAAATTTATAAATTTTAAACACATACATTAAAAAACGTACATTAAATACAAATTTGCGTTTCCAAACGCAGCCCTAATGTTCCAAACTTGCAGTGTGGAATCAAGAATTGGAAATTACTTGATAATGGTAAAATTCAAGTAAGCTCTCAATTATCTTTTTCCAAATGCAAAACAATATCACAAATTACAAATATCAAGAATTGGATATTAGAGGTTGTTGTGCGTTTATCTACCTAAATTAATAAGCAAATAATCGAACTCGTTTTACTTGCACTTAGCATAGTGTGCAAATGCGAGATCATCTCCACAGGGATTGGTAAATTTCGTTTTAGAATTAGTTTCACAATGTAAAAACTGATAGAAATAAATATTGAGTCTAGATTAATAATGATAAGAACATATGGCTTTAATATCCACCACTAATCATACTTTCCTAATAAGTAATGCGCCAATGCTATAGCCCTACCATGAATACCTAATGGTTGTCAACCTAAGGGCTTGGTCTCCTCCTTAGGCTATTGATTTTCTTAAGCAACGAGTTAGGCATGGTGTATACTCTAACTCTTTTCTCTCTTAAGGGATTCAGCATGGTGTATACTGAGTTGTTCCTTAAGAGAGCATAAGGTCTATGAAAATCGACAACCACACGAGACCTAGGGCATGTTGTATACTCCCAGTTTCCCATGTTGATTAACCCAAGAATCCGATGTGGATTTCCTTTGTTACTATTGCTAGACCCAGGACTCAGTCATCCAAATTGATCTAACTAACTAATCCATACCACATGCATACGTTGATCAGACACACACATATGATGAATTCAATAAAGCATGCATTAATCAATTAAAGCATCATAACATGGCTATTTGCAAAGGCAACAATACTTATATATAGAAAAGCATAATTAGGGCTTCGATCGAGCCATATTAAGAGTTTAGTTACACATGTTAAGTAAACTGAACATTATAACCATAACTAAACTAAACAGAAAGATAAAACCCGAAGAATACTGTGGAGACGAGTTGTCAATTCCTCTCCAAAGCGTACAACTTCAAGCAAAATCAAAAGGTATGTTTTATGTGTTTTACAAGTCTATATATAGAGTTCTAAGGGTGCCTCAAAACCCTAATTTCCAATTTAAGATCTGGAGACTTTTTTCCAAAACTGGCTCTGTCGCCTCTCTGTGCGTGTGCGCTCGATCACATGGGTTTGCACTCGTGCGCATGGGTGCCTGTGCGCTCGATCACAAAAGAGGTGCGCTCTAGCTGGTTTGCAGATTTTCACTTTTTCTTCCTTAGAGCTCCAAAATGTTATCTTTTCGTCAAAGACCTATGAAAAACACAGAAAACACAAAAATGAAGTAGAATCTACTAAAATACATAAACAAAGAGCCTAAGAAGTGTAAATTAAGGGGCTTAAATATGACTATTTAAGTACTTATCACACCCCCAAACTTACATATTGCTAGTCCCTTAGCAATACAAAACGAAAGACTATAAAAACAAAATCAAAGATAAATTCATTCTTCATGATATCCAAAAATTTGGGTTGCACATAAAACCATGAATACTGTTCATGAGTAAGCTTATAATAAAAAAACATTTGTACAATGAATAAGGATTTTAAAAGTTCATGTTACTTACACAAGGTTGGTTTAAGACATCACAAGTTTGATTTGGTGTGTAGTGAATTAGCACATAGAAGATGGAGCTTCCAAATAATTCTAGTGTATAGTGTTTGGGTGTCCAAACCTTCATCGAGTTCCTTATCAGAAAGAACAATAGTGGCATAGTTTTTACTTCTTTTCTTTTTCTTTCATCATAAGATTTTTTTTGCCACGTTGAGTTCCATTAAGTTTTCTAATTGAGCCTTGTAACGAGTGTTTAGCCAATGACTCCCAAACCAGATGGTTTTAGGGCATTAGGTGTAAAGACACCCCTAAGGACTTACTAACTCGAGTCAAAAAGGCTATGGAACTAACGGGTCTCAATGCTACCAAGTAAAAATTCTCACCTTTTGACGTGAACACTCACTGCTTACTGAGACAAGAGGTCCAGTTACTTAGTGAAAACTTTATTTAATGATCATTATATGCATAATTTCCACCTTTTGACGTGAACACTCACTGCTTACTGAGGCAAGAGGTCCAGTTACTCAGTGGAAAGTTTATTTAATGATCATTAGGAGCATTTTATTTTCTCTTTTTGCATGATAAACATTTTTCTTTATTTTCCTATGCCAAAGTGTTCTTCTAATAAGTTATCCGATTTCAGTTAGGTCATGAAAACATATACATAAAAATTAGATGTCATACCCCACACAATTGTGTGCTAATGTGCTCGTGTCAGATTTAGATCAAACTTGTGAATTCTTAAGTGCTTTGGGGTAGGAAATTTAAACTTTTAAAATTCCTATTACTAGACTATGTGTTCTAGGTTTTAAGCTTACTAATGAAGTTTTATCATATTTGTTTTAAATCAACCAAAATTTTCAAAACAAAACGAACATGCATTTATCTTTAAAAAAAAAAAAAAAAACTAGGACATAATGTGTGAATGTGTCTCCCCCTACCCCCAAACTTAATATACACATTGTCCCCAATGTGTGAGTGGCATGAAAAGATCTGACTTGGGAGATGGAGAACTAGATGGTTAGCATTGCTCGTAGCACACCCCTAAACTTGAACTTGATGCACACACTATGTTCCTGAAAAAGAAAAACAAACGTTGTGCTGGAAAACAAGAAATATGGATAACAAACAGTTAAATAAACATAAATACTAACAAGAAAAGAAAATACCATGATGAAAAGGATATATAGTGGGGTGCCTCCCATGAGCGCTAAGTTTTATGTCTTCAGCCAGACGGGGTATCCTCTCACTACTGGTCGTCGGGTGGTGCAGTCGAAGAGGTACCAGGTGTGGGAGGTAGGCAATCGAGGATGGCCTGTAGCATCTCCTCATGTCGTGTAAACTATGCCTCCAAACCATCTATCCACTGATAGATCAGTCGGATCGCCTCATTGTCCTCCCGACCGTCAGAGAGCTCACAGCGGAAGAAGGACAGCTCCTCTAGAAGGTGCTGGTACTCTATGGACCCCATTTCTGGCTGGTCCTCCTCCCACATAGGGCTCACTGTCGGGTGCTCGGTGTCCACAGGATCATCTGCCATAGGCTCAGCAGTTGGGACATGCACCCGAGGTCCTCGGAGCATATGGGACTGGTAAAGGCTCTATTGGGCCCTCCCGAAGAACGGGTGGTCGCTGACTAGTCCATTGATAGAGGAGCCTTTGATCCCCTTCTTCTTGAAAATGTGGCTGAATAGGAAGGGGAGGGGAGTCCCCATGCATTAGCTGTGGTGGTCTGACGGTTGTGCACATGGTCCCAAAACTTGTGTATCTGGCTCTGTATGACGGATGGTATTGAGTACTAGTGACCCCGATGAAAAGTGTATAGGGCCTGTATGAACTGGTCCCTCCTCTGAGTCTTGTGCCCCAAGGGGCACACATTACGCTGGAGGATAGAGTCCATGAGCCATAGGTGGGGAGGCAACTTCGACTGGCTCCCCGCATTGTTGTAGGGATTAGCGTACTGACCCACACACATATCCTCGATGATGTGGGGCAGGGGAAATGGGTCTGGCTGCTTCTTAATATGGCTGTCCTCTAGAGGGGACTCATCACAGCAGTTGAGGGTAGTGGCGATGTCAGTGGTGCGCAGCTCAATGAATCTGCCCTGGACTGAGGAGGATAGGATCTCTGATCGAGTGCAGTCATAGGACAGGTTCTCGTAGAAGCTGACAATGAATCGTGTATAGGCTATCGAGCAAACTAGCTTGAACAGTCGCTTGAGTCCCCGGGCCTTGAATTCTTGGACTGCCTATCTTGTGGCATCCAAGCTCTTGAAGTCCCTATCTATATTGAATGTAGTCTTGAACAATATTTTGCATTATTCAAAACTAGGCTGGGTGGATTAGGAGCGGCTGCTGGAGGCTCGGGAACTAGAAGCTACTTGTTTAGACATTGTGGTGTAGCTTCTAGTGTAAATGCGCTCGATCACAGGTGTATGTGTGCTCAATCGCACTGAGTGAGGTGCACTAGAACACCAGGTCCTAGTGCTCGATCGCACTTGTTCAGGTAATTGGTCGAACAGTTTTTGTGCGACAGAAGCTTGAAGTTGTGAAATGCACACAAACTCGATCCCAACCTCCTGTAACATGAAACAAAACAACCAACACACGAGGTAAATACATAATAGGATGAAAATATAAATTAAAAAACCATGTGTGATGGTGTGCAACTAATTAGAAACAAAAATGGGTTTTGCATACCGTGTTGACTTGGGAAAGTACAGGGGTGTGTGATGGGGGAAAGAGGAGGTTTGTGCTGGTTCTAGGGTGGTGATTGTGGTGGAGTGCCGGTGGTGAGAGGGTCGCTTTGAAGCAGATATTGTGCAAGACTAGGGCGAGTGCGACAGGCAGGGTGAGGGGTGTGCTAGTGCGTAAGGTGAGGAAAATAAGTGTTGTGAGATGAGTGTGATTAAAAACCCTCACGTGCCTTCTCTGCCCCGAGTGCACTCGAGTGCATGGTGAAGTGCGCTTGATCACTAGTGCGTAAGTATGTGATGGTGTGCCCTCGCGCGCTATGGAGCGCAACGGATGTACGCTCGATCACACTTTGTGGTGCGCTCGAGCGCAAGGCAGCAAGTATATAAAATTGAAACCTTACGAAGACTAAAATAAATAGTTTAGAATAATACAACCATACCATATTTTAGTGGCCTCAGTACCACTAACCTTGATAGAAACGCTTGAGCTATATGGTTACGGAAGTGGGAATTGCTCAAGCGCTCTCTATAGTAGCTTTAGTGCTACTCTCTTTGAAGGGGGCACTTGAAGTCTACTGCATGTGGCGCAAGTGCTCTTGACAACTGCTTCATCTTCAATTTTGGTGCCTAGACAATAAAGGAAAGAAGAGTAATATTAGTAGACTCAGGAGGTTCAATTGGAGGAATATACTTACTTAGATGCCTGGGTGCAGCCTTAAAGAGGTGCATAGCTTTATTGATGTCCTTAGTAACATCATCATATTATGGTTTGATCTCTAATCTTGTGACACTATGGGGGGTGGTCTCCAATGGATCATTGTGATGGACCTGAAAAACTTACTCAACAACATCTTGCATCAAGCATATATTAGAACATTCTATATTATCTTTGGGTGAATTTAATGTATTAAATATTTTAAATTCTATCTCCTCACCATTTTCCTTCATAGTGACAATACCCTTTTTTCAAACTAATATTTGTATCAGCAGTTATCATAAAGGGTCTTCCTAAGATTACGGGTAAAGGTAACGGCATAAGACATTCTTCCATATCTAATACAATAAAATCAGCAGGTAAAATAAATTTACCTATTTTCACCAAAACATCCTCAAGAATGCCTCTTGGTCGTTTTATGTTTTTGTTAGCCAATTGCAAGGTGATGGAAGTCGATTGAAGCTCCCCCAAACCTAGTGTCTCAAATACACTATATGGCAGCAGATTGACACTCGCCCCTAGATCCAGTAATGCTTGCTCAAATAGTTGATCACCTATCCTGTAAGGAATAGTAAAACTACCCGTATCTTTTAGCTTTGGGGGTAGTTTTCTTAATAGCACAACACTTACCTCTTTAGTCAAGGCTACTATCTTATGCTCTTGAAATTTCCTTTTATTAGTGCAACAATCTTTCAAAAATTTAGCATATGCAGGAATTTGTTTAATTGCATCTAATAAAGGAATGTTAATTTCTACTTTTCTCAAAATTTCGAAAATGTCAATCAATTTAGTCTCTTTCTTTGGCTTTACTAACCTTTGAGGGAAGGGTGGTGCATTCACCTTTTCCATCTCACTTACCTTAGATGTGGATGCTTTGTCTTGAGATGCTTGTGCAGACTTATCAATACTTATGATCTTACCATTTCTTAGAGTTGTCACAACGTTAAGTTGTTGATGTCCTCTTAGATTAGGTAGTGGTTGGGATGGAAGTTCACCTTGCTTTTTGCTACTCAGTTCCTTGGCCAATTGCCCTATTTGTACCTCCTTGGCCAATTGCTCCATTTGTACCTCTAGTCCTTGAATGGCTTGTTCATGTTTTGCAGTGGTTTGTGTTATCTCCGTCCGAAATTGTCTTGTTTTTGCCATGAACTGTTCTTTTGAATTCATCAACTATTGGTGTTGGGATACTGTCTGCTGTTGCTGAGTTGCTAGTTGCCTCATAAGACTCTTTAGATCATTTTTTTTTGTTTCGCGAACTGAGTGAGCTACTGGTTGGGAGTTCCTTTGCTACCCTTGACTGTTCTGATTATTGCTCTAAGAAAAGTTTGGGTGATTTCGCCATCCAGGGTTGTAAGTGTTTGTATACGGATTGTTCTTTGGCAGATAGTTGTTTTGTCCCACATAATTTGCTTGCTCAGGGTCTGTATATGAATACAAGGGACATGTTTCAGTATTATGATCAAATTGAGAACATATAGCACATACCTGGAGTGGTGTAGCTGGTGGATTAGGTGATGCATTCTGAGCAGCCATGACCTTAACTAGCAGATTTAGTTTCCTTTCCACAACAACTATTTGGGTAGCAGATTCTCCATTTAGGTTCACCTTATACATGCCTTTACTCTTGGATCCATGTCTACCTCGAGAGGAGAATTGCTGGGTGTGTTCACTTAAGGTCTCGAATAGCTCCATGGCTTCTTCGCTGCTTTTCTCCATCAGCACTCCTCCACAACCTGAATCCACAATACTTTTATTAGAATCACTTAAACCTTCATAGAAAGCTTGTACTAGTTCATCCTGAGGTAGATTGTGATGTGAGCATTTGAGTAGTAGCTTGTTGAAATGTCCCCATGCCTCAAAGAATAGGTCTCCATCCTTTTGTTGGAAAGACTGAATCTCTTTCCTCATTTGCCTCGTCTTTTAGGCTGGGAAAAAATTTCTTAGGAACTTACTGGCCAACTCCTCCCAAGTGTGGATAGAAAGTGCAGGCAATGAATTGTACCACAGTTTAGCATTATCTTTTAAGGAAAAAGGGAAAAGAATTAACCTGATTCTTTCTTGGTCTAGGCCCCGGATGTGCTGGAACTTGCAGAGATCGAAGAACTCTCGAAGGTGCAAGTGTGGATCCTCATTAGGTGTACCCCTAAAGTGAGTCAACTAAGTATCTACGAAGATATGTAGTAGATGCCTTCCGCCTCTAGTTGATAAGCAATGCAAGAGGGCTGGTCGAGGTTCCGTGGGATGAAGGATTGCTCCATAGGTCTTCACTCAGGTGGTTATTGATTTTCGATCTGTTCCGCCATTGGCACTTCTTCCTCAATTTCTTCTTCTACCTCTTCAGAGTTGTCTCTAAGCCTTTGTCTGATGGTCCACTCAAGCTCTGTATCGAGGGGAAAGAAATTTGGATGCTTGGATCGAAGCCCGTGCATGAATCAGCAAAAAAAATTGCTTCAGTGCAGCAGTGGGTAGCGTCTGCCTCTTATGTGCTCGATCGCACAGAAGGGTGTGCTCGATCGCAAGTGGCCCAGAGAGTTCTGCTGTAGTCCCTGAAATAGAAAACGAAAAAGAAATAGATTAGGTTTTTGATGAAACAAAAAATAAAGGTGAAAATAGAAACTGAAAATTTTGAGATATAAAACAGAATAAATAAATAAAAATAAAGATGACAAAACTAAACGAAAATAATTCTAGAAAGAAATTTAGCGCAATCCCTGGCAACGGTGCCAAAAACTTGTTGTGCGTTTATCTACCTAAATTAATAAGCAAATAATTGAACTCGTTTTACTTGCAAGTGCACAAGGTCAATAGTAGCGTAGTGTGCAATTGCGAGATCATCTCCACAGGGATTGGTAAATTTTGTTTTAGAATTAGTTTCACAATGTAAAAACTGATACAAATAAATATTGAGTCTAGATTAATAATGATAAAAACATAGGGCTTTGATATCCACCACTAATCATACTTTCCTAATAAGTAATGCGCCAATGCTATAGCCCTACCATGAATACCTAATGGTTGTCAACCTAAGGGCTTGGTCTCCTCCTTAGGCTATTGATTTTCTTAAGCAACGAGTTAGGCATGGTGTATACTCTAACTCTTTTCTCTCTTAAGGGATTCAGCATGGTGTATACTGAGTTGTTCCTTAAGAGAGCATAAGGTCTATGAAAATCGACAACCACACGAGACCTAGGGCATGTTGTATACTCCCAGTTTCCCATGTTGATTAACCCAAGAATCCGATGTGGATTTCCTTTGTTACTATTGCTAAACCCAGGACTCAGTCATCCAAATTGATCTAACTAACTAATCCATACCACATGCATACGTTGATCAGACACACACATATGATGAATTCAATAAAGCATGCATTAATCAATTAAAGCATCATAACATGGCTATTTGCAAAGGCAACAATACTTATATATAGAAAAGCATAATTAGGGCTTCGATCGAGCCATATTAAGAGTTTAGTTACACATGTTAAGTAAATTAAACATTATAACCATAACTAAACTAAACAGAAAGATAAAACCCGAAGAATACTGTGGAGACGAGTTGTCAATTCCTCTCCAAAAGGTACAACTTCAAGCAAAATCAAAAGGTATGTTTTATGTGTTTTAAAAGTCTATATATAGAGTTCTAAGGGTGCCTCAAAACCCTAATTTCCAATTTAAGATCTGGAGACTTCTTTCCAAAACTGGCTCTGTCGCCTCTCTGTGCGTGTGCGCTCGATCACATGGGTTTGCACTCGTGCGCATTGGTGCCTGTGCGCTCGATCACAAGAGAGGTGCGCTCTAGCTGGTTTGCAGATTTTCACTTTTTCTTCCTTAGAGCTCCAAAATATTATCTTTTCGTCAAAGACCTATGAAAAACACAGAAAACACAAAAACGAAGTAGAATCTACTAAAAGACATAAATAAAGAGCCTAACAAGTGTAAATTAATGGGCTTAAATATGACTATTTAAGCACTTATTAGAGGTCTTAATGTTACGACATAGAGTCAAGAATAATCTTATTAACAAAAAGCTTATTTGTCCCAAAATCGTGAAAAGTATTAGCCAAAAATCCTAAGTTGAATTAAAAGTAGTTTGGAATAAACAATTTATCAGAAAATCACCTAATATTATCGATATATTATGAATATTGACCCTCATTTGATTTTGATATGATTACAAAACTCTAACTATATGCTAATGAGTTTACTGAGATTGTTTAAGCTTTGGAGAAATCATCTCAAGCAAGTCAAGGAGTCCTTAGACTCATGGTCCTTCACCATTGAAGATTGAAGGATCAAGGAGTAATTTTGAAGATAATAGAGTCTCTAGGTGAATTTATCGAATGTAAGTAATCAACTTTTAGGGCTTAATGCATTTCATGCCTTAATTGAACTTAAAATGAAGCTATGTTATCACATAAAAGTATTTGACAAACTTCTATCATTTTAAAATAAAATTTTGAAGTATTTTTGAGAAAAAAATTGAAGTTTGAGTACTAGGAGTCGACTCTCATGCAACTCCTTGAACAAAAGACTTTTTTAGGTCTTTGAGAGCTGACACTCTGTTCTGAGAGCCGACTCTCAAAGCTCGAGAGCCAACTTTCAAGCCTAACAAACAGAAAATTTGAATTGTTTAAAAGTGGGATCTTTGCATTTAATGTTCCAAAATGACTAATATATGTCACTAATGTCTTTAAAGCTCCCATAGGCTATAAATACAAGTCTTATACTCAACTGAATGCAAGAATCATAAGCATTTATGACAAATTAAGAGAATTCATCAAGTTTTGAGCCCTAGATTTGCAATACATGTTTTGAGTTATATACTAGAATGAAAGCATTATTGTAAATCACATCTACCTTCATATATTTGATTGTAAAAAGAGGTGGTGTAACTCTTGGGTGAGTTTGTGAGAACTCTTTGAGTGTTTTAGGGTTGAAACACTTAGTAGAGATTTTTAGAGAGATAAAATTTCTTGTAAAAGATTTGGGAAACACCTTAGAAGTTGCTTAGTTGTTGATTTCACTTGGATTAGTGGAAGAGAGGAGAAGGGAAATAAATATTTGAAGTACTACTTTCTCAATATCAAATTCACCAATATATATGGGGGGAAATTTAGTCAATTCTACCTAAAATTAACTAACATTTGATGTTGTCTGAGTTGTAAATAGTAGGTTGGGTTGTAATCAGAACTAAAACATAAGGATGAATTTATAATTTACCCTTTAAAAAGTTATGCAATTGAAATGACTTCACATGTATGGATCCGTTTTCTTCTTTATTTTTCTTCTCTCTTATTATTTTTAGGGGAAAATATGTTTACTGCACTAAAGTTTGAGGTAATCTACATTTACCTTACTGTACTTTCGAAACCTACGTGTTGGTATTTGTCTAAGGTTTAAACATAGTTCAAACATGGTTAAAGTCTAAAACAAGGTTGGAAGAATAAATTTCAGCATGTTAAAGGAGTGCACACATATGTGTGCATCACTTTGAGTGTGTGTGCACACCTCTATTCATCAAGGCAAAAGAGTGCGCACAGCTGTGAGAGGGACAGCATTAGTGTGCGCCACACCTCTCCCTCACGAGTGCCACACCGTCCAGCAAGGAGGAAGTTCTGGTAGAGGGCAGCGCCGCACCTCTCCCTCACCAGTGTCGCACCTCCCAGCAAGGAGTTAAAAAGGGGCTTTGCCTAGCGCCGCACTGTCCCCTGTTCAGTGCCTAGGCGCTAGGCACACTGAGGCACACACATACAACTTGGTTAAGCTTCTTGTTAGGTTTATGGATGCAAGGTTAAAATGCAGAGCACCACTTAGGATTGATGGAGGGCCATGATTGAGTGGTCATCAAGATCTAAGGGTGGAGAATGACACTCAAGATTGATCAAGAAGTTGGTGCACTATATAAAAGGTCGCCTAGCTTCATTATCAACATGAATGTGAATAACATTGTGACATAATTTGAGATCAATTGTAAAGAGTGAAAAGACACAATACAAGAGAGAATTGTGTGAGAGTGCAAAGACAGAAAACACAAGAGGGACTCATTGTAGAGAGGCTGGTTGTAAAGAATAGAGAGTAGTATAGATAAAGAGCATTGTAATAGTTCTTATCATCTTCTTTCTTCTCTTCTTGGTTGCTGTCATATGGAAGAAACTAGATGAGCTGTTTCTTACCAAAACTCTCCCTAACAAGATTTATCTTCTTAAAAGAATCTTTGCTTTTTTAAAATGGATCCTAATAAAGAGTTACAAGATAATCTTGATATCTTTAACAAACTAGTTCAAGATTTGGCTAGTTGTAGTATTAAATTCCCAGATGAAAAATTGGCTGTTATTTTGTTAAACTCTCTTCCTGATTGCTTTGATAATTTGATTAATGCTATTGAGTATGGAAGGGATACTTTAACCAAGGAGATTGTGATCAATGCCATAAGGGCACATGACTTCAAAGCCAAGATGAAGGAGACTTCAAGTGGAGATGGGCTGTTCATAAGAGGAAGGCCAGTAACTTGGAATGGCAGTAGCAACCATGGCAACTATCGAGAGAAATCAAGAGGTAGAGGGCAAAGCCATGGGAGAGCACATTCCAAATCAAGATTTGGAAAGATGTGCTTCTACTGCAACAAAGAGGGCCATTTCAGAAAATATTGCAAGAAGAAGATGTGGGATAAGAGGAGAAGCCATACCAACAATGGAGAGGCTTCGGTTGCCAAAGGAGAACAACAAGATGATGTGCTTGTTGTGTGCTCAAATGTGAGCAGGAGGCAAGGCAGTGAGAAGCGGATTATGGATTTCGGGTGCACTTATCACATGTGCCCTCATAAGGAATGGTTCAAGAATTTCAAGGAGATCAATGATGGAAGGGTATTCTTGGGGAATGACAATTCTTGCTAAGTGGGAGGGATTAGAGACATCCAATTGAGGATGTTTGATGGAGTTAGAAGGCTGCTGCGAAATGTAAGGTATCTTCCAGATTTGAAGAGGAATTTGATCTCATTGGGGCAGCTGGATTCTTTGGGGTATACATGCAAAGTAGAGGGAGGAAAGATCAAGGTGGCCAAGGGATCTTTGGTAGTGATCAAGGCAGCAAGAAACAATGGACTCTATGAGATGATCAGAGAGACAGAAATCAATGATCAAGCAGCAAGCTTGATGGTTGAGATGGATAAGGCAACCTTTTGGCACACTCGCTTGGGATATATGGGCAAAAAGGGCCTGCAAGTTCTTAACAAGGATGGTCTACTTGGAGGAGACAAAGTAGAGAAACTGGATTTCTATGAGAGTTGCATTCTTGGGAAGCAACACCGGGTTAGCTTCAACACCGGAGTTCACAAGTCTAAGGGGATTCTTGACTACATTCATTCGGGCCTTTGGGGACCAACAAGAACACCAACACAGGGAGGTAACTTTTACTTTCTATCTTTAATTGATCATTATTCAAGAAGAGTGTGGGTTTATTTACTTAGAAATAAATCAGATGCCTTGGATATATTTGTTGTGTGGAAGAAGTTGCTAGAAACTCAAATGGGTAGGGTAGTTAAGGCTTTACGAACCGATAATGGCTTAGAATTTTGCAATAAGAATTTTGATAGATTCTGTGAATTAAATGTCATTCTAAGACATAGAACGGTTGTAAAAACACCTCAGCAAAATGGAGTTGCTGAGAGGATGAATAGAACCCTTATGGAAAAGGTTAGATGCATGTTAATAGGATCTGGTTTACCAAAATATTTTTGGGGAGAAGCTGTGGCTACAGCTGCATACTTGGTAAATAGATCACCCTCTAGAGCTTTAGAGCTCAAGACTCCCATGGAGATATGGAGTGGGAAGCCCCCTGAATTAAGCAGCCTTAGGACTTTTGGGTGTGTTGCATATGCGCATCAAAAGGAGGATAAACTTATCCCAAGGTCTAGAAAATGTATATTTCTAGGATATGGTGATGGTGTTAAGGGATATAGGTTGTGGTCCTTAGAAAAGAAGGGCATGAAACTTATAATAAGTAGGGATGTTATTTTTAATGAATTGTTATTTCCCTACTTAGAGAAAACTAACCTTGTAGGGGCTAGTGAGCAAACCAGTCCGGAAGTTATGGAGCATTGCATCAAGGAGAATTCAGTTCAGGTAGAGCAAAGGAGACAAGAGGGTTCGGACCAGGTAGAGCCCTTGGATGAAGGCCAAGCTCAAGAAACTCAAGAAGTGGCTGAACAAGAAGAGGTTGATGCAGCAAGTCAGAATGACTACCAGCTCACAAGGGACCGAGAAAGGAGGGTGGTGAGACCACCTTTGAGATATGGGTTTGCGAATGCTAATGTAGTAGCTCCTTGGATAGAAGGAAAAGTTGAACCAGATACTTACACGGATGCCATGGAGTGTAAGGATTCGTCAAAGTGGCAGCTGGCTATGGAGGAAGAAATGGATCATTTGATGAAGAACAACTCTTAGGAGTTGGTGCCCAAACCAGAAAATAGAGAGTTGTGGATTGTAGATGAATCTACAAGATTAAAGAAGGGAATACTCCAGGGGATGAAGCTCGGTATAAAACTAGGCTGGTGGCGAAGGGGTTCACACAAAAAGAAGGCATAGATTTCATCGAAATCTTCTCACTGGTTGTGAAGTACAAGACGATATGGATAGTATTAGCATTGGTGGTCCAATTTGATTGGGAAATCGAGCAAATGGATGTGAAGACAACGTTCTTACATGGAGAGCTTGATGAGACCATTTTCATGAGGCAACCCGAAGGCTATGAGGAAGGAAGGCAGGGAGAGTTGGTGTGCAAATTGAAGAAATCTCTCTATGACCTGAAGCAATCACCTCAGCAATGGAATAAGAGGTTTGATTCCTTTGTAATCAGCCTAAGTTTCATGAGGAGCTACTATGATTGATGCTTGTACTATAAGAGGCAGAAGGTTGAGGAAGTGGTGATCATCCTCATCTATGTTGATGACATGTTGCTGGTTGGAAGCAGTATGGAGAGGATAAGGAAATTTAAGGCTCAACTCAGTGAGGAGTTTGAGATGAAGGATCTTGGCCATGCACAGAAGATCCTTGGGATGTTTATTATCCGAGAAAGGGAGAGAAACAGATTGAAGATCTCTCAAACTTCCTATATAGAGAAGATGATTTCTAAATTCTCTATGGAAGATAGCAAACCAGTGAAGGTTCCCCTTGCTAGTCATTTCAAGTTCTCCAACAATCAATGTCTAAGATTGGAGGCAGAGAAGAAGGAAATGGAAAAAGTCCCTTACTTTAGTGCAGTTGGTTCTGCTATGTTCACCATGGTAAGCACTAGACCCGACATTGCTCATGCAATAAATGTCCTCAGTAGGTTTATGAGTAATCCCAGAAAAGAGCATTAGCTTAGGATGAAGTGGTTGCTGAGGTACTTGAAGGGAAGCCAAGAAGTAGGGCTGGTTTATGAGAAGAGGGGTAAGTCCATCTGCCTTGAAGGTTTTGCGGATTTGAACTATGGAGCAGACCGGGATAAAAGGAGATCGATTACCTCCTACTTCTTCAACTTAAACGGATGTTGTGTAAGTTGGAAGGCTCAGTTGTAGCCAGTGATAGCACTCTCAACAACCGAGGCTGAATACATAGCTGCCACGGAGGCCATTAAGGAAGCTATGTGGTGCAAAGGGTTGCTGGAAGAGTTGAAGGTACTGGAGGAGCAGGTTGTGGTGTTTTCGGATAGTCAAAGTGCATTGCACTTGTGTAAAAATCCGGTGTTCCATGAGAGGACAAAGCACATAGATGTTCGGTATCATTTCATTCCGGAAAATGTTACGAAAGGATGCATTCATGTGGACAAGGTAGCCATGGAAGAAAATCCTGTGGATTTAGGTACTAAAGTCCTACCTCTTGATGAGTGCAAAATATTGCATATTTTGGCCCTCTAATTTACATTTGTTAGCTTAGGAATTTGTTACTTTGAGTTGTTTTCGTTGTTTTTTAGGTTTACAAGCACTGGGAAAGGAGTTTCACTAAAATTGCCAGAATTGCCCGTACAGATCAATCATCTTTGAAAATTAAACTGTATTGATTCAAGAAGAACCAGGATATGAGCCATATATGCTTAGAAAGATCCAGAAGTCTATTTTCTGGAGAATTTTACGGCTCGTAAAAATGATTTTTCTATAGAAAGTTATGGCCGTTTTAGTAGACAAAGGTCAGGCTGGCTGTGCGGGATTTCAGCGTGAACAGAAGTTTTGAAGGGCATGTGAAGACTTAAATCCAACATCCCACATTGGTTGGAAACACATTTCTATATCCCACATCCCACATCGGATTGGAAACACATTCCACTTGTGGTATTTGCCTATATAAGACCCACTCCACTTCATCATTCAGTGTACAATTCCTGAGCCACTTTGGTGTTTACCGGTGGACGTCTGCCAGCATTCTGGTGGATCCCGAAGGCATTGCTACCACGAGGGGAAGCGCCGCCCGTCAACGAGTGGAATTTCTCCCATGTAAAGTTGTTTATTTATTTCTTTATATTCAGTTGTTTTTAGTTTAAATGTTTAGCACTTTTTATTATAGTTTTATTATTATGAGTGGCTAGACTCTTCAGCTAAGGTTGAAGATGAAGCCCCGCCGTTGTTTGGCGTAGTAGTTCAGATTTGCTTGTACAAATCTGAAAATTTTTAGTATAAATGTTCTATCAATTATTTGAGTTAATCTTATAATTGATTGAGTTTAAATTGTCTGTTGGATTTTCTTTGTGTTTCATCTGATGGATACATTGAATGCTTTTCGATTAAATTGGATTCCCTTTGTGATTTGTTAAGAGCGGATACATCGGGTGCTTTTGGTTTAGTTGGGATATTCTTTGTTTTTTGTCTTATAGTTGGATTCATAGAATGTTTTGATAGGCTATATTTTTAGAACATGTATGCTTAACTTTGGTGGGGTGGATTCGGAAACCTTAGTGCTTTTTATTATTAGTTTTTAAATCAATTTAATTTAGTTTTAATTTATTTTGCAATATCATTCTGAAATTTGGAACTAGGTTAAAATAGAGTTAGTTTAGATTAAAAATTATATTTTCACAACGCAATTCCCTGTGGATTCGACCTCGCACTTGCACAACGCTATACTACAAACGACTCGTGCGCTTGCGAGTAAATTAAAACTCACAACAAGTTTTTGGTGCCGTTGCCGGGGAGTTGTTTTGTTTGTGAAAATTTTTGGTCTGAATTGATTTTATTTTTCTACTAGTTAATTTAATTTAAAAAAAAAATTGTTTGCTTTATTCTGTTGCTTCTGCTGGTTAGTATCTCATTATTTTTCTGTTAGTGTATGCTTGGTCGGAGATCCTTGAACTTAGATTTGACACATTTAGATCCCGACTTAGAAAGAACTCTTAAGAGGCAGAAAATAGCACTAGTTGAGAGAGAGACTGTTGAGATGGGAGAAAATTTTAATCATCCTGAACATGTAGAGCAACCTAGAGCTTGGAACGTGGACTCCACTACATCCCTTAGGGATTTGTTCGCACCCGTTACGACTAACTCATCTTTCTGCATAGTGTTGCCACCAACCAATGCCACACACTTTGATTTGAAGCCACATGTTATCCAACTCCTACCCTCATTCCATGGCTTAGATCTTGAAAATCCTTATAGTCATGTGAAGAAGTTCAAAGACATTTGTGCTACATTCAAATTCCAGAACTTCTCTGAGGAGTCAGTCCATCTTCGACTCTTCCCTTTCTCCCTTCACGATAGAGCTAGGACGTGGTTGGATTCCAACACGTCCGGGTCTATTACATCTTGGGAAAACCTGCTTAGCAAATTTTACCATAAGTTTTTCCCAATGTCTAGAGTGAATGAGTGCCGAAAGGAGATTAGCTCTTTCACTCAGGACGAGGATGAGAAGTTCTCTGAAAGCTGGGAGCGCTTTAAAGAGTTACTGATCAGATGCCCTCCACATGGATATGAGAAGTGGAGACTCGTTCAATTCTTCTACCAAGGGTTGACTCAACCCAACCGTAGCATGATCGAGTCTATGAATTGGGGGGCATTCTTGAGTCTGACAGGAGACGAAGCATATATGGCGTTGGATAAGTTGTCCGACAACTCACAGCAGTGGGATTTTTCAAGCTGTCGAGATAAGTCTATTCGTGCTCCTAAGAAGGGAGGCATCTATGAGGTCAGGGAGGACGCTGATTTAAGGATAAAATTAGATGCCCTCACCAAGAAGATTGACGCTCTCACTGTGAGCCAATCCATCAATGCTGCCAACACATTCAATGTTGAAAGCTGTTCCATCTGTTCTAGTCCCATGCATCTAGCACAGAATTGCCCATCAATGCCGGCTTGTGCCGAGTATCCTATGGAACAAGTAAATGCTTTCAATGACTTTCGAAGGCAGTCAAATGGATCATACTCCGAGACGTACAATCCAGGGTGGCGGAACCACCCAAATTTTTCATGGAGGCAGAACCAACCAATGAATCAGGGAGGATCCTCTCATCATGCTCAAAATCAATATCCTCCCGGATTTGCCCCACAAATTCCTAATCATGGTCGTTCTGCCCATCCAGCACCTTCACCTGCTTACCACGCACCCACTCAAACACCAGCGCCAGTTTCACAGTCGCTAGAGGACACTCTTAAGGAGTTCATGCAGGCGACTAGCCAAAATATGAGTGATGTGAGGAGTGCAACAGTGGTAAATACCCAAGCAATTGCCAAGCTGGAGAGTCAAATAGGGCAAATTACAAGTCACTTGGGTGAGAGAGAGAAGGGGAAGTTCCCCAGTCAGCCCGTGCCCAACCCGAAAGAACAATATATGGTTGAGAGTTCATCAAATCCTTCGCACGGGACGGAACAAGTATAGTCGATTGTCACACTGAGGTCTGGGAGACAAGTGGACAATCGAGTGGAAGAGAACCTTGCTATGCAGCAAGGGCAAGGGAGTGGCAACACAGAAAAGAGAGACGTTGAGCCATCTACAGCCACACCTACTGAGAAAGACCCTCCTAGGTCGTTTGTACCTAGAGCGCCCTACCCCGAGAGATTACAGGCGCCCAAGAAATGAGGGAAGTATGAGGAAATTTTGGAGGTATTCAAGCAAGTCCAAATCAATATCCTATTTTTGGATGCCATCCATCAAATGCCATCATATGCCAAGTTTCTAAAGGACTTGGTCACTATCAAAAGGAGGATGAATGTCCCAAAAAAGGCATTTTTGACCGAGCAAGTCAGCTCAATCCTTCAGTGCAAGCTACCCATCAAGTATAAGGACCCGGGGTGTCCTACCATCTCTTGCACGATAGGAGTCAGCCACATTGAGAGGGCTCTCTTGGATCTAGGGGCGAGTGTGAATCTTCTACCCTACTCAGTCTATTTACAGTTGGGGTTAGGAGAATTGAAGCCCACATCCACTACGCTTCAATTGGCTGACAGGTCAATGAAAAGACCACGGGGAATAGTTGAGGACGTTTTGATAAAAGTGGATAAGTTCTATTTCCCCGTGGATTTTACTATGCTTGACACAGAGCCGGTTCAGAATGTAGGGATTCAAATACCGGTGATTCTAGGGCGACCATTCTTAGCCACGGCTAACGCCTTGATAAATTGTAGGACAGGGGTGATGAAGATCTCCTTCGGAAATATGACAGTGGAGTTGAATATTTTTGATATCACTAGGCAACCACATGAATATGATGAAGTGAGAAATGTATGCTTGATAGAGGAGATTCTTGAGGAGACTGTGAATGAATCAAGCACTGAGGACCCCCTGGAGGCATGTTTTGCTCAATTTGGAGAGGATTTGGATTTAGATAAATTACTTGAGCAAGCAAATGCCATTTTGGAGTCTCCTCCTCAGGAGAGCAATAAGACGGAGGAGATTGTGGATGACTCCCGCACTGAGGACCCCCTAGAGGCATGCTTTGCTCAATTTGGAGAGGATATGGATTTAGATAAATTACTTGAGCAAGCGAATGCCATTTTAGAGTCTCCTCCTTGGAAGAGCAATAAGACGGAGGAGACCGCCGCACCTGAAACCCCCAAGAAGGAACTTAAGCCTTTACCAGATAATCTTAAGTATAAGTTCCTAGGTTCAGCTGATAGTTTGCCTGTGATTATACCTTACGATTTGGGTGATGCTCTAGAGGAGAAATTATTGGACGTCTTAAGAGAGCATAAGGAAGCTATAGGCTGGACTATTGAGGATGTCAAGGGGATCATCCCCTCGGTGGTGACGTACACGATATAGTTAGAGGAGAATGCCAAGCCATCGAGGGAGCCACAAAGAAGGCTCAACCCTGCTATGCAAGAGGTTGTGAGGGCAGAAGATATTAAGCTGTTAGAGGCAGGGATCATTTATCCCATCTCTGATAGCAAGTGGGTGAGCCAGATTTCAGTCGTGCCCAAACGTGCTGAATTTACGGTAGTAAATAAAGACAACGAGTTGGTTCCAACTCGAGTGCAGTCAAGATGGAGAAAGTGTCTAGACTACCATAAATTGAATGCTGCCACTAGGCTTGATCATTTTCCATTCCCATTTATTGATCAGATGGTGGAGAGCTTAGTTGGGCATGTTTACTAATGTTGGGTCTGGCTGAAGACGTTAAACTTAGCGCTCATGGGAGGCACCCCACAGCTTATCTTTTCTTTTGTTTATTTATTATTTCGCATTTTTATGATTAATGTTTGTTTCCAGTATTTTTTGTTTTCCAGCTTTTATTTTTCAGGGACAAAGCGTACTTCAGTTCAAGTTTGGGGGTATGCTATGAGCCATACCAGTCCATATAGTTCTCCATATCTCAGGTCAGCTCTTTCCATATTAGTCACACATTGGGGTCAATGTGTAATTTAAGTTTGGGGGTATGGGAGACAGATCACACACTTTGTCCTAATTTGTTGTCTTTTCGTCATAGAGATAAATGCATGCTCATGTTATCGTGAAATTTTAGTTGATCTAAACATTTTCTGTGATGTGATGTCATTGGTGAGCTTAACATTTTGAACACATGATCTGGTGATAAATTTTTAAAATTTAGTTACTTACTTTAGGCATTTTGAGAATTCACATGTTTGATCTAATCTAACACGAGCACATTAGCACAAATTATGTGAGGTATGACATGTGATTTTAATGTGTATTTTTCCTTATCTTAACTAAAACTGGATGACTTGTTGGATGAACTCTTGGGCATAGGAAAATATATAAAAAAAAAAGTTATTAATAAACTTTTCGCTGAGTAACTGGACCTCTTGCCTCAGTAAGCAGTGAATGTTCACGTCAAAAGGTGGAATTTTGCTTGGTAATATTAAGGTCGGTTTAATTTCGTAGCCTTTTTTACTCGAGTTAGTAAGTCCTTAGGGGTGTCTTTACACCTAATGCCCTAAAACCACCTGGTTTGGGAGCCATTGACTTAACACTCGCTACATGGGTAAATTAGAAAGCTTAAAGGAACTAAACATAGCCGTGCCTTATTAAAAAAAAAAAATACTATGCCTTTGTCGTTCATTTTTGATGGGAAATTCGGTGTATCTTGAGACATGGAGACCTTACACATTAGAGTTACTTGGAAGCTTCATTTTTATATGCTAATTCACCTTACACTGATTCAAGCTTGTGATGCCTTATCCTGCCTTTTGTAAGTAATTAGATTTTAACATTTCTATTCATTGCGAAGATGGGTTTACCTTTTTAAGCTTGCTTATGAATGATTATCATGGTGATGTGTGCTCCTTAAATTTTTGGATACCATGAGTGATGACTTTATCTTTATGTTCTTTGTTTTTCATTGAGTCTTTTATTTTGTTTTGCTAAGGGACTAGCAAATTGTAAGTTTGGGGGTATTTGATGAGTGCAAAATATTACATATTTTGGCCCTTTAATTTACATTTGTTAGCTTAGGAATTTGTTACTTTGAGTTGTTTTCATTGTTTTTCAGGTTTACAAGCACTGGGAAAGGAGTTTCACTAAAATTGCCAGAATTGCTCGTACAGATCAATCATCTTTGAAAATTAAACTGTATTGATTCAAGAAGAACCAGGATATGAGCCATATATACTTAGAAAGATCCAGAAGTCTATTTTCTGGAGAATTTTACGGCTCGTAAAAATGATTTTTCTACAGAAAGTTATGGCCGTTTTAGTAGACAAAGGTCAGGCTGTGCGGGTTGTGCGGGATTTCAGCGTGAACAGAAGTTTTGAAGGGCATGTGAAGACTTAAATCCAACATCCCACATTGGTTGGAAACACATTTCTATATCCCACATCCCACATCGGATTGGAAACACATTCCACTTGTGGTATTTGCCTATATAAGACCCACTCCACTTCATCATTCAGTGTACAATTCCTGAGCCACTTTGGTGTTTACCGGTGGACGTCTGCCAGCATTCTGGTGGATCCCGAAGGCATTGCTACCACGAGGGGAAGTGCCGCCCGTCAGCGAGTGGAATTTCTCCCATGTAAAGTTGTTTATTTATTTCTTTATATTCAGTTGTTTTTAGTTTAAATGTTTAGCACTTTTTATTATAGTTTTATTATTATGAGTGGCTAGACTCTTCAGCTAAGGTTGAAGATGAAGCCCTGCCATTGTTTGGAGTAGTAGTTCAGATTTGCTTGTACAAATCTGACAATTTTTAGTATAAATGTTCTATCAATTATTTGAGTTAATCTTATAATTGATTGAGTTTAAATTGTCTGTTGGATTTTCTTTGTGTTTCATCTGATGGATACATTGAATGCTTTTCGATTAAATTGGATTCCCTTTGTGATTTGTTAAGAGCGGATACATCGGGTGCTTTTGGTTTAGTTGGGATATTCTTTGTTTTTTGTCTTATAGTTGGATTCATAGAATGTTTTGATAGGCTATATTTTTAGAACATGTATGCTTAACTTTGGTGGGGTGGATTCGGAAACCTTAGTGCTTTTTATTATTAGTTTTTAAATCAATTTAATTTAGTTTTAATTTATTTTGCAATATCATTCTGAAATTTGGAACTAGGTTAAAATAGAGTTAGTTTAGATTAAAAATTATATTTTCACAACGCAATTCCCTGTGGATTCGACCTCGCACTTGCACAACGCTATACTGCAAACGACTCGTGCGCTTGCGAGTAAATTAAAACTCAAAACACCTCTAAGTAAGCTCAATCATTGCCTTGGACTACTTAGGATTGGAGTCGGTTAATTGGTGACTCAAGATGAGTTTGGATCCTGAAGCTCTCTGCACAATGGTTCGGGTTTAAACACTTAGACAAAGGTAGAGATTGTTGGTATCTGTCTAAGGTTTAAACATGGTTAAAGTCTAAACGAAGGTTGGAAGAATAAATTTCAGCATGTTAAAGGAATGCACACATGTGTGTGCATCACTTTGGGTGTGTGTGCACACCTCTATTCATCAAGGAAAAAGCGTGCGCACAGCTATGAGAGGGACAACATTAGTGTGTGCCACACCTCTCCCTCACCAGCGCCACACCACCCAGCAAAGAGGAAGTTCTGGTAGAGCCGCACCTTTCCCTCACTAGCACCGCACCACCCAGTAAGGAGGTAAAAAGGGGCTTTGCCTAACGCCGCACCGCCCCCTGTTCAGTGCCTCGATGCTAGGCATACTGAGGCACACACATACAACTTGGTTAAGCCTCTTGTTAGGTGCATGGATGCAAGGTTAAAATGCATAGCACCACTTAGGATTGATGGAGGGCCATGATTGAGTGGTCATCAAGATCTAAGGGTGGAGAATGACACTCAAGATTGATCAAGAAGTTGGTGCACTATATAAAGGGTCACCTAGCTTCATTATCAACATGAATGTGAATAACATTGTGACATAATTTGAGATCAATCATAAAGAGTGAAAAGACACTATACAAGAGAGAATTGTGTGAGAGTGCAAAAAAAACAAAACACAAGAGGGACTCATTGTAAAGAGGCTAGTTGTAAAGAAGAGAGTAATATAGATAGAGAGCATTGTAATAGTTCTTATCATCTTCTTTCTTCCCTTCTTGGTTTCTTTAAGAACTTGGGTTTCTTGGAGAGGGTTGCTGTAATAGTAAAGAACCATTGATTTAGTGCAAAGAGTTCAGAGGAACTCACGAGGATATAGGCACATTGCCGAACCTCAATAACAAATCACTTGTCTTCTTTTCTTTCTTGCTTTCAACTGTTGTATTTCTTTCTACAAGTCATTCTAGACTTGAGTGTTTGGAAGATTACCACCTGGGCATATTGTCAAGGTGATTTCTAACACTACATAAAACTTCTTTGACCAAAGTTCACTAAACAAACTCGGTCAACTTCAAACAAAAAGATTGAAAACACAAAAGTACCTTTGCAAAAGGCCATTCAATTACACCTAATTTTCTTTTTTAATGTTCTCTTTATTAGAAAAAACCCTTAACCTCACTAATTATACCTCTAACTCAACTGATTAAATTTAGATCAAAACCAAAATTAAATCAAATCAAACCAAAACATCTAAACTACCAATAAACAAAAAAGGCAAAATAATTCCATTATTCATTTACAATTAGGGTCACCATCATCGTATTCCATTATACATTAGTGAAGACGTATTATGACTTTTTAGAATGTCATGGTAGACTAATCTTTGAACCAACTATTGTATTTTGACTATCTAAACACATCTCACACATAAGTTTTATTTTACTAATAAACACTTAGTATATGAGGCAAACCCTTAACTATGAAAAGCAGCCTCACTTCACAATCACATAGATACACTCTATCAAAAGTGCCTCCATAAGTTAACCATTTAAAGAGAATTATGTTATATGTTTATAAAGAAAATTAAGCTTCTTTTTTCATCACAAGTATCAAATTTCTTGAAATCATTTGTATGATGTTTTTTTTTTATCATTGAACTCAATATTTCATTTTGTATCGAGCATTAAGTTAAGGTTCCGCTATTGGTGATTTTGAAATGTAGGGTTGAGGCCCAACCCACAAGAGAAGCTTTCTTGAAGTGCTTATATTAAAAATTTCCACTTTTTCTAAACGAAATTCTACTTCTATAGGTAATTGAGATAGCACCAAATAAAGCTAGACACCAAATGAGAGCATTACATGTAACGACCCATCCTAGTTTGGCCACCCTCGAGATGGTGTTGTCACATTTTGAAAATTTCAACATGACATATATATGCAACAATAAAAATATACCAAATGCAATTATTTACATCAATCCTTAATCCTCAACAGGGGAGATACATCATTCAGATCTTGACTTAAGCATTTTATACAACATAATATGCATGAATATTTACAAATATTTTTTTTTCTTTCCATTAGTCTGAGGATGTGGACCACGTTCATTATGTTAGACCGGCTGCCTTCCCGGTTCTTTCATTCTCATTTAGACCAGTTGCCTTCTCGCTTCTTTTATTCTCATTTAGATCGGCTGCCCTCCCAGTTATTTTATTTACAGCATATACCGGCTGTCACGGTTTTCATTTAGACCGGCTGCTCTCCCGGTTCTTTTATTTTCATTTAGATTGGCTGCCTTCCTTGTTCTTTTATTTTCATTTAGATCGGTTGTCTTCCCAGTTCTTTTATTTCATGCATATACATATGAATAATGATATGAAATATGCATATGAACAATAATATAAAAACAAGTATGTCTTCAAATATTCAAATTAGCTATCCTGATTATTCTCAAATTATTATTTGAAAAATTCCACTAAATTCCTCTCTTCATAAATCATATCAAATCATCAACCATAACTCGTCCAGAATTTCTCTTATCACATTTATTATTAAATCGACTCATTATTCCAATAATATTATTTCTTATAAAATAATTCTCTACACATCCACTATTCCTATCATACCTATCAACTAATTTTTCATCTATCACCAAATCATAAGTTAATGATTTATTCAAATACTATCACTATATATTTCATATTTATCTTGATTACTTAAAATAAATCTAACTCACCACGTAGCACTTAGAGCTACCCGTGGATCACCTCCTTGCATTTCCTACTTCTCTCAGTAATTTTCATCGGTTGCTGATCATCAACATCTGACATATATTTATATTAAAATTTCTAATTTATTCCTCAATTCCTTCATATTCACACCCATTGAAAATTTCCACATTGAATTCCGAGAAATTTCATGTATGCTAGATCTCAAAAAATAAAACTCACGTTATTACCTTTTGTTTTTCTTAGAGCTTCTCGTGACTCTCTATAAAATTCGATCAATTTAGATCGCTTTCAAATTTTACTCTTTTAACCCTTTTTTTTTTTTTTTTTTCAGTCTCCAGATGTTTAAAGAAAGAGAGTAATTTGTATTGAAGAAGGGAGAAAACCAAACTAGATTTTGTAAGATTTAAAAAAAATAAAACAAAAACCTAAACTTATATATATATAGAGCTCATTTAACTGCCCCCAATTCACTAAGCCACCTGAGCAGTGTGTTGTCTAATATGCAAAATATGCATGTTAGATAGCCAACACGTGTTGACTTTTTTTTTTTTATTTTTGTTCTTCTTTTCCTTTGTCCTTTTGGACACTCCATTTTTTTTTCATTTTCCTTTTTCTTTTTCTTTTCACCACCACACGTCTGTTTTTTTAAAAGAATTATTTTATTCAATAATAAATCTTTCACATATATACTATTTTAATTCCATGTTATATTTATTAAATTACTTTTTTACCCTTACTTTACGAATACGAGTATTACATTACATAAGAGGTTTTTTGACATAAGTTATAAAAACCCTAAAGAAAATTTCCAAATTGCCATCCGACGCGTTCTTAATTATTATGATCTTGATTTGGGTCAATATAGACCAACATTTTGTTTCAAGAGTTTCTAATGAGTTAAGTTCTAAAATGATGAACTTCGTAACTCATTTGTTTGTACATCAAAACAAAGCAACTAACTTTTTTCAAGATCACCATCTGTCGAGTTGAAGGCTTGAATTTTATTTAGAAGTCGAAACTGCAAAGGAGTGATTAATGATATGCTAACTATGAGAGAGACATCAAAAAACAAAAGAATGCCTCTAAACTTTTGCAAAATTACTATTAAACAATTTTGGCTTCTAAAACCAGAATTTCTTTGCCATCATGTTTTGAAAGTGAGATACTTTCCAAATTCATCATTTCTGGAAGCAAATTTGGGTAGTTGTCCATCATTAACTTTGAGAGGGACTTGGAAGGGAAGGAACTTGTGAGAAAGGGTGTTAAGATGGAGAGTTAGGGATGGTGCACAGATCAGGATTTACAATGACAAATGGGTGCCTGAATCGTGGTATTTTAAAGTAGTTTTGCCATCTAAACTTCTCAATGATAATTCCAAAGTCCAAGATTTGATTTAGCCAATCATTAAACAGTGAAGGGAAGAGATTTTGGATTAAGTTTTCATACCTTTAGAAGTATAACTAATAAAAAGAGTCCTAATTAGCATGTCAGGAGGAGATAATAGATTAATTTGTTATTTCAGCAAGGATGGTAGGTACAATGTCAAGAGTGGCTACTAAGTGGAATTTAATTTTCAATGTAAGATGAGAGAAACAAAATTAGGTGGGGGAGGGTCATTTAGATCGCTTGCAAATGATTTGTGTTGGAACCAAAAATAAGTTCTTTAAAACTTATTCAAAAATGGTTTCATTAGAGGAAATAAACTTTAAAAAAAATAAAGTCGACATCAATCCGTTCTAAGGTTGAACGCCTCACTCAGTGTTCTTATGCATTTGGTGTTAGCATTTCACTAACACTGAGAAATTGGTCTATGAAACTATACTACGGGTCATTTATGCAAAAGGGAGGTGTTAGGAACCTTCAAAATTCTCTCAAAATTGATGGTTAAGGTAAAAACGACCAACATGCGTATTGTCACTTGAAGTTTAGTGTATTTGGGGGTATGTGACCAAATTTATGTCCAAAAATAAAAAGATAAGAAAAGATTGACCACACATTTGTTTTGTGATGCATGACCCATTGGAAGTCACATGTACATTTTATTTATTTTGAGGTTTTGCCATCCTCGTATCGTTGACTAACAATCCTAAGCTAAGCTACTTGCCTTGGTCTAAATGAGCAATTCCATTTTATTTTTAATATTAAATCCTAAATCACACATTTCTAAATGTTAATGAAAAATATGGTTGGCCACAAATAAATCCCAAAAGTATCATGATGCATGTAAAACATTTTTATATTTTTAAATAAGAAAATAGTGCCTAATTCTAATGACATGTGAAAAAAAATGCTCCAATCAACCAACTAATCATTCTATCAATCTAACATGATAAGCAAGAAAAAAAATACAATAATAGATATTTAATTTGCTTTTTTAACACAATATACGATAATGGGAGGGTGAGAACTTATTTGTTTACTGAAACAACTTCGAAATTGACCAGTTTTAATGCAATAAACCTCATTTAAAATTAGCAACTAATTTTTGTGTGATACCACTTGAGATTCAAATTAGACTACTCGGGATTTCAGTAAGTATAAGTAGGCCTCCTAACAAATTTGAATAAATGAGAAGAGTCCGTTTTAATTTAAGGCCCAAAATATGGAAACTTTCCTAATCAAAGCAGGAATTCAATTTTGAAAATTGCCTCAATGGAGGTTCTTTTCCCTCCAACTCGGTCAGATCTGATTCCTAACCCTAATAATACCATTTTCTAACTTATAAATACATCTTTATGATGCTTTTGAAAGGATCCTTGGTTGGAAACACAATCAATTTTTGGAGTTTGAGAGAATTAGTGAGAGAAAATGCCGAAAACTTGAGTGTTAGTGAGAGAAACACCAAAATCTTGAGCTAAACCCTAATACTACTTCACTATAGTCTGAATTTCATTATCAAACTAAGAAGAACACTAAAAAATAATTAATCTCTGATCATTGCAACAAAGAATGAAATGGAGATTTGTTTTGAATCACAAAACACTCAATCGCAAGCATTTTCTTGAAAGGACTAAGAAAACCGCACCATCACCCTATTCAGAAGAGAATAGGAGTTATGTGATCCTTATCTAAACTGACCCATTCCGGATAAGCCCACCCAAGATGGTATCATCAACTTTTAGCATGAAGCATGACTTATATGCAATGAACTTTTTCTTTTATAACTTGAAACATAATTGCAACATATACACCTTAACTCTTTTATAGAGGAGATACAAAAGTTTGTTACAAAATTCATAAAAGAAAAATAATTACATCCATTCATGTACATGTACAAGAATCAATTACATTTTTCACATTTTTTTTCTTTTTCTGAGGATGCTACCACAGGGACCCACCTAGATACTCACAATGGTCTCAAGTCAAGGAATCCTACCAGTCTCCTACTTGCAACCTGAAATTTGATTAAAATAATGGGGAGTGAGCTTTACAAGCTAAGTGATACTCAATTTACTAGAAGTATTTGATTTGTTTAGTTTAGTTCATAATTTTTTAATCATAATTCATATATAAATCAATATTCTTTCATTTAACCATCATTTCTCATATTATATTATTTTTCATGTATTTCATTCAACATGTAGATATTACTCCAGATATCTATTTTATTAATTTTCTCATCACAATCATCTCATCATGAGATTCACAACCATGTCATCAAAACTTTAACAATCATTTTGATGTATCAACATCTCAATAAATATAAATGAATGCATATGTGTAACTCTCATTTTTTGCTTCCGCATTTAATCATATCATAACTCATCACAATAATTTTTATTTTATTTTCCATGTCTCATCACATCTCATCCATACTACCATAAGTATGGGTAATTTCATCCATTTTTTAGTATCCATACTAGTCTCTAGTATAGTTGTTAGGGACGTCTCCCTACGTGTCGACACGTTTACATCTTGACCAGCCATGGTTCTGACATTCCTCGGACTACACCCCCCTCTTGTGGCCGGACAATGCATATGTACAATCATATACAAGAAAACATATCATATCATCATAAAAATCAATGATTTTTTTTATATAAATTCTCAATTTTTTTTTATAATAATTCAATCTATAAAATTTACTTATCTCTTCAAGGATACAATTTTCATCAGTTCATCATATATTTCATACTTCTAATCATTTCATCATTAAGAGAAATATTTCTTTTAAATCATTCAATTCATACTTATATCATGTATTTCATCAAATCAAACATATTCATAAAATATTTAACAACTTTTCTCATAATGTAATTCGTTTCAAATTTTATTCATATTTCTAGTTCATCTTGCTTACTAACAGTAAAGTGAACTCACCACGAAGCACTAAAAGCTATCAGTTGATCACTTCTTTACCTTTAGCACTCCTCTCAATGACACCACAAGATGGTTCACCTCCACCTAACCAGAATATGCTTATCAATATCACTATCTCATAACTTAATTCAAACCTTATACTGGGTTAAATTCATGAATATATGTTTGCATACTTCATGTTAGTTTAAAATTCAAAGTTTTAGTTAAATTCCTTTCCTTTTTATCTTGAACCAAATTCAAATCCTTTTAAGAAGAATATAAGGATTTATACTCTTAAAATCAAAGTTTTTACGCGGAAGAACAAAAATAGTAAATATTACCTTCACAAAGCTTTTCTTAGAAATTTCCTGAAATCAATCTTTGAAAGATTGAATTCAACAATAGTTTATGAAATCTTCAAAGTTCTTTAGTAATTTGAGAGATTTTAGAGAGAGAAAGGGAAGTTAAAATGAAAGATAATGAGGTTTTGGTCTTCCAAAAACCTTTTGTATACAAAATTTTTGCTTAACAGTCGACTGCCCATAGTTTACTAGTTGATCACCCAATCAACTTAATATAGGTTACCAGTTGACTGCCCGTAGGTTGCTAGTCGACTGGTACCTTCTCGATGCCTTAAAACTTCATTTTTAAACAATTTTATGCAGTCTAACTTGTTTTCTTCAATATATTTTTAAATTCTTACATCAAAATTGCTTCAAAATTGAGTTTAAAATCAATTTGTATATGTATATATGCTAATCATAATTTCAAATGGAATTTATCAATCTACTCTTGCTTCAAAGGTATGGGCCTTACATTATCATCTGTGCTAGATCACTTAAGGAGGATCCTTAAAAGTTTCTTTGATCCTCTCAAGAATCCAAGCACACTTTGAAGTTATAATTAAATCTCATCTCTTTCAAAGTTGTTATTGTTCTTCATGTGGTTCGTGCTCTCAAATTAATTGCATGTTTATGTGAGTATTTTTATATAATTTGATGATTTTGAATTGTTAATAAATAATCCTAGAAATTAATTTGCATGTTTGGATGATTTAAAATAAGTTAGAAAACAATAAGAATAAAAAAAACCTGAAACTAGTTGAAACAAGAAAACTTATTGACCTGAGTGCCACTTTTGTAGAAAATTAAGGCAGGGTGCCACTTTGAGTGGCACTCCAAACCAAATTTCTCCAAGTTCTGTTTTTCTTTCCATTTTGCCTCTGATGCTTGATTCAAATGTTTCTATGTTTTCAAACTTGTTTGTATGATTAACTTGACTTCTCTAAATAATCTAGTAACATGTTTTGGGGTTTTTAATCACGAATTAACTTGTTTTGATGATCATGGACATTAAACCAAAAAAGAGCAAGATTTAATGGTGAATTTGTGATTTAGGATGCTAGAGTATGCTAAATACATTTATGGATGTTGTATGATGATATGAATAAGTTTAATTTGGTGTTTTTGTTAAAAAGTCACTCCATAATTCGATTTTATGATGTTACATGCATTTACATGTCTCTAATCCATGCCTCTAATGAACTATATGCTTTATAATTGATTTCTACATGTTTATATGTTTAAATTGACACAAAATAGATGTTGCCCTTTCTATGATGATATAATAAAGTTATTGTTTTTATTGAGAACATGCTACAACTTGTGTAATTATATGACTAATGAATGCTTAGATGAGATATTTTGTTCTTGTTGACCCCATATTGATTTTTATTATGATAAAGCTAACTTAAAATGATCTAATCATCTATATTAAGTGTTTTAGTTGAAAATTTGTCGTATAAGTGTTTTCGATGGAACACACGCACTCAAGATGTTTCCCAAGCACCTCGAAAAAAGTCCAAGATAAATAGATTCTAAGGTAGTTGAATTATTATTTTTTTTTAATTTTTTTTATGTAATCTCCTCTCACTTACCTAGCTTTAATTTGGTTCAATTTGATTTCAAATTTTCTTGACAAAAGTCCAAACAACTTTCTTTAAAAATGAATTATAAAAATTTGTTTTTGAAAGGACCCAGTCGACTGGGTTACTAAAGCAGTCGACTAGATGATTAGGCAGTAAGTCTTTACCCCTGAGCCCAGTCGACTGGATAGTAGACCCAGTCGACAGGATTCTACACCTGATGCCTCCCTTTCAATTTTATAAAAGATCCAGTCGACTAGACTTTGGACTCAGTCGACTAAATAATGGTTAGTTTTTGAAAACTGAGGTGCAGAACAGGGCATTTAATGCTCCAAATGGCTATTCTTTGTGTGTAACGGGCATATAGATCTCAAACTATAAAAAAGTCCATTCATAAATGAGCATTTCTAATAATCAAGCATAGTCAATTTCTTAGAGAACTCATTTATAACTCTACAAAGATTTCAAAACTTCTTCTTGAGCCTTTATTAAAGCTTTGTTCTTGAAAGAGAGATTATTCAGTTGTAAGCATTAAATACAATCTCTTTTGTACCAATTTCAACACATTAATTCCAATCATTGTAAGAGAAAGAGTTGGTGTAACTCTTATGAGTGTTTAGGAGTTAAACACTTGATAGAAATATTCTTTGTAAAAGAATATTGTAAAGCTTTAGGCAACACCTTGAAAGTTGCTTGATTTAGTGGAAACCTTCAAGGAGAATTGTTGGTATTTGTCTAAGGTTTAAACATGCCCAAACATGGTTCAAAGATGGTTAAAGTCTAAACCAAGGGTGGAGGATTAAAGTTCAGCAAGTTAGAAGACTGCACACATGTGTGCGCATCACTTTGGAGCAAGGTAAGGCTAGACGCACTGGTGTGTGCACTTCTGTACCCAAGCTGATGGAGTGTGCACACTACTGGGCAGCATCAGTGTGCACCAGCACCTCACCGCCCATCTGCCAGCACCGCACCGTCCAGCATAGGTGCTGCTAGGACAGGGCCAGCATCGCACCGCTCACTATTCAGCACCGCACTGCCCAGTGTGCATGCCTCCAGGAACGCACCAGCACCTCACCGCTCAACACCAGTGGCACACCGCCCAGAAGCTGCTGTAAGTGTGCTCTGCCCAGCACCGCACCGCGCTCTGTTGAGCACCTAGGTGCTAGGCAAAGTTAAGCACACATAGGCAGCATGCATAAGGACTCTCTTAGGTGCGTGTATCCAAGGTCAAAACGTACAGCATCACTTGGGAAGTGATGGAGGGCCATGATTTAGTGGAGATCATAATCAAAGGGTGGAGATTGATTCACAAGAATGTCCAAGAAGTGGATGGCTATAAAAGGGGTTTCCTAGCCTCATTTTTCATAATATACAACAACACAAGTTTGTGACATTGTGAGATCAATTGTAAACACATAGAGAGAATTGTGTGAGAGACATAAACACAAGATGGACTCTTTGTAGTGAGGCTGGTTGTAAAAGATAGAGAAGTCTAGATTAGAAAGAGAGCATTGTTAGTTCCCATCTTCTTCCTTTCTTCTCTTATTGGTTTCTTCAAGAACTTGCTTTCTTGAAGGGGATTGCTGTAACTTGTAAGAACCATTTGATTTAGTGCAGAGAGTTCGGAGGAACTAATGGGGACATAGGCACATTACCGAACCTCGATAACAATTGCTTGTCTTCTTTCTTTCTTTGATTTTCTATTCTTGTTTTCGATTCCAATTCTTTCTACAAGTCATTCTAGACTTGGGTGTTTGGAAGATCACCACCTGAGCATCTTATCAAGGTGATTTCCAACAGTGGTATCAAAGCTTTGGACAGTGGTATTAGAGCTGCACAGCTGGGTATCAGAGCAAGAACAAGAAGGTGACGGAGCCAAGACTCCAAGAATCAAAGATCAACTTCTTGGGTGATTCAAGAACGGTGTAAAGATCAAGATCTGATCGTGTTCTTGAGGTAATTCAAGATTGGTGTTAAGATCCATCTTCGATCTATGTTCTTGAGGTTGAAGAAAGCATTTGTAGGTAGTACATAACTCTGGGATCTTGTCCGTAAAAGATGGCTTCAAATTTCTGTGTTGAGAAGTTTGATGGAAAGGGAGACTTTGCCCTTTGGAAGCGGAAGATCAAGGCAGTTCTAATGCAACAGAAAGTGGACTTGGCTATTGGAGAAGATGATGCTTTTTCAGCAAGTGTCACGGAGGACTAGCGGACCGAGATGAAGAGGATGGCTTACAACACTATTTTCTTGCACATGTCGGATAGCGTCACAAGGGAGTGCGGAGACTCGGAGGATTCGACTGTCATATGGAAGAAACTAGATGAGTTGTTTCTTACCAAAACTCTCCCTAACAAGATTTATCTTCTTAAAAGAATCTTTACTTTTAAAATGGATCCTAGCAAAGAGTTGCAAGATAATCTTGATGTCTTTAATAAGCTAGTTTAAGATTTGAATAGCTGTAGCATTATTTTTCCGGATGAATAATTGGCTGTTATCTTGTTAAATTCTCTTCATGGTTGCTTTGATAACTTGATTAATGCCATTGAGTATGGAAGGGATACTTTGACAAAGGAGATTGTGATCAATGCCATAAGGGTACATGATTTCAAAGCCAAGATAAAGGAGACATCAAGTGGAGATGGGCTGTTCGTAAGAGGAAGGCCAACAACTCGAAATGGCAGTAGCAACCATGGCAACTACCGGGAGAAATCAAGAGGTAGAGGGCAGAACCATGGGAGATGTCATTCCAAGACAAGACTTGGAGGAGGAAGGAGATGTTTCTACTGCAACAAGGAGGCCCATTTCAAGAAAAATTGCAAGAAGAGGATGTGGGAAGAGAGGAGAAGCCACACCAACAATAGAGAGGCTTCGGTTGCCAAGGGAGAACAGCAAGGTGATGATGTTCTTGTTGTATGCTCAGATATAAGCAAGGGGCAAGAAGGCAGCGGAAAGTGGATTCTTGATTCCGGGTGCACTTATCATATGTGCCCTCATAAGGAATGATTCAAGAATTTCAAGGAGATCAATGATGGAAGGATCTTCTTGGGGAATGACAATTCTTGCCAAGTAAGAGGGATTGGAGACATCCAATTAAGGATGTTTGATGGAATGACAAGGCTTCTGGAAAATGTGAGGTATCTTCAAAATTTGAAGAGAAATTTGATCTCATTGGGGCAGCTGGATTCCATGGGGTATACATGCAAAGTATAGGGAAGAAAGATCAAGGTGGCCAAGGGATCTTTGGTAGTGATCAAGGCAGTAAGAAATAATGTACTCTATGAGATGATTGGAAAGACAGAAATCAATGATCAAACAGTAGGCTTGATGGCCGAGATGGATAAGGTAGCCCTTTGGCACACTCGTTTGGGACATATGAGCGAAGAAGGCCTGCAAGTTCTCAGCAAGGATCGTCTACTTGGTGGAGACAAAGTAGAGGAACTTGATTTCTGCGAGTATTATGTTTTTGAGAAGCAACACCGGGTCAGCTTCAACACCGGAGTGCACAAGTCTAAGGGCATTCTTGACTACATTCATGCAGACCTTTGGGGACCAGCAAGGACACCAACATAGGGAGGTAGCATTTACTTTCTGTCTTTAATTGATAATTATTCAAGAAAGGTTTGGGTTTATTTGGTTAAAAATAAATCAAATGCTTTGAATAAATTAGTGATGTGAAAAGGGCTGGTAGAGACTCAAATGGGTAGAGTAGTTAAGGGGATAAGAACCAACAATGGCTTAGAAATTTTTAACCAAGAACTTGATCAATTCTATAGGTTAAATGGCATTCTAAGACATAGGATGGTTGTGGAAACCCCTCAGCAAAGTATAGTTGCTGAGTGGATGAATAAGACCCTTATGGAAAAAGTTAGGTGCATGTTAAATGGATCTGGTTTACCAAAATATTTTTGGGGAGAAGCTGTAGCTACAGCTGCATACTTGGTAAATAGATCACCCTCTAGAGCTTTAGAGCTCAAGACTGCCATGGAGATGTGGAGTGGAAAACCCCCTGAGTTGGACAACCTTAAGAATTTTGGGTGTGCTGCGTATGCACAACAAAAGGATGATAGACTTAGCCCATGATCTAGAAAGTGTGTGTTTCTAGGATATGGGGAATGAGTTAAGAGATATAGGTTATGGTCCTTAGAAAAGAAGGGCATGAAACTGATTATAAGTAAGGATGTTATTTTTAATGAATTGTTATTTCCATACTTGGAGAAAACTAACCCTGTAGGGGCTAGTGAGCAAATCAGTCCGGAAGTTGTGGAGCATCGCATCAAGGAGGACTCGGTTCAGGTATAGCAAAGGAGGCAAGAGAGTTCGGACCAGGTAGAGCCCTTGGATGAAGGCCAAGCTCAAGAAACTCAAGAAGAGGCTAAACAAGAAGAGGTTGATGCAGCAAGTCGGAATGACTACCAGCTCACAAAAGACCGGGAAGGAAGACTAGTCGGACCACCTTCAAGATATGGGTTTGCGGATGCTGCGGATACAGCAGTTCCTTAGACAAAAGGAAAGATGAGTGAACAAGAGACTTACATGGATGCTGTAGAGTGTAAGAATTCGCCAAGATGGAAGCTAGCTATGGAGGAAGAAAGGGATTCTTTGAGGAAGAACAACTTCTGGGAATTGGTGAAAATTCCAGGAAAGCATAAAGTTGTAGAATGTAAGTGCACTTACAAGATCAAAGAAGGGTACCCTGCAAGAGATGAAGTCCAGAACAAAGCTAGGATGGTGGTGAATGGGTTCACAAGAAGAGAAGACATAGGTTTCACAGAAACTTTCTCACCTGGACACAAGGTGGAGAAGATGGTGAGTATCCTCATCTATATTGATGATGTGCTGTTGGTTCGAAATAGCAGGAAGAGGATGGAAAGGTTTACATCTTAACTTAGTGAGGAGTTTGAGAGGAAGGATCTCAGCCTTACACAAAAGATCCTTGGGATGTGTAGAATCCAAGAAAAGAAGAGAAACCGGTTGAGGATTTCTTGGGCAATGGGTGTTCTCAGCAGATATGTGAGTAATCTCGAAAAAAAGAATTGGCTTGAGATGAAGAGGTTACTAAGGTATTTGAAGGCTTAGTGGCAGTCGATGGTAGCACTCATAACAACCGAGGCAGAATGCATAGCGACTATGAAAGCCATAAAAGAGGCTATGGGGTGCAAAGGGTTGTTGGATGAGTGCGAGGTCCTAAAAGAGCAGGTGGTGGTGTATTCGGATGGCCAAAGTGTGTGGCACTTATGGAGGAATCTGGTATTCCATGAGGGGACGAAGCTTATGGATGTTCGGTATCATTACATTCCGGTAAATGGTACGAAAGGATGCATTCATGTTGACAAGAAGACCACGGAAGAAAGCCCTGCAGATTTAGGCCCCAAGGTTCTAACTCTAAGTAAGTTCAATCATTGCCTTGGACTAATTAGGATTGGAGTTGGTTAATTGATGACTCAAGATGAGTTTGGATCCCGAAGCTCTCTGCAAAAATGGTTCGGGTTTAAACGCTTAGACAAATGTAGAGATTGTTGGTATTTGTCTAAGGTTTAAACATGCCCAAACATGGTTCAAATATGGTTAAAGTCTAAACCAAGGGTGAAGGATTAGAGTTCAGTAAGTTAGAAGACTGCACACATATGTGTGCATCACTTTAGAGCAAGATAAGGCTAGACGCACTAGTGTGTGCACTTCTGCACACAAGCTGATGGAGTGTGCACACTGCTGGGCAGCATCAGTGTGCACCAGCACCTCACCGCCCATCTGCCAGCACCGCCCCATCCAGTATGGGTGCTGCTAGGATAGGGTCAGCACCATATTTCTCACTATTCAGCACTGCACCACCCAGTGTGCATGCCTCCAGGAACGCACCAACACCTCACCGTTCAACACCAGCGGCGCACCGCCCAGAAGCTGCTGCAAGTGTGCTTTGCCTAGCACCGCACCGCGCCCTATTGAGCGCCTAGGTGCTAGGAAAAGTCAAGCACACATAGGCAGCATGCATAAGTATTCTCTTAGGTGCATGTGTGCAAGGTCAAAATGCACAGCATCACTTGGGAAGTGATGGAGGGCCATTATTAAGTGGAGATCATGATCAAAGGGTGGAGATTGATTCACAAGAATGTCCAAGAAGTGGATGGCTATAAAAGGGGTTTTCTAGCCTCATTTTTCATAATATACAACAACACAAGTTTGTGACATTGTGAGATCAATTGTAAACACATAGAGAAAATTGTGTGAGAGACATAAACACAAGAGGGACTCTTTGTAGTGAGGCTAGTTGTAAATGATAGAGAAGTCTAGATTAGAAAGAGAGCATTGTTAGTTCTCATCTTCTTCCTTTCTTCTCTTCTTGGTTTCTTGAAGGGGATTACTGTAACTTGAAAGAACCATTTGATTTAGTGCAGAGAGTTCGGAGGAACTCACGGGGACGTAGGCACATTACCGAACCTCGATAAATATTGCTTGTCTTCTTTCTTTCTTTGATTTTTTGTTCCTGTTTTCGATTCCAATTGTTTCTACAAGTCATTATAGACTTGGGTGTTTGGAAGATCACCACCTGGGCATCTTGTCAAGGTGATTTCCCACAAGGATCCTTGAAGAGAGTGAACGTAGTGTCAGAGAGATTCTGATATTACTAAACCAGAGTTTGCATTTTCTTTTTCCTTTTTCTTTTAATTTCTAGCAATCCAATATTAATGGTTTGGCTTCATATTTGTGTGAACTTGTTTGCTTTGTGTAAAAAATTGTTAAAACCCAATTCACCTCCTTCTTGGGTTGTTCTTAATTAACAATTGATATCAAAGCTTACTTCTCATAGTTAGGCTTAAAATCCTTGAGTAGATCCTATGGAAACTAATAATTATAATGAATGTCATTCTTACACTAGGCTTTCCCTTTTTAATGGAATAAATTATAACTATTGGAAAAATAGAACGAAAATCTTTGTAGAATGTCAAAACTATAATTTGAGGTGAATTATTGAAGAATGACCTAGGATTCCTATGAAGAAAGTTGGTGAGGTAGAAGTTATAGTTCCTAAAATTAAACAAGTATTTGATGATGATGATTATAGAATGATGTCCTTAAATAGTAGAGCTACTAGTATGCTTCATTGTGCTTTAGACATTAATGAATACAATAAAATTTCTACTTGTGTTTCAGCTAAGGAAATTTGGGATAAACTTCAAATTATATATGAAGGCACTAATCAAGTAAAGAAATAAAAAATCTATAGATTAGTGTCTGAATATGAAGCTTTTAAAATGTCCCCTATTGAAACCATTTCTGAAACGTTCTCTTGATTCACTAATATCATTAATGGTTTAAAGTTTCTTGGTAGGATTTATGAAGATTTTGATTTGGTAAGGAAGATTCTTGGAGCTTTACAATTGGCTTGGGAATCAAAGATGTAGGCCATTTAGGAAGCTAAAGACCTTGACAAACTTGACGTTGATACACTTCTTGGCTTTTTATTAACTCATGATATGAATGTAATAAATCGAGTTGTTAATGATGAGCTAAAGAAGAAGAAGATTATTGCCCTCAATGCCAACAGAAGCAAGCAAGTGGAAGAAGATGAGAATGAAAGTAGTGAGGAAGATGGAGAAATGACTCCCATCACAAAGAGGTTCTAAAAGTTTTTGAAAGAGAGCAATAAGCCCTATACAAAGGATAGTTTAACCAAGAAAGATTCTACTGTATGTTTTGGATGCAAGAAACCTAAACACATCAAGGCGGATTGCCCTTTAACAAAGAAACCTTATAAGAACTTCAAGAAGAAAATAAATAATTCGGATGCAGAGATTTTCAACCTTTTCTTGATGGCAATAGATGATGAAAATGAGGTAACCAATTATTCTCCTAGTAATGATATTGATATTGAAAATGGGAATGGAGAATTGATTGAAGCAATAAATGAATTGCATGAAGAATTGAAAAAAAAATGGTGTTAAAAATGTTTCTCTCAAGAAGGAAATTTCATCTCTCTATAAAGAAATGGAAACTTTTAAAGAACAAAAGGAAAAACTTTTTTTAGAGCTTAACAACTGGTCACAAAAGTTCTTGGTAAATGAAAATGTTGTTTTGTAAAAGAAAGTGAAAGAGTTGAACAACACTATATCTAGACTTGTTAATGGAAAAAGAAAGTTAGATGAAGTGTTAGCTTGCCAAAGATTGGATGGAAAAAAATCTGGTTTGGGTTATTCACCATTAGGCAAGCAAAAATTAAATGAAACTATCTTTGTGAAAACAACAAATATAAATGATCCCTCTACTTCTAAGGCACCTAGAATAATAATAATGTTCTTTTGAAAAATTCTTGGTAACCTAAAAATTCCAATTCCTATAATAGAAATTCATATGTCAATACTAGCAATAAACATTTAAGAAGTACATATGCTCATATGTGTGCTCATTCTAGGAATGCAAATGCTAGATATGCTCATTCAAGAGATTCATATGCTAGGAATGCATATCCTAGAAGTAACAATCACTCATACCTAGAAACAACATGTATGCTTATAACTCTTATAATGCTAGAAACATATATTCTAGAAATGCGATATATTCACATTTAAGGAATGATAGATTTGCATATCCTAGACATCCTAGAAATTATTTTGCTTATCAATCTAGGATCATGCATCATCCACATCACTATGATTATAGAGCACATTATAGAACTAAGAAAGTATGAGTTCCTAGAGGATCTGTATTTTCAAGAACTAACCCGAAAAGACCCAAGAAATTTTGAGTACCTAAAAGTTCCATTATATATCATTGTGTGATGTAGATATGTCTCCACACAAAAATAGAAGGTGACCATTGATACCTTGATAGTGGTTGCTTGAGACATATGACCAATGATCAAAGCATCTTTGTTGAGTTGACTCCAAGGGATGGTGGACATGTCACCATTGGAGATAACACCAAGATAAAGATCACTGGACATGGAAAAGTTGATAAAAATTCTTCAGCCATTGATCATGTTTTACTTATCCAAGTTCTAAAGCATAATTTACTTAGCTTTAGTAAATTGTGTGATAAAGGTAATTGAGTCATATTTGAATCCTCCCATTGTTTTATAATAGACATCAAGAGTAACAAGATCAAATTTATTGGCCAAAGACATGAAAATGTCTATATAGTTGATCTCAAAACTTTGCCTTCGCAAAATGAAAAGTGTTTTTCGGCTTTTTGTGAAAACTCATGGTTATGGCATAGAAGGCTTGGCAATGTGAACATGGATTTAATCAAAATTCTTTCCAAAAATGATTTGGTTGTTAGTTTTCCCAAAATTAAATTTGAAAAAACAAAGTTTGTGATGTTTGTCAAATGGAAAACAAATAATAATATCTTTTAAATCCAAAAATGTGGTTTCAACTTTTAGATCTTTATAGCTTTTGTGCATGAACTTGTTTAGTCCAATCAGCACTATTAGCCTAGGTAGCCATCAATATACTCTTGTTATTGTAGATGACTATTCTAGATATACCTTTGTTATCTTTATAGCTTATAAGGATAAAGCTATGAAAGGTTTTGTAAACTTTCATAAAAAGATTCAAAATGAAAAAAAAAAGGTTTTACTATTTCTAGCATAAGAAGTGATCATGGAAAAGAATTTGAAAACCAAAGCTTTTCAAAATATTATGATGATCATGGTATTGATCACAATTTTTCAGCTCCTACAACACCTTAATAAAATAGTATTGTTGAAAGGAAAAATAGAGTTCTAAAAGAGATTGGTATAACTCTACTTTATGCAAATGATTTGCTAAAATACTTTTGGACAAAAGCCGTAAACACCGATTGTTATGTTTTGAATAGAGTTTTAATTAGGTTTATACTTAAGAAAACTCAATATGAACTATGGAAGGGTAAAAAGCCTAATATCTCATACATTCATGCTTTTGGTTGCAAATACTTCATCTTAAATAACAATAAAGTTAGTTTAGGTAAATTTGATTCTAAGACTGATAAAGCAATTTTCTTGGGTTATTCAACATCTGGTAAAGCTTATAAAATCTTTATCAAAAGAACTCTAGTGGTTTAAGAATTCATCCATGTTGCATTTGATAAAACTAATTCTTTTTGTAGTAGAAGAGCTTTCTTTGATGATGATATAGGTTTCATGCCAAGAGTAATATCTCTTACTTTCATGTTTTTGGTTACAAATGCTTCATCTTAAATAACAATAAAGTTAGTGTAGGTAAATTTGATTCTAAGACCGATGAATGAATTACTTGGGTTAGTCAACCTCTAGTAAAGCTTATAAAATCTTTACCAAAATAACTCTAATGGTTGAAGAATCCATCCATGCTGTATTTGATGAAACTAATCTTTTTTTTGTAGTAGAAGAGTGTTGGGAATTTGTCAAAGAATTAAACAGTTGAAGAGTTCAGCATCAGGTCTGGTTGTGTGCCGCGGCCTCCAGCATGTCCGAGAGTTCAGCTCAAGGTGTCCGCGCCGTGGCTCAAGGTGTCCGCACCGTGGCTCAAGGTGTCCGTACTGCGGCCTCCAGTAAGGCACCAAGTTCTGAGCCTCAGCACGCCCTTTTCTAAGCTTAAGCACGAAGGTACACCTGATGCCAATTTTCAGCACTCTTCTCCTGGTGCGTGGGGCTTGATTAAAACGCACAGAATCACGTAGACTTGTTGGAGGGCTATAATTGATTAGTCCTCAAGATCTAAGGGTTGAGATTGACTTCAAGATTGGTTCAAGAAGTTGTTGCACTATATAAAGGGTCATCTAGCTTCAATCAAAAAGGTGAAAAAGATAACATCATCATACAAGAGAATTCAAGTGCAAGTGTGAGAGTGCAAAGACACAAATACAAGAGAGGCACTAGAATAGATCTCATTCAAGAGTGGCTAGGATTGAGAGAGAGAGAGAGCATACAAGAAGAAGGGTTCAAGGGCTTTGTAATTAGAATTTTCTTGGGGAAAATTCTAGGGAAACACTTAGTTCTTATCTTTTTCCTTTCTCTTCTTTATGTATCAAGAACAAGAGGGTTCTTGAGGAGGTGTTGCTGTATTTATAAGAACTCATTGATTTAGTGCAGAGAGCTCAGAGTAGCTCACAGGGACGTAGGCATTTACCGAACCTCGATAACAATTGCTTATGTTCTTTCTTTGCTTGATTGTTGTATCTGTTCATTACAAGTCATTCTAAACTTGGGTGTTTGGAAGATCACCACCTGGGCATCTTGAAGATGATTTCCAATAGTGGTATCAGAGCTTGTACAACTGGGTATCGGAGCAAGGCGACAAGAATCATAGGAGACTTCTTGGGTGATTCATGAACGGAATAGAGATCAAGATTTGATCGGGTTCTTGAGAGTGATTCAAGAACGGTGCTGGGATCAAGATTTGATCGTGTTCTTGAGAATTGGAAGTTGGAAAGCAATTGTGGGTGCCGCATAAATCTTGGCATTTTCTCCACAAGATGGGTTCAAATTTTATTGTTGAGAAGTTTGATGGAAAAAGAGACTTTGCCCTTTAGAAGCGGAAAATCAAGGATGTTCTTATGAAACAAAAGGTGGACTTGGCTATTGGAGAAGATGACGATTTTCCAGCAAGTATCACGGAGGTCCAGCGGAATGAGATGAAGAAGATGGCATACAGCACCATCTTTCTGCACATGTCGGATAGCGTCACAAGGGAGTGCGGAGACTCGAAAGATCTAGCTGCCATTTGGAAGAAACTAGATGAGTTATTTCTTACCAAGACTCTCCTAATAAGATATATCTTCTAAAAAGAATCTTTGCTTTTAAAATGGATCCTAATAAAGACTTGCAAGATAATCTTGATGTGTTTAATAAACTAGTTCAAGATTTGGTTAGTTGTAGTATAATATTCCCGGATGACCAATTGGTTGTTATATTATTGAATTCTCTTCCTGATTATTTTGAAAGTTTGATTAATGCTATTGAATATGGAAGAGATACACTAACCAAGGAAATTGTGATCAATGCTATAAGGGCTCATGATTTCAAAGCCAAGATGAGGGAAACATCAAGTGGAGAAGGGTTGTTCGTTAGAGGAAGGCCAACAACTCGGTATGGCAGCAACATACATGGCTACAACCAGGACAAACCACAAGGTAGAGGATAAAGCCATGGGAGAATGCACTCTACACAGAGATTTGGAGGAAAGATATGCTACTACTGCCATAAGGAGGGTCATTTCAAGAAAGTTTGCAGGAAGATGAGAAGGTATGAGGGAGGAAGCCATACCAAGAATGGAGAGGCTTCGGTTGCCAAGGGAGAACATCAAGATGATGATGTTCTTGTTGTGTGCTCAAATGTGAGCAAGTGGCAAGAAGGCAGTGGGAAATGGATCTTGGATTTCGGGTGCAGTTATCACATGTGCCTTCACAGGGATTAGTTCAAGAATTTCAAGGAAACCAATGATGGAAATGTTTTCTTGGGGAATGATACTTCTTGCCGAGTGAGGGGGATAGGAGACATCCAATTGAGGATGTTTGATGGAGTCACAAGGCTGCTGCGGAATATAAGGTATCTTTCGGATTTGAGAAGAAATTTGATCTCATTGGGGTAGCTAGATTCCATGGGGTACACATACAAAGCAGAGGGAGGACAGATCAAGGTAACCAAGGGATCTTTGATAGTGATCAAAGCAGCAATAAAGGATGGTTTCTATTAGATGATCGGAGAGACAAAAATCAAAGATCAAGCAGCAAGCTTGATGGCTGAGTTGGATAAAGCGGTTCTTTGGCACAATCGCTTGGGATATATGAGCGAAAAGGGCCTGCAAGTTCTCAGCAAGGATGGTCTACTTGGTGGTGACAAGGTAGAGAAACTTGATTTCTGCGAATGTTGTGTTCTTGGGAAGCAACATCGGGTTAGCTTCAACACCGGAGTACACAAGTCTAAGAGCATTCTTGACTAAATTCATGCGAAGCTTTGGGGACCAGCAAGAACACCAACAGAGGGAGGTAATGTTTACTTTCTGTCTTTAATTGATGACTATTCTAGAAAGGTTTGGGTTTATTTGCTTAAAACTAGATCAGATGTTTTGAATAAATTTGTGGTGTGGAAAAAGTTGCTGGAGACTCAAACGGGCAGGGTAGTTAAGGTATTAAGAACCAATAATGGCTCAGAATTTTTTAATAAGGATTTTGATAAATTCTGTGAGTTAAATGGGATTCTAAAACATAGAACGGTTGTAAAAACCCCTCAGCAAAATGGAGTTGCTGAGAGGATGAATAAGACCCTTATGGAAAAGGTTAGGTTCATGTTAATTGGTTCCGAATTACCCAAATGTTTTTGGGGGAAAATAGTTTCTACTGCTGCATATTTGGTTAATAGATTGTCTTCTAGGGTTATGGACCTTAAGACTCCAAATGAGATGTGGAGTGGAAAACCCCCTGAGTTGAACACTCTTAGGACTTTTGGATGTTCTGCGTTTGCACATCAAAAAGAATGATGAACTTAGCCCAAGGTCTAGAAAATATGTGTTTCTAGGATATAGGGAAGGGGTTAAGGGGTACAGGTTGTTATCCTTAGAGCAAAAAGGATTTAAACTCATAATAAGTAGGGATATCATTTTTAATGAGCATTGATTTCCCTATTTGGAGAAAACTAACCCTGCAGGGGATAGTAAGCAAACCAGTTCGGTATTTGTAAAGTATAGCATTAAGGAAAATTCAATTCAAGTAGAGCAAGGAAGGTAAGAGGGTTCAGACTAGGTAGAGCTCATTGATGAAGGCCAAGCTCAAGACACTCGAGAGGAGACTGAACTAGAAAGGGATGATGCAGCAAGTCAGAATAACTATCAGCTCACAAGGGATCGGAAAAGAAGGCTGGTCAGACCACCTTTGAGATATGGTTTTGTGGCTGCGAATGTAGCAACTCCTTATTTAGAAGGAGTTGTTGAACCAGAAACTTACATAGATGCCATGGAATGTAAGGATTCGTCAAAGTGGCAGCTAGCTATGGAGGAAGAAATGGATTCCTTGAGGAAGAACAACTCTTGAGAATTGGTGCCCAAACCAGAAAAACAGAGAGTTGTGGATTGTAAGTGGATTTACAAGATCAAAGAAGGGAACACTTCAGGAGATGAAGTCCGGTATAAGGCTAGGCTGGTGGCGAAGGGGTTCACACAAAGAGAAGGCATAGATTTCACCGAAATATTCTCACCGGTTGTGAAATACAAGACGATAAGGATAGTGTTAGCAATGGTGGTCTAATTTAATTTGGAAATTGAGAAAATGGATGTGAAGACAGCGTTCTTACATGGAGAGCTTGATGAGACCATCTACATTAAGCAATCACCTCGGCAATGGAATAAGAGGTTCGATTCCTTTGTAACTAGCTTGGGTTTCATAAGGAGCTACTATGATTCATGCTTGTACTACAAGGGGCACAAGGTAGAGGAAATAGTGATTATCCTCATCTATGTCAATGATATGTTGTTGGTTGGGAACAATAGGAAGAGGATAGAAGAGTTGAAGTCTTAACTCAGTTCGGAGTTCGAGAGGAAGGATCTTGACCTTGCACAAAAGATCATTGGGATGAGAATAATCCGGGAAAGGGAGAGAAACAGGTTAAAGGTTTCTCAGTCTTCCTACATAGAAAAGGTGTTCTATAAGTTTTCTATAGAAGATAGCAAACCAGTGAAAGTTCCCATTGCTGGCCATTTCAAGTTCTTTAGTGATCAATGTTCGAGAACGGATGAGGAGAAGAAGGAAATGGAAAAGGTCCCTTACTCAAATGCGGTTGGATCTGTAATGTTCACTATGGTAAGCACTAGACCCGACATTGCTCATGCAATAAGTGTCTTTAGTAGGTTTATGGGTAATCCCAGAAAAGAGTATTGGCTTGGGATGAAGTGGTTGCTGAGGTGCTTGAAGGGAAGCCCAGATGTGTGGCTGGTTTATGAGAAGAGGGGTAAGTCCATCTGTCTTGAGGGTTATGCTAATTCGGACTATGGAGCAGACCGGGACAAAAGAAGATTGATTACCTTATACTTCTTCAACTTAAATGGATGTGGTATAAGTTGAAAGGCTCAGTTGCAGTCGGTGGTAGCACTCTTAAAAACCGAGGCTGAGTACATAGCGGCAACGGAAGCCATTAAGGAGGCTATGTGGTGCAAAGGGTTGTTGGAAGAGTTGAAGGTACTAAAATTGTAGGTGGTGGTGTATTCGAATATCCAAAGTGCTTTGCATTTGTGCAAGAATCCAGTGTTCCATGAGAGGACAAAGCATATGGATGTTCGGTACCATTTCATTTGGGAAACAGTTACGGAAGGATGCATTCATGTGGATAAGGTGGCCACGGAAGAAAATCCTGCAGATTTAGGTACTAAAGTTCTACCTCTAAGTAAGTTCAATCATTGCCTTGGGCTTCTTAAGATTGGAGTCGGTTGATATGGTGACTCAAGTTGAGCTTGGATCCTGAGTTCTCTGCACAATGGGTTTGGGTTTAATTGCTTTGATAAGGGTAGAGATTTGTTGGGAATTTTTCAAAGAATTAAACAGTTGAAGAGTTCAACATCAGGTCTGGTTGTGTGTCGCGGCCTCCAACATGTTTGGGAGTTCAGCTCAAGGTGTCGGTGCTGCGGCTTAAGGTTTCCGTGCCGCGGCCTCCAGCAAGGCACCAAGTTCTAAGCCTCAGCACGCCCTATTCCAAGCCTCAACACGAAGGCATACCTGATGCCAATTTTCAGCACTCTTCTCCTGGTGCGTGGGGCTTGATTAAAATGCATAGGATCACTTAGACTTGTTGGAGGGCCATGATTGATTGGTCCTCAAGATCTAAGGGTTGAGATTGACTTCAAGATTGGTTTAAGAAGTTGGTGCACTATATAAAGGGTCATTTAGCTTCAATCAAAAAGGTGAAAAAGATAACATCATCATACAAGAGAATTCAAGTGCAAGTGTAAGAGTGCAAAGACACAAAACACAAGAGAGGCACTAGAATAGATCTCATTCAAGAGTGGCTGGGATTGAGAGAGAGAGATAGCATATAAGAAGAGGGGTTCAAGGGCTTTGTAATTGGAATTTTCTTGGGGAAAATTCTAGAGAAACACTTAGTTCTTATCTATTTCTTTTCTCTTATTTCATGTATCAAGAACAAGAGAGTTCTTGAGGAGGTGTTGCTGTATTTCTAAGAACTCATTGATTTAGTGCAGAGAGCTCAGAGTAGCTCATGAGGACGTAGGCATTTACCAAACCTCGATAACAATTGCTTATGTTCTTTCTTTGCTTGATTGCTGTATCTGTTCATTACAAGTCATTCTAGACTTGGGTGTTTGGAAGATCACCACCTAGGCATCTTGAAGGTGATTTCCAACAAAGAGCTTCCTTTGAGGATGATATAAGTTTCATACCAAGAGTGGAGGCCACCACTCCTATTGTTGACCCTAAGGAGATCCAACCTCAAATGGCTCAAAGAAAAGATGTACATAGACTTGATCAACCCTTAAGAAGTCAACAAGGAGATAGTTTTCTGAAAGATTGGAGGTATGTGAATTATCAACCAATCGATCAAGTGATTGGTGATCCTTTTCAAGGGGTAAAAACTCGGTCTTCTATTAGAAATGCATGCAATTATGTTGGTTTCTTGTCTCAAATAGAACCTAAGACTTTTGATGAAGTCAAACATGATGAAAATTGAATAATGGCCATGTAAGAAGAATTAAATCAATTTGAAAAAAATAAAGTTTGGACTTTAGTTCCTAGACCTAAAATCATTCGGTAATTGGAACTAAATGGGGTTTTAGAAATAAAATGGATAACAATGGTGTAATAACTAGAATTTAAGGCTAGACTTGTAGCTAAAGGATATAATCAAGAAGAAAGGATTGATTTTGATGAAACTTTTGTTTCTGTAGCTAGGTTAGAAGCTATTTGCGTGTTGCTTGCATTTGCATGTCTTAAGAACTTCAAATTATTTCAAATGGACGTCAAAAGTGGTCTTTTAAATGGTTTTGTAGAAGAAGAGGTCTATGTCGAACAACCTCTTGGTTTTAAAGATCTTAGCTTTCCAAACCATGTTCATAAGCTCTCTAAAGCTCTTTATGGGTTGAAGCAAGCTCCTAGAGCATGGTATGAAAGGTTAAGCAAATTTTTACTTGATAATAGTTTTACAAGAGGAGAAATTAACACTACTCTCTTTACCAAAATTCATGAGCATGACATTTTCATGGTACAAATATATATTGATGATATTATATTTGGTGCTACTAATGAATCTATGTGTCAAGATTTTGCTAAGTGGGCATACAAGGTGAATTTGAGATGAGTATAATGGGAGAGATCAACTATTTCCTTGGTCTTCAAATCAAACAAACAAAGGAAGGTATCTTCATCGACTAATCCAAGTACACTAAAGACTTGCTAAAAAGGTTTGGGATGGAGAATGCAAAGTCAATTGCGACTCCCATGAGCAATTCAACAAAGCTTGACTGGGATAAATGAGGTAAAAATGTTGATATTAAGAAATATAGAAGCATGATGGGGGCTTTACTTTACTTAACTGCAAGTAGACCCGATATTATGTTTAGTGTATGCATGTGTTCTAGATTTCAATCTAATCCTAAAGAATATCGCTTAATGTCTATTAAAAGAATCTTAAGATATTTTCTAGGAACTCAAAATTTAGGATTTTGGTATTCTAAAGAATCATTTTTTGATTTAATTGGGTACTCGGATGCTGACTTTGCTGGTTGTAAGTTAGATAGAAAGAATACTAGTGGAACATGCCAATTTTTCAATTATATGTTAACTTCTTGGATTTCAAAGAAACAAAATTCAGTTGCGCTTTCAAAAGCTGAAGCAGAATATGTAGCCACTAGCAGTTGTTGTGCACAAGTTTATAGATAAAACAACAACAGGAAGACTTTGGCATGCGTTTTGAAAATGTTCATATTTTATAAGATAACACTAGTGCCATCAATCTAATTAAGAATCCAATTTAACATTCAAGGACAAAACAAATTGAAATTCAACATCATTTTATAAGAGATCACACTAAAAAAGATTATATTAAAGTTGAATTCATTAGCACTGAAAAACAATTAGCCTATATTTTCACTAAACCATTTGTTGAAAATAAATTCTTTGTCTTATTGATTGAATAAGAAGAATACAATTGAATCTATATATAGACTTATGAATATTAAGTCTAATAGGACTAGGACACAATGATAAGATAAGATAAATATGATCTAAGCCTACTAAGACACACGTTAGGAATTCTATTAGGATTCTCAACACCATTAAATGACGATAGGTTTTGTATGATAAAAATGGAATTAGGAATGAGAAATTTTGTGTGTGTGATTATTGGTTGATTGCTATTTGCATTCATCACATGCATTCTTGCCTTTGAGTGAATGAAGATTAATTCCAATTTTGATGTTCTCTCACTAAAAAATGGCATAAAATAACTCATTCTTGTAAAAGTTTAGTTTGGAGTTCAATTTTTTTTTTTTCAAAATCTTATCCACCAAGTCGATTGCCTCTTTTTCCCAATCAATTGGATAAAGTTCCAAAGAGTTTTTGCTTATCCATACAGTCCACTGGATCTTTCACCCAATCAATTGGATGCTAGCCTAGATATTTCCAAAACTGTTCCTCTAATCAACTAGATAGAGGACTTGTAGACTAGATGCCTGTGATCTGACATTAAATACCTAATTTTTACCTATCCAGTTGACTGGATGAAGCACCCAGTCGATTGGACACGCGATCTATAAATACTTCTTTCATCATTTCAGTTTATTTTAACCCCTAAAATTTCAAACCTAGTTATTCTCTCTCTCTCTCAATTTTCTAGTGAATCAGTCCAAAATCTCTACTTTTCTCATAAAACAACCCATTCAATCCCCCATTTCTTATGTTTTCATTCACAATATCTCAAAGATAACGCATCAAAATTACTACATCTGGTCCTAAAGCCCTAAAACCTCCCAAATCGCGTAAGCAACCACCTCAAAGCCCAAAGGGAAAGGAGTTACTGGTGAACCAAGCAAGACGCCTCGTCAAGATTTGGACGCCTCCAGTTTCAGGAATTCTATAGTGAATGAGAGTTATGACACAATTATTCGGTTTAAGTCTATTTCAAAGGGTAGATGTGCATATTTCACTTCTATTAGATTTGACAATTTTGATATAAGACTGTGCTTTGAACAACTTGTTTGGGTTCCATTAGTTACTTTGCATCAAAAGACTTTTCTTAAGCTAATCCACCAATTTTACTCAAACTTAATGAGACCATCAAACTTTTCCTTTAGCTTTAAGATGATGGTTTCGGGTATTGAATTCAAAGTGACACATGAGGTCGTGAAAACCATTCTTAAGATACCCTCAGAAGGAGTTTCTTGGTGTTTTAATGGTTGGCCTGATGATTTTGACTTAGAGGTAGCTTGTCAAGTTGTTAGAAATGATCCCATGTATGTTTTGTAGGCTCAAACATACAGTAATTATGTTGGGTTTCCCTTAGACACTAAGATGATGAATTTGGTTATCAACGATTGAACCAATCCTAGATTAGGTAGCCAAGGCTACCTATCTAAGTTGGAAATTTTTATACTTTAGTGTTTAAGGACTGGAACCAAGTATAATGTCCATCCCTTGATCCTCTCCAATATGATTGGAGGTGCTGAAAGTAATTCGGGTGGTTTGCTATTTGGGATGCTTATTACCCACATTCTAGCCTATTTTAAGGTTCCACTCTATGAGGAAGAGGCCCAAGATGTGAATAGGCATGACTTCATTAACATTTCCACATTGAAACGAATGGGATGTGACATAAAAGACAATATGGTAGTCCCAAAGAAAGGCAAGAATGTTATTATAGGGTCTAAGGATACTGATAAGGAGGATGTTAGTCTGGATGCTGAGATGGGTGCATAGGAGACTGTTGGTCAAGAAGAGGCTGGCCATGAAGTATTCATACTACATTGGATAAACTCTTACAAATTTACACGAGATACCAAATGAAAAGAAACTTTCCTCTAATATCTAACTTATACATGTTTTACAAACACTATGCCATAAATCATTATTTAGACTCCTAAAAGACCAAAGAGAAGAGGATACCGTGGACGAGAACTTTACTAAAGACTCATTTCAACTTCGATCCTAAGTCTCCAGGAACTTTCCAAAAAAGTTATTAAAAAAAGAGGAGATGAGCTAAAAATCTTAGTGAGATCCCACATTACTTGAATTAATCGTCTTAGAATATATTTCTTTACCTTCAAATCTCATTACATATCAAATACATATATATATATATATATATATATATATATATATATATATATATATATTATACTTTTTTATACACATTCTTCAGTTACGTTTCTCATCACTTACAAAGAATTAAATTTTACAAGAAAACACTGATGCTTTTACTTTAACCACATAACACATAAATTTTTCACACCGCACTCATCACAAGATCAAATCATTTATGAGAAATAATCATCTCAATATTTTTCATATCACAACCAAATCAAATCTTATGCCCTACATCAGGTCAATCATATTGTGTACCCATCATGGTTTAATCATAACAAGTATCCCTCAATAGGCAAATCACATCACATGCCCTTCATGGGCCAATCACATTAGGTGCCTCTCATCGACCAATCCCATCAGTACATCATTCATCCATGAAATGAAATGCAATGTAATTGAATACAATGAAATGAAATGTATAATCATGTTCAATTCATCATATTTCATTTCCCCTCACTGGGCTAATCTCTTCATAATGCTCATCACTGGTAAAATCATATAACAATGGGGATGTTTCCCCATGTATCAGTACATTTCTCATCATATATCCCTTGGATCTACTTCACCCACTCTGGACAGGGTCCTATCATTTCCAATATTATCTCGATAACCCTACACACTTCTTGGGCGGGCCCTACCTTCCTTTTTCATTCCATTCATTTCTATAATGTCTTCATAATTCATGTCAATGCAATGCATTCACAATGCCAAAATTTTCAAACATAGAACTCCAAAAAAAATCATATCATAATAATTCTTCCAACATAAAAATATATATCAAGGCATTTATGTTCTTATTTCTTATACATCCATATATATATATATATACACATGACTCTTATGTCATTATCATCAGTATTTCCATAATCATTTATTTCACTATGTATGCTAAGAGTAAAATGAAACTCACTTTTGATGCACCGAGTGCAAATCTTGAACTACTTCTTTGCCCTTAGTCCGTTCTTCAACCACACTTAAGGATTATATATTTCATTTAGTATACTAAAATTAAATGTAAGAACATAAATCACATCCATCCATGCAATTCCATGAATTAAGCAAAACTATAATCAATACCAAGGGCTTCATTCTTAATAAAAACATTCTCTTAGTCTAATATTTTTCTTTAAATCTAGAAAACCTTTGTGAGCAATTCTACCAAAATTTTGACAGAGCTTCCCCTGTTTTGGAATTTTTCTCTATTTTTCCTTATGCCAAAACCAACCTGCATAATCATTCACAATCTATCTCAACACACTCCAATAAAATTTAAGCCCAAGATCCTTAGCTTATTCCCATTTCTTACTTACTAATTGGTTAATAACTTGTCAAAATCAATTAGGGACAAAATTCTTCCAAGGTTATAATACGTTTACTTTCCCTTACTTTTTTTTTCCTTTTTGTTATCAAATTTAAGTCCATGTATTTAACAAGGATTTTTAAGTTACTAAAGTAAATTTCAAAGTTAATTTACAATAAAGCTTAGGATTCTAAAGTTTCATAATTTACTAGAATGATTTGTTTCATTTATCTCCACAACTTCTTCTTTTATAGTTGTATCTTAAAAACTTCTATCCAACACTAGGTTTGCCTAATAATTCCTCCAACTCAAAGAAATCCTTCAAAGTAAAGAATCTTTACACTGCCATAAACCTAAACGTACATAGTTAACTTTACTCATAATTTAATTCAGACTCCATCAAGTTTCGTCCTTATAAAGTTAAATTTTGTCTCATCATCACCTTGAACTTCTCTGTAACATTACCAACCAACTATTTAATTACTAGAATGATCTAACGTACTATTTTATTAAATTCCAACTGTTGGTACGATTATCTACCTAAATAAATAAGCAAATAACTGTACTAGTTTTACTTATAAGTGCACAAGGTCAGTGATAGCATAGTGTGCAAGTGCGAGATCATTTCCACAGGGATTGGTGAATTTCATTTTAGAATTAGTTTCTTCAAGGTAAAAAGAGAAATAACTGTTGATTGTGAGTAAATAGCAATAATGAGAACATAAGACTACGATATCCACCACTACTTATACTTTCCAACTAAGTAAGGTGCCAATGCTCTAGTCTTATCATGAATATTTAATGGTTGCCAACCTAAGAGCTTGGTCCACACCTTAGGCTATTGATCTCCCTATTCAACGAGTTAGGTATGGTGTATACTCTAACTCTTTTCTCTCTTAAGGAATTCAACATGGGTGTATACTGAGTTGTTCCTTAAGAGAGCATGAGGGCTGTGGAGATCAGCAACCACATGGGACCTAGGGCTTGGTCCGCTCCCGGTTTCCCATATTAATTAACCCAGGAATCCGATGTGGATATCCCTTGTTACTAATGTCGAACCCAGGACTCAGTCATCCAAATTGATTCGACTAACTTATGTATACCACATGCATACGTTGATCAGACACACACATATGAGGAGTTTAAATACAAATAGGCATTAATTAAGTTAAACATTCTAACAAGGCTATAGTAAAGATAATCAATGAATAAAAATGTGGAAAAGCATAACTAGGGCTTCAATCGAGCCCTATAAGAGTTTAGTTACACATGCTAGTTAAACATTCTAAACATAGTGAAATAAAAATAGAAAATTAAAACCGAAGAAGACTCGGCAGACGAGTCGTCAATTCCTCTCCTAAGCTTACTACTTCGAATCTCAAAACAAAAAGTCTGGTTTATGTGTTTTACAAGGCTATTTATAGGGTCCTCATGGTGTCCTGAAACCCTAATTTCCTATTTGAAGTCTGGAGACTTCTTTCCATATCTGGCTCTGCCGTATCTGGAGTAATTGCGCTCGAGCGTATGCGGGATGTGCTCGAGCGCATGTGTGCGCTTGTGTGCCTATGCGCTTGATCATAAGGGAGGTGCACTCGAGCGCACCTTGCTGGATGGCAAAACTTGAATTTTTCTCCTAAAAGCTCCAACTTATCATCTTTTTGTCCAAGTCCTGTGTAAAACACATAAAACACGAAAATGAAGTAGAATCCACAGAAATAGATAAATAAAGAGCATAACAAGTGTAAATTAAAGGGCTTAAATGTGACTGTTTAAGCACTTATCACACCCCTAAACTTATATATTGCTAGTCCTTTAGCAATACAAAACTAAAGACTATGTTAGAACAAAATTTAAAGATAAATTCATTTCCGTGATACTCAAAGATTTGGGTTGTGCATAAAACTATGATAACCGTTCATGAGTAAGCTTATAATAAAAACACATTTTCGTATTTGAAAAAGGATTTTCAAAAGTTTATGTTACTTACCTAAGGTTGGCTTAAGGCATCGCAAGTTTGATTTGTGTGTGAAGAATTAGCACATATAAGATGGGGCTTCCACATAATTTTAGTGTATAAACTTTTTTTTTCTTTTTTTCTTTTATCATGCGATCTTTGCCATGTTGAGTTCCATCGAGCTTTCTAATTGACCCTTGTAATGAGTGTTTGGCCAATGACTCCCAAACCAGATGGTTTTAGGGCATTAGGTGTAAAGACACCCCTAAGGACTTACTAACTCGAGTAAAAAAGGCTACAAAACTAACAGGTTTTTAATGCTTCTAAATGAAATTCCCACCTTTTGATGTGAACACTCAATGCTTACTGAGGCAAGAGGCCTAGTTACTCAGTGAAAATTTTTATTATGATTATTAAAGGTTTACTTCCCACCTTTTGACATGAACACTCAATGCTTACTGAGGCAAGAGGCCCAGTTATTCAGTGGAAAGTTTTTAATGATCATTAGAAGCTTTTTTAATCACTTTTTTTTTTTTTGCATAATGGACATTTTTATTTATTTTTCTTATGCCAAAGAGTTCTTTTTAACAAGTTATCAGATTACAGTTAGGTTACGGAAACATATATAAAAGAATTATGTGTCATACCCTACACAAATGCGTGCTAAATGTACTTGTGCAAATTTGGATCAAACTCATGAATTCTTAGGTGCCTTGAGGTAGGTAACTAAACTTTGTAAAATTCCTATTACAAGACTATGTGTTCTAGTTTTTAAGCTTACTAATGAAGTGTTATCAAAATTTTAAAATCAACAAAAATTTTGTTACCAAATGAACATGCATTTATCTTTTCTAAAAAAAAACAGGGACCTAGTGTGTGCATGTGTTTCAAGTGTGTGTGTAACAGTATCTTCCACTACTCCCAAATTTAAAATACACATTGTCCCTAATGTGTGTGTGGCATGGAAAGATTTGACCTGGGAGATGGAGAACTAGGTTGCTTGCTTTGCTTGTAACACGCCCCTAAACTTGAACTAGATGCACACAGTAAGTACCTGACAAAGAAAAATAAACATTGTTCTGGAAAACAAGAAATATAAATGCTAGATATGTAATATAAATATAAAAGAAAAGTTCTAAAAATGAAAAGGATATGTCTGGGGTGCCTCCCATGAGCGCTAAACTTTATGTCTTCAGCCAGACGGGGCATCATCTCACTGCTGATCATCGGGTGGTGCAGTCGAAGAGGTACCGGGTGCAGGAGGTAGGTGATCAAGGATGTGATGGTGGTGGATGGTGAGTGTGGGTGGTAAATGTCAGAGAGAAAGTGTGATTGAGTGTATGGGAGTGAGATGTGGAAATGTGTTTAAAACTATCACGTGACTGTCTACCCTGAGTGCGCTCAATCGCATTGTGAAGTGCGCTCGATCGCACTTATGGCAGAAAGTTTGTACTCAATGGTCTCAGTACCACTGATTTCAATAGAGGCGCTTGAGCTACATGTTTATCAAAGTCGAAACTGCTCAAACGCTCTCTATAACAGCTTTAACTTTAGTCTTTTGGCAGGGAGTACTTAAAGTCCATTGCATGTGGCTCATGTGCTTTTAATGGTGTTGCATATTGGATAGTCTGGAGTGCTAAATCTTCATCTCTTGGTTGCACTATAATTTTAGAGTGTGGTGTGACTTTGTGTCCATGTGCCGTGACTATCTGATTTCTTGTTGGCAGCTGCTGCAATTCCAAGTTTGGTGCCTAGACAATAGATGAGAGCAAAGTAATATTAGTATGCACAAGAGTTTCAAACGGAGGAGTGAACTTACTTTGATGCTTTGGATAGGCTTCAAGGAGGTGCACAGCTTCAATGATGTCATCAGTAATATATTCAGATTCTGGCTTGACATCCGAACTTGTTAAGCTATGGGTGAGGGTGGCCTCTAATGGATCAGTGTGATGGACTTGAAAAGCTTGCTTGACAGCACTTTGCATCATACATTCATTAAAACATTCATCCTCATGATCCTCTTGGGGTAATTTCAATGCATCAAATATCTTAAATTCTATTGTCTCACCATTCACCGTCATACTTACAATACCCTTTTTCACATTAATTATTGTATCAGCAGTTCTCATATAGGGTCTTCCTAAGATGATGGGCAGAGGTATTGGCATAGGAGATTCTTCTATATCTAGTACAATAAAATCAGTAGGTAAAATAAATTCACCTACCTTTACCATGACATTCTCAAGAATACCTCTTGGTCTTTTGATGCTTCTGTCTGATAATTGCAAAGTGATTGATGTTGGTTGAAGCTCCCCCAAATGTATCTTTTCAACTAATATGTATGGCAGTAAATTGACACTTGCTCCTAAATCCAATAGTGCATGCTAAAAAAACTGGTCACTTATCCTGCAAGGAATGGTAAAACTACCTGGATCTTTTAGTTTTGGTGGTAGTTTTCTTAAAAATACCGCACTTACCTCTTCAGTTAGAGCCACTGTTTCATGCTCCTGAAACTTTCTTTTATTAGTGTAGCAATCTTTTAAAAATTTAGCATAAGCAGGAATTTGTTTAATTGCATCTAATAAGGGAATGTTAATTTCTACTTTTCTCAAAGTTTCAAAAATATCAAGCAATTTATCTTTCTTTGGCTGTACTAACCTTTGAGGGAAGGGAGGTGCATTCCACTTCTCCATTTCACTTACCTTGGATGTGGATGGCTTAGTTAGAGATACTTGTGCTGGCTCATTAACTCTTATGATCTTACCATTTCTGAGAGTTGTAACGGCCTTCAATTGCTGCTGTCCTCCAAGATTAGGCATTGGTTGGGTTGGAAATTCTTCTTGCCTTCGTCCACTTAGCTCCTTAGCCATTTGGCTCATTTGTGCTTCCAATCTTTGGATGGCTTGCTCATGCTTTACAATTGTTTGTCTTTGCTCAGTTTGAATTTGCCTTCCATCTGCTATAAACTGTTCTTGTGACATTATCAGTTACCTTACCATACTCTCTAGGTCACTCTTCTTTGACTCTTGAACTAGTTGGGCTGCTTGGTGGAAGTTCCTTTGTTGCCCTTGAAGGTTCAGGGCATTTTGATTGTTGCTCCATGAGAGGTTGGGGTGGTTTCGCCATCCATGATTGTAGGTATCTGCATATGCACTATTTGGTCCCACATAGTTCGCTTGCTCGGGATCTGTAGATGAATATACATGGAAAGTCTCAGATGTGTGATCAAATTGAGAACATAAAGCACATACCTGGCGTTGTCTGGCTTATGGACTTGGTGAGGCGTTCTGAGCAGTCATGGCTTTTACAAGCATATCTAGCTTCCTTTCCATAGGAGCTATCTGAATTGGAATTCCACTAATTAAGTTAACTTCATACATGCCCTTGCTCTTTACATATTGTCTCCCTCTAGATGAGAATTGTTGGGTGTGCTCACTCAATACCTCAAACAGCTCCATGGCTTCTCCATTGCTCTTCTCCATCAGCACACCTCCACAACCTGAATCAGCAATACTTTTATTTATGTCATTTAGTCCTTCATAAAAGGCTAGTACCAGCTCATCTTGAGGTAGGTTGTGATGTGGACATTTGAGAAGCAGCTCATTAAAGTGTCCCTATGCTTCAAAGAAAAGGTCTCCATCTCTCTGTTGGAAAGATTGAATTTCCTTCCTCATCTGACTTGTCTTTTGTGCTGGGAAAAATTTCCTTAGGAACTTACTAGATAGTTCTTCCCAGGTATGGATAGAATCTGCAGGCAATGAATTATACCACAACTTAGCTTTATCTTTTAATGAAAAAGGGAAAAGAATTAACCTGATTCCCTCTTGATTTAGGCCCTAGATGTGCTAGAACTTGTAGAGGTCAAAGAATTCCCAAAGTTGCAAGTGGGGATCCTCAGTAGGTGTACCCCTAAAATGAGTCAAGGCACTAAGTATCTGCAGAGATATGTAGTAATTGCCTTCCGCCTCTGGTTGATAAGCAATGCATGATGGCTGGTTGAGATTTTGTGGGATGAAGGATTGCTTTATAGGTCTTCGTTCAGGTGGTTGTTGGTTTTCTAACTGTTCCATTGGTGCTTCTCCCTCAAATTCTTCTTCGTTCTCCCCAAAGTTGTTTCTAGACCTCTGTCGAATGTCTGCCCAATCTCTATGTCGAGTGGAATGATGGTAGGGTTCCTAGATCGAAGCCCTTGCATGAATCAACAAAAATAGCTTCAGTGCAGTAGTTCAGCATTGCTGCTCGGGTAGCTCTCTGCCTCAATTGCGCTCAATCGCATAAGAGGGTGCGCTTGATCACAAGTGGCACAAAAAGTTCTACTAGTATGCCTGAAACAGAAAACAAAGAGAATTCAATTAAGGTTTTAATGAAGCAAAAATAAGATAAAAGCATAAACTTAAAATTTTTGAGATTTTTGATAAAAATATGAAAAAGAAATAACAATGATTAATCTAAACGAAAATAATTCTAAAGAGAAATTTAAGCACAATCCCCGGCAACGGCGCCAAAAACTTGTTGGTACGATTATCTACCTAAATAAATAAGTAAATAACCATACTAGTTTTACTTGCAAGTGCACAAGGTCAGTGATAACATAGTATGCAAGTGCGAGATCATTTCCATAGGGATTGGTGAATTTCGTTTTAGAATTAGTTTCTTCAAGGTAAAAAGATAAATAGCTATTGATTGTGAGTAAATAGCAATAATGAGAACATAGAACTACGATATCCACCACTAATTTTACTTTCCCACTAAGTAAGGTGTCAATGCTCTAGCCTTATCATGAATATTTAATGGTTGCCAACCTAAGGGCTTGGTTCACACCTTAGGCTATTGATCTCCCTATGCAACGAGTTAGGCATGGTGTATACTCTAACTCTTTTCTCTCTTAAGGGATTTAGCATGGGTGTATACTGAGTTGTTCCTTAAGAGAGCATGAGGGCTGTGGTGATTGGCAACCACACAGGACCTAGGGCTTGGTCCACTCCCGGTTTCCTATGTTGATTAACCCGGGAATCCGGTGTGGATATCTCTTGTTACTAATGTCGAACCCAGGACTCGATCATCCAAATTGATTCGACTAACTTATCCATACCACATGCATACGTGGATCATACACACACATATGAGGAATTTAAATACAAACAGACATTAATCAAGTTAAACATTCTAACAAGGCTATAGCAAAGATAATCAATGAATAAATATGTGGAAAAGCATAACTAGGGCTTCAATCGAGCCCTAGAGCAATTTAGTTACACATGCTAGTTAAACTAAACATTCTAAACATAGTGAAATAAAAACAGAAAACTAAAACCGAAGAAGACTCAACAGACAAGTCGTCAATTCCTCTCCTAAGCTTGTTACTTCAAATCTCAAAACAAAAGGTCTAGTTTATGTGTTTTACAGGGCTATTTATAGGGTCCTCATGGTGTCCTGAAACCCTAATTTCCTATTTGGAGTCTAAAGACTTCTTTCCATATCTGGCTCTGCCGCCTCTGGAGTAATTGCACTCAAGTATATGTGGGATGCGCTCGAGTGCATGTTTGCGCTCGTGTGCCTATGCGCTTGCTGGATGGCAGAACTTGACTTTTGCTCCTAAAAGCTTCAATTTATCATCTTTTTGTCAAAGTCCTATGAAAAACACATAAAACACAAAAATGAAGTAGAATCCACAGAAATAGATAAATAAAGAGCCTAACAAGTGTAAATTAAGGGGCTTAAATATGACTATTTAAGCACTTATCACCAACCGATCTTACAAGAAATTCTTTTTGTTAAATAAGTGGTGTTCGCCCTTCTATCAAACACTTATCCTTATAGTTTGTCATTTCTCCTTCATTCAACACTTCACTTCATCCAACTAGTCCAACAAACCAAACATTCCTAAACAAAAATATTACTCAAAATTACTCCCTTTTACATCTTTCTTTTGCTCTTGCATCAAAAACTAAAATTTTTAACACCTCACATTCCTCTCTGAATAATTTAATTCCTGTCTTGATTTCATGCTTCAAGGGTCTCAAAGACGGTACAACTTTAAATCATGCGTCTATCCCAAGATGCCTCTTTACAAAGTCACTTACCTACTAATCACTTTCTCTCATTATTCAGTAACTTTTCACCAATTAGATACTATACTTAGGGTTGATTTAAAAATTTGATAACACTTCATTAGTAAGCTTAAAAAACTAGAACACATAGTCTTGTATTAGGAATTTTACAAAGTTAGTTACCTACCTCAAGGCACCTAAGAATTCACGAGTGTGATTCAAATTTGCACAAGCACATTTAGCACGCATTTGTGTGGGGTATGACATATAATTCTCTTGTATATGTTTCTGTAACCTAATTGTAATTGGATAGCTTGTTAAAAAGAGCACTTTGGCATAAGAAAAATAAAGAAAAATGTTCATCATGCAAAAAGAAAATCGAAAGCTTCTAAGTGATCATTAAAAACTTTCCACTGAGTAACTAGGCCTCTTGCCTCAGTAAGCATTAAGTGTTCACGTCAAAAGGTGAAAATTTCGTTTAGAAGCATTAAAAACCTGTTAGTTTCGTAGCCCTTTTGACTCGAGTTAGTAAGTCGTTAGGGGTGTCTTTACACCTAATACCCTAAAACCATCTGGTTTGGGGGTCATTGGCCAAACACTCGTTACAAGAGTCAAATAGAAAGCTCGATGGAACTCAATATGGCAAAGATAGTATGATAAAAGAAGAAGAAAGAAGAAGCAAGTATTATGCCATTTTGTTCTCTTTGATAAAAAAATCGATAAAGGTTTGGGCACCGAAACACTATACACTAAAATTACGTGGAAACCCCATCCTATATGTGCTAAGTCATCACACACGAATCAAACTTGCGATGCCTTAGGCCAGCCTTAGGTAAGTAACATAAGCTTTTGAAAATCCTTTTTCAATACAAAAATGTGTTTTTATTATAAGCTTACTTATGAACGGTTATCATGGTTTTATGCACAACCCAAATCTTTGGCTATCATGGAAGTGAATTTATCTTTAAAATTTTGTTCTAACATAGTCTTTAGTTTTGTATTGCTAAGGGACTAGTAATATGTAAGTTTTGGAGTGTGATAAGTGCTTAAATAGTCATATTTAAGCCATTTCTCACTGAATCTAGGTTCTTGAAACAAGATTTCAACAGGTATAGATTATCTTGACTTGATTCTTGGCTTTCTTGGGTAAGTTTCAATTTGATTGTGGGTTCAAGGGATTTCCATCCTACAGGTTCACATCAGCTTCATATACTCTAGTTCATTAACACACATCTTTTACTAGATCATAATTAGAATTCTTCAATTTTATATTTCCAAGTAAAGCAAAACCTTTAAGCTCACTCAACTAGCATCAATCATTTAAGTATTCCTTATTTACTTTATAAACAAAAAATTTGGGCTTTTAGAATAAATCCACAATCTTCTTTCACCGATCTTCTTAAATGTAAGATCAATTCAAGATTTACTATGCCTCTTTCCTTTACAATTTCCATATAATAAATTCCATTCTTCCAATATTTCTGATTGAAAATCATAGTTAATCCTCTACTAAGATCATTTACTTTGAATCCATTGTATAAGTTACTCTAATTGTATCCATAAATTTTTTTTTATTTTAAGCAAAACCATATTTCCTTTACTACCTTTCTTAGAATCCCAAAATACCACAAAAATTTTCACTTGTGATTTATCTAACACCATCATTTATTTACTTTATTTATTTCACTTTTTTTCTTACCTTAATTACTCTCAACTAAACATTATTCCCCACACTAGCCAATTATCCAACAATTTTTTTTTTCCTTTAAATACTCATTAACCTATTTAAATTCCTACCAATATATTATTCATCATTCTCAACTCATATTTCATCTTTTAGATTCTTATAATTTCTTTAAATTGGAATAACTCTCAAAATTCTCGAACTTTTTACACTTTTCTAATAGGTGTCACTTCTTGAAATTTCAAAATATACTGCAATACCAATATCCAATCAATTAACTTTTTTCCATACTTATCTATCAAGCATACACACATGACTTTATCTATTTCAAGTTTACAATCTCTACGATAACCACTTCTTGGTTCAATCATTATGTAGTGTATTCTTACATTAGCAATTCATTCATAGCAATGACTCTAGGTTCCTTATCTAGCAATTAGTCAATAGTTTACTAGTGATCATAAAATTCAAAACAAAAACTTTTAAGTTAGCAGTATCACTTAAGGAAAAAATCTACCCTTATTCTTTTCACCTTTCTACATCTCTTCCAATAACCAAACCACATAACAATATTTTCACAAATGCACGTGAAGGATATGATAATCAAAACATTTCATCACATCAAGGCATTTACATCACAAAATTCACATGAAAGCATCACCAATAAAATTTCACAAAATATGACAAGGCCATTTAAAACTGCACCAATTCATACAACATCCAAACATAAGTCAACTCGACTTTATTCTTAATATTCTTACTTCAACCCATTCCAATACTAGCTATAACTCTTAAATGACATCCTCTCTAATCCTGTACAACCAAATCCCTACAACTAACCCATATATCATGCTTGTGCAACTAAAGTCTACAGAACCTTATACCTAAAGCTTTGATACCAAAAATATAACGACCTATCCCAAGTGGGCCCTACTCGAAAAGAGTCCATTACCTTTCAACACTGAGCAATTTGACCTATTATGCCAATATACAAAACTTACAAATCATACAAACATTTTTTTCAAACATTTCAAATTTATAAAAACATACTTTTACATTCCATGAAGTATTCATACTACATTGGACCAACTCTTACAAATTTACATGAGATACAAAATGAAAAGAAACTTTCATCTAATATCTAACTTGTTCATGTTTTACAAACACTATGCCATAAATCATTATTTAGACTCCAAAAATACCAAAGAGACGAGGATGTCGTGGATGACAACTTTACTAAAGACTCCTTTCAACTTCGATCCCAAGTCTGCTAGAACTTTCTTGAAAAATTAGTAAAAAGGGAAGGGATCAGCTAAAAAACTCAACGAGATCTCACATAACTTGAAGTAATCGCCTTAGAATATAGTTCTTTAACTTCAAACCTCATTAAATATCAAATATATATATATATATTCCTCAGTTACATTTCTTACCACTTACAAAGAATTAATTTTTACAAGAAAATGTTAATGCTTTTAATTTAACTACATAACACGTAAATTTTTCAAATGGCACTCATCACAAGATTAAATCATTTATGAGAAATAGTCATCTCAACATTTTTCACATCACAACCAAATCAAATCTCATGCCCTTCACTGGGTCAATCACATTGTGTACCCATTATGGTTTAATCATAACAAGTATCCCTCAATGGGCAAATCACAATATATGCCCTTCATGGGCCAATCCCATCAGTACATCATCCATCCATCAAATGAAATGCATATAATGGAATACAATGAAATGAAGTGTACTATCATGTTCAGCTCATCATATGTCATTGCCTTCACTAGGCTAATCTCATCATAACACAAATCATATAACAACAGGGACATCTCTCAATGTACCGGTACATTTCTCATCATATATCCCTCGGATCCGCTTCACCCACTCTGGACGGGGTCCTACCATTTTCAAAATTATCCTCGGTAATCCTACACCCTTCTTGGTCAGGCCCTACCTTCCCTTTTCATTCCATTCATTTCCATAATATCTTCATAATTCATGTCAATGCAATGCATTCACAATGTCAAAATTTTCAAACATAGAATTCCACAACAATTCATATCACAATCTTCCAACATCAAAATATACATCAAGACATTTCTATGCTTATTTCTTATTCATCCATATATCTATTTATTGACCCTCACCTAAATTTTAATGATGACAAAACATCACTTTAATTATACTAACAGTGCTATCTAAGTGTATTAAGCATATAACCAGAAATCAAGGTGAGAGAACTCAACCTGAATCAAACTCCAAGTCAAGACAGAAGATCTAGTATAGGTATAAGGTATTGAAACAAGTTGTAAATATCACTTGTTCAGGTAACTAGCTTACCCAATGGCTCTTTTTGAAAAAGCATCTTACAAACTAATGTTTAAAAGTCAAAAGTATTTTAAATAATGAAAAACTGGGTTGAAGGGCAACCCAGTCGACTGGGTACTTACATCAGAAGACTGGTGTTTTGGATAGACAATCCTCAGTCGACTGGTAAGAACAACCCAATCGACTGGTACTTTGGACAAACAATCCCCAGTCAACTGGTACCGGTCATAGCCTTAAAGGTGAGACTTTTCACCTGACCTGGTCGACTGGTACTAAGATGTAGTCGACTGGTAATTCAAAAAATATGACCGTTGAGACGCGAGAATTCAGTACAAAATGCATAAAAACATTCCAAGTCAGTACAAAACAACCATATCAATACAAGGCTATATAAACCCACTCTATTGAGCATTTAAATGAAAAAGATTACACATTCAATCAAGTTTTTACTCATTGATAAACAAAAGCTTTGAAATATTTATTTTTGAGCCATTCTTCAAGCTTTACCTTGAAATAGAGATATTATTCAGTTGTATAAGCTTTCATTGCTATCTTTCTACCATTTAATTTACATCATTTATTGTAAAGGGATTAACTTCCAAAAGGAAGAAATTAGCTTCTGAGAGGAAGGGATAAGCTTCTAGGTGGAAGAGATTGTTTGTAAGGTTTGTGCAACACCTATGAAGTTGCACAACTAAACGTTTTTAGTGGATTGCTTCAAGGAGGTTCCTTGAAGAGAGTTGACGTAGGGTCGGAATGAATCTGATATTGCCGAACCACTATAAACTGAGTTTGCATCTTCTATTCCTTAAACTCTTTTGTTTATAGAACTTTACTTGTTTACATGCTTGTGGATTAAATTGTTTTTATAAACTTGTAATTAATTAGCAAAAGTTTTTAAAACCCAATTCACCCCCCTCTTGGGTTGAAACCTCAGTCTGCAATTGGTATCAGAGCCTCACTCTCCATTTTAGGCTTAATATCCTTGAGTTGATCCGATGGCAGCAAATAGCTATTCTAAGGGACATTCCTACACTAGGCCTCCTTTGTTTAATGGCTCCAACTATAACTATTGGAAAAACAAGATGAAAATCTTTGTCGAAGGACAAGATTATAATCTATGGAGAGTTATTGAAGAGGGACTTAGAATTCCATCAAAGGAAATAACTATTGGAGAAATCAATCATACAATGCCTAAACTCAAAACTGAGTTCAATGATGAGGATTGTAGAATGATGTCTCTCAATAGTAGAGCCACAAGTATTTTACATTGTGCTTTAGATATATCAGAATATAATAAAATCTCTGCATATGTTTTGGCTAAGGAGATATAGGATAAATTGCAAGTTACATATGAAGGAACTAGTGAGGTTAAAAAAAAAAAATCTATATGCTTATATCTGAATATGAATCTTTTAGAATGTCTCCTAACAAACAATTTCTCAAATGCACTAATGTTTCACAACTATTGTTAATGGTTTGAAGATTCTTGGTAGGAACATAGAGGAGTTTGAACTAACAAGAAAAATCTTAAGATCTTTGCCACCCACTTGGAAAGCAAAGAAGACGGCCATCACGGAGGCCAAAGACCTCGACAAACTTGACGTCGAAATGCTTCTCGGATCACTATTGACATATGAGATGGAAGAAATGAATCCCATTGTCAAAGAAAAAGGTGATTGCTCTCAAAGCCTCTACATACAACAGAGAAGAGGAAACAAAAGAAGAAGTGGAGAGCAGCGATTAAGATGGTGAGATGGCTTTGATCACCAAACGGTTTCAAAGATTCTTGAAGAAAAGCAAGAAACCTTACAAAAAGGATCCCACTTCAAAAAGGGAACCATTTGTGTGTTATGGATGCAAGAAGCCCGGTCACATCAAGGCCAATTATATGATTACAAGCAAACCATACAGGAGCTTCAAGAAGAAAGCTATGATAGCAACCACTTCGAGTGATGACGAAGAAAATGACTCTTCGAATAAAGAAATCAGATATGAGGAAATTGCCAACCTATGTCTTATGGCAATCGATGATGAAAATGAGGTATTATCTTCTCCTTCTTCAAAAAATAACTTTGTTAGTAGTAGTGAAGAGTTGATAGAAGTCATAAACAAAATGCATGAAGAATTGAAGAAATTTGGTTCCAGGAACTCTACTTTTAAGAAAGAGGTGTCATCTCTTTCTAAAGAGATGATAAGTCTAAGAGAAGAAAAAGATAAACTATCTTCATTACTTTATAATTCTTCTCAAGATTTCCTCAAAGATGAAAATGAAAACTTAAAGAAGAAAATATTAGAATTGAATGGTACAATATCTAGACTCATGCTTGGAAAAGAAAAGCTTGATGAAGTGCTTTCTTGCCAAAGATTAAGTGGAGGAAAATCCGGGTTAGGGTACTCTCCATTAGGCAAGCAAAAATCAAAAGAGAGCTTATTCATGAAAGCATCATGTGTGAATGAAGCCTTTACTTCAAAGACCACTAACAAGGTCAAAAACATTCCCTCAATCAATGCTCACAAGTCTAGAAACACTAATTCTAATGCATATACAAGAATGAAACATCCTAGAAATATTCATGCTTATATGTATGCTCATTCAAGAAATGCTTATACATATCCTAGGAATTACCATCACAGTTATCCTAGAAATAATATGCATATTCATAATAATGCAAGCATGTATCCTAGAAATCATCATCATACATTTTCTAGAAATGACATGCATATTCATATTCCTCACAATAGAAACATGTATCCTAGGAACTCGTATCCTAAGAATTATAGACATGCACAACTGAATCATCCTTGAAATTTCAATAACTATCATCCTAGGATTGTGCATCATCAATATGTCTATAGAACACCATATGCTGTTAAGAAAATATGGATCCCAAAAGGAACTGTATTTTCAAGGACTAACCCCAAAAGACCCAAGAAATTTTAGGTACCTAAAAATGCCATTGTATATCCTTGTGTGATGTAGATATGTCTCCACACCAAGGAAAAAGGTAACTATTGGTACCTTGATAGTGGATGCTCAAAGTACATGACCGATGATAAAAGTGTATTCAAAGAGCTAACTCTAAGAGATGGCAGACTTGTCACCATTGGAGACAACACAAAAATAAAGATCATCGGGCATGGAAAAGTTGATAATGATTTCTCAACCATAGAAAATGTATTGCTAGTACAAGGCCTTAAGCCAAATTTACTAAGTATTAGTCAACTTTGTGACAAAGGCAACAAAGTCGTATTTGAAACCTCTCATTGTCTAGTTACAGACATCAAGAGTAACAAGATCAAGTTTGTTGGCCATAGACATGAAAATATCTATATAGTTGATTTAAAATCCTTACATTCCGAAAATGAAAAATGTTTTCCCGCATTTAGTGAAAATCCATGGCTATGGCATAGAAGGCTTGGTCATGTGAACATGAATTTCCTTAAAATCATTTCAAGAAAAGATTTAGTCATTAGACTTCCCAAAATCATTTTTGAAAAAGACAAAGTATGTGATGCTTGTCAAATGGGAAAACAAACTAGGATTTATTTTAAATCAAAGAATGTAGTCTCAACTACTAGACTATTGGAACTTTTGCATATAGACTTATTTGGTCCAATAAGTACCATTAGTCTAGGGGGCCATCAATATGCTCTTGGTATTGTTGATGACTATTCAAGATGTACCTTTGTTATCTTTATTGTTTATAAGGATGAAGCTTTCAAAGGATTTGAAAACTTTTGCAAAAAGGTTCAAAATGAAAAATGAATTTGTATTTCAAGCATTAGAAGTGATCATGGAAAAGAATTTGAAAACCAAAGTTTTTCAAAATTTTGTGATGAAAATGGAATTGATCACAAATTTTTAGCTCCTAGAACTCCTCAACAAAATGGAGTTGTTGAGAGGAAAAATAGAGCTCTAGAAGAATTTGCAAGAACAATGCTTTGTGAAAATAGCATACCAAAATACTTTTGAGCTGAAGTAGTAAACACTTCTTGCTATATCTTGAATAGAATCTTAATTAGGCCAATGCTTGATTAAACTCTGTATGAATTATGGAAAGGTAGAAAACCTAATATCTCCTATTTTCATACATTTAGTTGTAAATGCTTCATCCTAAATAGCAATAAAACTAACTTGGGTAAATTTGACTCTAAGACCGATGAAGGGATATTTTGAAGATATTCAACCTCTAGTAAGGCTTATAGAGTTTTCAACAAAAGAACTCTAGTGGTAGAAGAATCCATACATGTAACTCTTGATGAGTCTAACCCTATTAGTAGTAGAGAAGTTTCTTCTAATGATGATGTGGATTTTATTCCAAGAATTGAAACACCTACTCCCATTGTTGACCCAAAGGAAAGTCCACTTCAAATAAATGAATAGATAGAAACTCTCAAATTAGACCAACCATCTACAAGCCTATAAGAGGATAGTCTTCCCAAAGATTGGAGGTACGTAAATTATCACCCGATTGATCAAATGGTTGCTGATCCTTCACAAGGGGCAAGAACTCGTTACTTTATTAGAAATATTTGAAATTATGTAGCTTATTTGTCTCAAATAGAACCTAAGACATTTATATAAGCCAAAAAGGATAATGATTGGATAATTTCCATGCAAGAAGAAATAAATCAATTTGAAAGAAACAATGTTTGTAATCTAGTTCCTAGACCTAAGAATCATACAATAATAGGAACTAAATGGTTATTTAGAAATAAGATGGATGAAAATGGAATAGTAACTAGGAACAAGGCTAGACTAGTTGCTAAAGGATATAATCAAGAAGAAGGAATAGACTTTGATGAGACCTATGCTCCTGTAGCTAGATTAGAAGCTATTCGAATGTTAGTAGCCTTTGCATGCTTTAATAAGTTTAAATTATTTCAAATAGATGGAAAGAGTGCTTATTTAAATGGCTTTATAGAGGAAGAGGTTTATGTTGAGCAACCTCTTGGATTTGAGAATCCTAGTCTTCCAAATCATGTCTACAAGCTTTCTAAAGCTCTATATGGGTTGAAGTAAGCTCCAAGAGTATGGTATGAAAGACTAAGTAAATTTTTGATTGACAATAATTTTATAAGAGGAAAAGTAGACACAACTCTCTTCACAAAAACTCACATAAATGACACTCTACTAGTCCAAATATATGTTGATGATATTATATTTGGTGCTACTAATGAATCTATGTGTCAAGAGTTTGCCAAGTGCATGCAAGGTAAATTTGAAATGAGCATGATGAGAGAGCTTACCTACTTCCTTGGACTTCAAATCAAACAATTGAAAGGAGGCATCTTCATCAATCAATCAAAATATCCTAAGGATCTACTAAAGAGGTTTGGGATGGAAAGCTCAAAGTCACTTGGTACACCCATGAGCACCTAAACAAAACTTGATCTTGATGAAGGAGGTAAATATGTAGATACTAAATATTATAGAAGCATGATAGGAGTTTTACTTTATTTAACTGTAAGTAGACCTGATATAATGTTCAGTATATTCATGTGTGCTAGATTTCAGGCTAATCCAAAAGAATCACATGTAATTGCAGTAAAAAAGAATCCTTAGATATCTACAAGGAACTCAAACCCTAGGATTATGGTACTCTAGAGATTCATCATTTGAGCTTGTAGGATATTCAGATGCTGACTTTGCTGGATGTAGGTTAGATAGAAAAAGTACAAGTGGAACATGCCAATTCTTAAGTGCAATGTTAACCTCTTAGCTTTCCAATAAACAAAACTCCGTTACACTATCAACCACCGAGGCGGAATATTTAGCAGCTGGAAGTTGTTGTGCCCAAGTAATGTGGATGAAACAACAAATAAAAGACTATGGCATGAACTTTAAAAGTATCCCAATACATTGTGATAATACTAGTGCTATCAACCTAACCAAGAACCCTATTCAACACTCTAGAACTAAACACATAGAAATTAGACATCATTTCTTAAGAGACCATGCTAAAAAAGGTGATAAAAGACTAGAATCCACACCTTCAGAAGATTAAATAGCTGACATTCTTACAAAACCTTTAAGTGAAGCAAGTTTTTACAAAATAAGACTGTCAATGGAATAGTTAGATTATGATAAACTGTATGTGTGATTGTTTCATTATTCATCATTTTGCATATTTGACATTTAGTGAAAGAGTATTAAACCTTATTTAATAACTCCCTCACTCAAGATAGCATAGATAAACAAATTTCGTGTTAAGACTCAAGACTAAAAATTTTCTTAGGGGTCTAGTCGACTGGTAAGTCTATCCCAATCGACTGGTAAGTCTCTGCCTAATCTTCAAGTCGACTGGTAAGGCTATACCAGTCTTCTGGTAATCAAAAACCTTGTTTGGAGCCATTTTTTGAAAATCTGGTACAACCCAGTCGACTGGTATGAACTACCCAGTCGACTGGTATGAACTGCCCAGTCGACTGGATGTCTGCCAGTTCACCCAGTCGACTGGTGTCCCGACCCAGTCGACTGGTATGTGAAATGTTTCAATCTATAAATGATCCTAGTCGATTGGTACCCTGACCCCAGTCGACTGGTATCGCGATTCTATAAATCATCTCTTCGTTTTTTTCATATTTTTATGCCATTTTCAAAACCCTAAGCTTTCTCTCTCTAAAACATTTTGTCCTTTTGATCAAAAAATACACAAAACACTTCCTACACACCTCTATCTACTCATCCAAGCCATCCATTTCAACTTTCTACGGTTGAAATCCCATTTTTTTCACTTAAAACCTTTTTCACCGAAAAAGCCTCCTCAAGCAAGAAGCCCAGAACAGAGCTTGACAAATCTCTGTTCTCCAGCCCAGCGGTAAAAGACAGGTATACATCCGTTATCCGACATAAAAAGATCATGACGGGTAGATTCATCGACTTTGAATCTATTTGTCATGATAATTTTGATGTATTACCTACATTCAATTCCATTAACTTAACCCCACTAGTCAAGATACATGAAAAATATTACCCGAGACTGATTCACCAGTTCTATGCGAACTTGGTGAAACCCAGTCCACTAGCTCTAAGGTTCATAACCAGTGTTATGGGTGTAGAGTTTGAGGTCAACACTGACCTCTTGATGAGCATCCTGAGGATCCTTGTGGGAGGGATCCAATGGAGTCTAGACGGATGGCCAGACAATTTTGATTATGAGGAGGCATGTCAGGTAGTTAGGGGTGACCCTAACTATGTGTTTCAACCCACTACATTTCACACATGTAGTAATATGCCCCTTAACTCGAAATTATTCAATCTCATTATGAGTTGGACCATCCACTCGAGACTCAAGAGTCGGAGTTATCTATCTAAGATAGATAAAGTATTGATTTGGTGCCTGAAAACTGGGCACCACTTCAATATTTACCCCTTGCTGCTCGCCAACATGATAAATGGCAAAGTGAGCGACTTCAGATGCCTTCCCTACGGGATGCTCATCACACTCATCCTTCAGCACTTCCAGGTGCCTCTTCCTGCCTTTGAAGCTTAGGATATCGGCCTTAAGGACATCATCAATGCCTCATCGCTGAAGAAGATGAGATACACAGTCCGGGACTGCTTTATCTATTCCAAGGCCGAGAAGAACATATGGATAGGAGAGCACGAGAGTAGTAATGATGAGGACAAGGGTCCAGATGATGTTGCTGCTGCCGTTATAGATACGGATGATCAAGCACCTCCTATGGGTGACTCGAGTACTAGTCAGGCTGGATATGGCGATCTTCCTCAAGCTATCATGAGCTTCCAGCTGACCATGCAGTCCAGCTTCCAGAGCTTGTGCTCTACAGTCGACACTATGCATCACGACCTCCGCTCTCTCCGGGATGACTTTGAGCTGCACCGTGAGCATACCAAGGGCTCCTTGGTAGAGCTTCGGGATCTCAATTGTGATAACTTTGAATCTCCCACTCCTTGAGACATTTTTCTATCTCCCTTTTGATGTACATATTGATGTAGTTTTTCATTGTTCTTAGCACGGACATATATTCATCATTTATTATATTTTATATTTCTGTTTTGGCTCTCTGAAGCCTATGTTGTATAGACTGGTGATGTATATGATGATGGTTTATGCTTATACTTAATTCATATACTTGTTTTACATTTATGCAATATGTTTACATGTTTTATATCTTTTTGTATTCGGATAAATGCTTTAAACTGCTTCTGCATGTATGGAAACTTTCGGTTCTTCTCGGGAAGGCTTTCAAACTCTGAATGATACCAAATTTTTGCTTACAATTTTGCTTAAGTATGCTCTTCATGTTTATATCTATATAGCTTATTTTTTGGTTTACTATCCCCTTTTCTGCTATTGTCAAAACTGGGGAGAAATATGAGAAAATGAGAAAAATAACTGTAAACTCAAACTAGTTCATAGATTTAGGGGGAGCATTGCTCCAAAGAACTTGGTATATGATTACATATGTTGAGTTGATTGGTTGGGTTACATATAAAATGTTCTTTATCTTTTTACAATTGGTTTTATTCTAAAAACAGAGGAAACTCTACCCGATTTTCTCAAAATCCAACATTTAGTTTTTAAAACTGTTTTTCTCTCATTAGTTTTGTCATCATCAAAAAAGGGGAGATTGTTGACCCTCACTTAAATTTTAATGATGACAAAACATAACTTTAATTGTACTAATAGTGCTACCTTAGTGTATTAAGCATACAGCCAGAAATCAAGGTGTAAGAACTCAACCTGAATCAAACTCTAAGTCAAGACAAAAGATCTAGTATATGTATAAGGTATTGAAACAAGCTATAAATCTCACTTGTTCAGGTAACTAGCTTGTCCAATGGCTCCTTTTGAAAAAGCATTTTAAAAACTAACGTTTAAAAGTCAAAAGCATTTCAAAGAATGAAAAACTGGGTTAAAGAGCAACCCAATCGACTAGGTACTTACACCAGAAGACTGGTGTTTTGGACAGTGTGTCCCCAGTCGACTGCATGCTTCATCCTAGTCGACTGGTGATTTGGACAGACAGTCCCTAGTCAACTAGTAAGAACAACCCAGTCGACTGGTACTTTGGACAAACATTCCCCAGTCGACTGGTACCAGTCATAGACTTAAAGGTGAGACTTTTCACCTGACCCAGTCGATTGGCACTAAGATCTAGTCGACTGGTAATTCAAAAAATATGACCGTTGAGATGCGAGAATTCGGCACAAAATGCATTAAAACATTCCAAGTCAGTACAAAAGGGCCATATCAATACAAGGCTATGTAAACCCACTCTATTGAGCATTTAAATGAAAAAGATTACACATTCAATCAAGTTTTTACTCATTGATAAACAAAAGCTTTGAAATATTTATTTTTGAGCCATTCTTCAAGCTTTACCTTAAAATAGAGATATTATTCAATTGTATAAGCTTTCATTGCTATCTCTCTACCATTTACTTTACATCATTTATTATAAAGTGATTAACTTCTGAAAGGAAGAGATTAGCTTCTGAGAGGAAGGGATAAGCTTCCAGGTGGAAGGGATTGTTTGTGAGGTTTGTGCAACACCCGTGAAGATGCACGACTAAAGGTTTTTAGTGGATTGCTTCAAGGAGGTTCTTTGAAGAGAGTGGATATAGGGTCAAAACGAATTCGATATTGCCGAACCACTATAAACTGAGTTTGCATCTTCTATTCCTTAAAATCTTTTGTTTACAACACTTTACTTGTTTACATGCTTGTGGAATAAACTGTTTTTATAAACTTGTGATTAATTAGCAAAAGTTTTTAAAAACCTAATTCACCCCTCCTCTTGGGTTGAAACCTCAATCTACACTATAGATGACTCTTATGTCATTATCATTAGTATTCTATAATCATTTATTTCACTATGCTTACTAAGAGTAAAGTGAAACTCACTTTTGATGCATCGAGTGCAAATCTCAAACTACTTATTTGCCTTTAGTCTATTTTTCAACCATACCTAAGGATTATATATATAATTTAGTATACTAAAATAGAATGTAAGAACATAAATCACATACATCCATGTAATTTCATGAATTAAGCAGAACTACAATCTATTGTATAAGTTTTCTCCTTAATAAAAACATTCTCTTAGTCTAATATTTTTCTTTAAATCTAGAAAACCTTTTCAAGCGATTCTACTGAAATTTCGACAGAGCTTCTCCTATTTTGGATTTTTTCCCTATTTTTCCTTATGCCAAAGCCAACCTGCATAATCATTTACAATCTATCTCAACATACTCCACTAAAATATAAGCCCAACATCCTTAACTTATTCCCATTTCTGACTTACTAATTGGTTAATAACTTATCAAAATCAAATAGGGACAAAATTCTTCCAAGGTTATAACACATTTACTTTCTCTTACTCTTTTTTCTTTTTTTTTTTATCAAATTTAAGCCTATGTCTCATAACAAGGATTTCTAAGTTACTAAAGTAAATATACAAGAAATCTTAGGATTCTCAAGTTTCAAAATTTACTTGAATGATTTGTTTCATTTATCTCCACAGCTTCTTCTTTTCTAGTTTTTTCTTAAAAATTTATATCCAACACTAGGTTTGCCCAATAATTCCTCCAACTCAAAAAAATTCTTCAAATTCAAGAATCTTTACACTTCCATAAACCTAAACTTACATAATTAACTTTACCCATAACTTAATTCAAAGTCCATCATCAAAGTTTTACAAGATATTTTTCAAAATTTCTTCACAATTCCTCCCAACTTCAAATAATTCAAACTAATTCAATTTAAATCCAAATTAATCCAAACGAATCTCAAAGTTTAAGTTTTTGAACCTGTTTTAAATGTTAAATGAGATAGAAATGTGTTGTACCTCAAAAACCAAGAGAAATTGGTAGAAAAAATCAAAGGCACAAAATCTCCTCCCAGTGCTTGGGGTCAACGCGCCGCCGTCCGCTACTCGTGTGGTCTCACCTCCTAGCTCGGCCTCTTCCCTTGGATATTAATAGTGTACAAATGAAGTTTGGGAGCAAGCAAACATGGTGTGATGGGGTGAGCTAAAACAATGTTAGAAATTTTTTGGCTTTTTCAAAGAATGAATGAAGAATAAGTTTTACGCTCTCTTGCTCATCTACCCGAAATTTCTAGACAAAAAGAGAGTGTTTACTGTTTTTGTAGGTCTGTAAGCTTATATAGGGTCACTAACACCAAGGCTTTTACTTTTTTACCCTTCCCCAGGTTCTTTATTTAATTTGCAAGCCACTTTCTTCTTTTTCCTAACTATTTGTACTAAGGCACATTGTTTTCTTCAATTAATTTCTCTATAAGAAACTCTTAGCTTACATACACGTCCCTCCATTTATCTTATATGTAATTTACCCCTCATATAATAAGTCATACACACGAGTAACACGAAAAAATTATAATTTTAATTCATCAACATATATGTAAAATTTAAAAATAAAGACCGGACTCTACAACATCATTATCCCAACTATATTAACGACGTTAGCTTAATAGACATTTTTACATCAATTCATAGTAAAAAATAATCTTTTATTTACTTAAGTAAGAAATACAGTCACTTATTTCTGCATAAAATTAAGCAATGCTCACGTTGAAAATTATCAAAAATTCAATATCTTAATTATTCTGTGAGAAATACACATGGCATCTTTATTCTAACTGTGAAAGTAATGTTGTAGTAATGGCGTCAATTTACATACTTAAATCTGAATCAGAACACTAAGAAATACAAAGGCTAGGTGCGCACTGGTTTGTTGTGCAACAGTTACAGCGACTAACATAATTTTGGAATTCCTCATCGAAATTGCTTCACCTGCTCTGCCAAATTACTTCTACTTCTAAGTTAGGATTGAAAAGTAAAATCATTATTCGCCTAGTTTTCATACTTAGTCAAATTATCATTGTACTTTATTTGAGTTATCACTTTACTATTCCAAAAATTATAATATTGATTGTTTTGCTAATTGACAGTGTTGACCATTTTACATTAAAATATTTTTCTCAACCACATGTCACCATAATTTTGATAGAAAAGCTGTAAAATTTCATGTTGAAAATTACATTATCATTAAATCCTTTATGGCTTTATTATTTTGAATTTTATTTCAAAATAGAGCAATCTCACAAATTATTTTCTGTACTAGGTGGAGCCTATTTTATAAAATAGTTTGAGAGTTATGTATGCTTTGGGCAAAAAGATATTTTCCTTTCATTGACTTTCCATTTTTTTTTTTTTGGATTCTTATAAAGCTCTTCTGATACATTGGCAACGAATGATATTAAACTCGAGTCTCCTATATTATTAAAGGACCCAGAGATCAACAAAAGGCATGAGAACAGGAGATTATAACCCCTTCTTATCTATATCAAATGTGTCTTTATTCCTTTTTAGTTATTGATTTGCATGTTTATTTCCATACCAGCAAAGCGACCAACTAATTAGTGAGTACACTTGTGACTTATTTACTAATACGATCAAAAATCTACATCAATAAGGAAGGGGAAAATGAGGTTTTATAATTTAATCTTTCACAAGTTTAGAACGTACAAAAAAGGAAGAAAATGAAATATTGACCTTACATGGTTCCTTTCTAACCAAAGTTTTTAAAGAATAAAACTCACCATTTGTAAGAAGTATCAAGATCCTCTCCTCTAATTATGTGCCAAAAAAATTCCCCAACTCACGATTAGATGAGAGTCATGTCCAGAATAGTTGGATATGGCACTCAATCAGTTATTGGTGTGAAAAAAACTATTCTAATTACTTGTGAGGATCAAGGTCCCTTTAATTAATATTACTTAGTTGGGTTTATTGCAAATTTGATCCTTAAATTTAGGGACTAGTTATAATTTAGTCTTTAAACAAAAACAAGTATCAAATGAATTCCTAAACTCAAATATTGTCCACAATGTGGTCCAGTGTCACCTTTTTATCAGTTAGAATATGTTATTCTCCCAATTCTGGTGTAGGGAACAGTAAATTAATTTTGATAAGAGATTGTTCTGGTTTTTATCAACATCGGTAAAATGTGTGACTAAGTATCATAAGAAATTCTAATCGATAAAATCATTAAAAAGAACCACATTGTGGATAAAATACGAGTTTATGTATTTTTAATTCATTTGATACTTTTTTTTCATTAGGGTCCAAATTGTAACCACTCCCTAAGTATAAGGATAAAATCTTCAATAAACCTTATCTATTTTAAATTATTGATCCAAAATTGGTTTCAACATGCAGCTAATTAATTACGTCTCATTATGGGGTATGTAATTCAATTCCAATTGTTAAAAAGGTCGCAACATTTGCCACCATAATGTTCATGATCAATTTTTTAGATTATCCGATCCCAACATAATCCTTCACATCTACGTATGCATGAATATTCAATGATGCATGTACGAAGCTTCATGTTTGCATGGATTCATCATTTCTTTTCTCCTCATGATTCCGATGCTGATACATTACTTGCTATATTTTGTGTGGAAGCAATTAATATTTGAACATTGAATTCCACTTACTATTGTGAGAAATTAAATTTTGCGTTGGATGACTTGGAACCGATCCTTTAAAAATGGAATTTGGTTAAATTATATGCAACATTTAATTTTGGGTTAGTTATAATTTTCCCCCATGTGGTATGGGCCAAAACAAATCCAGCCAATATGGTTTAAAGTGTACCAAATGTGCACCTCGTGGTGAATTAGGTCATTATCCCAGCTCTGTTTATGATGTTAGTTTAATGAACGATTTTGTATCATTAATGAAGCTGACACGTGAAATTAACCCCTAAAATGAAGAATATATGAACCAGTTTCAAGAGAAATTAAGAAAAAGGAACAAAAATTGATAGGTTGAGTTTCGATTATGTGAGTTTTGTTGTTTTTTTCTTCAATTTTAGTCTATATATTCTTCATATCAGGTGCTAACTTTCCAAATATCAACCTTTTTCGAATGAAAATACCTTTAAAGCTGACACTATTAACTTTGTTAGGATAACGACTTAACTAAAAGGAACCAATTTGTTACACTTTAAACCACAGTGGTTGATTTTTTATTTTATTTTTTGAATGGCTAAAATGAAAATATTATTAATAAATATTAAAATTATGTAATTACAAATCGAACTAATGACACACCACTCAACCAAACAATCTAAACAAGAAAAACAAAAATATCACCAAACAAAGATTACAACAAATAATCCAAACACCAGAAAGTTATTTCCTAACAATATAACAGTGGCTGAATTTGGTTGGACGTGAAAGCCTTTAAGGTTTGCTGATTTTTCTCATTTGCATTCTTTTTCCATCTTTTGATCATCAACTAGTTTATTCTGATATCCATTCTGTTCAGTTATGCATGAGAACTCATCCACAAGTAGCTTATAGGCAGTAGTACTACCAGATCCAAAATCTTGAAAAAAAAAATCAAAGATTGATTATAAATATAGGTTTAAAGATGCTCAAAAATGGGATTAACACCTTTAATCTCTTGATTTTGATGAGGATTATTATAATCCCAGTTATACCAATTTCCCTTAAATCCATGCAAAAGAATACTACCATTGACACTATCAGACACATAAAGGGTATTATAGGGAAAAATTATTATAATCATTTGAAGAAGAAAACCCATTTGTATAATCTTCTAAACAAATGGATTTTCTGAGGACCTGTTACACCCCTAGATCATATCAGGACCCTTCAATTAAAATTTGGTTAAAATGGTTATTATTAATAGAGTACTGGTTGAAGAGAGGACAATACCATTAATGGGCTTATCACAAGGAAGGCTTGAAAGGAATAGGAATTCCTCCCTAAGTGTCATTTGAGCAAATTCTCTCTGGTAAATCATTAATCTGATCTAGAAGAAATGATTGATAAAAAAAAACTTAAAATGAAATATATATGTGTGACACTTATCAGATCCAATAAGCAAGAAAGTTGTGAATGGTAGAATAATCGAACAAGATAGATGGAAGAGAAAAAAAGGTTGAAAAAAACCTTGCACGACTTGATTGAAACAGTCATCTTCATCTTGAACTTATTTGGTATTGATCATGATTCTATAACTGAAATTAAATCTTTGTTTGAGGCATGAACCAAAGATGGACTCTAACAAGGTATATATATCTCCTGTCCTACCTTGTTCAATATTTAGGGTTGACTCATACACAACTAAGCGATTTTTGAAGTTTTTCCTTAAATAGGGGTTTGTAAAAGTATATATTATTCAAATAGGATAGGTTTAATGAAATTTCTAAAATCAGGTTATTTATGCCTTGTTAGCATAAAAGTCAAGTCATTCTTTTCTTTCCATTTTTCATATTTGGTGTAAGTTTTTTTTTCGCTTTACCACATTAAAACAGCAAATAGTATAGCTGCAATATTGAAATATTGTACCTTTAAAATGGAAAACATCATTCTTCACTCCTGTATTGTTTGGGGTTTAATATTTAGGGCTTACTCAGGGAGAACTAAGAAATTTGTCGATTTATTTATTTACTTATTGATGTAGCTAAGTGCCAAGTGTTTGCCCTAGCTTCTAGGGCGAGTTTCTACGGCTTCTATAGAAAGAATAATAAGTAAGGTCAAACATATTTTATACATATGCTATTTCTATAAGTAGAAGCAGAAGATGAAAATCACTAGAATGGAAAGGTTTTGTTTTGAATTGCTGGGTACCCTAAACCTGGCGGCTAAAATACACCATTATTGCATATATATGCTCGCATTGCATTTTCAAAATACAATAATAAATGGGAAAATTGAAATTTATTCTAATATAGCCCAAAAAATAAATACATATATTTTACGAATCGGAAATAAGAATTGAATTTATTTCAAGACAGAGAAAAAAGTATGTTTTCCATTACTTTTCTATGCATGAACAGTATGAATTAATAGAAATATACAAAATGCATGAAAGTTAAATCAAATTAAAATTACAACACAAGTTTGAGGCATTAATCAATATTTTCTTTCTTTTGTAAGAAGATATAAACCAAGCGACCCATCTAACAAAAGAAGATGACACACACAAAACCATAACCATATTTTATTAAGGATTCTCACATTTACTTTTCTACCTTCTACTAAAACAAAGTTCTCAACAAAGTTAAATATGTCAATATGATAATTCCAAATTCCACAGATATTAAGAGTGTGTATAATTTTTTTGAAGGCAAATAGTTATTTTATTGATGGTAAGTATCAATATAGCAGATCAATTAAACAACCCCTGCTAAAACAAAAATAAGAACTGCATATGACTAAAAAAACTAAGCAAGAGTGTGTAATTGTTTGTATAATTAAACTACTAGCCACAATATTTCCTTCCTGAAAGATGTGAATAAGCTGCATATACGCAGCACTAAGTTATGAATCACTCGAATCAGATAGGTGCAATTCCAGGGGCACTCAATGGTTCCCAAAATAGCATCAACTCAAATCTTTGAGTCACATTGACATGTATGGTTTTAGCCATACAAAGTTGCAAACCCTCCAATAGAACCCTAGCCTCTGCCACCATATTAGAACCCATATGATAAAATGAAGAGAAAGCAATCATCATAGCTCCATGATCAACTCTAACTATCCCTCATCCAATACAAAACCCATCACTAGCTGATCCATCTGAATTCAAAGTAACACCAGCACGTAGCGACCATTTGACCCACCTCCCATGCTGAATAGGAGGAGAAACAATAGGTATCCAAAGTAAGTGAAGTCTTATATGCTCTAGCCTTGGAGAAGATTTAGCTGATCTAAACAACCACATCAAATTCGACAACCAACTATGAGCCCGAAATATAATAGTCCCAACCTTTATTTTTGTATCCTAAAAAACTACAGCATATGAACCTTCAAGATCTCCTAACAAACACAAGCAGAAATAGCAGCTCTAATAAAACCAACATGAGATTGCAAGAGTAGTCATATTGTGATATAGACTAAGTTGCAATATATTCCCAAAATAATTCCAGACCTCCCTAGCTAGCAATATCACCATGTAAAAATAAATAGGCCAAAGACTCCTGCCTTGGTGCAACACAACACAGATAACAAGAAATCATAGGAATACCTAGGCGCATGATATTTGTATCAACTAGATTTACATTATGACACAACCTCCAAACAAAACAACTAATCTTGGATGGGATACACTTATGCCAGATATGCGAATGCCAATGAATATATGTGCCCGGAGTCCGAATAGAGTCCTAATACTTGTTTGTGGAGAAATAACCACAAGCAGAGGGAACCCACACTAACATATCATCAATCGAAATGCGATCAATCTGTGAAGAGTAATTGATACAGCCGAAAAACACACACCCAATAAAGACGCAACACGTGGACAGCCTCAGACCAAAACAGCAAGGCGACACGGGGACAACCCTGGTCCAAACAGCAAGACAACACCTGGGCAAGCTATTGGCAAAACCAGCTACTGTCCCTGGACACCCTTGTCCAGGCCTACGAACACAAATCTAGGAATAATAAATCTTCCTTGGACTCCCAGCCATGCCCACTTGCAGAGGAGCAAGTCTCCGGGATCTCTTTGTCCTTAGCATGTGGGTCACCTCGCCTCTAACAAAGCTATTGACAAGACCTGCTATTGTCCGTAGTCACCCCTGTCAAGACCTACGAACGCAAATCCAGGACTAATAAATCTTTCTTGGACACCTAGCCATGCTCACTTGCAGAGGAGTAGGATCTCCAGGATCTCCCTGTCCTTAGCACGTGGGCCATTTGGCCTCTGACAAAGCTATTGACAAGACCTGCTGCTGTCTCTAGACACCCCTGTCAAGGCCTACGAACGCAAATCCAGGACTAATAAATCTTTCTTGGACACCCAGCCATGCTCACTTGCAGAGGAGCAAGATCTCCAGGATCTCCCTGTCCTTAGCACGTGGGCCATTTGGCCTCTGACAAAGCTATTGACAAGACCCGCTGCTGTCCCTAGACACCCCTGTCCAAGCCTACGAACGCAAATCCAGGAATAATAAATCTTCTTTGGATGCCCAGCCATGCCCACTTGCAGAAAAGCAGGATCTCCGAGATCTCCTTGTCCTTAGCACGTGGGTTGTCTCACCCCTGAAGCACTATAAAAGGACCAGGTATGCGTATCCAAAGAGGGATCTAACACATTTTACATACTAAAAGTACCACCATCCCCACTCTTTTATAAACTTGTATTAACAAAGGAATCAGAGCATCTTCTGGGGAATCCTCTCTCCTCCTGGTGACTCTTTAACTTATCTCGTCTTCCCTGTGCAGGTCCCCCTAGAACCGGCCTCTAACTCAGTAGCACATTTTTGGTATCAACAGATTTGCACCGTCTGTAGGAAACCCATAATCTCTCGCTAACAGTAAAAGCAAAGAAATATAAAGAACTCATTTGTTGCCATGCCACCTAAAAACACTACCAGGAATACCGGCAATGAAAGTCGTCCAGTAGTGGCCCACTACCTTTTCCGGGGACCCAACACCTCCGCTGTATAGGAATCGACCCCCAAAATCTCCGAAAAGCCCTCGCGGTGCATCCCACTATGGCTATGCTCCAAGCACAGTTTGTGGAACTCTCACGACTGGTAACCGACCTCGCCTATCCCCCTGGACAGAATCCCGGGCGCATAGGCTCAGCTAGCAGTGAGCTCTCTATCGACAACTGCTATATGATGGAGCCCTCACCACCTCAAGCCATCAAATCTAAAAAGAGCCCATTTTCCAGAAGTGGCGTCGACCTCGACAGAAGAATAGAAGAAATGGAGGGAAGAATCAATAAAGAACTGAAGTGTCGAAACCATAGTATCCTAGACAGACTGAATGTTCAAGACCCGCTCTTCACTCAAGAAGTCCTCGAGCCCCCATTCCCACCAAACTTTCGAATGCTCCAAATCAAACCTTACGATGGTTTCACAGACCCCCTGGATCACCTTCAACACTATAAAACCATGATGACACTCCACCAGCACTCCGATCCAGTAATGTGCCGAGCCCCTCCCTTGACACTCGAGAAAGTGGCCGAACCGTGGTATTCTCGTTTAAAACCAAGGGCCATTATCACGTTCAAGAAGCTGAGCTATATCTTCGCATCTCATTTCCTTAGCAGCAAATGGCCCAAGAAGACTTCAGAGTCCCTATTCAACATCATCCAGCTAAAAAGAGAAATACTTCTAACCTGTATCTCGAGGTTCAACTCCACTGCCTGGGAAATCCTCGACCTCGACCCCAATGTCCAGATATTGGCATTCAAAAATGGGCTGAGATCTGGAATCTTCAGCTCCAAGCTCACCAGGCAACCACCTGACGACATGAATGAGATCATGGCCCGAGTCGAGAAATATATGCTGGCGGAAGGCAACTAGGCCTTCTAAAGGGAACGGGAAGGGGACACAGAGAAAAAGAGTAGGGGCCTCACAAGCTCGCACCGTGAACCCCTCAAACGACCTTTTCGCGAGGGCAGGCACAAGATCCCAGACACTTTGAGAACTTCACCCCCCTCAATGCATCCAGAACCAATGTCCTAATGTAAATTCAAGACAGGGCGATCCTACAGTGGCCTCCGAGACCGTTGAGCCTCAATGAGTAGTACCGGTTCCACAGGAACCACAGGCACGACATAAAAGACTGCCTAGCCCTGAAGCACCAGATAGATGCCCTTATCAACAGGGGGTAACTAAAAGAGTTCACTAGGTCTCAACAGAAAAAATTGCCGGAGCGACCCAAGAGAAGTCCCGAGTGCTCACCCAGTTGAAACATGATGAGTCGAACCACCCGAAAGAGTCATGGGTCGAACTGCGGAGGGCCCAACCAAAGAAACCCAGAGGCCACTGTGACCAAAATCATCAAGACCATCTGTGGAGGCCCTGCGACAGGAGGCACCTCGGGATACCGTGGAAAAACTTACGCCCGGTCGGTGGCCTCAGTCACTGAACCCCACAACTGAAAAAAGGCAGACAGGGCAATCACTTTCATAGACGAATATCTAGAGGAGGTCTAGACCCCGTACGATAATACCATGGTCATCTCCTTTCTCGTGGCCAACCACGAAGTCAGACACCTCCTGGTTGATAACTAGAGTTCGGTCGACATCCTATTCTATGATGCGTTCCAACAAATGCAACTGAAAGATGCTCAATTGGAGCCAGTTTTCACTCCACTTTACGATTTCTTGAGGGGTCGGTGTTTGCTGAGGGTAGTGTAATTCTTCTAGTCACCACAGGAATAGCTCCACAAGCAACCACAATGCAGGCTACTTTCTTGGTCATCAAACAACTGTCATCTTACAACATGATCCTCAATAGACCCACCTTCAACAAACTCAGAGTGGTTATCTCCATGTACCACTTAGAAGTAAAATTCCCCACTAAAGAGGGGGTGGCCGAGATCAAACGGAACCAACAGATCTCTAAATCTTGCTATCTGAATGTTATAAGGGAAGGGACAAGGACAGAGGCCCTCCCACTAGAGTTGGACGACCTCAGGGACTAAAAGAAAAATCAAGGGGTCAGCTTGTGAAAGAATTTATCATAATTCCCCTCGTTGAGGATACCTCCCAAACCATCCAGATCGGTTCCAACCTCCTTGAAACCCTCAAGGGATCCTTACTCGCCCTTCTTCAAAAGAATCAGAATCTTTTCGCCTGGTTAGCCATAGACATACTGGGAATCAGCCTAGAAGTAATAGTGCACCGATTGAACGCAGAGCCAAACCATAAGCCAGTCATCCAGAAGAAGAGATCGTTCACTCCCAAACGACAAGTCGCTATCAAGGCCGAGATAGACAAACTATTGGCGGCCAATTTCATCCGAGAAGTAGACTACCCGGATTGGGTGTCTAATGTGGTGATGGTAAAGAAAACCAACGATAAGTGGTGAATCTACATAGATTTCACGAACCTGAACAAAGCCTGCCCAAAGGAAAGCTTCCCTTTGCCACAAATCGACCAGCTCGTCGGCACGATGTTAGGGCACAATTGCTAACTTTTATAGACGCATACTCAGGTTACAACTAAATCCTTATGCACAGGTCCGACTTGGAGAAAACGGCCTTCGTCACTAGGTAAGGATTGTACTGTTACAAAGTTATACCCTTCGGTCTAAAGAATGCTTAGGCAACCTACCAAAGATTGGTAAACAAAATCTTTTGGGACTAGATCGGTAGAAATATGGAAGCCTACGTGGACGATATGCTGGTAAAAAGCATTAGGGTCAGGAACCACGAAGCCGACCTGAAAGAAGCATTCGAAGTTCTTCGGCGCCATCAGATAAAGTTGAACCCCGCAAAGTGGGCCTTTGGGATCACTGGGAGGAAGTTTCTCGGCTTTATGGTAACCCAAAGGGGCATAGAGGAAAACCCTAAAAAAATAGAGGCCATCCTCTGCATGAGCCCACCCTGGACAATGAGGGATGTCCAACAACTTACTAGACGGATATCTGCTCTAAACTGATTCATGTTGAAATCCGCGAAAAAATGCCTCCTATTCTACAAGTTTAGAAAAACCAAGGGCTTCGTCTAGACTGAAGATTGTTAGAAGGCATTCAATGAACTGAAAGAGTATTTGGGCTTACCCCTTCTCCTTACCAAGCCTGTCACCAGCAAAGAACTCTTCATGTACCTTTTAACCGGACATGAAATGGTGGCTTCTATTTTGATTTGAGAGGAGGCAGGTGTCCAGAGGCCAATATACTATATAAGCAAGATCCTCTATGATACGGAAACAAGGTACCTCCTTGTGGAAAAGATGGCGTATGCCCTCTTGGTCATAGCCCGCAAACTCCGATCATACTTTCAAGTGCACACGATCGTCCTCCTAACGGACCAACCTCTCCGACAAGTGCTCCACAAGCTGGATGTCTCTGAAAGGATGGTCAAATGGTCCATAGAACTCGGAGAGTTCGACATCTGGTACCATCCCTACAATGCTATCAAAGCCCAGACCCTAACTGACTTTATCGTGGAGACCACTCTCTGAAACCAGATGGATCCTACCCTGGCTCTCGACACGGTCGGACCAGCCCCTTAATAGACCCTCCACGTTGACGGATTTTCCAACAACGCCGAAAGCGATGCCGAGCTCATCCTGTGTAGCCCAGACGGTTTCACCGTTGAGTACGCCTTAAGATTCAGGTTTAGCACATCAAACAACGAAGCTGAGTATGAGGTGTTATTGGCCGGAATGATGCTAGCCAAAATACTATCTGTTGAGGCCCTAGACACTTATAGTGATTCACAGTTGGTGGTAAACTAGATCAATAGGGAATTTGAAGCCTGAAGAGAGAAGATCACCCGCTACTTGGAGAAAGCCAAATAACTCGTCATCAAGTTTAAAGTGTTTCGGATCAACCAGATCCCCCAGACAGAAAATTCAAAAGTCAATTTCCTAACTCGACTCGCCTCCTCTCGACAACCTAAATCCACGCGGGCAATCTACCTTGAAACACTCACTGTACCAAGTATCGAAGAGACAACCGTAGTACCTGTGACTGCATCTCATATGCTTGGTTCAAGGTCTCGAAGACTGAGTATACTGAGCTCTCATATGCTCGGCTTAAAATCTACATGACCAAACATATTGACTGCTTCTTATATGCTCGACTCAAAGTCTCCAAGACCAAGCATATTGACTGCTTCTCATATACTCAGCTCAAAATCTCATCTACCAAGCATATTTACTGTTTCACATACGCTGGGCTCAAAGTCTCCAAGACCGAGCATATTGATTGTTGCTCTTATACTCAGCTTAAAATCACCATGACCCAGCATATTGACTGCTTCTTATATGCTCAGCTCAAAGTCTCCATAACCGAGCATATTGACTGTTTTTCATATGCTCGGCTCAAAGACTCCATGACGGAGCATATTGACTACTGCTCATATGCTCGGCTCAAAATCTCCATGACCAAGCATATTGACTGTTTCTTACATGCTCGGCTCAAAGTCTCCATGATCGAGCATATTGACTGCTTCTCATATGCTCGGCTCAAAGTCTCAATGATAGAGCATATTGATTACTGCTCATATGCTCGGCTCAAAGTCTCTATGACCGAGCATATTGACTATTGTTCATACGCTCGGCTCAAAGTCTTCATGACCGAGCATATTGACTGCTGCTCATACGCATGGCTCAAAGTCTCCATGACCGAGCATATTGACTGCTTCTCATATGCTCGGCTCAAAGTCTCCATGACCGAGTATATTGACTGCTTCTCATATGCTCGAATCAAAGTTTTTAAGATTGAGCATATTGAATGCTTCTCATATGCTCGGCTCAAAATCTCCATGGCCGAGCATAATAACTACTGCTCATATACTCGACTCAAAATCTCCACGACCGAGCATATTGACTATATCTCATATGCTTGGCTCAAAGTCTCAAAGACCGAGCATATTGACTACTGCTCATATGTTCGACTAAAAATCTCCATGACCGAGCATATTGACAGCTTCTTATATGCTCGACTCAAAATCTCCATAACTGTGCATATTGACTGCTGCTCATATGCTTGGATCAAAGTCTTTAAGACCAAACATATTGACTGCTTCTCATATGCTTGGCTCAAAATCTCCATGACCGAGCATATTGACTACTTCTCATATGCTCGGCTCAAAGTCTCTAAGACTGAGCATATTGACTGCTTCACATATACTTGGCTCAAAATCTCCACAACCGAACATATTGACTGCTTCTCATATGCTCGGCTCAAAGTGTCCAAGACCGAGCATATTGACTACTGCTCATATACTCCGCTCAAAATCTCCATTACTGAGCATATTGATTAGTTCTCATACACTCGGCTCAAAATCCCCATGACCGTGCATATTAATTTCTTCTCGTATGCTCGGTTCAAAGTCTCTAAAACTAAGCATATTTGCTCATTCTCATATGCTCAGCTCAAAATCTCCATGACCGAGCATATTAACTGCTTCTTATATGCTCGGCTTAAAGTCTCCAAGACCGAGCATATTGACTGTTACTTATATGCTTGGCTCAAAATCTCCATGACTGAGTTTATTGACTGTTGCTTATATGCTCGACTCAAAATCTCCATGATCGAGCATATTGACTGCTTCTCATATGCTTGGCTCAAAGTCTCCAAAACCGAGCATATTGTTGCTTCTCATATACTTTGCTCCAAATCTTAATGACCGAGTATATTGACTGCTTCTCATATGCTCGGCTCAAAGTCTTCAAGACCAAGTATATTGACTACTGCACATATGTTCAGCTTAATATGTCCATGACCGAGCATATTAACTACTTCTCATATGCTCGGCTAAAAATCTCTATGACCGTGCATATTTATTTTTGCTCATATGCTCGGCTCAAAATCTCTAAGACTAAGTATATTGACTGCTTCTCATATGCTCGGCTTGAAATTTTCATGGCCCATCATATTGACTACTGCTCATATACTCGGCTAAAAAACTCCATGACCGAGCATATTGACTACTGCTCATATGCTCGGTTCAAAATCTCCAAGACCGAACATATTGATTGTTTCTCATATGCTTAGCTCAAAATCTCAATGACCGAGCATATTGACAGCTTCTTATATGCTTGGCTGAAGGTCTCCAAGATCGAGTATTTTGACTGCTTCTCATACGATCAGTTCAAAATCTCCATGACTGAGCATATTGACTGCTTTTAATATGCTCGGCTCAAAGTCTCCATGACCAAACATATTGACTGCTTCTCATATGCTTGACTCAAAGTGTCCAAGACTGATCATATTAACTACTGCTCATATGCTAGGCTCAAAATCTCCATGACCGAGCATATTGATTACTTCTCATATACTCGGCTCAAAATCCCCATTACCGTGAATATTAACTGCTACTCATATGCTCGGCTCAAAGTCTCTAAAACCGAGCATATTTGTTCATTCTCATATGCTCAGCTCAAAATCTGCATGACCGAGCATATTGACTGTTTCTCATATGCTCGGCTCAAAGTCTCCAAGACCGAGCATATTGATTGTTACTCATTTGCTCGGCTCAAAATCTTCATGACCGAGCATATTGACTGCTGCTCAAATGCTCAACTCAAAAACTCCATGATCGAGCATATTGATTTCTTCTTATATACTCGGCTTAAAATCTCTATGACCGAGCATATTGACTACTTCTCATATGCTTGGCTCAAAGTCTCCAAAACCAACCATATTGACTGCTTCTCATATGCTCGGCTCAACATCTCTAAGACCAAACATATTTTTGCTTCTCATATACTTGGCTCAAAATCTTCATGATCGAGAATATTGACTGCTTCTCATATGCTCGACTCAAAATCTCTATATCCGAGCATATTGACTACTTCTCATATGCTCGGCTCAAGGTCTCCAAGACCGAGCATATTGACTACTGCACATATGCTTGACTCAATATGTCCATAACCGAGCATATTAACTACTTCTCATATGCTCGATTGAAAATCTCTATGACCGTGCATATTTACTACTACTCATATGCTCGGCTCAAAGTCTCTAGGACTGAGCATATTAACTGCTTCTCATATGCTCGGCTTAAAATCTCGATGGCCCATCATATTGATTATTGCTCATATACTAGGCTCAAAATCTTCATGACCAAGCATATTGACTACTGCTCATATACTCGGCTCTAAATCTCCATGACGGAGCATGTTGACTGCTGCTCATATGCTCGGCTCAAAGTCTCTAAGACCGAGTATATTGATTGTTTCTCATATGCACAGCTCAAAATATCAATGACCGAGCATATTAACTGCTTCTCATATGCTCAGTTGAAAGTCTCTATGATCGAGCATTTTGACTACTTCTCATATAATCGGTTCAAAATCTCCATAACCGAGCATATTGACTGTTTCTCATATGCTCGGCTCGAAGTCTCCAAGACAGAGCATATTGACTACTGCACATATACTCGGGTCAAACTCTCTAAGACCGAGCATATTGACTGCTTCTTATATGCTCAACTCAAAATCTCAATTTCTGAGCAGATTGACTGCTTTTTATATGCTTGACTCAAAATCTTATTGATCGAGCATATTGATTACTTCTGATATGCTCAGCTCAAAATCTCTATGACCGAGTATATTGACTGCTTCTCGTATACTCGGCTCAAAATCTCCATGGCCGAGCATATTGACTACTGCTCATATGTTCGGCTCAAAATCTCCATGACCGAGCATATTGATTGCTTCTCGTATGCTCGGCTCAAAATCCCCATGGCCGAGCATATTGATTGCTTCTCGTATGTTCGACTCAAAATCTCCATAACCGAGCATGTTGACTGCTTCTCATATGCTAGGCTGAAAGTCTCCAAGATCGAGCATTTTGACTACTTCTAGTATGCTCAGCTCAAAATCTCCATGACCGAGCATATTGACTACTTCTCATATGCTCGGCTCAAAGTCTTTAAAACCGAGCATATTGACTGCTGCTCGTATACCCGGCTCAAAGTCTCCAAAACTGAGCATATTGACTGCTTCTCATATGCTTGGCTCAATATCTCTATAACCGAGCATATTGACTGCTTCTAATATGCTCGACTCAAAGTCTCCAAGACTGAGCATATTGGCTACTGCTCATATACTAGGCTCAAAGTCTCCAAGACCGAGTGCTCAACTCAAAATCTCAATGACCGAGCAGATTGACTGCTTCTAATATGCTCGGCTCAAAATCTTAATGATTGAGCATATTGACTGCTTCTCATATGCTCGTCTTAAAATCTCCATGACCGAGCATATTAATTGCTGCTAATATACCTGGCTCAAAGTCTCCAAAACCGAGCATATTGACTACTTCTCATATGCTTGGCTAAATATCTCTATAACTGAGCATATTGACTGCTTCTAATATGCTCGAATCAAAGTCTCCAAGACTGAGCATATTGACTACTGCTCATATACTCGACTCAAAGTCTCCAAGACCGAGCATATTGGCTGCTTCTCATATGCTCAACTCAAAATCTCAATGATCGAGCATATTGACTGCTTCTCATATGCTCGGCTTAAAATTTCCATGACCGAGCATATTGACTGCTTCTTATATTCTCGGCTCAAAATCTTCAAGATCGAACATATTGACTGTTGCTCATATGCTCGGCTCAAAATCTCCAAAACCGAGTATATTGACTGCTTCTCATATGCTCGGCTCAAAGTCTCCAAGACCGAGCATATGGACTTCTGCTCATATACTCGACTTAAAGTCTCCAAGACCGAGCATATTGACTGCTTCTCATATGCTCGGCTCAAAATCTCAATGACCGAACATATTGACTGCTTCTGATATGCTCGGCTCAAAGTCTCCAAGACTGAACATATTGACTGCTACTCATATGCTCGGCTCAAAGTCTCCGAGACTGAGTATATTGCTGCTTCTCATATGCTCAGCTCAAAATCTCCATGACCGAGCATATTGACTGCTTTTCATTTGCTCGGCTCAAAATCTCCATGATCGAGCATATTGACTGTTGCTCATATGCTCGGCTTAAAATCTCTGTGACCGAGCATATTGATTGTTGCTCATATACTTGGCTCAATATCTCCAAGACTGAGCGTTTTGACTGCTACTCATGTGCACTGGCCAATGTCACCAAGGTCGAGCATATTGACTACTACTCATGCCCTCGAGCCAATGCCTCCAAGGCCAAGCAGATTGATTGCCCCTTGGCTCTAAGACCGAACCCTACAATACTTCCTTGAAGCACATAAATGTACTTAAAGAGGTGGGGGGCCTTTGATACAGCCCAAAAACATGCACCCAATAAAGACGCGACACGTGGTTAGCCTCAGACCAAAACAGCAAGGCGACACGCGGACAACCCTGGTCCAAACAACAAGATAACGCGTCTAGGCCTACGAATGCAAATCCAGGAATACTTCCTTGAAAAGGCCCATTGTTGTCCCTGGACACCCCTGTCTAGGCCTACAAATGCAAATCCAGGAATAATAAATCCTCCTTGGACGCACAACCATGCCCACTTGCAAAGGAGCAAAATCTCCGAGATCTCCCTGTCCTTAGTACGTGGGCCGCTTCGCCTCTGACAAGACCCGCTGCTATCTTTGGACACCCTTATCCAGGCCTACAAATGCAAATACAAGAATAATAAATATTCCTTGGAGGCCCAACAATGCCCACTTACAGAGGAGCAAGATCTTCGGGATCTCCCTGTCCTTAGCACGTAGGCCGTCTCGCCTTTGACAAAGCTATTGACAAGACCCGCTGCTCAGGCCTACAAACACAAATCCAGGAATAATAAATCTTCCTTGGACGCCCAGCTATGCCCACTTGCAGAGGAGCAGGATCTTAGGGATCTCCCTGTCCTTAGCACGTAGGCCGTCTCACCCCTGAAGCACATTTTACATTTTACATACTAAAAGTACCACCATGCTCACTTGTAGAGGAGCATGATCTTAGGTATGCATATCCAAAGAGGGATCTAACACATTTTATATCCTAAAAGTACCACCATCTCCACTCTTTTAAAAACTCGCACTAACAAAGGCATCAGAGCTTCTTCGAGGGAATCCTCTCTCCCCCCGATGACTCTTTAGCATACCTCGTCTTCCCTGTACAAGTCCCCACAAAACCGGCTTCCAACTCAGTAGTACAGTTTTGGCAGCAACAGTAATGTTCTGGGAATAATTCCAGAACTAAATGGAAATTTATGGCACTACAAGATAAATAACATCCACTGGTGCTTTGCCGCAATGTGAACATATCGACACTTTTAAGCGCTAGTATATACAAAAACTCATTTTATATTGCGGCGCTTGTAAGGGCCGAAATATGAGTACTTACTACGCTATAGTAGCGTTTTGAAGCGCCGAAATAAACAATTATAAAATCTATCATATAGCGGCGCTTTTAAGTATCACTATGTGGCCCTGTCATGTATCGGTGTTTTTAAACGCCACTATATATCCGCGTCATATATTGGCGCTATGAAGCGCTGAAATCGGACTTAAAAACCCGAGTATATTGTCTTTCGCACTTAATTATTCAAAGGACAAAAGTAAGAAAATACTGTACCTTCTTCTTCGTCAATCATCGTGCTTTTCTTCTTCTTCGTCAAGCCGCACACGATTCGTTCGAATCTTGTATGTAAGCTCCTAATCTCTATATCTCTAATAGTTTTTAGTTAATTTGTACACTTTAAGTATTTTTATATGGTTTCATTGATTTGTTTGGTTTTGGGAAAAATTGAGGGAAATTTTGGTGTTTATTGTTGTTTTTATACGAAATTCGAAGGACTGGATGATTTCTTCAAAACAACAAGCAGTTGTGTTTTAATTATTCAAATTTTTGATAATTTTACCGTGTAAAGGAAAAAGTAAAAGAAGAAACTGTGAATGCAGTACGAGAGAGTGAAAGGCCTGGAGAAGTTTGAGACTTTTAAGCTCCTAGTTGTCAATATTTTAGAGCTGATCTGCAATTTGGAGAGCGTAAACTAAACTGTGTGCTATTTGGCCATTGGAAATATTGCTTCATCCTTTCATATATCAGCAAATTTTTTCCCCAGTAATCACTCATTGCAATGGTTTTCATGCAATCTTCTTTTTCCTGTAATAATGAAAAGACAGAATTCTGCTTTGATGTTTGACACAATTTTGAGTTATTGACTTCGATTTACTACCATGAAAGGAAGCCACCTCTACAGTTCTCAAAACAGTACTGTAGATTATTTACTGTAGAAAATTACTAGCCCAAGAATCAGTAGCATTATTAAAGTTCAAGAACCATTGCTTTTGAATACTATATTGTATTATCTTTTCCTAAGATACTGAGAACCAAAGGCTGAAACAGAGAACCATCTTCTAGGCTCACCATATAAGTTATTTGGTTGAAATCTGGCTGGTTTGACTCTACATAGATCTAAATTCTAAAGATGGTGTACATCAACATGAACTTAATAGTGATAACAAAAAATGGTGATGCTGATGCAATTATGGCATTAATAAAATGGGCATATAGTTTCAAAAAGGGGGGCGGTATCATGCAATTTAGGTCCATCATGCTTATCATATATGTTTTTTTTTTTTTTTTTGGCAAAAGCCTCCTTGAGAATCTTACATTACGTCTTGAATCCCCAAACTATCACCTCAGCATTCCACAACTTGAATGCCCCTTCATTCAAATGCCGTACTAGAAGTCTAGAACCATGAGTTGACAAATGATATCTATTATAAGCACAGGTACCCTTCTTCTAGTTGGACATTTTCCATAATTCCAACCAATTCATTTTTCAGTGACAGCCTGCAACTTGTCCTACACCATTTTTTGTGAACTCTATGTATATTGAATTGTTTGGTTATAACTTTTTAAGTTTGTTTTGTAATGAAGTGATTCTATTGGTTATCATAGCTTTGTCCATTTCAATCACAACAAAGTATAAGAGTTGTTTTTGGCTTCTTTCAATTCCAGTCTTTTAAAACTTCTACGATTTTATCACCCCAATGCCCCAAACATGAGGTTCAGTCTATTTTTGTTATTTATTTATTTATTTTTTAAACTTTGGATCACTCTTCTTAATTTACTTTAGATGGGAAACTGGAGATGACTCCCAAAATAATTGATGAGTCTTATTTTCAATTATAGATGGGTGCATGAATTTGATGAGTGACAATAATATTTTGATTGTTTTCCTTTGCTGAAGAAATGATTGTGTTTTTCATTTGTTTAACTTGTTATGCTTGGAACTAACAGCTAGGTTGATAATCCTTTTTGTCTATTACTTGTGAGGGCATAGACTATAACTAATTAGCATTTTAATTTTCCTTTAAAAATAGAACAATGCGAATTAAAGGGCAAACAAAGAGAACAAAGGTCGGTGAAGATAGGGCACTGCATGGTATACTAGATTAAAAGAATGATAGAATTAAAAAGAAAGATAAAATAAATTTTTTTTTATAAAATAGTGATATAAGATTACTTTTATCTTTATTTTTTATATCAAATATAGAATTAAATTAAATCATTTCACATCATCGTTCTCTTCATCCTACTTTTTTCTAAAACCTGCATGTATATTATAGGCTAGTATAAAAAGCTGAATATCTATTATAAGCTCATAAAACATTTTGAAGAAGATTTACGTACCCATTTACAAAGGGTAGTTTATTTACAGCCATCATATAAATTAGCAAAATTAGAGTGCTTTCTTAGTTAACATACGTCTTATTTTTCTTAAATGGAACTAGTTCAAGGCCTACATCCAGCACGTGGGCTAATAAAATTGCTCAATAACTACTTAATACAAGGAAACATAGAGCAGAACATGCACAAACAATCAGTTTAGGTTATAGAGTTGTGCATCCTAATTTGCTAACCAAATCAATTTCTTTTCTTCTTAATGAACATGCCCTAATAGATTGTTTTCTAATTCTACATTATCTGTATCTTCCTAACTGTACTCTACTAGATTTACAGCGTGATCTTGCCCTTTTTAATCATGATCTTAATCTTGTTCAACTGTTCTGTCCTTGATTATGGAGTTGCCTTAACTTTCCTGCAGCTTGTTTTATAATTTGCTCACATTCCTACTCTATTTAAACTTCGCACAGGTACGCAGACCACTCTCTCAATTTTTTCATTGATTTTTGTGTTGGCTAATTTTTTATACATATTGGGATTTTAATCTGTTCATGATCCCCCTAATGGTATTCGTGAGCTACTCCTAAATGATGAAATAGGAGTTCAGTGGCCTAGATTGTGCCGGTCTTAGTTTTTGTTTCTGTTTTCTCCTTCATAGCAAAATAAAGAAGTCTGCCTGAATATTAAACAATATCTATCAATGTACCTGCATAACCAGTATTATTGGCATAACAACAATATCAATGATCTTTGTATAAGTTGGAATATTCAACAATATATTCATGGATAGGTTTGTACATTAAATGGGCTAAATATATCTCATGGTGGAATGTAACTCTTCACTCGTCATAGTCAATACTTGGGCTAGGACTAGAACTGGGAGAAGCTTGCAGTTTACTTGTGAGGTCTTAAATCTGTCTGTGCACCATAAGGAAGGATGAGTGGCTACTGCTAGCTATATGAGAACTACCTTAGAGAACATGTATAGAAATCTTTATTCTCATAGATGGTTTTATTTCTTTGAAAGGGCCTATGCATTGCTTTGTAATTTAATGTAAAGAAGGGTACTGAAATAATTGTGTAAATTAGCACTGGATAATTGAGACAAAGATTCATCATCAGATCATGTTTACTTAACAAACCTAAAAAGTAAAATTTAAAAAGATTCATTTCACAGTATTGATCCCATTCAAAAAAGAAACTAAAAGGCCTAATATGTTAATGATCTTAACCTTCAACTACTGTGTCAGGTAATTTAACCCATAAGAATTTCAACCCAGTAACCTTTGCTTGGCAGCCCAAAACTTTCACCACTAGACAAAACAGTGGGAGACTATGACAATCACAAAAAAAATCTGGAAGGAAGTTTAATTTTAGCAAGTAACAACTTGATGTAGGACAGAAAATGAAGAAGTAGAAATAGATTTAAGGAGAAGTAAAATAGGAGGAATTTGGAGAGACAAGGGAAGTAGAATAGGAGGAATTTGGAGAGACAAGGGAAGATAAGAGGAGATAAACAGAAGAACGTGGAAAGAACTTAGAAGAAACAGAAAGAATAAAAAGAAATAATAGGGAGAATACAAAAACATAAAGGGAGAGGGAAAGAACCAGAGGAAGGAGAAGAGATATCAAACTCAATAGTTTATCCCATAGTCATGGTCTAATTAAAAACCCCAATAAAGGTGCTTTTACATACACATAATTAATAACTAAATAAGTACCTGTGCAGGGGCTGCACACTGCACCTATGAAGGGGTTGCTGCACAACAGCACCTATGCAGGGGTTGCTGCACAGCAACACCTGTGGAGGGGCGGCTGGAGCTGCGCTCGTCCAGGGGTTGGAGCTGTGCACACACCTGTCCAGCATCCGTCCAGGGGCTGCGCACAACGTCTATCCAACACTCGTCTTGTGATTATATCAATTTGTTGTTCTCTATTTCATTTCATCCACTTATTAATCAATTCTAAGTTTGTGATTATGCCTTCTCTTGCCTAAAATCGTCTTATGAATACTTTATTAATATTTTTTAAGCGAAGTCTATTAGTGTCATCTTAAAATAGATAAAAGTTGGATAAATAAACCGAGGTCGAGTAAAGCTTATATGGATGGTGTTGCAAACTTCATTATATTTACGTGTCGGAAAGATTGTGGTAGTGGTAGTATTGTTTGTCCTTGTCGGAGATATGGTAATTGTTCTTCATTCGAACCAGAAGTTGTTCATGAGCATTTATTGTATAATGGGTTTAGTCCAGGTTACACCGAGTGGGTTTTCATGGTGAGAAAGTCTCTTGTATACACCACTCTCCCTTTAGTTTAGAACCCACTAGTGTTCTAATTGGCTTCATGGGACGAGATGACATGTTGGGTTTGCTCCGAGGTACCTTCGAGGTTACTTATGCAAACCAAAACAATGAACCATTAAGTGAAGGAATCGAAGTGGAATCTTTAAATGAGCATAGTGAAGAGCAACAGGCCCATCGATTGTTTGAGGTCAATAATTGTGGTGAGTCTTACATGTCGAACATCCAGTTCATTCTTCTATTGATGAGATGACTCAGTATCGCAATTTGATGAAAGATTATGATCATGAACTTTATCCGGGTGAAGTTATCTTTTATGTTATACCTACTACACATCAAATGTTTGAATGGGTGGTCTCATAAATCCCTTACTATGTTGCTTGAGTTTATCAACATGGCATTTCGATGTGTGCTCCAATGCCATCAAATTATTATAAAGCCCTTAAGATTATCAAAGGATTGGGTCTTAGCTATGAGAAGATTTATGTTTGTCTTAATGACTGCATATTAGATTGGGGTGAGCATGTGAATGATGAATTTTATCATGTGTGTGGTGTGTCACGGTGGGTTAAAAACAATGATGATGAGGAGGATCCATTAAATGAGAGGGATGCTCCATCTAAAAAGAAAAAACCAACTAAAGTATTGCGTTATTTTCCTCTAATATCAAAATTGAAGAGGATATGTATATATATATATATATCATCTAAAATGGCATCCTTGATGAGATGACATGATAAAGAGCGAAGAAAGGATGAAATTTTAAGACAACCGACGGATTGATTAGCTTGGAAAGAATTTGATTCTTTGTATCCCGATTTTGCAGCTGATTCTCATAGTGTTAGGCTTGGCCTAGCTAGTGACGGGTTCAATCCCTTTTGAACAATGAGTTTTACTTATAGCACATGGCCCGTTCTTTTGGTCCCATATAACTTCATGAAGCAAACCTCGTTCATCCTTTCAATGGTGATTCTTGGTGAAAAAGCCTCGATAATGTTATTGATATCTTTTTGCAGCCTTTACTAGATGAGTTGAAACAATTATGGGATGGTGTTGATGCATTTGATACGTCCACCAATCAAAGCTTTAAGTTATGCACTTCTCTTCTTTGGACCATTAATAATTTTCCTACATATGCGAACTTATCTGGTTGAACCACCAAGGGGCATGTTGCTTTTCCCTGTTGTGGGGACTCTATACATTCTATATAGTTAAAGTATAAAGGAAAGTTTTACTGTATGGGTCATTGTCGATGGTTAAAAGAAAACCATCATTTTCGGTTTCCAAAGGATCAGTTTGATGGCACCATAGAATTGGGATATGCTCATATTCAACTGTTTGAACACAATGTTTTAAGTCAACTAGAGGGTGGAAACTACATCTATGGTAAAACCTCGAAGCCTTCTAAGAAGAGGGTAAGAGAGGATGTTGGTACCTCTACGAGGCAAGTACTAGTGGATGAAGTTGATAATCTTTTTGAAGCTGTATATAATTTCCTAGAAAATTCTGATAAGGAGGATCTTCTAATGGATGAGGGAATTGTACAAACTTTGTGGAAAAAAAGAAGAATTTTTTTGAGTTACCTTATTAGAAAAACAATTTTCTTCATCATAATCTCAGTGCGATGCATATAGAGAAGAATGTATGTGATAATTTGATTGGAACAATATTGAATATAGATGGTAAGACTAAAGATAAAAATAAAAAAGGCACATTGTGATCTTAAAGAAATTGGTATTAGAAAAGACCTCCACTCCATCTAGTTGTTCATCCTAATGGAAAAGATCACTTGCCTCTAGCATGCTACACTATGTCTACAAAAGAGAAGGGTAATTTCTTGACAGTTTTTGGCAATTCTCAAAGTTTCTGATGGGTATACATCAAACATCTCAAGACATATCAACCTAAGGGAGTGTAAGCTGTCAAACTTAAAGAGTCACAATGGTCATATATTAATGCAAGAAATTATTCGTATTGCCTTGAGAGCATCTTTGCCTAGACATGTTGTAGCAGTTGTTTCTAAGTTATCGTCATTTTTCAAAGTTTTATGCTCTAAAGCCCTTGATCCCAAGGAGCTTAACATATTGGAGTTGTATGTTGCATTGACACTTTGCCATTTGGAGAAAATATTCCCCTGGTTTCTTTACAATTATGGCTCATTTAATCATTCACTTAGCCTCAGAGGCTAGACTTAGTGGTCTCGTACACTACAGGTGGATGTATCCTGTTGAGAGGTTAGATGTTCAAATATCATTTGTAAATACTTAATTTTTATTTTAATGACTACTAAATTTATCTTTTAATTTTTTGGCTTTGCAAGGTATTTAATGCGCTTGAAATCTTATGTACGTAGTAAAAGTCAACCCGATGGGTCAATTGTTTAAAGGTACAATAGAGAAGATTGTCTAACATATTGCTCACAATACTTCAAAGGTGTAGAGACAAAATTCAACCACCCTAAAGGAACAATGATAATGTCAGTTATCTAGATGAGTACATATTTTCCTCTGGTGGACGGATTATAGGAAAGATTGTAAGTGTTGAGCTTAATGAAATGTCATTGGCTCAAGTACATCGTTATGTTTGCTCCATAATGATAAACTTTCTCACTTTCGTAGGTTAGTATCAATAAAGGACATTAGTGATGTGGTTAAATTTAGTAGTTATGTTTTGTTATCCCTATGAGGGCTAACAGTTTGATAGTATCGATTTTTGCAGCGAATTTTTGGCTGCTCAATAACTAAACAATGGCTCCAATCGACCAATACAAAGTCTTGAACATAAGTGGTTGGTTGAGAAATTTCCTTCTTAGCTTATGAGACAGGTTAGGCATAATATCAATTGTCTTTCGATGGTATAAGTGTGTTCTATAAAACACTGACAGTTGTTGTCTCATATTAATTGTTTGAATATGGTTAGGTGCCATCAATGGTTGATAACAATTATTTAGATGAAATAATTGCCTTTACTCGAGGTCCTAATAATATTGCTAGGAAATTTAATGGATTCATCATCAATGGATTTAAATTCCACAAAAAAGGAGCGTGGGAAGTTTAGACGATCTCAAAATTCTAGAGTTATTATGGAAGCGGAGGATCAAATGTACTTTGGTGTGCTCAAAGATATCATCGAGTTGGATTACTATAGGGCGTTTAAGATTGTGTTGTTTCATTATGATTGGGTGGATATTAATTCACCAATGGGTTTGAAGAAAAATTTAAGTGGGTGCGTTCTCGTGAAGTTCTCGAGGTTCATACACACTGGTCAGTTATTGAAGGATGACCCATTCGTTATTTTATTTCAAGCGAAACAAGTGTTTTATGTGCAAGACCCAACAAGAAAGAAATAGTATCATGTTGTGATCACAAAGCCAAGGGACCTATATGATATGGGGGAAAATGCAAGAAGAGGATGATGATATTTACAATCAGTGCATGTCTTCTAATGTAGTAGTAGACAATCAATTAGATTGTATCTCAAATTGGGCTAGGATGGACATTGATGAAGGTACCAATCTTTAATGTATTGATGTATTTTTTTTTTAAAAAATTCAAGGATGAAATGATGTAAAACATTAGTTCAAAAAAAAAAAAAATCTAATCCACGCTAGCTTTCACGATAGTTGTTAAATGTTATGTCCATAGCATTCTTGTTAAGTATTGTCATATCAAAAAGGCTCACATATCTGTTTTCATCAGTTTCTACTTGAACAATGATTTTCATTTCCATCCCTGTTTTGCATGACTGTTGCTTGATGTACCAAGTTTCTCACATCTATATTTTTCCTATTTTGATGACATTCTTGTGGTACAGGTCTGAGCTAGGTGCTTTATAGAGATTTCACAAGACTCACTGCAAGCACATACACTTTTTAATTTTGTATTCAGTTCTTTACATGTATCTTCCTATATCGATTAGAATTCTTATTGGATAAAATGTCAAATTGGCACATCCACTTGTTGCACACTATCTTCCTATATTGTGCAAGGGCTACTGTACTTGTGCTTATATATAAAATATCCTGAAACTTGTTTTATTTATAAAATGTCTCGATATTAAATCTTACAATTTTGACTTAATGCTTCATAACTTTTAAGGACTTCAAGAAATATATATATATATTTCAACAACATATTTAGGTCAAAACCTATTGCTCCCTCAGTCAAAGGTACTATGTCAAACCAATCTCCAGCTAGGTCTTCACAACATAAAGAAGATGTTGAACCTGAGCATTAGTATCAACTTGAAGATGATTTTGAATCTCAAACTGATTCTGAGCCCGAGCCAACAAGAACAGAAAGTCAAAACAATGATAATGAAAACTACGAGATAATTGGTAATTTTTGTATTATAAAACATTCTCTTTAAAACTAGTTTGATATCTCAGTGTTATTCTATTTATAAAATTTATGTTTTCAATGTATAGATTCTCAAGGGAGTGTGAGAAAGCAAACACGTGTCATGTGAACGTCACAAGTGTGGTCCTTGGAACATGGGGAGAAAATTGTGATCCACTTCAATGCACTTAATCAACCTATGAAAAAGGGTAAAAAATAGTAAGTAGTTGGTTGGGTAAAGTTGCAAAGAGAGGAAACCTTTGTCCACTTGGTTACATGAACTGGAAGAAGTTGCCTTCCAATTACAAAAAAGAAATTTTTTTTTATTGATTAGGGTAATTAACAATGACCAATTTGAGGTTTTTTTTTTTTGGTGGTGTTGTACATGCATATACTACTTAAGACAAAAAATACTTATTTGTACTATTTGTTTTCTTTCTTGTAGAAGAAGTTTCATTATCCTATGATGGGTACCGGCACGTCTGTGGAGTCGAACGTGACTCGTGGGAACAAACGAAATCTGTTTAAGATTAGGCTTCCAAAAGTGTACGTTTTGTTCTAATAAAGTTCAATATTTAGTAGTTTTTTAAAATAGTCGAGTAATGGACAAACCGAGGGTACCGACACGTTCGTGGAGTCGAACATAACTCGTGGGAACAAAGGGAATCCATTTCAAATCACTAGGCTTCCAAAAGTATGTATTTTGGTCTAATAAAGTTCAATTCTTAGCGGTTTTCATGGTGAAAATATAAAATAGTTGAGTAATGGACGAACTGGGGGTATCGGCATGTCCGTGTAGTCGAACGTGACTCGCGAGAACAAATAGAATCCGTTTAAGATTTTTAGTTCCGATATGGGTTAAATAGTACAAGTGTAAAACTTTTAACGGCTATTAATTTTCGCATTCATTAATTTATACATATATGTATTTAATATATATCTTATGCCTTTTGTTTTCTTCTATAGGTTCCCGTACCATCTGAGGATGATGTCGAGACCCAAGACGATGATGGCACCGACTTGGCACACTCGTGATTTGCTGTTTTGTGTGTATATATATATATATATGTTTTGAAATTTAATGCATGTGATACTTCTTGTGAAGAGGAAAAGAAAACCGTTGCATGACAATTGAAAGATTTAAGTGCCAAAAGGTACAACTTTTTTAAAATTGAAATAAAACGTAAACAGTTACAACACTTTAAGGTGCTTTAAGGAAAGCAATTGAAAGCTTGCTTTTAAATTGAAAAAACTGATGTTTTTAGTGCCAATGATTGCAACACTTTTTAAAGATGAAATAAATTGTAAACGACAAGAAATGGTTGTTGTAAATACTAAATTAATCAATAGATTGAAATTCTCCTATAAAGAACCTAGTGTTAGCAGATAGTCAGAATGAAGAAGAACGAAAAAAAAAACATTCTCATCTTCCAATTTCCTTTTTGCAAACGTTGTTGTAAATACTAAATTAATCAATAGATTGAAATTCTCCTATAAAGAACCTAGTGTTAGCAGTTAGTCAGAATGAAGAAGAACGAAAAAAAAAAACGTTCTCATCTTCCAATTTCCTTTTTGCAAACACTCTTCTTATTGTCTTTTCACTTGGGTTATTTCTCTATGAGTTCGAAGTTCTGTTTATGGGTGCATACAAACCAGTCTACCATTGTATACCGTTAGAGTCATTTCCACCATAATAGGGTGAAATCACTTCCAAAGGATAGTGGATTAATTTTTGTGCCTTAGGACTTTCTTTTCAATTTAACATATTTTGTATTTAATTTGGAGGTAATTTTTTATTACATTTTTGGTTAATTATTTGAGTACTTCATTATTATTTTTCCAACAGTCTTGAGAAGTGATTTTTGGTGCTCACTTAATTAACAATGGTTCCTTATAGAATAATAATGAGGCTCTTTATATATAAGAGAGTAAAAAGATTATTGTATGGGAAGAAAAAGAAAAAAATTGATATTATTTCATTGGATTAATTTTACTATGATTGGAATGAAAAAGAAAATGTGAAGTTGAAAGAAAAAAAAATGGAATATATATGTTTAAAAATTTGACCTCCTTAAATGACAGTAGTATATCACTTATATTTTGTTGGAGATAATTATAAGCATTTTACTATATCATGACCATTGAATTTTGAGAAAACTACCATTGGTGGAATTAATGGAATGAGAATTTATCTCTATGAGAAAATTTTTAATTTCTTATTTATATGGTTTTTGAAAGTATGCTTATAATGATGGCTTGTGTGTGGTGTTATTAAGATTATTGGTCTAGTTGGCTTGATGATGAAATATTACTTGGATTCTCTTTAATGTATGATGAGTTTCTTGTCCTTAAATTTGTTATTTTGGATTCTCAGTATAAGTTATCACAATAAGCCTAACTACTTTCAATTTTTGTGGATCCTCATTTGTTTTAAATGAAATTTAGTTCATAGCTTCTAGGTCAAGCTATTTTACCAATTCTGTTTGGATTTGGAAGATTATGTAAACCTCATAATATAGAAAAATGTGTTTGGGGGGGGGGGGGGGGGGTGTCATGAAAAAGCTTATTGAATTTATTGAGAAAATAACATGGAGGATTTAATGAGAAAAATGAGTTAATGAGAAACTCATAAATGTAATTAAAAGAAAAATATGAGGTTGTAAACATATTTTTTGATAAATGAAAAAAAAAATGAGACATGTCACATTAATTCTTGGAACTCAATTTGAGAAATTATTTGTTTAAGGAAAAATTTTAGCATGTGTAGCATAGACTTTTCTATTACCAAGTGTGTCTAAGTTAATGATATTCTTTTGTGCATTGAGAGTACAAGTGGGTTCTTAAATTAATATCCCATGATTTTTTCATCGAGGAGTATCATATATAATTTTGACCTATTGATCAAGAAGCTTTGTAATAATGTGATTTGCTTAGTAAGAGACATCGTTATGATACAATCTAGCTTGTTGAGGGGTGTTATAAAATCATGTAATATTAAATTGTGATAGCAATAATGTTGGATCTAGTTGTGAATGTATTCTATGCAGGTGGAAATTTGAGAATAAAATATCCACAAATGGCAGAACATATGAGTTCAGATTGAGCTAGTGAAAAAGTAGGTTGGTACGATGGAAAATGTGAGATTTACTAGCTACTATAAACTCATAGATTAAAACACTGATAATTAAAATATTTGGGGTTCTATAACACTTAATTATATGTTTATTGATATGCATATTGGTATAACATATATTAATTGGTGTACTAGAGGGTTAGAATAATGCGAGTTAATTAAAGTCAAAGAGCGGCTATATGTTTACTTTAGCAGGTGGCATCATTTTTTGGAAATCATCCAAGCAATCTATCATTGAAAGGTCCACCATAGAATATGAGTTTATTACCTTGAAGAAGGTTATGTCTGAAGTTGAATGGCTAAGACAATTATTTATGAATATTACTATAGGATACGTGTAGAGAACCACTCACCTCGAATCCATAAGAAACTAGACTTGGTATGTTAAGGTAGTAGTCCCCTCGTCTATCCCCCACTACCCATACGATATATAGATTCTAAAATAAGAACTAAGCCTACATCTCTCTAATGCCATGATGCATGTACGCATAAATGCAAGTGTGCAAGATTCAAGCTATCGAAAACACCCTAACTCACATATTATTACTAGGATGTATAGTAGGGAAAATTACAAGCTCAGAACAAGCTCAGAGAATTGTTCTGAATGAATCTAGGTATATCTATTTAAAATTTCTTTACCAAGTAAAATGTCTTACCAATATCTCTCTTTTTAAAATAATATAATATAATTTATTCTTTAAATTTTACTAAAATTTCGACAAAGTCTTCTTTCTTTTTGGAAATTTTCCAATATTAAAGAGACCTATAAGACACACACTAGCCCAACGAACTCAATCCAATATAGTTGAAATCCATCTTCCATCATCATATCCTTAACGATACAAAATAAAACACTACTGCTTCAAACTCTCCACTCGAAAATCTAAACTATAATATCAAATCATTTATAAGAATTATTTATATTTAGTGAATCTTAAGCTAATTATGTTATTCAAGGACTAGAACTAAGGTAGGATGCATTTGTGGTAAAGAGTACTAAAAATTATTTTTCTTTAACAATAATAATAATATATGTGCTAATGATCTTATGACATGCACACTTGTTTCAGTTTATAAAGTTCAAGATCCATAAAGCATGGGCAAAGAGAGAGACGGCTGCCAAATCTTCACCAGCCCTATGAATTAGTTAATAAGCCATTGTTCTTTTGTTTTTCTTTATTCTGGATGAATTTGTTTTGTATTAGATCAAATCCTGTTTAACTAAATCAAGTTGGGCCTCATAACATTCATTTTCCTGTCAACATCTTACGACAATCCTTATTAAATGATGATCCTCAATAATGGTTGACTTTCTTCTCTCAATATATATAAAGAGTTAAATTTAAAGAGATCCGTAACGGATCGTCCATTGAACAAATATACATTCGATAAAATGGTGCTGAACATCGATGATATATAGAGAAAAGTTATTTTAGATACTTTCATTACACAGATACCATAATTGTATGTCTAATGACTAAATCTGAACTAATGGTTTGAATTTTGGTTTAGAATGTGGTTCTTAGACTCTTAAATGTTTGATTTTAGTACAAATAAAATTTGTTAGATGGTTGGATTTGGAAAAGATATCATGATTTATTTGTAGTTTTCTGATCTTGATTTTTTGTATGGTCTTGGAATTTGCTAGGTCTTACGCTTGGTCTTGTAATTAGGACCTGCTGTCCTCACAAGAATTGGAAACTCCACCTTCTATTACAAAATTCCGTAGATGATAGTGGTTAATGAAGAGTACGTTAATTTAGACTACTTTCTTTTCAAAAATGTGGAATGTGTCTCAGAAGATTGGATCTATTCAAGCTTAAAATTGTATCAGCGAAATTGTACATTGGGGGCTAAGTTAGACTGACAATTTTTGTTCTGATATGTACTGTATTTGCCCAGCTCCAGTGAAGTTAAGGAAATGCTATTAGATAAATAAATGGATCATCTGGAGTGAGAACAAATTGACTGGTTCCATTTTGTAGATATACAGAATGCATAAGTGGTTCCATATGTGGTGATTCATACATACAAGAATTTGTGATTCAAATTCTCATAAATGAGGGGGAAGGTATTACTGAAATTCTTTTAGAGATTTAAGCCACGATTGATGATCGGAACTCAACTAGATGGTGACAGTGATGATCTAATCATTGTCCGAATAAAATGGAGGCCTTAGGGAGAGAGAGACCATGTAATGGGAAAAGAAAAAGAGAAATAGACTTACCCACTCGAAAAATCCGACCTTGCACTACCGGAGAAGTGCGGATTTTTGCTAGAGGAGGCTGGTAGCGCAGTTAGGAGGAAGAAAGTGGAGGAAAGTAGAAAGGAGATGGGTGTAGAAAATAAGAAGATAGGAAAGAAATGGACATGTTTTAGGGCTGCTGCAGATTTAAATGGCTAAGAGGGATTGTTGCCAACGATTTCGGGGGAGCTGGTGGGGTTGCTCAGAGGTTTTGGGGAAGGGGTCATCGTATCGATTTAAGTTTCTAAATTAGTTTTAGTTTATTATATATATATATACCAAGTTCGGTTAAATTACTATATTTTGAATTAAATTGACAAGAAGAGCAAATTACTTCAATGCTTCATAGTTTACCTCTAAGTCTTGAGTTTGATTTTTCCCTTAGGCCCCATTAGTTACATATTTTTTGTCTCCTTCAATTTACTTTCTTTTCCTTTCTACTTTTTTTTATTTATTTATAAAATGATTAAATATTACCAAGAAAAATTAGCATAGATTAAAATGTATGCTTGAGATGTATTATGATAATGTTTGAGGAAGAGCTAAAATGCCCATAAAATCAAATAATTTTCTATATTGGGTAGAGTCCATTTTTAAAAATGTAACGATCCATCCAAATAGGCTTTACTAGGAATAGTACCATTGCTCTTTTGATCTGAACATCTCACTTTATGATGCACTCATACAAATTTACAATTTATAATAACAAACTCGTTGAATAGAAGGTTAAACTACACATACAACTTGCAAACCCAAACAATCTTACAATACAAAAGTTTATCAAAATTTTGAAACTTTGTAAAAGAAGCAAATAAAAGGGACACTTTCTCGTTACGACTAACTTATGCATTTGCTTTAGGACAACTAAACTATAACCTCGAATTTAATTCCCAACTGTTGGTATTTATCTAAGGATTAAACATGAGAAAAATTCAGCATCAGGTCAAGCTGTGCGCCCATTGATGAATGCCAAGCTTAGGACACTCGAGAGGAGGCTGAACTAGAAGGGGATGATGCAGCAAGTCAGAATGATTATCAGCTCACAAGGGACCGAGAAAGAAGGCTGGTCAGACCACCTTTGAGATATGGTTTTACGGCTGCGAATGCAGTAGCTCCTTAGACAGAAGGAGGGGCAGGGAACCAGAGACTTACATTGATGTCATGCGATGTAAGGATTCGTCAAGATGGAAGCTAGCTATGGAGGAAGAAATGGATTCTTTGAGGAAGAACAACACTTGGGAATTGGTGCACATTCCAGGAAACATAGAGTTGTGGATTGTAAGTGCACTTACAAGATCAAAGAAGGGAACCTTCTAGGGGATGAAGTCTGGAACAAGGCTAGGCTGGTGGCAAAGGGGTTCACGCAAAGAGATGGCATAGATTTCACAGAAACCTTCTCACCTGAACGCAAGGTGGATGAAGTGGTGATTATCCTCATCTATGTCGATGATATGCTATTGGTTGGGAACAGCAGGGAGAGGATAGGAAGGTTAACATCTCAACTCAGTGAGGAGTTCGAGAGGAAGGATTTTGGCCTTACACAAAAGATCCTTGGGATGAGAAGAATTCCGGAAAGGGAGAGAAACAGGTTAAAGGTTTCTCAGTCTTCCAACATAGAAAATGTGTTGTACAAGTTTTCTATGGAAGATGGTAAACCAGTGAAGATTCCCCTTGCTGGTCATTTCAAGTTCTCCAATGAACAAAGTCTTGGAATGGATGAGGAGAAGAAGGAAATGGAAAAGGTCCCTTACTCTAGTGCAGATGGATCAGTCATGGTCATGATGGTCAGCAATAGACCCGACATTTCTCAAGCAATTAGTGTTCTCAGCAGATTTGTGAGTAATCCCAAAAAAGAGTTTTGGCTTAGGATGAAGTGGTTGCTGAGGTACGTGAAGGCTCAATTGCAGCTGGTGGTAGCACTCTCAACAACCGGGGCAGAGCACATAGCGGCTACGGAAGCCATAAAGGAGGCTATGTGGTGCAAAGGGTTGTTGAAGGAGTGGAAGGTCCTAAAAGAGTAGGTGGTGGTGTCTTCGGATAGCCAAAGTGTGTGGCACTTGTGTAGGAACCCGGTGTTCCATGAGAGGACTAAGCATATGGATGTTCAGTACCATTTCATTTGGGAAAATGTTACGGAAGGATGCATTCATTTGGAGAAAGTCACAACGTAAGAAAATCCTGCAGATTTAGGCACCAAAGTTCTACCTCTAAACAAGTTAAATCATTGCCTTGAACTTCTTAGAATTGGAGTCGGTTGATATGGTGACTCAAGTTGAGTTTGGATACTGAGTTCTCTGCACATTGGATTCGGGTTTAATCGCTTAGACAAAGGTGGAGATTGTTGGTATTTATCTAAGGATTAAACAGGAGAAACATTCAGCATCAGGTCAAGTTGTGCGCCGCGGCCCAAGTGGTGTGCGCTGTGGCCACCAGCAAGGACGACTTCTTGGAGGAGGTGTGTGCCACGGCTCAGCCTCCCCCACGTAGCGGCACCTAGAAAGGATGACAACCTGGAGAAGTGCAGCCCTGTTTTGGACTGTGACGCCAGACACACTGATGCATTCATATTTTAACCTCTTGTAAGGTGCGTGAAGATTGATTAAAACGTGTAGGATCAATTAGACTCTTAGAGAGCCATGGGTCTTTGGTTCTTGAGATCTAAGGGTGGAGATTGATCTCCAAGATTGGATGAGGAAGTCATTGCCCTATATAAAGGGTCATCTAGGAGCCATTCAAGAGATGATGTGAGGTGAGCATCTAGGTGATGTGATTGTGCAGAACATGTGTGTGAAATAGAACACATGGTGTGTGAGAGTGCAAAGACACTAAACACAGGAGAGACTCATTCAAGAGAGGCTAGTTGTTTAGAGAGAGAGAGTAGTATAGATTGGGGATTCAAGGGCCTTGTAAATGGAATTTTCTTGGGGAAAATTCCAGGGAAACTCAAGTCCTTATCACTTTCTTTTCTCTTCTTTCGTTCTTCAAGAACGGTGTTAAGATCGAGATTAGCTCGTGTTCTTGAAGAGGTGTTGCTATAACTTGTAAGAACACATTGATTTAGTGTAGAGGGCTCGGAGGAGCTCACGGGGACGTAGGCACATTGCCCATGCTCGATAACAAATTCCTTGTGTTATTTCCTTTCTTTGATTTCTGTTTTTGTTATGACCATTACAAGTCATTCTAGACTTGGGTGTTTGGAAGATCATCACCTGGGCATCTTGAGGGTGGTTTCCCAATAGTGGTATCAAAGCTAGAAGAGATACCACCAACAGTGGTATCAGAGCTAGAAGAGATATCACCTACAGTGGTATCAGAGCCAAGGATTGGCGGGTATCGGAGCAAGAACAGGAGGTTATCGGAGCAAGACTCCAAGAATCAGAGGTCAACTTCTTGGGTGATTCAAAAACGGAGTAGAGATCTATATCTGATCGTGTTCTTGAGGTGATTCAAGAATGGAGTAGAGATCAATATCTGATCGTGTTCTTGAGATGATTCAAGAACAGAGTAGAGATCAAGATCTGATTTTGTTCTTGAGGGTGATTCAAGAACGGTATTGAGATCAATCTTAGATCGTGTTCTTGAGATTTAGAAGAAGTTGAAAGCAATTGTAGGTGCTGCATAAATATGAGATTTTCTCCGCAAGATGGGTTCAAACTTCATTGTTGAGAAGTTTGATGGAAAGGGAGACTTTGCCCTTTGGAAGCAAAAAATCAAGGTTGTTCTTATGCAACAAAAGGTGGACTTGGCGATTGGAGAAAATGAAGATTTTCTAACAAGTTTCATGGAGGTTCAGTGGAATGAGATGAAGAAGATGGCGTATATCACCATCTTTCTGCATATGTTGGATAATGTCACAAGGGAGTGCGGAGAGTCAAAAGATCTAGCTGTCATTTGGAAGAAACTAGATGAGTTGTTTCTTACTAGGACTCTCCCTAATAAGAGGTATCTTCTTAAATGAATCTTTGCTTTTAAAATGGATCCTAATAAAGAGTTGCAAGATAATCTTGATGCTAAGATGAGGAGTGCATCAAGTGGAAAAGGGTTGTTCGTTAAAGGAAGGCCAACAACTCGGTATGGCAGTAACATACATGGCTACTACCGGGACAGAAGTAGAGGAGAAAGCCATGGGAGAGGGTACAATAACATACATGGCTACTACTGGGATAGAGGTAGAGAAGAAACCCATGGGAGAGCGCACAGTAACATACATGGCTACTACCGAGACAGAAGTAGAGGAGAAAGCCATGGAAGAGAGCACTACAAACCGAGATTTGGAGGGAATAGATGCTTCTACTGCCATAAGGAGGGTCATTTCAAGAAAGATTGCAAGAAGATGATGAGGGATGAGGGAAGAAGCCATATCAAGAATGGAGAGGCTTCGGTTGCCAAGGAAGAACAACAAGATTATGATGTTCTTGTTGTGTGCTCAAGTGTGAGCAAGGGGCAAGAAGGCAGCGAGAAATTGATCTTGGATACCGGGTGCACTCATCATATGTGTCCTCACAGGGATTGGTTCAAGAATTTCAAAGAAACCGATGATGGAAAGGTTTTTCAGGGAATGATACTTCTTACCAAGCGAGGGGCACGGGATACATCTAGTTGAGACGAAATTTGATCTCATTGGGCTAGCTAGATTCCATAGGGTACACATACAAGGCAGAGGGAGGAAAGCTCAAGGTAACCAAGGGATCTTTGATAATGATCAAAGCAGAAATGAAGGATGGTCTCTATGAGATGATCAGAGACACGAAGATCAAGGGTTAAGCAGCAATCTTTATGGCTGAGATGGATAAGGCAGCCCTTTGACACAATCGCTTGGGACACATGAGCGAAAAGGGCCTGCAAGTTCTCAGTAAGGATGGTCTACTTGGTGGTGACAAAGTAGAGGAACTTGATTTTTGCGAATGTTGTGTTCTTGGGAAGCAACATCGGGTCAGCTTCAACACCGGAGTGCATAAGTCTTAGAGCATTCTTAACTACATTCATGCGGATCTTTCGGGACCAGCAAGAACACCAATATAGGGAGGTAATCGTTACTTTCTATCCTTAAGTGATGATTATTCAAGAAAGGTTTGGGTTTATTTGCTTAAGAATAAATCAGATGCTTTGAATAAGTTAGTGGTGTGGAAAAAGCTAGAGGAAACTCAAACGGGCAGGGTAGTTAAGGTGTTAAGAACCAATAATGGCTTAGAAGTTTTTAACAAGGAACATAATCAATTCTATAGGTTAAATGGGATTCTAAGACATAGAACGGTTGTGAAAACCCCTCAGCAAAGTGGAGTTGCTGAGAGGATGAATAAGACCCTTAGGGAAAATGTTAGGTGCATGTGAAATGGATCTGGATTTCCCAAATGTTTTTTAGGGGGAAGCGGTGTCTACTGCTGCGTATTTGGTTAATCGATCACCCTCTAGAGCTTTAGAGCTCAAGACTCCCGAGGAGATGTGGAGTGGAAAACCCCCTGAGTTGAATAACCTTAGGACTTTGGGTGTGCTGCATTTGCATATCAAAAGGATGATAAGCTTAGCCCAAGGTCTAGAAAATGTGTGTTTCTAGGGTATGGGGAGGGGCCTAAGGGGTATAGGTTGTTGTCCTTAGAGAAAAAAGGACTTAAACTCATAATAAGTATGGATGTTATTTTTAATGAATTGTTATTTCCCTATTTGGAGAAAACTAACCCTGCAGGGGATAGTGAGCAAACCAATTCGGTATTTGTGGAGCATAGCATCAAGGAAAATTCAGTTCAGGTAGAGCAAGAAAGGCAAGAGGGTTTAGACTAGGTAGAGCCCATTGATGAATGCTAAGCTCAAGACACTCGAGAGGAGGCTGAACTAGAAGGAGATGATGCAGCAAGTCAGAATGACTATCAGCTCACAAGGGATCGGGAAAGAAAGCTGGTTAGACCACCTTTGAGATATGGTTTTGCGGCTGCGAATGCAGCAGCTCCTTGGACAGAAGGAGGGATAAGTGAACTAGAGACTTACATTGATGCCATGGGATGTAAGGATTCGTCAAGATGGAATCTAACTATGGAGGAAGAAATGGATTCTTTAAGGAAGAACAACTCTTAGGAATTGGTGCACATTCTAGGAAACAGAGAGTTGTGGATTGTAAGTGCACTTACAAGATCAAAGAAGGGAACCTTCTAGGGGATGAAGTCCGGAGCAAGGCTATGCTGGTGGCAAAGGGGTTCACGCAAAGAGATGGCATAGATTTCACAGAAACCTTCTCACCTGGACGCAAGGTGGATGAAGTGGTGATTATTCTCATCTATGTCGATGATATGCTGTTGGTTGGGAACAGCAGGGAGAGGATAGAAAGGTTAACATCTCAACTTAGTGAGGAGTTCGAGAGGAAGGATCTTGGCCTTACACAAAAGATCCTTGGGATGAGAAGAATTCGAAAAAGGGAGAGAAACGGGTTAAAGGTTTCTCAGTCTTCCGACATAGAAAAGGTGATGTACACATTTTCTTTGGAAGATGGTAAACCAGTGAAGATTTCCCTTACTGGTCATTTCAAGTTCTCCAACAAACAAAGTCCTGGAATAGATGAGGAGAAGAAGGAAATTGAAAAGGTTCCTTACTCTAGTGCAGTTGGATCAGTCATGGTCATGATGGTCAGCACTAGACCCGATATTTCTCAGGCAATTAGTGTTATCAGCAGATTTGTGAGTAATCCTGGAAAGGAGCTTTGGCTTGGGATGAAGTGGTTGCTGAGGTACTTGAAGGCTCGGTTGTAGCTAGTGGTAGCACTCTCAACAACCGGGGCAGAGCCCATAGCGGCTACGGAAGCCATAAAGGAGGCTATGTGGTGCAAAGGGTTGTTGGACGAGCGGAAGGTCCTAAAAGAGCAGGTGGTGGTGTCTTCGGATAGCCAAAGTGTGTGGCACTTATGTAGGAACCCGGTGTTCTATGAGAGGACTAAGCATATGGATGTTCGGTATCATTTTATTCAGGAAAATGTTACGGAAGGATGCATTCATGAGGAGAAAGTCGCAATGGAAGAAAATCCTGCAGATTTAGGCACCAAAGTTCTACCTCTAAGCATGTTCAATCATTGCCTTCAACTTCTAAGGATTGGAGTCGGTTGATATGGTGAATCAAGTTGTGTTTGGATACTGAGTTCTCTACACAATGGGTTTGGGTTTAATTGCTTAGACGAAGGTAGACATTGTTGGTATTTATCTAAGGATTAAACAGGAGAAAAATTCAGCATCAGGTCAAGCTGTACGCCGCGGCCCAGGTGGTGTGCACCGTGGCCACCAGCAAGGAGGACTTCCTAGAGGAGGTGTGTGCCGCGGCTCAGCCTCCTCCACTCTGCGGCGCCTAGAAAGGATGACAACCTAGAGAAGTGCAGCCGTGTTCTGGGCCGTGGCGCCAGGCACACTGATGCACTCATATTTCAGCCTCTTGTAAGGTGCGTAAAGATTGGTTAAAACACACAGGATCACTTAGACTCTTAGAGAGCCATGGGTCTTTGGTTCTTGAGATCTAAGGGTGGAGATTGATCTCCAAGATGGGATGAGGAAGTCATTGCTCTGAATAAGGGGTCATCTAGGAGCCATTCAAGACATGATGTTAGGTGAGCATCCAGATGATGTGAATGTGCAGAACATGTGTGTGAAATAGAACACATGGTGTGTGAGAGTGCAAAGACACTAAACACAGGAGAGACTCATTCAAGAGAGGCTGGTTGTTTAGAGAGAGAGTAGTATAGATTGGGGATTCAAGGGCCTTGTAAGTGGAAGTTTCTTGGGGAAAATTCCAGGGAAACTCAAGTCCTTATCACTTTCTTTTCTCTTCTTTCATTCTTCAAGAACGGTGTTAAGATCCCGATTAGATCGTGTTCTTGAAGAGGTGTTGCTGTAACTTGTAAGAACTCATTGATTTAGTGTAGAGGGCTCAGAGGAGCTCATGGGGACATAAGCACATTGCCGAATCTCGATAACAAATTGCTTGTGTTCTTTCCTTTCTTTGATTTCTGTTTCTGTTCTGATCATTACAAGTCATTCTGGACTTGGGTGTTTAGAAGATCACCATTTGGGCATCTTCAGGGTGGTTTCCCAACACCAACAAAACCCAAAGGATGAGGATGTCGTGATCAAAGCCTTAAAATGACTCTTTTTAGCTTTGACAGTGAAACTTCGGTGTTTTCCTGAAATGTTAGTAAAATAAAAGAGTGAGCTAAAAACTCAGTGACAAACACATTACTAAAAGTAATCGTATTAAAAGAATATATTAATTTAAACAAAGATTCATCAAGGTATTTATAAGTTTTTGAAGCATACAAAGCTTAGAATACTACACTCAAACATAAGTCAATGAGAATAAAGGAACTTCCAACTCAACACTATTACAACATCACAATTATCATTCATATCCTTCATCGGACCCAACACATCACATGGCTTTCAAGGACAATTCACAATCATTTACCCTCACTGGGTCCAATCAAAATCACGTGCCTTTCACTGCCAAACACAACAAATGTCCCTCATAGACCCATCCTATCAATACATCTAACCATCTATAGAATAAATACAATGAAATGCAAAGGTATGTTATGTATATTTATTTTCTTTACTAAATCATCTCATTTCATTTCATTTCACTCTCAATTCAATTTTCATCACATATATAAATGTTACATACCCCTTAACTGGGTAATACTAATCATGTACATTCCATAAATTAATATAAGAATTCTAAATAAAATTCCATGAAATGCAAGTCAAATATGACTACTCATTTCCCATTTTAAATTTATTTCCTTTCAATGGGTTAATTATAATACAACGAGGACGTCTCCCCATGTATCGGAACATTTCATATTTTTCCAAAACATCGAATCCCTTCTACCTAGATTGTTAACCTGCTCTAGGCGGGATCCTACCATTTCCTCCACATAGGTAACAATCTACTCTAGGTGAGGTCCATCCATCCTCTCCACCTAGGTAACAACCTACACTAGGCAAGGTTCATCCATCCCCTTCTCCTATGTAACAACCTACACAAGGCGAGGTCACATCATCTTCAGATCCTTTTCACCTTAGTAACAACCTATTCTAGGTGGGATCATATCCTTTCCAATATTATTCTTTTCAAAAATATCATTTCAATCATGTCCAAACAATGCATGAATAATAACACTAGTTTCAATATAAAATCCACAACTAAAATGTCACACTCGATCCATACACAACAATTTCAAACATATCAAGCTATTCCTATCATCATTCCTTTATATATTCATATACAATTTTTTTTCCAATTATACATGCATGTACATGATCATTTATTGCTTTATGCATGCTAAAATAAGGTGAAACTCACCTTAATAACACCGAGTGCTATTCTTGGGCTTTCTCCTTGCCTTTCCTACGTTCTTCCACAACACCTAAAGTAAATATATATATATATATATATAAAATTTAGAAAAATAATTCAAAAAGTATATCAAATTAATATCCATACTTAGCAAACAAAATATAATTAAAATAGGAATTCGGCCTCAAATTACTCTCCTTAGTTTATCCTTTTTCTTTCCAATCAAATTCGAATTAATTTCCTTTAAGAATGATACTTTTACATCTTCCCAAGTAAATTTCGAGTTAAGTTATAAGGAAGTTTAAACTCTTCAAGAGTTAAAACTAATTTACACACTTTACCTCATTTTCTCTTAACTTTGCCTCTTCTTAAACCTCATTATTTAACAAACTTCTACCTTCTAATTAGTAACTCCTACAACCAAAGAAACCATACCAATCTAGAAGTTTTTACACCCCAATATCTCACTTTTCATAACATAAATCATTCCTAACCATTAATTAAATTCAAAGGCCACACTTTTCCAACTAGTACTCCTTCCAAGCTCACTTTACCATTAAAACCATATAATTTAGAGACTTTCATTTTAATACTAACAAGAATTAACTTTAAGCAAGTTCTATAATTCTATAAGTCTATAAATCCATATATTAGCCACTTCTAATTTACATAGTCATTCCTTTCTTAAATCTTCTTTCCACTCTTGGATTTCAAAAATTAAGTTCTTTACTATTTCACATTCCTTCTCTCGACTTCATACTTCAAAGATCTCAAATGCGCTACCACTTTTAAATTGTGTCTCCTCTTTAAGATACCTCTTCACAAGGTCACTTACCAACTCATCTCTTTCTTCAATCCTTCATTCAATTCTTCCTCAAGGAAGTCTAAACGACACTTAGACATTATTAACTTCATTACACAAATCTTTTATTCAATTCAACTTAATCCTGTACTCAAGTTCTCAATTTCTCTACTCTATGGTTCCCATTTCCACCTATGGAAAAGAACAATCAACTATTAATCAACCTTTCTATCACTTTAAGAAATTCCTTGCATCCACTAAATAAGTGATTCCATTGGTAACTTACTTTCTCTATTCAAAACATTCCTTAGCTTTAATCCAACTTTCTCACTCATTGATTTCCAATAAAATCTTAAACTACTCACTACAAACAAGACATGCTTGTCGATAACTCTTATAATTCATCACCATAAAAATTATTAAGCACTTTATTTTCCATCAAGACACTGAATTAACCAATGTTTCTACAATAACAATATTGCATCATAATCCAGTTCATAACGTCATTGTACAGTAATAATCCAACAACTTCCATTTAGTTAAACAATCTTCATTCTACAATTCTTTTTTGTAACACTCAACACTTAATTGTCTTAAAAAATAACTTAGTTTTGTCCTTGACCTCTACTTGAACTTCCCAATAATTTTGCTTTCATAAATATTTTTTAATGTTAATTTTACTTTAAACTTGTTGTCCTTCTTGGAACCTTCCATTACTTTACATAACTCCAAAGAACGACCTTTTTCTTAATCCCTTATGTTGTACAATCTACACTTCACATCAAAATTCAAATCCTCTTACTCAAAAAACTTCAAAGATATTCTGTAAATAACTCTCCACCCCAAGAATTTCTAAGTGTATTTCTATTTATTACTTACTTATCTATTAGTAATTTCATTAACAAGTTTTTCTCTATTTCTGAGATTTTACTCGATCATATCTGAAGCACACCAATTCACACTTAAACTTTTGTTTCATTTCCAATTCGAATCCTTATAGTTTATTCCCTTTTTCTTTTAAATTATCCTTTCTCCAAAAATTAATAATACCTTCAAAATTTTCATTGTTATACTTCATGAAAATCTTCAATTAAGCATAATTCAAGCATTAACTCATAAGTCCCCATATTAATTTAATATACCTTCCACTTTTTCTCATTCTTACCATGTTAAGTAATCTCCCTTTCATAATTCACATTACAACGCATAAATCTCCATGTTCATAATCTTTCTCCATCTTTTTAACCACCTTTATACACTTAAATTTCTCTCTTGGTTTGGCTACATTTTTTTAACTCCTCTTTTCTCGATTTCTCTTCCGGTCTATTTAGGAAATCAAAATTCTAAAAGATTAATTACATCTCATCTATAAACTTTTCCATACCAAACTCTTGTCTGATTACAAGACTATTATTGAACTCCAATAATTCCTTTTAACATCCTATCACCAATAATCTTCGAGTAATAAACTTTGTATTTATATTAAGCAACCTAAACCCTTCCCAAAAAGTACATCTCAACCCGATCATGGTTTATTTTTCCTTACTTTACACTATTACTCATAGTTGCTAAGTCCTCGCCATTAACCACGATGAGGGTTAAAGCTAATTGCTTCAACCTTAATCTTTCCATCATCTACTCATCATACCGTTTAGCCTCGTATACCATACCCAATTCTCTTTCACCATGATTGTTCCAATACTCTCGTCTCTCACTACACTCTTGATTTTTTTTTTTATATAGAATACCTTCTTAACACCTCCTTTACTAAGCATATACGCCACTTTCACTAGTCATCAAACTTTTTAATACCTCAACTATGGCTAAAACAAGTCATCTATAAATCTTTGGCCTTTCCAATATTTCAAACACTTTAGATCGTCATCACTTACCTCTCACTAGATACTAGAATTATTCTTCAAATTTAGATTTTCCAATAATGCAAAGCCCTTAAGCCCTTTCAATTACCATCATCCACTTAATTACTTATTCTAGAACTTAATTCAAGGCTCTTTAGGTTTTGAATATCTTCACTATCTCTTAATACCATACTTGCCTAACAACAAAATCAAATCAAAATTTACAATACCTTTCCCCTTTCTTACTTTTCACATAACAATTCCACTTTCTAATCATAATTAGTTCTAGATTAAAGTCTTTCATTTCGAATTTATCATATAAGATACTCTAATTAAATCTATGAAAACTTTGCTTAGGAAAACCTTACTTCCCTTTCCAATTTTTTTCTTCTTAAAGTCCTAAGTATCTCAAAAGCTTTATCAATACTTCATTTATTACCATCTTTGCTTCACTTTGATTGTTCTTCTCATTTTTCCTCAACCAGTTCCCATTATACCTTATTCTTTACACTAACAACTTCTCCAACAAATCACTCCTAATCCCTTGTTATACTCATAAATCCATCTAAAGTCTTACCTATACTTTAATTCATCTTCTCTAGTCTCACTTCCTACAACATATCTCACATTTCTATGAATCGATACATTCTTTAACTATTTGAATTTCCCCACATTTTCTAGATGATCTCGCAACATAGTTCATTTAATAAACATTCAATTTAGAATTTTAAAGTCAATAAAACTTCTTAAAGAAGTAATCTTTTATTTCACTCTTCATCTTTCAACGTTTATGTCAAGTATCCAATCACAAGAATATTTTCACAGTTGCATGAGAAGGTCAAATTATCAAGACACTTCTTTACAACAAGATACTTCCTCAAACACTATCATCAACAACATCTTTAGTAGGGTTTCACAAAACACAACAATGCAATTCAATTTACAACAATTCAATTCAAATAGCACCAAAATTTACATAACAATCACACACAAGTCAACTCAACTTCAACATCAAGATGTTTTACCCCCGCTTAAACCGTAAATAGTTAGTATTCCTAATGACATCCTCTCTAACTCTGCCCAACTGACTTCTTATAATTATCCCATGCACCTTGTATCATGCAACTAAGTCTGACCCATCCCGAGTGGACACTACTCGAAATTGTTCCATTACCCTTTAGCTGTGAGCATTTTACTTTATACTACAATCACACAAATTTACAATTTATAACAACAAACTCATTGAATACAAGGTCAAACTACACATACAACTTGCAAACCCAAACAATCTTACAATACAAAAATTTATAAAAACTTTGAAACTTTGTAAAAGACGCAAATAAAAGGGACATTTTCCCATTACGACAAATTTATGCATTTGTTTTACAAAAACTAAACTATAATGCCAAATTTAATTCCCAACAAAACCCAAAGGACAAGGATGCCATGTTCAAAGCCTCAGAAAGGACTCCCTTTAGCTTTGACCATGAAACTTCGACATTTTCCTGAAATGTTAGCAAAATAAAAGAGTGAGCTAAAAGCTCATTAAGAAAAAAATTACTAAAAGTAATCGTATTAAAGGAAAATTTTTGAGTTACTTATAACTATAGTACATAACTCATCGTATAAACAGACAAAAACAAATGTTGAGTTTCCTCCAACCATCTTTGTCAATTTCCTACATAGAATAATATATTGATTTAAAAAAAAAAGGATTCATTAAGGTACTCATAAGCTTTCCAAGCATACAAAGCTTACAATACTAAACTCAAACATAAGTCAATGAGAATAAGGGAACTTCCAACTCAACACTATTCCAACATCACAATTATCATTCATGACCTTCATTAGACCCAGCACATCACATGCCTTTCAAGGGCAATTCACAATCATTTACCCTCACTGGGTCCAATCAAAATCACGTGCCTTTCAAGGCTAAACACAACAAATGCTCCTCATAGGCCTATCTCAACAATACGTCCAACCATCCATAGAATGAATACAATGAAATGCAAAGCTATGTGATGTATACTTATTTTCATTACTAAATCATCTCATTTTATTTCATTTGGCTTTCAATTCATTTCTCATCACATATATAAATGTTACATACCCCTTAATTGGATAAACCAATCATTTACATTGAATAAATCAATATAAGTATTCTAAATAAAATGCCGTCAAATATGACTATTCATTCCCCATTTAAAATTTATTTTCTTTCCTTGGGTTAATTATAATAAGATAGGGACATCTCCCAGGTATAGGTACAGTTCACATTTTTCCAAAACATTGAATCCCCTCTGCCTAAGTAACAACCTACTCTAGGCGGGATCCTACCATTTCCTCCACCTAGGTAACAACCTACTCAAGGTGAGGTCCATCCATCCCCTTCACCTAGTTAACAACCTACACTAGGCGAGATTCATCCATCCCTTTCACCTAGATAACAACCTACACTAGGCGAGGTTCATCCATTTCCTTCACCTAGGTAACAACCTACACTAGGCAAGGTCATATTATCTTCGGATCCTTTTCACCTAGGTAACAAACTACTCTAGGTGGGATCATATCCTTTCTAATATTATTCTTTCCCAAAATATCTTTTCAATCTTGTCTAAACAATGCATGAATAATAAAACTAGTTTCAATATAAAATCCACGACTAACATGTCACACTCGATCCATCCACAACAATTTCAAACATATCAAGATATTCCTATCATCATTGCTTTATATATTCGTAGACAAATAAAATTTTATCCAATTATAAATGCCTTTACATGATCATTTATTACTTTAGGCTTGCTAAAAGTGAGGTGAAACTCACCTTAATAACACCGAGTGCAATTCTTAGGCTTTCTCTTTGTCTTTCTTACATTCTTCCACCACACCAAAAGTGTGTTTGTGTGTGTGTGTGTGTGTGTGTATGTGTGTGTGTCTCGCTCTATCTCTCTCTCTCTCTCTCTCTCTCTATATATATATATATATATCATTTATATAATAATTCAAAAATTACATAAATTTCATATCCATACTTAGCAAACAAAATATTATTAAAATAAGAATTAGGCCTCAAATTACTGTCCTTACTTTATCCTTTTCCTTTTCAATCAATTATGAATTATTTTCCTTTTACTCCTTCGCAAGTAAATTTCAAGTTAAGTTATAAGGAAGTTTAAACTCCTCAAGAGTTAAAACTAATTTACACATTTTACCTCATTTTCTCTTAACAAACTTCTACCTTCTAATTAGTAACTCCTACAACCAAAGAAACCATACCAATCTAGTAGTCTTTACACCCCAATATCTCACATTTCATAAGATTAATCATTCCCAACCCTTAATTAAAGTCAAAGGCCATACTTTTCCATCTAGTACTCATTCCAAGCTCTCTTTATCATTAAAACCATATAATTTAGATACTTTCCTTTTAATACTATCAAGAATTAACTTTAAACAAGTTCTATAAGTCTATAAGTCAATAAATCCATATATTAACCACTTCTAATTTGTATTGTTATCAAACTCCATATTTCCAACTTAGTGTAATTACCTAACAAATTCCATTTTCTTTTAAAAGTATCTTTCAAAACTCTGAATTCAACAAGGAAGTTTCTTAATCAGAGAGGTTCCTTTAGTTCCATTAAGGTTTTATACCTCAAACCCCTAATAATTTCATTTTAAAACATACCCGAGACAACATTAAGCAATTCCATAAAACACTTTATACTTTTAACCCAACAAATTCTCTATTATCATCTTGTAATTCTCACCATTCATAAACCCGTCACTACTACTATTTCTCAAACATCAAAACTTACTAATTTTAACAATATCCATCACAAGATTAAACTATCCATGATAAGAATTCAAAACTTTAAACACAATTTTAACATAAACTATCCTCAAACTTCAAAAATCTGTAAATCCATCAAATTAAATCCAAATGACCTCAAACAAAACCCAAATATTAATTTTAAGAAGCCTAGTTTAACTTAGAACAAGTTAGGAAATCAAATTAACTCAAAACATCAAATCAAAATATAACTCTTCCGTCACATTTCTCGACACATTCAGTTTTCCTTCCTATTTTCTACTTAAAGCATTTGCTATAAAATTGGCTTTTCCTAGATGGTAATTAATGGTACAATCTTAATTCTTAATCAATTCTAACCATCTTCTATGCTTCAAATTTAAATCTTTCTGGGTAAATAGATATGTCAAACTCTTATGATCAATAAAGATTTCATATGTCTCCCTAACAAATGATGTCCCCAAATTTTCAGAGCAAATACAACAACCAACTCGAAATCATGAATAAGATAATTACACTCATGGTTCTTTAACTGCCTAGATGCATACGGAATCACCTTACCATTTTGCATTAATACACATCTAAGACCACAATGAGATGCATCAGTAAAAACCACAAATCCTTGCCCACTAACAAGAAGAGTCAGTACGTGAGCCATTGTCAACTTCTCCTTCAGTTTGTGGAAACTCTTTTCACATTCCTCAATTCACTCAAACTTAACATCTTTTCGGGTAAATTGGTTAATGATGCAGCTATCAAAGAGAATCCCTCAATAAATCTCCTATAACATCTAGCCAGACTAAGAAAACTTCGAACCTCTAATACATTTGTTGGTCTATCCCAATTAACCACTGCTTTTACCTTCTAAAGGTCTACATAAATTCCATCACCATAAATCACATGAACTAAAAAGATAACTTTATCAAGCCAAAATTCACATTTTCTCAATTTAGCATATAATTTTTTTTTCTCAAAGTCTGCAATACAATCTTCAAATGTTGTCAATGTTTTCTTTACTTCTAGAATACACCAACATATTATCAATAAATACCATAACATCAAGGAAAGGATTACACCCTAATAATCTTATCCATAAAGGCAGCAGGCGCATTAGTTAATCTAAAAGACATAACTAGAAATTCATAATAACCATAGCAAGTACGAAATGCAGTCTTTGAAACATCAGCGTCCTTGACTTTTAATTGATGATAGCCTAACCTTAAATCAATTTTAGAAAATACACAGGCATCGTATAATTGGTCAAATAAATCATTAATCTTATAAAATTATATTTATTTTTCACAGTCATTTGATTCAATCACTTGTAATCAATATATAACCTCATAATCCCAACATTCTTCCTTATAAATAGAATAGAAGGACCCCAAGGTGAAACATTATGTCTAATGAATCCTTTATCTAATAAAACTTGTAATTGAACCTTAAGTTCTTTAAGCTCAGCTGGGGCCATACAATATGGTGCAATAGAAATAGGATTAGTATTAGGCACTAAATCTATCACAAATTCAATCTCTCGATGTGGTGGTAAACTTGGGAAATATTTTGGAAACATATCAGAAAACTCACTAACTACCAAAATATCTTCTAACTTTGGCACCTCCTTCTTAAAATCAACCACAAAAGCTAGATAACCACTATAACCCTTATTAAGCATCTTTTGTGCTTTTAAGCTTGATATAAGGCTTATAGGAATTATTTTTCTATATCCACAAAATTCAAATTCATCCTTCCCAAGGAATAACGGCTTTTCTAAAACAATCCACACAAGCATAATGGGTTGTTAACCAATCCATACCCAAAATTACATCAAAGTCCACTATTTCTAGAAGAATTAAATCCACATAGAATTGATGCCCGACCAATTGAAATACACAACCTCTATATACATCAATCACCTCTCACTATTCCCAACAGAAGTTTCTATAGATAAAACACACCCAAGATATGATTTAGCCCTATCACCATGCATAGCAAATGATATTGAAACAAATGAGTGCATAGATTCAGAATCAATTAAAATTCTAGTATCCAAACCAAATAGTAAAATCACACATGTCACCATGTTTGGAGCAACCTGAACATCCTATTGAGTTAGTAAAGATACTTTACCCTGAGCCCTAGATTCATAGGCTAGCACTCCTCTTTGTCTATTCCCAAACTCCTGATAACTACCATCACCACCTCTACCTTTGCTCTGTTGTCCCCGATTACCACCCCTGGCTCGAAAAGATGGTGAACCTTATTGACTACCCCTAGTACCTCCTGTACTCTCTACACTTGAACCATGTGTGACACACGGATTACACTCACGTGCCATGTGACCTTTACCACCACAATTATAACATATTAACTCAACATATCCACACTCTACAGCAACATAACTAGATCTCCCACATCGAAAAAAAATCTATAGGCTTAAATGAATGAGTCATCTTTCTAGGTCTTTTTTATATATGTGACATAGTACCTCGAGATTATGGATATGAGCCAGAAGAATGACTACCACTAGGTACAGTATAAGGACGAAACCTAGTCTTTATTCTCCTTGATTGGGGTACACAAAATGATTGCCTCGATACTCCAAACTGCCTCATTTGATCTCTCAGACCCTTAAATTCTAACTGACCTCTATTAGCAATTAGAGCTTTATCTATCAATTAAGCAAACGATGTAAACTCCAAAATGTAAATTCTAGATCGAATCTCCTAACGAATTTTACCCAGAAACTCCCAAATTTTATCATGCTCAGTACTCACCAAAGATGAGGCATATCATGACAAAGCCATAAATCGAGCCTTAAACTCAACTAGTCTCATATGTGGAGTTTGATGATGATCAATATACTCTTAACGCTTCTTAGCTTTATAAGTATCAAGACAATGATCCTTAAAGAAAATCTCCACAAAATCATCCCAAGTCTAAGGATATAAAATCATACGTATTGAATCCCACTAATTATGGACCTCCTCCACAATTAAGAACACTTCAAAAGTGATTTTCTCCTCATCAGTAATATCCATAACTGAATAAATATTATCCAGACGATCGATCCACTCTTCACAAACCGTAAGATCAATGGATCCAGGAAACAAGGGTGGGTTAAACTTTCTAAACTGCTAAAAAGTTGTACTACGAACCTCAGATCGAAGTATTAACTGCTCATACCTATTCTGTAGCTGAACTATAGGTCTCCCCCCAATTCATTAGCTACATCCCTCTGTTAAGCATTATGTTGCTTCTCAAACATAAGAGAAAACACCTCAAATACACTAGTCACCAAATTAGAATATACCTGTCCAGTCTTAGTAGTAGTCACTGTAACGCCAATCACATGAGGATGACTAGATACCTTATTCCCTCTACGAGGAACATGTTCAGAAACTGACTCACTAACATGGACTTCAACTTGAGGAATTCTACTACGACCTCGACCTCCAGCTCTACCTCTACTTCTTCCTCTACCTCGATCACATCCTCTAGGTGGCATCCTGAGAAATACTACAATCATGAGAAAATATTTATTACTACTCCAATTATTTTCTTCAAAATATTTATTAATAAGTTTAACGGATCTTAAAACCTATAGCTCTGATACCAAAAATTGTCATGACCCAAACCTATAAGATTACTCTCATGAGTCGAAGATGTGCAATCAATTTAATTACTTTATTTTACTATAAATTCATTTGTTATTTTTCATCATCAACTGTTATCTCAATAAAAACCTCAAGTTTTATCTTCTCATTATTTATGCATGAGATATGTATTACAAAACATATCATATTTATCAAACTTTTACAACATCACCATAAAATAATTACAATAATCAACAGCCTGATAAGAGGATGCCTAAGATACCACCTAAACCAGAAGATGCTTTTGATGGAAAAAAAAATGAAGTCTAACACTCCTCGAAACCTGACCATTTCAACAAAAAAATGACTAGTCAACTTTTAAAGCTGATATAAGTTTAGTCTACCAAAATTTAATTTTCATACATCCAGAAATCACATTTGGTATAGAAAACAAATAAAAATATTTAGGAAACATTTAAAATATAAAATTTGCATTTAATCCAAACACAAGTTATTATTCATTATTTTAAATTAAATCTTCATGAATCAATATTGAAAGTCAAGGAACATTTCATTTCATCATCTTAAATCTCATAGGAAATCAAATCATCTTGTTTCTTGGGTTGGTTTTTAAAGAGTAAGTATACATAGAATTAATATATATAAATATGTTATCAACCTATATTCCCATCTAGCAGGATATATATGATAATTATCCTCTTCCTGCAGGACATACCATCTAGCAGGACACGTACCTTGATAAAAAATCAGACTGGAACTAAGGGCAGATTAATCTCTAGGGTACACCCTTTTTATCATCTCGTATCCCCATCCAACAGTATACTCGTATCCCCATCCAGCAGGATACGTACATAATATAATATAATAAATATCCCCATCTAGAAGGAAACTTTTATGTATTATTACAACATTAGCACCAAACCCATTATCATCATTTCAATAACAAATTTAAAACTCAACTATTTTCATACTCAAAACATGCATAAACATTTTATTTCAATAAATAAAATTATTCCCATAAATCGTTCAAAAATGATCAATCATATCAAATTAAAGATAATAATTCATATTTCTTCACAAATCATTCCGAATGTATAAATTTATCTTTTTCTCAAACAGTTCAAAAATTCAAGCACAAACACATTTTTACCATATAAAAAGCAAATGAGAATTTATGTATGGTTTGGTAATAAAAACTCACCTCAACTACACCCAATCCGATTACTTTCTCACAAAGAAGGATTACTCGGACCTGCTACTCATACCATACCTCCACATAAAAAAATACACAAACCAGTATTACTATCTTATAATTTGATCTAAACTCTTACAATGAATTAAATAAATAAATAAATATATATAGAAAAAAATCTAATTTCACCAAGTATATTTGTATAAAAATTTCAAATTTTTAACCTCCCAACACCTTTAATTACCCATAAATTATTGAATAATTAATCTAAAAGTTTTAATACCTAAACAAACAATTCTTAAGCTAAATATATCATTAAATATAAAATTGAAATATGGTCCTTGAAATCTTACCTAGACATGATGAAATCTTGGTATTGAGGTTGGATAATTACAATTATCTAAAATATTTTAGAATTTTTTTTACTAGATTTTGCAAGAGAGAATTTGAGTTAATAAAGAAAGAAAGAAAAAACAACGATGGAAGTTTTTGGCGTAGGAATGAGAAATCTGAGAGTTTTAAAGCATTATATTGTTTTTTTACTTACATTATTTTCTAATCAAATTTATACTTTCAATCAAAACTTCACGTGAATACTGAAGCCTTCATGTTCTTCGCCGCTTCGTTTTTTTTAATATTATTATTTAAAATTTTTGGATGTAACCCATAAAGGCTGCAAGCGCATTAGTTAATCCAAAAGACATAATTAGAAATTCTTATTAACCATAGCGAGTACGGAATGCAGTCTTTGAAACATCATAGTACTTCACTTTTAATTGGTGATAGATTGACCTCAAAGAAATTTTCGAAAATATACAAAAACCCTATAATTGATCAAATAAATCATCAATCCTAGCCAAATGATATTTATTTTTCGTAGTCACTCGATTAAATTGCCTATATTCAATAGATAAACTCATAGTCACATCCTTCTTCGTCAATAATAGAACATGAGCACCCCAAGGTGATATACTAGGCCTAATGAATCCCTTATCTAATAATTCTTGTAATTGAACCTTAAGTTCTTTAAGCTCAGCTAGGACCGTACGGTATGGTGCAATAGAAATAGGATTAGTATTAGGCACTAAATTTATCACAATTTCAATCTATTGATATGGTGGTAGTCTTGGTAAATCTTCTAGAAACACATCAAGAAACTCACTAGCTAACAAAATATCTTCTAGTTTTGGCACCTCCTTCTTACAATATGTTGACCCGTATTTGATTTTAATAATGACAAAACATTACTTAAATTGCACTAACAGTTTTATCGAAGTGTTTAAGCGGCAAAAGAATTCAATACAAAAACAATGCGCAAGAACACAACACGTTCAAATACCAAAAGAAGACAAAAGATCTAAAATAGGCACTATGGTAATTTAATCACAATGTAAATCTCAAATTTCAATTGCCTAGCTTGAACTATGGCTCATTTAACAAAAGACTTTGACAGAACTAAAATATGAAAAATATTTCTAAGTCAAAAACTATTTTGAAACATAAAAACTGGGTTTAAGGACAACCCAGTCGACAAGATCTCTAAACAAGTCAACTTGGAAAAAGGACAGTAAGTTCCCAGTCAACTGGTAATAGGACCCAGTCGACTGGTACTTTCCCTAAGCCTAAAAGTGATCTTTTTTCACTTAACCTAGTCGACTAGTAATTCAAAAATATGACCATTTATGATGTGAAACTTGAGCATTTAATGTTCAAACCTACCAAGTCAGTGTTTAACAACCATAAAATTCAAAGCTATAAAAACCTCCTTCAATGAGCATTTAAAACAACAAGATAGCACATTCATTTCATCTTATATCTCATTAAAGCCTTGAAAAATTTATTATGAGCCATTCTTCACGTTTATTCTTGAAAGAGAGATATTCCTCATTTGTAAAGCATTCATTGCTATCTCTGTACCATTCCTTTACATTTAATACCATTTATTGTAAAGAGAAAGAGTTGGTGTAACTCTTAGAGTGTTTAGGATTAAACACTTCGTTGTAACTTTCTTGTGGAAGAGATTGTTTGTAAGGTTTGTGTAACACCCGTGAAGTTGCTCGAGTACGATTAGTAGATTACTTCAAGGAGGTTCCTTGAAGAGAGTGGACATAGGGTCGGAGAGATTTCGATATTACGAACAACTATAAACAAATTTTGCATATTCTCTTCCTTAACTCATTTGTTTTTAAGCATATTATTTGATTGTGTGCCTTGCTTGTTGAACTTTTAAAATTGTGAGTTAATTAGGAAAAGTTTTTTAAAACCCAATTCACCCCCCTCTTGGGTTTATACCTTGGTTTACAATTTGTATCAGAGCTTTGTACTCAATTTCATGCTTAAAATCTTTAAGTTGATCCAAGGGCATCTAATAGCTATACCAAAGGACATTCCTATAATAGACCTCCTTTATTCAATGGCTCAAACTATAACTACTGGAAAAATATAATGAAAATCTTCGTTGAAAGACAAGATTATAATTTGTGGAGAGTCATTGAAGAAGAACCTAGAATTCTTACAAAGGAAATAACTATTAAAGAGATCACACATACAATGCTTAAACTCAAAACAGAGTTTAATGAAAAGGATTGTAGAATGATGTCTCTAAATACTAGAGCCACTAGCATGTTACATTGTGCTCTAGGTATCATTGAGTACAATAAAATTTTTGCATGTGTTTTAGCTAAGGAGATTTGGGATAAATTACAAGTTACATAGGAAGGCACTAGCGAAGTAAAAAAATTAAAAACTTATATGCTAGTTTCCGAGTATGAGTATTTCAAAATGTCTCTTAACGAAACTATTTCTCAAATGCACTCACGATTTATAACTATTGTTAACGGTTTAAAGCTTCATGGTAGGACCATTGATGAGTTTGAACTAACAAGGAAGATCTTAAGATCTGTGCCATCCACTTAGAAAGCAAAGAAGATGGCTATAATGGAGGCCAAAGATCTCGACAAACTTGATGTCGAAACACTTCTCGGATCACTATTGACATACGAGATGGAAGAAATGAATCCGGTTGCCAATGATGATGAGAAGAAGAAGAAATTTATTGCTCTCAAAGCCTCTACAAACAATAAAGAGGAAAAAAATGAAGACGGAATGAAAGCAGTGAAGAAGATGGTGAAATGGCCTTAATCACCAAAAGGTTTCACAAGTTATTGAAAAAGAGAAAGAAACCTTACACAAAGGATTCCACTTCAAAAAGTGAACCTATTATGCGTTTCGATTGAAAGAAGCCCGGTCATATCAAGGCCGATTGTCCAACAACAAGTAAACCATATAAGAGTGTTAAAAAAGAAAGCCATAATTGTAACCACATGGAGTGATGATGAAGAAGAAGAATCTTAGGACAATGATGTTGGATACAAGGAGATTTCCATCCTTTGCTTGATGGTAATCGATGATGAAAATGAGGTGTCAAATTCTTCCCTTTCTAATAATAATAATATTGTTAGTAGTAGTGAAGAATTAATTGAAGTAATAAATAAAATACATGAAGAATTGAAGAAATTCGATTCTAGAATCATTGCTCTCAAGAAAGAAGTCTCATCTCTTTCTAAAGAGATGGAAGATCTAAAGGAAAAAAAAGAAAAACTATTTTTCATGCTTTATAATTCATCACAAGATTTTTAAAAAAATGAAAATGATATTTTAAAAAAGAAAGTAATGGAATTGAATAGCACTATATCTAGACTTATACTTAGAAAAGAAAAACTAGATGAAGTGCTATCTTGCCAAAGGTTGAGTGGAGGAAAATCTGGCTTGGGTTATTCTCCATTAGGCAAACAAAAGTCAAAAGAGACTTTGTTCATGAAAGCAATATGTGTGGATGAACCCTCCACCTCTAAGGCCACTAGCAAGATTAAATGCTAGTAGGCCTAAGAATGTAAATTTAAATTCAAATACTAGAGGTAAAAATCCTATAAATTCATATGCATATATGTATGCCCATTTAAGACATGCAAATGCTAGGAATAATCACTCAAGGAATGCACATCCTAGAAATTACCATCATACAAATCCTAGAGATAACATGTATGTTCACAACTCACATGTTACAAATGCACATCCTAGAAATTACCATCATGCATATCCTAAAGTTAACATGCATATTCATAACTCTCATGCTAGAAACATGTATCCTAAGAATGCTTATCCAAGGAACTATATGCATACATATTCAAGAAATCCTAGAAACTTCAATAGCTATCATCCTAGGATCATGAATCATCAACATGTCTACAATTATAGAGTGCCTCATAATGTTAAGAAAGTATGGGTCCCTAAATGAGCCGTATTTTCTAGGACTAACCCTAAAGGACCCAAGAAATTTAGAGTATCTAAAAGTGCAGTTGTATATCCTTGTGTAATTTAGATATGTTTCCACACCAATGAAAAATGTAACTATTAGTACCTTGATAGTGGATGCTCAAAGCACATGACCAATGACCAAAGCATGTTCAAAGAACTAACTCTAAGGGATGGCAGACACTACATTACTGGAGACAACACAAAGATAAATATTATTGGGCACGGCAAAGTGTGTAATGATTTCTCAACCACTGACCATGTTTTATATGTGCAAGGCCTAAAGCCAAATTTACTTAGTATTAGTCAACTATGTGACAAGGGCAAAAATGTCATATTTGAATCCCTTCATTGTCTAGTAATAGACATCAAGAGTAACAAGATCAAGTTTGTTGGCCATAGACATGACAATGTCTATCTAATTGATTTAAAATCTTTGCATTCGAAAAACGAAAAATGTCTTCCCGCTTTTAGTGAAAACCCATGGCTATGGCATAGAAGACTTGGCTATGTGAACATAAAATTGCTTAAAATTCTTTCAAGAAAAGATTTAGTTATTGGACTTCCCAAAATCAAAATTGATAAAAAAACAAAGTCTGTGATGCTTGTCAAATGGGAAAACAAACTAGAATTTCTTTTAAACCAAAAAAATGTAATGTCAACCTCTTAGAGCATTAGAACTTTTACATATGGACTTATTTGGTCCAATAAGCACCATTAGTTTAGGTGACCATCAATATGCTCTTGTTATTATTGATGATTATTCAAGATATACCTTTGTTATTTTTATTACTTCCAAGGATGAAGTATATAAAGGATTTATGAACTTTTGCAAGAAGGTTCAAAATGAAAAAGAGATTTCTATTTCAAGTATTAGAAGTGATCATGAAAAAAAATTTGAAAACCAAAGTTTTTCAAAATTTTGTGATGAAAATGGAATTTATCACAATTTTTCAGCACCTAGAACTCCTCAATAAAATGAAGTTATTGAGAGGAAAAATAGAGTTCTAGAAGAATTTACTAGAACTATGCTTTATGAAAATAGTTTACCAAAATATTTTTGGGTGAATGCCGTAAATAATTTTTGCTATGTTTTAAATAGAGTATTAATAAGGCCTATGCTTGATAAAACTTCATATGAACTATGGAGAGGTAGAAAGCCTAATATCTCTTATTTTCGTGCTTTTGGTTGTAAGTGCTTCATCCTTAATAACAATAAAACTAATTTAGGTAAAATTGACTCAAAGACCAATGAAGGGATACTCTTAGGATATTCAATCTCTATTAAAGCTTGAAAAGAACTCTAGTGGTTGAAGAATCTATACATGTTGCCTTTAATGAGTCTAACCCAATTAGTAGTAGAGTAGTATCTTTTAATGATGATGCAGATTTTATTCCAAGAATGGATACACCTACTCCTATTGTTGACGCGAAGGAGAGCCAACCTCAAACAAGTCAAGAGGTAGATGTTCTCAATCTTGATCAACCATCTACAAGTCAACAAGAGGATGGTCTTCCCAAAGATTAGAGGTATGTGAATTATCATCCAATCGATCAAGTGATTGGTGGTCCTTCACAAGGGGTAAGAACTCGATCCTCTAGAAGAAATAATTGCAATTGTGTAGCTTACTTATCTCAAGTACAACCTAAAACTTTTGTAAAATCGTAAAAAGATGTTGATTGGATAAGTGTTATGAAAGAAGAATTAAATCAATTTGAAAGAAATAAAGTATGGACTCTAGTTCCTATATCAAAGGATCACACAATTATAAGAACTAAATGGGTATATAGAAATAAAATGGATGAAAATGGAATAGTAACAAGGAACAAGGCTAGACTAATTGCTAAGAGTTACAATCAAGAAGAAGGAATAGACTTTCATGACACTTATGAGCTCATAGCTAGATTAGAAGTTATTCATATATTATTAGTCTGTGCATGCTCTAATAAGTTTAAGTTATTTCAAATGGATGTGAAAATTGTCTTTTTAAATGGTTTTATAGAAGAAGAGGTGTATGTTGAGCAACCACTTGGTTTTGAAAATCTTAGTCTTCCAAACAATGTCTATAAGCTTTCTAAAGCTCTTTATGGATTGAAGCAAGCTCCAAGAGCATGGTATGAAAGACTAAGTAAGTTTTTACTTGAAAATGGTTTTACAAGAGGAAAAATAGATACAACCTTCTTTACAAAAACTCATAAAAAAGACACACTATTAATCCAAATATATGTTGATTATATTATATTTGGTGCTTCTAATGAATCCATGTGTCAAGATTTTGTTAAGTGTATGCAAACTAAATTTGAAATGAGCATGATCAAAGAGCTTACGTACTTTATTGGACTCCAAATAAAAAAATTGAAAGGAGGTATCTTCATCAATCAATCAAAATACACCAAGGACCCATTGAAGAGGTTTTGTATGGAAAGCTCAAAATCAATTGACATTCCTATGAGCACTTCTACAAAACATGACCTAGACGAAAGAGGTAAGTGTGTAGATACTAAAACTTATAGAAGTATCATAGGAGCTTTACTTTATCTAATTGCAAGTAGACCTGATATAATGTTCAGTGTATACATGTGTGCAAGCTAATCCTAAGGAATCACATATAATTGACGTAAAAATAATCCTAAGATATTTATAAGGCACTCAAAATCTAGGTTTATGATATTCTAGAAAATGAACTTTTAAGCTTTATGGTTACTCGGATGCTGATTTTGCGAGTTGTAGGCTAGATAAAAAAACACTAGTGGAACATGCCAATTTTTAGGTGCAATGTTAACCTCTTGGTTTTCTAAAAAAAAAAAATTTGGTTGCACTATCAACCGTCAAAGCGGAATATGTAGCCGCCGGAAGTTGTTGTGCACAAGTTTTGTGGATGAAACAACAATTAGAAGACTACGGCATGAATTTTAAACATATACCAATTCATTGTAATAACACTAGTGCTATCAACTTGACAAAAAAACCCAATTCAGCACTCAAGAACCAAACACATAGAGATAAGACATCACTTCATAAGAGATCATGCTCAAAAGGGTGATATTAGATTAGAATTCATTCCTTCGGAAGATCAAATTGTTGACATTCTTACTTAGCCCTTGAATGAAGATAGCTTTTGTAAAATTAGACTATTAATGGGTTTAAAAAACTATGTAAATATGTGTTTGATTGCATCTACATTCATCATGTGCATACTTGTCATTAAGTGAATGAGTATTAACTCCTATTTAATATCTCTCTCATTCAAAATGGCATAAATAAATCATATCTTGATAAATTCTTACTTGGAGCTCAAAATTTTATGACTTTTGAAAGACCCAGTCGACTAGTTGGATGACCAAGTCGATTGATATCTCTCTATCCATTTACCTAATCGATTAGTTAGGACCATCTAGTCGAGTGTTAACTCACTACCCATTCTACCAGTCGACTGGTACAAGGACCCAGTGACTGGTAAAAAGACCTAGTTGACTAGTATCACAAGACAAGTTTGGAACCAAAAATTTGAATTTTTTTGGACAACTCAGTTGACTAGTAAGGCCAATCCAGTTGATTGGTATCTTTCTGCTAGTTTTGCCAGTTGACTGGAACCTTGACTTAGTTGACTAGTATATCAAAAAATTCCTAGATTATGAAGAACCCAATCGACTGGTACTCTAATCCAGTTGACTGGTATTGCGATTCTATATATAGTGGCTTCATTTTTTTTTACTCAGATTTCACGCTATTTTTGCAAAACCCTACCTTTCTCTCTAAAAAAATCCTTGTTTTTAGCCCAAAATCTCTTGAAATAACTCCATATAACCCCTATTCATCCTTCAAATCACATCATTTTCAACTTTTAACGGTTGAATCTTCATTTTTCCCTAAAAATCTCTCACTCATTGAAAATTCCTAAAATGTCTGAGAGAATACGAGTGAAAACAACTATTGCTGGACCTCACGTACCTACGAAGCCTAGATCACGGAAGTCCTCGACATTGGACTTAAGAGGTAAAGGGATAGTCGATTCCTTGAACAAGCAAGCGAGGATCGAGCTCGATGACTCGCTGTTCTGGAATCCTACTGTCAAAAGCAGGTATAGCACTGTGATTAAAAATAAGAAAATTATGACGGGTAGATTCATAGATTTCAATAATATTCGTTATGCTAATTTAGATACACTTCCTACTTTTGAGGCAATATGCCTCACACCACTTGTTAATATCCACCACAAATACTACCCCTGTCTTATTTATCAATTCTATGCCAATATAGTAAAACCTAGTCCCCTAGCTTTTAGATTTAAGACTAGTGTGATGGGTATAGAGTTTGAGGTCAACACTGACCTATTAGTCAGTTTGTGAGAATCCCCGTGGTAGGGATCTCGTTGAGTCTGGATAGATAGCCAAACAATTTTGATTACGAGAAGGCATGTCATATAGTTAGGGGAGACCCTAACTATGTCTTTTGACCCACTACATTTCATCAGTGTAGTGACATGCCCTTTAACTCAAAACTGTTCAACCTTATTGTGAGATAGACCATCCACTCTGGACTCGGGAGTCGGGGTTATATGTCAAAAATAGGTATAGTATTGATTTGGTGTCTCAAAACTAGACACCATTTCAATATCTATCCCTTCCTACTGGCCAATATGCTCAATGGGGAAGCTCATGACTCCGAGTACCTCCCCTATGGCATGCTCATCACCTTGATCCTCCGACACTTCAAAGTTCCCTTACCTGCCTCGGAAGCTCAAGACATCGGCCCCACAGACATCATCAATATCTCTTCACTAAAGAAGATGGGATGCATGATCCAAAATGGCATGGTTTATTCCAAGGCTGAGAAGAGCATTCACATCAGGGATGATGATGATGACAGTGATGAGGACGACGATGTGCCTGATGATGCAGCTTCTCCCACTATTGGTATTTGTCTAAGGTTTAAACATGTCTAAACATCGTTAAAAGATGGTTAAAGTCTAAATCAAGGTTGGAAGATTAAAATACAGCATGTTAAAGGAGTGCACACATGTGTGTGCATCACTTTGGGTGTGTGTGCACACCTCTAAACAACAAAGCAAAGTAATGCGCACTGCTGTGTGAAGGGCAACATCAGTGTGCGCCTCATCGCCCCTTCACCAGCGCCTCACCGGCACACTGATGCACACATGGACAACTTGTTTAAACCTCCTCTTAGGTGCATGGATGCAAGGTTAAAATGCACATCGCCTTTTAGGATTGATAGAGGGCCATGGTTAAGTGGTCATCAAGATCTAAGGGTGGAGATTGACTCTCAAGATTGGACAAGAAGTTGGTGCACTATATAAAGGGTCACCTAGCTTCCTTCTAGATATAACATTGTGATATAATTTGAGATCAATTTTAAAGAGTGACAAGACACAATATAAGAGAGAATTGTGTGAGAGTGCAAAGACACAAAACACAAGAGGGACTCATTGTAGAGAGGCTAGTTGTAAAGAAGAGAAGTAGTATAGATAGAGAGCATTGTAATAGTTCTTATCATCTTCTTTCTTCTCTTCTTGGTTTCTTCAAGAACTTGGGTTTCTTAGAGAGGATTGCTGTAATTGTAAAGAACCAACGATTTAGTGCAGAGAGTTCAGAAGAACTCACGGGGACGTAGGCTATTGCCAAACCTCGATAACAAATCGTTTGTCTTCTTTTCTTTCTTGCTTTCGATTGCTGTATTTCTTTCTACAAGTCATTTTAGACTTGGGTGTTTGGAAGATCACCACCTGGGTATCTTGTCAAGGTGATTTCCAATAGTGGTATTAGAGCTTACACAGCTGGGTATCAGAGCAAGAACAAGAAGGTGACAGAGCCAAGACTCTAAGAATCAAAGATCAACTTCTTGGGTGATTCAAGAACGGAGTAAAGATCAAGATCAGATCGTGTTCTTGAGGGTGATTCAAGAACGGTGTTAAGATCCATCTTCGACCGTGTTCTTAAGGTTAAAGAAAACATTTAGGGGTATTGCATAAATCTAGGATCTTGTCCGCAAAGATGGCTTCAAATTTCGTGGTTGAGAAGTTTGATGGAAAAAGAGATTTTTCCCTATGGAAGTGGAAGATCAAGGCGGTTCTAATGCAACAGAAAGTGGACTTAGCTATTGGAGAAGATGATGCTTTTCTAGCAAGTGTCACGAAGGATCAACAGGTTGAGATGAAAAAGATGGCTTACAGTACCATTTTCTTGCACATGTCGGATAGTGTCACAAGGGAGTGCGGAGACTCGGAACATCCGACTATCATATGGAAGAAACTAGATAGTTGTTTCTTACCAAAACTCTCCTTAACAAGATTTATCTTCTTAAAAGAATCTTTGCTTTTAAAATGGATCCTAGTAAAGAGTTGCAAGATAATCTTGATGTCTTTAATAAGCTAGTTCAAGATTTGAATAGCTGTAGCATTACATTTTCGGATGAAAAATTGGTTGTTATCTTGTTAAATTCTCTTCCTGATTGCTTTGATAATTTGATTAATGCTATTGAGTATGGAAGGGATACTTTAACCAAGGAGATTATGATCAATGCCATAAGAGCACATGACTTCAAAGCCAAGATGAAGAAGACATCAAGTGGAGGTGGGCTGTTCGTAAGAGGAAGGTCAACAACTCGGAATGGTAGTAGCAACTATGGAAACTACCGAGAGAAATCAAGAGGTAGAAGGCAAAGCCATGGGAGAGCACATTTCAAATCAAGATTTGGAAAGAGGTGCTTCTACTGCAACAAAAAGAGTCATTTCAGAAAAGATTGCAAGAAGAATATATGGGATGAGAGGAGAAGCCATACCAATAATGGAGAGGCTTTGGTTGCCAAAGGAGAACAGTAAGATGATGTTCTTGTTGTGTGCTCAAATGTGAGCAGAAGGTAAGGCAGCGAGAAGTGGATTCTGGATTTCGGGTGCACTTATCACAATTGCCCTCACAAGGAATGGTTCAAGAATTTCAAGGAGATTAATGATGGAAGGGTCTTATTGGGGAATGAAAATTCTTGCCAAGTGAGGGGGATTGGAGACATCCAATTGAGGATGTTTGATGGAGTCACAAGGCTGTTGCGAAATGTAAGGTATCTTCCAGATTTGAAGAGAAATTTGATCTCATTGGGGCAGCTGGATTCTATGGGGTATACATGCAAAGTAGAGGGAGGAAAGATCAAGGTGGCCAAGGGATCTTTAGTGGTGATCAAGGCAGCAAGAAACGATGGACTCTATGAGATGATCAGAGAGGCATAAATCAATGATCAAGCAGCAAGCATGATGGCTGAGTTGGATAGGGCAGCCCTTTGGCACACTCGCTTGGGACACATGAGCAAAAAAGGCCTGCAAATTCTTAGCAAGGATGGTTTACTTGGTGGTAACAAAGTAGAGAAACCGGATTTCTGTGAGAGTTGCATTCTTGGGAAGCAACACCGGGTCAGCTTCAACACCAGAGTGCACAAGTCTAAGGGGATTCTTGACTACATTCATTCGGACCTTTGGGGACCAGCAAGAACACCAACACAGGGAGGTAACTTTTACTTTCTGTCTTTAATTGATGATTATTCAAGAAGAGTGTGGGTTTATTTACTTAGAAATAAATCAGATGCCTTGGATATATTTGTTGTGTGGAAGAAGTTGCTAGAAACTCAAACGGGTAGGGTAGTTAAGGCTTTACGAACCGATAATGGCTTAGAATTTTGCAATAAGAATTTTGATAGATTATGTGAATTAAATGTCATTCTAAGACATAGAACGGTTGTAAAAACACCTCAGCAAAATGAAGTTGTTGAGATGGTGAATAGAACCCTTCTGGAAAAGGTTAGGTGCATGTTAATAGGATCCGGTTTACCAAAATATTTTTGGGGAGAAGCTGTTGCCACAGCTGCATACTTGGTAAATAGATCACCTTCTAGAATATTAGAGCTCAAGACTCCCATGGAGATGTGGAGTGGGAAACCCCCTGAATTAAGCAACCTTAGGACTTTTGGGTGTGCTGCATATGCACATCAAAAGGAGGATAAACTTAGCCCAAGATCTAGAAAATGTGTATTTCTAGGATATGGTGATCGGGTTAAGGGATATAGGTTGTGGTTCTTAGAAAAGAAAGGCATGAAACTCATTATAAGTAGGGATGTTATTTGTTTATAAATTATTATTTCCCTACTTGGAGAAAACTAATCCTGTAGGGGCTAGTGAGCAAACCAGTCCGGAAGTTGTGGAGCATCGCATCAAGGAGAGTTCGGTTCAGGTAGAGCAAGGAAGGAAAGAGGGTTCAGACCAGGTAGAGCCTTTGAATGAAGGTCATACTCAAGAAACTCAAGAAGAGGCTAAACAAGAAGAGGTTGATGCAGCAAGTCATAATGACTACCAGCTCACAAGGGACCGAGGAAGGAGGGTGGTTAGACCACCTTTGAGATATGGGTTTACAGATGCTAATATAGCAGCTCCTTGGACAGAAGGAATGGCTAAACTAGAAATTTACACGGATGCCATGGAGTGTAAGGATTCGTCAAAGTGGCAGCTGGCTATGGAGGAAGAAATGGACTCTTTGATGAAGAACAACTCTTGGGAGTTGGTGCCCAAACCTGAAAAATAGAGAGTTATGGATTGTAGATGGATCTACAAGATCAAAGAAGGGAATACTCCAGGGGATGAAGTCTGGTATAAAGCTAGGCTGGTGGCGAAGGGGTTCACACAAAAAGAAGGCATAGATTTCATCGAAATCTTCTCACCAATTGTGAAGTACAAGATGATACGGATAGTGTTAGCATTGGTGGTCCAATTTGATTTAGAAATTGAGCAAATGGATGTGAAGACAACATTCTTACATGGAGAGCTCGATGAGACCATTTTCATGAGGCAACCCGAAGGCTATGAGGAAGGAAGGCAGGGAAAGTGGGTCTGTAAATTGAAGAAATCTCTCTATGGCCTGAAACAATCACGTCGGCAATAGAATAAGAGGTTTGATTCCTTTGTAATCAGATTGGGTTTCATAAGGAGCTACTATGATTCGTGCTTGTATTATAAGGGGTAGAAGGTTGAGGAAGTGGTGATCCTCCTCATCTATGTTAATGACATGTTGCTGGTTGGGAGCAGCATTGAGAGGATAAGGAAATTGAAGGCTCAACTCAGTGAGGAGTTTGAGATGAAGGATCTTGCCCATGCACAGAAGATCCTTGGGATGTGTATCATCCGGGAAAGGGAGAGAAACAGATTGAAGATCTCTCAAACTTTCTACATAGATAATATGATATCTAAATTCTCTATGGAAGATAGCAAACCAGTGATTGTTCCCCTTGCTGGTCATTTCAAGTTCTCCAGCGATTAATATCTGAGATCAGAGGTGGAGAAGAAGGAAATGGAAAAAGTCCTTTATTCTAGTGCTGTTGGTTCTGTTATGTTCACCATGGTAAGCACTAGACCTGATGTTGCTCATGCAATGAGTGTTCTCAGCAGGTTTATGACTAATCCCAAAAAGGAGCATTGGCTTGGGATGAAGTGGTTGCTGAGGTATTTGAAGGGAAGCCCAGAAGTAGGGCTGGTTTATGAGAAGAGGCGTAAGTCCATCTGCCTTGAGGGTTTTGTGGATTCGGACTATGGAGCAGACCGAGATAAAATGAGATTGATTACCTCTTACTTCTTCAACTTAAACAGATGTTGTGTAAGTTGAAAGGCTCAGTTGCAGCCAGTGGTAGCACTCTCAACAACAGAGGCTGAGTACATAGCGGCTACGGAGGCCATTAAGGAGGCCATGTGGTGCAAAGGGTTGCTGGAAGAGTTGAGGGTACTGGAGGAGTAGGTTGTGGTGTTTTCGGATAGTCAAAGTGCATTGCACTTGTGTAAGAATCCGGTGTTCTATGAGAGAACAAAGCACATAGATGTTCGATATCATTTCATTCGGGAAAATGTTACGAAAGGATGCATCCATGTGGACAAGGTAGCCACGAAAGAAAATCCTACGGATTAAGATACTAAAGTTCTACCTTTAAGTAAGTTCAATCATTGCCTTAGACTACTTAGGATTTGAGTCGGTTAATTGATGACTCAAGATGAGTTTGGATCCTAAAGCTCTCTGCACAATGGTTCAGGTTTAAACACTTAGACAAAGGTAGAGATTGCTGGTATTTGTTTAACGTTTAAACATATCTAAACATGGTTCGAAGATGGTTAAAGTCTAAATAAAGGTTGGAAGATTAAAATACAGCATGTTAAAGGAGTGCACACATGTGTGTGCATCACTTTGGGTGTGTGTGCACACCCCTAAACAATAAAGCAAAGTAGTGCGCACTGCTGTGTGAAGGGCAGCATCAGTGTACGCCTCACTGCCCCTTCACCAGCGCCTCACCACCCAGTAAGGAAGCAGCTTGGAGAAGGGCAGCGCCGCACCACCCCTCCACCAGTGCCGCCCCATCCAGAATGTGGTGCAAAGGGGCTTTGCCTAGCGCCTCACCGCCCCCTGTTCAGCGCCAAGGCACTAGGCACACTGATGCACACATGGACAGCTTGTTTAAACCTCCTCTAAGGTGCATGGATGCAAGGTTAAAACATATAGCACCACTTAGGATTGATGGAGGGCCATGGTTAAGTGGTCATCAAGATCTAAGGGTGGAGATTGACTCTCAAGATTGGACAAGAAGTTGGTGCACTATATAAAGGGTCACCTAGCTTCATTCTAGATATAACGTTGTGATATAATTTGAGATCAATTGTAAAGAGTGACAAGACACAATACAAGAGAGAATTGTGTGAGAGTGCAAAGACACAAAACTCAGGAGGGACTCATTGTAGAGAGGCTAGTTGTAAAGAAGAGAGAGTAGTATAGATAGAGAGCATTGTAATAGTTCTTATCATCTTCTTTCTTCTCTTCTTGGTTTCTTCAAGAACTTGGGTTTCTTGGAGAGGGTTGTTGTAATTGTAAAGAATCATTGATTTAGTGCAGAGAGTTCAGAGGAACTCACGGGGACGTAGGCTATTGCCGAACCTCGATAACAAATCGTTTGTCTTCTTTTCTTTCTTGCTTTCGATTGTTGTATTTCTTTCTACAAGTCATTCTAGACTTGGGTGTTTGGAAGATCACCACCTGGGCATCTTGTCAAGGTGATTTTCAACACCCACTTCTATATACACTGACAAGCAGGCACCTAGTCCACAGTATGTTAATGTGGCTCAATTGCTGATCAGGCTAGACACGATGATTTACTATAGGCAATAACGAGCCTTTAGATGTCAATGTAGTTCGGATTCCACAGCTTGAGTTCTTCCATTGACCATAGCTTTTAGATGGTGCGGACCGATATCGATCATATGCATCACGACATTAGTACCCTATGGGATGATTTCGAGTTACTCCGAGAGCACTCGAAAAGCTCTTTGGAAGAGAATCGAGATCTTCTCTAAGATAGCTCTAACTCTCCTACTCACTGAGTCATCAGTTTTTATCACTTGTCTTTGTATTTACCTTTTTTCAGCTCCATGGATGTTTTATAAGAATATTAGTTTTTATTTTTCATACATTTATTTAGTTGGTTTGTATCAGACACCTTATTTTCACTCAATGATGTTTGAACCTTTGTATATGCCTACTTATCTTTTGTTGCTATAGCTTTTAGCTCATGTATGTGAATTTCTTTTAGCTATATGGTTGCTTAGTTTAAGCCCTTATTGCTCATACATATGCCTTTTAATGTTTCAAGCTTCTATGCAAACTTCTGACTATTCCCGGGAGGTCTTCTTGACTCCGGTTTATACCTAGTTTTTGTATAAAAGTTTTTTTATGCCTTATCTTCCTATCTGTAGTTTTAAATTGCTTAATTTTTAGGTTTGCCCCCCTTTTCTACTGTTGTCAAAATGGGAGAGAAAAAGAGAAAAATCTGTGTAAACTAATACAATGCATAATTTTAGGGGGAGCATTGCTCCAAACATGTTAAAATGCCTAAAACAATCTTGCATTGCTTGGTTGGGATTGCTATTATTGTCATTGAATGCTTGTGGATTAGTTTTCGTCACAAAAATAGAGGAAACTTTGTCCAAATTATTTCAAAAATCCAACACTTAGTTTTTAAAACTATTTTCTGTCTCCTTAGTTTTGTCATCATAAAAAAGAGGGAGATTGTTGACCTGTATTTGATTTTAATAACGAAAAAACACTACTTAAATTATACTAACAGTTTTATCTAAGTGTTTAAGCAGCAAAAGAATTCAATACAAAAACAAGACGTAAGAACACAACATGTTCAAATACCAAAAGAAGACAGAAAATCTAGAATAAGCACTAAGGTAATTGAATCACGGTGTAAATCTCTAAATTTCAATTATCTAGCTTGAACTATAGCTCATTTCACAAAAAACTTTGACAAAACTAAAATTCAAAAAATGTTTCTAAGTCAAAAACTGTTTTGAAACATAAAAATTGGGTTTGAGGACAACCCAGTCGATTGGGTCTCTAAACTAGTCGACTTGGAAAAAGGATAGTAAATTCCCAGTCGATTGGTAATAAGATCCAGTCAACTAGTAACTTTACCTAGTCGACTGGTACTTTTCCTAAGCGTAAAAGTTAACTTTTTTCACTTGACCCAATTAACTAGTATAAGGACCCAGTTGACTGGTAATTCGAAAATATGACCGTTTGAGACGCGAAACTTGACCATTTAATGCTCCAAACCTACCAAGTCAGTTTCTAACGACCATATAAGTCCAAGGCTATAAAAACTCCCTTCAATGAGCATTTAAAACAATAAGATAACACATTCAATTAATCTTATAGCTTATTAAAGCCTTGAAAAATTTATTGTGAGCCATTCTTCAAGCTTGTTATTGAAAGAGAGATATTCTTCATTTGTTAGGTATTAATTACTATCTCTCTACCATTCCTTTACATTTAATACTATTTCTTGTAAAGAGAAAGAGTTGGTGTAACTCTTAAAGTGTTTAAGATTAAACACTTCATTGTAACTTCCTTGTGGAAGAGATTGTTTGTAAGGTTTGTGCAACACCTGTGAAGTTGCTCGACTATGATTAGTGGATTACTTCAAGGAGGTTCCTTGAAGAGAGTGGACGTAGGGTTGGACAGATTCCAATATTGCCAAACCACTATAAACAAAGTTTGTATATTTTCTTCCTTAACTCATTTATTTTAAAACATATTATTTGATTGTGTGTCTTGCTTGTTGAACCTTTAAAATTGTGAGTTAATTAGCAAAAAGTTTTTAAAACCCAATTCAATCCCTCTCTTGGGTTTGTACCTTGGTTTACACAATCAACCACAAAAGTTAGATAACCACTATAACCCTTATTAACATCTTTCGTGCTTTTAAAGCTAATATAATGCCTGTAGGAATTAATTTTCTATCTCTACAAAACTCAAATTCATCCTCCCTAGGGATTCGAAAAATAACTGTTATTCTAAAATAATCCACACAAGTATAATGAAATGCTAACCAATCCATACCCAGAATTACATCAAATTCCACCATTTCTAGAGGAATTAAATCCACATAGAATTGACGCCCGACGAACAATACACAACCTCTATATACATCAACCACCTCTACACTATTCCCAATAAGAGTTTCTATTGATAAAATACACTCAAGATGCATAGAAAATGATATTGAAACAAACGAGTGGATAGATCCATAATCAATTAAAATTTTAGCATCTAAACCAAAAAGCAAAATCATTCTTGTCACCGCGATTGGAGCAGCCCGAATATCCTATTGAGTCAGTGAATATACTCTACCTTGGGCTCTAGATTCATTGGCTGACGTCCCTTTCTGAGTAGGTTGTCCTCGACCCTCTCCATGTCTATTCCCAAACTCTTAATAACTACCACCACTACCTCTACCTCTGCTCTGCTATCCCCAATTACCACCCCTGGCTCGAAAAGATTATGAACCCTGTTGACTACCCCTAGTACCTCCTATACTCACTGCACTCGAATCAAGTGTCACATGCTGATTACACTCACGTGCTATATGACCTCTACCACAAGTGTAACATATTAACTTAACATATCCACACTCTACAGCAACATGAACATATCTCCCACAATGAAAACAAACTATAGGCCTGAATAAAGGAGTCATCTTAATAAGTCTCTCTTGCATCTATGACATAGTACCTCAAAATTATTGATGTACAACTACCACTGGTTACACTATAAGGACAAAACCTAGCCTCTACTTTCCTTAACTAGGGTACACTAATGATTCCATCGGTACTCTAAACCACCTCCTTTGATCTCTTAGGCTCTCAAATTCTAACTGATATTTCTCAATGATTAGAGCCTTATCTATCAACTAAACAAAAAAAGCAAACTCCAAAATTGAAATTCTAGATTGATTCTCCCAACAAATTTTATCTAGAAACTCTTGAATCTTATCACACTCAAAACTCACAACGGATGAGGCATATCTCGACAAAGCCATAAATCCATCCTTAAACTAACCGAGTCTCATTTGTGGAGTATGACGAAGATCTACAAAATCTCAATGCTTCTCAACTTTATAAGTATCAGGACAATGCTCCTTAAAGACAATATCCATAAAACCATCCTAAGTCTAAGGCCGTGAAATCAAACGTACTAAATCCCTCTATGACGAGCCTCCTCCGCAAATAAGAACACTGGAAAGTGATCTTTTGCGCATTAGTACTATCCATAACTGAATAAATATTATCTAGACGATTGATCCACTCTTCACAAATTGTAGGATCAGTTAACCCAGGAAATAAGGGTGGGTTCAACTTTCTAAACAACTCAAAAGTTGTACTACGAACCTCAAGATGAAGTACTAACTGCTCAGACCTATCCTCTAGCTGAACTACAGGTCTCCCCCTATATCCACTAGCTACATCCCTCTGTTGAGAATTATGTTGATCCTCAGACATTCGAGCAAAAGCCTAAAATACCCTAGTCACCAAAGTAGGATCAACCTATCCAGTCTAAGTAGTAATCACTGGAACACCAATCATAGGAGGAAAACTAGATACCTTATTCCCAATAGGAGGAACATGCTCTACAGGTAATCCATGTTAAGAAACTGACTCACAAACATGGACTTCAGAAATTCTACCATGACCTTGAACTCCAGCTCTACCTCTACCTCTACCTCGATCACATCCTCTTTGTGGCATCTTGAGAAATCCTATAGGTATGAGAAAATTTTTATTACTAATCCAAATTTTTTGTTCAAAATCTTTATCAATGAGTCTACAAAATCTTAAAACCTATAGCTCTGATACAAAAAATTGTCATGACCCAAACCCATAAGATTAACCTTCTGAGTCTAGGATGTCCAATCAATTTAATTATTTTATTTTACTATAAATCCATTTTCTCTTTTTCGTCTTCTACTGTTATCTCAATAATAAGCTCAAGTTTTATCTTCTCATTATTTAAGCATGAGATATATATTATAAACCATATCGCATTTATCAAACTTTTACAACATCACTAGAAAATAATTACAATAACCAACAGCCTGAAAAAAGGATGCCAAAGATATTACCTAAGCCAGAAGATGCTTCTAATGGGAAAAAAAATGACATCTAATGCTCATCGAAACATGCTCATTTCAACAACGAAATAACTAATCAGCTTTCAAAGCCAATATGAGTTTAAACTACCAAAATTTAAATCTCATACATAAGAAAATCACATTTGATATGTAAAACATATAAACATATTTAGGAAACATTTAAAATATAAACTCTGCATTTAATCCAAACACAAATCATTATTCATCATTTAAATTAAATCATCATGAATCAATACTGAAAGTTATGGAACATTTCTTTTCATCATCTCAAATCTCATAGGAAATCAAATTATCTCGTTTCTTGGGCTGGTTTTCAAAGAGTAAGTGTGTGTGTATGTGTATATATCTTTGTGTGTGTTATATCAACTTATATCCCCATCTAGCAGGGTACATATGATAATTATCCTCTTCTAGTAGGATGTTTAAGTGTCCCCATCCAGCATGACACATACCTCGATAAAAAAAACTACACTGCAGCTGAGGGCAGAGTAGTCTCTAGGGAAAACACTTTTTATCATCTCGTATCCCCATCCAATAAGCTACTCATATCCCCATCCAATAAGATACGTATGTAATATAATATAATAAATATCTCCATCCAGCACACTTTTGTGTATTATTACAACATCAGTACCAAACCCATTCTCATCATTTCAATAACAATTTCCATTATTAACCATTTTCATACTCAAAACATGCATAACCATTTTATTTTAATAACATATAATTATTCTCGTAAATCAGTAAAAATGATTAATCATATCAAATCAAAGATAATAATTCATATTTCTTCAAAAATCATTCTAAATGTACATATTTATCTTTTTCTCAACCAGTTCATAAATTCAAGCACAAAACACAATTTTACCATATAAAAGGCAAATGAGAATTTATGTATAGTTTTGTAGTAAAAACTCCCCTCCACTAAACCCAATCCAAATACCTTTTTCACAAAGAAAAATTACTCGGACCTGCTCCTCCTACTGTACCTCCACCTAACAATATACACTAACCATTATTACTATCTTATAATTTGATCTAAACCATTATAATGGGTTTTATATATGTATGTATATATATTTCATATATAATATAATAATAAAAAAATAATATAAGTAAAAACAAACAACACAATATTTTAAATCTTTAAGATTTCTCATTCTCACGGCAAAAACTACCATCGTTGTTTTAAAGCATTGTTTTTTTTTTTTTTAACTTATATTACTTACCCAAACATGATGAAATCTTGGTATTGAGAAAGAAAACACGTGAACACTGAAGTCTTCATGTTTTTGGACACTTTATTTTTTTAGTATTATTATTTAAAATTTATGTATGTAACATCTAGAATCTTTGACACTTCTTCTTCTTCTTCTTTAAATATTTTTAAAAGAAAAATTATAAAATTACAAAATTACCTATACCCTATAAGGTGAAGATTTTACACACCATGCCAACACTGAGCACTAGATCAGACAACTATACTTACATTTTTGAAACAAATGTTGAAATATTCTTCTTGATCTAAACAAAATGAGCATAAAATCATTATCAATAGCAATTCCTCTACCAAGAACTTCAACTTTAACACCCACCTTTCGCTGCAATAATTACCAATTAAATATTTTCACCTTAGGTGGAGCAAAACCCATCCTAACTAGGAAATGCAACCGTTTTATAGCCTAGATAGTTTGATATGGAAAGAAAGAATGATTTAAAAGAATAAATATCAAGAAAATTTGGTTTTCATATGACTTTATGTGCAACATTTTTTTTTTATGATGATCATAGTACAAATGGAACTAAAAAAGAGAGACCATTGATTGGGTTCCCAACCAAAAGGATTATGTCTTAACGAAATTGACCACTCCAAAGATCCATTATACCAATGACCAAAATTAGCTATTGAGCTATGTTTGTTGGTTGACAGAGCATATAACATTGAGCTTGAGAATAATATTTTCAATCCAAATGTTACCTAAAACTGAACATATTTTCCATTCACAATCACATACCCAATTTTGTTCAGAAAATGTTTGCATCAATCATCATTGGAGGAGAGGATGTTTAAAATACCACACAAAGTTAATAAAGTGGCTTTGTCACTCTTATAATGTGGAAGTTGGTTTTGATCAAAGCCTGAGTCCACAAAGAGTTATTCTCATTTCCAAACCTCAATAACTATTTACCTAAGAGAGCTTAATGTTTTTGAACAACTCTTTCTATTTCAACCTCCCCCCCCCCATCTTTTTTTACTTGAGTAAACATTATTCTAATTTACATATTGAATCCTCCTTATGTCATAAAAACCTACCCATACGAATTTCCTTTGAATCCATTCTATTTTACTTGCAATTTTAATTGGTATTCAAAAAATAGACTTGTAATATAATGATATACTGCTCATTGAGGCCATAATTAAAGTAAGTTTACCACTAATTGACAATAATATATACTTCCATGGTGCAAGCGTTTTTTGAAAATTTTCAAGTATTGGCTTCCACATTGGTAACAACCTATGATTGGCACCTAGCAGCATCCTTAGATAGTTCAAAGGCAATTTCACATACTTATATATGGTACTTGTAGCCCATTCTTTTACATGATAATCATTAGAGCTAACATTCACAAAGAAGCTTTTTGAAAAATTAATCCTTAGGCCAGATGAAAGTTCAAAGTAATAGAGTATTCTTTTGATGTTCAGAATTCCTTAAAAACTATATGATAGAAGATTAGTGTATCCTTTGCAAATTGTAGATGAAAAACAAGCAATTGATTATGACATAGATTGATCCCTTCACATAAACTAATTGATTGAGCTTTTGAAATAATAAGAGATAGCCCTTTGACCGCAATATTGAAAAGAAACGATGATAATGGATTACCTTGGTGTAGCCTTCGCTCCATTTGGAACAGGATTGTAAGAAAGCCATTAATTAAAACTGAGAGGGAAGTCGACATAATCCAAGTAATTCCATTCTACAATGTCGAACTCTTTCTCAAAATCAACCTTTAATTTAAGAGTAAGCCTTCGACACAATTCTTTTTTATCATGCAACAACTTCACTGGCAATCAATTTGGTGTCTAGGATTTGACGACCATTAATGAAAGCTAATTGAGTAGAACTCATAATGGAAGGCATAACTGAATGAAGTTTATTTTCAAAGGTTTTTGCAGGAATCTTATACATGCTTCTAATAAGAAGGAAATGGCATGGGAAGGTGATAAGTGCTTAAATATTCATATTTAAGTTCATAAATTTACAGTTGTTAGGCTCTATGTTTATATATTTTAGTATATTCTACTTCATTTTTGTGTTCTCTATGTTTTTTATAGGCTTGTGAAGAAAAGAAAGCATTTTGAAGCTTTAAAGGAAGAAAACTGAATATATGAACCAACTAGTGCGATCGAGCGCAACATTACCGCGATCGAGCGCACACCTAAAAGGCTCGAGCGTAACCCTGCGCTCGAGCGTAAAAGAGCGCGATCGAGCGCACACGCACAGAGAGGCAGCAGAGCCAGTTTTGGAAAGATTTCTTTCGGACTTATTTTGGAAATTAGGGTTTCGAGGCACCCTTAGAACCCTATATATAGGCTTGTAAAACATAGAAAACATACTTTTGGATTTGGCTTTGAAGTGGTAAAGCTTTGGAGAGGAACTGACGACTCATCTCCACAATATTCTTCAGGTTTTATTTTTCTATTTAGTTTATGTTATAATGATGTTTATTATAGACAGCATGTGTAACTAACTCTTTAATAGGGCTCGAATGAAGCCCTAATTATGCTTTTTCATATATATAATCATTGATTACCTTTGCAAATAGACATATTATGATGCTTCAATTGATTAATCCTTGTTTTATTGAATTCCTCATATGTGCATGTCTGATCAACGTATGTATGTGGTATGGATTAGTTAGTTAGATCAATTTGGATGACTGAGTCCTGGGTCTGACAATAGTAACAAAAGAAATTCACGCTGGATTCTTGGGTTAATCAACATGGGAAACCAGGAGTATATAATATGCCCTAGGTCTCATGTGGTTGTCAATTTCCACAAACCTTATGCTCCCTTAAGGAACAACTCAGTATACACCATGTTGAATCCCTTAAAAGAGAAAAGAGTTAGAGTATACATGATTACGCCCAAAACATAACGTGGTGTTGTAGTATAGCTTTGGGGTGTCGATTCCACAGGGACACAAATTAACTATAAAGAAAGATGTAAACTTTAATATGAGACGATATGATCAAATTAATAGAGAATTTGAATTTGATAGTGAAACAATTGTGTAAAGTAGATTGTGAAATATAATAGGAGAGCAACAAGGATCCGGGAATCCTCCCTAGGTTTGTTGCCCAAATCCTAACTTGATTTAGTTGTTTTTATCTCGATTGCAAGTTTCAGATCCCAAACAGGCAATCGGCAAATATTCAATTAAACCACATGTATAAACCCTAATTTGATTGTTATGAAATACTCTTTATTTTCAATTCATGCACACATGATCTATCATTTAAGTTTATCAAGAAACGACAATATATCTTTGATGACAATATTGCAGTAATGGACAAACCTAAAGGCTAGATCTACTGGACTCAATCATACCCAAATAATATTGACATAAAGAAAGCATGACTAAATCTATATCAAGGAAAAAGATACAATCACTGGATTAGATAAAATCTTTATAATTAGAATAAAAAGTAAATCATAATAATGTTTGAACGTTAAAGCTCCATACAACTGAATCAAATAATGGAAATAGAAACAACTACACCTAGGGATTCATCCCTTTGCCTTGCTTGGAGATTAGTTAGCCATAGGGCTCATGGTTGCACAATTTTGATGGAGGAAAGGTTGCTGCTTCCTTGAGTTTTCCAGGTTTTTGAATAATTAATTACAAACCCTAAGTGGTCTATTTATAGTGTACAAGGCCTAAGGGTGTTTTAGGGTTTGAACAAGTCATTAAAGACCCTAATTAGGGTCTAACTCGGAAGGCGAAAATCTGTGCGCGCGGTGCACCTTCACTTGGCCGCGGTGCGCCTTGGCTTTTGTCAAGTTTGGTGTGTGTGCTGGGAGGTGTGCCTCAAATAATCCAGGGTGCGCCTCTCCCTGATGCTTCTTCCAGCGTCTTTTGGCCTTCTTTCTGCAAGGTGTGCCTCAACTGATCCAAGGTGCGCCTCTCCCTGATGCTGATTCAGGAGATCTTGACCTCTGTCCGCTAAAACCGCCATAACTTTCTCTAGAAAAATTCTTTTTTACGAACCGTAAAATCTTCCAGAAACTAGACTTCCATATCTTCTGGTTCTTCCTACATCAATACAGTTTTATTTACAAAGATGATTGATTTGTATGGCAATTCTGATGACTTAGTGAAAACTCCTTTCTTAGTTTCTCTTCATCTTGACTCTTCCGCGACCACTCTCTCACTTGAGTATTCATTGAAGCTTCGTGTTTAAAATGATGATCGCTTTTCCATCTCTTTTAACTCAAGATACATGAAAATGCACCAAAATAAGTTAATGCTCCAAGAATACCACTTTAGAGTTGTTAACGAATAAAAATGCAATTAAAACCTAAGTCAACCCTAAAGTGCTAACAAATAAGTACGATTAAGATGCATTTTATGGCTCTCATCACAACCCCCAACTAGCTTATTGCTAGTCCCTAGCAATTCAAGCGAAAACAAGAGATGAATCCTATGGTGGGAATCAAAGTCAGTGAAAAGCAATATTAGTGTTAACCTAGAGTAATTCACATTTTGTCTCAAAAATTGCACATAACACATGGCACGTGGAATCATTAAATTTTACCTAAGTCCAAAAGTAATCCAAACATCAATCTTAAAATCGTTATTGACTCTTAACATCCATCTTACCACAAACCATTAATCCGAACACCCGGATGATTTTATGCACAACATTCATGAATACAAGTCTTGTCCTCTAAAAACATAACAAATTGTGTGACATCAATCACATAAACAAGCTCCATAGGCTTATTTTTCAAATCATTCTCCACTTATTGTAGAAAAATCACACTTCATTGGATCAGTAGGTCTTTCATAAGCTTGTAATGTTAGGCCAAGGTAGAGGTTAAGGAAGAATGGGAAGGATTTGTAAGTAAAAGAACTTAATCTCTTGGCTTTAAATACAATCACTTTTAAGCACTAGATAACTTTACTTCAATACGTAACTCTTTCAACCATTTTTTATAAGAGCATATCTCTTGATAAGTCACCACTTTTCTTTTCTTTTCCTTCTTTCTTTGCCATACTTCTCTTCTTTTTCTGTTTTTGGCAAATACTCATTCACCTCTTTTCTTTCTCTTTTTTTTTCTTTCTTTTCTTTTCCATAACCCCCAACTTATCTCCTTTAATGTACTTAGGTTGCGGTAGTGATATTTTTTCATATTTTCACCCTTACTCCTTTTAAGTGATTCTCACAACATGTGTATAACTAAGTTCTTTTAAAAGAAAAGTATGGATAAAATATTTTTAGGCTCATAAAGATAAGTAAATGGTTTATCGAAAGAAACAAGGCCCAATTTTTCTATTCAAGAAAAAGGCTCAAATAGGTGACTAGTGATAAATATAGCAATGGTAGGTTTGAAAGGCTTAAACGGTTCAAAAATTGCCTATATCATATCCTAAGTAGTGTGCATTCTAGGAATTCGCCTCAAGTGATTTCCAAATAAGTTCTAGAGCTTGTTGAGACTGCAAAAGTATTCACAAACAATCCCACATAAAACTTTTCTAGATGTTGTAGACTAATCATACAATCTTACCACAAACTAGAGTCTCTAACCAAATTAAGATCGATATTTAAATTATTCTCAAACCGAAGCAAGATTTAACTTCTTCTACATGCTATCCGCTATCTCAATTAAGCTCATATCATTGACATGTGAATTAACTCTAAGGCTAACACAAAGCATGCTTAAAACAAAAGATACGGACAATGACACCAAGCAGTTTAGCGAAAGGCAAATCATATGTTTCTTCCACCCCCAACTTAAGAAATACATTGACCTCAATGTGAAAGAGAAAGTAAAGGAAACTCCCCTTTTGTACTCATAAGGGCACAGCAGCTGAAAGTGGTGCATCTCCATTTAGACTACACACTCTACTTTTTGTTAAAAGGTTGATCTGCAAAATAAAACAAACAAAAAGAAAGCAGCGACCGTGTACTATGAAGAAGCCCACCATATGTTAGTACATGAATTGGAAAGAAACAACTGAGTACATACAAGTAATGAAAAGGAAAGCATATTGAAAGATAGAGTAGTGAGGCGATAAAAAATTAAAAGAGAAGGGAACAAACCAGATAGAACCCAAAATTAATCATCAATATCTTCAGGCTCTGCCTCATTCTCTTCTTCATTCTCTTCACCTTCCTTTTGAGGTAGATCGAAAGATGAACCCGAATAGGGTGGCATAGTGGGAAAGGGATCCATATGACATCCAGTAGCGGAGGCAATGTGATGGTACATTTGACCAAAAGAAGAGAATACCTTCGCTTGATAAACCTAGCTGTAAATAAATGGAAAATGGCATCAAGTTGACACTAGCTCCTAAATCTAGTAAGGCTTGTCGAACCTCATGATTTTCAATGCTACAAGCAATGGTTGGACAGCCCGGGTCTTTGTATTTTGGGGGAATTCTTTCCTTAATTAAAGCACTAACTTTCTCAGTTAGGAATGTTGTTTTCTTGACATGGTGCTTCCTCTTAATTGTGCATAAATCCTTGAGAACTTTTACATAGGTGGGAACTTGTTTAATCACATGCAAGAGTGGAAGATTCAGTTTCACTTGCCTTAAATTCTCTAGGATTTCATTATTTATTTCCAGATTTTTCTTGTTTGATTTTAAGGCTTGAGGGAATGGTACCTTAATAGGACTTTTGGTTACTTCAAGTTCCTTGGGCTGTTCGGTTTCACTACTAGGTTGCCTCTTTTCCTCATCCTCAGATTTATTCATTGGTGGGATGTGTAATGACTTACCACTTCAGGTCACAATGGCATTTACATCTTTCAAATTTTCTTGTGCCATATGTTGACCGTGAGGATTGGACTGAGCTTGGGAAGGGAACTTACCTCGCTCAGTCACACTTAAGGAACCCATTAATTTGGACACTTGGCTCCTTATTTCCTTATTTTCCTCAACCACCTGCGTAATTAACGCCTCACACCTCTGGTTTGTTTTACCTTGTGCTTCTATAAAGGCATGTAAGGTGTCTTCTAAAGAATTCCTAGAAGTTGAGGGTGCATGATAAGGTGCAGGGTATGATCTAGGGGGCTGTGCATGCTGCTGATTTTCAGATTTCCAGCTGAAGTTGGGGTGTTTCGCCACCCCAGATTATAAGTGTTAGAGAAGGGTGCTTGAGGCTTCTTGTACATGCCTAGGGCATTACATTGTTCCTTGTACAGCCCTCTCATATCAACAAAAGTGGGGCACTCTTGAGCGGGATGATCTACCCCTCCACACACAAAACATGGTTCCCTTGGTTCGGCTTGATTAACCATGTGTGTTGGTTTTTTTTGTTTTCAATGCCTCTAACTCCCTAGTGAGCAGTTCGACCTTAGCTTTCAGGTTGTCTTCCTCCCTAAGATGGTATATTCCGCCACCACTAGGGTTTCCTATAGGTCGTGACCTATTTGTGCTTTCAGTAGCACTAGGTCCAGTCCATGTGTGAGCTTTTTCAGCAAGCTCATTGAGGTATTCGATAGTCTTATCAGGGTCTTTTTGCAGAAATTCACCATTGCACATCATCTCGACAAACTAGCGTTCTCTATAGGTAAGACCCTCATAGAAATAGCTCACTAAATGCCAATTTTCATACCCATGATGTGGACACATACTTAACAGCTCTTTAAATTTCTCCCAAGACTGATACACAGTCTCGTTTTCCTTTTGTGCAAAGGTGGAGATTTGTCTTTTCAGCGCATTAGTCCTATGTTGAGGGAAGTATTTGTTAAAAAAGACTTGGGTCATCTCATTCCATGACCCAATTGATCGTGGTCTCAGTGAGTATAACCAACTCTTAGCTTTATCCTTTAAAGAGAAAGGAAAAAACTTGAGTCGCACGATATCATCAGTTGCATCTTGACTATGAAAAGTCGCAACTACTTCCTCAAACTTTCTAATGTGCACATATGGGTTTTCGTTTTCCAAACCATGAAAAGTAGGGAGTAATTGAATCATCCCTGTTTTAAATTCTTAATGGCAGGTGTTGGCTGGAAACATAATGCATGATGGTGTGGCTGTCCGGCTAGGATGTAAATAATCTTTGAGTGTCCTAGCTACATTCTCATTAGGGTTTTTAGCCATGTTGACAAAGTTTTCTAAATTTTCAATTGGGTGTATACTAAGATCTGATCTAGGAGAGGTTTCACTAATGGATGAAGAAGGAAGGGTAATCTCTATTTCGGGTCCCTTAATGAATCTCCCTCGCAAGTCTCTCGGTCTAAGCATATACCAACTGAGTTTAAAAGTAATAAATAGAACATAACAAAATAAAGAAAAAAATCACAATATAAAGGAAGGATAGTACCGTCTTATCTTAGAGTTGACAAACTTCCTTATAAGTAAGTGCGTCTCCCCGGCAATGGCACCAAAATTTGATTACGCCCAAAACATAACGCGGTGTTGTAGTATAGCTTTGGGGTGTCGATTCCACAGGGAGACAAATTAACTATAAAGAAAGATGTAAACTTTAATATGAGACGATATGATCAAATTAAATAGAGAATTTGAATTTGATAGTGAAACAATTGTGTAAAGTAGATTGTGAAATATAATAGGAGAGCAACAAGGATCCGGGAATCCTCCCTAGGTTTGTTGCCCTAATCCTAACTTGATTCAGTTGTTTTTTTCTCGATTGCAAGTTTCACATCCCAAACAGGAAATTGACAAATATTCAATTAAACCACATGTATAAACCCTAATTTGATTGTTATGAAATACTCTTTATTTTCAATTCATGCACACATGATCTATCATTTAAGTTTATCAAGAAACGACAATATATCTTTGATGACAATATTGCAGTAATGGACAAACCTAAAGGCTAGATCTACCGGACTCAATCATACCCAAATAATCTTGACATAAAGAAAGCATGACTAAATCTATATCAAGGAAAAAGATACAATCACCGGATTAGATGAAATCTTTATAATTAGAATAAAAAGTAAATCATAACAATGTTTGACCGTTAAAGCTCTATTACAACTGAATCAAGTAAGGGAAATAGAAACAACTACACCTAGGGATTCATCCCTTTGCCTTGCTTGGAGATTAGTTAGCCATGGGGCTCATGGTTGCACAATTTTGATGGAGGAAAGGTTGCTGCTTCCTTGATTTTTCCAGGTTTTTAAATAATTAATTACAAACCCTAAGTGGTCTATTTATAGTGTACAAGGCCTAAGGGTGTTTTAGGGTTTGAATAAGTCATTAAAGACCTAATTAGGGTCTAACTCGGAAGGCAAAAATCTGTGCGCGCGGTGCACCTTCACTTGGGCGCAGTGCGCCTTGGCTTTTTTCAAGTTTGGTGTATGCGCTGGGAGGTGCCCCTCAAATAATCCAGGGTGCACCTCTCCCTGATGCTTCTTCCAGCGTCTTTTGGCCTTCTTTCTGCAAGGTGCGCCTCAACTGATCCAAGGTGTGCCTCTCCCTGATGCTGATTCAGGAGATCCTGACCTCTATCCGCTAAAACCGCCATAACTTTCTCTAGAAAAATCCTTTTGATGAACCGTGAAATCCTCCGGAAACTAGACTTCTAGATCTTTCTAACCATATATGGTTCATCTCCTGGTTCTTCCTACATCAATACAGTTTAATTTGCAAAGATGATTGAGTTGTAAGGAAATTCTGATGACTTAGTGAAAACTCCTTTCATAGTTTCTCTTCATCTTGGCTCTTCCGCGACCACTCTCTCACTTGAGTATTCATTGAAGCTTCGTGTTTAAAATGATGATCACTTTTCCATCTCTTTTAACTCAAGATACCTGAAAATGCATCGAAATAAGTTAATGCTCCAAGAATACCACTTTAGAGTTATTAACGAATAAAAATGCAATTAAAACCTAAGTCAACCCTAAAGTGCTAACAAATAAGTACGATTAAGATGCATTTTATGGCTCTCATCAATACACCATGCCTAACTCAGATCAATAGCTTAAGGAGTGGACCAAGCCCTTAGTTGACAACCATTAGGTATTCATAGTAGGGCTAGAGCATTGGCACATTGCTTATTAGGAAAGTATAATTAGTGATGGATATCAAAGCCCTATGTTCTTATCATTATCAATCTAGACTCAACATTTATTTCTATCATTTTACCCTGTGAAACTGATTCTAAAACGAAATTCACCAATCCCTGTGGAGATGATCTCGCACTTGCACACTATGCTACTATTGACCTTGTGCACTTGCAAGTGAAACAAGTTTGATTATTTTCTTAATAATTTAAGTAGATAAACACACAACAAGTTTTTGGCACCGTTGCCGGGGATTGCACTAAATTTCTTTTTAGAATTATTTTTGTTATTTTTATGTTTTATTTTTATGAAAAATCTAAAAATTCTAAAGTTTCTGTTTTCCACATTTATTTTGTTTCATCAAAAACCTAGGCTTTTTTTTTCGTTTATGTTTCAGGCACTACAGCAAAAGCTCTCTTTGACACTGCGCTTGAGCGCAACACCTTGTGTGATCGAGTGCAACCTCTTGTGAGATCGAGCAGCAGTACTGAACTACTGCACTAAAGCGGTTTTCACTGATTCATGCAAGGGCTTCGATCCAGGCATCCAACTTTCTTTCCCCTCGATGCAGAGCTTGAGCAGACCATTCGACGAAGTCTTAGAGATAACTCTGAAGAGGTAGAAGAAGAATTCGAGGAAGAAGCATCAATGACGGAACAGCTAGAAAACCAACAACCACCTGAGAGAAGACCGATGAAGCAATCCTTCATCCCAAGGAACATCGACCAGCCATCATGCATTACATATCAACCTGGGGCGGAAGGTAATTATTAATATCTCCGCAGATACTCAGTGCATTAACTCACTTTAGGGGTACACTTAATGAGGATCCACACTTGCACCTTCGGGAATTTTTTGATCTCTGCAAGTTCCAGCACATCTAGGGCCTAGACCAAGAAGGAATCAGGTTAATTCTTTTCCCTTTTTCCTTAAAAGATAATGCTAAACTGTGGTACAATTCATTGCCTGTAGTTTCTATCCATACTTGGGAGGAGTTGGCCAGCAAGTTCCTAAGAAAGTTTTTCCCAACCCAAAAGACGAGGCAAATGAGGAAGGAGATTCAATCTTTCCAACAGAAGGATGGAGACCTATTCTTTGAGGCATGAGGACATTTCAATGAGTTGCTACTCAAATTCCCACATCACAATCTACCTCAGGATGAACTAGTTCAAGCTTTTTATGAAGGTTTAAGTGATACTAATAAAAGTATTGTGGATTCAAGTTGTGGTGGAGTACTGATGGAGAAAAGCAACAAAGAAGCCATGGAGCTATTTGAGACCTTAAGTGAGCACACCCAGCAGTTCTCCTCTCGAGGTAGACATAGATTCAAAAGCAAGGGGATGTATGAGGTAACCCTGAATGGAGGATGCTCTAACCAAATAGATGTTGTGGAGAGGAAACTAGATTTGCTTATTAAAGCCATGACTGCTCAGAATACCTCACCTAATCCACCAGCTACACCACTCCAAGTATGTGCTATATGTTCTCAATATGATCATAATACTAAGATATGTCCTTTGTATTCATCTACAGACCCGAAGCAAGCAAACTATGTGGGACCAAGCAACTATCCTCCAAAGAACAACCCATATGCAAACACTTACAATCCTGGATGGCGGAACCACCCAAATTTCTCCTAGGGCAACAACCAGAATGCCCTAAACCATCAAGCACTGCAAAGAAACTCCTAGCTAGCTGCTCACTCAGCTCCCAAAATAAAGAAAAATGACCTCAAAAGTCTTGTGAGGCAACTAGCAACACAGCAACAATAATTAATAACTTCACAAGATCAGTTCATGGCGGATGAAAGACAGTTTCTGACTGAACTGAGACAAACCATAGCAAAACATGAACAAGCTATTCAAAGGCTAGAGGCACAAATGGGACAATTGGCTAAAGAACTAAGTGATCGAAAGCAAGGTGAGCTTCTGGCTCAAACATTACCTAACCCCGGGGGGGCACCAGCAACTGAAGGCTATCACAACCCTCAGAAATGATAAGGTCATAGGAACTGACGAATCTGCAAGAGCATCTATAGAGAAACCATCAGCATCAAAGGTAAGTAAGATAGAGAAGGTGAATGCACCACCCTTCCCGTAAAGGTTAGTAAAACAAAAGAAAGAAAATAAATTGCTTGATATCTTTGAAACTTTGCGGAAACTGGAAATAAACATTCCCCTATTAGATGCAATTCAACAAATACCTACTTATGCTAAATTTTTGAAAGATTGTTGCACTAATAAGAGAAAGTTTCAAGAAACATGAGACGGTAGCTCTAATAGAAGAGGTAAGTGCTATGTTGTTAAGAAAATTACCACCGAAACTGAAGGATCCTGGTAGTTTTACTATTCCCTGCAGGATAGGGGATCGACTATTTGAGCTAGCATTATTAGATTTAGGGGCGGGTGTCAATCTACTACCATACACAATATTTGAAACCTAGGTTGGGGGGAGCTTCAACCAACTTCCATCACTTTGCAGCTGGCAGATAGAAGTATCAAAAGACCTAGAGGTATTCTTGAGGATGTCCTGGTAAAAGTAGGTGAGTTCATTTTACCGGCCGATTTCATTGTGTTAGATATGGAGGAATGCCCTATGCCATTACCTCTACCCATCATATTAGGAAGACCCTTCATGAGAACTACTGATATGAAGATTTGTGTGAAAAAGGGTATAGTAAATATGAAGGTAAATGGTGAGAAAATAGAGTTTAAAATATTTGATGCATTAAAACTACCTCAAGATGACATGGAATGCTTTAATGTATGTATGATGCAAAGTTTTGTTGAGCAAGCTTTTCAGGTCCAGCATATTGATCCATCAGAGACCACTATTACCCATAGCTTCACAAAAGTGGATATTGAGCAAGAACCTAAAGATGTTACTGAGGACATCATTAAAACTGTGCACCTCCTTGAGGCTTCTCCAAAACATCCAAGTAAGTATGCTCCTCCATTTGAATCTCTTATACATACTAATACTACTCTTCTCCCTTCTATTGTCCAGGCTCTAACCTTAGAATTGAAGCAGTTGTCTGAGCATCTAACTTATGCCTATTTGGGAGAGAAAAAGACATTACCTGTGATTGTGGCTGCTAGTTTGAGTGTTGGAGAAGAAGAGAAACTATTAAGAATTCTTAGGGAGCATAAATCTGCCATTGGATGGACCATTGCTGATCTCAAGGGGATAAGTTCAGCCAAGTGCATGCATTATATCTACCTTGAGGATGAAGCAAAGCCCACTTGAGATGCCCAAAGAAGACTTAACCCACACATAAAAGAGGTAGTAAAAGCTGAGCTATTAAAACTATTAGATGTTGGCATTATCTACCCCATCTTAGACAGTAAATGGATAAGTCCAGTTCAAGTTGTTCTTAAAAAGAGTGAGATCACAGTGGTGAAGAATGAGGATGAGGAGCTCATACCTACAAGAAAAAAAACTGGTTGGAGGGTGATGAGAGTCATAAAATGAATCTTAACAGTACTTAATTGTTATCATTTTAGGGTTGATCTAGGTTTTAATTGCACTTTTATACGTTAACAACTCTAAAGTATCATTCTTGGATCATTGATCTATTTCGGTTCATTTTCAGGTACTTTAAGCTCAAAAGAGGAGGAAAAGTTATCATTGCTTGAAGCACAAAGACTCGAGGCATACTAGAGTGAAGGAATGCTTCCAAAAGGACAAGATGGAGGGCTTAAAAGAGCAACAGCTGCTGCCCGCACTGGAAAGGAGTTTCACTAAATTGCCAGAATTGCCCGTACAGATCAATAATCTTTTAAAATTAAACTATATTGATACAAGAAGAACCAGGAGATGAGCCATATATTCTTAGAAAGATCTGGAAGTGTATTTTCTAGAGAATTTTATGGTTCGTTAAAAGGATTTTTCTAGAGAAAGTTATGGCAGTTTAAGTAGACAAAAGTCAGGCTGTGCGGGCTGCGCGAGATTTCAGCGTGATTTTGGGCTTAAATCCCACATTGGTTGGAAAACACATTTCTATATCCCACATCCCACATCAAATTGGAAACACATTGCACTCGTGGTATTTCCCTATAAAAGGCCTACTCCACTTCAGCTTTGAGGTATGAATCAGAGCTCATCTGAAATCATCAGAGAGTGAATCCAGAGGGCCTTTAGGAGCAATCCAGAGGGCCTTTAGAACGAATCCGAAGTATAATTTTGGAGGGAAAGCTGAGGAATCGCCAAATCTTTTGCTACCAGGGAGGAGATGATCGTTGAGAGGCCTGAGGCAACTCAAGGAAGCATGAGCTCCATGGCCGGCTAGTCTCCAAGCAAGGCGAAGGGATGAATCCCTAGCTGTAGTTTTTCTTATTTTCCTTTATTTGATTCAGTTGTAGTTTGGTATTATTTTCATTAAATATTGTTATGTTTTATTCTTTAATTAGTAGATTTTTATTAGTCTGGTGATTGCATGCTTCTTTTCCATATAAGTTCAGTCATGCTTTTCTTATGTGTACCTGTTTGGGTGTGATTGAGTTCGGTAGATCTCTTTTATAGATTTGTCCATTACTGCGGTATTGTCATTTAGATATATCATCGTCTCTTGATAATTTATAAGTTAGGTCATGTGTTATTGAAAGTAAAGAATAATTTATATCAATTACATTAGGGTTTATACATGTACTTTAATTGAATATTTGTCGATTGCCTGTTTGGGATGTGAAACTTGCAATCGAGATAAAAAAAAACTGAATCAAGTTAGGATTAGGGCAACGAACATAGGGAGGATTTCTGGAACCTTGTTGTTTCTTAATTATACTATCCATCAATTATTTACACAATTTCCATATAATCAACAAATCAGATTCTTTCAATCAATCTTTTATCATTTGTGTTCAAGTTTACACCTTCTTCTATAATTAAACTTGTTTCCCTGTGGAATCGACACCCCAAAACTGTACTACAACTACCGCGTTATGTTTTGGGCATAATCAAATTTTGGTGCTGTTGCCAGGAAAACGTGCTTAAGTACAAAGAAGATTGTCAACTTTTGACATGACGGTAGAAGAACTGTAAATAGTTTTTCTTTTCAGCAGTTTGTAAAGGCGGTAACTTCGATCCCTTTTTTAGCTTGCTGTATTAATTTTATTTTATTTTATCTTATTCTTTCTTTTTATAGTAATTTTTTTTCATTATTTTATTACCTTGAATTCAAAGACATAGAGATGTTTGTAGGCCTATGCTAGAGTCAGAATTCAATTCATTTCTAAATCCTTTATTTGACAGTCCATCTAGTCCCGAAGAAATGAGTGAACATGAATATGAACCCCTTAGGACCCTTTAGGATTACCTCAACCCTACACGCACAGCCACACCATCATGCATCATATTTCCAGCCAATACTCACCCATTAGAGTTTAAAATAGGGATGATACATTTACTCCCTACATTTCATAGCTTGGATAATGAAAACTCATATGTGCACATTAGAGAGTTTGAAGAAGTAGTTGCGACTTTTCATAGTCAAGACAAAACCGATGACATTGTGAGGCTTAAGTTCTTTCCTTTCGCTTTGAAGGATAGAGCTAAGAGTTGGCTATACTCACTTAGACCACGATCTATTGGGTCGTGGGCTAAGATGACTTGGATTTTTTTTAATAAATACTTTCCCCAACATAAGACCAATGCTTTAAAAAAGCAAATCTCCACCTTTACACAAAAGGACAGCGAGACTTTGTATCAGTCTTGGGAGAGATTTAAAGAGTTACTGAGTATGTGCCCTCACCATGGGTATGAGAGTTGGCGCTTAGTGAGCTATTTTTATGAGGGACTTACATATAGAGAGCGCCAATTTGTAGAGATGATGTGTAATGGTGAGTTTTTAGAGAAAGATCCTGATGAGGCCATAGAGTAGCTCAATGAGCTTGCTGAAAAGCTCACACTTGGACTGGACCTAGTGCTACTGAAAGCACAAATAGGTCACGACCTATAGGGCACCCAAATGGTGGTGGAATTTACCATCTCAGGGAAGAGGATAACCTTAGAGCCAAAGTCGAGATGCTCACTAGGGAGCTCGATGAGTTAAAGACTAAAAGCTTAAAGCCAACACACGTAGTTAATAATGCAAAATATTTTGAACCATGTTTTGTGTGTGGTGGGGTAGATCATCTCGCCCAAGAGTGTCCCACATTTGTTGAGATGAGAGGGATGTATAAGGAACAATGTAATGCCTTAGGCATGTACAAGAAGCCTTTGACACCCTTCTCTGATACTTATAATCTGGGATGGTGAAATCACCCCAATCTCAGCTGGAAGTCTAAAAACCAATAGCTTGCATAAACCCCTGCACCATATCATGCACCTATGTCTTCTAGGAGTTTTTTAGAAGGCACTTCACATGCTTTTATTAAGGCACAAGGTAAGACTAATAAAAGTCTTGAATCGTTAATTATGCAGGTTGTTGAAGAATATAAAGAGATAAAGAGCCAAGTGTCCAAGTTGATGAGCTACTTAAGTGTGACTGAGCGAGGTAAGTTCCCTTCTCAAGCTCAGTCCACACCCTATGGTCAGCACCTAGCACAAAAGAATTTGAAGGAGGTGAATGCCATTGAGACACTGAGGGTTAAGTCATTACATATCCCAACAACGGAAAAATTAGAGGATGTGGATGAAAGCCATCAAGCATAAGCATACATGATTGACTCATTCATGGAAAAGGTCTAACACCTTAATCCATTTGAGTCCACCCTCATCTATAGCTTCACCAAAGCATACATCGAGCCAGAATTTGCTGATATTACTGATGACATCCTTGAGGCCCCCCAAAAGCATAGAATCACCAAATTTGGCAATAGAGCAGTGACAAATACATTCAACCTATGTTTTTCGAGGAGAGAATAAGAGCGTCTGGCTGAAGACGTAAAACTTAGCGCTCATTGGAGGCATCCCACAATGTATCCTTTTATTTTTATTGTTTTTCATATTATTTTTTTCTCTTGTTTATTATTATTATCTTGTTGTTTTCCAGTTTTACTTTCGCATTTATTTTTCAGGGACAAATATACGAAGCAGTCCAAATGGTGGAGCACAATTTTCAGCTTCTGTACACCTTTGGCTACAAGGGGAGTCTCCTTTACTCTTTCTTCTACATCGAGGTCGATGCAATTTTTAAGTTGGAGGTGGAGGAAACACATCTCTTTGTTTCCATTTTCTTTATTTCCATACATTTTTTCTTTTCCATTGAACTACTGGGTGTCATTTTCCTCTCTTTTTGTTTTAAGCATGCTTTGTGGTTGCCTTTGAGTTAATTCACATTTCAATGATATAAACTTAAATGAGATAGCAGATAGCATGTAGAAGAAGTTAAATCTTGCCTCAGTTTGAAACTCTAGTTTGTGGTAAGATTGTATGATTAGTCTTAAACATTTAGAGAAATTTTATGTGTTATGTTTTATGAATACTTTTGCGGTCTTGACAAGATCTAGAACTTACTTGATAATCACTTGAGGCGAATTCCTAGAATGCACACTACTTAGAATATGATATAGGCCATTTTTAAATCGTTTGAGCCTTACAAACCTACCATTGCTATATTTATCACTAGTCACCTATTTGAGCCTTTTTCTTGAAAAGAAAAATTTAGCCTTGTTTCTTTCGATAAACCATTTACTTACCTTTATGAGCCTAAAAATATTTTTATCTTTACCTTTCTTTTAAAAGAACTTAGTTATGCACATGTTGTGAGAAGCACTTAAAAGAAATAAGGGTGGAAATATGAAAAAAATATCACTACCGCAACCCAAGTACATTAAAGGAGATAAGTTGGGGGTTGTGGAAAAGAAAAGAAAAAAAATGAAAAAGAAGGTGAGTGGTTATGTGCCAAAAATAAAAAATAAAAAGAAAGAATTATGGCAAAGAAAGAAGAAAGAAAGAAAAGAAAAAAATGGCGATTTGTTGAAAGAAATGCTCGAAAAATGGTTGAAAGACTTGGGTGTTGATGTAAGGTTATCCAGTGCTTAAAGAGTTATGTTCAAAACTAAGAGATTAAATTCTTCTACTTGTTGAACCCTTCCCGTTCTTTCTTAACCTTTACCTTAGCCTAATGTTACAAGCTTATTAAAGACCTTTTGATCCAATTTGGTGTGATTTATCTACAATAGTGGAGAGTGATTTGAAAAGTGAGCCTATGGAGCTTGTTTTTGTGATTGATGTCACGCAATTTATAATGTTTTTAGAGGCCAAGACTTGTATTCATAAATGTTATGCATAAAATCATCTGGGTGTTTGGATTAATGGTTTGTGGTAAGATGGATGTTAAGAGTCAATAACGATTTTAAGATTGATGTTTGGATTACTTTTGGACTTAGGTGAAATTTAATGATTCTATGTGCCGTATGTTATGTGCAATTTTTGGGACAAAAAGTGAATTACTCTTGGTTCAACGCTGGCATTGCTTTATTTTGTTTTTAACTCCTACCATAGAATTCATCTCTTATTTTTGCTTCAATTGCTAGGGACTAGCAATAAGCTAGTTGGGGGTTGTGATGAGAGTCATAAAATGCATCTTAACAGTACTTAATTGTTATCATTTTAGGGTTGATCTAGGTTTTAATTGCACTTTTATACGTTAACAACTCTAAAGTATCATTCTTAGATCATTGATTTATTTCGGTACATTTTCAGGTACTTTAAGCTCAAAAGAGGAGGAAAAGTTATCATTGCTTGAAGCACAAAAACTTGAGGCATACTGGAGTGAAGGAATGCTTCCGAAAAGACAAGATGGAGGGCTTAAAAGAGCAACAACTGCTGCCCGCACTGGAAAGGAGTTTCACTAAATTGCCAGAATTGCCCGTACAGATCAATCATCTTTGAAAATTAAACTGTATTGATACAAGAAGAACCAGAAGATGAGCCATATATGCTTAGAAAGATCCAAAAGTTTGTTTTCTGGTTATTTTACGGTTCGTCAAAAGAATTTTTCTAGAGAAAGTTATGGAAACTTAAGTAGACAAAAGTCAGGTTGTGCGGGCTGCGCGGGATTTCAACGTGATTTTGGGCTTAAATTCCACATCCCACATTGGTTGAAAAACACATTTCTATACCCCACATCCCATATCGGATTGGAAACACATTGCACTCATGGTATTTCCCTATAAAAGGTCTACTCCACTTCAGCTTTGAGGCATGAATCGGAGCTCATCTGAAATCATCAGAGAGTGAATCCATAGGGCCTTTAGGAGCAATCCAGAGGGCCTTTAGGACGAATCTGAAGTATAATTTTGGAGGGCAAGCTGAGGAATCGCCAAAGCTTTTGCTACCAGGGAGAAGATGATCGTTGAGAGGCCGGAGGCAACTCACGGAAGCATGAGCTCCATGGCTGGCTAGTCTCCAAGCAAGGCGAAGGGATGAATCCCTAGGTGTAGTTTTTCTTATTTTTTTTTATTTGATTCAGTTGTAGTTTGGTATTATTTTCATCAAATGTTGTTATGTTTTATTCTTTAATTAGTAGATTTTTATTAGTCCAGTGATTGCATGCTTCTTTTCCATATAAGTTCAGTCATGCTTTTCGTATATGTACCTGTTTGGGTGTGATTGAGTCCGTTAGATCTCTTTTATAGATTTGTCCATTGTTGTGGTATTGTCATTTAGATATATCGTCGCCTCTTGATAATTTATAAGTTAGGTCATGTTTGCTTGAAAGTAAAGAATAATTCATATAAATTACATTAGGGTTTATACATGCACTTTAATTGAATATTTGCCGATTGCCTGTTTGGGATGTGAAACTTGCAATCGAGATAAAAACAACTGAATCAAGTTAGGATTAGGGAAACGAACATAGGGAGGATTTCTGGAACCTTTTTATTTCTTAATTATATTATCCATCAATTATTTACACAATTTCCATACAATCAACAAATTAGATTCTTTCAATCAATCTTTTATCGTTTGTGTTCAAGTTTACACCTTCTTCTGTAATTAACTTGTTTCCCTGTGGAATCGGCACCCCAAAACTGTACTACAACTACTGCGTTATGTTTTGGGCGTAATTAGAGGGTATGTATTGATTACCAAAGATTAAACAAAATGATCAGAGAAGATCACTTCCCCTTACCATTCATTGATCAGATGTTAGAGAGATTAGTTGGCCATAGCTATTATTGCTTCTTGGATGGGTACAGTGGGTACAACCTGATTGCCATAGCACCTGAGGATTAAGAAAAGACTACCTTCACATGTCTTTTTGGTACATTTGCTTATCGAAGGATGCCATTCGGTTTATGCAACGCCCCAGCCACCTTTCAAAGATGTTTTATGAGCATATTTTTCTATATGGTGGAGAAATACATTGAGGTATTCATAGATGATTTCAGTGTTTTTGGTTCCAATTTTGATGAATGCCTAAATCATCTAGAGAGTATCCTTAAGAGATGTGAAGAGAGCAATATAGTACTGAATTGGGAGAAATGTCACTTTATAGTTCAAAATGGCATTATGTTGGGTCATTCAATCTCCAACAAAGGTATTGAGGTAGACGAAGCCAAAATAGACATCATTTCAAAGTTGATCCCTCCTTGGACATCATTTCAAAATTGATTTTGCTAGAGAGAGATTTAAATTCAATACCATCAAGAATAGGTTTGTCTTCTTGACTATTGCCGAAATGATCCTTAAAGTGTTGAAAATCAAGTTGTTTGAAACAGGTACGTTTAGAGATCACGACACCATCAATAACTATGCTAGGAACAACATTTCTTCTATTATGGCCAATAGTGTACAAGTGGAAAAACCTTGTATTCTTATCTTATTCTCGAACCCATTTTAGTCTAGATCTTTACCTCTAAGTGCTTTATTCTACTCAATATCATTTTCAAATATCACAAAGTAAGCTACCTTATCTTGTCTCACTCAAGATTGGTTAGGTCCCTAGATTCTTGAATTTTGGAGATATTGTATGTAGTGTTGTTCCAAACTAGGGATAAAAGCACCATAACCTTCAGATTTAGTACCCTGCCATTCCTTGATGGTCTACTTTACTAATAAAAACTTTTTATGAACCATATATCCCAACCATGGTTCAAGTTTCTTTTATCAGAGCATCAAATTGAAGAAACTATAAGGTTTAGGTCACCAATTAATAGAATCAATTCCCAAACAAATAGGGAAGTGATCAGATAGAGCATAAGCAACCATCCATTGCTTTACATCTGAGAATTGGTATAAGAAATCATGAGAGACAATGAAACAATATAGACTTCTCAAAGATGGTTCTTTACGATTGCTGGACCAAGTGAACTGCCTCCCATTCATGGGAATATCAATCAACTCGACAGATAAGATGAAACTAGAGAAGTCAGAAGTTGCTTTCCTGTTGAAAGCAAACCCCAAATTTTCCTCCTCATTTTAACTATATTGAAATCTCCACCATTTCAAATGCACCAAGGTAGAGGATAATCAGCCTTGAGCTGTAACAATTCCTCCCAAAGTATAATAAAAAACAGCAGAAGCAACCACCCATTGTTTTACATTTGAGAATTGGTATAAGAAATCATGAGAGATAATGAAACAATCTAGACTTCTCAAAGATGGTTCCATACGATTTTTGGACCAAGTGAATTGCCTCTCATTTACGGGAAGATGATAGATAGGATGAAACTAGAAAAGTCAGAAGCTATCTTCTTGTTAAAAGCAAACCCCAATTTTTCCTCTTTATTTTTAACTGTATTGAAATCTCCACCAATGCACTAAGGTAGAGGATAATCAACCTTGAGCTGTAACAATTCCTCCTAAAATAGCTGCCTCTCAATGTCATCGTTTGGTGCATATATGTTAACAAGAACACATCTAAAATCATTTTTGCAAAATTACGCCTGCATCAGGATGAAAGGTTTATTATACTTCACATATTCCATTGAGCAAAAAATTTCATTCCAAATGTTGATTAGGCCACCAGAAGAAAAAGTATCATATGAGGAAACCCAATTGAAATCATTGTAACCCCAAAGCTGTTTTATGAATGATTGAGAAAGATATGACATTTTGGATTCTTGTAGAAACACTAAGGAAGGTTTTCTGATGATACTAACGTTCCAACAGATCTCTTCTTTTTTTTTTCTGCCAAGACCATGAACATGCCAAGTGATTAACTTCATTAGAGAATTAAGATCAGTGAGAATAACACCATCTAGAAAAAGAGTCAAAAAAATTCCTCCTCATGATGGACAGTTTAGATAAAAAATTTATGAACAATTGCTTCTTTAGGACCATTCCAAAATAATCCAATATTCTTTTCATATTCCCATATTGCTTGAGCCTCTGCATTAAGAATTTTATTTTTGTTGGTAGCATTGTTGTCTGCGAAAAATTGAGAGGTTGATGCATCATTTGGTTGAGACTTAGCAGATGCTTCTTGAGAAACTTCAACAATAGAAGATAAACTATTCTTTTTGTGCTCTCTCTTTAATGTAACCGAGAAGATGAGGCCATTTTTAACAAGATTTAGTAGCTTAAAATTTGCTCGGCCTGATTTCGTATGTGATTTTTGGACCTTAGATGCGATACAATGTCTTAGAGGGCATCATTTGAGTTGAAACTAAGAAGCCCATCAAAAGCTATTGGGCTCAATTGTAATGGATGATCTTCAGGTTCTATCATTAGGTTAGGCCCAATTGCACCAACTGGGTTCTAATTTGCTTTGTTACTAAAATGTTGCTTACTTGGAATGCATGGCTATCAATGGTTAAAGGGGACTCATGGGGAAGGTGCCTCTTCATTAGGGTATGGGGGTTTTAGTCTAAAGAAGGACCCGCTTTGTAGCCTGATTTGGAGACTTCCATGGAGATTGGGTTGAGACATCCTGCCGATAAAGGAAAACTTAGTGAAGAAAGGTGTTCAGTGGTGATGAGAGTCAGAAAATGCATCTTAATAGTGTTTATTTGTTAGCATTTAGGGTTGATTTAAGGCTGGATTACACATTTATACCTTAATAATTTTTAAGTGTCATTCTTGGTATATTGCTTCATTTTGATGCATTTTTTGGTATTTTGGGTTTAAAAGAGATGGAAAAGCTAATGTTGATTAAAGCACAAAGATTCTATGCATGTTCACCAGCATTTGGAAAGAAGTTTCAATAAATTTCCTGAATTGCTCGTACAAATCAATCATTTTTGCAGATTAAACTGTATTGATTTAGGAAGAACCATGAGATGAGCCATAAATTCTTGGAAAGATCCAGATGTCTATTTTTTGGATAATTTGATGGCTTATAAATTCTAGAGAGAGTTATGGTAGTTTTAGTAGACAAAGGTCAGGCTGTGCGTGCTTTCAACGTGATAAATCAGTCATTTTTGCGAATTAAACTGTATTAATTCAAGAAGAACCAGGAGATGAGCCATATATGCTTGGAAAGATCCAAATGTCCATTTTCTGGAGAATTTTATGGCTCATAAATATGATTTTTCTAGAAGAAGTTATGGCAGTTTTAGTAGACAAATGTCAGGAAGAACCAGGCCAGGACAGCAGCAGAATCAAGCCTGGACAGCAGCAGAAGCACATGACCTGAACAGAAACCCTAGGGTGACTTTTCTATATACAAAGCTGTCTCCATATAGCTATATATAGGAATTTAGACTCAGAGAACAAGGGATGAGATTTTTTGAAGAGAGCTTCCATCTTCTTCTTCTTCAAGGTGATCAAGGATGAATTCCATGTCCAACTAAACTCCAAGCAAGGCGAAAGGATGAGTTTCTAGATGTAGTTGTTCTTATTTCTATCTTTGATTCAGTTGTATGGATTGATTGTTAAACATTGTTTATGATTTACTCTTTGATTAAATAAGAAAGATTTGAATTAATGTGACAACTGCAATTTATATTCTTCTTCTCTTAGATTTTTTTTAATCCAGTGATCGCATTATTCTTCTCCATATAAGTCTAGTCAAGATTTTTTTATGTCAAAGTTGTTAGATGCAATTGATTTTAATAGATCTATCTTATAGGTTTGTCCGTTACCGCAGTACTATTATTGAAATATATTGTTGCTTTTTGATAATTTATAAGATAGATCTTGTTTGTTTGAATTGGAATTAAGGAGTAATTTATGGCAATTACATTAGGATATTTATGTGCTTTGATTGAATATTTACCAATTTCTTGTTTGGGATGTGAAACTAGTAACTGAGATAAAACATTTAAGTCAAGATAGGAATAAGGCAACGAACTTAGGAAGGATTCCTGGAACCTTGTTATTTCTTTATTGAATTCTTCATCATATTTTCACAACTCTCTTGTATAATTTCATTCGTAAAACTCAGATTTTGTTATTTGAACTTTATCGTTTAGTGCTAAGGTTTACATTTTCTCTTGTAATTCGCTTTCCTCATGGGATCGACACCTCAACTATACACAATAATCGCGTGTTAGTTTGAGCATTAACAAATTTTGGCGTCGTTTCCGGGGAATTACACTTAATTACAAGGAAGATTGTCAACTTTGAGACAAGACGGTAACATTGTTCTTTACTCTTTGTTTTGATTTTCTATTTTGATTTTATTTTGTTTTCTTTATTCGTCTCCCCTCTAATTCCTTTGGTGTATGCGTAAACTTAGAGATAAGTGAGGTAGATTCATTAAAAGACCCGAAATAGAGTTACCCTCTTCTTCTTCGTCCGATAGTGAAAGCTCGCCTAGATCAAATCATAGTGCACACCCAAACGAGAATTTAGAGAATTTTGTTAACATGGCCAACAATAACAATGAGAATGTTGCTAGGACACTTAAGGACTACTTGCACCCAAGCTGAACGGCCACACCATCTTGTATCATATTGCCCCCTAATATTCAACAACCTGAGTTTAAGCCGGGCATGATCCAATTGCTACCAACTTTCTATGGAATAGAGAATGCCAACCCCTATGTCTATATTAAGGAATTTGAGGAAGAAGTAGTAACCTTTCAAAGTAGGACCGATATGTTAGACACCGTCAAACTTAGGTTTTTCCCCTTTTCGCTTAAGGATAAGGCCAAGGTTTGGTTGTACTCGTTAAGGCCTAGGTCCATAGGTAGTTGGGATGAGATGGCCCAAGCCTTCTTCCAAAAGTATTTCTCAACCCATAAGACCAATAACCTCAAGAGACAAATCTCAAACTTTGCATAAAAAGAGAGTGAAACCTTATATCAAGTTTGGGAACGTTTCAAAGACCTTTTGAATTCTTGTCCACACCATGGGTATGAGAGTTGTGGGTAGTTAGCTATTTCTATGATGGACTTCTAAGTAGGGAAAGGCAATTTATAGAAATGATGTGTAATGGAGATTTCTTCAAAAAGATCTCGACGAAGCCATAGATTTTTTAGATGACTTATTGGAAAAAAGCCCACACTTGGACGGGATCCAATGCCATAGAAAGTACTAAGAGAAACCAAACCACAGAAATTTATCAACTTAAGGAAGAGGATAGCCTTAAAGCCCGTTTAGAGGTCCTAACTAAGGAAATTGAGGTTTTAAAAACCAAGGATGCTAGAGCCCCCGAACCAGTTGCTAGGGTAGAGGCCCACAAACCTTGTTTTATGTGTAATGGGGTAGATCATGTACCTAGGGATTGTCCAACCTATTTTGAGATAAAGAAAGAGTGTAATGCTTTAGGTATACCCTTTAGGAAAACATACTCACCCTACTCTAACACCTTCAATCCCAGTTGGAAGAATCACCATAATTATTTGGGGATCCGATACACAACCTTCTACCCAATCTAGTACCCAATGGAGACCGGAAGCAACTTCATCTAATGAACCACAACAATCTTTACCTTTGGAAGATGCTTTTAAGTCATTCATTCAGGTACATGCCCAGAGTGTGGAAGAGCATGGCAAGATAAATCAACGGTTGCTAGAGGAGCAACAATGAGTTAAAGAGGAACAAAAGGTGATAAAGAGCCAACGCACCAACTTGACTAATTTATTGACGATTCAAGTGCAAAGTCATTTTTCTTTGCAACCACAACCTAATCCAAGGGGACAACATATGGCACAAACCTCCAATCCTGACAATCAAAATGTTAAAGAGGTTAATGCCATGACTACTCGCAGCAATAAGGAAATTGATGGACCCACTCTACCATCAAACTTGATTCCTAACACCATGAGTAACAAGGATGAATCCCCCAAGGAACAAGATGCCCATAGTGATTCCATACCGGTGCCTTTCCCTCAAGCACTCCTTAAACCTAAGGAGAGAAATTCAGCATTAAAATGTGAGATTCTTAAACAACTTAAGCAAGTTAAAATTAACCTTCTTTTCTTCATGTCATAAAACAAGTTCCCAACTATGCGAAAGTTATTAAGGATCTATGCACACTCAAGAGGAGGCACAATGTGAAGAAGATGGCATTCTTAACGGAGCAAACAAGTGTAGTAATTGATAGCGAGACACCGCCTAAGTATAAAGATCCGAGCTATTGATAGGTGCTTAAATATTCATATTTAAGCCCCCTTATTTACATTTATTAGGTCCTTAGTTATGTTAATTTAGTTTATTTTACTTCATTTGTGTGTTTCACATGTGTTTTATAGGTCCTGGAAGAAAAGACGCAGTTTTGGCACTTAAAGGAAGAAGCCTGGAAATCCTGGAGCAGTCTCTGGTCAAGCTGCGATCGATCGCACCATGCAATGCGATCGAGCGCAAGACGTGTGCGATTGAGCGCACATATACGGGTGTGAACAGTAAACTGCAGAACCCTATTTTGGAAATAAGAGAGTTTTTACGGTTTAGGAAGTCTAGGATTTTCTGCACCTTCTAGGACTACTAAAGCCCTATAAATACACCTGTAAAGCACACATAAATGACCACCTCTTAGAGATCACTTTTATCTTTTGCTTAAGCTCGAAGTTTTAGGCTTTGGAGAGGATTGACAACCCGTCTCCCTAGTATTCTTTGGGTTTTATATTTCATGCTTAGTTTATATATGATGTTTATTTTAGACAGCATGTGTAACTAACTTTCTTATAGGGCTCGATTGAAGCCCTAGTTATGCTTTTCTATATATTTATTCATTGATAATCTTTGCCAATAGCCTTTATTATATTGCTTAACTTGATTAATACTTGTGCCTATTTAAATTCCTCATATGTTTGTGTATGGCCAGCGTATGCATGAGGTATGGACCTGTTAGTTAGATCAATTTGGATAACCGAGTCTTGGGTCTAACATTAGTAACAAAAGATATCCACACTGGATTCTTGGAGTAATCAACATGGGAAACCGGGAGTAGATACCATGCCCTAGGTCTCATGTGGTTGTTGATTTCCATAGTACTTATACTTTCTTAAGGAAAAACTTAAGCAAATACCATCCTGAATCCCTTAAGGAAGAAAAGAGTTAGAGTAGATACCATGCCTAACTCGTTGCTTAGGGAGATCAATAGCTTAAGGAGTAGATACCATGCCCTTAGGTTGGCAACCAGTAGGTATACATGATAAGACTAGTGCACTGATACATTATACAATTGGGAAAGTATGACTAGTGGTGGATATCAAAGCCCTATGTCTTTATTATTATCACTCACATTCAACAGTTATTTTATTTCTTTTTACTTTAAAGAAACTAATTCTAAAAACTGAACTTTACCAATCCCTGTGGAGATGATCTTGCTTTCGCACACTACACTACATTTTCGACCTTCTGCACTTGCAAGTAAAACTAGTCCGATTATCTGCTTAATTATTTAGGTATATAATTGCACAACAAGTTTTTGGCGCCGTTGCCGGGGATTGCGCTAAAGTTCATTTTAGATTTACTTTCATCATTATTAGTATTACTTTATTTTCTGTTACCATCTTTCATCCAACCCTAATCAATTTCTTTTTTTGTTTCAGGGACATCAAACCCTAATCGTACTTTCTGTGGTATTTGCGATCGATCGCAGCCTTCTGTGCAATCGAGCGCAAATAGGGCAGAAAGTTACCCGAGCAGCACAGTGAATTGCTGCACTGAAGCTGGTTTAACCTGATTTATGCACGGACTTTGATCCCGACATCCAACATTCTTTCCCCTTGATCCCGAGCTTGAACGGACCATCCGACAAAAGCTTAGGAACAACTTCGAGGAGAACAAAGAAGAAGTTGAGAACAAAACACCAATGGTGGAACAGCTCGAAAACCAGCAACCACCTGCATGAGTACCGATGAAGCACTCCTTCATCCCACGGAACATTGATCAACCATCATGCATTGCATATCAACTTGAGGCAGCAGAAAACCATTACATATCCCCGCAAATATTGAATGCTTTGACTCATTTTAGGGGAACTCCTAATGACGATCCGCACTTGCACCTCCAAGAATTTTTTGATCTTTGCAAATTCCAGTACATACAAGGCCTAGACCAAGAAGGAATAAGGTTAATTCTGTTCCCTTTTTCCTTGAAAGATAATGCTAAACTATGGTATAATTCTTTGCCTGTAGTTTCCATCCACACTTGAGACGAATTGGCAAGCAAGTTCCTGAGGAAATTTTTCCCAGCCCAAAAGATGAGGCAAATGAGGAAGGAGATCCAGTCCTTCCAACAAAAAGATGGAGACCTCTTCTTCGAATCAAGGGGACATTTCAACGAGCAGCTACTCATATGCCCACACCACAACCTGCCTCAAGATGAATTGGTACAAGCCTTTTATGAAGGTTTAAATGACACTAACAAAAGTATTGTTGACTCAGGTTGTGAAGGAGTGTTGATGGAGAAAAGCAGCGAAGAAGCGATGGAACTCTTCAAAACCCTCAGTGAACACACTCAGCAGTTCTCCTCTAGAGGTAGACAAGGAGTCAAGAGCAGAGGTCTGTATGAGGTTACTCTGAATAGTGGACCCTCTGTCCAAATAGCTGCTTTGAAGAGGAAGCTAGATACGAGGCTAGATATGATTGTAAAAGCCATGACTGCTCAAAATACCTCATCCAGCCTACCATCCACCCCACTCCAGGTATGTGCACTATGTTCCCAATACGACCATAATACTGATACGTGTCCTTTGTACTCATCTACAGATCCGGAACAAGCCAATTACGTGGGGCCTAACAACTATCCACTGAAGAACAACCCATATGCCAACACTTACAACCCTGGATGGCAAAACAACCCAAATTTCTCATGGAGCAACAATCAAAGCAGTCAAGGGCAGCACAGAAACTTTCAACCAGCAACCCAAATTGTTTCCGAACCAAAGAAGAATGACCTCAAAAGTCTTGTGAGACAACTGGCCACTTAGCAGCAGCAATTTATGACGTCATAAGAACAATTCATGACTCAGCAGAAACAGACTACTACAGCACATGGGCAAGCAATTCAAAGACTAGAGGTACAAATGGGACAACTAGCTAAGGAGCTCAGTGGCAAAAAGCAAGGAGAGCTCTCTGCTCAAACACTACCTAACCCTGGGGGACATCAACAATTAAACACTATGACAACCTTGAGAAATGGCAAAGTAATAGGGTCCGATGAATCTGCAACAATATCCAAAGAAAAACCATCGCCGTCAAGGGTAAGTGAAACGGAGAAGGTGAATGCTCCACCCTTCCCGCAAAGGTTAGTAAAACAAAAGAAAGACAACAAACTAATTGATATTTTTGAAACCTTGCGGAAAGTAGAGATTAATATTCCTTTGTTAGATGCCATTAAACAAATTCCTGCATATGCTAAATTTTTGAAAGATTATTGCACTAACAAAAGGAAGTTTCAGGAACATGAGATGGTTGCCTTAACTGAAGAGGTAAGTGTTGTGCTTCTAAGAAAATTACCACCTAAACTGAAAGATCCGGGTATTTTTACTATTCCTTGCAGGCTAGGTGACCAGCTGTTCGAGCATACGCTATTGGATCTAGGAGCGAGTGTCAACCTGCTGCCATATAGTGTATATGAGACACTAGGTTTGGGGGAGCTTCAACCAACCTCCGTCACTTTTCAATTAGCGGACAGAAGCATCAAACAACCGAGAGGTATCCTTGAGGACATGTGGGTAAGAGTAGGTAAATTTGTTATACCTGCTGATTTTGTAGTATTAGATATGGAAGAATGTACTTTACCATCACCTCTCCCCATCATCATAGGACGCCTCTTTATGATAACTACTGACACTAATATTAGTGTAAAAAAGGGTGTAGCCACTATGAAAGTAAATAATGAGGAGATAAAATTTAAAGTATTTAATACATCAAAATCAGTCAATGAGGATAATGAATATTCTAATGTGAGCTTCATACAAGATGTTGTTAAGGCAGTTTCTCAGGTCCATCACACTGTTCAATCGGAGACCATCCCTAATCATAAGGACACAAGAATGGACATTAGACCGGAGGAGGACAATGTGATTAAAGACGTCAATAGAGCTGTGCACCTTTTCACAAACACACCAAAGCCTTCAAGTAAGTATGTTACTCAAATTGAACCTCATGCCCTTACTGATACTACCTTTCCTTATTTTATTGACCAGGCATCAAAATGGGAGATGAAGCAACCATCAAAAGCACTTCAACCACCTGATGTAGACTCTAAGTACTTCCTCCCAACCATCTAGTACTATGGCACGAGAGCGCTTGAGCAGCTCATATTTGATTACTCATATAGCTCAAGCGCCTCTACTGAGGTTAGTGGTACTGAGGCCACTAACCAATGGTAAGGAGGTTGGGATCCATTCAAATCCTCAAGACCATAGCTTGGTCTTTTGGTGCACACAACCTGTTCGAGGAAAAGCCTGACTGTGTGCGATCGAGCGCATAGCACCAGTGTGCGATCGAGCACACCAATTTGAGATCGATCGCAAATTAGGCCAAAGCAAACAAAAACATAACAAAACTATCTACTTCTACCTCTGGTGCATCCAGCAGTCGTGCCTCATCATCCCAACCCAGCATCGAGCAACGGGAGCTTTTGTTCGAGACTGCCTTCGCCATCGATGAAGTATTCAAGCACATGGATGCCACTCAATGGGCTGTCAAAGCATTTAGACACCGAGGGTTGAAGAGGTTGTTTAAGCCAGTTTGCTCCACTGCTTACTCCCAGCTCGTAGTCCAGCTTTATGCAAGCCTATCATTCTACTGCAGTAGACCGGGAGTACTCACTTCTTCAGTCTGGGGAATACCCATCGAGGTAACTAATGTCGATATAGTCGCTGCCCTTCATTGCACCGACGAGTCCCCTCTTGAGGACACTGATATTGAGGAGTAGTCGGAGTCCTTTGCCCTAGCTGAGATCATTACAAACATATGCGCTGGCCAGTACGCTGACAGACATAACAATGCGGCCAGCTGGTCAAAGTTGCCTCCATCACTTTGGCTCGTCGACACAGTCCTACAGCGAAATATGTATCCATTGGGGCACAAGACACAGCAGCGAGACCAGTTTTTCCAGTCCTTATATGCCTTCCACAGAGGCCACTGGTACTCTATTCCGACTGTCATTTGGAGCCAGCTACACAAGTTTTGGGATCACGTTCATGGTCGTCAGACCACCACGGCCAATGCATGGAGCCTCCCTTTCCCATTCCTACTCTCATACATACTCAAGAAGAAAGGGATAAAGGGGACCTCTAGCGATAGACCAATGCAAGAGCATCCCTTCTTCGAGAAGGCTCAGTGGACACGCAGCATCTCGCACATGCCTCAAGGACTCCCAGCACCTACTCCAACAGCTGAGAGAGTTGAGGAGGATTGTATGGAGACTGAGTCCCCGGTCATTAGCCTAGTACGAGAGGAGGACCATTCAGATATGGGACCCACCGAGTCCCAGCACTTTCTAGCTGAGCTGTCCTCCTTCTGAGGTGAGGTGTCTGCCGCCACCACACTCGTGCATCAGAGCATCGATAGTTTGGAGGCACGATTTGCACGGCAGAAGGCTATGTTGTAGGCTATTCTTAATCGCCTACCTCCGGCACCCGGTAACTTTTCGACTGCACCACTTGATGATCAGTAGTGAGAGGATACCATGTCTGGCTGAAGATGTTAAACTTAGCGCTCATAAGAGGCACCCCAAAGCATATCATTTTTCTTAGTTTATTTCATTTTATTATTTCCTACTTTATTTTTTTATCTGTTTATTTTTACTTGTTTTCCATTTTATGTTTGTTTCTCTTTCTTTTTCAAGGACAAAGTGAGTGCATCCAGTTGAAGTTTGGGGGCGTGCTACGAGCCATGCCAGCCATCAGTTCTCCATCTCCCAGGTCAGACCCTTCAATGCAATACACACATTGGGGACAATATAAAATTTAAGTTTGGGGGTATGGGGACACATTCACACACTCACTATGTCCCACATTTTTCTGTTTTGTTGCTATTTTCATAGATAAATGCATGTTCATTCTGTCCAATAAACTTTTTTTTGTGATCTAAACAAAACTTTATGATTTGACTTCATCAGCGAGCTTAACACTTTGAATATATAGGCAAATAATCAAGTTTTGAACCTAGATCACTGCCTTTTAGACATTTAAGGATTCACAAATTTGACCTAAATTACCGCAAGCACACTAACACATAACTGTGTGGGGTATGGCATGTTATTTGGATGTGTATGTTTCTTTTGCTTAACTGTGAACTAGATGACTTATTAGATTGAAATTTTGGCATATAAAAATAGAAAAGATTGATTAGTGCTCAAAAGAATAAATAAATGCTCCTAATGATCAATAAAACTTGTTTTCTGCTGAGTAACTGGCCCTCTTGCCTTAGTAAGCATTGAGTGTCACGTCAAAAGGTGGAAAATTTTGATTGGTAGCATTAAGACCAGTTAGTTTCGTAGCCTTTTTAACTCGAGCTAGTAAGCCCTTAGGGGTGTCTTTACACCTAATGCCCTAAAACCATATGGTTTGGGAGTCATTGGCTAAACACTCGTTACATAAGTCAAAAAGAAAGCTTAAGGGAACTAACTTGACAAAAATATCGCAAACAAAAGAAAAGAAGAATTATGCCATCCTTGTTGATTCTAATAGGAAATTTGGTGAATCTTGAGACATCTAAACATACATGTTAGAATTATTTGGAAACCTAATCTTTTATGTGCTAGTTCACCACACACCAAAGTCGAACTCGTGATATCTTAAATTGCCTCATGAAAGTGATTTGCGTTCAAAGCTCTTATTCATTGCAAAAATATGTTTGTATCTGTTAAGCTTGCTCAGGAATGCGCATCATAGTTTTGTAAGATCTAAACTTTTGTTGGACACCATGAACATTTGATTTATCTATTTTTTTCGTTTTAGTTCTTAATTTTGTATTGCTAAGGAACTAGCAATATATAAGTTTGGGGGTGTGATAAGTGCTTCAATATTCATATTTAAGCCCCCTTATTTACATTTATTAGGTCCTTAGTTATGTTAATTTAGTTCATTTTACTTCATTTGTGTGTTTCACATGTGTTTTATAGGTCTTGGAAGAAAAGAAGCAGTTTTAACACTTAAAGGAATAAGTCTGGAAATCCTAGAACAGTCTCTGGTCAAGCTACGATCGATTGCACCATGCAATGCGATCGAGTGCACATTGCGATCGAGTGCACATTGCGATCGAGTGCACATTGCGATCGTGCGCACACAAGAAAGATTGAGCGCACACTGCGATCGAGCGCACATGTACGGTCGTGAACAGTAAACTACAGAACCCTATTTTGAAAATAAGAGAGTTTTTATGGTTTAGGAAGTTTAGGGTTTCCTGCACCTTCTAGGACTACTAAAACCCTATAAATACACCTGTAAAGCACACACAAATGATCACCTCTTAGAGATTACTTTTATCTTTTGCTTAAGCTCGGAGTTTTAGGCTTTGGAGAGGATTGACAACCCGTCTCCCTAGTATTCTTCGGGTTTTATATTTCATACTTAGTTTATATATGATGTTTATTTTAGACAGCATGTGTAACTAACTTTCTTATAGGGCTCGATTGAAGCCCTAGTCATGCTTTTCTATATATTTATTCATTGATAATCTTTGCCAATAGCCTTTATTATGTTGCTTAACTTGATTAATGCCTGTGCCTATTTAAATTCCTCATATGTATGTGTATGGAGCATATACATATGGTATGGACCTATTAGTTAGATCAATTTGGATGACCAAGTCCTGGGTCTAACATTAGTAACAAAAGATATCCACACCGGATTCTTGGATTAATCAACATGGGAAACCGGGAGTAGATACCATGCCCTAGGTCTCATGTGGTTGTCGATTTCCATAGTACTTATGCTTTCTTAAGGAACAACTCAAGCAGATATCATGCTGAATCCCTTAAAGAAGAAAAGAGTTAGAGTAGATACCATGCCTAACTTGTTGCTTAGGGAGATCAATAGCTTAAAGAGTAGATACCATGCCCTTAGGTTGGCGACCAGTAGGTATACATGATAAAGCTAGTGCACTAATACATTATACAATTGGAAAAGTATGACTAGTTGTGGATATCAGAGCCCTATGTCTTTATTATTATCACTCACATTCAACAATTATTTTATTTCTTTTTACTTTAAAGAAACTAATTCTAAAAACTGAACTTTACCAATCCCTGTGGAGATGATCTTGCTTTCGCACACTACACTACACTGTCGACCTTGTGCACTTGCAAGTAAAACTAGTCTGATTATCTGCTTAATTATTTAGGTATACAATCACACAACAGCTGTCCTACGGTGGCTTGCCAAATTGGAAACAAAGCTTGTGGCCAAGCATTGTTAGATTTGGGGGCTAGTATGAATCTCATGCCCTACTTCATTTACTTGCAACTCAGTCTAAGTGAGATCAAACAAACTTCTGTGGTACTTCAACTAGCGGATCGATCGGTAAGAAAACCAAGAGGTATTATGGAAGATGTTTTAGAGCAAATTGACAAATTCTATTATCCTGTTGACTTTTTGATGTTAGATACCATTTTTACTGTGAACACAGAGTCAAAAATTTCTTTGGTACTTGGAAGGCCATTCCTTGCCACTGCCATGTCGTTGATGTTGTTGATGTTTCTGATAAGTCGTAAGGATTTATTAAGAAATCATGGCAACCATTCTTTGAGGAGTTGCCTAAAGAGAGGGAGGCACCTAAACCATCTTCCGAGGAGACACCAACGCTTAATTTAGCTCCGTTGCCCAAAGGGCTCAAACATGCCTTCTTAGGCCCAGGTGATACCTTTCCGGTTATTATTTCTTCCGAACTTAGTGATGTACAATATGATAAATTGATGAATTTGTTAAGAAAGCATAAATCTGCACTAGGTTGGACTATAGCCGACATAAAAGGTATTAGCCCTTTAATTTGTTCCCATATGATTTATCTAGAAGAATGAGCTAACCCTCGTAAAGACCCACAAAGAAGGCTAAATCCAACTATGAAAGAGGTAGTTAAGAAAGAAGTCTTAAAGCTATTAGATGTGGGAATTATATATCTAATATCCGATAGTAAGTGGATTAATCCAACTCAAGTAGTTCCTAAGAAAGCTAAGGTGATTGTGGTAGAAAATGAAAATGGGGTGTTAGTACCAACTAAGGTAGTGACCGGGTGGCGTATGTGCATTGATTATAGGAAACTTAATTCGACTACTCGAAACGACCATGTTCCCCTTCCATTCATAGATCAAATCTTAGAACGTGTGGCTGGTCATCCTTTCTATTGCTTTTTAGATGGCTATTCGAGATACTACCAAAGAGAAATTTCCTTAGAGGATCAAGAGAAGACCACCTTTACTTGTCCATTTGGTGCTTTTGCTTTTCGTAGAATGCCCTTTGGTTTGTGTAATGCACCGGCTACTTTTCAAAAATGCATCATGAGTATCTTTAGTGACATGGTTGAAAAATGTATGGAAGTGTTTATGGATGATTTAACCGTGTTTGGAACTTCTTTTGATTCATGTTTATCTAACTTGAAAAATGTTTTGTGTAGGTGTGAAGAGAAGGAGCTTGTGCTTATTTGGGAGAAGTGCCATTTTATGGTGTCTTCCGGAATAGTTTTGGGCCATATAGTGTCCGAAAAGGGATAAAAGTATCAAAAATTGAATTAATCTCTAAACTACCCATTCCTAAGAATATTAAAGATGTTAGGTCTTTTCTAGGGCATGCCGGGTTTTATAGAAGGTTTATTCAAAATTTTAGTGCTATCTCTAGACCCTTTTATAACTTTTTGTTGAAAGATACCGAGTTTAAGTGGAGCCCCGAATATGAGAAAGCCTTTAGGACACTTGTCTCTAAGCTTACAACCGCCCCTATTATGCAATCGCCCGATTTTACCTTGCGTTTTGAGATTATGTGTGATGCTAGTGACTATGCTTTAGGGGCTACTTTTGGACAAAGAAGGGAGGGAAAACCATTTGTTGTTTATTATGCTTGTAGAACCTTGAATCATTCTCAAATGATGTACACCACTACCAAGAAAGAATTACTAGTCATAGTATTTGCATTGGATAAATTTAGCTCTTATTTAATTGGTTCACCTATCACTATATTCACGGATCACTCCGCCCTTAAATTTATTTTCTCAAAAACGGATGCTAAGGCCCGTTTGATACGTTGGATTTTGCTTTTGCAGGAATTTGACTTGACAATCAAAGATAAGAAGGGGTGGAAAATGTTGTGGTGGACCATCTATCTCGTTTGGAATTTAAGAATTATACCGACATTTTGCCCATTCGAGAAGCCTTTCCGGATGAGAATTTATTTGTTGTCCTTTGTCACACACCATGGTATGCTGACATTGTAAATTACTTGGTTTCCCATCAAGTTCCATCTACATGGAGTGCACAAGATAAGCGTAAGTTTTTGGCTGAGGTAAAGAATTTTTATTAGAATGATCCTTATCTTTTTAAATATTACCCTGATCAAATAATAAGAAGATGCATTCCAGATATGGAAATTCATAGTGTGTTAACTTTTTGTCATACCGATGTGTGTGGTGGTCATTTTTCTATTAAAAAGACAGCCACAAAAATTTTGCAATGTTGTTTTTATTGGCCTACTTTATTCAAGGATACTAATAAGTTTTGTCGTTCATGTGAAAGATGTCAAAAGCTGGGTTCATTGTCCCACCGTTATATGATGCGTCTCAACCCTATCTTAGTGGTGGAAATCTTTGATTGTTGGGGGATCGATTATATGAAACTATTCCCACCTTCTTTTGGGTATCTTTACATTTTGCTTGCCGTTGATTCTGTTTCTAAATGGGTTGAAGCTATACCTTGCCGCACTAATTATAATAAAGTTGTTGTTAAATTTCTTAAAGATCATATTTTATCTAGGTACGGTACTCCACGTGTTATAATTAGTGATCAAGGGTCACATTTTTGTAATCATTCTTTTGAGGCTTTGATGCGCATGTATTGAGTCACCCATAAGGTTTCTACAGCTTACCATCCACAAACCAATAGCCAAGTGGAACTAGCAAATAGGGAGATTAAGCGAATACTTGAAAAAAAACAATAAATCCAAATCGAAAAGATTGGTCTTTGTGCCTATCGGATGCACTTTGGGCATACCGGACAACATACAATACGGTTCTTGGAGCATCTCCTTATCGGTTGGTATTCGGCAAAGGATGTCACTTACTGGTAGAACTTGAGCATAGAGCATATTGGGCTATTCAACATTTTAATTATGACTTGAAGATGTCCAGTGAAGAGAGGAAAATGCAACTTTGTGAACTTGCGGAGTTAAGGAATGATGCATATGATAATGCTAAGGACTTAAAGTCAAGAATGAAAGCGATACATGATCAAAAAAATACTCTTGAAAAATTTTGAACAAGGTAATCGAGTTTTTCTTTATGATTCTCGGTTACACTTCCATCCGAGAAAATTGCGATCACGATGGAAGGGACCTTATGTTATGAAGAGTGTTTTTCCAAATGGAGTGGTAGAAGTTGAAGATCCCTCTGACGGTCATGCATTTCGAGTTAATGGCCAGAGGTTGAAGCTCTACTTGGAACATGAACGTGTTGAAGATAGGCCCGAAGAGATCTCTTTGGTGCCCCCCGGTTCATCCTTCTTAATCGGGTACTCTCATTCCATTGTACATTAGTTTTTTTTCATTTTTATTTATTTATTTAGTTTTCTTTACTCTTTTTTTTCTTTCTTTCTCTCGACTTTTTTATTTCACATTAGGGACAATGCAAGTCTTAGGTTGGGGAGTGGGGGAAACACATTTCCTATTTCATACCATTGAATTGTTTGGTGTCACTTTCCCTTTTTTTCGTTTTAATTCGTTTGTTAGGATAAATTGTTAGAAATATATATATATATATATATATATATATATATTTTTTTTTTTCTTGAAAAATTGAAAATTTTAAAAAAAATTAGGCTTAGTTTTGTTTGTTTTTAATATGTTTTGTGTTAGTTTTGGAGTTAATTTACATGTCAATGATATGATTACAATTGAGATAGCATATAGCTTTTAGAAGAAGTTAAATCTTGCTTCGGTTTGAGAATAATTTTAAATGTCGATCTTCATTTAGTTTGAGACTCTGGTTTGCAGTAAGATTGCATGATTAGTTAGAGAAGTTTTATGTGCGAATGTTTGTGAATACTTTTGCGGTCTTGATAAGCTCTAGAACTTATTTGATAATCACCTAAGGCGAAATCATAGAATTCACATTACTTAGGATATGACGTAGGCCATCTTTGGACCATTTGAGCCTTTTAAGCTTACCTTTGTTGTATTTATCGCTAGTTACCTGTTTGAGCCTTCTTTAAAAAAAAATAGCCTTGTTTCTTTTGATAGCTCATTTACTTACCTTTATGAACCTAAAAATATTTTATCCTTACCTTTCTTTTAAGAGAACTTAGTTTATACACATTTTTTGAGAATCACTTAAAAAGAGTAAGGGTGGAAATATGAAAAAATATTACTACCATAACCCAAGTACATTAAAGGAGATATGTTGGGGGTTGTGGAAAAGAGTAAAGAATGAAAACAGAGGTGAATGGTTATGTGCTAGAAAAGAAGAAAAAAAAAGTGTTGAATTATTGAGAGAAATGCTCGAAAAATGGTTGAAATAGTTGGGTGATGAAGTAAGGTTATTTAGTGCTTAAAAAGGTTGTGTTTAAAATTAAGAGACTGAGTTCTTTTACTTGTTTAATTCTTCCCGTTCTTTCTTAACCTTTACCTTAGCCTAACGTTAAAAGCCTATTAAAGACCTAGTGATCCGATGTAGTGTGATTTTTCTATATTAGTGGAGAGTGATATGAAAAGTGAGCCTATGGAGTTTGATTTGTGATTGATGTCACGTAATTTAATATGTTTTTAGAGGCCAAGACTTGTATTCATGAATGTTGTGCATAAATCATCAGGGTGTTTGGATTAATGGTTTGTGGTAAGATGGATGTTTAAGAGTCGATAACGAATATAAGGTTGATGTTTGGATTGTTTTTGGACTTGGGTGGTATTTAATGATTCTATGTGTTGTGTGTTATGTGCAATTTTTGAGACAAAAAGTTGAATTACTCTTGGATTAACGCTAACATTGCTTTGTTTTCTTTTTAGGATTTTAGATTTTGTTTTAACTTCTAGTATAGAATTAATTTCATTTTTCTTTCGCTTGAATTGCTATGGACTACCAATAAGCTAGTTGGGGATTATGATGAGAGTCAGAAAATGCATCTTAATAGTGTTTATTTGTTAGCATTTAGGGTTGATTTAGGGCTGGATTACACATTTATGCCTTAATAATTCTTAAGTGTTATTCTTGGTATATTGATTTATTTCGATGCATTTTCAGGTATTTTGGGTTTAAAAGAGATGTAAAAGCTAACGTTGATTAAAGCACGAAGATTCTATGCATGTTGATTTAGGGCTGGATTACACATTTATGCCTTAATAATTCTTAAGTGTCATTCTTGGTATATTGATTTATTTCGATGCATTTTCAGGTATTTTGGGTTTAAAAGAGATGGAAAAGATAAATTTGATTAAAGCACGAAGATTCTATGCATGTTCATAAGCATTTGGAAAGGAGTTTCACTAAATTTCCAAAATTGCCCGTACAGATCAGTCATTTTTGCAGATTAAACTGCATTGATTCAGGAAGAACCAGGAAATGAGCCATATATTCTTTTAAAGATCCGGATGTCTATTTTCTAGAGAATTTTATGGCTCATAAATATGAATTTTCTAAAGAAAGTTATGACAGTTTTAGTAGACAAAGGTCAGGCTGTGCGTGATTTCAGCGTGACAGATCAGTCATTTTTGCAGATTAAGCTATATTAATTCAAAAAGAACTAAGAGATGAGCCACATTGCTTGGAAAGATCCGGATGTCTATTTTCTGGAGAATTTTACGGCTCATAAATATGATTTTTCTAGAAGAAGTTATGGTAGTTTTAGTAGACAAATGTCAGGCAGAACCGGGCCTAGACAGTAGTAGAACCGGGCCTGGACAATAGCAGAAGCCCACAGCCTGAACAGAATCCCCAGGGTTACTTTTCTGTCTACAAAGCCATCTCCATACAGCTATATGTAGGAATTTAGACTCAGAGAACAAGGGGGAGAGTTTTTGAAGAGAACTTCCATCTTCTTCTTCTTCAAGGTGATCAAGGATGAACTCCATGTCCAACTAAACTCCAAGCAAGGCGAAAGGATGAGTTTCTAGTGTAGTTGTTCTTATTTCTATCTTTGATTCAGTTGTATGGACTGATTGTTAAACATTGTTTGTGATTTACTCTTTGAATAAATAAGAAGGATTTGAATTCATGTGACAGCTGCAATTTATGTTCTTCTTCTCTTAGATTTTCTTAATCCAGTGATCGTATTTTTCTTCTCTATATAAGTCTAGTCAAGCTTTTCTTATGTCAAAGTTGCTAGATGCAATTGATTTCGGTAGATCTGTGTTATAGGTTTGTCCATTACTGCAGTATTATTATTGAAATATATTGTCGCTTCTTGATAATTTATAAGATAGATCTTGTGTGTTTGAATTGGAATTAAAGAGTAATTTATTGCAATTACATTAAGGTATTTATGTGCTTTGATTGAATATTTACCAATTGCTTGTTTGGGATATGAAACTAGTAATTGAGATAAAACATTTGAGTCAAGATAGGAATAAGGCAACGAACTTAGGAAGGATTCCTGAAACCTTGTTATTTCTTTATTGAATTCTTCATCATATTTTCACAAACTCTCTTATATAATTTCATTCGTAAAACTTAGATTTTCTTATTTGAACTTTATCATTTAGTGTTAAGGTTTACATTTTCTCTTGTAGTTCACTTTCCTCATGGGATCGACACCTTAGCTATACACAATAATCCCGTGTTAGTTTGAGCGTTATCAAGTGGGAGGCGGTTCATTGTGATTTATGTAAACAAAATGCTGAAAAAATTATTCATGTGTCCTTTTTCTGAACAAGTTTGGCATCTTTAATTTCTTTGAAGGGTTGCATGAGGAGGGGGTTGATAACATTATTATATAAGCTTGTTCAGAGTTGGGAAGTGGGGAAGCTGTCTTTAATTTTTACTATAGCTTGGGCCCTTTAGGATAATAGAAATAAGGTGAGACTGGAGTTGGGTGGAAGCTCCCCCGATCATATTGCAAGATGGAATGTTAATTACTTACAGGAATATGAGAATGCCAAGAAGCAAGCTCAGTCATGGGTAGGCAGCTCTTGACAGTAGAAGTGGAGTCCTTCATCATTGGGAGTTGTCAAAATTAACATTCCATATGAATAGGTTCTGGAGAATTTGGTGTTGCCTTTAGAGATGAAACTAGAAGTATTCAAGGCAGGTTTCTTCCTCCGCATTAGTTACATGATGGAGGCTATAGTAATACTAGACTAGAGCTTAAGGGTGACTCCTCCCAAGTGAGATTGTTGTGTTTGCAAAATGATAAAGTGCTCGCTCCTTGTGGTGCAATACTTAATGACATTCGAGTTCTTTCTAGTTCCTTTCAATTTTTATCCTTTGGGTGGGAGCCTAGATAGTGTATTCGGGTTGCCCATGTTTTGGTACAGCCTGCAAAAGGTATTATGGATATAGAGCTATGGCTAGAAGAGCCTCCAGCGTTTTTGGAGTCTTTTCTAGCTGCAGATTGTAGTCTTTAGTTTTATGATTATTGTGTTGGTACCATAAGAAAATAAAAATTAATTGGATATTTTATAACAATTTTTTATACTTTGGAGTCGACTTATTGTAGATCTTAGTTTTTTTTCTTTCAGAATGTTAACTCACAAAAGATAAAACTTTGTAATGGGTTGTTTCTTTGATGATGGGTTTATATGATTTACATGAGGAGCTCCTCTTTTGCCCATGTGTAGAGTGGGCTTATGCAATGGGCTTTGCTTCTTTGTTTGTTGATAGATTTCGCGTACATATAGCTTACATGGATTCGAGTCCAACTATTTTTCTTGGTTACAAAAATAAAAGAAAATGTCATCTAAATTACATTGAAAGAACTCAAATCTCATCAAACAAATCAACTTACGCAACATCACTGATATTGTTATTCAACTTATATCACAATACAAGATTTATTTGATTTTATAAAATACAAAAGTAATTAAGCTTCGAAACTATTTTGATGATGATGATCATGGGAGCTTAATAACTTTTGCAATGCAGTTGTCTTTAGGCCTTGGTAGAGGTAAGTACACCACTAGGCATCCTGGATTAATTTGTTCAAGAATGCACAAAATGTTAAAAGAAAATATTAATTAATTGATAATTATTTTTGGATTTAATTTTATGCTCTTGCAAAGAACGTTTTTCTTCAATTGGCACAAAAAATCAATTATTTTAAACTACTTAGACCTAGATTTTGTATTTTTTTTAATAGAAGAAACCATTACATTATATGGGGAAGTGTTTTTGAAACAAAGGCTTTGGTGTCCGACCACTGTGCTTTGGCGCAAGGGGACAAGATTTCATGTTAGGTGAAAGCAAAGATTATTAGTTCTCTTAACTCCCCTATAGTTAAGGGGAAATAGTGAAGGTGATTGGAGTATATCCAAAATCTGAATGAAAAGTAGAAAGGTCATCCAAAACCAAGAGGTTTTGATCTAGTGGAGGTTGATCGGTGTTGGGATTTGTGGCTCATTATTTATGACTTTGACTATCTTGCTGTGGAGACCTATGCATCTTGGTAATCGAGAACTTTATTAAGCATAGTTAGTGTGAAGACCAATGCATCTTGGTAAACGACTTAATGTGAAGATCAATTCATCTTGCTAATCAACACTTAATTTTAAGTATTTTGACTATGCATTAAAGTTCAAGAGAATTTGTGGGCAAGATGTTGAAGGATATAAATATAAGCATCAAGAGAGATAGTCCTCACCTTATTCCTTAAGTAGGAATTGTTGGTCAGATGTAGAGAGGATCAAACAAAACACCAATATATCTTGTAAAAATGTGTTTCACAAGGACACAAGAGTTGAGTGAACATTGGATGTATTAGGGTTTTTAGTTGTGAGATTTGAGCGAGTTTTCACATGGTTTTTGCTAGAAAAATTATGTATTGTGGTGTAATTAGTTTTGCAGCTTTCCTCTAACCAAAAGTTACAAACAGTGGAATAGTGATTGACTTGTTGACGTAGGCAAAAAGGTGTACCGAGCCACGTTAAAATTTTTTGTGTTCCATTCTCTTTATTTTTGCTATTATGATTGTGTGGTTATTGGTTCGGTGTCAGATTCTCATCAAAGTGGTATCAGAGTGATGTTCTATAATGGCAAAAATTCAGAGATGGATGAAGGTATAGATATTAGCTTTTTCATTTTAATTATTACTAAATTATTGAGTAGTAAGTTGCTAGAGGATGAGTACTTGCCACCTTGAGAAGATGACCTAGTCATGATGTTATTGGTGGGCAAGGAAGTTTTGATGGATGGAAGGTTCCTATGGAATTTCTGGAGAAAGATGAATAGTAGAGGCCATGTGTGTTCGTGGATGAAAAATTGTTTGTGACTACGCTATGTGATGAGCCAAACAAAGAAAAGGAATGGAGCACTTCAAGGAAAGAAAAGGAAAGATCAAGATCCAATCCTCTTGATTTTTCTAAAACCAAGTGCACGTATGAGCACCTATGAGGAGGAACACACACAAATGTAATGAAAGGGCATGATAGAGGACTTGGATGAGTAAATGAGAAGTAAGAGATAATGAAAAAGCTAATAAAAATGATAAGATGGAAGTTTTAATTGCTCATTTGTTGGTATTTGTCTTAGCATTAAACGGTTGCAAGGAAGGAATAAAAAATCAGTATCAATGCACACCAGTGTGCGTCGCGGCCCAGCTCATTCCAGTGTATGGCGCCTAGTAAGGAGAAGTGTTGGAGGAGGTGTGCGCCGCAGCTCAACCTCCCCCAGGCCACGACGCCCAGAAAGATAAGAAGTGGAGAGGTGTTCAGCACACTCCAGGCCGCAGCCTGAAGGCACACTAATGCCATTTTGTTCAGCCTTTCGAAAGGTGTGTGGGATATATCCAAAATGCACAGCTTTACTTAGGATTGATGGAGGGCCATGGTTAATTGGTCTTCAAGATCTAAGGGTGGATATTGACCCTCAAGATTGGTAAAGAAGTTGGTGCACTATATAAAGGGTCACCTAGCTTCAATCTCCAACAAGTGTGAGGAATAACTTGTGATTGAAAGTGAGATCAATTGTAAGAGTGCAAAGACACTAAACTCAAGAGAGATTCTGTAGAGAGGCTGGTTGTTTAGAAAGAGAGAGTAGAATAAAAAGGGATTCAAGGGCTTGTAAAGGGAATTTTCTTAGGAAAATTCCAGGGTTAGTTCTTATCACTTTCTTCTTCTTCCTCTTCTTTTGTTCTTCAAGAACCTGTGAGTTCTTGGAAGGGTGTTGCTGATTGTTAAGAACTCCATTGATAAGATAGTGCAAAGAGCTCGGACGAGCTCACGGGGACGTAGGCAGATTGCCGAACCTCGATAACAAATTTCTTGTGTTCTTTTCTTTCGTACTTTGATTAGTTGCTGTTTCTTTTCTTATACAAGTCACTCTAGACTTGGGTGTTTGGAAGATCACCTCCTGGGCATCATCCAAGGTGGTTTCCTAATAGTGGTATCAGAGCTAGAGGAGCTTGGGACAACTAGGTATCGGAGCAAGAACAGAAGGTATCGGAGCAAGACTCCAAGAATTAAATAACAAACTTCTTGGGTGATTCAAGAACGGAGTAAAGATCAAGATCAGATCGTGTTCTTGAGGGTGATTCAAGAACGGTGTTGAGATCAATCTTCAATCGTGTTCTTGAGGTTTAGAAGAAGTTGGAAAGAATTTGTGGGTGCTGCACAAATTTGGGATCATCTTCGCAAGATGGGTTCAAATTTCGTTGTTGAGAAGTTTGATGGAAAGGGAGATTTTTCCCTGTGGAAGCGGAAGATCAAGGCTGTTCTTATGCAACAGAAGGTGGACTTGGCTATTAGAGAAGATAACGCCTTTCCAGCAAGTATCACGGAGGACTAGCGGATTGAGATGAAGAAGATGGCATACAACACCATTTTCTTGCACATGTCGGATAGTGTCACAAGGGAGTGCGGAGACTCGGAAGATCCTGTTGTCATATGGAAGAAACTAGATAAGTTGTTTCTTATCAAAACTCTCCCTAATAAAATTTATCTTCTTAAAAGAATCTTTGCTTTTAAAATGGATCCTAATAAAGAGTTGCAAGATAATTTTGATGTCTTTAATAAACTACTTCAAGATTTGGCTAGTTGTAGTATTAAATTCCTGAATGAACAATTGGCTGTTATGTTATTAAATTCTCTTCCTGATTGTTTTGATAGTTTAATTAATGCAAATGAATATAGAAGAGATACACTAACCAAAGAAATTGTGGTAAATGCTATAAGGGCTCATGATTTTAAAGCCAAGAGTAGGGAGGTATCAAGTGGGGAAAGGCTATTCGTAAGAGGAAGGCCAGCAACTCATAATGGCAGTACCATTCATGGCAACTACCAGGAGAAATCAAGAGGTAAAGGGCAGAGCCATGGGAGATCACATTCCAAACTGAAGTTTGGAGGAAGGCGATGCTTCTACTGCAACAAGGAGTGTCAGTTCAAGAAAGATTGCAAGAAAAGCTTGTGGTATGAGAGAGGGAGAAGCCATACCAACAATGAAGAGGCTTCGGTTGTCAAAGGAGAACAACAAGATGATTTTCTTGTTGTGTGCTCAAATGTAAGCAGGAGACAAGGCAACGAGAAATGGATTCTAGATTTCGGGTGCACTCACATGTGCCCTCACAAGGAATGGTTCAAGAATTTTAAGGAAATCAATGATGAAAGGGTTTTCTTGGGGAATGACAATTCTTGCCAAGTGAGGGGGATAGGAGACACCCAGCTGTGGATGTTTGATGGAGTCACAAGGCTGATTTGAAATGTAAGGTATCTCCCGGATTTGAGGAGGAATTTGATCTCATTGGGGCAGCTGGATTCTATGGGGTATACATACAAGGCAGAGAGAGGAAAGATCAAGGTGACCAAGGGATCTTTGGTAGTGATCAAATTAGCAATAAAATATGGACTCTATGAGATGATCGGAGAGACAGAAATCAAGGATCAAGTAGCAAGCTTGATGGCTGAGATGGATAGGGCAGCCCTTTGGCACACTCGCTTGGGATATATGAACGAAAAGGGCCTGCAAGTTCTCAGCAAGAATGGTCTACTTGGGGATGACAAAGTAGAGAAATTGGATTTCTGCGAGTGTTGCGTTCTTGGAAAGCAACACCGAGTTAGCTTCAACACCGGAGTGCACAAGTCTAAGGGCATTCTCGACTACATTCATTCGGACCTTTGGGGACCAGCAAGAACACCAACACAGAGAGGTAATTTTTACTTTCTGTCTTTAATTGATGATTATTCAAGAAAGGTTTGGGTTTATTTGCTTCAAAATAAATCAGATGCTTTGAATAAATTTGTGGTATGGAAAAAGTTGCTGGAGACTCAAACAGGTAGGGTAGTTAAGGCTTTACGAATCAATAATGGCTTAGAATTTTGCAATAAGGATTTTGATAAATTATGTGAGTTAAATGGCATTCTAAGACATAGAACAATTGTAAAAATGCCTCAGCAAAATGGAGTTGCTGAGAGGATGAGTAGAACCCTTATGGAAAAGGTTAGATGCATGTTAATTGGGTCCGGTTTACCAAAATATTTTTGTGGGGGAGCTGTGTCTACTGCTGCATACTTGGTAAATAGATCACCATCTAGAGCTTTAGAGCTCAAGACTCCCATGGAGATGTGGAGTGGAAAACCCCCTTAATTGAGCAACCTTAGGACTTTTGGGTGTGCTGCATTTACACATCAAAAGGATGATAAACTTAACCCAAGATCTAGAAAATGTGTATTTCTAGGGTATGGTGATGGGGTTAAGGGGTACAGGTTGTTGTCCTTAGAACCAAAAGGAATGAAACTAATAATAAGTAGGGATGTTATTTTTAATGAATTGTTATTTCCCTACTTGGAGAAAACTAACCCTGAAGGGGCTAGTGAGCAAACCAGTCCGGAATTTGTGGAGCATCGCATCAAGGAGAATTCGGTTCAGGTAGAGCAAGGAAGGCAAGAAGGTTCGGACCAGGTAGAACCCATTTATGAAGGCCAAGCTCAAGAAACTCAAGAGGAGGCTGAACTGGAAGGGGTTAATGCAGCAAGTCAGAATGACTACCAGCTCATAAGGGATCGGGAAAGGAGGGTGGTTAGACCACCTTTGTGATATGGGTTTGCAGATGCTAATGTAGCAGCTTCTTGGATAGAAGGATGGATGGTTGAACTAGAAACTTACATGGATGCCATGGAGTGTAAGGATTCATCAAAGTGGCAGCTAGCTATGGAGGAAGAAATAGATTCTTTGAGGAAGAACAACTCTTGGGTATTGGTTCCCAAACTAGAAAAACAGAAAGTTGTGGATTGTAGATGGATCTACAAGATCAAAAAGGGGAACACTCCAGGGGATGAAGTCCGGTATAAAGCTAGGCTGGTGGCGAAGGGGTTCACACAAAGAGAAGGCATAGACTTCACCGAAATATTCTCACCAGTTGTGAAATACAAGACGATCAGGATAGTGTTAGCATTGGTGGCCCAATTCAATTGGGAAATCGAGCAAATGGATGTGAAGACAACGTTCTTACATGGAGAGCTTGATGAGACCATTTACATGAGGCAACCTGAAAGCTATGAGGAATGAAGGCAGGGAGATTTGGAGTGCCAACTGAAGAAATCTTTATATGGCCTGAAGCAATCACCTCGGTAATGGAATAAGAGGTTTGATTCTTTTGTAACCAGCCTGGGTTTCATGAGGAGCTATTATGATTCGTACTTGTATTACAAGGGGCACAAGGTGGAGGAAGTGGTGATTATCCTGATCTATGTTGATGATATGTTGCTGGTCGGGAGCAGCATGGAGAGGATAAGAAAATGGAAGGCTCAACTCAGTGAGGAGTTTGAGATGAATTATCTTGGGCATGCACAGAAGATCCTTGGGATGTGTATCATCTGGGAAAGGGAGAGAATTAGATTGAAGATCTCTCAAACTTCCTACATAGAGAAGATGATATCTAAGTTCTCTATGGAAGATAGTAAACCAGTGAAGGCTCCCATTGCTAGTCATTTCAAGTTCTCCTGCGATCAATGTCCAAGATCGAATAAGGAGAAGAAGGAAATGGAAAAGGTCCCCTACTCTAGTGTGGTTGGTTCTCTAATGTTCACCATGGTAAGAACTAGACTTGATATTGCTCATGCAATAAGTGTCCTCAGTAGGTTTATGAGTAATCCCGGAGATGAGCATTGGCTTGGGATGAAGTGTCTGCTGAGGTACTTGAAAGGAAGCCCAGATGTGGGGCTGGTTTATAAGAAGAGGGGTAAGTTCATCTGCCTTGAGGGTTATACTGATTCAGACTTTAGAGCAGACCAAGATAAAAGGAGATCAATTACTTAATACTTCTTCAACTTAAATGGATGTTGTGTAAGTTAGAAGGCTCAGTTGCAGCCGGTGGTAGCACTCTCAACAACCGAGGCTGAGTATATAGTGGCTACGGAAGCCATCAAGGAGGCTATGTGGTGCAAAGGGTTGTTTGAAGAGTTAAAGGTACTAGAGGAGCAGGTTGTGGTGTATTCGGATAGCCAAAGTGCATTGCATTTGTGCAAGAATCTGGTGTTCCATGAGAGGACCAAGCACATGGATGTTCGGTACCATTTCATTCGGGGAAATGTTACAGAAGGTTGCATTCATGTGGACAAGGTGGCCACGGAAGAAAACCCTGCGGATTTAGGTACTAAAGTTCTACTAAGCAAGTTCAATCATTGCCTTGAACTTTAATGCGATGAAATTGACACTAGCAAGTGCACTAATCATTCAAATAATAAAATGATGAGTAAATATCGTTCCCAACGAGGACTGGACAAGTACTACAGAAATTATGACTCAACTCTTACTGTTATTTGAGCAAACGAATAATTATCGGAGAAAAGGTTACTAACAATTAACTAAAAGGAAAAAACAGAACGCAATATTAAATAACGGAAGATTTGCACACTTTGGAATGAAGACTCTTATGAACTAACGTGCTAAGGACTCGACTTCACCTAAACCATAATTGACAAGAGTTTTGAATGGACAAGTTTTGTTTACTATGTTTTTCAAGATGGTAGAATCCTCAATCAATTGGTTATCCTTTTTCAGGTCTAACCACAATCTCAAGAATCATCAACTTCAAATATCCATATTTCAGGTCTATTCTAGATTGATTCAACTTAAGAAGCATTAAGTTCAATAAAATTCCTTTCAGTTAAATCTCCCTATTCAGTTACGGTTTAAACGGACCACATAAACTTCCTAGAATCCCTATTCGGTTACTCCTATTTTATTCATGGCATGTTTTACCCTGGTTTTGCATAGCTAACAATCCAAATCATATTTATTAATTCAACTATTCATAAAAGCATAGCTTCTCTATTCGACACATCACTATGCCTCAAGAAGGAATCAAAATAATAAACAGCATTAAGAACAATAAAACACACTCTTTGAAAAACAAAGTAAATTCCAAATTGTCCAAATAGCACTCAAGATATAGGTTTAGGATCCATTTATCCTTAACACAAAAATATCTACTCCATAATAATATTCAAACAACCCATGTTCATATTATAAAACATCAACATAGCTAGATAAGAATAATACAAAACTGGAGAAGAATGATTTAAAAGCTTGATGCGTAGCCTCCCGGAGTATCTCCAACTCTCCTTTTACGTCTTCTCTTCTCCAAATTCTCTTTTTTTCTTCTACGGCTACGCTCTCCCCTCTTGTTCAACTAGGGTTTCAATTTATAACTTTCAGAATCTGTGGGCTGGTGCTGCAGCGCCAACATCCCGGCGCTGCAGCTTCAGGACGAATTTTTAACCCTAGTCTGGCGCTGCAGCTTCAACATTTCAGCGCCAACTTTCTGTCCAAATCCTCTGTTTTTGTCAGCTTCCAGCGCTGCAACACCAACATCCCGGCGCCACAGCCTTGAGTTTCTGTCTCCTTTGTGCATTTTGGCCTTCCAGTGCTTCAGCAAGTGTCTGCACAGTAGATTTCCACGACTTAGCATTGATCATTCAACTAAAACAACTTATTAGTAGAATAAGATAAGCTAAACTCAAATTGTCAAAAACACATGCAACACAATTCTAATGCTTAAGATCAATACCAAAAACATGCCTAAAAGCAGTATAATAACATGATTTATTCAGAGTTATCACACCCCTAAACTTACGTTTTTGCTAGTCCTCGAGCAAACTAGAACAAAATTCTATGCACACACATCCTAAGAGTGAGAGATGGTTTGATTAGATTTGATATAACATGCCTCAAAGATTGCATATAGATTATAATGCATGAAAACTTTCCAAATGCTGCAATTGTCTAGAATTTCAAATTCATTGCCAGCTTTATCTTGCATCAAATTCTTAAAACGTGTGTATGTGTAACACCTTTATAAACTTAATCGTCTCGCCACTCTGATCGATTTATGCAAGCAAGTAGGATAATGCCAATCTTTCAAAGTCCATAAGCTTGCTTTTCACACCACTCTCCACTAATGTAGGCCATGACAATACCCGAGATCACCAGGACTTTATTCAGCTTGCAACTTTGGCTAAGGTTAAGGTATGGTAAAAGATTTATTTGAGGCTCACATCACCTTAAGCACATCAACCAATATCAATTTTAAACTTTTCCTCAGTTATCATGGAATACTTCCAATGCTTTTGTTGTTGTCACATCTTATTCTTCTTCTTCTTTTCTTTTTTTTTTTTTTGTAAGCTTCTATTATAGTAGCACCAGTCTTTATTTCCGTGTGCATTAATGAAACTACAACATAGCCACGACGATCAAACACGACTTTGCCAGCTGCCTGTGATAGGCAGAATACAAATTGATCAAGTAGTTTGTGTGGTAAAACTTTTTAACTTTGATCTTTCCCTTGGTCATTCTCGATGGGAAATATGTGATACTTATCATAGCCAAGTGAAGATCGCTTTCTCTTGCTCAATCCTCTGCCACCACTTAAGAGAATAGTCAATTCATTAATCGATGTGCTCACAGGTGAAAGGTAGAGTTGTAGCATTTTGATCTTTTCATGTTTTCTTTTTTTTTTTTGAAAAAAGAAATAGGTTAGATGATCGGGTGACAAAACAATAGATATCCGAGCTCAAAAGGGGAAAACTAAGGATAATCACATATCAAGGGTTGGCTAGAAAGGCTTAAACTTTCCAAACATGGCCTGGATCCTTTCTTTGGTACTGTACTACCTAGGATTTCGCCTCGAGTGGTATTCAAACAAGTTCTAGAGTCTAAGAGATCATAAGAAACTACATTGCACACATAAACGTTCTCCGAAACAGTAAGACAACAAAGCACTTAGGTGTAAATGCTCATTGTGTTCAAAGAGCTCGATGTAAAATAAATCCAACAACAAATTCAAGCACACAGACAAACGCAACATTTTTCAAATTTTCAATGGCTATAATCAAGTCAATCAATTTCTCATCATCGGAAAAATCAAAATAAAATAACAGACAGCACTCAGATATAACAAACAGAAAAATAATTAGAAACATGAGCAGCGCACAACACTCAGATAAAGTTCCCACCCCCAAACTGGAATGATACATTGTCCGCAATGTATAAAATTTGAATTATAAAGTAAGAGAAGGGAACTCCCCTGATTAGTCGGAGGCTGAATCAATCGTCTTCGTCAATGTCCTCATCCTTCGGATCATTGTTGATTAGAAGACATCAACAGTACCCAAAAACACTTGAGAGGAGTGATTCCCATGAAGAACTAAAGCAATCCATGGTGGGAGATGCAATTGGACCTTGATTCTGTAGTGTGATGGGGAAGGGAAGTGTAATTTTGGTGTTTTGGAGAGAGAGAGCAGCTAGAAATCAGACTTTGAAATGCCCTAACAGTGAAAGAGCTGTTTATTTAAACATTAGTGTGCGACCTGGCGCTGTAGCACCCAAAGTGTGAGGCTGCAGTGCTGAATCTCTGTCTTGATTAGTGTGTAGGGGCAGGATCAGTGCTGCAGCGCCCAAAGTGTGAGGCTGCAGCGCTAAGGCTCTGTCCTGACTCCAGGTAATCCTGAAAATAAACCAAGAAGACACACTATAAAGCCATAAAAATTGAAGTAATAGAGACATTAAACAAAACAAAAAAAAAATTTAAACACACAAATCAAATTCAAAAGGCAAGAAAAATAAAAAAAAAAAACAAAATGTTAGTTCTAATTTATAGTCTTTAGCTTGACTTTTTGATTTATGGCTCTTGGAGAATGGTTGTGGACGATTGAGGGTCAAACGTCCCCATGATGTAGTGCTTCAATCTGTGCCCGTTGACCTTGAACATCTCCTTGTTTTTCTCGTGTCGTAATTCAACGGCACCAAAAGGTGAGACACTTATCACTGTGTATGGTCCAGTCCACCGAGATTTTAGCTTTCCCGAAAATATGTGCCTTCTTAGGACTTTCAGCAACCGTTCTTCAATTTTACCTGTCAACGAAGAAGATATTATAGCAGAGAAAATATTTTTCTCTAAATAAGCATATTTCAAATGAGCAAATAAAGTTTTCAATTCAGTTATTATTATTTGTTCTTCTGGCACTTCTTTTCCCATTTTAGATTCCAAGTTCCTTGCTTCTTCCTGGATGGCGAGTTCTTCAGTGGTAGTAGTTCCTGATTCCATGATGCATCTCTCCGAAGTATCTTCTTTTAACGTTTTCTCCTGAAACTCCTCAATGAGGCTATCAATAATATCCACTTGAAAACAAAAAGAAGTAGATAAGCCAGAAGGGTATTTCATAATTTTATACATATCAAAAACTACTTGCTCATCATTGACTCTTAAAGTCAATTTCCCTTGTTGTACATCAATTAGGGCTCTCCCTGTAGCAAGGAATGGATGTCCAAGTATAAGAGGTATCTCACGATCCTCTTCCATGTCGAGAACAATGAAGTCTACAGGGAATATAAATTTATCAACCTTTACCAGTACATCTTCTATAATTCCCCGTGGTCTCTTAATAGATCGATTAGCTAATTCCAATGACACTGTCGTTGTTTTAACTTCTCCCAATCCAAGTTTCCTGAAAATTGAAAGAGGCATAAGATTAATACTTGCACCAAGGTCACATAAAGCTTTATCAAAAAATGAATTTCCCAAAGTGCAAGGTATAGTAAAACTCCCTGGATCTTTCAATTTTGGTGGTAGCTTGTTTTGCAGTATAGCGCTGCACTCTTCAGTTAACATTACCGTTCCGTGTTCCTCGAGCTTCTGTTTATTAGACAAAATTTCCTTCAAAAATTTAGTGTAACTAGGAATCTGTGATAAAGCCTCTGCAAATGGAATGTTAATATGCAATTTCTTGAAAATCTCTAAAAATTTTGAAAATTGCTTATCTAGTTTTTCTTTCATAAATTTCTGAGGATAGGGAAGAGGTGGCATATATTTAGTTTCAGAGTTAGAATCGATCAAACCTTTACCAGCAGACTTCTTTGCTAAAACACGTTGCTCCTCTTGCATGGTCTCTTCTTTCTCGCCTTCTTGATTAGTGATCTCTTTAGATTTTGGCTCATCTAATTGTGTGCCACTCCTTAGTGTTATGGCCTTGACATCCTCCTTAGGATTTTTTTTCTGTGTTGCTCGGAAGAGAACCTTGTGCACATCTAGAAATTATGGTTGCTAGCTGGCCCACCTGAATTTCCAGATTTTTTATGGATGCTTCTTGATTTTGGAACCTAGTTTCAGCTGCATTTAAGAATTTGGCCATCATATCCTCCAAGTTGGACTTTTTTTCTTGAGGTGGGTATTCAGGAGGAGGTTGTTTTGCATAGCTTTGATTCCAAGACAAGTTCGAGTGATTCCTCCACCCTGGATTATATGTATTACTATATGGATTGTTTTGCCTATGAAAATTTGAAACAAAGTTAGCTTGTTTAGCAGATGAATTAGATGCAAATTGATTTCCTGCCTGACAGTTACTGCTATGGTGGCCAATACCACCATACAATTCACATATAACATGTGTAGTAGGATAAAGTCCATCTATCTTCTTGGTGAGAACCTTCATTTGTGCTGTTAAAGCTGTAACAGCATCTATATTGTGCAATCTTGAGGCTCTATTAACAGGTAACCTTTCAACTGGCCATTAATAAGAATTTGTGGCCATCTCTTCTAACAATTCAATAGCTTCTTCTAGAGTTTTTCTCATGATAGTGCCACCTGCAGCTGCATCAATCATGTTACGGGTTGTACTGGTTAAACCGTTATAAAAAGTTTGTACCTGCATCCAAGTGAGCAACTCATGATGAGGACATCTTCTCAAAAGGTCTTTAAAACGTTCCCATGCCTTATAGAGTGACTCCCTATCGACCTGCAAAAACATAGTAATTTCATTACGTAACTTTGCAATTTTTGCAGGAGGAAAGTATTTCCCTAAAAAAATTTGTGCCAATTCTGCCCATGTCGTTATGGATCCTACTGGCAAAGAAGTCAACCAGCTTTTTGCTTTATCCCTCAGTGAAAATGGAAAAAGTCTTAAGAGAATTGCATCCTCTGATACTCCATTATGCTTAAATGTGTCGCACAGTTCAAGGAAACTCGCCAAGTGAACATTTGGATCTTCTTGCGATAGGCCCCAAAATTGTACTGAATGTTGAATCATCTGAATGATGGCAGGCTTAATTTCGAAATTGTTCGCTTGTATAGATGGTCGTCGAATGCTAAATTCAACACCATCGATCTTTGGCATACCATAATCCCACAGTGCAGGTTGCACCTCTGCATTGTTTCCTTCTGCCATTGTATTAACTGTTACTGGAGCTGCTCTTCTCAAAGTGTGAAAAGTGCGCTCAATCTCTGGATTAAATTCTGCAAGTATTCTCCCACTAGTACGTGTCATGCACTAGAAACGAAAACCCTGCAAAATAGAATTAAAAACCAAATTAACAAACTCTCAAATTAACTAGTAGAATCACAATAAATGTAATATTTTATTTCAGTCCCCGACAACGGCGCCAAAAACTTGATGAAATAAAATTGACACTAGCAAGTGCACTAATCGTTCAAGTAATAAAATGATGAGTAAATATCGTTCCCAACGAGGACTGAACAAGTACTACAGAAATTATGACTCAACTCTTACTGTTATTTGAGCAAACGAATAATTGTCGGAGAAAATGTTACTAACAATTAACTAAAAGGAAAAAACAGAACGCAATATTAAATATGGAAGATTTGCACACTTTTGAATGAAGACTCTTATGAGCTAACGTGCTAAGGACTTGACTTCACCTAAACCATAATTGACAAGAGTTTTGAATGGACAAGTTTTGTTTACTATGTTTTTCAAGATGGTAGAATCCCCAATCAATTGGTTATCCTTATTCAGGTCTAACCACAATCTCAAGAATCATCAAATTCAAATATCCATATTCCAGGTCTATTCTAGATTGATTCAACTTAAGAAGCATTAAGTTCAATGGAATTCCTTTCAGTTAAATCTCCCTATTCGGTTACGGTTTAAACGGACCACATGAACTTCCTAGAATCCCTATTCGGTTACTCCTATTTCATTCATGGCATGTTTTACCCTGGCTTTGCATAGCTAACAATCCAAATCATATTTATTAATTCAACTATTCATAAAAGCATAGCTTCTCTATTCGACACATCACTATGCCTCAAGAAGGAATCAAAATAATAAACAGCATTAAGAACAATAAAACACACTCTTTGAAAAACAAAGTAAATTCCAACTTGTCCAAATAGCACTCAAGATATAGGTTTAAGATCCATCTATCCTTAACACAAAAATATCTACTCCATAATAATATTCAAACAACCCATGTTCATATTATAAAACATCAACATAGCTAGATAAGAATAATACAAAACCAAAGAAGAATAATTTAAAAGCTCGATGCGTAGCCTCCCGGAGTATCTCCAACTTTCCTTTTACGTCTCCTCTTCTCCAGATTCTCTTTTTTTCTTCTACGGCCATGCTCTCCCCTCTTGTTCAGCTAAGGTTTCAATTTATAACTTTCAGAATCCGCGGGCTGGCACTGCAGCGCCAACATCCCGGCGCTGCAGCTTCAAGATGAATTTTTAACCCTAGTCTGGCGCTGCAGCTTCAACATCCCAGCGCTGCAGCGGCAACTTTCTATCCAAATCCTCTCTTTTTGTCAGCTTTCAGCGCTGCAGCGCCAACATCCCGGCGCTGCAGCCTTGAGTTTATGTATCCTTTGCTCATTTTGGTCTTCCAGTGCTCCAGCAAGTGTCTGCACAGTAGATTTCCATGACTTAGCATTGATCATTCAACTAAAATAACTTATTAGTAGAATAAGATAAACTAAACTCAAATTGTCAAAAACACATGCAACACAATTCTAATGCTTAAGATCAATACCAAAAACGTGCCTAAAAGCAGTATAATAACATGATTTATTCAGAGTTATCAGACTTCTTAGGATTGGAGTCGATTGATATAATGACTCAAGATGAGTTTGGATACTGAGTTCTCTACACATGAGTTTGGGTTTAATCGCTTAGACAAAGGTAGAGATTGTTGGTATTTGTCTTAGCATTAAACGGTAGCAAGGAAGGAAGAAAAAATCAGCATCAATGCACACCAGTGTATGCCGCGGCCCAGCTCATTCCAGGGTGCGGCGCCCAGCAAGGAGAAGTGCTGGAGGAGGTGTGTGCCACGGCTCAGCCTCCCCCAGGCCACGGTGCCCAGAAAGGTAAGAAGTGGAGAGGTGTTCAGCACACTCCAAGCCGCGGCATGCCCTGTTCTAGGCTGCGGCCTGAAGGCACACTAATGCCATTTTTCTTTGATTGGTTGCTGTTTTTTTTCTTATACAAGTCACTCTAGACTTGGATGTTTGGAAGATCACCTCTTGGGCATCATCCAAGATGGTTTCCCAACATCATTGTTAATGATGAGAAATACCATGAATCATATTTGCTACTGAAGATAAGATTTTATGCCTAGGTGGAGGATTTTTGTGATTAGACTCAAAATTTAAATGATAAATAGAAGACACATCTAAAACCAAGAGGTATTGATCGGGTGGAGGCAAAACCAACCCAAGAGTTGAAAGCTTGATTGTGTTGGGATTTGTGGCTCATTATTTGGACTTTCACTATCTTAGTGTGGAGATCTATGCATCTTCGTACTAAAAAACTTAATTAAGATATTAGTGTGAAGACCAATACATCTTGGTAAGTGTTTTTGTGTGAAGACCAATGCATCTTAGTAACCAACACTTAATTAAGTATTTTGACCATGTATTGAAGTTCAAGAGAATTGGTGGGAAAGTTGTTGAAGGCTATAAATATGTGCATCAATAGAGGTAATTTTCATTCTATTCCTTAAGTAGGAATAGTTAGTCAGATGTAGAGAGTAGCAAACAAAATAGAAATACATCTTGTAAAAGTGGGTTTTACAATAATCCAAGGGTTGAGTGAACATTGGAGTTTTTGGTTGTGAGATTGGGGAGAGTTTTTATACTTTTTTTACTAGAAAAAGTGTGTATTGTGGTGTAATGAGTTTTAGCAGCTTTCCTCCTTCTAAACATTGCAAAGAGTGGTGTGAGTTTTAATAGCTTTTCTCAATCCAAAAGTTACAAAGAGTGGAATAGTGATTGACTCGTGGATATAGGCAAAGAGGTGTGCTAAACAACGTTAAAAATTCTCATGTTCCTTTCTTTTTATTTTTGCTATTGTGATTGTCTAGTTGTTAGTTGAGTGCCAAATTCCAAGGGTTGAGTGAACATTGAAGTTTTGGATTGTGAAATTGGGGAGAATTTTCATATTTTTCTGCTAAAAAAATTAAGTATTATGGTACAGTGAATTTTAGCAGCTTTCCTCCTTCTAAAAGTTACAAAGAGTGATATCAGTTTTAATAGGTTTCTTGAATCCAAAAGTTACAAAGAGTGGAATAGTACTTGACTCGTGGACGTAGGCAAAGAGGTGTGCCGAACCACATTAAAAATTCTCGTGTTCCTTTCTCTTTATTCTTGCTATTGTGATTGTGTAGTTGTTGGTTGGATGTTAGATTCCCAATAGAAGAAGATGGAGACTTCAAGCATGGCAAGATCAGCTTCAAGGCAAATCCTGCTTTCTCCTCCAATGGGAAGGAAAGAACTTGCTTTTGGTGTATGATTCTGAATTCAAATCAAGCAAAATACTTCTATAAATTTCAATTTATGCTACAACAACAAATATAATTAGCACATACTAACTACTTATCCAAAAATAATTAAGACATACTATATGTACAAATTAATGCATTAGATAATTCCACTCACTTCCCATTTAGAAGGAAGAAATTCCTTTAGGTTTGGATAGATTTCACGATCCATGTGAACACAGTTGCTCCAAACCAGAACTTTCCATTCTTTTGGTATGAAATAACCTGAAAATTAATAAATTCATTTTATTTTTAGCATATATGAGATTAAAAAGGAAAGAAGAAAAGTAAGTAACGAAATATATTAGGTATTGAATGAACAAACCATTGATAGTAAAATTAGAAAAATTATACGTCAATTTTACTATATATAAAGTTAGGGTAACAATATTCCCAAAGCACAGATTGTTAAGATCATAACAAAAAAATTTAATCAACAAAACTGCCAATTTTTTCCCACATTCTATCAAATAAAAAACTTATTTGAAAGTCCCTTCTTTTTCTCTTCCTCTTTCCTCACTTTTGAGTTTGGCAAATCTTCCACTCTCTTTTATTTTTTTTTTTAGGTCCATCATCTCTCTCTTTAAATATTGAACAAACTCAAATTTTAATGCTTAAATGATCACAACGCTCAATAACATACATAATACGCTCAAATCACAACAGGGAGTTGTTCGAGATGGAAGACAACAAGTAAGGCACGGTGCTGTGAAAGGTACGTACTGGTTTAGAAAGAATTAAAGAGGGCTACTATATGCTCAACATGGTTGGGCTTGCAAATTTGAGTAAGCTGACAACTTTTCTAGCCTTGTATAGTTAAAAGCTTCTAAGAAACTTTTTTTTAAGAATATAAAAAAACGAAGCTAAAAGCTTCATATATATTTGATTCAGCCTAAAAAAATCACGACTGCAATTTAGAATGAAAGGATGAGAGTATAACACTCGCATTTTCAATTTCAAATAATTAATGCTACTGCTTAGATAAATAAAGATCCACATGATTTATGAATCCATGATTTCATTAAAAGCTAGGCAATAAATCAGTAAGGAAAGGAAGATAAAAAGAAGAAATTTACAGAAAAGGTAAGTTTTTTTTTATATATTAAATGTATGGGTAATTTTGTCAATTTAATTTATTTGCTTTGGTTTTCACAATTTGTGCTCAGACAATATCAAACCTAAAGTTATATATTCGGAATTCATATGCCTTACAAATAAAATTGAATATATTTATATTAATCTTCTTATAGGTATATAATTATATTTTTAAGACTAAATTAACAAAAAAGAGGTCTATACCTTAGCTGCTTAATGCATTTGTCTAATTTCATTAAGATTTAATCCTTTCTGTGTGGACGGTCTCCTCTTTACGATCTCTTCATGCTCTTCCTGAAATTAGGAGTCCAAATTAAATTAAAAATGGCTTTTACAAATTGTACAGTAGCCAATTCAGTTCAATAATTGGGGTAGCTTTTTTTTTTTTTTTTTTTTTTTTTATAGGCATTGTCTTAACTTTAGGATTAACTTATTTAAATAATCTTACTTAATAAATTACTGTCCCTATATACCTTGGCCTTTTGCAACATATCTAGATGGTCATGGAGGTAAATGATTGCGCCCACATTCCAGCGTGTGCTGAGCTTTCATGACCAGCTAACAATAACATTAGTAGTAAATCTTTGATATCTTCATCAACGTATTCCATTTAATATTTCAGATATAATTACATTTATGTTACAAAAAACTATTCTATGACTGCACTACAAGAAATTGGGATTTTAATGACAAGTTTTAGCGTCGACTAAAAATATTTGTCATATTAGCACTATGGAAAGCAATTATGGGCAATTGTGATGTAGTTTTTTCTGGCTAAAATACAATTACTTCTCTTAGATATGGTAGTAACTAACTATTACTTATTACTTAGTACTCACAAGTTATGGAAAAACAAAAAAGTTATTCCACCGTTAAGGAGTTTAACTGAAAAATGAGAAAATACAAATGTCATTCAACTAATATCTATCATGTGTAACAAGCAGCTAAAATCTCATATTATGTGACTGATAGAAAATAATCTTTGTTAATTTTTGCTCTCAACATTAGTTACTTTTGACATATATATTTGTTATGTCAACTAAAAGTTTTGGCGAAATAATGTTTTCCAAAACATGGGATTAAGTTGTAATTACTATTAAACTTGAATGATGTAATTGCATTTTACACATGTTTGGAACATTGGCAGGAAGATGGATCAAACCTGAATATCCACTACAAGAAAATGCCTTTTCACCTATTGCCCAATTCTGTCGGTGATAATCCATAATCCATCGATGTTACTCATCACTGAGGGCGATCCGTCGATGATATGTCTCTCTATAATACTCTCATCGGTAATAACATTTTTCAACGAGGGAATAAAAACCCCTCGATGATACATCATCACTAAAGGATAGTACGGACAGAGTGGCATTCAGTAATTATATATTACGAAATTAATTTTTTTTACTTGGGATTACGAAAATATATTAAAATATGTATTATTGTCGAGGGATATAATATATGTTGTTAAATATATTATTACCAAGGGATCCATCCCTCGGTGATTATATATATTTTAAATACATTATTACTCTGTAAATTTTTTTGTCCGAAATTATTATCACTGAGGGATGGATCCCTCGGTAATAATATATTTAAAATAATTATTTATATTTTTTTGATTTTTCCCTGATTTGAGGATAAAGTTAGATGCCCTCACTAAGAAGATTGACGCTCTCACTGTGAGCCAATCCATCAATGCTGCCAACACATTCAATGTTAAAAGCTGTTCCATCTATGCTAGTCCCATGTATCTAGCACAGAACTGCCATCAATGTCGGCTTGTGCCGAGTATCCTATGGAACAAGTAAATGCTTTCAATGACTATCGAAGGCAGTCAAATGGATCGTACTCCGAGACGTACAATCCAGGGTGACGGAACCACCCAAATTTTTCATGGAGGCAGAACCAACCAATGAATCAGGGAGGAGCCCCTTATAATGCTTAAAATCAATATCTTCCCGAATTTGCCCAACAAATTCCTGGTCATGGTCGTTCTGCCCATCCAGCACCATTACTTACTTACCAAGCTCCCACTCAAACACCAGTGCTAGTTTCACAGTCACTAGAGGACACCATTATGGAATACATGAAAATGAATAGCCAATCCATGAGCAACGTAAGGAGTGCAACAATGGTAAACACCCAAGCAATTGCCAAGCTCGAGAGTCAAATAAGGCAAATTGCAAGTCACTTGGGTGAGAGAGAGAAAGGAAAGTTCCCCAGTCAGCCCGTGCCCAACCTGAAAGGACAATTTATGGTTGGGAGTTCATCAACTCCTACGCACGGGGAGGAACAAGTATAGTCGATTGTCACACTGAGGTCTGGGAGACAAGTGGACAATCGAGTGGAAGAGAGCCCTGCTATGCAGCAAGGGCAAGGGAGTGGCAATAAGGAGAAGAGAGATGCTGAGCCATCTACAGCCACACCTACTGAGAAAGACCCTCCTAGGTCGTTTGTACCTAGAACACCTTACACCGACAGACTACAGGCGCCCAAGAAATGAGGGAAGTATGAGGAAATTCTGGAGGTATTCAAACAAGTCCAAATCAATATCCCATTTTTGGATGTCATCCATCAAGTGCCATCATATGCCAAGTTTTTAAAGGACTTGGTCACTATCAAGAAGAGGATGAATGTCCCAAAGAAGGCATTTTTGACCGAACAGGTCAGTTCAATCCTTCAGTGCAAGCTACCCATCAAGTATAAGGACCCGGGATGTCTTACCATCTCTTGCACGATAGGAGTCAGCTATATTGAGAGGGCTCTTTTGGATCTAGAGGCAAGTTTGAATCTTCTACCCTATTCAGCCTATTTGCAGTTGGGGTTAGGAGAATTGAAGCCCACATCTACGACACTCCAATTGGCTGACAGGTCAGTGAAAAGACCACAGGGAATAGTTGAGGACGTCTTGATAAAAGTGGATAAATTTTATTTCCCACTGGATTTTATTGTGCTTGACACAGAGCCGGTCCAGAATGTAGGGATTCAAATACCGGTGATTCTAGGGTGACCATTCTTAGCCATGGCTAACGCCCTAATCAATTGTAGGACAGGGGTGATGAAGATCTCCTTTGGAAATATGATAGTGGAGTTAAACATCTTTGATATCACTAGGCAACCACTGGAGTATGATGAAGTGAGAAATGTTTGCTTGATAGAGGAGATTCTTGAGGAGACTGTGGACGAATCAAGCATTGAGGATCCCCTGGAGGCGTGTTTTGCTCACTTTGGAGAGGACTCGGGCTTAGATAAGCTACTCGAGGAAGTGGATTCCATTTTGGAGTCTGATCCTTAAGAAAGCAATGAGACAGAGGAAACCGCCAAACCTGAAACCCCCAAGAAGGAACTTAAGCCATTACCAGATAATCTTAAGTATAAGTTCCTAGGTTCAGCCGATAGTTTACCTGTGATTATAGCTTCAAATTTGGGTGAAGCTCAAGAGGAGAAATTATTAGATGTCTTAAGAGAGCACAAGGAAGCTATCGGGTGGACCATTGAGGATATCAGGGGAATCAACCCCTCGGTGGTGATGCACAAGATACATTTGGAGGAGAATACCAAGCCATCGAGGGAGCCACAAAGAAGGCTTAACCCAGCTATACAAGAGGTTGTGAGGGCAGAAATAATTAAGTTGTTACATGCAGGGATCATTTATCCCATCTCTGATAGCAAGTGGGTGAGCCTGATTCATGTCGTGCCCAAGCGAGCGGGATTGACGATTGTAAAGAATAAGGACGACGAGTTGGTGCCAACTCGTGTTCAGTCAGGGTGGAGAATGTGTATAGACTACCGTAAGTTGAACGTTGCCACAAGGAAGGATCACTTTTCACTGCTATTTATTGATCAGATGGTGGAGCGTTTGGCTGGGCACGAGTATTATTGCTTTTTTGATGGTTATTCTGGATATAACCAGGTCCCCGTAGACCCCGAAGATCAGGAGAAGACTACGTTTACCTGTCCTTTTGGGATTTTCGCCTACCGTCGCATGCCCTTTGGGTTATGCAATGCACCCGCTACTTTTCAGTGGTGCATGGTCAGTACATTTTCTGACATGGTAGAGTGATTCTTAGAGATTTTCATGGACGAATTCTCCGTCTTCTGTTCAACATTTGAGCAGTGCCTGCATCGTCTTACTTTGGTTTTAGTGCGGTGCAAGGAAAAGAACCTGGTGCTTAATTGGGAAAAGTGCCATTTTATGGTCAAGCAAGGAATTGTACTGGGGCATGTCGTATCTCATCAGGCGATTGAGGTCGACAAAGCGAAGGTGGACCTGATTTCTAACCTTTCACCCCCACGTACAGTGAAGGAGGTTCAATCTTTTCTGGGCCATGCAGGTTTCTACAAGCGATTTATCTATAATTTTAGCAAAATCACCAAGCCCTTGTGCCAGTTATTACAAAAGGATGCCCTATTTATATTTGATGAGGACTATAAGAAAGCATTTGGAGATCTGAAGAAGATTCTGACGTCCACACCCATCATTCAGCCACCCAACTGGGGTGTGCCTTTTGAGATTATGTGTGACATATCAGATTATGTTGTTGGAGTTGTTTTGGGGCAGTGTGTTGATAAACTTCCCCATGTTATCTATTATGCGAGTCTAACTCTAAACGATGCACAACTTAATTACTCTACCACTAAGAAGGAGTTGTTAGCAGTCGTTTTTGCATTAGACAAGTTCAGATCCTACTTGTTAGGATCTAAGGTCATTATCTACTCGGATCATGCAGCTCTGAAGTATCTTTTCTGTAAAAAAGATGTTAAATCTAGTTCCGATGGATCTTGCTACTTCAAGAGTTCAACATCGAGATTTGGGATAAGAAAGGTTCTGAAAATGTGGTGGCAGACCATTTATCTAGATTGATTGTGGATTTCACTAAGGTCGCCACTCCCATTTCTGAGACATTTCCTGATGAGTAGTTAATGCTCATTGCTCAAAATCCCGCTCCATAGTTTGATGATATAGTAAACTATCTTGTCACCGGACACATGCCTTTGCATTGGGGGCGACAAGATAAACCAAAGTTTTTAGCCATGGTAAAACATTTTTTCTGGGATGATCCTTATTTGTTTAAGTATTGTCCCGATCAGATCATCAGAAGGTGTATTCCTGAGCATGACCAATCTAATGTCATCGCCTTTTGTCATGATCATGCTTGTGGAGGCCATTTCAGTGCTAAAAAGACCGCTGCAAAGATTTTGCAGTGTGGATTTTATTGGCCTACTATGTTCCGAGACTCTCACACCTACTGTGTATCTTGTGAGCGTTGCCAAAAGCTAGGGAGTCTTTCTATGAGGAATATGATGCCCCTCAACCCTATTCTGATAGTTGAGATTTTTGATGTGTGGGGCATTGATTTTATGGGACCGTTCCCAAACTCCTTTGGCAACTTGTACATTCTAGTTGCTGTGGATTATCTATCCAAGTGGGTGGAGGCCGTTGCGTGCAAGATCAATGACCACAGAGTTGTGGTCCAGTTTTTGAAGGACACTATTTTTGCTCGATTTGGTATGCCTCGAGCAATCATAAGTGATGGCGGTAAGCACTTTTGCAACCGGATTTTTGAGTAGTTGATGAAGAAGTATTTCATCACACACAAGGTTGCCACCCCATATCACCCACAGATGAGTGGATAAGTGGAAATTTCTAATCGCGAGATCAAACACATTTTAGAGAAAACTGTGAACCCTAGTAGAAAGAATTGGTCTCTGCGATTGACTGATGCACTGTGGGCATGTTGGACAGCCTTCAAGACGCCAATTGGCATGTCTCCCTATCGTATCGTGTACGGAAATGCATGTCACCTCCCGGTTGAATTAGAGCATAGAGCCTATTGGGTTATCAAGCAGTTGAACTTCAATCTTTCGAAGGCTGGCACACAAAGGAAGCTCCAACTCAATGAATTAGAGGAGCTACGGAATGATGCATACGATTGTGAACGGTCCTATAAGGCACAAATGAAGAAGACTCATGACCAACACATTTTGAGACGAGCTTTTGAGCCGGGTCAAAAAGTTCTTCTTTACAATTCATGCTTGCATCTCTTTCCAGGCAAGCTCAAATCTCGTTGGACAGGCCCATTTATTATTCGATCAGTTTTTCCTCATGGGGCCATCGAGATTAAGGATCCCAAGAATGGTAACACTTTTAAGGTAAATGGACAAAGGCTAAAACCATTCTTGGAGTTGAGGAGTTCGGACATAGAGACGATATTATTGGAGGATCCTAGTTACTCTGATTGAATGTCATCTACTAAGGGGAGTCTGGCTGAAGACTTTAAACTTAGCACTCATGGGAGGCACCCTATAGCTTATCTTTTTATTTGTTTATTATTTTACATATTTATGCGTATTTCAATTCAAGTTTAGGGGTATGCGACGAGCCATACTAGTCCATATAGTTCTCCATATCCCAGGTCAGCTCTTTCCATATTATTCACACATTGGGGTCAATGTGAAATTTAAGTTTGGGGGTATGGGAGACATATCACACACTTTGTCCTAATTTGTTATCTTTTCGTCGTAAAGATAAATGCATGCTCATATTATTTTGAAATTTTGGTTGATCTAAACATTTTCTATGATGTGATGTCATAGGTGAGCTTAAAATTTTGAACACATGATCTGGTGATAAAGTTTAAAATTTAGTTACTTACTTTAGGCATTTGAGAATTCACATGTTTGATCTAATCTAACACGAGCACATTAGCACAAATTGTGTGAGGTATGACATATGATTTTAATGTGTACGTTTCCTTGTCTTAACTGAAACTGGATGACTTGTTGGATAAACACTTGGGCATAGAAAAGCATAAAAAAAAGAGAAAAAATATATATAATAATAATACTACTAATGATCATCATCAATAAACTTTTCATTGAGTAACTGGACCTCTTGCCTCAGTAAGCAGTGAGTGTTCACGTCAAAAGGTGGGAATTTTATTCATAATGATCATTGCGAAATTTTTCGCTGAGTAACTGGACATCTTGCTTCAGTAAGCAGTGAGTGTTCAAGTCAAAAGGTGAAAATTTTGTTTGGTAGTATTAAGATCAGTTTAGTTTCGTAGCCTTTTTCACTCGAGTTAGTAAGTCCTTAGGGGTGTCTTTACACCTAATGCCCTAAAACCATCTGGTTTGTGAGTCATTGACTCAACACTCGCTACATGGGTCAATTAGAAAGCTTAAGGGAATTAAACATAGCAGATCCTTATATATATATATATATATATAATATATATATATAAAGGAGAAGAAGAAAATAAAAACTATGCCATTTTCGTTCATTCTGATGGGAAATTTGGTGAATCTTGAGACATGGAGACTTTACACATTGGAGTTATTTGAAAGCTTCATTTTTATATGCTAATTCACTTTACACAGTGTCAGACTTGTGATGCCTTAACCTGCCTTTTGTAAGTAATTAGATTTTAACATTTCTATTCATTGTGAAGATGGGTTTATCTCTTTAAGCTTGCTCATGACTAAATATCATGGTGGTGTGTGCTCCTTAAATTTTTGGGTAATTTGAGTGATGAACTTATCTAAATGTTCTTTATTTTTCATTTAGTTTTTATTTTGTTTTGCTAAGGGACTAGCAAAATATAAGTTTGGAGGTATTTGATGAGTCTTAAATATTGCATATTTAAGCCATTTAATTTATATATGTTAGGTTCTTAATTTGTATTATTTCACTTTATTTTATGTCTTTATTGTGTTTTACGTATTTTTATAGGTTTGTGGAGAAAATGAAGCATTTCTAGAGATATCAAGCTTCAAGAGCAAAGATTTTGCATAGTGCGATCGATCACACGAGATATGCGATCGAGCGCACTTGCCTACGAACGGGCACAAGGTCAACATCCCATATCGAAATATTTGCAGTTCACTGCATCTGCGATCGATCGTAATAGATATGCGATCGAGTATATATGCGATCGTGCGCACAAGACATGCGATCGAGCAAACATGCGATCGATCGCACCATTCTACGATCTAGCGCACTCGGGCAGTATCCCACATCGAATTTGAAAACCATACTACTCTGGGACTCCCCCTATATAAGCACCATCTGGCCTCATCATTCATAGTACAATTCCTGGGCCACTTTGGTGTTAACCGGTGGACGTCTGCTAGTATTCTGGTGAATCTCGAAGGCTTTGCTACCACGAGGGGAAGCGCCGCCCATCAGCGAGTGGAATTTCTCCCATGTAAAGTTATTTATTTCTTTTTATTTAGTTGTTTTAGTTTAATGTTTAGCACTTTTATTATGAATTGTAGTTTCATAGTTATGAGTGGCTAGAATCTTCAGCTAAGATTAAAGATGAAGCCTCGCCGTTGTTTGGCATAGTAGTTCATATTTGCTTGTACAAATCTAACATTTTTTAGTATAAATGTTCTGTCAATTATTTGAGTTAATCTTGTGATTGATTGAGTTTAAATTGTTCTGTTGGATATTCCTTGTGTTTCATCTGATGGATACATCGAATTGTTTTCGATTAAATTGGATTTCCTTTGTGATTTGTTAAGAGCGGATACATTGGATGCTTTTGGTTTAATTGGGATATTCTTTGTTTTTTGTCTTATAGTTGGATTCATGGAATGTTTTGATAGGTTATTTTTTTTAGAACATATATGCTTAACTTTGGTGGGGTGGATTCAGAAACCTTAGTGTTTTTATTATTAGTTTTAAATCAATTTAATTTAAGTTTTAATTTGTTTTCCAAAATATCATTCAAAATTCGGAACTAGGTTAAGATAAAGTTAGTTTAGATTAAATTATATTTTCACAATACAATTCCCTGTGGATTCGACCTCGCACTTGCACAACACTATATTGCAAACGACTCGTGCGCTTGCGAGTAAATTAAAACTCACACCAATCTGAAATGGATTATATTTCTTATCACTAGTCACATACAACCAAACTTATTGACAGTAACCCCATCTCGTCCATTAGATAGCTATTTTACACTTTTTCCCTTAAACTTGCTAACTTATGAGTAAAACTACCCGAAAACCCACACAGTTGGTAACTAGTGATACAAAATGGATTTTGCTTCGTCCCACTAGTCACATTAGACCAAACATATGAGATGATAACCTCGCCTTATCCATTAGATAACTACTTTACACTTTTAACATTAAACCTGCTAACTTATGAGTAAAAATGCCTAAAAACCCACACGATTTGTAACTGGTCATCCGAAATTGATTCTGTTTCTTCCCACTAGTCATATACGACCAAACGTACGTAACAGTAAACCCACCTCGTCCATTATACCCAAAACCCACACTTTTTTTCCTTCAAACTGGTAAGTTATCAAAATAAAATTACTTGAAAACCCACACTATTGGTAACTTAAATGTAAAAAATTCAATGTGTTGAAATTTAAATTAAAACATTTTACTAACATGGGGTGGTGTAAGCTGAACCATCTACTACAACGTAAGCTCTATGGATTGGAGATGTGATTGCATGTCATCTGATCTCTACTTCTCTCGATCCAGACGTGATTTCATCTCCTCCCTTCTTTGCCTCTCCTCATCTAGTTGTTGTTGCATCACTCTAACATCGGTGAGTGGTGTGAAACGTGATGCAATAGAACTAGAGGAGGAATTGCTCCTTAGAGAGCTACTAGAAAAGGATGATTGTCAATCATCCCCCCGAAGCCTTAGAATTTCCCCTTTTTTAGTCCACCAGATGCTTGCAACCACTCAGCGAGGTTGATCTCAATCTGTGAGGATGCTTTAATTTGGCCACCATTGTTCTCTCAAACCTGCTGCTCATATTTTTCTTACAATACAAATGAATGCATATGAGTATTAATTCTTTAACTCCAAAACAATATTAATAACAACAGTTATTTTGTGTATACGTAGAAAATATATTTTATATATACCATGGTATTCATCGACTTCTGATCAACATATTCATCTATCTCCTACACTTAGGGATCTTGTTAAACACCTTAATAGGAGTGGGAAGTTTGCCCAACTTTAGGGATGGCAAATTAGAATTTTTTAGTAAAAGTTAATTTAACTACACATGCAATTATCTATCTATATATAAGTGTAGAGAAACAAAGAAACCATATAACAATGCAGATGTGTGAGCAATCATAATATTGTGCCCCCTAATACGGTGAACATACTAATCATCATATGATCTCCTGTTCACCAATGTAGTATTGGAGTGATGAATCCACGTCACTAAGGCCCACAGGCTAACCAAACTGTTCCAATGCTCACAGGTGATTTCATGGCCTCTTTTCACTTCTCATTTGGTCCAATCATACTAGTTTGTTTTGTATTCGCCCCTCTGTGCCTTATATTAATCCCGTAATTCATTCAGCTAGTCATTGTGGTAACTCCAAACGATTTTACCATGGATAGATCTAGCAGCATGAAGTTCCTCTGGAGTCACAAAAGTGCGGCGCTCCTGCAAAACAGCCAAAAGATGATTAGGAGCCAATTATTTTATGTATAGCATAGACATTTAATATATAATACTTGATGTGAATATGGAACACATAGTGAACATAAAAAAAAAGAGTGAGGAAAAAGGTATGCCAGGAAATAGTCCCAAATATAATTTCGGGTGCCTTTATTGAATTGAAAGTAAGTGTTCCATGGGCCATTCATGTGCTTCCTTGCCAAACAGGCAATATTTTTTGTCACATTTTTGCACCCATGAAATTTACTACATTCTTAAACAAATAATTATATTAATCGATCTATGATATATATTAATGGAAATCAATGATAGAAATAATTTTCTATAAACAAATATAAACACCTCTTACTCAATATGGCCAATGTGATCTTCTGTGTTGGCAAGGGCTTCTCTTTGTTCGGTCCTCTGCCCTTGTGCTTGAATGGAGAAGCCTGAGAAGGCTAGACCTCTACCCCTACATATGAGAATGTATTTATTAAATAATATTTTATTTAACAATTAAGTTAAATTAACATAATGATGTATATTTAAATAACAACAAAAAAGTTGAAGGTAATTTTACCAATCAAAGAGGCAGTCACAGTAGTCTCTAGGGGAGTAGCCTCTGGAGGATCCATGATCTCGGGACCTCATCTTCGACCTGTATGCTTAGTTCCTCTGTGTGATTGAGCCCTACCTTGCGATATCTTTTTTGCAACAATAAAAAAAAAGGAAATTTGAATACATGACAATTGATACAATCTGTTTAAATACATGTGGTTTTTAATGATGCTAACTTAGAATGAAACAATTGTAGATTTAACATAAAATTATTACACAACCAATAGACCAATATAGAAAAGTTTGGATTTACATAACTGACTCAATAAATATTCGGTAATGGTGGATTAAGATTGAGTCGAGATCATTTGTAGCCTACGAGATGAAAATTAACAACGAATTTGTTGGTATTTGTCTAAGGATTAAACAGATGAAGAGTTCAGCATCTGGTCTTGGCTGTGCACCGCGGCCCAACCTTGGGTGCCACAGCCTCCAACAAGTCTAGGACTCCTCCCTTCCAGGCTATGCTGCGGCCCAGCCCATCCAAGCCTCAGCACACCATGTTCCAAGCCTCAGCACGAGGCACACCTGACACTTTGAATCAACACTTTGAGATGGTGCGTGGGACTTGGTTAAAACGCACAGGATTACTTAGACTCATAGAGAACCATGGGTCTTTGGTTCTTGAGATCTAAGGATTGAGATTGATCTCAAAGATTGGATGAGGTGGTCATTGCCCTATATAAAGGGTCATCTAGGAGCAATCAAGGGTACATGTGAGTGATGTAAATGACATGTGAATGTGTGTGAAATAGAACACATGGTGTGTGAGAGTACAAAGACACTAAACACAGGAGAGACTCATTCAAGAGAGGTTGGTTGCTTAGAGAGAGAGTAGTATAGATTGGGGATTCAAGGGCTTTGTAATTGGAATTTTCTTGGGGAAAATTCCAGGGAAACACTAGTCCTTAACACTTTCTTTTTCTCTTCTTTCGTTCTTCAAGAACTTGAAGATTCTTGAAGAGGTGTTGTTGTAATTATAAGAATTCCATTGATTTAGTGCAGAGAGCTTGGAGGAACTCACAGGGACGTAGGCACATTGCTGAACCTCAACAACAATTACTTGTGTTCTTTCTTTGATTGGTTTGATTCCTGTTTTGTTTCGGTTTTATTACAAGTCATTCTAGACTTGGGTGTTGTGAAGATCACCACCTGAGTATCTTGAGGTGATTTCCAACAGTGGTATTAGAGCTGGAAGAGATACCACCAACAGTGGTATCAGAGCTTTGGACAGCTGGTATCGGAGCAAGAACAGGGGGTTATCGGAGCAAGACTCCAAGAATCAAAGGTCAACTTCTTGGGTAATTCAAGAACGGAGTAGAGATTAATATCTGATCATGTTCTTGAGATGATTCAAGAATAGAGTAGAGATCAAGATCTAATCGTATTCTTGAGGGTGATTCAAGAATGGTATTGAGATCAATCTTTGATCGTGTTCTTGAGATTTAGAAGAAGTTGGAAAGCAAGTGTAGGTGTTGCATAAATCTTGGGATTTTCTCTGCAAGATGGGTTCAAACTTCATTGTTGAGAAGTTTGATGGAAAAGGAGACTTTGCCCTTGGCGGTTCTTATACAATAAAAGGTGGACTTGGCAATTAGAGAAGATAACACTTTCCAGTAAGTACCACGGAGGTCCAGCGGAATGAGATGAAGAAGATAGCATACAGCACCATCTTTCTGCACATGTCAGATAGTGTCACAAGGGAGTGCGGAGACTCAGAAGATCCAGCTGTTATTTGGAAGAAACTAGATGAGTTATTTCTTACCAAGACTCTTCCTAATAAGATATATCTTCTGAAATGAATCTTTGCTTTGAAAATGGATCCTGATAAAGAGTTGCAAGAGAATCTTGATGTGTTTAATAAACTAGATTAGGATTTGGCTAGTTGTAGTATAATATTCCCGGATGAACAATTAGCTATTATGTTGTTGAATTCTTTTCCTGATTATTTTGAAAGCTTGATTAATGCTATTGAATATGGAAGAGATACACTAACCAAGGAAATTATTATCAATACTATAAGGGCTCATGATTTCAATGCCAAGATTAGGGAAGCATCAAATGGAGAAGGGTTGTTCATTAGAGGAAGGCTAGCAACTCGGTATGGCAGTAAGATACATGGCTACTACAGGGACAAAGGTAGAGGACAAAGCCATGGGAGAGCGCACTCCAAACCGAGATTTGGAGGGAAGAGATGCTTCTACTGCCATAAGGAGGGTTGTTTCAAGAAAGATTGCAAGAAGATGATGAGGGATGAAGAAGGAAGCCATACCAATGATGGAGAGGCTTCGGTTGCTAAGGGAGAACAGCAAGATTATAAGGTTCTTGTTGTGTGCTTAAATGTGAGCAAGGGGCAAGAAGACAGCAAGAGATGAATCTTGGATTCTGGGTGCACTCATCATATGTGTCCTCACCGGGATTGGTTCAAGAATTTCAAGGAAACCAATGATGGAAAGGTTTTCCTGGGGGAATGATACTTCTTCCCAAGTGAGGGGCACGAGAGACATCTAGTTGAGGATGTTTGATGGAATGACAAGGCTGCTGAGGAACGTGAGGTATCTTTCGGATTTGAAAAGGAATTTGATCTCATTGGGGCAGCTAGATTCCATGGGGTACACATACAAAGCAGAGGGAGGAAAGATCAAGGTAACGAAGGGATCTTTGATAGTGATCAGAGCAGCAATAAAGGATGGTCTCTATGAGATGATTGGAGACACAAAGATCAAGGATCAAGCAGTAAGCTTGATGGCTGAGATGGATAGGGCAGCCCCTTGGCACACTCGCTTGGGACATATGAGTGAAAAGGGCTTGCAAGTTCTCAGCGAGGATGGCCTACTTGGTGGTGACAAAGTAGAGAAACTTGATTTCTGCGAATGTTGTGTTCTTGGGAAACAACATCGGGTTAGCTTCAACACCGGAGTGCACAAGTCTAAGGGCATTCTTGACTACATTTATGCGGATCTTTGGGAGCCAGCAAGAACACCAACACATGGAGGTAATTTTTACTTTTTGTCTTTAATTGATGATTATTCAAGAAAGGTTTGGGTTTATTTGCATAAAAATAAATCAGATGCTTTGAATAAGTTAGTTGTGTGGAAAAAGCTAGAGGAAACTCAAATAAGCAGGGTAGTTAAGGTGTTAAGAACCGATAATAGCTTAGAATTTTTTAACAAGGAACTTGATCAACTCTGTAAGTTAAATGAGATTCTAAGACATAGAACGGTTGTGAAAACCCCTCAGCAAAATGGAGTTGCTGAGAGGATGAATAAGACCCTTATGGAAAAGGTTAGGTGCATGTTAATAGGATATGGATTACCCAAATGTTTTTGGGGGGAAGCGGTGTCTACTGCTGCATATTTGGTTAATAGATCACCCTCTACGGCTGTGGACCTTAAGACTCCCGAGGAGATGTGGAGTGGTAAACCCCCTGAGTTGGACAACCTTAGGACTTTTGGATGTGCTGCGTTTGCACATCAAAAGGATGATAAACTTAGCCTAGGATCTAGAAAGTGTGTGTTTCTAGGATATGGGGAAGGGGCTAAGGGGTATAGGTTGTGGTCCTTAGAGTTAAAAGGATTTAAACTCATAATAAGTAGGGATGTCATTTTAAATGAGCATGTATTTCCTTATTTGGAGAAAATTAACCCAGCAGGGGCTAGTGGGCAAACCAGTTTGGTACTTGTGGAGCATAGTATCAAGGAAAATTCAGTTCAGGTAGAGCAAGGAAGGCAAGAGGGTTCGGACCAGGTAGAGCCCATTGATGAAGGCCAAGCTCAGGACACTCATGAGAAGATTGAACTAGAAGGGGATGATGCAACAAGTCAGAATGACTATCAGCTCACAAAGGATCGGGAAAGAAGGATGGTCAAACCACCTTTGAGATATGGTTTTGCGGCTGCGAATGCAGCAGCTTCTTGGACAGAAGGAGGGATAAGTGAACCAAAAGCTTACATTGATGCATGGGATGTAAGGATTCATCAAGATAGAAGCTAGCTATGGAGGAAGAAATGCATTCTTTGAGGAAGGACAACTCTTGGGAATTGGTGTACATTCCAGGAAAACAGAGAGTTATGGATTGTAAGTGGGCTTACATGATCAAAGAAGGGAACCCTCTAGGGGATGAAGTCCGGAACAAATAGGCTAGTGGCGCAGGGGTTCACGCAAAGAGAAGGCATAGATTTCCTAGAAACCTTCTCACTTGGACACAAGGTGGAGGAAATCGTGATTATCCTCATCTATGTCGATGATATGTTGTTGGTTGATAACAACAGGGAGAGGATAGAAAGGTTGACATCTCAACTCAGCAAGGAGTTCGAAAGGAAAGATCTAGGCCTTGCACAAAAGATACTTGGGATGAGAAGAATTCGGGAAAGGGAAAGAAACAGATTGAAGGTTTCTCAGTCTTTCGACATAGAAAATGTATTGTATAAGTTTTCTATGGAAGATGGTATACCAATGAAGATTACCCTTACTGGCCATTTCAAGTTCTCCAGCGAACAAAGTCTTGGAATGGATGAGGAGAAGAAGGAAATGGAAAAAGCCCCTTGATGTGTGCCAAATATTACATATTTTGGCCCTTTAATTTACATTTGTTAGCTTAGGAATTTGTTACTTTGAGTTGTTTTCGTTGTTTTTCAGGTTTACAAGCACTGGGAAAGGAGTTTCACTAAAATTGCCAAAATCGCCTTACAGATCAGTCATTTTTGTGGATTTTACTGTATTGATTCCGAAAGAACCAGGAGATGAGCCATATATGCTTGGAAAGATCCGGAAGTCTGTTTTCTGAAAGATTTTACGGCTTGCAAAAATGATTTTTCTAGAGAAAGTTATGGCCATTTTAGTAAACAAGGGTCAAGCTGAAGATGTCTAGTGCGCTCGATCGCACCAGACTTGCGATCGATCGCAAATGCGCACTCGCACATCCCACATCGGTTAAAAATGCTCTGTAGTGCGCCAATGTGCGCTCGAGCGCACCAGAGTGCGATCGATCGCACTCGGATAGTATCCCACATCGATTTTGAAACCAATTGTGCTCCGGGACTCCCCCTATATAAACACCATCTGACCTCATCATTCAGTGTACAATTCCTGAGCCACTTTGGTGTTTACCGGTGGACTTCTGCCAGCATTTTGGTGGATCCCGAAGGCATTGCTACCACGAGGGGAAGCGCTGCCCGTCAGCGAGTGGAATTTCTCCCACGTAAAGTTTATTTATTTATTTTTTTATATTCAATTGTTTTAGTTTAAATGTTTAGCACTTTTTATTATAGCTTTATAGATATGAGTGGCTAGACTCTTCAGCTAAGGTTGAAGATGAAGCCCCGCCGTTGTTTGGCGTAGTAGTTCAGATTTGCTTGTACAAATCTGACAATTTTTAGTATAAATGTTCTATCAATTATTTGAGTTAATCTTATAATTGATTGAGTTTAAATTGTCTGTTGGATTTTCTTTGTGTTTCATCTGATGGATACATTGAATGCTTTTCGATTAAATTGGATTCCCTTTGTGATTTGTTAAGAGCGGATACATCGGGTGCTTTTGGTTTAGTTGGGATATTCTTTGTTTTTTGTCTTATAGTTGGATTCATTGAATGTTTTGATAGGCTATATTTTTAGAACATGTATGCTTAACTTCGGTGGGGTGGATTCGAAAACCTTAGTGTTTTTAATTATTAGTTTTTAAAATCAATTTAATTTAGTTTTAATTTGTTTTGCAAATTATCATTCACAATTCGGAACTAGGTTAAAATAGAGTTAGTTTAGATTAAATTATATTTTCACAACGCAATTCCCTGTGGATTCGACCTCGCACTTGCACAACGCTATACTGCAAACGACTCGTGCGCTTGCGAGTAATTTAAAACTCACAACAAGTTTTTGGCGCCGTTGCCGGGGAATTGTTTGGTTTGTGAAAATTTTTGGTCTAAAATGATTTTGTTTTTCTACTAGTTAGTTATCTTTTTGTTAAAAAAAAAATTAATTTAATTAAAAAAAATGTGGATGAATCCAGCGCCGGTTTCACAGTCTTTGGAGGACGCCCTCAAGGATTTCATTAAAATGACCAGCCCGTCCCTCAATGCCGCCAATACTTTCAATGTTGAAAACTGTTCCATCTGTACTAGTCCCATGCATCTAGCACAGAATTGCCCATCAATGCCGGCTTGTGCCGAGTATCCTATGGAACAAATGAATGCTTTCAATGACTGTTGTTGGCAATCAAATGGATCTTGCTCCGAAACATACAATCCAAGGTGGTGGGACCACTCTAATTTTTCATGGGAGCAGAACCAACCAATGAATCAGGGAGGAGCCCCTTACCATGCTCACAATCAATACACTCCCGAATTTCCTCCACCAATTCCAAATTATCGTCACTCAGCTTATCCAGCACCATCACCCGCTTACCAAGCTCCCATTCAAGCGCCAGCGTCGGTTTCACAGTCATTGGAGGACGCTCTCAATGATTTCATGAAAACAACTAGCCAATCTATGAGTGAAATGATGAGTGCAACAATAGAAAACACCCAAGCGATTGCCACACTAGAGAGTCAAATTGATCAGATCGCAAGTTACGTGGGTGAAGGAGAGGAAGGAGAGTTCCCCAGTCAATCTGAGCCTAACCCAAAGGAACAGTTTGAGGTGGGAAATTCTTCAACTCCAATGCATTGGCAGGAACAAGTGCAATCAACTGTCCCATACTTGTCTGGGAGACAAGTGGACAATCAAGTGGAAGAGAACCCTGCTATGCACCAAGGGCAAGAGAGTGGCAACAATGAGAAGAGAGATGCTGAGCCATCTATAGCCACTCGTATTATTAAGGATCTCTCGGGGTCGTTTTTACCTAAAGCGCCTTACCCTAAGAGACTACAAGCGCCCAAGAAAGAAGGGAAGTCTGAGGACATTATGGAGGCATGCTTTGCTCAGTTTGAAGAGGATTTGGACTTAGACAAGTTACTTGAGCAAGCAAATACTATCGTGGAGTCCGCTCCTCGGGAGAGTAATAGGACAGAGGAGACTATTGATGAATCCCGTATTGAGGATCCCTTGGAGGCATGCTTTGCTCACTTTGGAGATGACTTGGGCTTAGATAAGTTACTCGATGAAGTAAATGTCATTTTGGAGTCTGATCCTCGAGAAAGCAGTGAGACGGAGGAAACCACAACACCTGAACCTCACAAGAAGGAACTTAAGCCTTTACTGGATAATCTTGAGTATAAGTTCCCAGGTCCAGCAGATTCTTTGCCTATAATTATAGCTTTAGATTTGGGTGATGCTCCAGAGGAGAAATTATTGGACGTCTTAAGAGAGCATCAGAAAGCTATAGGCTGGACTATTGAGGATGTCAAAGGAATCAACCCCTCGTTGGTGATACACACGATACATTTGAAGGAGGATGCTGAGCCATCGAGGGAGCCACAAAGAAGGCTCAACCCTGCTTTGCAAGAGGTTGTGAGGGCGGAAGATATTAAGCTATTAGAGGTAGGGATCATTTATCCTATCTCTGATAGCAAGTGGGTGAGCCAGATTCCAGTCGTGCCTAAACGTGCTGAATTTACGGTAGTAAATAAAGACAACGAGTTGGTTCCAACTCGAGTACAGTCAAGATGGAGAAAGTGTCTAGACTACCGTAAATTGAATGTTGCCACTAGGCCTGATCATTTTCCATTCCCATTTATTGATCGGATGGTGGAGCACTTAGTTGGGCATGTTTACTAATGTTGGGTCTGGCTGAAGACGTTAAACTTAGTGCTCATGGGAGGCACCCCACAGCTTATCTTTTCTTTTGTTTATTTATTATTTCGCATTTTTATGATTAACGTTTATTTCCAGTTTTTATTTTTCAGGGACAAAGCGTACTTTAGTTCAAGTTTGGGGGTATGCTATGAGCCATACCAGTCCAGATAGTTCTCCATATCTCAGGTCAACTCTTTCCATATTAGTCACACATTGGGGTCAATGTGTAATTTAAGTTTGGGGGTATGGGAGACACATCACACACTTTGTCCTAATTTGTTGTCTTTTCGTCATAGAGATAAATGCATGCTCATGTTATCGTGAAATTTTAGTTGATCTAAACATTTTTTGTGATGTGATGTCATTAGTGAGCTTAACATTTTGAACAAATGATCTGGTGATAAATTTTTAAAATTTAGTTACTTACTTTAGGCATTTTGAGAATTCACATGTTTGATCTAATCTAACAGGAGCACATTAGCACAAATTATGTGAGGTATGACATGTGATTTTAATGTGTATTTTTCCTTATCTTAACTGAAACTGGATGACTTGTTGGATGAACTCTTGGGCATAGAAAAATATAAAAAAAAAAATTATCAATAAACTTTTCGCTGAGTAACTGGACCTCTTGCCTCAGTAAGCAGTGAGTGTTCACGTCAAAAGGTGGAATTTTGCTTGGTAATATTAAGGTCGGTTTAATTTTGTAGCCTTTTTGACTCGAGTTAGTAAGTCCTTAGGGGTGTCTTTACACCTAATGCCCTAAAACCACCTGGTTTGGGAGTCATTGACTTAACACTCGCTACATGGGTCAATTAGAAAGCTTAAGGGAACTAAACATAGCCGTGCCTTATTAAAAAAAAAAAAAATACTATGCCTTTGTCGTTCATTTTTTATGGGAAATTCGGTGAATCTTGAGACATGGAGACTTTACACATTAGAGTTACTTGGAAGCTTCATTTTTATATGCTAATTCACCATACACTGATTCAAGCTTGTGATGCCTTATCCTGCCTTTTGTAAGTAATTAGATTTTAACATTTCTATTCATTGTGAAGATGGGTTTACCTTTTTAAGCTTGCTTATGAATGAATATCATGGTGATGTGTGCTCCTTAAATTTTTGGATACCATGAGTGATGACTTTATCTTTATGTTCTTTGTTTTTCATTGAGTCTTTTATTTTGTTTTGCTAAGGGACTAGCAAATTGTAAGTTTGGGGGTATTTGATGAGTGCCAAATATTGCATATTTTGGTCCTTTAATTTACATTTGTTAGCTTAGGAATTTGTTAATTTGAGTTGTTTTCGTTGTTTTTCAGGTTTACAAGCACTGGGAAAGGAGTTTCACTAAAATTGCCAAAATCGCCTTACAGATCAGTCATTTTTGTGGATTTTACTGTATTGATTCCGGAAGAACCAGGAGATGAGCCATATATGCTTGGAAAGATCTGGAAGTCTATTTTCTGAGGGATTTTACGGCTTGCAAAAATGATTTTTCTAGAGAAAGTTATGGCCATTTTAGTAAACAATGGTCAAGCTGAAGATGTCTAGTGCGCTCGATCGCACCAGACTTGCGATCGATCGCAAATGTGCACTCGTACATCCCACATCGGCTAAAAATGCTCTATAGTGCGCCAATGTGCGCTCGAGTGCACCAGAGTGCGATCGATCGCACTCGGACAGTATCCCACATCGATTTTGAAACCCATTGTGCTCCGAGACTCCCCCTATATAAACACCATCTGACCTCATCATTCAGTGTACAATTCCTGAGCCACTTTGGTGTTTACCAGTGGACTTCTACCAGCATTTTTGTGGATCCCAAAGGCATTGCTACCACGAGGGGAAGCGCCGCCCGTCAGCGAGTGGAATTTCTCCCATGTAAAGTTTTTTTATTTATTTTTTTATATTCAATTGTTTTAGTTTAAATGTTTAGCACTTTTTATTATAGCTTTATAGATATGAGTGGCTAGACTCTTCAGCTAAGGTTGAAGATGAAGCCCCGCCGTTGTTTGACGTAGTAGTTCAGATTTGCTTGTACAAATCTGACAATTTTTAGTATAAATGTTCTGTCAATTATTTGAGTTAATCTTATAATTGATTGAGTTTAAATTGTCTGTTGGATTTTCTTTGTGTTTCATCTGATGGATACATTGAATGCTTTTCGATTAAATTGGATTCCCTTTGTGATTTGTTAAGAGCGGATACATCGGGTGCTTTTCGTTTAGTTGGGATATTCTTTGTTTTTTGTCTTATAGTTGGATTCATTGAATGTTTTGATAGGCTATATTTTTAGAACATGTATGCTTAACTTCGGTGGGGTGAATTCGAAAACCTTAGTGTTTTTAATTATTAGTTTTTAAAATCAATTTAATTTAGTTTTAATTTGTTTTGCAAATTATCATTCACAATTCGGAACTAGGTTAAAATAGAGTTAGTTTAGATTAAATTATATTTTCACAACGCAATTCCCTGTGGATTCAACCTCGCACTTGCACAACACTATACTGCAAACGACTCGTGCGCTTGCGAGTAATTTAAAACTCACAACACCCCTTACTTTGGTGCAGTTGGATCAGTCATTTTCATGATGGTAAGCACTAGACCCGACATTTCTCAAGCAATGGGTGTTCTCAGTAGATTTGTGAGTAATCTCATAAATGAGCTTTGGCTTGGGCTGAAGTGGTTGCTGAGGTACTTGAAGGCTCAGTTGCAGCCGGTGATAGCACTCTCAACAACCAGGGCTGAGTACAAAGCAGCTACGGAAGCCATAAAGGAGGCTATGTGGTGCAAAGGGTTGTTGGATAAGTGGAAGGTCCTAAAAGAGCATGTGGTGGTGTCTTCGGATAGCCAAAGTGCGTGCCACTTGTGTAGGAACCTAGTGTTCCATGAGAGGATTAAGCATATAGATGTTCGGTATCATTTCATTTGAGAAAATGTTACGGATGGATGCATTCATATAAAGAAAGTAGCAATGGAAGGAAATCCTGTAGATTTAAGCATTAAAGTTCTACCTCAAAGTAAGTTCAATCATTGCCTTGGACTTCTTAGGATTGGAGTCGGTGGATATGGTGACTTAAGTTGAGTTTGGATCCTGAGTTCTCTGCACTATGAGTTTGGGTTTAATCACTTAGACAAAGGTAGAGATTGTTGGTATTTGTCTAAGGATTAAACAAATGAAGAGTTCAGCATCAGGTCCTGGCTATGTGCCGCGGCCTCCAGCAAGTCCAGGAATCCTCCCCTCCAGGCCGCGCCACTGCCCAGCCCATCCAAGCCTCAGCATGAAGCACTGAGCCTCAGCACGCCCTGTTCCAAGCCTCAGCACAAGGCACACTTGACACCTTTGAATCAACACTTTGAGATGGTGGGTGGGACTTGGTTAAAACACACAGGGTCTTTGGTTCTTGAGATCTAAGGGTTGAGATTGATCTCAAAGATTGGATGAGGTGGTCATTGCCCTATATAAAGGGTCATCTAGAAGCAATCAAGGGTACATGTGAGTGATGTAAATGACATGTGAATGTGTGTGAAATAGAACACATGGTGTGTGAGAGTGCAAAGACACTAAACACGGGAGAGACTCATTCAAGAGAGGCTGGTTGTTTAGAGAGAGAGTAGTATAGATTGGGGATTCAAGGGCTTTGTAATTGGAATTTTCTTGGGGAAAATTCCAGGGAAACACTAGTCCTTATCACTTTCTTTTTCTCTTCTTTCGTTCTTCAAGAACTTGAGGATTCTTGAAGAGGTGTTGCTGTAATTGTAAGAACTCCATTGATTTAGTGCAGAGAGCTCGGAGGAGCTCACGGGGATGTAGGCACATTGCCGAACCTCGACAACAATTGCTTGTGTTCTTTCTTTGATTGGTTTGATTCCTGTTTTGTTTCGGTTTTATTACAAGTCATTCTAGACTTGGGAGTTTGGAAGATTACCACCTGGGCATCTTGAGGTGATTTCCAACAGAATTATTCCTTATGCATCATGCATGCTTTTCAACCAAATCATCCAATTCGCTAATAGGTTAGGGGTTCTAACCCATTCACGAATGCGTGGTCGATTTTATAATTTGTAGTTCCAAACTTGTTCTATTAGGACACGATTTTGGCATCATTTCTTCTTAGTCCTCCAAGTACACAACTTAAATTCAGAGCTATATCCTGAGGAAGATAGGACCGAATTTAGTGTGTACCCAGATAACAATGAGAGATGCTACCGAAATCAACTAAAAAAAAAAAACAAGCTATGAACTGCAAATTGAAAAATCGATCCCACATTCTTGAACTATCCTCTATGGAAAATCCAATGATTATTTGAACACAAGCACTCTCATTACAAACATATTAATTGATAAGAAACAAGAGCATTTGGATCACCCAATAATCGTTGGACAGACAATCTAAAGTAAGATGCAAAGTGTGATATATATATAAATGAAGAAATCATAAGACATGGAAGTAAATAATAAAAATGCATAAGCCAAATAAAAAAAATATCAATCATTAGGGCTTTTTTTTTATCTACATACTCACTAAAATTCCACCCTTCAAATTTACTTTAATTAAATTATATAATCCATAATTTTTTTTTCAAGTATAACTAGAACACTTTCTTTACATATCTCAACTAATTTCATACATTTTTAACATAACAAAACTCATATACTTCATATAAAAATTTAATTTCAGCTAGTGTATAAAAATTAGATGTTCCACATATAATACCAACACTATAAATTTTTAAACAATTAATCTAAGAGCTTTAAATACACTAAAAGATGCATTAACAATTTTATCTATAAATCTATAATTGCAAAGCTTATAAATATACCAAACAAAACCTAATTTTTACAGTTAAAATTTAAATCATATACTTTGTTAAGAATTTTCATTTTCTTCAACAAAACTACTATGGTTGCCGAAAAGTTTTCAGAAAGTGACTTGAAACATTAAACCCGAAACGTTAGAGAGAGAAAAAGAAAAAACAATTGAAAAAAGAGAAGAAATAGGGAAAGAGAGAAGAAGGGGAAGGAAGAGGAAGCTTACCTTCACTAACAACTATGGGTTTCATTGGAAAAATGTAGTGGTGGCCAGATTTGTACAATTTTTGGAAAGAAAAATCAGGATTTTAGGTTTTTAAAGAGAGAAATCTGTGTGGGACTAGATGAAGGAGGAAGGAGAGAAAAGATTAGATGAGGGAGAGATGAGGAAGAAGAAATGAGAGGAGGAGGAGAAGACAGTGGGAGATGAGCAGGAAACGGTGGGTGGGCGGCTACTACTCGGTGAGAGAAAGAGAGTGGATGGAGCTGTCTAGCAGCTAAGTGAAGGAAGAAGGAGAGAAGAGATAAGGTGAGGGGGAGAGGAGGAAAAAGAAGAGAGAGGAGGAAAAAGAAAGGAGAGGAGGAGGAGATGTTAGGTGGGTAGCTACTATTTGGTGAGAGAGAGAGAGGAGAGCTATCGTGTGGCTAGGTGGGGGAGAAAGGAGAGATGAGATGAGAGAGAGAAGGAAGAAGAAAAGTGAGGAGAATGAGGAGACGGTGGGAGAGGAGAAGACGATGGGTAGGTGGCTACTGCATGGTGAGGGAGAAAGAGAGATTAGGGAGCTGTCATGCGCAACTCTAGAGAATGAAGAAGGGAATTTTCAAGTGAATTTAGGGTTGATAATCACCGAAGGCCTAAAATCCCTCGGTGATAAGGCAATTTTTAAATAAAATAAATAAGCAAATTATTTCAAAATGTATTTACTTTCACCGTAGGACACTGTCTCTTGATGATAATATTTTTTTACTATTAAAAAATCAATTTTTTTTTTTTGAAAATTTAAAACAAGGGTAAATTGTTATCACCAACAGAATATGCCTTCAATGATAAGGTTTTCTTCTATCACCGAGGGACACATGTCCCTCTATGATACGCCGTCAGTGAAGAGTATTATCACTGAGGGACACGTGTCCCTCGATGATAAGCTGTCATTGATGCCCTTTTTTTCTTGTAGTGAGCTAATATGAAGAACTTAGAGGCAACCACTAAGCCAAGAGTCTCGAGTCAATTGTGATGTAGTTTCAAGATATCCCATAATACAAACAAGGCAGATTGGAATTCTGAAACATTACCTTGAGTGTTCTATGGAAAGCAAAACCAAGGATATTAATAACCTTGAAAGCAACCTTTCTCATCTTATTCAAGAACTCGATTGGTTTATTCATGCTAGACCACTCATCCAATCCCTTAATAACAATGGTTTCAATGTACCCAACATAAATGGGTAGTGCTTCATGTACATTGATTGGAGCTATTATTAGATTGGAATTGTTGTTAGCTTGCGAAGACGCTTTTGTTCTGAATTTGGAATGATGTGAAATAATTTCTTTCCTATTAATTTCATTGTAGAAATAGAGTATCCAAGTTTTGAATCTCTCATCATCTGCCAAAACTTTCCTAGTCTCCAGGATACTAACAATGATGCTTGGGCTCCCAAAAAAACATGTCATGTAGATTCTAGTTCGAACATATCTTTAAATTAATTCCAAAAGAGAAAGATGTAAAACTCTGTGATCATAATTAATGATAAAGAAGGATACCATCGATGCCCACAAATATAAACATATAAGACAATATTATTGTTTGAGAAATATTTCTCTCACATCACACTCATCACTTTTCTCTTTCGCAATTGAAGGCAATTTTGCCCTTTTAAATTAATCATTTTGTTCTGATATTAACCATCTTCGGTAATATAGATCATCAACATATTTTTTAAGAAATAAAAAGACTTGTATTGAACTTAATTGTATTAATGTTATACTGAATAACTTTATATAACTATTTTGCTAGACATGAATATCTCTACAAACTACAATTGGAAAAAAAAAGTGTTTTAATTGCCCGTTTAGTTCCCTATTAAGAGCGAAATAGAGTTTAGAGAACGATATACAGGATGAAATAGGTTTTATAAACTAGTGAGATGAGATCATTTTTATATTAAATGTAAAATTTGAATGAAAACAACTCGTTTTATCTTAATTTTTATCTTATCACCTTTTACCAAATAGGAACTAAATATATCTTGGCTTATGGTTGTATTTTAATTAGTTGTCTAATGTAAAGATTTGTTCTATATTATCTCTAATAGATAGATAGATAGATAGATAGATAGTTGTTTTATATTATCTATAATAGATAGATACCTTTTAAACAAGTTGTATATGAAGTTTTAAATTACCTTTACCTTTTAACCAAGTTGTATATGAATTTTTTTAGGGTTTTTTTTTATTTAAAAGCTTTGAGGAATGATCTCATATTTTCAATCAAAGGCTAACCCATATCACTTGGAGGGAAATGCCTATTCTTTTCTCCAACCTACGAACATAATACCCCTCATTTACTCTCTTGAGAAACCCAAATACAAAAACATATGTACCAAGCAAAACTACAAAAATCAACCACAACAATTCTAAATCCATTTTAATTTCAAATCTCTCTCCTTTTTCTCATCCTTTTTTAAACCCTTTTTTCTTTGCACTTCTTATAGCCATCCGTGTTTATGTATTTATAGCCATTCGATGACGTGACAGGAACCCACTAAAGCATTAATACATATTGCTCATGGTCAAAGATGTCGACCTACGCTAGGCCCTTGTGGATTATGGCTCCTCGGTGAATGTTATCACCCTCACCCTACTAGTCGCCCCTTGGAATCCCAAAAAGAATAACCTTTAAGCAACCCATCGATATTTCCAGTGTGGGCGATGATAAATTTGTTAATATTGTTGGCCATCTCTCCTTCGACCTCTAGGTAGGACCCATCCTAGGGTCGACAAAATTTCATGTTATTTATTCCTTGTCAGCTACCATATGTTGCTAAGGCGTCCCTAGATCCATCACAAACATGAAATTGCCTCCTCTTATTACCAATGTTTCAAAGTCTATTACAAAGTACAAGAAGTAACAATTTGAGGTTCCACGACGCACTTTGAAGTGCATGAAGCTCACTTTTCTGAGGCAACATTCTTTGAAGAAATGGCTCAGAACAACAAGTCCTTATTTAAAAGCTCTCACCCTTTACCCTTAGCGAATGAGTCGAAACTTTAGTTGTCAGTCGGTTATAAGTGTGTTGCCTAAAGCCAAATAATTAACACAAACCTTAAATTAACATAAACAATAATATCATACATAAAATTAGAACACAAATAATTGCATAAATAATTTCATAAGTAAATCACTTACTTAAGCCATCGTTACAACGGAAGTATGATCAAGGTTAGGTCTTCCTCTTTGTACTCCCACAATAATAACTTTCTCAGATTGATAGAAAACTAAATATTCAGACGTACTGGGAACCAAAAAAGGGACCTAGCTTGTTTTTTTATCAATAACCCTTGTTACTAAGAGTCCAAATGGGTCATTTCATCTACAAGCCATATTGGATTAAAGCCTATACTAGTTGCTGACCCATATTAATAATATTAAGATGTGTACAAGCCTAAACAACATGATCACCAATTAACAACAGATGGGCTCTTGCACTTTTCACATCGGACCAAATCCATTAACTTAGTTCTATAAAACCAAAACCACCATAATTAGTAGTAGCACACATAAAAAAATTCTAACATTCTCCCACTTGGGCAACACTAATTATAGCTCCCAATTTTTTTTTTTTTAAATTACTCAATTTAAAATGACTCTTGAGACATGTAACTCGATTTTATTGTGGCCAGATTTTAAAAATAATTTGGTCCTTTGAGACAACATCTTAAACGACCCAGTCCCTTGAAAACACCATATATTAAATCATGGCAACCATTTTGCTCTATTGTTCATACAAGACCAATCTATGGTTATGCATGCTTATGGTTGCACTGACATGGACACAATGTGGTAGTGTAGCAAAAAAATAACATCCTACAGGGTGATCAAATAATGTGTTGTTTTCATTGTCAATCCTCAACATGACTCTTCATATAACATACCAATTAATAGGCCAGAGAAGTCATCAACAATATGGTATGTCTCAAAATACCTCAAGGTTTCAACAGAGTGTCAACCACGAGACATACCCAACCAAACTCAAAACTAACACCAAGTTTTAAGTTTCCACAACATGACATGTCATAAGTTCAAATGCATTCAAACATATACTGAGATAAGATAACACAACATGAATAAAAATATGTATGATTATCATTAACCAATATCATAATATCCAACTATCATACCCAAAACATAATGGGTTCCAAAATTACATAAATCCAATACTAAAAAAAATTAAAACATAAATAACCCTCACAAACCTAATACATCAAAGGACTCTAAAACACCTATACTATCAATATATTTTTTTAAAAACAATGGGTCTCAAACCTTTGGTTAGGGGATCAACAACCATGTTCTCCATTTGAATGTGCTCAATAATTGCACTAGCATAAAGCACAATTTTCATGGATTTTCTCTTAAGATCATTCTTGGGACATTGACTCAAATTCAATTTATCCTCTTTAACTATTGCCACATCTCTAGGTTTACAACTCGACATGTTAAACCTGTTGAGTACACAATCTATGTAAGTTCTCTGAGAAAAAACCCAACATACCACGAGATCTATCCCTACAGATCTCAACACCAAGAACAAAGGATATTTCACTAAGATCTTTCGTATCAAACGTCTTGAACAAGAACTGTTTTGTTTCATGCAATAACCCAAGATTATTACTAACAAGCAAGACCTAACATACCACAAGATCTATCCCTACGGATTTCAACACCATGAACAAAGGACACCTCACTAAGATCTTTCGTAGCAAACGTCTTGCACAACAACTATTTTGTCTCATGAAATAACCCAAGATTATTACTAGCAAGCAAAACATCATCCACATAAAGAATAAGGTAAATAAATTTACTCCCACTGACCTTTAGGTATATGCACTGATCTGATCTACCTTATTCTCCTTAAAACCAATAGAAGTCACCACCTAATCAAATTTTAGGTACCAATAATATCAGTATGCAAAATTTCTAGAAGATCAGAACTATGAGTTGAGCTATTTTTTTTTGTTTTTGTTAACTTTCCTTTAATAAAATCAACACAAAACTTCATATCCCCAAAATTGAGTGTGTAAAATATCATCCCTAACAAGCTTTTCAACTCTCTCCCTAAAAATATGACCTAGACGCCTATGTCATAAGGCAGACTCAACATCTTCTTTCTATTTCATGGAATTCAAACCAGCCATAATTTCAATGGCTGCTTGGTTATTGTTCACAGAAAAGGAGACTGATTTAAGACAATAATGAAATGCATTAGTACAAGGGCAATAACCAACATATTCCAATATAGAGAATCGAAGAATATAGTTATAAACTCCCCTTTGGTCAGAGAATACTATATACACTTAGAAACTCTACACATAAAGCATATGAAGACAATGTCTCAGTTTTCGAAAGAACTATCCCCTTTGGGCAATCAGACATTCTAACCTAACTCATCATTTTCCCATAGTATTTCATGTATTTCCATAAATTACAACACATAACTACCCCCTTTGGGCAGGTAACTGCATGATGGAATTAAAATCATCCCGCAATATGTTTAGTGAAATCTCACAAGTATCATTAAGTGTGCCACTTTGGCAACAAACACCCATATCAACCCATGAAATTTTTCAAAATTAGGATAAATAATAATCATCCTGCAACATGTTTTAGTGAAATCCCACAAGTATCAATGAGTGTACCACTTTAGCAGCAAACACCCAAATTGACCCATTAAACTTTTCAAAACTATGATAAACAGTAATGCCCATTACAACTATAGACACATGCAAAACAACAAGTATGCATGACCATACAACAGGAAATACTCTAAACATCGTGTACCTCTATGAGTCACCAAACAATCAAAAGTTGCATCTTTACTACAGGTCTTGAACATAACACAATATATTTAAATAATTTAATCAATTATTTCTTACAACATACATATTTTTTTTTTTTTACATTTTCTTTCAAGCTGAGAGTACAATAAATAAGACAACTAATCTAGGATGATGCAATTAAAATCATCCCCAACATGTTTTAGTGAAATCCCATATATATTATTAAGTGTGCCACTTTGGCAGCAAACACCCATATCAACCCATGAAAATTTCCAAACCCGAGATAAATAATAATCATCCCGCAATATGTTTTAGTCAAATCCCACAAGTATCAATGAGTGTGCCACTTTTGCAGCAAACATTCACATTGACCCATTAAACTTTTCAAAATCAGGATAAACAGTAATGCCCTTTACAACTACAGAAACATGCAAAATGACAAGTATGCATGTGACCATACAATAGGAAGTTGCATCTTTACTATAGGTCTTGAACATAACAAAATATATTTAAATAATTTAATCAATTATTTCTTACAACATGCATATTTGTTTACACTTTCTTTCAAGCTGATAGTACAATAAACAAGACAACTAATCTAGGGGAGTACTTACTGTTAACATCTCAGCACATCTAAATAATTTTCTGTGAAATAAAATTTCAGAATACATGCACAAAATTTCTCTATCGAATGCACAACTTAGCAGTCAGATAAAATTATACATCGTAATTACTTCAACAGTTTAAGAAAAATTTACGGATAATAAAAATATGTTTTATAGTAACTTTTGTCATATCTTTCTTAAAATTAATTTATCATACTCTCCACATCCCATTCATAGCCCTTTTTTAAAATTTTCTCAAGTGGGTATAAGATACTTTACGCATCTTAAGTGCAGATAAGCAATTCTCAGGATTCAAATACATGCCCAATTAAATACCATCACGATAAGTTACTAGGCTTATAATTTTAGTTGATTATTTTAAAATTCTAGTCTTAATCTCAATGAGTACACAAAACATAAATTTTATGAAGAATAAAATATTAAGATCTCACTTATCTTTTATTCTATATATTAGTATATTAAAACATTGAAATATACTTCACATGCTCAAAATTTAATATTGTTGATAAGTGCACAAATTGAGAAAATTTGAATTAGAAAATATGTTTTAAGAAAACTACATATTTTCAATAATTTTTAATTTTAATATTTTATGTACAATCCCGTGAAAGTGGGCTCGATTTTATTATTTGACTTAGTAAAATTTCAATAGTAAGAATGAAAATTGTTCTAGGCAACCAAAACACAACATATTAATAAGATGGGTAATCACAACAACCAGATTCCCGACGCATCATTACATATTCCCCTTTGGGCATAGTATGCAATATGCAAGTAGAATCTCTTACATGAAACCAACACATTAATGTATCTCAGTTTTCGAAATGCCAACACTTTGGGGTAGAAAGCAAATCTAGATTAAAATAAATTCCACCAAATGTTTCATATCAACCTCTGAATTAAAACACGTAATTACCCCCTTTAGGCCAGCGATTGAATGTAATAACCCAGATAAACATCTCATAACAACAACATGAAATAACCCTATAAATATCACTGAATTGACCACTTTGGTGGTAACCATCAATATCAACTGATGAAACTATTTCAAACCAAGACTGATAAAATATATTACCCAATATGCATATATACCAAAATAACATGTATGCATTTGATCCTCTGAATATGAGATAGTAAACCACATGTACCTCTTTGGATCAAAATCAAAACATATGTTGCACAAATAAAACAAGAAATAACCTAAGAAAAAACTATTAGGATTTTGACTCAATTACCACAAAGAAGACTTCTAATTGGTTTGAGAAAAGTTGTTTCCTATTTTGTAGTTGCTTGTTCAAGTAGGAATAGTAGTAATTTCCTATTAGATTGTTGATTATACAAGTAGTAGTAGTCTACTATGATGTTGTTGTTATTTTTCTATATAAAGGGATTGAGAGAAGATTTGAGATACATTTATAATTCCATATACATTATAAATTAGAGGGATTTACTACTAGAGCTAGGATGAGAGTTTTGGGTGTATTGGGGTTTTGGGTTATCAAGTAGAGAGGGTACTTATAACTAGAGGTAGGTTAAGAGCTTTTGTTACATTGTGAATTTGGGGTGAGAGTTTTACAACTTGCTCTTCCTAAAGTTGTAGTTGAAGATTAATAAAATAGTGGAGTTGTTGGTGGATGTAGGCAAAGAGGTTACTGAACCACATTAATTATTGGTGTTCGTATTCTTTGATTGTTTTGCCCATTTAATTGTTGTGGTTGTGTTTTTTTGCCTAAGATTGAGTATGTGGATTTTAAAAGTTAAATCCCACAAAAACTCAATACAGTAATTTATAGGTTAGGATTTTTTTTTTTATTCAAGGCTATACTTGTTTTAACTTAGACCTTGAAACTTACTCAAGTTATCTGACCAAATTTAATGCTAATATATTTAATGATCATTTATGCATCCATATAAAAGTATTTGCCAAAAAACTCATAGCCAATTACTAAAATTTAATCGCTGGATATCAATTAATTATCAATATAGTACCCAAATTATTATATCAAACAAAATATAGTACCCAAATCATATCACAATTCTCACGAATTTTAACCTAGAATCTCATGTCGTTACAAGCATCATCATATATCTTAGTTTATACATAGACCAGAAATTCACCCCCAACTCCAACTCCCCAACAAATTTTATTTTATTTTATTTTTGGAAAAAGTCAATGTTGCCATGTTAAACGCCTCAAGTATCACTGAAAGCTAAGAAACACAAAAGTATAAAAAATCAAAACCTTGTTTTACCATATTTATTCACAAAATTTTGTGAATATTTTAAAGAAATTATACAACCAATATATTCACAAAATTTGAGGAAAAGAAAAAAATAATTATTTAACGAAGAATTAAATAGAAGAAAAAACTAACATATTTATCAAATCAAAACTACATTAGTTATGGATTATTAGAGAATATACTTCCTCAAAAGTGTGGCGTCTTGTAAGTAAAAAAAGGAAAGCAGGGTTCAAAAGCAAAGGAGTAATTTTTATTGCAGACTGATTAGGTGAGAAAAACTAGATTATATAGAAATATAAGCGAAGCAGACTAAGTAATCAACATAACTCAGATTCAAGCATATATGCAAATCTTTTAACCAACAACTACTGCAGAGAGATCATTAACATGGTTTAAGAAAAAAAAATCAGAAAAATTATGGAAATTATTATAAAATAATAATCTGCAGTACATAAAAATGAGGACAAAAAAAATGGTCCACGCGCCACGCCCGTACGTGCACTTTGCTGACGTACACTATTCACTTCCTCATTCCTCTGATTACATCTTCAATTGTACTGATTACAAGCTTATTCTCATCAGCCAATTAGATGTTATATATATATATATATATATATATTAGTTTCTGCGTTGAAACAATTATATGATGATTACATCTTCCTCTGATTACATCTTCTCAATTTTTTCCTTATCTTACTTTCCATTCTTCTTTCTTAGGATCCAATCACTAAGCTCGTATTAATGATAATTTTTTTGTCAAAATCTCAATCTTAACATTGGTGCTTTCATTCTTTCATCTCTACTCTATCATTCTTTCATACCATTTTTCATTCCTTCATTAGTACCTATAATGGCAGAAAACACTCATCTCACCAAGATGTATGAGCGACTCAAGAATCTTCATTCTCAGCACCAAGAGGGTTCGTATCAATTGAAAAAAATGAACCAAACTTTCAAGCAGTTTATGTTGTCGGTTAAAGCACGACTCAGTGATTTACAACATCAAAATCACATCGAAAAAGAGAATAAGGATTCTTTGTTGCAGTTGGATACGAAGGGATCAAATTGACAATGAGGGAGGCAAAACTCTAATGGCTTTAAAGCTATGAGACTAGATGTACCCAGATTTGATGACACTTATCCAACAAAGGTGGTCATTCAAATCACAACAATTCTTTGATTTTCATAAGACACTAGATGACTAACGATTAATGATTGTTTCTTTCCATATGGAGGGACCAACGTTGTCATGGTACCAATGAATGCACTTGAGTGGATATATCATAAATTGGAAGAATTTCTTGAAGGAGTTAAAAACCATTTTAAACATTCTGGATGTGTGGATCCTAAAGGTGTAGCAAAGCTGCAACAACAGTCTTCAGTATCCGAGTATTAAACTCAATTTGAGGCAATTTCTAATAAAGTGATAGGATTATGAGAGAGTTTCTTGATTAACTTCTTTATATCTTACCTAAAATATGATATCAAGAGAGAATTGTTAATTGCTCACCCTAATTCATTAGTTCGTGCAATGTCACTCGCCAAGTCGCATGAGGAAAAGTATAATGATATCAAACAAATTATAAGGGTTTCTTGAACTAAGAACATTATGGGACCTAGATTACACAAAACCGTAGTTACAACACCAGTTTCAAGATAATATCCGCCTTCAACTACAATCAATCTCCCTATCAAGAGGTTGAGTCCTGGTGAGATGAAAATTCAAAGGGACAAGCTTTAGCTGGCTATTTAAGCCCAAGTACAATAAGATTAACTAGTAATCATAAGTAACGCAAGATTCTAGTACTCATTGATAGTGGGAGCACCCATAACTTTATTCAAGAGAGGATAGTCGTTAGCGTCGGACTTCCTATCAATCCCTCAAAAAATTTAAGGTTACATTGGCAATGGAGATTATCTCACATGTTCTAAGAAGTGTGTAGGAGTGGTTTCGGTGTTGCAGAATCAAGAATTTATGATGGATTTATTTTTTTCTTCCTATTCAGGGTGCAGATATAGTTTTAGCCATCCAATGGTTCGAATTATTGTGGCCCGTTATCACTGATCATAAGTTCCTCACCATGGATTCTTCTTGGAAAGGGAAGGCAGTACATCTAGTTGGTGAACCCCAGCTAAATCTGGATCCTATACAGATTAAGCAACTTAAAAGATTGAATCTTTTTGAAAGTATTGGTTCCTTCTTTCATTTAAAGGGAAGTTCGGTGGAAGATGATAGTAAGGATACAATTTTTCATACACCACCACAAACTCAAGTTTTACTATAGTATATTTGAAGCAAATTTTCAATAACCTACTCTGCTACCTCCCTCTAGGGAACGTGGCCATCAAATAAATCTTTTGTCTGGCACATAGCTTGTAATGTTATGCCTTACAAGTATCCCTATTTTCAAAAAAGTGAATTTGAAAATTCGGTTCAACAAATGTTTAAAACTAGTATCATGAAGCCAAGTCACAGTCCATCTTTTCACCAGACCTGTCGGTAAAAAAAGCGATGGCAATGGAGGTTTTATGTGAACTACAATGCATTAAATACCATCACAGTTAAAGAAAAATTCCTTATTTCGGCCATAGATGAGCTCTTGGATTAATTACAAAGGGCTATTCTTTTTTCTAAGTTGGACTTGAGATCTAGATATCATCATATCAAAGTGAAGATAGAATACTAAAAGAACATTCAGAACTCATGAAGGGCATTATGAATTCTTGGCCATGCGATTGGACTAACTAATGCCTCAACAACAATTCAGCCCACAATGAACCATGTGTTCAGACCTTATTTGAGGAAAATTTTCATTTTCATTTTTTTATGATTTTCTTGTGAATAGCTCTTCAATAACAGATCATGTCAAACACTTGGAGGTGGCTTTGAATTGTCTAGCAAGTAACCAATTATATTTTAAGCTTAATATATGCATGAATGGGTATCGTGCCTTTCATCGCCTTATATCTATTTGTAAGGGGCTCTCTCAAGGGGGCTGATTACGTCCAAAGAATAACGCGGTAGTTGTAGCACAGCTTTGGGGTGTCGATTCCACAGGAAAAGCAATCTAAAAGGGAAAGTGTAAACCTTAACACGAACGATAAAATTTAAATGAAAGAATCTGAGTTTTGATAATGAAATAATGTGAAAGAGTTGTGTAAATATAATGAAGAATATAATAGGGAAATAACAAGGTTCCGGGAATCCTTCCTAAGTTCGTTGCCTTATTCCAATCTCGATTCAATTGTTTTTATCTCGATTGCTAGTTTCACATCCCAAACAAGCAATCGGTAAATATTCAGTCACAGTACATTAACACTCTAATGTAATTGATTTCGATAAATCCCACTCATTGATTTCGATTCAAGCACACATGACCTATCTTATAGATTTATCAAGAAATGACAATATATTTCAATAACAAAATCGCAGTAATTGACAAACCTAAACGATAAATCTACCGGAATCAATCAATTCAAACAACTTGACATAAGAAGAGCTTGACTAGACTTATATGGAGGAGAAGCATACAATCACCGGATTAAGAGAAATTCTAAGAGAAGAAGAACATAAATTGCAGCTGTCACATGAACCTAAATTTTTCTTGTTTAATCAAAGAGTAAATCATACCGATGTTTAACAACAAATCCTTACAACTGAACCAAGAAAGGAAATAAAAACAACTACACCTAGGGATTCATCCATTTTTCCTTGTTTGGAGATTAGTTGGCCATAGGGCTCATGCTTGAACACCGTAATGGAGAAGAATGTGGCTGCTTTCTTGAGTTTTTCGGCCCCCTTTTATCAAACCCTAAGGGATCTATTTATAATACAAAAGGTTCAAGGGTATTTTTGGGTCTAAACTATCATTAAAACCCTAATTAGGAAATAGGACATCGCACTTGCGCCGCGATGCACACTAGTCCAGGCTGTGGCGCTACCTTTTGACTGGTTTTCTTCAAGTTTCTGGAGGTCGCGACCCAGCCTTTCCAGGCCGTAGCTCAGCTGCTCCAGGCCGCGGCCTAAGTTGGTGAGCTCAAATCTTCTGAATGCTTCTGGAGTCCACAGCTCAGCTGGTCCAGGCCGTGGCACACAACCTTGGTTTTCTTCGTTTTATACTTCCGCAATCATGCCTTCACTCCGGTATGCCTCGAATCATCGTGCTTTAAGCAACAATAGCTTTTTCATCTCTTTTGAACCCAAAACACCTGAAAATGTACCGAAATAGATCAATGATCGAAGAATGACACTTTAGAATTGTTAAGGTATAAATGTGTAATTCAACCCTAGATCAACCTTATAATGCTAACAAATAAGTGCTATTAAGATGCATTTTATGACTCTCATCAGGGGCTCTTTTAGATTTGGGCACATTTCTCATTGTAGGCTCTTTTTTGTTGTCATCCAAGTACAAAGCAAGGATAACAAGTAAGGAATCGCCATTTGACCTTGAAGGAGGTAAAACTCCCTTTTCATAGGTCTTGCGATAGATATTATGGGTGAAGAGATTTGGGTATGAGAGAATGAGAAATTAGAGATCATTCTACCACCTAAGCTAAAGCCCAGACCTTTTATGTACAAGAAAAAGTATTTATATTTTAAGTAAAATTAAAGCCACCACACATTAGCATACAACACATAAAATAACAATTGGTATCAATCAACAATAATATCAAGCATCACGAAAGATAGAAAATCATGTGCACTTAAGAGTATATATATCGACCCAATATTATGTGTTGGATATTGTCCTCTCAATGATTGATGAGGTTTTCAATCAATTTCTTTTCAATAAAGAGATTAAAATGATGTGTACAATTCATGAAAATAATTTACAATAAAAATAAAAATTATTAAAATGAAGGTAAATGTGTTAGTACATCAAAATATAAGTGCAATAAACCGTTAATCATCAACAAAACAAATTCAGAGTACTCATTGTCAGTCTAGAATCGATCGGTCCATGACAAGGACTAATCGGTTGGCAACAATGACCAATCGGTTCCTAGGGGGATCCAATTGGCTATGTTCACACTTAGCAGTAGCTTTTATGATTTTTGACAATAAATTCATGATTTAAGCAAATCTAATCATTTTTAATTTATATAAAAATTTAGAAAACTAATCTAGATAGCATGTGAACATATATGCGATCCTAAAACATGTTTTGACAAAGATAAACTATATGACTTGCAAAATAATTTAGAATTACCACGTTCAAAATATATATATATATATATGTATATATATATATATATATATATGTATATATATATATATATGTATTAAATTTAGAAGGAAGACCTTACTAGATTACTATTCTTTTTGTAATGTGATCTCTTCGCACAATGTGAAGGGTTTAATTGCGGAGAATTAATTATGAATTTATGCGAGTGTGTTCCACATGTGGTGTTGATGAGATTCATAAAATGCATCTTTACAGTACTTAATTGTTAGCATTTTAGGGTTGATCTAGGTTTGAATTACACTTTTATACCTTAACAACTCTAAAGTGTCATTCTTGGATCATTGATCTATTTCGATGCATTTTCAGGTATTTTAAGTTCAAAAGAGATGGAAAAGCTATCATTGCTTGAAGTACAATGACTCGATGAACACCGGAGTGAAGGTTCACAAGCACTTGGAAAGGAGTTTCACTAAATTGCCAGAATTGCCTGTACAGATCAATCATCTTTGCAAATTAAACTGTATTGATGCAAGAAGAACCAGGAGATGAGCCATGTATTCTTAGAAAGATCCGGAAGTCTATTTTCTGGAGAATTTTATTGATCATCAAAATGATTTTCCTAGAGAAAGTTATGGTAGTTTTAGTAGACAAAGGTTAGGCCTCCAGAACAGCACCAGCCAGCACCGCAGCCAACACCACAGTGCCCAGAAACCTCCACATCTTGCCCAACAGCCAGCACTGCAGTGCCTAGAAGCTTTCCCAGCCAAATTATTCCTAGCACTGCAGCGCCCATACAGCAGCACTGTAGCGTGCACACGCTTTTCTTCTCCGAGCCTTGACCTAATTAGGATTTTAATGACTTTTTAAACCCTAAAACACCCTTGGACCTTGTGTATTATAAATAGACCACTTAGGGTTTGTAAAAGGGAAATCGATTAGAGGCCGGGGAAAACATCATGAAAGCTGCCACACTCTCCCCCATGGCCGACTAACCTCCAAGTAAGGCGAAGGGATGAATCTCTAGCTGTAGTTGTTCTTATTTTCTAGTCTTGATTCATTGTAGTTTGGATTTATTATCATTAAACATTGTTATGATTTACTTTTTAATCTAATTAGAAGATTTCTCCTTAATCCGGTGATTCCATCTTTCTCCCCTATATAAGTCTAGTCATGCTCTTCTTATGTGATGTTGTTGAGGTGTGATTGAGTTCGGTAGATTTCTCTAATAGATTTGTCCATTACTGCAGTATTGTCATCATGATATATTGTTGTTTCTTGATAATCTATAAGTTAGGTCATGTGTGCTTGAAAGTAAAAAGTATTTCATAACAATTACATTAGGGTTTACACATGCGCTTTAATTGAATATTTGTCGATTACCTGTTTGGGATGTGAAACTTGCAATCGAGATAAACAATTGAATCAATATTAGAATGAGGAAACGAACCTAGGGAGGATTCCCGGAACCTTGTTGTTTCTTTATTATATCAATCAATCTATCTACACAATTTTCACACAATACTTTATTCTCTCACTTGATCTTTATCGTCTGTGTTAAGGTTTACATCTTCTCTTGTAGTTAACTTGTTTCTCTGTGGAATCGACACCCCAAAGCTGTGCTACAACTATCGCATTACTCTTTGGGCGTAATCAAATTTTGGCGCCATTTCCGGGGTGATACGCTTACTTATAAGGAAGTTGTCAACTCTAAGACATTACGGTAGAAGAGTTGTAAATAGTTTTTTTCTTTCAACAGTCTGTAAAGGCGGTAACTTCGTTCCCTCTTTTAGCTTGCTGCATTAATTTTTATTTTATTTTATTTTATCTTATTTTATTCTTTCTTTTTGTAGTATTTGTTTTCATTATTTTGTTACCTTGAATGCAAAGACATAGAGATGCTTTGGGTAGATTTGCTAGTATGCCTGTGCTAGAGTCAAAATTAAATTCCTTTCTAAATCCTTTATTTGACAGTCCATCTAGTCTCGAAGACATAAGTAAACATGAATATCAACCCCCTAGGACCCTTCAGGATTACCTTAACCCTACACGCACAGCCACACCATCATGCATCATGTTTCCAGCCAACAACTAGATTTTAAAACAGAGATAATACAGTTACTCCCTACATGCCATGGCTTGGAAAATGAAAACCCATATGTGCACATTAGAGAGTTTGAGGAAGTAGTTGCGACTTTTCATAGTCAAGATGAAACTCATGACATTATGAAACTTAAGTTTTTTCTTTTCGCTTTGAAGGATAGAGCTCAAAGTTGGCTATACTCACTAAGACCACGATCTATTGGGTCGTGGACTGAGATGACTCGAATTTTCTTTAATAAATACTTTCCCCAACATAAAACCAATGCTTTAAAAAGACAAATCTTCACCTTTGCACAAAAGGACAACGAGACTTTGTATCAGTCTTGGGAGAGATTTAAGGAGTTATTGAGTATGTGCCCTCACCATGGGTATGAGAATTGGCGCTTAGTGATCTATTTCTATGAGGGACTTACATATATGGAGCTCCAATTTGTAGAGATAATGTGTAATGGTGAATTTTTAGAAAAAGATCCTGATGAGGCCATAGAGTACCTCAATGAGCTTGCTGAAAAAGCTCACACTTGGACTGAACCTAGTGCTACTGAAAGCAAAAATAGGTCAAGACCTATAGGGAACCCAAATGGTGGTGGAATTTACCATCTTAGGGAAGATGATAACCTTAAGGCCAAGGTCGAGATGCTCACTAAGGAACTAGAGGTGTTAAAAACTAAGAGCTTAAAGCCAACACACATGGTTAATCATGCAAAGTCTTTTGAACCATGTTTTGTGAGTGGCGGGGGGATTGCGCTAAATTTTCTTTTAGAATTATTTTCGTCCTTATTTTTTGTTTTTTATTTTTATTATTTTGCTTTTTTCTGTTTATTTTTCATCAAATCCTAATTGATTTCTTTTACGTTTCAGGCACTTCAAAACCCTAATTCTACTTTCTATGGTATTTGCGATCGATCGCAGCCTCCTGTGCGATCGAGCGCATTTAGGGCAGAAAGTATCCGAGCAGCAGAGTTGAACTGCTGCACTGAAGCTGTTTCTTCTGATTTATGCACGGACTTCGATCCCGACATCCAAAATTCTTTCCCCTCGATCCTGAGCTTGAGCGGACTATCCGACAAAAGCTATGGAACAACTTCGAGGAGAACGAAGAAGAAATCGAGAACGAAACACAAATGGCGGAACAGCACGAGAACCAGCAACCACCTGCACGAGTTCCGATGAAGCACTCCTTCATCCCTCAGAACATTGATCAACCATCATGCATTGCATATCAACCTGAGGCGGCGGGAAATTATTACATATCTCCGGAAATCTTGAACGCTTTGACTCATTTTAGAGGCACTCCTAACGAAGATCCACACTTACACCTCCGAGAATTCTTCGATCTTTGCAAGTTCCAGCACATACAAGGATTAGACCAAGAAGGAATAAGGTTAATTCTGTTCCCTTTTTCCTTGAAAGATAATGCTAAACTTTGGTATAATTCTTTGCCTACAGTTTCCATCCACACTTGGGAGGAGTTGGCAAGCAAGTTCCTAAAGAAGTTCTTCCCAGCCCAAAAGACGAGACAAATGAGGAAGGAGATCCAGTCCTTCCAACAAAAGGATGGGGACCTCTTCTTTGAAGCATGGGGACACTTCAACGACTTGCTACTCAAATGCCCACACCATAACCTGCCTCAAGATGAACTAGTACAAGCCTTTTATGAAGGTTTGAATGATACTAATAAATGTATTGTTGATTCAGGTTGTGGAGGAGTCCTAATGGAGAAAAGCAGTGAAGAAGCAATAGAGCTCTTCGAAACCCTCAGCGAGCACACCCAACAATTCTCCTATCGAGGTAGACATGTGACCAAGGGTAAAGGTATGTATGAGGTAAATATAAATGGAGGATCTTCACCTCAAATGGCAGCAATGGAGAGGAAACTCGATATGATTGTAAAAGCCATGACTATTCAAAATGCCTCATCCAGCCTACCATCCACCCCACTCCAGATATGTGCAATTTGTTCTCAATACGACCATAATACTGATACGTGTCCTTTATACTCATCTGCAGATCCGGAACAAGCCAACTACGTAGGGCCTAACAACTATCCACCGAAGAGCAACCCATATGCCAACACGTACAACCCTGGATGGCGAAACCACCCAAATTTCTCATGGAACAACAACCAGAACAATCAAGGACAGCAAAGAAACCCCCATCCTACTGCTCATGCTACTCCCGAACCAAAGAAGAACGACCTCGAAAGTCTAGTAAAACAACTGGTGACATCACAAGAACAGTTCATGACTCAGCAAAAACAAACTAATGCGGCACATGCGCAAGCAATTCAAAGACTAGAGGTACAAATGGGACAACTACCTAAGGAACTCAGTGACAGAAAGCAAGGAGAGCTCCCAGCTCAAACATTACCCAATCCTGGGGGGCATCAACAACTAAATGTTGTGACAACCTTGAGAAGTGGCATGGTGCTAGGGTCCGATAAACTTACAGCACCGTCCAAAGAGACACCATCAACATCAAGGGTAAGTGAGACGGAGAAGGTGAATGCTCCACCCTTCCCGCAAAGGTTAGTAAAACAGAAGAAAGTCAATAAACTAATTGATATTTTTGAAACCTTGCGGAAAGTAGAAATTAATATTCCTTTGTTAGATGCCATTAAACAAATTCCTGCATATGCTAAGTTTTTAAAAGATTATTGCACTAACAAAAGGAAGTTCCAGGAGCATGAGATGGTAGCCTTAACCGAAGAGGTAAGTGCTGTACTTTTAAGAAAATTACCACCTAAACTAAAAGATCCGGGTAGTTTTACTATTCCTTGCAGGCTAGGTGACCAGCTGTTCGACCATGCACTATTGGATCTAGGAGCGAGTGTCAACTTGCTGCCATACAGTGTATACGAGGCACTAGGTTTGGGGGAGCTTCAACCAACCTCCGTCACTTTACAATTAGCTGATAGAAGCATCAAAAGACCAAGAGGTATCCTTGAGGACGTGTTGGTAAGAGTAGGAAAATTCATTATACCTGCTGATTTTATAGTATTAGATATGGAAGAGTGTACTTTGCCATTGCCTCTCCCCATCATCCTAGGACGCCCCTTTATGATAACTGCTGACACTAATATTAGTGTAAAATGGGGCATTGTCACAATGAGGGTAAATGATGAAGAGATAGAATTTAAAATATTTAATACATTACAATCAACCAATAATGATAATGACTATTCTAATATGAAATTCATGCAAAGTATTGTTGAGAAAGCTTCTCAGGTCCATCGCACCACTACATTGAAGACTATCCCCAACCATGAGGACACAAGAGTGGACATTAGGCCGGAGGAGGACAATGTGATTAAAGACGTGCATCTTTTCAAGGACACACCAAAACCTTCAAGTAAGTGTGCTTTTCAAATTGAACCTCCTGCACTTACTCATACTACTTTTCCTTATGGTATTGACCAGATATCAAAATGGGAGATGACGAAACTATCAACAGCACTTGAATCAGTACAATATACAGCTGAAACACAAGCACTAGAGCTCCAAGAGGTGGACTCTAGGTGCTTCCCTCCAAACAACTAGCAAGGTAGCAAGAGAGTGCTTGAGCAAAGTAAAAATTTGATCACCTATTAAGCTCAAGCACCTCTGGTAAGGTTAGTGGTACTGAGGCCACTAACAATTGGTAAGGTTATATTGCTTCAATAAATCATTTTCTTTCAGCTAAGGTAAGTTTCTTTTTACTTGTGCCCATGTGCCATACTTGCGATCGATTGCACCCTACAGTGCGATCGAGCGCAAGTGTGCAATCGAGTGTGTCCTTAAAACATGATCGAGCGCACTCGAGGTAGAGGCATTTATAAGTTTGAAAACAAATCATTCACGCACACACCCCTCCACCTCTCTGCACACGTACACACTCACTAGCACCCTACTCTCTCTCTCACACTCACCCTTAGCCACATCTCTTTCTCATCACCATCCCCACTCCCCACTCATCAACACCACCACTCACCATCACCTTCATCACCATCAGCCAACCACTGCACCCGCACACACCACCCCATCACGCTTCCTTTCACACCATTACCCAAGGTACACCTTTTCTTTGTATTCTACACTCCGATTTTTATGTTTTTCCTTTCATTCGTATATATATACCTATTGCCTGTATAAATTGGGGCTTGTTTTACTTGCAGGAGGTTAGAATCACATTCCAACCCCCAAGATTGTAGCTTGTCTTTTTGGTGCACACCACCTGTTCAAAGAAATACCTGACCGTGTGCGATCGAGCACACGGTACTTGCGATCGAGTGCATAGACAGTGTGCGATCGAGCGCACCTCGCTGAGATCGATCACAAATCAGGCAGCACCTACAACACAGCATGTCTCGACCGTCTGTTTCCACGTCTGACGCATCCAGCAGTCGTGCCTCGTCATCCTGGCCCTGCATCGAGCAACGAGAGCTGTTGTTCGAGACCACTTTCGCCATAGATGACATATTCCAGCACATGGACGCCACGCAATGGGCCGTCCAAGCATTCCGCCATCGAGGGCTGAAACGGCTATTTAGGCCAGTATGTTCCACTGCCTACTCCCAGCTCGTAGTCCAGTTTTATCAGCATCTCTCTTTCGACTGCAGCAGACCAGGAGTCCTCACCACATCAGTTCGGAGCACGCCCATCGAGGTGACTAGTGATAATATCGTCGCTGCTTTTCATTACACCGATGAGTCCCCTCTTGAGGACACTGATATCGAGGAGCAACCGGAGTCCTTTGCCTTAGCCGAGATCATCACAAACATGTGTGCTGGCCAGTATGCCGACAGGCATAACAATGCGACCGGTCGGTCCAAACTACCTCCCAGACTGTGGCTCATCTATACGATCCTTCATCGTAATGTGTGTCCATTGGGGCACAAGACACAGCGACGAAACTAGTTTTTTCAGACATTATATGCCTTCCATAGAGGCCACTGGTACTCCATCCCGTCTGTTATTTGGTTCCAGCTACACAAGTTCTGGGATCACGTACATGACCGTCAGACCACCACGGCCAATGCTTGGGGCCTCCCTTTCCCGTTCCTGCTCACCTTCATCCTCAAGAAAAAGGGGATTAAGGGGACCCACAGCGACGGGCCAGTACGAGAGCATCCTTTCTTAAGGAGGGCTCAGTGGACACAGAGCATATCGCACATACCACGAGGACCCCCAGTACCTGCTCCAGCAGCTGAACGGGTTGAGGAGGATCACATGGAGACCGAGGCCCCGGTCATGAGCCCGGTACGAGAGGAGGACCATTCGGACATGGGACCCACCGAGTCCCAGCACTTCTTAGCTGAGCTATTATCCTTCCGAGGAGGCACGCTTGTACATCAGCCCATTGACAGTTTGGAGGCACGCTTTACACGGCAGGAGGCCATGCTGCAGGCCATTCTTGATCGCCTACCTCCAGCACCCAGTACCTCTCCGACTGCACCACCTGATGATCAGCAGTGAGAGAGTCCCACGTCTGGCTGAAGACATTAAACTTAGCGCTCATGGGAAGCACCCCAATGCATATCCTTTTTATAGTTTATGTTATTTTATACTTTTATATTATTGTCTATTACTTGTTTTCCATTTTATCTTTGTTTTTCTTTCTTTTTCAAGGACAGTGTCAGTGCATCCAGTTGAAGTTTGGGGGCGTGCTCCAAGCCATGTCAGCCATATAGCTCTCAATTTCCCAGGTCAGATCCTTCTATGCTACTAACACATTGGGGACAATGTGCAATTTAAGTTTGGGGGTATGGGGACACGTTCACACACTCACTTGTCCCACAGTTTTTTTGTTTTGTTGCTATTTTCGTAGATAAATGCATGTTCATTTTGTCCAATAAATTTTTTTTTTTTTTTGTGATCTAAACAAAACTGTATGATTCGACTTCATCAGCGAGCTTAACACTTTGAACATATAAGCCAATAATCAAGTTTTGAACCTAGATCGCTGCCCTTTAGGCATTTAAGAATTCACAAGTTTAGCTTAACTATCACGAGCACATTAGCACATGATCGTGTGGGGTATAACATGTTATTTGGATTTGTATGTTTCTTTTGCTTAACTGTGAACTAGATGACCTATTAGATTGACATATTGGCATATGAAAATAGAAAAGATTAATTAGTGCTCAAAAGAAACAAATGCTCCTAATGATCAATAAAACAAATCTTCCGCTGAGTAACTGGCCCTCTTACCTCAGTAAGCATTTAGTGTCACGTCAAAAGGTGGAAAATCTTAAATGATCATTAAAAAGAACTTTCCGTTGAGTAACTGGCCCTCTTGCCTCAGTAAGCATTGAGTATCACGTCAAAAGGTGGAAAATTCTAAATGGTAGCATTAAGACCAGTTAGTTTCGTAGCCTTGGTGACTCGAGCTAGTAAGTCCTTAGGGGTGTCTTTATACCTAATGCCCTAAAACCATCTGGTTTGGGAGTCATTGGCTAAACACTCGTTACACGAGTCAGCAAGAAAGCTTAAGGGAACTAACATGGAAAAAATCTCGCAAATAAAAGTCTATGCCATGTTTGTTGACTCTAATAGGAAGTTTGGTGAATCCTGAGTCATCGAAACACTACATGTTTGAATTTCTTGGAAACCCAATCTTTTATGTGCTAGTCACCACACACCAAAGTCAAACTTGTGATGTCTTAAACTACCCCATGAATATGATTTACGTTCAAAACTCTTATTCATTGCAAAAATATGTTTACATTTGTTAAGCTTGCTCATGAATGCGCATCATAGTTTTGTGTTAAATCTAGACTTTTGATTGACACCATGAACATTGGATTTATCTATGTCTTTCATTTTAGTTTTTAAATTAGTATTGCTAAGGGACTAGCAATATGTAAGTTTGGGGGTGTGATAGACACTTAAATATTCATATTTAAGCCCCCTTATTTATAGTTGTTAGGTCATTTATTACGTTAATTTGGTCTCTTTTACTCCATTTGTGTGTTTTACATGTTTTTATAGGGTCTTGGAGAAAAAGATGCAGTTTTGGCACTTAAAGGAAGAAATCTGGAAGCCCTGGAGCATTCTCTGGACAAAGTGCGATCGATCACACCATTCAATGCGATCGAGCACAGATGCGATCGTGCGCACATGTGATCGAGCGCACATTGCGATCGAGCGCAAGGCACACTGCGATCGAGCGCACATGTACAAGCGTGAGCAGTAAACTGCAGAACCCTATTTTGGAAATAAAAGAATTGTTGTTTTAGGAAGGTTTAGGAACTCATGGTTCTCTTAGGACTTCTCAAAGACCTATAAATACACTTGTAACTCACACACAAAAACACACCTTAGATAGAAAACACTTCTCTCTTTTCTTTTACTTGGAGTTGAGGGCTTGGGAGAGAATTGACGCCTCTTCTCTCGGGTTTATTCTTCTCATTTATGTTTAGTTTATTTATAATGTTTACTTCAGTTAGTATGTGTAACTAACTCTCTTATAGGGCTCGATTGAAGCCCTAGTTATGCATTCCCATATTTTTATTCATTGACAAAATCTTTGCCAATAGCTTATTATATTACTTAACTTGATTAACACCTGTGCTTATTTAAATTCCTCATATGTATGTGTAAGGCCAACGTATGCATGTGGTATGGATGGGTTAGTTAGATCAATTTGGATGACCGAGTCCTGGGTCTGACATTAGTAACAAGGGATATCTTATCCGGATACCCGGGTTAATCAACATGGGAAACCGAGAGTAGATACCATGCCCTAGGTCTCATGTAGTTGTCGATTTCCACAGTACTTTTGTTTTCTTAAGGAACAACTCAAGCAGATACCATGCTGAATCCCTTAAGGAAGAAAAGAGTTAGAGTAGATACCATGCCTAACTCGTTGCTTAGGGAAATCAATAACTTAAGGAGTAGATACCATGCCCTTAGGTTGACAACCAGTAGGTATACATAATAAAGCTAGTGCACTGATACCTTATACACATTGGGAATGTATGACTAGTGGTGGATATCAAAGCCCTATATCTTTATTATCAAATCACTTTCCAACAGTTATTTATCTCTTTTTACTTTAGAGAAACTAATTCTAAAAGTAACTTTACCAATCTCTGTGGAGATGACCTTGTTTTCGCACACTAGACTACACTGATGACCTTGTGCACTTGCAAGTATAACTAGTACGATTATCCGTTTAATTATTTAGGTATATAATCGCACAACACCAACTTCATAGTAGAGACTACATTCCCCAAAATGACTCTTGAGATGCGGGAACCCGAAGAAGGTGAGCAAATGCCAAGATGGACACCTTTCATTAATGGATCTTGAAATAGCACCAACAGCAGAGCCAAACTTATCCTTACTAGCCCCAAATGCTTTATGGTGGAGTATATCCTTAGGTTCGAGTTCACAGCTTCAAACAATGAAGTCAAATATAAGGCATTGCTCATGGGAATGAAGCTGGCAAAAACATTGGTTGCTCAAGCCCTAAAGGTATATAGCGACTCCCAATTAGTGCTCAATCAAATGACTAATGAATATGAAGCAAGAGGACTAAAGATCATCAAATACTTAGAGAAGTCTCACAAACTCGCCGCAACTTTAAAAAGGTTCCAAATATCATAAGTACCACGAGCACAAAATTTGAAAGTAGATGCATTATTACGACTCACTTCCTCCAAGCAGTCCGACCTCACTTAAATGGTCTACTTAGAGACTCTTACCGTGCCCAGCATTGACAAGATCTTTGTCATGCCAGTAGCCAAAGAATAAACTTGGATGGACCCGATCCTCTAGTACTTAAAAGAATGATGCCAAGAAAATCCTCTCATATGCTTTATGATTCACAATCATTGAGGGATAACTATACAAAAAAGGCCTCACAACTCCCTATTTGATGTGCCTCGGGCCAACCAACGCATATTATGCTCTCCAAGAGGTCCTCAAAGGCCGAGCTCTAGCTTACAAAATTCTTCAGTATGGTATTACTGGATAAAGATGCTGCAAGATGCCATAGATATGGTTAAGAAATGCAAAACCTGCCAAAGTATGCCTTAGTGTCTCGTGGGCCTTAGTGTCTCGTGGACTTGTTAATCCATTGACATCCATCACTAGCCCTCTTTCCTTTGCTATAAGGAGAATGGTCATCCTTGGGCATTTACGAGAAGCCTCTGGGTAGAGGAAGCATATATTAGTCACCATAGACTATTTCACCAAATAGACAGAAGTTGAACTGCCCGCCAAAATTATTGACAACAAGAACCAAGAGTTCGTGTGGAAGTCCATTGTGTTCTGGTTTAGAATACCAAGGATACTCGTCACCGACATTAGGAAGCAGTTTGATAGCTCTCGATTTAAGTCTTTCTGCTAAAACCTTGAGATCAAACACTGACTTACTTCAATGGGCTATCCCTAAGCTAACGGGCAGACTGAAGTAACTAAAAGGACCCTTCTACAAGGTATCAAGAAGAGGCTCGAAGATGCTAACAGATAGTGGGTCAAACACATGTAGAATGTTCTTTGGGCCTACCGGACGATTACTCGAACTTCGACCACGGAAACTCCCTTTTTTCTAGCTTATGGATCAGAGGTCGTCATTCTCCTTAAGATAGGGACCTCCTCATTACGAATACAACACTTCGATGTGGCTAAACATGAAGAGTCCCTCAAAATGAATGTTGACCTGATCGATGAAGTAAGAGACAAAGCTTAGATCAAGCTTACTACTTACCACAAAAGGGTATCACAGTACTACAACTCTAGTGTCAGAGGGAAGACATTCAGACTTCATGACCTAATACTCAGAATGAAGGAAATGTCTCATCCCCAAGAAATAGGAAAGCTTATCCCAAACTAGGAAGGATCATATCACAACAGAAGAATCTACCGAGCTAAAACTTTGGAGCTTGAAGACCTCAGTGGTAACCCGATACATCAGACCTAAAACACTGAAAATCTTCGAAAATTCTCCTAGTAGAGTTCGTCTTTTCTTTTCTGTTTTTTTTACTTAAGTCACGTAGCTTTCAGATATTATCAATAAAATTTCTACTCTATTCTATCTTATATAAATACAAACACAGAGGAAAAGACCCTAAGCTTCTTCCTTCCTCAGAATATTTACTCAAATGAAGACCGCAGGAAGGGCCCCGAGCTCTTTTCTTCCTCGAAACATTTACAAAGACCGAGGGAAATGCTCCAAGCTCGTTTATTCCTCATAATATTTACAAAGACCGAGGAGAAAACCCCAAGCTTTCTTCCTTCTCAAAATGGCTCATTAGAAACTAAAGGGAAAACCCGAAGCCTCTTTTATCCTTTGATCTCCTCTACCATTACTAAGAAAATCTCATCTCCCCTTGGCGTATCTCTCTACAAGAACGCAAAAAGGACTCCAAGCTCTCTACAATACAAAGGTAAAGAAGTTAAGTATCGTAAAATAATGAACACAAAAAGGGTTTGCGCCCATTCATTACTTAAATGTTTTTAACAAAAAAACACTATCGTCCTAGAATACATAAGTAAAAAAAGGGGACAAGTATCTACTCTTCATCCCCCACAATGTCTATGTCTTCCTCATTTGCCCTCACCGTAGTCCTGACCTTCTCTCCTACTTCAATGCCTTGACTACCACCAGCAATGACTACGGTCTCATCTTCAGAAAGTTTGATTGCAGAGAAGTCTAGATAAGGATAGGCTTGGAACGCCTTATGCTTGGCATCCTCAAAGCCTTTGAAGTAGAAATTTCCTCCTTCAGTGGCGACTAAGTCAGTGAGCTACTTAGAACGCTTAAGGTTCTACATGGCCCTTCTCCCAGTAGACTCATGTTCAGCCACTATAGCTTCAAACAATAGATATTCCTTCACATCGTTGTTTCAATCCTCAACTATTTGGGCTTTCAAGGTCTTGTTAGCCTATAGAGAGTTTATCAGCTGGACTTTCAAAAGCTGGATCTCATCATTCTTCGACTGAAGGGTAGATTGTAATAGCTACCAAGGCCTTGTACTCCTTCAGCTTTATGTTGACATTGAAAAAATAATAAGACAACACTCACTTAAAGAAGAAGAAATAGGCACATGTCTGAGTACTTCGGCCTCGAAACAATTAGATAAAGAAAAGATAAATGGAAAAAAGGCAGTACCTTAGAGGTTAGCTCCTCCATCATATTAGACAAGACCTAAAAAGGTTTCGAAGCCAGCACCACCATGTTCTATAGAGGGATGCCCTTGATAAGATGCTCTTGAGAAATCTGAGGATTCCCCATGACTGAATCCCCTTGTTTGACGAGCTAGTTGGGCCTCAAAACGGCCATGGCTGAGTGGTCACCGGTTAAAGACTGAAGTACCATAACCAAGGAACCAAGAAGGGTAAGTGCAGAGTCCTCGACCCTAACGACTAGTACAGTAAGAGGAAGGGGGGCCTCATCGGAGGGATTCTAGTAAATCAATGATTCATGCATTTTTTCTCTAGAGGCCAGCTCCCACATGCCCCTTCGGAAGGCTACTTCTTATTAACCCTCTTGGCCTCCTTTAGAACCTACTACTTACTTGCATACCTACTAAAGCGAAAGAGTATCAGAGTAACGAGTCATCCTAAGTGAGCTCTACTCGAGACGGTGTTGTCACTTTTTATATCCAAGCACAACATATATGCAACAACTATTACATTAATAACTTGAGAAAAATTACAAATTTTTTGCCCCAACTCTTTTACAGAGGAGATACAAACTTTCTTTACAACACTGATATAAAAATTTACACTTACACATGAACATGTATAATATTTTACAAATATACAACTATCTATTCTTTTCTTTTTTTTCTTTTTATTTGTTTTCTTTTTCTTACAAATAGCATAAGTATGGGTAATTTCATCCATATTATGAAATAAAGGACTAACCGATGCATCTATATATTTCATAAATAAACTGGATGGACAAGAATTGGTTGCACTAGGATAAAAAATCAGGTGTAGCTTAAGCATCTTTTTAGGTAAATGCATACACTCTACTTTCTCTGGGATGAGTCTAACTAACACGTCCTCTCTTAGCAACTATGTCTTCACCCTAAGATCCACCTCATCCACTCATTGATCCACTACCTCTACTTGACTAATCTCTCCCAATCCCCTAGTAGAAACTACCTCAACTGGTCTAACTTTCAATGGACAACCTACACTAGTATATCCACTCTCCATAAATGAAACAAATCAAAGTAGTATAATTCTAAGACAAATATCCTATTTGATTACACCAAAAAATACTTTGTTCTCCCTATCAAATATAACATTACCATATCATCTTGGTGGCATACTTCCACCTTTACTCAATTCTCTAACTCCCATAGGTTGTTTCCCAAACCTAGGGGTTCCTCCAACATAACTCTAAGTAACTGAGGCCACAGATCTACCATGACTCTGTTGACTCTGAATAAAAGATTCACAAACTGCCACCTCTAAAACCCTCAAGTCTATTCCTCTACAACACTCCCTACGTCCTCTAGACTCAACTATGTCATTCTCTATTTGAAGCGATATATCCACCAATGCAACATAATTTGTATGCCTCCAGTGAGAGAGTCCATAATGTATCTCAAAGTGCAAGCCATCAAGAAATCTCTTATACTTTCTCTCCTTGGTATTTACCAACCCAGGCATAAATCTAGATAAGGCCACAAATCTCTCATCATATTGCGCCACATTCATCATATTTTACTTTAGTTGAATAAAATCCCTCTCCTATTGAGATTTAAAACTATCAGGAAAATAATTAGTCAAAAATACTTCCTTAAACCTACTCCAAGTTAAAGGTTGATCTAAATCTATATAGAGAGAATATCATCCCACCAATTAGTAGTCTCACCCTCTAATTAGAAAGATACTGTTAAGATATTTTATATCCTAATGTTTTTAATTTTAATGTAGATAAAACCTATTTAATTAACTAACAAAGTTAATTTAAGTGTGCAGGTTTAAGTGTTTATTTTACATAAACCAAACAAGCCTTATCAACGGCTTTATTCTCAAGTGGAAAATATTGTGCATGGACTTATTGCAGAAAAGAAATTTTTTTAACTAAAGCAAAAATAAAAGAAAATATATTATGGTAGAGAAGTCATTGGCGGAATAGTGGACTCAAAGTCTCACATAGGAAGTGAGGACCACCCCATATGAGAGCAAAGCAAAGTGCAAGTATGTTGGTGGTTTAAATGCACAGCCAGACGATGCAAGCAAGCAGCCAAAAAAGCTGACGTGGCATAAAAAAATGGAAGTTTACTTTTTAGCAATTAGAGTTATCGTGAACCTTTTGGAAACAGGGTTTGATTTTGATTTAATGGTAGGGCCCACCATATGAAGACAAGTTGATTAGAAAAAGAAGAATAAAATAGCAATGATGGATGAGTGGGAACAACAGTTGTCTTGGATCGGAATAGACACACACGTAGTGGCAAAAGAATAGACCAAAGTATTGAACCAGCACAACCAACACCAGTAGAGAGGTAGTCGACCATGTGGTTAACCAGCAATGCATCAGTTGACTAGAGAGTCAAATACCTTAAAGAAGCCAGTCCACTACTAAGGAGAACAAGTCGACTGGTGAATCGATCGGTAGACGTTTCATCGTTTTATAAAGACAAATCAGAAGACCTAGTCTACTGAGAAAAAGACCAGTCGATTAAAAAGTCGATTAAAGGTGACCATTAGAGATCAGAAGATCTATAATAAATGAAATTTCAGTTTGAAAAGGAAATTTTCAGAGTTACCATTTTTTTAATAGCTTAGTTAAAGCTATAAATCAGAGTTTGCTAGAGGGAGTTTAGCAAAAGAATAAGAAAAAAGAATTCAGTCTCTTTTTTACACAGAGCTTAAGAGATTCATGTTAGATTTTAATCTTGATACTAATACACAAATACTCAATGATACAGCCAAGATCTTTTCATATTAAACTTGTTAAGAATTCATATATATATATATGTTGAAAAGATGAGTTAGAAACAAACCGAAATCCATTGCAAGCAAGCCTCCTTGGGTTGATCTTCTAAGACTACAGGGAGAACCGCCTTTGGTATGGGAACCAATCAACTGAATGTTAGAGGGGAGGGAGAAGAACCATCTGTTTCAATAAAGTTTTAACACACACTAAACACCGTCCCCCGACGTCTATTTATATCCCCGTGCCTTAGGGACCATAACCCTAATAGTTACCTCACACATGTGCATTGGGTCTTTGGCCCATTAACAAAGACCCATACCACATTGGGCTTCTACATATAAGGTGGCCCAAACCAAAGAACCTTGATACTTTGGAGACCCATAAAAATTATATCACTTAATTGGGTCTTTTATTAGATAACAGGTCTACATGTACAATGTTATAACATATCTGAACCCAAAATTCCAACAATCTCCCACTTGGGTTACATATGTTATCCTTTATATTGTACATGAAGATAACCTTAATTGAGCTCATTTGTGCATCTAAACCAAAATATCCAACAACAATCTGGTCCATTAACCATATCAATGTAGGATCAAAGTGGCCTTTATCACATTTATCGTAACAAAACCCATCAATGGTCACAACACTAACACAATTAACGACATAGATCTAGTATAGATGTGTAGCATGAAAATTACATGAAACATGATCTTAAACATGTCAATTTCCAACTGGTCCTCCATATGACTCAAAAGAATCATATAAAATACTTTCAAACATTAAATGTAAAACTGCAATGAAAGTCATTATAGAGTAATCAACATAACCATGTCAATTAAGCAAAAGCAAAAAGCCAAATACAAACTCCCACTATACGGGCATATGGTACAAAAGAACAATACCCATGTGAGCAACATGCTCATGAAACACTATGGGTGGCAAACACTTAGTAAGCGGATCCTCAATCATAGAGTTTGTACTGATATGCTCAATTGACACTTGAGAATTCTGAACTCTCTCTTTGATAACTAGAAACTTGATGTCAATATGCTTTGACCTCAACGAGCTTCGATTGTTCTTGGAATACAACTCAGCAGCCTTATTATCACAATAAATCATTAATGGTCTATCAATACCATCAACCATGCGCAGCCTAGTGATAAAATTTCGCAGCCATATTCCTTGATTTGATGCCTCATGGCAAGTTATGAACTCTGCCTCCATGGTGGAAGTAGCTACGAGTGACTGTTTCACACTCTTCCATGATATAGCTCCTCCAGCTAACATAAAGACATAGCCAGAAGTGGATCACCTGCTATCGAGACACCCAGCAAAATCGGAGTTTGAATACCCAACGATCTCCAAAAGATCCGATCTTCGATATGTGAGTATATAATCCTTCGTTCTCTGTAGATATCTCATAACCCGTTTAGTTGCTTTCCAATGATCCACGCCCGGGTTACTCAAATATCTGCCTAGCATTCCAACAATGTACGCCATGTCCGGTCGCGTACATACTTGGGCATACATGAGACTTCCAACAGCCGAAGCATAGGGACATTTCTCCATTTCCTTCTTCTCAAGTTCATTTTTCAGACATTGGAGCAAACTGAACTTATCACCTTTTGCCACGGGTGTGTTTTCTGGTGCACAACCACTCATGCCAAATCTACTTAGCACTTTATCAATATAGGCCTTCTGTGACAGTCCAAGTATACCTCTGGAATGATCTTTATGGATCTGTATACCCAAAAAAAAAGGACGCATCACCAAGATCTTTCATTTCAAATTTACTTGATATAAATCTCTTGGTTTCATGCAATAGGCCTATATCGCTGCTTGCCAGTAGAATGTCGTCTACATATAGCACCAGGATAATAAATTTGCTCCCACTGAACTTAGATATATGCACTGATCAATAGTGTTTTCTTTAAATCCAAAGGATGTAGTCACCTGATCAAATTTCCGATACCATTGCCGGGATGCCTGTTTTAAGCCATAAATGGACTTCTTAAGCTTGCATACAAGATGCTTTGAATCTTTGGACTCAAAGTTCTCTGGTTGCACCATGTATATTGTTTCTTCAATGTTTCCATTGAGAAATGCTGTTTTAACATCCATTTGCCAAATCATAGTGAGCTACAAGTGCCATAATGATTCTAAAGGAATCTTTCGTCGAAACCGACGAAAAAGTCTCTTTATAATCAATGCCTTCCTTTTGAGTGAAACCTTTAGTGACTAGGCGGGCTTGTACCTTTCAATGTTACCTTTCGAATCCCGTTTGGTTTTAAATATCCATTTGCAACCAATTGGTTTCGCACCTTTAGGCAACTCTACTAAGTCTCAAACACCGTTGTCATCCATTGATTTCATCTCATCCTTCATGGTTTCAATCCACTTTTCAGAATAGGACATTGTGTGACTTAACTAAAAGAAGTCGGATCATCTTTCGGACCCATATCAAACTCATGTTCCTGGAGATACACGACGTAATCAGTTGAAATCGCGTTTCTCCTTTCTCTAGTGGATCTCCTTAATGGCACTTCCATTTGAGGTTGTTAAGGTACCTCTTGATGAACCTCAGACGGTTCTTGATTTTGAGCGGGCAACAATTCAGGTTCTTCATCAATGCGTTGGATCTCCGAATTTGCATTTTGAATAACATCAGGTATGGATACCTGAACGTTTTCAGTTGCAACAACAGGTTGTAAACATATTCATCCTCAAAATTGACTTGAATGAATTAGTCTCTCCTACTTAACTCAACATCCTCAATGAACTTGGAATTGCCCGTTTCGAAAAAAGATCTATTAGAGGAATCATAAAATTTGAAACCCCTTGATCTTTCAGAGTATCCAACAAAATAGCAGCTAACAGTCCTTGAGTCTAGCTTCTTCTCATTTGGCTTATAAGGTCGAGCCTCAGCTAGACAGCCCCAAACATGCAAATGCCTAATGCTAGGCCTTTTTCCTGTCCATAACTCGTATGGGGTTTCAGCTACTGCTTTACTTGGAACTCTGTTCAGGATGTAAACTGCAGTCTTGATGGCTTCACCCCAAAGCGATTCTGGCAAAGAAGAATGACTAATCATATTTCTTACCATATCCTTTAAGGTTCGGTTTCGTCTCTCAGCTACACCATTTTGATTATGAGTCCCTGGCATGGTGTGTTGAGGAACGATCCCACATTCCATCAAAATTTTGGCGAAGGGTCCGGGACGTTGTTCACCCGATCCATTATATCTACCGTAGTATTCACCTCTACGGTCAGATTTGACAGCCTTAATTTTCTTGCCTAATTGATTTTCAACTTCAACTTTGAAATTCTTGAACACGTCTATAGATTGAGACTTCTCATGAATTAAATAAAGATAGCCATACCTGGAGTAGTCATCTATGAAAGTGATAAAATATTGTTGTCCATTCCAAGAAGCTGTAGGGAATTGACCACAAATATCCGTATGTATCAATTCTAAGACACTATTACTCCTATTAGCACCTTTATTTTTAACATTTGTTTGTTTTCTCTTAATGCACTCAATGCAGACTTCAAAATCTGACAAATCTAAGGGATCAAGAATTCTTTCTGACACAAGTCTTTGAATCATTTGTTTAGAAATATGTCCTAAATGCTTGTGCCATAACATTAATGAATTCTTATTTGTTAATCTGCGCTTAATACCAACATTACTGGTATGCAAGGATTCATTTTCTTTGGAGGCAATCATATCCAGTTTATATAAATTATCAATTAAAGAACCGGTACCAAACAAATTTGAATTCTGAAATAGACTAAACTTTTTATTTCCAAATGAACAAGAAAAACCTGATTTGTCTAAACATGAAATAGAAACCAAATTCCATCTAAAAGACGTACATAAAAAGTCTCATTCAAATCAAAATTACAACCAGATTCTAATTGTAATCTAAATAAACAAACTACCTCCACATGAGCTCTTTCGCCATTTCCTACATAAATGAATCTTTCTGCATCAGTTGGCGTTCGGCTTCTTATGCATCCCTGCATAGAAACACTTATGTGAGTAGTTGCACCTGTAACTATCCACCAAGTGTTCTTAGGTACTAAGGCCAAATTAACTTCTGAACAAACAAAGTTTAGAAGTTTACCCTTCTTCTCACGTCAGGTCACATACTTGGCATATTTTGTTCAGTCTTTCTTTACATGACCAACTTTGTGGCAAAAGAAACAAGTTATACCTTTATCTTGTTTCTGTTATCCCTTGTGGTGTGAATTTCCAGACTCTGCAGTTTCCTTTCCTTTCCTTTAATGTTCCTCTTTCTTTTCTTGCTGGAACTGGGGTCTTGATAAGTTGATGCTAAATAAGCACTTTCAACCTTTTCATGATTAAGTCTCTCTTCCTCTTGGACACATTGAGCAATCAGCTCATTCAAAGTCTGTTTCTCCTTTTGAGTATTGTAACTTATTTTGAAAGGACTGAATTGTGTAGGAAGAGAGATCAAGACTAAGTGCACCAGAATATCTTCTGGCAATTCTAATTTGAATGCCTTTAGTCTTGTCACAAGGTTTGACATCTCCATGATGTACTCTCTTATATTCCCCTTCCCCTTGTACCGCATTGAGACAAGCTTAGTCAAGATGGTGCTTGTCTCGACCTTTTTGTTTGCTGCGAATCGGTCTGCTATTTGGAAGAGGAATTTCTTAGCATCATTTTCATCAGGAATAGAACCCCTGATGGTATCCGGAATCAAGTGCTTCATAATCATTAGGCTCATGCGGTTTGATCGCTCCCACTTTTCATATACAATATTTTGCTCAGCGGTACTATCGCTGGTCAAAGGTGCGGGGCGATCGACCCTCAATACATAGTCTAATTTCATGCACCCTAGCACGATCATAACATGATCTTGCCACTTCTTGAAATTTGTGCCGTTAAGCACAGGAATGCTGTTGATGTTAGCAGAAATCGATGTTGCTATAAACAAGAACAAAAGCTCACAATTAGTAACAACTCATGTATAAATGAATCAAAACAAAACTGTATACATATATACATGCATGTGGGCCTAGAACAAGATACCTAGCACAATATTAATACTTAGTCTTTGGACAGAAATATCAACTTGTAAGTGGTATCTCAAACATAGTTCATGATTATTGACAACCCAACCTGCTAAATAATGTGCCTTTCTTTGGACCGACACATTATTCGCATGGCAACCTTTATTTGTCACATATTCACAACTATTTTAATCTGTTAACAATGCAAAAATAACCTTCATGTGGGCCGATTATTTTCACATATTAATAGCATGTTTACATGTCTTAAAATAAATAAATTTACATATTAGAGATTGCTTTGGCAACATAATGCTTCAGGTTTTCTGACTTTCTTAGCGAGCACTTATATGGACATCACTGAATGATGAAATGTATTCCACTTCAAGTAAAACTAGGTCCTAACAATGTTCTGATTAGTAAAATACAATTAACCATCTAGCAACTTAACACAAGAAAGCATGTAATATACAATCAACAATGTCTTGGTTGACAAAACTACAAAGTTATACGTCAATTCTGCCCCATTTTCAATTTTCATACACATTTATTTTTCTCAAAATACGATATCAAAACAGAGAAAGAAAAAAAAAGGCCCTTTTCTGTACAACGTGAATATGTGCATTTTTTTTCTAAGCAATCACTACTATTCACAGCAGCCAAACTCCAATTAAATTACATAAAGGAGTACAGCCCAAAATAAAATCAAGCAATACCCAAACAGAAAATTTTTAATGATGGTTTTTTTTTTTTTTTTTGTTTCTAAAACCATCAGAGAATGTATATTAATTAAAAAAGGGAGCAAATATTTATTTAACTGGTAGTCACAAAAATAAACAAAAAGGCAATATGAATAATAAACTCCCTTTTGATTCCCGAGAAAATGGAAGAACAACAAGGTTTTTAATTAGACATTCATCAAGCTTCTCGCCAGCAAGTTAACAAGATTTAAATCTCAGACATGGATTTATAGCAATTTCTGCCCTAAACATGCTTTATGGGAGAAAATTCAAGAAACTCAATTTTCACATGAATCTCAACAATTTAACATGAAAGGCTCTGATACCACTTGTTAGATTTTAATCTTGATACTAATATACAAATAATCAATGATACAGTCAAGATCTTTTCATATTAAACTTGTCAAGAATTCATATATATATATATATATATATATATATATATATATATATATATATATTGAAAAGATGAGTTAGAAACAAACCGAAATCCATTGCAAGCAAGCCTCCTTGGGTTGATCTTCTAAGACTACAGGGAGAACCACTTTTGGTATGGGAACCAATCGACTGAATGTTAGAGGGGAGGGAGAAGAACCGTTTGTTTCAATAAAGTTTTAACACACACTAAACACCCTCCCCTGATGTCTATTTATATCTCTGTGCCTTAGGGACCATAACCCTAATAGTTACCTCACACATGTGCATTGGGTCTTTGGCCCATTAACAAAGACTCATACCACATCGGGCTTCTACACATAAGGTGGCCCATACTAAAGAACGTTGATACTTTGGAGACCCATAAAAATTATATCACTTAATTGGGTCCTTTATTAGATAACAGGTCTACATGTACAATGTTATAACATATCTGAACCCAAAATTCCAACAATTCAATCTCATTTACCACTTCAGTAGTGTTTAAATCTGTATAGTGTAAAAGTGAGAGTTTGAGAGAGATTTCTTTCATAAGGTTTTTTTACTACCCGTAAAGCAAGACAAGGTGTAAAGGTTTGCTTGGTACCTGAGAATCCAAGCCAGGTGTAATCGTTGAGATTAGTGGAACTCAATAAACCGGGAGGAAGCCTATTGAAGATGTGGACCTAGGCACATCACTGAAACACTATAAATCTTTGTGTCCCTCTTTCTTTGTTTCTTTTAATTTTAAATTACTTTTTTTTTGTTAATTAGCTTTTTTACACAGAGCTTAAGAGATTCAATCTCATTTACTAATTCAGTAGTGTTTAAATCTGTATAGTGTAAAAGTGAGAGTTTGAGAGAGATTTCTTTTATAAGGTTTTTTTACTACCTGTAAAGCAAGACAAGGTGTAAAGGTTTGCTTGGTACCTGAGAATCCAAGCCAGGTGTAATCGTTGAGATTAGTGGAACTCAATAAACCGAGAGGAAGCCTATTAAAGAAGTGGACGTAGGCACATCACCGAAACCCTATAAATCTTTGTGTCCCTCTTTCTTTCTTTCTCTTAATTTTAAATTACTTTTTTTTGTTAATCATCTTTTTCACACAGAGCTTAAGAGATTCAGTCTCATTTACCACTTCAGTAGTGTTTAAATCTGTATGGTGTAAAAGTGAGAGTTTGAGAGAGATTTCTTTCATAAGGTTTTTTTACTACCCGTAAAGCAAGACAAGGTGTAAAAGTTTGCTTGTTACCTGAGAATCCAAGCCAGGTGTAATCGTTGAGATTAGTGGAACTTAATAAACCGGGAGGAAGCCTATTGAAGAAGTGGACGTAGGCACATCATCGAAACACTATAAATCTTTGTGTCCCTCTTTCTTTCTTTCTCTTAATTTTAAATTACTTTTTTTTTGTTAATTAAATTTTTCAATCATTATATTTCCTAACAGATACAAAAGCAAACTTCTACCTATCAGTCACATGTAATACTCTAAATAAAATTTCTACATGTTTAATCCACAATTCAACTTCAATCAGGTTTTCAAATCCTTTAAAGGATGGCGATTGCAGCTTAATAAATCTAGCAAAACAATCTCTCTACATCCAAATTAACAAAATCACCATCACCCCTTTGAATCTCATTCATATCAGGAATCCTCACAGGATCTACTACAATATCTGGATCTGGTCTATCTTGCTCGTCTAATCTAAGTTGTAGATTATCATCTCTACCCTCTATCTAATTTAATCTATCCAAAGCCTAAGTAAGAGCTTCTCTTAACTCGTCTCCAAAATTCCTCCTGCACTACTAGTACCCGATGCACTATCAACATGTTCCATCTCAAGAACCACATATTCAACACTAATCTCAACCTCTTCTCTCATAAACAAAAAAGGTCCTACCACTTCCTCTTTGTCCCACAATCCTAGCTCTATGTCTACCATGTCCACGTGGCATCCTCAGACCTACATCAAAATAATTTATTTTAGATTTCCACTTTACTAATTTGTTATGCAGTCTACATAATCATAAAACCTATAACTCTGATATCAAAATTGTAACAACCCATCCTAAGTGAGCTATACTTGAGACAGTGTCATCACTTTTTAGATCCAAGCATGACATATATGCAATAACTATTGCATTAATAACTTGAGAATAATTACAAATTTTTCACCTCAACTATTTTCTAGAGGAGTTACAAACTTTATTTACAACACTGATATTAAAATTTACACTGATGCATGAATATGTACTATATTTTACAAATATAAAACAGTCTATTTTTTTCTTTCTTTTCTTTTTCTTTCTTTCTTTCTTTTCTTTTCGTTTTTCAATCTAAGGATTCCAACCATAAGGACTTACCTAAATACTTACTCTAAGTCTCAAATCAAGAATCTACTAGTCTTGCCGTGGCCTAAAATTTATTTAAGCATTGGGGTATGAGTTTCACAAGTTTAGTGAATTCTAATTTACTTGAAGTAATCGATTTGTATACTTCTAGTCATAATTAAATCACAATTTATATAGATACATCAAAGCTTTCTTTCAATCATATATTCTCATTTCATATCATTTATCATGTATTTCAATCATCACATAGATATCATTTTTGATATAATTTCATATATTTCAATCAATTTATAGATGTCATTTATGATATTATTTAAACCATCTCTTCATCACAATTACCTCATCATGAGGTTCACATTCATTTCATCACAATATTTATAATCATCTTGATGTTTTAACATCTCAATATTTGCAAATAAATAAACATGAATGCATAATCATTTCTTCTCACTTCCACATCTCACATTTCATTTCTTTCACATATCATCACATCACATCTATACTATCACAAGTATGGGTAATTTCATCCGTTTTCGAGTATCCATACTAGTCTCTGGTATAGCTTTTGGAGATGTCTCCCCACATATCGACAGGTTTACATCCAAACTATTCATGGTTCTGATCTCCCCCGGGACCACATTTCACAACTTTACTAGTTGTCAAACAATGCATATCAACAAACACATGCAAACAAACATAATATATCATCACACAATTCAAATATTTTTTTTTATAAAATCTCTACTTTATCATAATAATTCATTCTATAATTATCTCTTATCTTTCAAAGATATAATTTTCATCAGTTCTCATTTTTGTCATAAAAATTTACTTATCCTTTCAAGGACACTTTTTCATCAACTTATTATATATATTCATATTTTCAATCATTTTGTCATTAAGAGCCATGTTTCTCTTTAATTTATTAATTTCATGCTTATAACATATATCACATCAAATAAATTATGTTTATAACATATTCATCAATTTTCTCATGATAGCTTTCATTTCAATTTTTATGTATTTTCTTATTCTTCTCGCTTATTAATAGTAAATCGAACTCACCACGTAGCACTATCGCTCTGTGGATCACCTCCTTGCCTTTGACACTCCTCTCAACAATTTCACCAGATTGCTCACCACCACCTAACCATAATATTCTCATCAATTTCACTATCCCATTACTCAATTTATACCCTATATCGGGTTTATTTCATGAATATATATGCATGTCTCATTCCAATTCTAATTCAAAGTTGTGATAAAAATCATTTTTCTTTTGGATTAAAATAGAAATCTTATAATCAAATTCTTGATATTTACCTTTTTAAAGCCTTTTCCTCAAAATTCTTGAAATCTTTCCGTGATTCAATCAATTTCCAACACAAGATTCTGAAATCCTTGAATTTTATAGTGTTTTAAAAGATCTTCTAAAGAGAGTGCTTTGTAGAGAGAGAAAACAAAATTCAAAATGTATGAAAATGATTTTTAACTTCTTAAAAGTTTTTATATATGAAATTTTTTGTCTAACCAGTCGGCTACCTAGCCAACAGGTTGGTTACTAGTGCACTTTCACAAATTACCAATAAAATACTTAAACCGAACCAACTGACCGATTGGTCGATCGGTTAGGTCGCTAGCTAATTGCTTGGTTGACTGGTCTGCTCCTCACCAATCGACCGATCAGTCGACCAGTTCTACTAAACCAGCAAACTACCAAGTCACCTGTACTAGCTGACCGACTGATCGACAGGTTGGGTCATTAATCCACAGTACAATTGATTGTTCCCTCATTTTTGCATTTGAAAATTTTACCTTTCTTCCTTAAAAAATTTCAAACTCATTTTCTTCAAATCTGTTCAATTTATTTCTTAAAAGTTTATTTCAAGCTCAACTTCAAATTGCATGTATGCATGATAAATTATAACATAACTTTACAAGTTACTAAATTAACCTTTCATTAAGGGTATAGGTGTGACGACCCAAGATGGGGTCAAGTTTTGGTATCCCACATTGGCTATAGAAGATGTGACTAGGCTGTTTAAAAGTGATTGTCACCTCTACTTGCATAACTCATTTTAAAACTGTGAGGCTTAGTGTGCCAAAGCGGACAATATTGTATCAAGTGGGAGATCGAATCGTTATAGTGGTATTAGAACCAAGGTCACAGATTCGATTCCCAGTGGTGTACTTGCTGAGGGGGGGATTGTTGGACCAAGTGTTGCAGCAATTGTCTCGTTACGGAGGCCCAGGTAGGCCAAAGTCATTGTCGAAATGTGACGCTTCTGAAGGTTTAAGTGATTTAATTTGCACTATGGCTATCAACTATAGCTTTTAGTGCAATGCTAGGCACTTGATCTTGATAATTGGTATCAGAGCCGACTCTCAAAATCTAGGCGGTGGGTTGCCGATTGTAGGACCACACAGCGAGGATGATGTGCCAAAAGGAGGGGAGATTATGACGCCCCAATATGGGGTTAAGTCTTGGTATCCCATATCGGCTAGAAAGGATGTGACTTGGCTGTTTATAAGTGATTGTTATCTTTATTTGCACAACGTGTTTTAAAACTGTGAGGCCTTAGTGTGCTAAAGCGGACAATATTGTGCCAAATGGGAGGTTGGATCATTATAACGGGTCTTACAATCAGACACTAGTAAATATTGTAAAATGAAAAGGAAAAGACTCTGAGTTTATACCTTATTGAGGACAAAGGCAGACCCTAGCTAGGTAAGTATTACTCTCTAAAGCTGAGGCTTCTATAGCTCCAGTAACCATTTTTTTTATAGTCTTCTCTTCTAGATCACTAAGGGTCAAACACTTATTTTTCCTCAAAAATGTTAAGTGTCACTTCATCGAAACTTCAAAACTCCTCTCACTATGAATAAAGAAAAATCTATTTTTCCACTTCTTCACAAAGGTAAGCTTTTCCTTCATCACATTTTTCTTCACCCTTTGGCTCAGAACTACCCAGCCATACTCTCTATGGCGACTAACTTGGAAAATAGTTTTGAAGACATTCAAACAAAGGAGTCCCTCAACCTTTGGACAAACATAGATAAATCCTACCAACAAAGGGATGGAATTGGGTACCAATTGAGAAAGGGCTACATCGTAATGGTTCAAGAAAAAATAGATGAAGGGGTTAAAAGGAAACCTAGGACTAGCCTTCAACAAATGCGTATGCACACATAGCTCATAAGAGTCGACCTCACGAGGGTCATCGCAAGATCTTTCCCCCACCTTGGCCATCCTAGGTGAATACTTGGCCAGAATTCTATACTTTTCTCTAAGAACTTTAAACTCGTCCTCTCCTAACTCGTTTGGCTCTTCTTCAGCACTAAAAAGAAATATCCCTTGTACCCAGGGCTAGAACCTCTTATACATCATTTAACATATACTCATCCTCGGAGGACAGAGTGGTGGTTTCTTCCTTAACCACCACCTCAGGATATAAACTAAGTCTTTCTACACGAGATTAGCCGATGAGCTACTCACCTCAACCTCCAAAGAACTAGATGCACTACCACGAGAAGATATAACTAAAGAAAGGGTTGAAGGACTCACTTAAGAACGAAAGAATTCTGAAGAGTTAAGAGACTGGAGAAAGATGATCTCTAAAACACAAACTCTGAAGGCTTTTTACAACTCCGAGGGCTCTCTAGAACTTTTTAGAAGAGAAATTTGCAAGTGAAGTGGGGATTGCTTGAGGACCCCCTCCTTATAAAGAAAAATGAAGGACTCAAATCAATCCAAACAAAAGGCCTAGATCATGATGTTTCAAATACCAAGGAGAGACAATGATTCAACGCACCCATTGGAGATTCTAGCAATATACCAAAAACCACTAATAGACCTCAAAATAAGCCTACAAGTCTTAGCCCAGCCAATGGGTCTCAATCCCACAAGTCTTAGCCCAACCAATAGGCTTTAAGCCCACCAAGTGGCTTATATAATCTCTTGGGCTAAGTACTCGCAGCTACATTTAAAATCTTCACCAAACAGAGCTCAACTGCATACAATATGAAGAAGCCTTGACTTAAAAGGTTTGACAAATGCTTGGGCCTCAACAAATAGAAGATAAAACTCAAAACCAAAGCACTCCATATGTCATTCAAAATCCAATAAGCTCAGACTCCACAAATCATTCAACTCCAAAGAGATAGCTCTAAGCTATTTCACTCAGACCCCATAGTCCATTCAAACTCTAAAGAGATAGCCTTGAGCTATTTGCTCCTCAGACTCCACAATTCATTTAATTCCGAGGAGATATCTCCGATCTATTTCACTCCTCTGACCCTATAGTTCATTCAAACTCCGAGAAGATAGCCTTGAGCTGTTTCACTCCTCAGACCCTATAGTTCATTCAATTCTAAGGAGATAGCCCCGATATGTTTCACTACTCGGACCCTATAGTTCATTCAACTCCAAGGAGATAATCTTAACCTTTTTCAATTCTCGAACCCCAAAGTTCGTTCAAATCTAATGAGATAGGCCCGAGCTATCTTCCTCTTCTAACCTTATATTTCATCTCATTTTAAGGAGATAGTGCTGAGCTATCTTCCTCCTTGGACCTTACATTTTATTTTGGTCCGAGGAGACAGCGCTGAGCTATCCTCCTCCTTAAACCTTACATTTCATCTCGCTCCGAAGAGATAGCACCTAGCTATCTTCCTCATCGGGCCTTACATTTTATCTCGCTCCGAAGAGACAGTGCTGAGCTATCTTCCTCCTCGAACTTTACAGTTTATCTCACTCCGAAGAAACAGTGCTGAGCTACCTTTCTCCTTAGACCTTACATTTCATCTCGCTCCGAGGAGATAACACTAAGCTATCTTCCTCATCAAACCTTACATTTCATGTTGCTTCGAGGAGATAGTGCCTTTCTATCTTCCTCCTCAGACTTTACATTTTATTTCGCTCCGAGGAGACAATGTCGAGCTATCTTCCTACTCAAAACTTACATTTAATCTCGCTCCGAGAAGACAACGCCGAGCTATCTTCCTTCTCAAACCCTCTTTACTTAAAAATCAAAGGGAATAATGCCTAGCTATCCTCCGTGGACTCAGATCACTTAGACCTCCAAGAGAATAGCCTTCAACTATCCTTCTTTTTTCTCGAAATTTAAGACATCGTTCTCGATCTTTTTAGTACTCGAGTACCATGACAACCTCAGACCTGATATGAGTTAAGCAATACAGAATAGAACAAGTTCCGAAACTTACTACTACTTGTGTCTCAATAATCTATTTTCTCGATCACGTAATTGCACTCAATGAAGTGTGTAGGAAAATTCCTCGTCCAATTACAAAAGAACACGTGGCACCTTTCAAGGGCAAAAAGGTAATTTCATAAACAAAACAGAGCAACCAATCAAATAACTACACATGAAAAAGGACATAACGGTAATTTCACACCAAAATCCTAATCCTACTATTACACTCTAGCTTTCGGATAACCTAATCTTACTAGAACACTCCAACTTATAGATAAAGTAGTCTTATCAGAATATGGAAATTTGATCCTATCATGATACTCAATATCAATCATTTTCCTAATTGGACTATGCTCCAAGACGCTATATAAAGGGACTCTTACTATCAATGGTACTCACTCACAGTTCCCTCCAAACTCCCTAGTTTCCTTATTATCAAGAGCCTTATACTAACTTAGGAATCAAAGAGTTCCCCCCCTGGAGGCACAACCACTCTAGTCCTCCGGCGAATTTTAGGTTTTTTTCTCATCTTTATGTGTGCAGGTTTCATACTCCGGCTATCCGAGTACTAGGCAGATTTTCGACATCAACACTCTCGAAATGCTCTTATCCTATCAAAATTGAAAAATTGACACTTTTGCATTTTTACTCTCACCCAACAAACCGCTTCACGAACTTGATAACTAAAAAAAAAATAATTTGTGAAAAACAAGCACCTTAAAAGATCAATTGAACTCATCCAATTCTAATGGACAAATAACAACTTACTATTTATAACAAACAATACTTTTGATTTTACCTTGACATTGATTTAACTAATTTAAAAAATTAGTAGTAATTATCAATATATAAAGAAAACAAATAGTTGTAGCCATTATTTCGTAGAAAAAGAAATCAATTAAAATTTGATACCCACAATTTGCATATTTGTTGCAATTGAAGGATTCTTGCCAAATATCAGTTAGTTTGAGTGAACAGAATAATCTAGATAGTACAATTAGTCATATGTCCATCATGCATGGGCTCTCACAAAAAAATTAATTAAAATAATTAAAATAAGTTTGAAAATAAAAAAATAAAGAAAAAACATAAATAAAAATCCAATTAAAAATGCTTATGCCCTCTCAATCCTACATTTTTACTCACCTTCACTCCACATCCTGATAACTTTGATAGGACCATTGACTTGGATGTGAAAGACATCTAATTATATTAAACAGTCAGATCGTTTATAATTTTTTTAGTTAATTCTATTTTATTTCGTTATAGAGACACATTTTTATAGCATATATATATATATATATATATATATATATATATATTTGTTTCTAAAATAGTTTTTTTATCAAAAAATGCATTAATTCTAAAAAAATATTTTATTTCTGCATATTTTAAAAATATATAGATAGTGTATTAATTAACATTGAATCTTTTTTATTCGACACAATGTCTTAACAATAAATTAGTTATATTAAATTAATAGTTGGTTTCATGTTATAAATTAAAATCATAATGATTGACATAAAATAATATTTTTCATTAGTGGAAATGTTTTAAATAATTGAAAATGTCACTATTACTAGTAATTAAAAATCGTAATAAAATTATAATTACCAATGTTATATGAATCAATTAAGTAATTTTCAAATGAACTAAATTGAGTAAAAGTAACTCATGATTATTTTTTATATATACGATTTTTTTTTTTATTTCTCTCTAGTTAAAGATTAAGAAAATCAATTGAATCCAATTATTCAGTAATTCTTAATTAACCCAAAATATAAATCAATGGGAAATTAAAAAATTAAAGCTTTCAAATATTTGAAAGGAAAAATATTATACTATATTTTTTTGAATGTTATTAGTGTAATATTAGTATTAAACTTAATAGTGTTAAGATTTAAATCTACACAATAAATTAATTTTATTTTTTGCAATTTAAATATGTCCAACATATATGACTATATACACAACTGCGCATAATTTTCAAGTTGGTGTAAAACGATAGCTGCGTAAACTGCAAGCGCCAAAATTGTTGAACATATACCTGTGTTAGTAAGCGCAAAAAGAAGAAAAATATCTCCACCAATGTAAAACCCACATCTTAGTACGGGGTATTTTAGTCTTTCAATATGCATTTCATTTTGTTATCTATATATGCTTAAAATTATAGAATACATTTTCTTTGGAAAAGATAAATATTATAAAGAAATTGTTTATAATGAAATAATAATAAAAAATGATAAATAAATATTTATATATAAGGGGCTTGAATTTGATATTCTGATCAGTGATTTAAAAAACGGGTTTGGGGCGCGCCCAAGAACGAAATCCGGCAAAAAAACTCAAGGGTGTGATTGTTCGGGCGTATATTCTATATATATGTTTGTTAGTAACATTTTCACAGTCAAACACCAGTGCTCTAGTGATAGGTTACTGTTTTCCCCGCCTTACAGCCCTGGTTTGATTCCTGACAGGTGCGTTTGTCATCTACGGTTTTTTGTTTTTCCCCTCCTATGTTTCCTTTTTTTTTTTTCTTTTTTTTTTCTCTTTTCTCTTTTGTTTCCACTCTTTTTTTTTCCTCCGTTGTTTCCATTGATTAACAAATTCATTAATAGGCTCCATATTATATACTCTGCATTTTATTAATATCATTTTATAACATCATTAAAATTGCATTATCTATGCTATATAATTTTTTGCTTTTAATAGATTTATATATGTGAATTTTTTATACCAATGTAAGTGTGTAAACACTTATCAGTAAAATTTATTGATAAATATTCATTAATAGGTTTTAAGTTACTAAAGTTTATTGATAATTAATTAATTTATATTATTTCAATTTTTTAGTATTTTTATAATTTAATTAATATTATTTTATTCAAAACACCTCAACGTTTCAAAAGACTTACGCCTCAAGGCTTACACCTCATCTCATTGAGACAAAACGTCTCGTCCAATGCTCTAACCTCTGAAAATACCGGTTTTTATAAAAAAAAATAAAAATAAATGACAGGATCGGGAGTCCAAGTCACGCCCCAAAGCATGGGCATCCAAGACCCTAACCAGTAAGCTAAGTCGCTGGTTGGTCCAATCTAATGCAAATAATATTTTGTTAACTTACTATAACTAATGAAATAAAAAAACAATAACAAAAGAAAAAAGAAGGAAAAAAAACCCCACTCCCTAAAGTCTCTCCCCGTCCCCGATAATAACTGAAACAGCCCCCAAAATTTCCTCTCATTATCTTTTCTTCTCTCCTCCTCGCTATCTCTCTCTGTCTGTGCGACTCCCTAGCGCGATTTGTGATTTCACATCAGTTCATCTTCTTCTGCAACGTTTCGCCATTGATTCGGATGTGGTAAGTCTTTTTCTCTCTCCTTGTCCTTCCCGTAAGTTTCTCTCTCTTTTCTGTTCTGCGCTGCAAATCAGCGACTAACACTGCCAATTCTTATCCTCTATGGCATCCCTGACATTTCCTACTTCGCCAGAACACTCATGGTAACCAATTTTTCAAGACACCATTCCCTGACATCAACATCCATGACCCTCATATTCAATGGTAAAGAAGCTCAGCCCTATTCTTAATGCAGCATTTATAGTCATAATTGGTCATTTGCATTCTTCAATTCGATCATCAAATTCTATTACTAAGAGCTCATAGATTAATACCTGCATTGCCCGTAGATGACATTTGTAGGATTCTGCTTTGTAAATAATCATTTTAACTTCATGAAAAAACACTATTAGACTTTATAATGAGATTGTTGTTTTTGAATTTTGATTGGTTGTTGAGTTGGATATGTGATTAAAATGAATGACTATTTTGAATGTTTTCTTAACATTGTTCTAAAATTTGTAAAAATTTATATAGTTACCTTGCGTTATGTAATTTCATTAACTTATTTGTGTTGCCAATTGACACTATTAGATGAACTCCAAAAAAAAATATATTAATTATTCATTACCCATGTTTCGTTTTCTTTTTGGCTCTTGATCAAATACTTAGCAACCACTTTTATTAGTTGTATGTGGATATTGGGTCCAAGCTAGCTAGCTAGCTTTTCAATCGATATGACAATGACCTATTGACCCTACAGAGCCCAACTCTTTGTACATTCTGAGACTTGTTATGGATAATCATCACAAATTCTGATTGCGTTGTTATGGATAAAATGATTTGGCACTACCCACCAAAAGGTGTGTTCACAGTCAAAAGTGCTTACCATATTTTTTTTAAAGCAAAGAACCAAAAATATTATTAATGACATAAAAAGATTATGATATGCAAGACAATATAACACTCAGAAAAGATCGCCAACATCAGATATTACAAGGAAGACATCAACATTGAACTCAAGAATAAGCCTAGATCCCACCAACAAAAACAAACCAAGCTGCTAAACAACTTAAACTATCTACAAGAATTTGCAGTAATACAAGAGACAAAAAAATCTGATGCAGAACAGGTAGACAAAGCAGAACAGTTGGCCCTAGACTACCTAAAACGGTTGGATCACTCCAAATCTAAAGGTACGGTTTACATCGTTTTACGTGTCAACTCGGATCGGGCTCCGAAGACCCTAGTCTGATTGGAAACGGGCCACTAAGCAAAACTTATTCTTCGCAATCAGCATGGTGGGATTTTAGCCAAAAAACGACGTTTAAGCCTCCAATTTAGCAGTTTTTAGTTTTTGAGAAATTTCCTATTTTGTACTTGCCTAATTTCAATTTTCCTTTTCTTTTTACTTTAACCTTGTAAATAAGGAGGTCATGTAATAGTAAGGATTATTAATTTCTGAATAAAATTAGGGATTCTTTTCTCTTCGTAAGAACTATTGTATTTAGGGTTGAAAGCACAGTTCTTCTTCCTAGTTCTTCTTCCGCTAACGTTTTACGTTAATTGGTATCAGAGCCTTGTTCTACCCTAGTCTGATGGCAGGTGATGGAAACGAAAGCAACCACCTTGACGACATTGATCGTGGGGTCCAGGTCCTATGGGCAGCCATAGATAATCATAATCAACAGTTTGATGATCACAATCAATAGTTTGATCGTATCGAACACATGTTGCGGGAGATACAACAAACCATGGCTGGAATGAGAATCAATGGCAACAGGGGTGAAGAACGCAACCCGGATCGTGTCGGAGGCCTTGCTCGCGACCAACCGGTTGCTGGAAGCATTCCTGCTCCGCAGCGTAGGCCCCAGGCCTATGCCATTTTATCCAGTGATGATGAGTTCGAAGTGCTGGGCGTCGAGAACAATGATGATGGTCAGCATGGTCGTAATCAGAATTTGTGTTGGTCAAAACCGATACAACCAGAACAGGTACGAACAGAACAATCATGATTTTCGGGTTAAGATAGATCTGCCGTGTTTCAATGGCCACCTCCACGTCGAAAACTTCATTGACTGGCTTTTCGAAGTGGAGGCTTTCTTTGAGTAGATGCAAATCCCAAGATATAGGCAGGTGAAGCTTGTAGCCTATAAACTGAAGGGGGGAGCCTCTGTGTGGTGGGAGCAGACACAGAATAGTCGCAGGAGACAAGGTAAGCAACCTGTTCGCTCCTAGTCCAAGATGAAACAGCTGCTGCGAGCAAGGTTCCTTCCTCCTGACTATGAACAGATGCTGTACCAGCAATATCAGAATTGTAGGCAAGAGGTGCGTACCATCAGGGATTATACGGAGGAGTTTTATAGGTTGAACTCGTGCAATGACTTGCAGGAAACAGAGGGACAGCAAGTGGCTAGGTATATCGGAGGGTTGTGAGTGTCCATTCAAGAACAGGTATCCCTCCATACTGTGTGGTCCCTGTCCGAGATGGTCAACCTAGCCATGAAGGTGGAGTCACAACAGTCTAGGCACTCATCACATCCCCAACCATATCGATCGCAGCCATCATAAGTTTCAGTGCCGCAGACTTCACCACAGCCGTTAACCAGCAGAGTTTCCGGTACTGGTACTACCAACCGCACCATGCCAACAGCCCCCACAACTGGTGCCCCAACACAAAACAGAGGAGTGCCCAGCAATCCCTATGCCCGTCCCATTCTAGGAAAGTGTTACAGATGTGGTCAACCTGGACATCGTTCCAATGAATGTCCTAACCATCGGCAGGTTAACATGGTTGAAACAGCAGAGGAGGAGGAGGATCCTTTTGGCGCAGATGAGGGTTATTCTGGGGAGGTCGATGATTACACTGGTGGCGAAGTAGCAGATGCAAATGAGGGTGTATATGTTAACTGTGTGGTTTAGCGTCTGTTATTTACACCAAAGCAGAAGGATGACAACCAACGACACTGTATTTTTAGGACGCGGTGCACTATCAACCAGAAGTGTGCAAGGTGATTATTGACAGTGGCAGCAGTGAGAATATCGTATTGAAGGCCCTTATCGCAGCATTGAACCTGAAAACAGAAAAGCATCCCTCTCCATACAAGATTGGTTGGATTAAAAAGGGTGTTGAAACTCGGGTAACTGATATCTGTAGTGTTCATTTTTCTATTGGCAAATTTTATAAGGATAAGATTGTGTGTGATGTTGTTGATATGGATGCGTGTCATTTATTATTGGGGAGGCCATGGCAGTTTGATGTAGATGCTATGCATAAGGGTCGGGATTATGTTTTCTGGTGGTTTAACAAAAAGATTGTACTAGTTCCTGCAAGTGAACGTGAACCAGCTGTCGAAACCCCTAAAGCAGAGGGAAAGACCTTTCTTACAGTCCCTGAGATGGAGTTCGTTGAGGATGTGAAAGCAGCAGGGGAGTTTTATACATTGGTAGTAAAAGGAGAACCACCAGCCGAGTATCAACAGATTCCTGAGGAGTTAAAGCTGTTAATGGCTGAATTTGAAGATGTCATACCAGTGGAATTGCCTAAAGGTCTGCTTCCCATGAGAGATATTCAGCACCATATTGACTTGGTTCCTGGGGCTAGTTTGCCAAATCTGCCACACTACCGAATGAGTCCTAAAGAACATGAAATTCTACAAAATCAAGTTGAGGAATTGATTAAAAAGGGGCTGATCAGAGAGAGTCTGAGTCCCTGTGTTGTACCTGCTTTGTTGACACCAAAGAAGGATGGAAGCTGGCGCATGTGCATTGACAGTCGGGCCATAAACAAAATAACAGTCAAGTACTGCTTTCCCATTCCACGACTAAGTGATATGCTGGACATGTTAGAGGGTGCCAAGATCTTCTCCAAGTTAGATTTGCGTACTGGTTACCATCAGATTCGGGTCAGGCCAGGGGATGAATGGAAAACAGCCTTTAAGACCAAAGAGGGGCTTTATGAGTGGATGATGATGCCCTTCGGTTTATCAAACGCTCCTAGCACCTTCATGCGTATAATGAACCAGGTTTAAAAACCCTTCATTAGTAAATTTATGGTTGTTTATTTTGACGATATCTTAATCTATAGCCAGGATGAGGTGGAGCACTTGGACCACTTGCGAGATATGTTGCTGGTTTTGCGCGCGAGTAAACTCTATGTGAACCTGAAGAAGTGCAATTTTCTCACTACCAAACTGCTGTTTTTGGGATATATCATGGGGGCAGATGGTATTCAGGTTGATGAAGAGAAGGTACGTGCAATTCGGGAGTGGCCAACCCTAACAACAGTGCACTATGTTCATAGTTTTCATGGACTGGCCACTTTCTATCACAGGTTTATTCGGAACTTCAGCAGTATAGTAGCACCAATCATAGAGTGCACGAAAAAAGGCCGATTCCAGTGGGGAGATGCATAAGATACAGCCTTCGTAGTGATCAAAGAAAAGCTTTCTACAGCCCCGGTACTTGCCCTGCCAAGTTTTGACAAGCTGTTTGAAGTTGAGTGTGATGCCTTGGGCGTGGGTATTGGTGCTGTTCTGTCACAGGAGGGACGGCTAGTAGATTTTTTCAGCGAGAAGCTCAACGATGCTCGCCAAAAGTGGACCATATATGAGCTGGAATTTTATACAGTCATCCGAGCTTTGACGCATTGGGAGCATTACCTGATCCAGCGTGAGTTTGTTCTCTACAGTGATCACCAAGCCCTGAAATTTATCAACACACAAACCACTCTGAATCAAATGCATGCTCGGTGGACTACCTTTCTCCAGAAATTCAGTTTTGTACTCAAACACAAGTCTGGGCAGTTGAATAAGGTGGCAGATGCGTTAAGCCGGCGCGCATCCTTACTTTTGACTCTCTGATAAGAAATTGTGGGGTTTGAGTTATATGAGGAAGATGTTGATTTTCAGGAAATTTGGGTGAAGTGTCAACGAAAAGAGGCAATCTCGGATTTTCATGTCCAGGACGGGTTTCTATTTCGCGGTAACCAATTGTGTATCTCTCGCACGTCTTTGCGCGAGCAAATTCTCCGTGAGATACACTGCAGCGGTTTAGGGGGTCATGCAAGGCGTGACAAAATAATAGCCCAGGTAGCTGAATGTTATTATTGGCCACAGCTGAAACATGATGTGGGCAAATTCGTACAGAGGTGCCCTGTCTGCCAAACTGAAAAGAGCAAAGCACAAAATACCGGGTTGTACACTCATTTGCCCGTGCCGAAAAACATTTGGGAGGATTTGACAATAGACTTTATTTTAAGGCTCCCGCGGACTCAGTGTGGGGTGGATTCTGTTTTTGTGGTTGTCGACCGGTTCTCCAAGATGGCACACTTCATTCCGTGCCGTAAAACTTCAGATGCATCTCAAGTAGCCAGCCTTTTCTTTTATGAGATTGTTCGCCTTCATGGGGTTCTCAAGTCCATCACCTCAGATCGCGATATCAAGTTCCTTTGCCACTTCTGGAGGTTACTTTGGGGCAGATTTGACACATCCCTTAAATGCAGCAGCACTTGTCATCCGCAGACAGATGACCAAACCGTGGTGGTCAACCAGACCCTTGGTAATTTGATCCGTTGTGTGACTGGTTCTCGGCCTAAGCAGTGGGATGTCGCCCTTCCACAAGCTGAATTTGCTTTTAATAGCATGTACAACCGATCTACCGGGAAGACGCCATTCGAAATTGTCTAGACCAAAGCACCTCGGCATGCTTTGGACCTTGTTCCTTTACCCAAGCCTCTTGGCCACAATTAGGCTGCTCAGAACCTAACTGAGCAAGTACAGCGTATCCATGCAGAAGTTCACTAGAGTCTAGAGTTGGCCAACAGCAAATATAAAGTTGCCGCCGATAAGCATCGGGGTGAACGTATATTTTAGGAAGGTGACTTAGTGATGGCCCATCTACGTAAGAACCGTTTCCCTGCAGGAACTTACAACAAGCTAAAAAGCAGGAAGTATGACCCATTCTGGGTGCTGAAGCGCATTAATAATAATACTTATGTGATTGAACTTTCGGATAACATGGCTATTTCGAACACTTTCAATGTGGTAGATTTGTTTGAATATCATCCACCAGACGAACCACTTTATCCTGACAGTAACTCGGGGTTGAGTTCTTTTGAAGTAAGGGGGAATGATGCAGAACAGGTAGACAAAGTAGAACAGATGGCCCTAGACTACCTAAAACGGTTGGATCGCTCCAAATCTAAGGGTACGGTTTACATCGTTTTACGTGTCAGCCCGGATTGGGCTCCGAAGACCCTAGTCTGATTGGAAACGGGCCACTGAGCAAAATTGATTCTTTATAATCAGCGTGGTGGGATTTTAGCCAAAAAACGACGTTTAGGCCTCCAATTTAGTAGTTTTCAGTTTTTGAGAAATTTCCTATTTTGTACTTGCCTAATTTCAATTTTCATTTTCTTTTTACTTTAACCTTATAAATAAGGAGGCCATGTAATAGTAGGGATTATTAATTTCTGAATAAAATTAGGGTTTCTTTTCTATTCATGAGAACTATTGTATTTAGGGTTGAAGGCACAGTTCTTCTTCCTAGTTCTTCTTCCGCTAGTATTTTACGTCAAAATCTAACACGCCTAGCACCGTATATTCAAAATTTTTTAAAATTTTCTAATGAACACAAGTAAAAACCACTCCTTAATGACAAAAATTATCTCATGTTGGAAGTTTTGTTGAAAAAATAAGATTCAGTCGACGGAATGATTTATTCAGTTGACTGAATGAATGACTGAGAGTTACTGTTCTTTTTTTCGTCGATCAATAGAATATCCAACACCTGATATAATTTTATTTTAAATATGTTGATTCAGTCGATTGAATAAAACATTCAGTCGACTGAAGATTCGTTATTTTAAAAATCTGGGTTTTGCAAATAGTCACTTTTCAGAGAGTTGTGTCTCATAATTCATACTTCTTCACTTCTATAAATTTATGGAAGTTAAGAGACGTTATATAACTATTCTTTCAATTTTAAAAAACCTATCTTCTTTATCTCCTAATATTTTTGCAGCCATTGTTATCACTGTTTCAAAGAGAGTTCTTAGGGGATTCTATAGATTTGCTATCTATAAATCCCAGAGACTTTGTGTATCTTGGAGAATATTTGTCAGTAACCCATTAGCAGACTCCTTATGGAGTGTGGACAAATAAAGCCTTAAGGAAAAAGATTTCTAATGTGCGACAAAGTCTCAATTTGGTTTTCCTTAAATTTCATTTATTTCTCGTCTTTGATTCCTACTCTAGAAAATATACCAATAATTTTAAGGCTTTAGTCGTTCTTTATGAATGGAGTCGGAGTCAATCAAACTGACGGATCTTGACGGGTGTAGAAATTCAGTGATGATGATGAAAAATGCAGTAAATATGGAATCAAGTGAGACACACAATTTCTTGGTTAATATGCAGCGGCATATATGCAAGGTACATGTGAGTTAAAAGTTTTTTATTGATTTGACATGTATGATTTATAGATTCAACAAACGCAAATTTTGTGGCATAAGTATATTTGCGGCTTGGTATTTTAGTATTAATTGTTTCTATTTGCTTTCTGGTTGTTTTAATATGGGAGTATACTTTTCTTTCATTGGAAGTCCAATGTCTTTTGTAAGAAACAAATCTGAAAAGATGTTTCTTTATTGTGGTCCATTGATATCTTGAAAGCATAAGAGATTTGGAAGGGCTGATAGTATGCAAAAACATGATTTATGTTTAATTTTTTAAAAATTAATTGCTGAAGCTTCGTTTCATTCATCATTATTTTAAGTGTTTTCATGACTCTTTATGATATATAATTTTCTTAGTTGATATCATTGTATTTTTTTTGTTGAAAATCTATTGCTGATACCATCACAATATAACATGTAATCAATGGACTGTATATGCTATAATTACTCTTGAACAAGTTATACTCATAATATTAGTGATATTGATCAATCTAATCATTTTAGTAGAAAACAATATATTAAATCTTTTGAGTTGCAGTTGTTTTCTTGGTCTAACCTGGCTTGAGAAACTGTGTTACAATAATGTGTGCACACAGAAAGTTAATGGCTCTTACTCCTTAATCTATTTAATTCTGATTAATTAATATGTTGATTGTGTTAATTTTTAGTTTATTATATCTTAATGTGTGGGGGTATTTGATATATTATTGAATACCATAAATATATTTTGGGGCTTATCAGTATGCTTGCGTATTGATAACATACTAAATTTGAAATTAAATTTTGATTGATGTAAATAACATCAAGACATATCTATCTTCTTGATTTGAAATGAAAATCTGGGTGAAGTAGATATTATTTTGGAATTAAAATTAGAAAGCATATAGTGGGGGTTATGTTTTAAGAGAATGTTGAATAAATTTCAGCATTTAGTCTTTCAAGAATGTGTAAATTGAATAGATAGACTAGTAGTCTATTTGTGGAAAATTGTAGTACCTTTGGCAGAATTTTTGGTTATATTGAGAAGACCATTGATTCAGAAATGTTTTATTATGATAATCTAGTTGTATCACGAGTATATACCGATGCTAGTCAGATGACGAGAGTGGGAGATATATAATACCCAAGAGGAGGTGATGTCTCTTAAAAGAGCAAGAAACAAACTTGTATGTTTTACACAATGAAATCTGAATTAATTGCCATGACAACAATTGAGGAAAATGCTGAATGGATTAATTAGAAATTTATTGTTGGAAATAAATTTTGTGGGCACATCCTATGCCTTCAAAATCTATACTTGTGATAATGAAATTTTGTCAAGGACCTATAGTGATACCTAAATGGTAAGTCTAGACGTCAAAGTCTAAGACATGGCTCATGAGTTTGTGAGACAAGTTGTTAATATGAGATCAAGTAAATCCTGATTTTTTCTCTTACGAAAACTCTTTCTAGAGAGTTAGTGATAATGATATCATTTGATATGGGTTGAAACCTTATATAAATTATCACCAGTAATGGAAACCCGACCTCATTCTAGTACTTAACTAGCTATAAGGTTTAATGGGTAAAAACATGTTACTGTATAGTGTTTGTTAGTACTAACAAATGTGAGCCCATAAAATAGAAAGTCAGTATTGTCCATTACGCATCTTAGAAGTTGAGTTCAACTCTTAATGAAGCCTAAAATAATTTGTAAATGTGTCCTAAGTAACGGAGATACATTGTAGAGTTTCACCGACATGAACTTAGAAGTGGCGTTGCTTCTTAAGAGAATTTATGGTTGACTCTCGAGAGAGAGTTCATGAAACCAGGTACAAGCACATGGTCATAATGGTGCTAAGTATAAATCATAACTTCTCATCGAAATAGGAGAACGATATATGTGTGGTATCTCCGATTCTATAACAAAGAGTTACTAATTTAATGCTATTAAACAATTAGATTCTCTATAGAGTCTTGAGATATTTACCCTAAGTAAAGATTTAAATCGAAAGATATGTTTACATATGTATATCAATCTCAAATTACATTGGCTATAAATTTTCTTTAAATTGTTTATGAAAGAAAAGTTTTGTTTTTCAAATAAAAGTGGAGGATTGTTGGAAGTTTTGTTGGAAAAACAAGATTCAGTCAACTGAATGATTGAATGATAGAGAGTTACTATCTTTTTTTCAGTTGACTGAATACCCAACACCTGATGCAATTTTATTTTTGAAATGTTGATTTAGTCGACTGAATTTTCGTTATTTTAAAAATGTTGGTTTTGTAAACAGTCACTTTTTAGAGAGTTGCGTCTCATAACTCATACCTCGTCACTTCTATAAATTTATAGAAATTAATAGACATTATATAATTGTTCTTTTTACTCTTAAAAAACTTATCTTCTTCTTCTTTATCTCTTAAGATTTTTACGGCCATTGTTATCACTGTTTTAAGGAGAGTTCTTAGGAGATTCTATAGATTTGCTATCTGTAAATCCTAGAGACTTTGTGTATCCTGGAGGATATTTGTTTGAACCCATTAGCAAACTCCTTACGGAGTGGGGACAAATAAATCCTTAAGGAAAAAGGTTTCTAACGTGCAACAAAGTCTTAATTTGGTTTTCCTTAAATTTAATTTTTTCCTATCTTTGATTCTCACTCCAGAAAATGTACCAACACCTTAGCCACCAAAAAAATAATCTCATGAAACCTAAAATAAACTCGCTCCTCCAACAAAAAAAAAAAGAAGAAATAATTGCTGCAGAATCTAAATGAAATTTAAAAAAACAGTCAATACTAGACCTCAAGACTAACAGAGCAATGCATACTTGATTTTGTTAGAGAATTGGTCATATCATTGTATTCACGAGGAGCTTACATAAAGAGCTCATTAGACTATCAATGGATATGATTGCTTTCCTAAATTTCCAAGGTTTCCTAGTTCCGTTTACCCAACTCACAGCTGTACTAAGTCAATTTTCGATAACTAGAGGAAAGTTTCTACACCATTGTTGTTTGGTATAGAGGATCAAATCCTCATTTATACCACACAACTCTGCAAAATTTGAGTCAGCAATGCCAATTGATTTTGAAAATAAGCCTTTCACGGATCCATTTGAATCTCAAAGAATTCCTCTAATTCCAGCATTTCCAGGCTTCCAAGAGCTTAACCATCTACATTAAATTTCAAATAACCTGATTCAGGTGGCTGTTAAGACCGTTGTTGCTTTATGCTTTTGGAATCAATGGGTATATTAATTTAAGTCAAGTTCAAAATAAAATCAGAGATTGAAACTGTGCACTCATCCCACATCCCACTTTGCTTTAAACTACCAGGCTATCGTAACTTTGATCAGATCAAGGAATGAATTTAGATTCAGAGTGCTACCTCAAAAGTTATTTCATTTCTCTTTAGCCAATTAGACTATGAGACATAAGGAAATAACATCAACCACAGATTTTTGCTACCATATTTGGGACATCAAGTAACACCATTCTTGAAATAGGTCTCTAATGGATTAGGAGGGCACCATGAGATACCCAACCAAGCCAACACTGAGCACCGGATCAGCCAACTATACTTACATTCCTGAAACAAATATTGAACTACTTCTTCTTGATCTAAACAAAATGAGCATAAAACAATGTCTATAGCAATTCTTCTACCAAGAACTTCAACCTTAACACCCACCTTTCCCTGTTGTAGTTGTCAGCAAGATATTTTCACCGTAGGTGGAGCAAAACCATTCCAAACCAGGGAATGCAATGGTTTTATAGCCTCTTGGCAGCTTGAAATAGAATGACAGAATTATTTAGGAAAATAGATACCATGGAAATCTGGTTTCCAAGTGAATTTATCTGCAACATTTCTTCTCATGATCATGCTACTAATGGAATTCAAAAAGAGAGACAACTGATTTAGTTCCTAGCCAAAAGGAGCACTTCTTAAAGAAATTGACCACTCCCAAGATCCATCATAACAATGACCAAAATCAGCTATCGAGCCATGTTTGTTGGTTGACAGAGCATATATACGAGGAAAATGGAGCTTGAGAATAATATTGTCAATCTAAATGTCATCCTAAAACTGAACAGATTTTCCACTCTCACAATTACATACCCAATTTTGTTCAGAAAGTGTTTGGATAGATCATCATTGGAGGAGAAGAGGCTTAGAATACCACACCGAGTTGATGAAGTGGCTTTGTCAATCTTAATGTGGAAGAAGCTGGTTTTGATTATAACCATATTTGGCTCTGATAACCTGATTCCATAAAGAGTTCTTCTCAGTTACAAACCTCAACAGCCATTTATTTAAGAGAGCTCGATGTCTTTGAACAACTCTTCCATTTCCCAGCCCCCCATCTTTTTAACTTCAGCAAACAATATTCTAATTTACACAATGAATCCTCATTTTATCACCACAACCTTCCCATAAGAATTTCCTTTGAATTCATTCTATTTCACTTGCAATTCCAACTGGTATTAAAAAAAATAGACATGTAATAAAATGACAGAATGCTCATCGAGGCCATAATTAAAGCAAGCTTACCACCAATTGACAACAATATATGCTTCCATGTTGCAAGCTTCTTTTGGAAATTTTCAAGAATTGGCTTCCACGTTGATAACTGATACTACCAAAATATGTCACCCCAACAGGAGGAGGACACGTGGATTATCTTGAGCCCTGAATTCAAAGAGACACGCGGACCGTTCAGGCCCAGACAGCTGGGCCTCCAGGTCATGACCGCCTTTCAGGCATCCACCTCCAGCTGGGCCTCCAGGTCATGACCGCCCTCAGGAATATCTTGGCTCCAGCTGGGCCTCCACGTCACCACCGCCCTCCGGATCATCATTACCAACCAAGTTGGGGCGTCAGACCGAAACACCGTCTTACGCATAGACGGCTCTGGAATAAGCCAACAAGGCTAAAGCCCTACTGAACGGTTCTCAGCTTCCTAGCTGGGCCTCATAGGCATCATTACCCTACCCAGTTAGGGTATCCTGTCACAGCTGCCCCGACCCATCACCGCCTCCGGAACTCTATAAAAGGATTTGGTAAGCGGTCCAACAGGGGAAGGGCTTTTTCAGCTTTAAACACTTACAATCTTAAACTTTTGCTAACTTAAGCATCGGAGCATCCTCGGAGGCATCCCCTCCGTCGACCCAATAGCAAATCTCCCTTTCCCTGTGCAGGTACTTATACAGAACATCCATCCAGCTCAGCAATACTCATTTTTTGGCATCAACAGATTGGCGCCGTCTGTGGGAAACCACATCTCTCGCTGACAGTAACAGCGAAGAAGTCAAAAGAACTCATCTGTTAGCATGCCTCCAAAAACACCCGCCAGAGATCTAGGCGCTCGCGCGCTACAGTCGGGAGACAGTTCTTCAGCCGAACCCGGCGTTCACCCGAATGAAGGCACGCTCCAGGCGCAATTCACAGAGCTTGCACACCTGGTGGCCGATCTGGCTGTCGAAGTTCGTAGGAGACCTCAGCAGACGCTGCCACTCCCATCGCTGGAACCAGGTCACGGTGTTTCCACTGACCGTCGCCCACCCGCGGATGTCTGCTCAGCGACCCACTCACCTTCCCCAGCTAAGTTCAGAGAGAGTCCCGTGCCCAATAACAGCGAAGGGTTTGGCAAACGGATCGAGGACATAGAGGGACGCATCAATGAAGCGTTTAAAGAACGCGGCCACAGTATTAGCGATGATCTCGACGTACAGGACCCACCTTTCATAAAAGAAGTCCTTGACGCCCCTCTCCCCCAAAATTTTCGTATGCCACAAATCAAACTTTATGATGGATCCACAGATCCCTTAGATCACCTCCAGCACTACCGAACCACAATGACCCTCCATAGACATTCGGACCCTATAATGTGCAGAGCATTTCCATTAACCCTAGAAAAAGCGGCTGGGACATGGTATTCCCGTTTGAAACCGGGGGGTATTCGCACCTTCAAAGACCTAAGTTATGCCTTCGCCTCACATTTCATCAGCAGCAAAGGACCCAAGAAAACTTCGGAGTCTCTGTTTAACATTGTCCAGTCGAAAGGAGAGAAGCTTCGCGCCTATATTTCCAGATTCAACACTGCAGCCTGGGAGATTCCAAACCTTGATCCCAATGTTCAGCTCCTGGCATTCAAAAATGGATTAAGATCCGGATTCTTCAGCTCAAAACTCATCAGACGTCCGCCTACGGACATGAATGAGGTCTTGGCCCGAGCCGAAAAATACATGCTAGCAGAAGATGATCAAGCATTCCGAAGAGAACGCGAAGGAGATACGGAAAAGAGGAAGAAAGGCCCCACTAGTCCCAGCCTTGAACCCTCTAAGCGGCCGTTCCGCGAGGAGAAGCCCAGAACCCTCAGGCCTTTCGAGGATAGGTCCCGAGCTCTTGCAACCTATGGAACCAGAGCCAGAACTCCGAGGCAAATCCACGGCTATGCACCACTGAATGCCTCCAGAACCAACATTCTGATGCAGATTCATGATAGGGACCTCTTGCAATGGCCTCCAAGGCCGCCAAACCTCAACCCGGATCGCAATACTTGGTGCAGGTTTCACAAAAACTTCGGCCATGATACGGAAGAATGTAAGGCCTTAAAAAATCAGATCGAGGCCCTCATCAATCGAGGGTATCTAAAAGAATATGTCAGGCCACGACAAGAGAAATATGATGAACGATCGCGAAGAGGCCCTGAACGTTCTTATGAACGAAACAGACCTGCAAGGACAGCCCAGAAGAGCCCGAGGCCAAGTTATAGAGAGCCCAGCCAGAAAAAAACGGAGGTCCCCGTGGCGAAGATTATCAAAACCATTTACGGAGGGCTCGTTGCTGGAGGGGGATCCCGTGCTCGCAGTAGGTCTTATGCTAGGTCAATAGCCTCTGTTGCTGGATCTCAGAAAAGACCTAGGACCGGAGAGATTATTTCTTTTTCGGACGAAGACTTGGAAGGAGTGCAGATCCCACACGACGATGCTGTCGTAATTTCACTCCTTGTGGCTAACCATGAGATAAGACGAGTCCTAGTCGACAACGGGAGCTCGGCCGACATCCTCTTTTATGATGCCTTTCACCAAATGCAGTTAGGCGATGCACATCTGGAGCTGGTTTCCACCCCACTCTATGGCTTCTCAGGGGGACCGGTCTTTACAGAAGGCAGCATAACTCTCCCGGTAACTGCGGGAACGGCACCTCAAACAACAACAGTACAATCCACTTTGTTAATCGTCCGACAACCCTCTTCCTACAATATGATACTCGGACGACCCACACTGAATAAACTCCGAGCTGTTGTCTCTACCTATCATCTCAAAATCAAATTCCCCACGACAGACGGAGTAGGCGAGATCAAAGGAGATCAACAAACCGCCAGATCCTGTTATCTCAGTGCAATAAAAGGTAAAAAGACGGAAGCCCTACCACTCGAATTGGATGACCTTAGGGATGAAGCAAGCAACCTACGAGGTAGGCCCGGAGAAGATGTACTCACAATCCCCCTTGGCGAAGATAGCACCAAAACTGTGCAGATTGGTTCCAACCTGTCCAGCTCTTCCCAAGAATCTTTATTAGCCCTTCTCCGGGCAAACCAAGATCTATTCGCCTGGACTGCTACAGATATGCCAGGAATCAGCCCTGACGTCATCGTACATCGCCTGAGTGTCGACCCGACCCACAAACCGGTTATCCAGAAGAAAAGGTCGTTTGCTTCCGAGCGACAGGCAGTCGTTCGGACAGAAGTTGAGAAATTACGTTCGGCTGACTTCATCCGAGAGGTGAGCTATCCGGATTGGGTATCTAATGTTGTAATGGTAAAAAAGGCCAATGGCAAATGGCGAATCTGTATAGACTTTTCTGATCTAAATAAAGCCTGTCCAAAAGACAGTTTTCCTTTGCCTCGGATTGATCAACTCGTGGACGCAACATCCGGTCATGAGCTGATAACATTCATGGATGCTTACTCCGGGTATAATCAAATCCTCATGCACCCGCCCGACCAAGAAAAGACAGCATTTATCACAGAACAAGGCCTCTATTGTTATAGGGTCATGCCATTCGGTTTGAAAAATGCCGGGGCCACTTATCAGAGGTTAGTAAACAAAATATTCAAAGAACAGATTGGTCGTAATATGGAAGTATATGTGGACGACATGCTGGTTAAAAGCGTCGAGGCAAAAACCCACGAAGCTGATCTCCAAGAAGCTTTTACTATCCTTCGTCATTATCATATGAAATTGAATCCTACAAAGTGTGCCTTTGGAGTTACTGGGGGGAAGTTCCTCGGCTTCTTAGTCACCCATAGGGGCATCGAAGCCAACCCAGAAAAGATTGACGCCATTCTCCGTATGAGTCCGCCTCGGACCGTGAAAGAAGTCCAGCGACTTACTGGAAAAATCGCGGCCCTCAGCCGGTTTATGTCAAAATCAGCCGAAAAGTGCCTGCCCTTTTTTAAAGCCATTCGTCGGACGCAGAACTTCATGTGGAACGAAGCTTGCCAAGAAGCATTCAGGACGTTGAAAATATATCTGGGGACACCACCCGTGCTTACCAAACCAGTAGTCGGAGAAGAACTTTTTTTGTATCTTTCGACTGGGCCCGAAGTGGTAGCCTCCGTGTTAATACGAGAAGAAGAGGGCGCGCAGAAGCCGGTGTATTATGTCAGCAAAGTACTCCATGATGCTGAGACAAGATATTCCCCGGCAGAAAAAATGGCGTATGCTCTGTTAACTTCGGCCCGGAAGCTTCGACCTTATTTTCAAGCCCATACCATCACTGTCCTCACCAACCAGCCTCTTCGACAAATACTTCACAAGCCAGACGTTTCTGGTAGAATGGTTAAATGGTCGATAGAGTTGGGGGAGTTCGACATCCGTTATCGGCCTCGGACTGCTATCAAAGCACAAGCCCTAGCTGATTTTGTCATGGAAACTACTTTACCGGAGGAAGACTCTCCACAGGATGTTAGTCAATCGAATTCCTTTCTGCATTGGACTCTTCATGTGGATGGGTCCTCTACTGACTCTGGAAGTGGAGCCGGGCTCATTCTAAGCGGTCCAGACAACTTCTCCATTGAATACGCCCTGAGATTTAAGTTTCCAGCGTCAAACAACGAAGCCGAGTACGAAGCTCTACTCGCCGGCATGAAATTGGCCAAGGTAATATCTGTACAAAACTTACATGTATATAGCGATTCCCAACTGGTGGTGAACCAGGTGAACGGCGAATTCGAGGCCCGAGGAGAAAAAATCGCTCGCTACCTAGCAGCAGCAAAGGCATTAGCCGGGCAATTTGAAGTCTTTTCTCTAAACCAGATTCCCCGGGCAGAAAATGCAAAGGCCGACTCATTGGCCCGACTCGCTTCGTCTCGCCAGCTTGAGTCCAGACGAGCAGTTTACCTCGAAACCCTAGCCGTGCCGAGTATCGACGAAATAATGGTCTTACCCGTGGTTGGTGAGAGAACATGGATGAGTCCTATCCTGGAATATCTACGTGACGGTATTCTTCCCGATGATAAGGGCGAAGCCCGAAAGATTGTGTCTCGAGCCGCCCGTTACGCTATTCTGGATGATCACCTGTATAAGCGGGGGTTGACAACGCCCTTCTTAAAGTGTCTTGATCCGACCGAAGCTAACTACGCCCTTCGAGAAGTCCACGAAGGTATATGTGGAAATCACCTCGGAGGACGTGCCTTAGCATTCAAAATCCTCCGTCAAGGATACTATTGGCCGAAGATGAGGGAAGAAGCCATGGAGTTGGTGACCAAATGCCAAAGCTGTCAACGGTATGCCCTTGTGCCACGACAACCAGCGAACCTTTTGACACCAATTGTCAGTCCACTTCCTTTCGCTATGTGGGGAATGGACCTTCTCGGGCCCTTTCCCGGAGCAACCGGCCAGCGAAGATACCTCATAGTTGCCATAGATTATTTTACAAAATGGGTAGAAGCCGAACCCTTGGCCAGCATCACGGACTTCCAAGCCCGAGCTTTCGTATGGAAATCAATCGTGTGTCGGTTTGGAGTACCACAAGTATTAGTAACAGACAACGGCAAACAGTTTGACAGCGTTCGGTTCAAAGCATTTTGCGATGAATTACACATTGACCATCGTTTTTCTTCGGTTGGATATCCGCAAGCAAATGGACAAGCCGAAGTTACCAACCGAACGATCTTGCAAGGCATTAAGAGGCGAATAGACCAAGCAGAGAAGCAGTGGGCAGACCATTTGCCCAACATACTTTGGGCATATCGAACCACGACTCGAGCACCTACCGGGGAAACCCCTTTCTTCATGACTTATGGGTCCGAGGCAGTCATCCCCTTGGAAATAGGAATACCTTCCTTACGAATTCAGAATTTCGAAGAACGAAGCAATGAGGAAGCCCTTCGCGCGAACGCTGATCTTTTAGAAGAAGCCCGAGACAAAGCCCAAATTCGACTCGCCGTTTACCAGCAGCGAGCCACTAGGTACTTCAACTCAAGAGTAAAAGTAAGACATTTCTGTCTTCACGACCTCGTCTTGCGAAAAAATGAAGTATCTAGGCCCCGAGACTCAGGCAAATTAGTCCCTAATTGGGAAGGGCCTTATCGAATCAAAAAGGTGTGCCGCCCCGGTTCTTTTGAACTCGAAGAGTTGAACGGAAAAGCCCTTCCTCGTACTTGGAATGCGGCACATCTTCGACGTTTTTATCAATAAATAAGTGTTACACATATGTAAGTACTCTTGTTTTTATATATATGAAAAGATTTTACTTACATCATTTCGTCCAATACGAAACAAAATTAAGTAGGGCGCTAGCGGCATCAAAATACAACCCTAACTCACAGGCCGGGTCAAAACAACAAAAAAGGGCTACAATGGATCGCCCTCAACCTAAACCCTACTGATCTCCAATGGCAGGAGATCCCGTGCCCGAGCGCCCGTCACGTTCCTGTCCGTCAGCAGCCTCGTCATCCGAAGCCGGCGGCTCCTCATCCTCCGGCCCAAGCAGGTCCAACGCGGAGAAATCCAGCTCTGGATACATGGACTCGGCCTTCTCCTTGGCCTCCATGAACCCCGTAAGGTACTGCTGGCCACCCTCAGACACCACGGCTAGGCGATAGGCCTCCGAGTTTTGGAAGGATGCCAAGGCCTCCTCCACGGTAACCCTAGTACGGACCTCAGCCTCCTCTGTAACGACTCGAAGACGAGCCTCGGCCTCCTCCGCTGCGGCTCCAAGTCGAGCCTCGACCCCCTCGACGGCTGACCGAGCAGTGGCTTCAGCCTCGGCTTTGGCCCTGACAGCAGATTCTAAAGAAGTCTGCAGCCGGCAAACAGCCTCGTTCCTCTCCTCCAGCTGGCGTTGGGTTCGCCCAAGGAGCTCCGCTGTCTCCATGCACCGACGAGTGGCCGCGCCCACTAGAACACCCATCTGATACCAGAAGCCAAGTATGAAACAAAAGGCGATGAAAACAACGTAAAGTAAAGCGAAAGCGAAATCTAACCTGGGAAGCAAGAGCCTCAGTCGCCGCACATAGAGACTCCGTGGTCTTTCGACCCAACTCAGCGATATCACGAGGGGGAGTTCCCTTGAACAGATGTTCTCTCGCCACCCGAGGATGTGCGAAGACGGAGTCGTCTGTCCGGATGGCCCAATTGGGCATAAAGATCGAGGTTTCCGAAGCCACCCCTTGGCTAGGGCCCGAGAGAATGGGAGTCCCTGCAGTCGCTGGGATCGGAGCCGAGGCACTGCTGGCTGGAGCTGTCTCTGACTGGGTCGGTGGCCTAAGAGGAGTTCCTAAGTCAATCGGAGCCGGAGATGGGGCTCGTGGCCTCTTCTTCGGCCGCGAAGTCGAAGCCGATTGCTTCTCAGACCGAGCCGATCTTCTCTGCTCCATCGCCAATTTCTTGGCATGCTCACGAGCACGGGCAGCCGCTTCCATTTCTGAGCAGAGCACACAAACAAACAAATGAAGGAAATGGCGTTAAGTATAAATTGCAAGATAACAATGCAAAATGAGAATAAAAAGAAGGTAAACCAAAGCCTTTACCGCTCTCTAGCGAAGGCTCGGGGCACGAAGAACAAAGACCTCGCCGGGCCAGTTCTTCATTGTCATATAGGACCCCAACGTCCAAAGGCGAGGCCAGCATGGCATTCACGGTCTCTTGCTCATACGGAAGAAGGCCCGCCTTTTTGCATTTCCCAGTGCGGTCCATACTCCACGCACGAGGCAAGCCGAAGTCCTCGGCAGATCGGATGAAAAAGAAATTCTTCTTCCACCTCTTGATAGATGAAGGGGTCTTCTTCAGCAACCTCCTCTTCGGTCGAGTACTGAAGACCACCCACCCTGTCTGGCCATGCCGGCTGATCAAGAAGTGGGCCTTAAAAATGTCCATCGTCATTGGACGGCCCACTTCTAAGCAAACACAGATAAAGGCCATGATCAGTCGTACCGAGTTTGGTACCAACTGACATAGCGCTATATCAAAATAATTTAAAATTGCACAGAAGTAGGGGTGGAGGGGAAACCGAAGCCCGGCCTGCATGTGATGTTCATACACGCAGAGCTCGAACGGAGCTCGGTCGGGGAGGACATCACAGGCCCTCTCCCCCACCCTGGCTAGCCGAAGACCGAACTCGTCCGGAATGCGGTAGGTCTTCCTAATTACCTCCAAATCTTCCTCCCTCAGTTGGCTAGGAATGTCGTTGGCTGTATAGTACCATTCCTCCCTCTCCTCTCCAGCCGAGGTCTCCCTAATATCGGTCACGGCTCTACGAGTTTCCTCACTAGACGAGGACTTTTCCCGATTCTCTCTCCTAACCCCCGAAGGAATATAGGGCACTAGTGCCATGGGGCCTGCCCTTGGCGTACCCAATCCGAGGGCATCCCCCTCAGAAGAAGACGAGGACGCCTCTGCGCCCTCGGAGCTGCTACCACTCGTACCATCTACACTACTCCTACCATTACTACTACTTGGCCTATCGCGGTATGTATCAAACGAAGAAGACATGGTATGAAAATAAAAAAGAACACGAACTCACCAACGTCCGAAGGATTCGGACTTGAATTCCTCCTAGAGCTTTCCTCCCAAGGTCTCGCGATTGCAACGATCACACCAACCTTCTCACTGCAGGGACGAGGACGAGGACTCACAAGCTTCTTTGGACGAGGCCGAAGGCTCTCAAGAAAACAACTCTCTGAAAACAGAAGGGAATTATGGCAGGTGTGTGGAAGAAGAAGAAAACAGAGCCCCTTATATAGGAGAAGTGTCACGGCCAACGAGGAGCATTTAATGCAGGCGCAGAAATCTAGGGGCCAATTTAGAACTCCCAAACGACCTACACACTTTCCCAGGGGGCGTTACGTCGCTCGAGGAGGCCGCCGTCTTCCCTAAAAAGGTAACATGACGCGGCATCCCTATGGTGAGACCACGTGTCTCCATCGCCGCCGTCCTAGACACGAGAAACTTTCACGAAGTTCCACGTGTCCTCGGACCCATGGTATTCTTGGCCGAGGAGATGGATTGCTCCACTGGTCCTCGGCCCCTTATCTTCAAGGTCCGAGGAGATGGATTGCTCCACGTGTCCTCGGACCCATGGTATTCTTGGCCGAGGAGATGGATTGCTCCACTGGTCCTCGGCCCACTCTCTTCAAGGTCCGAGGAGATGGATTGCTCCACGTGTCCTCGGACCCATGGTATTCTTGGCCGAGGAGATGGATTGCTCCACTGGTCCTCGGCCCACTCTCTTCAAGGTCCGAGGAGATGGATTGCTCCACGTGTCCTCGGACCCATGGTATTCTTGGCCGAGGAGATGGATTGCTCCACTGGTCCTCGGCCCCTTATCTTCAAGGTCCGAGGAGATGGATTGCTCCACGTGTCCTCGGTCCCATGGTATTCTTGGCCGAGGAGATGGATTGCTCCACTGGTCCTCGGCCCACTCTCTTCAAGGTCCGAGGAGATGGATTGTTCCACGTGTCCTCGGACCCATGGTATTCTTGGCCGAGGAGATGGATTGCTCCACTGGTCCTCGGCCCCTTATCTTCAAGGTCCGAGGAGATGGATTGCTCCACGTGTCCTCGGACCCATGGTATTCTTGGCCGAGGAGATGGATTGCTCCACTGGTCCTCGGCCCACTCTCTTCAAGGTCCGAGGAGATGGATTGCTCCACGTGTCCTCGGACCCATGGTATTCTTGGCCGAGGAGATGGATTGCTCCACTGGTCCTCGGCCCCTTATCTTCAAGGTCCGAGGAGATGGATTGCTCCACGTGTCCTCGGTCCCATGGTATTCTTGGCCGAGGAGATGGATTGCTCCACTGGTCCTCGGTCCCTTATCTTCAAGGTCCGAGGAGATGGATTGCTCCACGTGTCCTCGGACCCATGGTATTCTTGGCCGAGGAGATGGATTGCTCCACTGGTCCTCGGCCCACTCTCTTCAAGGTCCGAGGAGATGGATTGTTCCACGTGTCCTCGGACCCATGGTATTCTTGGCCGAGGAGATGGATTGCTCCACTGGTCCTCGGCCCCTTATCTTCAAGGTCCGAGGAGATGGATTGCTCCACGTGTCCTCGGACCCATGGTATTCTTGGCCGAGGAGATGGATTGCTCCACTGGTCCTCGGCCCACTCTCTTCAAGGTCCGAGGAGATGGATTGCTCCACGTGTCCTCGGACCCATGGTATTCTTGGCCGAGGAGATGGATTGCTCCACTGGTCCTCGGCCCCTTATCTTCAAGGTCCGAGGAGATGGATTGCTCCACTAGTCCTCGGACCCAATGGTATTCTTGGCCGAGGAGATGGATTGCTCCACTGGTCCTCGGCCCACTCTCTTCAAGATTCGAGGAGGTGGATTGCTCCACTAGTCCTCGGACCCCTGGTATTCTTGGCCAAGGAGACGGATTGCTCCACTGGTCCTCGGCCAAATTTCTTTAAGGTCCGAGGAGATGGACTGCTCCACAAGTCCTCGGCTCCTTCTCTTTTGCCTTAGAGCACATCTTCGACCCAGCTTCATGTCTCCACAGAGGGCCTAACGCCAACTCAGTTATGCTACTTCCTTAACCACAGTGCTGCACTTAAGGAAGTGGGGGGCCTCTGATACTACCAAAATATGTCACCCCAACAGGAGGAGGACACGTGGATTATCTTGAGCCCTGAATTCAAAGAGACACGCGGACCGTTCAGGCCCAGACAGCTGGGCCTCCAGGTCATGACCGCCTTTCAGGCATCCACCTCCAGCTGGGCCTCCAGGTCATGACCGCCCTCAGGAATATCTTGGCTCCAGCTGGGCCTCCACGTCACCACCGCCCTCCGGATCATCATTACCAACCAAGTTGGGGCGTCAGACCGAAACACCGTCTTACGCATAGACGGCTCTGGAATAAGCCAACAAGGCTAAAGCCCTACTGAACGGTTCTCAGCTTCCTAGCTGGGCCTCATAGGCATCATTACCCTACCCAGTTAGGGTATCCTGTCACAGCTGCCCCGACCCATCACCGCCTCCGGAACTCTATAAAAGGATTTGGTAAGCGGTCCAACAGGGGAAGGGCTTTTTCAGCTTTAAACACTTACAATCTTAAACTTTTGCTAACTTAAGCATCGGAGCATCCTCGGAGGCATCCCCTCCGTCGACCCAATAGCAAATCTCCCTTTCCCTGTGCAGGTACTTATACAGAACATCCATCCAGCTCAGCAATACTCATTTTTTGGCATCAACAATAACAACCTTGGATTGGCACCTAGCGGCATCCCCAGATAGTTCAAAGGCAATTTGTCATAGTGCATCTGATACTTTTAGCCCATTCCTTTAAATGATCTTCCTTACAGCTAACATTCTCAAAGAAACTTTTTGAAAAATTAATCCTTAGGTCAGATGAAATTTCAAAGAAATTGTATCATTTTGATGTCTAGAATTCTTTAAAATTTGTACAATAGAAGATTAGTGTATCGTCCGCAAATTGTAGATGAGATGCGAGCAATTGATTAAGGCATTTTGATCCTTTCAAATAAAACAACTGATTGAGCTTTCGAAATCATAAGAGATAGCCCTTCGACTACAATATTGAAAAGAAATGGGGATAATAGATCGCCTTGGTGCAACCCTCGCTCAATCTGGAACAGGTTCAGAGAAGAGCCATTAATTAAAATTGAGAGGGAAGCAGAGGATACACATTCATGGATCAAAGAAAACCATTTAAAACCTAATCTAATTTTACACGACATAATCCAAGTAATTCAATCTTACACTATCGAATGCTTTCTCAAAATCAACCTTTAAGAGCAAGCCTCCGACACCATTCATTTACATCGTGTCAACAGCTTCACAGGCGATCAGTTTGGTGTCCAGGATTTGACGACCGCTAATTAAAATTGAGTAGAACTCACAATAAAAGGCATAACTGCATGAAGTCTATTTGCTAAGGTTTTTAGAAGGACTTATACAGGCTTCCAATAAAAAGCAAGTGGCATAGGGTGGGGGTTCTCGAACGAACAATCCCAAAGTATTTGAGCTAGTGCGTTACCAATGGATCCAACCAGACAATTATTACAAATAAAACCTATTTAAAATATAAATCTAAAAAGACAAAAGATTAGGAACGACAGGCATGAAGGTGAGGGGGCTTAAATATATGCCCTCACAAAATTGGCATGTGTAAACTTAACCACTGAGCCAAATCACTCTTTTTAGTAACTTATTTCAAGAATTATTTATTAAACTATGAAATTGTTTAAAAAAAAGAGTACTGCGGTTGCATATATATCTGCATAGTGCAGATATTCACTTGAAAGAAAATTTGAGAGGGACTGAAAGGAGGGAGAGAGAGGCTATAATTATTTCGTTCTCTCAAGGTAAGGATGCTAAAGTACTAATACTTAATTTTGTCAGTGCATTATTTATGTTTATGGTTATAATCAAACTATTTTCACCATGATTCATAAAAATTATTGTATAAATTCTGAAATCTAACATTATATTAGGAATCATTGGTTCAAGAGCTTCACAACCTATATATGCTTTGTTAATTTTGGAGTACAGAGTTATTCAATAAATAAGAACTTGGGTCGTTTGACCCGTGATCCAGTCGGGTCAACCCGACTAGAGGTTAGGGATGACACTATTCACAGATTAATTTATATTGTGACCCTAGGTTTTGAGATTTTAATTAACTATATCCTTGGTTTTTGTAGAAATGCCCTTGATGTTTGAAAAGTTATCAAATAGATCATAGCTTTACAAACACTTTAGAAATAACCCTAAAAACTTTATTACTATTATATTTTAAAATTTTCAAAGTAACCTTTGGTTAGAAGCTCTCATAATTAAGAATCAGATTAAAAAAAAAAAGGCTATGAATATGGAATGAGTATATTCAAGAAGGAAATTATCTAGCTTTCTTATTCAAGAATGAGTATATTTGAAGAATGGATTTAACTAATTTCATAAATTTGAAGAATTCCTTAAGAAAAGGTTTTTTGGTAAGAAATTTATTTTAGGTGTTACCAAGAAATGGAAGGAAGTTTTTGGTTTTAAATTGATTTTTATATTGAAACCCTAACTTTTCCAAAAATTTCATTTTATGTAAGATCCACTTGAGATTGGTCATTATATTATCAACCTTCCTTTAACACCTAATGACATCCCCAAATAGTTAAAAGGCAATTTGTCATACTTGCATCTGATGCTTCTAGCCTTTTCCTTTACATGATCTTTATTGAGCTAACACTCGCAAGGTAGCTTTTTTAAAATAAAAAAAAAATTAATCCTTAAGCCAAATGAAATTTCAAAGCAACTGAGTATCCTTTTGATATTCAAAATTTCTCAAAATTTTCAAGACAAAAGATGAGAGTATCATCTGTAAATTGTAGATGAGAAACAATTATTACGGCCTAGATTGATCCCTTCAAATAAACCAACTTATTGAGCTTTAGAAATCATAAGAAATAGCCTTTCGATTGCAATATTGAAAAGAAACTGTGATAACGGATTGCCTTGGCGCAACCCTCACTAAATCTAGAAAAGGTTTATATGAGAGCCATTAAATAAAACTGAAAGGGAGGCAGATGATACACATTCACGGATCCAGGAACACCATTAAAAACCAAATCCCATTCTACACATGACATAATCCCAGTAATTCCATTCTATATTATCCAACACTTTCTTAAAATCAACCTTGAATAGCAAGCCTTCGACACTATTCTTTTTTACCGTATCAACAACATTACTGGCAATCAATATGGTGTCCAGGATTTGACAACCACTAATGAAATTTGATAAATTAGAACTCACAATAGAAGGCATACATGCAAGAAGTCTATTAGCTAAGGTTTTTGCAAGAATCTTATACATGCTTCCAGTAAGACTTAAAGGTCTAAAATCCTTGAAACTAGTGGGGGATTGCTTCTTTGAAATGAGAGCAATACAAAATGTATTAAGGCTTTTTGTTATTTTTTCGTTTGAATGAAATTCATTCATGAAATCCAATACCTCAATTTTATCAGTTACCACTTGCTTTTGATGAACTGAAAATTGAAACCATCGGTCCAAAGCACTTTGTCTCCATCACAACTTTGGACTGTCTTCTAAATTTCTGCCATAGTAATTTCAGATTTCAAATCAAAAGCGACATTTCCAGAGAGACATTTAAATTTAATAGCGTCAAGAATAAGTCTGTCTTTTTTACCACTACTGAAATTATCTTTAAACTATTGAAAGAAAGTTGTTTGAAACAGATAGGTTCAAATATCATAACACCATCAAAAACTATGCTAGAAACAAATTTCTTCTATTTAGGCCAGCAATGTTCAAGTGAAAAAGTCTTTATCCTTATCTCCTTCTCGAATCCATTTTTTTTCTAGATTTTTGCCTCCAAGTGCTTTCTTCGACTCCATATCGTTTCCAAAGATCACAATGTAAGCTCCTCATCTCGTCTCATTCAAGATTTGCTAGGTACCTAGATTCTTGATTTTTGGAGATGTTGTCCAATCATTGTTCCAAACTAAGGATAGAGGCACCATAACCATCGGATTGAGTACCGTGGCATTCCTTGATGGACTGCTTTACTAATATAAACCTTTGATGAGCCATGTATCTAGCCCAACCATGGTCCAATTTTCTTATCAGTGCATCAAATTAATAAATGAAAAGGATTAGGTCCCCAATTAATAGAATCAATTCCCAAGCAAATATGGTAGTAATCAGAAAGAGCAGAAGCAACTGCCCATTGTTTTACATCTGAGAATTGGTATAAGAAGTCATGAGAGACAAGGAAAAATTCTAGCCTACTCTAAGATGGTTCCTCACGATTGTTGGACCAAGTGAATTGCCTCCTATTTAGGGTAAGATCAATCAACTCGGCAGAAAAAATGAAACTAGAGAAGTCAAAAGATGCCTTCTTGTTGAAAGCAAACCCTATTTTGCTTCTTCATTTTTAATCGTATTTAAATCTCCACCAATGCACCAAGGTAGAGGGTTGTTAGGATTTTGGCTCAAATCCTACAAGGAAGACTTCTTATTGGTTTGGGAAAAGTAGTTTTCTATTTTATAGTTGGTTGTTTTAGTAGGAGTAATACTAGTTTCCTATTAGATTATTCATTGTACAAGTAGTAGTAGTGTACTATGATGTTGTTATTTTCCTAATATTATTAGGAAAATATTCTGCTGGGATTTGTCCAAGGATTAAACAGGAGATGTTCAGCATCAGGTCTGGAGGTGTGCGTCACAGCCTAGCCTTGTGCACCGCGGCCAACAGAAAGTCCAGGAAGCTCAGCCATCAGGTTGCGCCACGGCACAACCTTCCTAGGCCGCGATGCCCAGCAAGGAGGAGACCTGGAAGAGGTATGCACCGTGGCTCAGCCTCCCCAAGGCCACAGCGCCTAAAAGGTTGAAGAAGTGTGCCCTGCTCAGGGCCGCGACTAGCCTTGTTCTGGGCTGTGGCACCAGGCACACTGATGCTTGGTTTTTTCTAGCTTCTTGAAAGGTACGTGGAGCAAGGTTAAAACGCACAGCTTTACTTATATTTTTAGAGAGCCATAGGTCTTTGGTTCTTGAGATCTAAGGGTGGAGATTGATCTCCAAGATTGGATGAGGAAGTCATTGCCCTATATAAAGGGTCACTTAGCCTCAATCTCCAAAAAAAAAAAAAAATGTGATGAGAGTGTGACAATCATCTCAACAACAGAGGTGTGATGGGAATGATATGTGAGTGTGTGTGAAATAGAACACATGGTGTGTGAGAGTGCAAAGACACTAAACACAAGAGAGACTCATTCAAGAGAGGCTGGTTGTTTAGAGAGAGAGTAGTATAGATTGGGGATTCAAGGGCCTTGTAAGTGAAATTTTCTTAGGAGAAAATTCCAGGGTAACTCAAGTCCATATCACTTTCTTTTCTCTTCTTTTGTTCTTCAAGAACTAGAGGTTTCTTGAAGAGGTATTGCTATAACTTGTAAGAACTAATTGATTTTGTGCAGAGGGCTCGGAGGAGCTCACGGAGACGTAAGCAAATTGCTGAACCTCGATAACAATTGATGTGTTCTTTCTTTCTTTGATTTCTGTTTCTGTTTTTGATCATTACAAGTCACTCTAGACTTGGGTCTTTGGAAGATCATCACCTGGGCATCTTGAGGGTGGTTTCCCAACAATGGTATCAGAGCTTTGGACACTCGATATCGCAGCAAAAACAGGGGGTTATCAGAGCAAGACTGCAAGAATCAAAGGTCAACTTCTTGGGTGATTTAAGAACGGAGTAGAGATCAATATTTGATCGTGTTCTTGAGGTGATTCAAGAACAGAGTAGAGATCAATATCTGATCGTGTTCTTGAGGTGATTCAAGAACAGAGTAGAGATCAAGATTTAATCATGTTCTTGAGGGTGATTTAAGAACGGTATTGAGATCAATCTTCGATCGTGTTCTTGAGATTTAGAAGAAGTTGGAAAACAATTGTGGGTGCTGCATAAATCTGGGATTTTCTCCGCAAGATGGGTTCAAACTTCATTGTTGAGAATTTTGATGGAAATGAGATTTTGCTCTTTGGAAGCGGAAGATCAAGGCAGTTCTTATGCAACAAAAGGTGGACTTGGTGATTGGAGAAGATAACACTTTTCCAGCAAGTACCACGGAGGTCCAGCGAAATGAGATGAAGAAGATGGTGTACAACGTCGTCTTTCTGCATATGTCGGATAATGTCACAAGGGAGTGCGGAGACTCGAAAGATCCAGTTGTCATTTGGAAAAAACTAGATGAGTTGTTTCTTGCCAAGACTCTCCCTAATAAGAAGTATCTTCTTAAACGAATCTTTGCTTTTAAAATGGATCTTAACAAAGAGTTGCAAGATAATCTTGATGCCAAGATGAGGAGTGTATCAAGTGGAGAAGGGCTGTTTGTTAAAGGAAGACCAACAACTCGATATAGCAGTAACATACATGGCTACTATCGGGACAGAGGTAGAGGAGAAAGCCATGGGAGAGCGCACAATAACACACATGGCTACTACTGGGACAGAGGTAGAGGAGAAAGTCATGGGAGAGCGCACTCCAAACCGAGATTTAGAGGAAAGAGATGTTTCTATTGCCATAAGGATGGACATTTCAAGAAGGATTGCAAGAAGATGATAAAAGATGAGGGAGGAAGCCATACCAAGAATGGAGAGCCTTCGGTTGCCAAGGCAGAACAGTAAGATGATGATGTTCTTGTTGTGTGCTTAAGTATGAGCAAGGGGCAAGAAGGCAGCGGGAAATGGATCTTGGATACTGGGTGCACTCATAACATGTGCTCTCATAGGGATTGGTTCAAGAATTTCAAGAAAATCGATTATGGAAAGGTTTTCCTGGGGAATGATACTTCTTACCAAGTGAGGGGCATGAGAGACATCCAGTTGAGGATGTTTGATGGAATGACTAGGCTGCTGAGGAACGTGAGGTATCTTCCAAAGTTGAGAAGAAATTTGATCTCATTGGGGCAGCTAGATTCTATAGGGTACACATACAAGGCAGAGGGAGGAAAGATCAAGGTAACTAAGGGATCTTCGATAGTGATCAAAGCAGCAATGAAGGATGGTCTCTATGAGATGATCGGAGACACGGAGATCAAGGGTCAAGCAGCAAGCTTGATGGTTGAGATGGATAAGGCAGCCCTTTGGCACACTCGCTTAGGACATATGAGCAAAAATAGCCTGTAAGTTCTCAGCAAGGATGGTCTACTTAATGGTGACAAAGTAGAGAAACTTGATTTCTACGAATGTTGTGTTCTTGGGAAACAACATCGGGTCAGCTTCAACACCGGAGTGCACAAGTCTAAAGGCATTCTTGACTACATTTATGCGGATCTTTGGGGACCAGCAAGAACACCAACACAGGGAGGTAATCTTTACTTTCTGTTTTTAATTGATGATTATTCAAGAAAAGTTTAGGTTTATTTGCTTAAGAAAAAATCAGATGCTTTAAAATAAATTAGTGGTGTGGAAAAAGCTGGGGAAAACTCAAACGGGCAGGGTAGTTAAGGTGTTAAGAACCGATAATGGCTTAGAAGTTTTTAACAAGGAACTTGATCAATTCTGTAAGTTAAATGGGATTCTAAGACATAGAACGGTTGTGAAAATACCTCAGCAAAATGGAGTAGCTGAGAGGATGAATAAGACCCTTAGGGAAAAGGTTAAGTGCATGTTAAATGGATCCGGATTACCCGAATTTTTTTGGGGGGAAGTGGTGTCTACTGTTTCGTATTTGGTTAATAGATCGCCCTCTAGAGCTTTAGAGCTCAAGACTCCCGAAGAGATATAGAGTGGAAAACCCCCTGAGTTGGACAACCTTAGAACTTTTAGGTGTGCTGCGTATGCACATCAAAAGGATGATAAACTTAGCACAGGATCTAGAAAGTGTGTGTTTCTAGGATATGGGGAAGGGCTAAGGGGTATAGGTTGTGGTCCTTAGAGCAAAAATGATTTAAACTCATAATAAGTAGGGATGTCATTTTTAATGAGCATTTATTTCCCTATTTGGAGAAAACTAACCCTGCAGGGGATAGTGAGCAACCAGTTCGGTATTTGTGGAGCATAGCATCAAGGAAAATTCGGTTCAGGTAAAGCAAGGAAGGCAAGAGGGTTCGGACCAGGTAGAGCCCGTTGATGAATGCCAAGCTCAGGACACTCATGAGGAGGCTAAACTAGAAAGGGATGATGCAGCAAGTCAGAATGACTATCAGCTCACAAGGGACCTAGAAAGAAGGCTGGTCAGACCACCTTCAAGATATAGTTTTGCGGCTGCGAGTGTAGCAGCTTCTTGTTCAGAAGGAGGGATGAGTGAACCAAAAACTTACATGGATGCCATGGAATGTAAGGATTCATCAAAGTGGCAGCTAGCTATAGAGGAAGAAATGGATTCTTTGAGGAGGAACAACTCTTGGGAATTGGTGAACATTCCAGGAAAACAGAGAGTTGTGGATTGTAAGTGCACTTACAAGATCAAAGAAGGGAACCCTCTAGGGGATAAAGTCCAGAACAAGGCTAGGCTGGTGGCGAAGGGGTTCATGCAAAGAGGAGGCATAGATTTCATAGAAACCTTCTCACCTGGACACAAGGTGGAAGAAGTGGTGATTATCCTCATCTATGTTGATGATATGCTATTGGTTGAGAACAACAGGGAGATGATAGAAAGGTTGACATCTCAACTCAGTGAGGAGTTTGAGAGGAAAGATCTTGGCCTTACATAAAAGATCCTTGGGATGAGAAGAATCTAGGAAAGAGAGAGAAACGGGTTGAAGGTTTCTCAATCTTCCAACATAGAAAAAGTGTTGTACAAGTTTTCTATGGAAGATGGTAAACCAGTGAAGATTCCCCTTGCTAGTCATTTCAAGTTCTCTAGCGAACAATGTCCTGGAACGGATGAGGAGAAGAAAGAAATGGAAAAGGTCCCTTACTCTAGTTCGGTTGGATCAGTCATGTTCATGATGGTAAGCACTAGACCTGACATTTCTTAAGCAATGGGTATTCTCAGCAGATTTGTGAGTAATCCCGGAAAGGAGCTTTGGCTTGGGATGAAGTGGTTGCTAAGGTATTTGAAGGCTCAGTGGCAGCCGATGGTAGCACTCTCAACAACCGAGGCTGAGTACATAACGGCTGCGGAAGCCATAAAGGAGGCATTATGGTGCAAAGGGTTGTTGGACGAGTGGAAGGTCCTAAAAGAGCAGGTGGTGGTGTCTTCGGATAGCCAAAGTGTGTGGCACTTGTGTAGGAACCCGGTGTTCCATGAGAGGACAAAGCACATGGATGTTCGGTATCATTTCATTCGAGAAAATGTTACGAAAGCATCCATTCATGTGGACAAGGTGGCCACGGAGGAAAATCCTGCAAATTTAGGCACCAAAATTCTACCTCTAAGTAAGTTCAATCATTGTCTTGGACTTCTTAGGATTGGAGTTGGATGAATGGAGACTCAAGTTTAGTTTGGATATTGAGTTTTTTGCACAATGGGTTTGGGTTTAATCGCTTAGACAAAGGTTGATATTTGTCTAAGGATTAAACAAGAGATGTTCAGCATCAGGTCTGGAGGTGTGCGCCGCAGCTCAGCCTTGTGCTCCGTGACCAGCAGAAAGTCCAAGAAGCTCAGCCATCAGGTTGCCCCGCGGCACAGCCTTCCCAGGCTACGGGCCCAGCAAGGAGGAGACCTAAAAGAGGTGTGGCCCCGCGGCTCAGCCTCCCCCAGGCCATGGCGCCCAGAAGGTTGAAGAAGTGCGCCCTGCTCTGGGTCGAGGCCAGCCCTATTTTGGGCCACGACACCAAGCACACTAATGCTTGGTATTTTCCTGCCTCTTGAAAGGTGCGTGGAGCAAGGTTAAAACGCACAACTTTACTTAGATTCTTAGAGAGCCATGGGTCTTTGGTTCTTGAGATCTAAGGGTGGAGATTGATCTCCAAGATTGGATGAGGAAGTCATTGCCCTATATAAAGGGTCACCTAGCCTCAATCTCAACAATAAAAAAAAATGTGATAAGAGTGTGACAATCATCTCAACAAGAGAGGTGTGATGGGAATGACATATGAGTGTGTGTTAAATAGAACACATGGTGTGTGAGAGTGCAAAGACACTAAACACAGGAGAGACTCATTCAAGAGAGTCTGGTTGTTTAGAGATAGAGTAGTATAGATTGGGGATTCAAGGGTCTTGTAAGTGGAATTTTCTTGGGAGAAAATTCCAGGGTAACTCAAGTCCTTATCACTTTCTTTTCTCCTTTCTTTCTTCAAGAACTAGAGGTTTCTTGATGAGGTGTTGTTGTAACTTGTAAGAACTCATTAATTTAGTGCAGAGGGCTCGTAGGAGCTCACGGGGACGTAGGCACATTGCCGAACCTCGATAACAATTGCTATGTTCTTTCTTTCTTTGATTTCTGTTTCTGTTTCTAATCATTACAACTCACTCTAGACTTAGGTGTTTGGAAGATCACCTCCTGGGCATCTTGAGGGTGGTTTCCCAGCATATTCTCTATGTAAATGGGGTCCTAGAGAAGGTTCAAGATATAATAATAATTCTAATATACATTGTAAATCATAGGAGTTTACTACTAAAGGTAGGATGAGAGCTTTGAGTGTATAGGGATTTTGGATTGTCAAGTAGAGAGAGCACCTAAAATAAGAGCTAGGTTGAGAGCTTTAGGTGTATCAGGGATTTTTTGTTGTGAGGTGGTGAGAGTTTAACAGCATTACTCTTCCTAATGTTATAATTGAAGATTAATAAGGTAGTGGGTTTGTTCGTGGATGTAGATAAAGAGGTTATCAAACCATGTTAAATTGTTGTGTTCTTAATATTTGTTTGTTTTGCCTATTTAATTGTTGTGGGTGCGCTTTTTCCTAAAATTTGATTGAGTGGATTTTAAAAGTAAAATCCTAATGACTAATATCAGAGCTTTGGTTCCAATGGGAAAAAAAATAGGCATAATTAATATTGAACTATTTGATGAATTGAAGATGGAAGAAGGTATGATGAATACTAGCCTTTTCAGTTCCCTTATAACTAATTTATTGAGTAGTATATTGACAGAGATGAAGTACTTGCCACTTAAAGAAGATGATATAGTCATGATGTTAATGGTGGGCAAAGAAGTTTGAATGGATTGGGAGGTTCCTGTGGTACCTACAGAGAGAGATAAATTGAAGAGGCATAGTGTGTTCGAGGTGAAAAAATTGTTCGTGATTATATCAAGAGATGAGGCAGACAAAGGGAGAGAGTGGAACACTTCAAGGATGGAAGAGGAAAGATTAAGACCCAAGTCTCTAGATTTTTCAAATAAGGAGTGCATTTACAATGAGGAAGAGGAACACACACAATTGCAAAGCAAAGCCACGATGAAGGACTTTGAGGAGTTGCGTAGAATGAAGAGAGTGATAAAGGAAAGGCTAATGAGGATGTTGAGATGCAAGTTCTTGATAGTTCAAAGGTAGTGAAGAGAGATACCATGAACGAAGAGAGCTTGTACGTGTTGAATAAGAGGATATTTGCTTTGAAAGGTAAGCAAATGAGATAGGAAGACTAAAAAGAATAATCACATCAACCAAAGAAGAAAGTCAAATTTGATGATGAGGTGCAAAATTTGAGACAAGGTGGAAATTTGTTAGGATTTTGGCTCAAATCCTACAAGTAAAACTTCTAATTGGTTTGGAAAAATTTGTTTTCTATTTTATAGTTAGTTGTTTTAGTAGGAGCAATACTAGTTTCCTATTAGATTGTTCCATGTACAAGTAGTAGTACTATGATGTTGTTGTTCTTTTCCTAATAGTATTAGGAAAATATTCTCTATATAAAGGGGGTCCTAGAGAAGGTTTGAGGCACACTCATAATTCCAATATACATTATAAATTAGAAGGGTTTACTACTAAAGCTAGGATGAGAGCTTTGAGTGTACTGATATTTTGGATTGTCAAGTAGAGAGAGAACCTACAATAAGAGCTAGGTTGAGAGCTTATGGTGTATTGGGGCTTTTATGTTGTGAGGTAGTGAGAGTTTAATAATTTTTCTCTTCCTAAAGTTGTACATTGAAGATTAATAAAGTCATGGGTTTGTTGGTGGATGTAGGCAAAGTGGTTGTCAAACCACATTAAATTATTGTGTTCTTGATATTTGTTTGTTTTGCCTATTTAATTGTTGTGGTTGTTTTTTTACTTAAATTTGAGTGAGTGGATTTTAAAAGTAAAATCCCAACAAGGATAATCAACTTTGAGCTGTAACATTTCCTCCAAAAGTAGGTAAATGTTTGGTGCATATAAGTTAACAATATCACAATTGAAATCCTTTTGCAAACAAAATTACACATTACATCAGGATGAAACTTTGATTATATTTCAGATTCCATTGAGAAACATTTTTCATCTCAAATGTTGATAAGTTCACTAGAAGACCCAGTACCATCTGAGGAAACCCAGTTGAAATCATGGTAGACCTAGAGTTGTTTTCTAAAAGATTCAGAAAGAGAAGGTATTTTGGATTCTTCTAGAAACACTAAGGAAGATTTTCTGATGATACTAACCTTCCAAAATATCTCTTTTTTTTTCTTCTTTCTTTTATGCCAATACCACGAAAATACCAAGTGATTAACTTCATTAGAGAATTAAAATCACTAAAAATAACAACATCCAGAGAAAGGAATAAAAAAAATTCCTCCTCATCACGGACATTCAGATAAATTTTTTTATTAACAATTGTTTCTTCAAGACCATTTGATAGGCGCTTAAATATTCATATTTAAGCCCCCTTATTTACATTTGTTAGGTCCTTAGTTATTTTAATTTTGTTTATTTTACTTCATTTGTGTGTTTCACATGTTTTTATAGGGTCTTGGGGAAAAAGAAGCACTTTTGGCACTTAAAGGAAGAAGCCTGGAAATCCTGGAGCATCTTCTGGTCAAAGTGCGATCGATCGCACTACTGCATGCGATCGAGCACTGTTGTGCGAAAATATACCTAAATAAATGGGTAAATAATCGCACTTGTTTTACTTGCAAGTGCACAAGGTCAATAGTGTAGCATAGTGTGCGAATGCAAGATCATCTCCACAGGGATTGGTAAAGTTCGATTTAGAATTATAATTGCAATGTAAAAAGATAGAAACAATAAACTGAAGGGTGATTTGATAATAATAAAGACATAGGGCTTTGATATCCACCACTAGTCATACATTCCCGATTTTGTATAAAGTATCAGTGCTCTAGCCATATTATGTGTACCTACTGGTTGCCAACCTAAGGGCATGGTATCTACTCCTTAAGCTATTGATTTCCCTAAGCAACGAGTTAGGCATGGTATCTACTCTAACTCTTTTCTTCCTTAAGGGATTCAGCATGGTATCTGCTTGAGTTGTTCCTTAAGAAAGCATAGGTACTGTGGAAATCGACAACCACATGAGACCTAGGGCATGGTATCTACTCCCAGTTTCCCATGTTGATTAACCCGGGTATCCGGATAAGATGGTCCCTTGTTACTAATGTTAGACCCAGGACTCGGTCATCCAAATTGATCTAACTAACCTATCCATACCACATGCATACGTTGGCCTTACACATACATATGAGGAATGTAAATAAGCACAGGTGTTAATCAAGTTAAGTAACATAATAAGCTATGCAAAGATTTAATCAATGAATAAAAATATGGGAATGCATAACTAGGGCTTCAATCGAGCCCTATAAGAGAGTTAGTTACACGTACTAACTGAAGTAAACATAATTAAACAAAACATAAGGGAGAAGAATAAACCCGAGAGAAGAGGCGTCAATTCTCTCCCAAGCTCTCCACTCCAAGAAAAGAGAAAAGTGTTTTCTATCTAAGATGTCCTTTTGTGTGTGAGTTACAAGTGTATTTATAGGTCTTTGAGAAGTCCTAATAGACCCATGAGTCCTAAACTTTCCTAAAACGAAAATCTTGTATTTTCCAAAATAAGGTTCTGCAGTTTACTGTTCACGCCCGTATCTTTGCGCTCGATCGCATATGTCCTTGCGCTCGATCGCAATATGTCCTCATGTGCGCTCGATCGTATGTGTCCTTGCGCTCGATCGCAATGTGCGCTCGATCCTACAAGTGTGCGCACGATCGTATGTGCGCTCGATCGCATTGCATGTGCGCTCGATCGCACTTTGTCCAGAAAGTGCTCCAGGGCTTCTAGATTTCTTCCTTAAAGTGCCAAAACTGCTTCTTTTTCTCCAAGACCCTATAAAAACATGTAAAACACACAAATGGAGTAAAAGATACCAAATTAACATAATAAAGGATCTAACAAGTGTAAATAAGGGGGCTTAAATATGTATATTTAAGCGTCTATCACACCCCCAAACTTACATATTGCTAGTCCCTTAGCAATACAAAACCAAAAACTAAAACAGAAATATAGATAAATCCAATGTTCATAGTGTCTATAAAAAAAATCTAGATTTTACACAAAACAATTATGCGCATTCATGAGCAAGCTTAACAAGTGTAAACATATATCTGCAATGAATAAGAGTTTTGAACGTAAATCATATTCACTAGGTATTTTAAGATATCACAAGTTTGACTTTGGTGTGTGGTGATCAGCACATAAAAGGTTGGGTTTTCAAGAAATTCAAACAGGTAGTGTTTCGATGACTCAAGATTCACCAAACTTCCTATTAGAGTCAACAAATATGGCATAGACTTTTATTTGCGAGATTTTTGCCAAGTTAGTTCCCTTAAGCTTTCTTGATGACTCGTGTAACGAGTATTTGGCCAATGACTCCCAAACCAGATGGTTTTAGGGCATTAGGTGTAAAGACACCCCTAAGGACTTACTAGCTCGAGTCAACAAGGCTACGAAACTAACTGATTTTTATGCTACCATTTAGAATTTTCCACCTTTTGACGTGACACTCAATGCTTACTGAGGCAAGAGGGCCAGTTACTCAGCGGAAAATTTGTTTTTATTGATCATTAGGAGCATTTTTTTCTTTTTGAGTACGAATCAATCTTTTCTATTTTCATATGCCAAAATGTCAATCTAATGGTCATCTAGTTCACAGTCAAGCAAAAGAAACATACCAATCCAAATAACATGTCATACCCCACACAGCTATGTGCTAATGTGCTCGTGATAGCTCAAGTTAAACTTGTGAATTCTTAAATGCCAAAAGGGCAGTGATCTAGGTTCAAAACTTGTTTATTGGCCTATATGTTCAAAGTGTTAAGCTTACTGATGAAGTCGAATCATAACATTTTGTTTAGATCATAAAAAGTTTATTGGACATAATGAACAAGCATTTATCTATGAAAATAATAACAAAACAACAACAACAACAAAACAAAACAAAAAAAATGTGGGACATAGTGAGTGTGTGAATGTGTCCCCATACCCCCAAACTCAAACGGCACATTGTCCCCAATGTGTGAATAGCATGGAAGGAGCTGACCTGGGAGATGGAGAACTGATGGCTGACATGGCTCATAGCACACCCCCAAACTTCAACTTGATGCACTCACGTTGTCCTCGAAAAAGAGAGAAAAAGAAAAAAAAAACAGACATAAAGAGGAAAACAAGTAATGAACAATAATAGAAAAGTAAACTATGAAATACTAATAATAAACTATGAAAAGGATATGCTGTGGGGTGCCTCCCATGAGCACTAAGTTTTACGTCTTCAGCCAGACGTGGTACTCTCTCACTGCTGATCATCAGGTGGTGCAGTCGGAGAGGTACCGAGTGCTGGAGGTAGGCGATCAAGTATGACCTGCAGCATGGCCTCCTGGCGTGTAAATCGTGCCTCCAAACTGTCGATGCGCTGATGTACAAGAGTGGTGGCAGCAGCGACCTCACCTCGGAAGGAGGATAGCTCAGCTAAGAAGTGCTGGGACTCGGTGGGTCCCATATCCGAATGGTCCTCCTCCCGTACCAGGCTCATGACAGGGGCCTCAGTCTCCATGTGATCCTCCTCTACTCGCTCAGCTGCTGGAGCAGGGACTGGGGGTCCTCGTGGCATGTGTGATATGCTCTGTGTCAACTAAGCCCGCCCAAAGATAGGATGCTCTCGTACTGGCCCGTCACTATGGGTCCTTTTAATCCCCTTCTTCTTGAGGATGGAGGTGAGTAGGAACGGGAAAGGGAGTCCCCAAGCATTGGCCGTGGAAGTCCGACGGCCATGTACATGATCCCAGAACTTGTGCAGCTGGCTCCAAATGACAGACGGGATCGAGTACCAGTGGCCTCTATGGAAGGCGTATAATGTCTGAAGAAACTGGTCTCGCCGCTGTGTCTTGTGCCCCAATGGACACACATTACGCTGGAGGATCGTATCGATGAGCCATAGTCTAGGGGGCAGCTTGGATCGGCCGGCCGCATTATTATGCCTGTCGGCATACTGGCCAGCGCACATATCCATGATGATCTCGGCCAGGGCAAAAGACTCCGGCTGCTCGTCGATATCAGCGCCTTCAGGAGGGGACGCATCCGTGCAATGAAGAGCAGTGGCAATATCGGTACTGGTCACCTCAATGGGCGTGCCCCTAACTGAAGAGGTGAGGACCCCCGGTCTGCTGCAGTCGAAAGATAAATGTTCATAAAACTGCACGACAAGCTGGGAGTAGAAAGTGGAGCACACTGGCTTAAACAGCCTCTTCAACCCTCGGAGTCGGAGTGCTTGGACGGCCCATTGATTGGCATCCATGTGCCGGAATATGTCGTCGATGGCGAAAGCCGTTTCGAACAACAACTCCCGTTGCTCAATGCTGGGCCGGGATGAGGAGGCACGACTGCTGGAGGCGCCAGACGTGGAAACAGATGGTCGAGACATGCTGGGCTTGGCTTCTGGCTGATTTGCGATCGATCTCAGTGGTGTGCGCTCGATCGCACACTGTCTATGCGCTCGATCGCAACAACCTTGCGCTCGATCGCACCCGGTCAAGAATTACGTCGAACAGCTTATGTGCACCAAACAGGCAAGCTATAATCTGTGCAATGTGGAACTCGTTCCTACCCCTCCTGCAACCAAACAATCATTCAATCAAACACACAACAATGTGTATGTATATGTAAAAGGAAATCATAGTTTCTATTTAAAATTCGTGTATGTGTACAATACCTTGTGCAATGTATGACAGAATGTGAATAGGGAGGGGGGTTGACGGCGGTGCTGGTGGAGGACGACGGTGAGGGTAAGGTGATGATGAGGTGTTGTGGTGGTTGGGTGTGAGTTTGGGTGATGTGGGTGGTGGTGTTGTGTGCGAGTGAGAGTGAGAGCAAATGTGCAGGGGGCGAGTGAGAGTGAGTGAAGGAAGTGAGTGAGTGAGTGCATTTTTTTTATAAATGTCTCTGCCTCGAGTGCGCTCGATCGCACACAGAGTGCGCGCAATCACACTTGTGCGCTCGCTCGCACATGGGGTGCGCGCGATCGCACTCGTGCGCTCGCTCGTGTTTTTAGGACACGTTCGATCGCACTGAAGAGTGCGATCGATCGCAAGTGTGGCATATAAGTATAATTAAAAACTTACCTTAAAAAGAATGACTATTTGAAACAACACAACCTTACCAGTTGTTAGTGGCTTCAGTACCACTAACCTTACTAGAGGTGCTTGAGCTTAATAGATGATCAAATTTTTACTTTGCTCAAGCACTCTCTTGCGACCATGCTAGTTGTTCGGAGGGAAGCACCTAGAGCCCACCTCGTGGAGCTCTAGTGCCTGTGTTTCGGCTGTATCTTGGACTGATTCAAGTTCTGTTGATAGTGTCTTCATCTCCCATCTTGACATCTGGTCAACATAATAAGGAAAAGTAGTATGAGTAAGTGCAGGAGGTTGAATTTGTAGAGCACACTTACTTGAAGGTTTTAGTGTGTCCTTGAAAAGGTGCACATCTTTAATCACATTATCCTCCTCCGGCCTAGTGTCTACTCTTATGTTTTCATGGTAGGGGAGAGTCTCCAACGTAGTGGTGCGAGGGACCTGAGAAGCTTTCTCACAAACACTTTGCATGAAATTCATATTAGAATTTTTATCATTACTGGTTGAATTTAATGTATTAAACATTTGAAATTGTATTTCCTCATTATTTACTCTCATTGTGATAATGCCCCGTTTTACACTAATATTAGTGTCAGTAGTTATCGTAAAGGGGCGTCCTAGGATGATGGGGAGAGGTACTGGCAAAGTACATTCTTCCATATCTAATACTATAAAATCAGCAGGTATAATGAATTTTCCTACTCTTACCAACACGTCCTCAAGGATACCTCTTGGTCGTTTGATGCTTCGATCAGCTAGTTGCAAAGTGACGGAGGTTGGTTGAAGCTCCCCCAAACCTAGTGTCTCGTATACACTGTATGGTAGCAGGTTGACACTCGCTCCTAGATCCAATAGTGCACGTTCGAACAGCTGGTCACCTAGCCTGCAAGGAATAGTAAAAATACTCGGATCTTTTAGTTTTGGTGGTAATTTTCTTAAAAGCACAGCACTTACCTCTTCAGTTAAGGCTACCATCTCATGCTCCTGGAATTTCCTTTTGTTAGTGCAATATTCTTTTAGAAATTTAGCATATGCAGGGATTTGTTTAATGGCATCTAACAAAGGAATATTAATCTCTACTTTCCGCAAGGTTTCAAAAATATCAATTAGTTTATTGACTTTCTTTTGTTTTACTAACCTTTGCGGGAAGGGTGGAGCATTCACCTTCTCCGTCTCACTTACCCTTGATGCTGATGGTGTCTCTTTGGACGGTACTGTAAGCTCATCGGACCCTATCACCTTGCCATTTCTCAGAGATATCACAGCGTTTAGTTGTTGATGCCCACTAGGGTTGGGTAGTGTTTGAGCTGGGAGCTCTCCTTGCTTTCTACTACTGAGCTCTTTAGCTAATTGTCCCATCTGTACCTCTAGTCTTTGAATTGCTTGCGCATGTGCCGCATTGGTTTGTTTTTGCTGAGTCATGAATTGTTCTTGCGACGTCATCAGTTGTCTTACTAGATTTTCGAGGTCGTTTCTTTTTGGTTCAGAATTAGCATGGACAATGGGCTGCTGATTTCGTTGCTGTCCTTGGTTGTTTTGATTGTTGCTCCATGAGAAATTTGGGTGATTCCGCCATCCAGGGTTGTAGGTGTTTGCATATGGGTTATTCTTTAACGGATAGTTGTTGGGTCCCACATAATTCGCTTGCTCCGGATCTGCAGATAACGGACAAGCATTAGTATTGTGATCATATTGAGAGCATATCGCACATACCTGTAGTGGAGTAGCTGAGGTAGTTTGAGCAGCCATGGCTTTTACTAATAAATCTAGTTTTCTTTCCATTGCAGCCATTTGAGGGGAAGATCCTCCATTCGTATTTACCTCATACACACCTTTACCTTTGGTCATATGTCTACCTCGAGAAGAGAATTGCTGAGTATGTTCGCTGAGGGTTTCAAACAGTTCCATTGCCTCTTCGCTGCTTTTCTCCATAAGGACTCCTCCACAACCTGAATCAACAATACATTTATTAGTATCATTTAAACCTTCGTAGAATGCTTGTACCAGTTCATCTTGAGGTAGGTTGTGATGTGGGCATTTGAGTAGCAATTCATTGAAGTGTCCCCATGCTTCGAAGAAAAGGTCCCCATCCTTTTGTTGGAAGGATTGGATCTCCTTCCTCATTTGTCTTGTCTTTTGGGCTGGGAAGAATTTCCTCAAGAATTTGCTTGCTAACTCCTCCCAAGTGTGGATGGAAACTGCAGGCAAGGAATTATACCAAAGTTTAGCATGATCTTTCAAGGAAAAAGGGAATAGAATTAACCTTATTCCTTCTTGGTCTAGTCCTTGTATGTGCTGGAACTTGCAAAGATCAAAAAATTCTCGGAGATGTAAGTGTGGATCTTCATTAGGAGTTCCCCTAAAATGCGTCAAGGCATTCAAGATTTGCGGAGATATGTAATAATTTCCCGCTGCCTCAGGTTGATATGCGATGCATGACGGTTGATCGATGTTCCGAGGGATGAAGGATTGCTTCATTGGAACTCGTGCAGGTGGTTGCTGGTTTTCGAGCTGTTCTGCCATTTGTGTTTCGTTCTCGATTTCTCCTTTGTTCTCCTCAAAGTTGTCCCTAAGCCTTTGTCGGATGGTCCGTTCAAGCTCGGGATCGAGGGAAAAGAATTCCGGATGTCGGGATCGAAGTCCGTGCATAAAGCAAAAAAAACAGTGTTTGTGCAGCAGTGCAACTCTGCTGTTCGGGTACTCTCTGCCCTAAATGCGATCGATCGCACAGGAGATTGCGATCGATCGCAAACTCCACAGAAAGTGCAAGTAGGGTTTTTGTGACGTACCTGAAAGATAAAACAATTTTGATTAAGTTTTGATAAAAGATTGTAAAAATAAAATAATAACAATGATAAAATGAAAAGTAATCCTAAAAGGAACTTTTAGCGCAATCCCCGGCAACGGCGCCAAAAACTTGTTGTGCGAAAATATACCTAAATAAATGGGTAAATAATCACACTTGTTTTACTTGCAAGTGCACAAGGTCAATAGTGTAGCATAGTGTGCGAATGCAAGATCATCTCCACAGGGATTGGTAAAGTTCGATTTAGAATTATAATTGCAATGTAAAAAGATAGAAATAATAAACTGAAGGGTGATTTGATAATAATAAAGACATAGGGCTTTGATATCCACCACTAGTCATACATTCCCGATTTTGTATAAAGTATCAGTGCTCTAGCCATATTATGTGTACCTACTGGTTGCCAACCTAAGGGCATGGTATCTACTCCTTAAGCTATTGATTTTCCTAAGCAACGAGTTAGGCATGGTATCTACTCTAACTCTTTTCTTCCTTAAGGGATTCAGCATGGTATCTGCTTGAGTTGTTCCTTAAGAAAGCATAGGTACTGTGGAAATCGACAACCACATGAGACCTAGGGCATGGTATCTACTCCCGGTTTCCCATGTTGATTAACCCGGGTATCCGGATAAGATGGTCCCTTGTTACTAATGTTAGACCCAGGACTCGGTCATCCAAATTGATCTAACTAACCTATCCATACCACATGCATACGTTGGCCTTACACATACATATGAGGAATGTAAATAAGCACAGGTGTTAATCAAGTTAAGTAACATAATAAGCTATGCAAAGATTTAATCAATGAATAAAAATATGGGAATGCATAACTAGGGCTTCAATCGAGCCCTATAAGAGAGTTAGTTACACATACTAACTGAAGTAAACATAATTAAACAAAACATAAGGGAGAAGAATAAACCCGAGAGAAGAGGCGTCAATTCTCTCCCAAGCTCTCCACTCCAAGAAATGAGAAAAGTGTTTTCTATCTAAGGTGTCCTTTTGTGTGTGAGTTACAAGTGTATTTATAGGTCTTTGAGAAGTCCTAATAGACCCATGAGTCCTAAACTTTCCTAAAACGAAAATCTTGTATTTTCCAAAATAAGGTTCTGCAGTTTACTGTTCACGCCCGTATCTTTGCGCTCGATCGCATGTGTCCTTGCGCTCGATCGCAATGTGTCCTTATGTGCGCTCGATCGCATGTGTCCTTGCGCTCGATCGCAATGTGCGCTCGATCCTACAAGTGTGCGCACGATCGTATGTGCGCTCGATCGCATTGCATGTGCGCTCGATCGCACTTTGTCTAGAAAGTGCTCCAGGGCTTCTAGATTTCTTCCTTAAAGTGCCAAAACTGCTTCTTTTTCTCTAAGACCCTATAAAAACGTGTAAAACACACAAATGGAGTAAAAGATACCAAATTAACATAATAAAGGATCTAACAAGTGTAAATAAGGGGGCTTAAATATGTATATTTAAGCGTCTATCAAGCACACATGCGATCGTGCGCATTCAAGAAGGATCGAGCACAGCACATGCGATCGAGCGCAAGACGTATGCGATCGAGCGTACATGTACGGGGCGTGAACAGTAAAACGACAGAACCAGTTTTAGAAATAAAGGAGGTTTTGTGTTTTTGGAAATTAGGGTTTCCAGAGCCCGCTAGGAATACTCAAGCACTATAAATACACCTGTAAAGCAAACACAAAGAGGATCTTATCCCTTCTTTTATGTTTCAATATTTTTTAGTTTTAGTTTAGTTTTAGGTCGGAAGGCCGGAGGCCGGACGAGCCCGAAGGAAGAGATTGTGGAGACGAATTGACGACTCTTCTCCATAATGTTTTCGGGTTTCCTCTTTCCTTTTTATTTTATTATGTGTAATTAAATTCTTAGTAGGGCTTGGTTGAAGCCCTAATTATGTTTACTCAATAAATTTAGTATTGGCGCCTTTGCGATATTTATGCTGTGTTGCTTAACTTGATTAATACCTGCTTTGTTGGAAATCAATTTAGCAAGATGCCCAGGTGGTGATCTTCCAAACACCCAAGTCTTGAATGACTTGTAGAAAGAATTTCAGCAATCGAACACAAGAATAGAAAATCAAAGAAAGAAAGAAGACAAGTAATTTATTGTCGAGGTTCGGCAATGTGCCTACGTCCCCGTGAGTTCCTCCGAACTCTCTGCACTATCTCAATGGTTCTTACAAAGTTACAGCAATCCCCTTCAAGAATCCAAGTTCTTGAAGAAACGAGAAGAGAAGGAAGAAGATGAGAACTCAACAATGTTCTCTAATCTAATCTAAACTCTCTCTATCTAATTACAACAAGCCTCACTACAAGAGTTCCTCTTGTGTTTGTGTCTTTGCACCCTTACACAATTCTCTCTTGTGTTACAATGATCTCACAATGTCACAACCTCTCTTGTATGTGTGTTTTTGTATCTTGTATTATCTTATGAAATGAGGCATTGAGAACCTCTTTTATAGCCTTTTAATTCTTGGATATTCTTGTGAGTCATTATCCTCCCTTTGATCATGTTCTTCCTTTAATCTCAGCCCTACATCACTCTCCAAGTGATGCTGTGCGTTTTGGTGTGGTGCACACATGATTGGAGAGGTCTTACGCATGTTGGATCATGTGTGCAGCTATGTGCTGTGTGCTGCGGCGCTGAAATGATGTGGTGCGGGGCTGAGGCAGGGCTGGAAGCATGGCTTGCTATGTGCTGCGGCGCTGGTGCTGTGTCTTGCGGCGTGACCTGATGCTGCAGCCTCCTGATGCTGTGCGCACACCTCTTGCCTGTGGGCAGAAACTTCCACAGCAATGTGCCTGACCTTCCCATGCTCAAAATTGAAGCACACACATGTGTGCAACCTTATAACTTGCTGAACTTTGATATCCCACAATTGGTTTGGACATTAACCAAACTTAGACCATGTTTGGATATGTTTGAATCTTAGACAAATAACAACATGCTTTTATTTAAATTCCTCATATGTATATGTCTGATCAATATGTGCATGTGGTATGGACTTGTTAATTAGATCAATTTGGATGACCGAGTCCTGGGTCTGACATTAGTAACAAAAGATATCCACACCGGATTTTTGGGTTAATCAACATGGAAAACCGGGGAGTAGATACCATGCCCTAGGTCCCGTGTGGTTGTCGATTTCCACAGATCCTATGCTCTCTTAAGGAACAACTCAGCATACACCATATTGAATCCCTTGAGAGAGAAAAGACTTAGAGTAGATACCATGCCTAACTCGTTGCTTAGGGAGATCAATAGCTTAAGAAGTAGATACCATGCCCTTAGGTTGACAAACATTAGGTATTCATGACATGAGTAAAGCATTGGCATACTGTTTTGTTGTGGTAGCATAATTAGTGGTGGATATCAAGTCCCTACGCCTTTATCCTTATTATTTTATCTTTATCAAAATCAACTCTTTAATTATTTCTATTACATTGTGAATATGATTCTAAATCGAAATTCACCAATCCCTGTGGAGATGATCTTGCATTCGCATACTATACTACACTGTTGACCTTGTGCACTTGCAAGTAAAACAAGTACGATTATTTCCTTATTTATTTAGGTATATTTTCGTCCAACACTATTCCAAATTAATCCAATATTCTTTCCAACTTCCCATGTAGCTTGAGCCTTTGCTTTAATAATTCTAGTTCTGTTTGGTAGAATCATTGTTTGTGAAAGATTGAGAGGTGTGGATGCATCATTTGGTTGAGACTTAGCAAATGCTTCTTGAGAAACTTCAACAATAGAAGATAAACATTTTTTTTTCTTTAGTGTTTTCTCTTTAATGAAGAGGAAGAGATAAAGCCATTTTTAACAAATTTAGTAGTCCAAAATATGCTCGGTCTAATTTTTGTACACGACTTTTGGACCTCATATACGATACAACATCTTTGAGAGCTTCATTTTAGTTGAAACTAGATTCAAGAGGCCCATCAAAAGCTATTGGGCTCACTTATATTGGGTGATCTTGAGGTTCCATCATTAGGTTAGGCTCAATTGCGCCAGCTGGGTCCCAATTTGCTTTGTGACTTCCATGTTGCTCACTCGGAATGGTTATCAATAGCTAAATGAGACTAATAGGGCAAGTGCCTCTTCATTAAGGGATGGGGGTTCTCATCTGAAGAGGGAGTCGCTTTGGAGCCTGGTGTGGAGACTTCCAATTTACAGTTGTTAGGTTTTTTGTTGTGTTATTTCACTTTATTTTATATATTTTCTGGGTTTTCTATGTGTTGCAGGTTTTTGAATAAAAGGTAGCACTTAGAATGGAGTTTCACTAAATTTCCATAATTAACCGTACAGATTAGTCATTTTTTGCAAATTAAACTGTATTAATTCAGGAAGAATCAGGAGATGAGCTATATATGCTTAGAAAGATCCGAAAGTCTATTTTCTGGAGAATTTTATGACTCGTAAAAATAATTTTTCTAGAGAAAGTTATGGCAGTTTTAGAAGACGAAAGTCAAGCTAGAAGATGCCTAGTGCGCTCAAGCGCACCAGACCTGCGATCGATCGCAAGTGCGCACTCACGACATCCCACATCGGTCAGAAATACCTTGCAGCGCATCATAGTGCACTCGAGTGCACCAAGCTGCGATCGAGCACACTCGGGCAGTATCTCATATCGGATAGAAAACACATAGCACTCCGGGAGTTTCCCTATAAAAGCCCCACTCCACTTCAGCTTTGGGAATCAACGGCGATCAGATCCAGAGGGCCTTTAGGAGCAAATCCAGAGGGCCTTTAGGAGGAACCCAGTGAACTTTTGGAGGGCAAGCTGAGGAATCTTCGAAGCTTTGCTACCAAGGGGGAGATCATCGAGAGGCCGGAGGCAGCTCAAGGAAGCATGAGCCCCATGGCCAAACTAATCTCCGAGCAAGGCAAAGAGATGAATCCCTAGGTATAGTTGTTCTTATTTTCCTTTATTGATTCAGTTGTAGTTTTGAATTATTATCATTAAACATTGTTATGATTTATTATTTAATCTATTTAGAAGATTTTTCCTTAGTCTGGTGTTTGCATCTTTTCCTTTCCCATATAAGTCTAGTCATGCTCTTCTTATGTGATGTTGTTGAGGTGTGATTGAGTCCGGTAGATTTCTCTTATAGATTTTTCCATTACTGCAGTATTTTCATTATGATATATTGTTATTTCTTGATAATTTATAAGTTAGGTCATGTGTGCTTGAAAGTAAAGAGTACCTCATAACAATTACATTAGAGTTTACTTGTGCTTAATTGAATATTTGCCGATTGCTTGTTGGGATGTGAAACTTGCAATCGAGATAAAAATAATTGAATCAAGATTGGAATAAAGCAATGAACCTAGGGAGGATTCTCAGAACCTTGTTATGTCTATCCATCATATTCTTCAATCTATTTACACAATTTTCTCACAACTCAGATTCTTCCATATAATCTTTTATCGTTTATGTTATGGTTCACACCTTCTTTTATAGTTAACTTGTTTCCCTATGGAATCGACACCCCAAAGCTGTGCTATAACTACCGCATTACTTGTTGGGCATAATCAAATTTTGGCGCCATTGCCGAGGAAATGCACTTAAGTACAAGGAAGATTGTCAACATTGAGACATGACGGCAGAAGATTTGTAGATAGTTTTTTCTTTTCAGCAGCTGTGAAGGCGGGTAACTTTGTTCCCTCTTTAGCTTGCTACATTAATTTTATTTTATTTTATTCTTTCTTTTTATAGGATTTTTATTATTTTGTGATCTTGCATGCCCTGATATAGAGACCATTTGGGTAGATTTGCTTGTAAGCCTTTGCTAGAGTCAGAATTAAACTTTTTAAACCCTTTATTTGATAATCCATCTAGTCCTGAGGAAATGAGTGAACACGAAGATCAACCTAGTAGGACCCTTCAGGATTACTTCCACCCTACACGGACAGCCACACCATCTTGCATCATGTTTCCAGCTAATAGTCCCCAACTAGATCTTAGAACAGGGATGATATAGTTATTCCCTACATTTCATGGCATGGAAAATGAAAACCCATATGTGCACATTAGGGAGTTCGAGGAAGTAGTTGTGACTTTTCATAGTCAAGGTGCAGCTGCTGACATCGTGAGATTTAAGTTCTTTCCTTTCGCTTTGAAGGATAGAGCTAAGAGTTGGCTATACTCACTGAGACCATGATCTATTGGGTCATGGACTGAGATGACTCGAGTCTTCTTTAATAAATACTTTCCCCAACATAAGACCAATGCTTTAAAAAGGCAAATCTCCACCTTTGCACAAAAGGAGAGTGAGACTTTGTATCAATCTTGGGAGAGGTTTAAGGAGTTGTTGAGTATGTGCCCTCACCATGGGTATGAGAATTGGCATTTAGTGAGCTATTTTTATGAGGGAGTTACATATAGAGAGCGCCAATTTGTAGAGATGATGTGCAATGGTGAATTCTTACAAAAAGATCCTGATGAGGCCATAGAGTACCTTACTGAGCTTGTTGAAAAAGCTCATATTTGGACTGGACCTAGTGCTACTGAAAGCACAAATAGGTCACGGCCTATAGGAAACCCGAGTGGTGGTGGGATATATCATCTTAGGGAAGAAGACAACCTGAAAGCTAAAGTAGAAATGCTCACTAGGGAGTTAGATGCATTAAAGACTAAAGGCTCAAAGCCAACACACGTGGCTAATCAGGTTGAATCTTTAGAACCATGTTTCATGTGTAGCGGGGTAGATCATCTCGCCCAAGAATGTCCCACATTTGCTAAGATGAGAGGGATGTATGAGGAACAATGTAATGCCTTAGGCATGTACAATAAGCCTTCAGCACCTTTCTCTAACACCTATAATCTGGGATGGCGAAATCACCCCAACTTCAGCTGGAAGTCTGAAAACCAGCAACTTACACAACCCCCTAGATCATACCTTGCACCATATCATGCACCCTCACCCTCTAAGAATTCTTTAGAAGACACTTTACATGCTTTTATAGAGGCACAGGGTAAGACAAACCAAAGGTATGAGGCATTAATCACATAGTTTGGGGAAGAAAATAAGGAAATAAGGAGCCAAGTGTCCAAATTAATGGGCTCCTTAAGTGTGACTGAGCGAGGGAAGTTCTCTTCCCGAGCTCAGTCCACTCCCCATGGTCAACACATGGCACAAGAAAATCTGAAAGATGTAAATGCCATTGTGACCCGCAGTGGTAAGTCACTACACATCCCACCAATGAATAAATCCGAGGATGTGGAAAAGGGTCAAACTAGTAGTGAAGCCGAGCTGGCCAAGGACCCTGAAGTGACCAAAAGTCCTGTTAAGGCACCATTCCCTCAAGCCTTAAAATCCAACAAGAAAAATCTGGATCTAAACAATGAAATCCTAGAGAACTTAAGGCAAATGAAACTTAATCTTCCTCTTTTGCATATGATTAAACAAGTCCCTACCTATGCAAAAGTTCTCAAGGATTTATGCACTATTAAGAGGAAGCACCATGTCAAGAAAACAACATTCCTAACTGAGCAAGTTAGTGCGTTAATTGAGCAAAGAATTCCCTCAAAATACAAGGATCCGGGTTGTCCTACCATTGCTTGCAGCATTAGAAATCATGAGGTTGGATAAGCCTTACTAGATTTAGGAGCTAGTGTAAACCTAATGTCATTTTCTATTTACTTACAGCTGGGGCTAGGAGAAATCAAACCAACCGGCGTGGTATTGTAATTGGCTGATCGTTCAGTCAAAGTACCTCGGGGTGTGGTAGAAGATGTGTTGATTCAAATCGATAAATTTTATTATTCTGTTGATTTCTTAATTCTTGATACTACTTCTGCTGTTGACATTAACTCTAAAATCCCTTTGATTTTGGGTAGACCTTTCCTTGCCACTGCCAATACTATAATAAATTGTAGGAATGGACTCATGAAGTTGTCCTTTGGAAATATGACTCTCGAGGTGAACATTTTTAATGTTGCTAAACAGCCCGAAGATGAGGATGAGAACCACCACTTATACATGATCAAATCACTCATCGATAGGGGAGTTTCCATAGCTCATGATTTTGATCCTCTTGAATATTTTCTTGATAGTTCTGAGATTGATCATATTAATGATAAATCTGATATAATTGATATTTGTGTTGTTTTTGAAAAATCTCAGGATTATGGCACTCGGGCATGGCAACCGAAGTTTGAGGAGCTGCCGAAAGAAGTGAGAAACAAGTCCCCTCATGTGTGGAAGCACCTAAAGTCGAATTGAAGCCACTACCTAAGGGTTTAAAACATGCCTTTCTCGGTCCAAGTGATACCTTTCCTGTTATTATTTCTTCTGAATTATCTGAGACCCAAGGTAAGAAATTAATTCAAACTTTAAATGCACACAAATCAGCCTTAGGATGGAGCATGACTGATTTAAAGGGAATTAGTCCCTTAATCTGCTCCCATAAAATAAATTTGGATGAAGGAACTAGTCCTCATAGAGACCCTCAACGTAGGCTTAACCTCACTATGAAAGAAGTAGTGAAAAATGAAGTGCTGAAATTGTTAGATGCGGGTATTATATATTCCATAGCTGATAGTAAGTGGGTAAGCCTACGCAAGTCGTCCCTAAAAAGTCCTTGATCACTGTGGTAAAAAATGACCTAGGAGAGCTAGTCCTTACCAAACTTGTGATCGGGTGGCGTATGTGTATTGATTACAGAAAATTAAATGCTGCCACCTGGAAAGACCACTTCCCACTCCCTTTTATTAATCAAATTCTTGGTTATTCTGGTTATTATCAAATAGAAATTGCATTAGAAGACCAAGATAAAACCACTTTTACTTGTCCCTTTGGCACTTATGCTTTTCGTAGAATGCCATTTGGATTATGTAATGCCCTTGCTACTTTTCAACGCTGCATGATGAGTATTTTTAGTGACATGGTTGAAAATTGCATGGAGGTTTTTATGGATGACCTAACTATTTTTGGATCTTCATCTGATGCATGCTTAATGAATTTAGAAAGAGTATTAATTCATTGTGAGGAGAAATAATTGGTTCTAATTTGGGAAAAATGCCATTTCATGGTACCATCCGGTATTGTCTTAGGGCATATTGTCTCTTCTAAAGGGATAGAGGTTGATCAATCTAAGATTGAATTAATCTCTAAACTACCTACCCCTAAGACAATAAAGGATGTGAAATCTTTCCTTGGTCATGCTGGTTTTTATAGGAGGTTCATACAAAATTTTTCGAACATATCTAGACCACTATGTGCCCTCCTAGTTAAAGACACCCCCTTTGAGTGGACTTAAGCTTGTCAAGAGGCCTTTAAAATGCTGATTGGCAAGCTTACTTCAGCACCTATAATGCAATCACCTGATTGGGCTTTACCCTTTGAAATCATGTGTGATGCTAGTGACTATGCTGTAGGTGCTGTTCTTGGACAACGAAGGGAGGGGAAACCTTTTGTCATTTACTATGCTAGTAAAACTTTAAATAGTGCTCAAATGAACTACTCCACCACTGAAAAAGAATTGCTAACTGTAGTATTTGCTTTAGATAAATTTTGTGCCTATTTAATTGGTTCTCCTATCCTTATTTTTACAGATCATGCAGCCCTAAAGTACCTTCTTACAAAGAAGGATGCTAAGGCAAGGCTGATACGATGGATCCTACTCCTACAAGAATTTGACATCACTATCAAAGACAAGAAAAGAGTAGAGAATGTAGTGGCCGACCATCTTTCAAGGCTCACATTTGAGGACACCTCTGACAACATACCAATCAAAGATGACTTTCCCGATGAGCATTTACTCTCCGTTACTTCTTTACCATGGTTTGCTCGCATCGTGAATTATTTGGCTACAGGTGAGACACTAATAGATTGGAGTGCTTAAGACAAGAGGAAATTCTTATATGAGGTATATAATTTCTATTGGGATGACCTCTATCTTTTCAAGTACTGTCCTGACCATATTCTAAGGTGTTGCATCCCTAATGAAGAGATTACAAGTGTCTTAGAATTTTGTCATTCCCAAGCTTGTGGAGGCCACTTTTCAATGAAAAAAACCGCTACAAAAATTTTGCAGTGTGGATTTTATTAGCCTACTTTGTTTAAAGATGCAAACATCTATTGTCACTCATGTGAAATGTGTCAAAAGTTAGGAGCCGTGTCTCGCCGAAATATGATGCCCCTAAACCCAATTTAGTAATTGAAATCTTTGATTGTTGGGGCATCGATTTCATGGGACCCTTTCCTCCTTCCTTCGGATACCAATATATCATTGTGGCAATAGATTATATATCTAAGTCGGTAGAGGCAGCAGCTTGCTGAAACAATAATAATAGAACGGTAATTAAATTTCTTAAAGAAAATGTGTTATCTCGATTTGGTACCCCACGTGCTATAATTAGTGATCGAGGTACACATTTTTGCAACCGTTCTTTTGAAGCTTTAATGAGACAATATAGGGTGTTACATAAAATTTCTACTGCATACCACCCTCAGACTAGTGGACAAGTAGAGCTTGCTAATAGGGAAATTAAACAAATTTTAGAAAAAATGGTTAACCCGGATTGCAAGGATTGGTCTTTAAGACTAGTTGATGCGCTTTGGGCTTACCGTACAGTCTTTAAAACTCCCTTATGTATGTCATCTTATCGGTTTGTCTTTGGAAAGCCTTTCCACTTACCTGTAGAGCTCGAGCATCGAGCTTATTGGGCCATCAAGTCATTCAATTTTGACATAGGAGAAGCGGGTAAGCTTAGGAAATACCAGTTGATCGAGTTAGAGGAGTTAAGAAATTATGCTTATGAGAACTCTAAAATCTATAAGGCAAAGATGAAAGTATTTCATGACAAAAACATTTTGAGGAAAACATTTAAACCTAATGATCGGGTGCTCTTATACGATTCTAGACTCCATAAGCCCCCAGGCAAACTTCGGTCGAGGTGGACCGACCCTTTTATAGTAAAAAATTCTTTTGAAACTGGGGCGATAGAAATAGAGGATACTAGGGATGGTCGGACTTTTAAAGTAAATGGTCAGCGGCTTAAGATTTTAATTGATAGGCAAGATCCGGAGGTGGAAGAAATTCCACTAATGGATTCGGCGTATTCACCTTGACAACACCACGCAGGTATGATTTGTTTTGCTTTATTTTTCTTTTCTCGTATTTTCTTTCTTTTTCCTTTTGTTTGCAGGTTAGTTTCATTTTGTCAATTCAGGTTACCACTTTTGGTACTTAGCGAGCTACCCATGTCACTCATCAGGTGTATTCTACCCTTTTAGTACTCCCCATTCAAATTTGATTCTTAAACATTGAGGACAATGTCTCAATTACGTTGGGGGGGGGGGTAGTGGTGTGGTGCAACTTCAGTATTATCTTTTTATTTTTTTTAAAAGATGAGATAAATGCATGTTCATGTTGTTTTTGAAATTTTGGTTGACCTAAACAATACTGTGATGTGATGTCATTGGTGAGCTTAAAATCTTAAACACATGATTTGATGATAGAGTTTTAAAATTTTGTTACTTACTTCAGGCATTTGAGAATTCACATGTTTGATCTAATCTGACATGAGCACATTAGCACAGAACTATGTGAGGTATGACATATAATTTCAATGTGTATGTCTTCATGGCCTAACCGAAACTGGATGACTCGTTAGATGAACACATGGGCATATAAGAGTAAAAAAAAAAAATTTAAGGATGATCATTGATAAACTTTCCACTGAGTAATTAGACATCTTACCTCAGTAAGCAGTGAGTGTTCACGTCAAAAGGTGAGAATTTTATTCATAATGATCATCGAGAAAATTTTCGCTGAGTAACTGGACCTCTTGCCTCAGTAAGCAGTGAGTATTCACGTTAAAATGTGGGAATTTTGCTTGGTAGCATTAAGGCCAGTTTAGTTTCGTAGCCTTCTTGACTTGAGTTAGTAAGTCCTTAGGGTTGCCTTTACACCTAATGCCCTAAAACCATCTGGTTTGGGAGTCATTTACTCAACACTCGCTACATGGGTCAATTAGAAAGCTTAAGGGAACTAAACATAGCAGAGCCTTATAATAAAAAATAAAAGAAAATAAAACTATGCCGTCGTTGTTCATTCTGATGAAAAATTCTGTGAATCTTGAGACAAAGAAATATTACACTTTGAAATTATTTAGAAGCCTCATTTTTTTTTTTGCTAATTCACTTTACGCTGAGTCAGACGTGGGATGCCTTAGCTTGCCTTTTGTAAGTAAGTAGATTTTAAAATTCTTATTCATTGTGGAGATGGGTTGACATTTTAAGCTTGCTCATGACTAAATATCATAGTTTTGTGTGATGCTTAAATTTTGGGATACCATGAATGATGGATTCATCTTTATGTTCTTTTTTTTATTATTATTTAATTTTAGTCTTTGTATTGCTAAGGGACTAGCAATATGTAAGGGGGGGTGTGATAAGTGCTTAAATAGTTATTTTTAAGCCCCTTAATTTACAGTTGTTAGGTTTTTAGTTGTGTTATTTCACTTTATTTTATATATTTTCTGGGTTTTCTATGTGTTGCAGGTTTTTGAATAAAAGGAAGCACTTAGAAAGGAGTTTCACTAAATTGCCAGAATTGCCCGTACAGATTAGTCATTTTTTTGCAAATTAAACTATATTGATTCAGGAATAACCAGGAGATGAGCCATATATGCTTAGAAAGATCCGGAAGTCAATTTTCTAGAGAATTTTACGGCTCGTAAAAATGATTTTTCTAGAGAAAGTTATGGCAGTTTTAGTAGACGAAGGTCAAGCTGGAAGATGCCTAGTGCGCTCGAGCGCACCAGACCTGCGATCGATCGCAAGTGCGCACTCACGACATCCCACATCGGTCAGAAATACCTTGCAGTGCACAATAGTGAGCTCGAGCGCACCAAGCTGCGATCGAGCGCACTCGGGCAGTGATTACGCCCAAAGTATAACACGGTTATTGTAGTACGGCTTTGGGGTGTCGATTCCACAGGGAAACAAGTTAGGTACAAAGGAAAATGTGTAAACCTTAAAACGAACGATAAAAGTTAAACGAAAGATTTTTGGGTTTTGATAATGAGATAATGTGAGAAAAAATGCATAAATGTAAATGAAATATAAATGAGAAATAACAAGGTTCCGGGAATCCTCCTTAGGTTCGTTCCCTATTTCCACTCTTGATTCAATTGAGTTTATCTCGATTGTAAGTTTCACCTCCCAAACAAGCAATCGGAATATATTCAATCAAGCACATTTAAGATAAATCTACCGGAATCAATCACATCCAAACAACCTCAATTGAGGAGAAGGATGCAATCACCGGATTAAGAGAATCTAAAAGAAGAAGAATAAAAAGTGCATCTATCACATGAACTCAAATCCTTCTTACTTAATCAATGAATAATTCATAAACAATATTCAACAATAAATCCGTACAACCGAATCAAGAACAGGAAATAAAGAACAATAAATCCCTAAAGATTCATCCTTTTCCCTTGTAAGATGATTAGTTGGCTATGGAAATCAAGGTCGAAGAACAATATGGATGCTCTCCCCTTGATTTGGCCATGGAGTTCAAGGTGGATGAACAATATCGATGTTCTCCCCTTGATTTGCAACCAAAGAAAACTTGGAAGAATGCTAAACTTGGATCCCAAAACCTTGCTCTCTCTTTTCTTTCTTGAAAATGAATGTTGGCTGCACACTATTTAAGCATCTATTTATAGATCACAAGTAGTTAGGGGCATTTTGGTCTAGAAAATATCATTGTGCAGCCTTAATTTGGTCTTGGACCGAGTGGGAGCTAGAAAGTGAGAGGTGCAGCGCTGGAAAGTGAGGGGCGCGGCGCTAGGTGGATGCTGATCTGGAGGCCTGACCCGTGTCTACTAAAACAGCCATAACTTTCTCTAGAAAACTCCTTTTTATGAACTGTAAAATTCTCCAAAAAATAGACTTCCGGATATTTCTAAGCATATATGGTTCATCTCCTGGTTCTTCCTACATCAATACAGTTTAATCTGCAAATATGATTGATCTGTACGGGAAATTCTGGCAATTTAGTGAAACTCCTTTAGCTTGTATGCAGAAGTGCACACACTAGTGTGCTTACCCTTACCTTGCTCCAAAGTGATGCACACACTTGTGTGCAGTCTTTTAACTTACTGTAATTTATTACTCCAACCTTAGTTTAGACTTTAACCATCTTTGAATCATGTTTGGACATGTCTAAACCTTGGACAAATACGAGCACCGACACCCAAGATCTTTTGGTGCTTTAAACATGGATCGCTTTATCATTTATTTTGTACTCAAAGCACCTAAAAATGCATCGAATTAAGTCAATGATTTATGAATATCACTTTAGAGTTATTAACATGTAAAAGTGCGATTACGACCGAGATCAACCCTAAAATGCTAACAATTAAGTATTGTTTAGATGCATTATATGACTCTCATCAGGCAGTATCCCACATCAGATAGAAAACACATAGCACTCCGGGAGTTTCCCTATAAAAGTCCCACTCCACTTCAGCTTTGGGAATCAACGGGGATCAGATCCAGAAGGCCTTTAGGAGCAAATCTAGAGGGCCTTTAGGAGGAACCCAGTGAACTTTTGGAGGCCAAGCTGAGGAATCTTCGATGTTTGTGTTAAGGTTCACAGCTTCTTTTGTAGTTAACTTGTTTCTTTGTGGAATCGACACCCCAAATCTTTGCTACAACTACCGCATTACTCTTTGGGCGTAATTAGGTAGAGACCTCTTAACAACAAAGGAAAACCTACTGAAGAAGTGTAACAACCCATCCCAGGTTGGCCACCCCCAAGACGGTGTCATCACATTTGGAAATCTCAGAACGACACATATATGCAACAAAGAAAATAAATAACACCAAAAGAGATTTTTACATCACTTCTCAACCCTCAACAGGGGAGTTACATCAATCTGATCTTTAAACATTATATACAACGTAAAATGTATGCATATTTACAAATAAACTTTTACTTTATTTTCTCATTAGTTTGAGGATGTTGAAACATACGTGACTTACTAGATAATGATTTCATCTGAATCTCAACTCACCAAACTATTTGTCCCACTTGCTACCTGAAATCATTGCACAATGAGGGGTGAGCTTCACAAGCTCAGTGAATAAAATTTACTAAAAGTATTCAGTTGCATAAATAGTCTTTCAATATTTAATCATTTATATCTCTCACAACTTGATACTAGCATTCTACTACCACTACACATGTCATAAGTCTCATTCTCTATCAATCTCTTCTTCTTATTTATTGGTTTATCTCAAGACCATCAATTTTTCTCATAATTACCTCGCAATAAGGTTCACATCATAAAGTCTACCATTTATATGGTTCTTATCACCATAAATGTTGCTCTGTGAGACCCATCCATCTATAAATAAATTCACAATAACACACCACACATCAGCATTTTAAATGCCAGCAATAATTAAAATAGATGCAATGCATGAATTATTATTATGGGAACATCTTTCCACACGTCGACATGTTTTTATTATCTTAGACCGAGCCCCTCCTGGTTCTTTTATTTACAGCTTATCCCAGCCGTCACGGATTTATTTCCAGTATATACCGGCTATCATAGTGTCCCTTTTATTTCCAGCATATACCAGCTGTCACAGTTTTTCAATTAGACTGGCCAGACTGGCCCCTTCCCGGTTCTTTCGGCTCTTTTATTTAATGCATATGCATATGAACAATGATACAAAATATGCATATGAACAGTAATATAAAAACAATGTGAACTCAAAATATTTAAATTTAGCTATCATATCTTTCTTTAAATTATTATAAAAAAATTTCACTAAATTTCTCTCATCATAAATCACATCAAATCATCCATCTTAGCTTATCAAGATTCACTAAATTTCATCTCCTCATAATTCATATCAAAACATCAACCAAAACTCATTAAGAATTTATTTATCACCAAAATTATTTAATCCACTCATTATTCTAATAAATATTATTTCTCACCTAATAATTTTCAACATGTCCACAATTCCTATCAATCAATTTTTCATCTACTACTAAAGCCTAAGCTAATAATTTATTTTAATATTATCACTAGATATTTTATTTTATTTTTATTTAGACTACTTAAAGTAAATCTAACTTACCACGTAGCACTTAAAGCTACCCGTGGATCACATTCTTGCCTTTCCCGTTCCTCTCAGAAATTTCTCCCGGTTGTTGATTGTCAACACCTGACATAATATTAATATTAAATTTCTTCTTTAGTCTTCAATTCGTTATAAACCACACCCTTTGAAAATTTCCACTTTGAATTAGGGGAAATTTCATATATGCTAAAAATTCAAAAATAAACACTACGTTATTACCTTTTGTTTTTTTGACAGCTTCTCGTGACTCTCTAAGAAAATCATTTAATCAAGATGTGGAAGTAGAATAGTTAGCCAATAGTTTCTTGATTGTTAATGATTCATTTCAGATTTAGAATTAGCATTGAAGTAGATCTGGTATCTAATTTGAAATAGAAATTATTTTAACTTATACTTTCATCATGGATTTGTTTCACTCAATTATAAGGTGCTTGCTGGGACATCTAAACAATATGGTTTTCACTTGTCAGTCATGATGTTGGAGTGGATTTCCTAAGTTGATCACACTTTAATATGCATTAAATAAATGAGGAAAATTGGAAGATGAGGCTTGTCACATGTTGATCATTAGTTTGTATGTTATCCTTTTATTTTTCTTATTGTCCAATGCCAATGCTAAGAGATTATAATAAAAGTAAATGAGACCAAATCCTTATCTCTAAAATTAACTTCGACAGTGAATCCCATGGCACCAGATAGCCGAAAATCCTTATATCTAGGTGCCTATCATTTCTTATCTAAGATATTAGATAAGAAAAACATGAAACCAAATTGCTAGATAGATGTACAGAGTCATGAAAAATAACTATTTGAAGGAAAGGTAAATGATCTATCACTATTGATAGAGGTCCCTATAATGTATAAAAGACGAGACCAAATTGCTACATAGATGCATAGAGTCATCGAGAATAACTATATAAAGGAAACGTTATGGATAAATTGCTTTTATATCTCATTGCTTGATATTAGTTTTATTAAATTTTAAATAACTTATCGTAAAGAGGTAGTAGCTAGTGGTTTTAGATAGTTGATTATTATGTTTTTCTTCTCTTCTTTGCTTTTATATTTATTTTATGTGCATATGAAATTCGATACTTTAGTAATGATGTTCATACTATTGAATTCATTGTATGTTTTCCTTGTCGATTTTAGTAGCATGCTAGTAAAACAAAGGATAAGTGGTAGATGTATTGTATTATTTTAGGAAAAAGGATAATTGGTATATGTATGTAGATTCAATTTAAGTATCTTAAAATAGTCAGTTACGTTTTATTGTTTAATAATAATCTGTTAAGTTCGCTTTTAATGTAGATGGCTTTTGAAAGCATTGATATCTCATTATGGGGCTCTGAGAGAGAAATTTTTTATCGATATCATGGTTGATGAGGTAAGCAAGGGAAACATGATAGATGGTGTGTTTCATAGAAAGATTTTGGAATTTAAATTGCAACGAATTGAATATGAAGACCAACAAGCTATTTACAGTGAAACAATTGAGGGAGAAATATCAAAAGTTGCATATAAAACAATGGTTGTTTAGTCAATTGCTTGAGCAAACTGGGTTTGGTTGGAATGCATAAAGTAATGTTGTCATAACCTTAGATGAGACTTCGAAAAATTACACTCAGGTATCTTTATTCTCCCTAAAGTTCTATGATGGACTTATCTTATGATAATTTCTTTGAATAATTTTAGCAATCGATAACGACATTTATATCTTGATTTTTTTTTGTCTTAAGCACACCTGAAAGCTTCCCAATTTCGTATGCAAGGCTATGAACGCTACAAATTGTTAGGGATTACTTTGAACAAGTCAACTGCCACAGGAATTCTTCACCATGCTTCTACCCAGGATCCACTTAATTCCGATGAGGAGAATGAATTGCATGAATCTTTTCTCAATAGTGGAGTGTATATAGATGTTGATGTTGATGGCCCTGCTAACCCGGATGACCCAAATACTCCGGTTGAACTTGAAACCCCAAGCACTCAGCCCACTCAGCCTGAACGTTCTGCCAAGCGTTCTAAAATCAATGATAAGAAAAAAGAAAAGGAAACTAGAAATAGTCAATTGGGTGAAGTTTTTGCCTATTTCATGAAAACCACAAAAGCAAGGATAGAAGCCCCTTTGGCTAGGACTGAGAGGTATATAAAGAAAATTATTGAGGGAACAAGTTCAGTGGTTTCAGCAGATTATTCAGTGGTAGCATGTTTGAAAGTTCTTAATGAAATGGAAAATCGTGTGGATGATGACATATATATGAAGGCATTAGAAAAATTTATAAATAATTTTGAGTTGAGGGAGGTATTCATTAAAATACCTTTGGAGAGGAAGAATGCGTGGTTAGCTAGGATTGATTGAGAGTTGGAGACATTGCCTTTGGTCTTAAATTATGTTCGTGTGTTAAGGAGACTATTAGTTCGTAGATGTGTGTTTATGTTTGTACTTGGATATTTTTATTGCTTTTTTTTTTAGTTTATGGATGATATGTTATTTGTTTGGATTAATTATATACATTTGACATTCCTTGTATTGTTGGAATATGAATGATTAGAATTTTGTATACATGTCTAATTAGATTTGAATAATTAGAATTATGTATACATGTCTAATTAGATTTGAAAAATCATAGAAAACAAAAGAGGTGTTGTCGGTTTTTTTTTTTAAAAATAGAATTAAACTTCAATCTATTTAGATTTGTGGAATATAAACTATACTACATGATAACCATAGTGTGACTTATTTTTCTGTTTAGATTAAGAAATGGATAATTCAGTAAACAATAATTGTGGTAGCCAATCTAATTCATCAAGTTCGTCCACTGAAGATGAGTATGAAATGCTCTCATTGTTAATACTTCCTATGTTTGTCGAATACGATGAAAAATTTATGAATAAATTACCTATGCGAACATCACGACTCAGTGGACATGAATATTTAACCGAATTGTTAAATGATCGTTCAGAGGTAGTTTATGAATTGTTTTGCATGGATAAGGAAACATTTAATCACTCATGTAACACATTGAAGTAATATAATTATATAGAAGACTCTAGGGGTGTCACAGTAGAGGATAAGATGGTTATTTTCTTGTTTATGGTGGGACACAATGTGGGGCACAGAGTTGTAGCTGATTGATTTCAACATTCATCAGAAACAATTAATCAACATTTTAAGACAGTGATGAGAGCATTGAACAAGTTTGTCAAGCACATCATTTGTCCATCGAATGACCACATGGTGCCTTCACAAATTAGATGTGATCGAAGAGTTTACCCATATTTTAAGGTAATGTATCTTATGATTGATTCTTAATTTATTAGTTTAGCTTCGTATATACAATACATAATACTAAACTGATTCTAATCATATGCAATTTAATGGACACAGAAATGTATTAGAGCAATTGATGGAACACACATCAATGCATGGGCGCTAATAGAAAAAGCTACTAGTTATAGAGGTAGAAAATCAGTTGTGACACAAAATGTGATGTGTGCATGTTCATTCGACATGAAATTCACATATGTGTATAGTGGATGGGAAGGTACGGCTAACGATTCACGAGTCTTTTCGGACACCTTAACTTGATTGGATGCTCAATTTCCTTAGCTTACTAATGGTAAATCTATTTTAGTGCTAAGTTGATATTATACACTGATTGATTGATATGTACTAAAAGAATTTGTATGACTTATAGGTAAGTATTATTTGGTGGATTCCGGTTATCCATGTACAGTTGGGTTTCTTCTACCGTTTAGAGGTGAACGGTATCATTTAAATGAATATCAAGGGAGAACACACCAACCAATGGGTTATAGAGAACTATTGAACTATAGGCACTCATCCCTATATAATGTTATAGAATGTTGCTTTGGAGTGTTAAAGGCGTGCTTTCCAATATTAAAAATGATGCCTAGATTCAAGCCCACTAGACAATCTCTTTATAGTTGTTGCTTATTATGTCGTACATAATTTTGTACACTGGTGTTCTCAGAGTGATCAACTGTTTAATGAATGGGAAGCAGATGGCCATGAAGTAGAAAGTGAAGGGGGATCGAGCACATTTACAAATAGTCATATAGTTGATTTATCTTATGCGTGTGCAACAGCTATGGTTGCATTTCGTGAGCTTATTGCCAATTAGACGTGGGCAGACTATTTTGGTATTTGATTATATATCTGGTAATAATGTTAGATTGTTGATAAGAGTTAGTTAATTTAACGTCCTTATTTGTGTTTAATTTAGTTTTTTTAGTTACTGAATTATTTTTGTTATTCTTAGGAATATATTTCATATACTTATATATTATTTGATTTATAGGGTATGAGGATGACAAACCAACCAAATTGGACAGTTGAGGCAAACCTTTTTGCAAGAAGAATTTTTGGTCTTTCATTTCTGTTTTATCAATATCTCAAAGTTGTATTTGATACATGATTATTGTATCCTAAAGTTGTCACCATCTTATTTTAAACAAGAAAACTATGTCATTTTTAGATATTGAACCATTTTCTAAGAAGAATGATGGGTTAGTTCTTCACATTTTATCAAATTGTGAAAGTTTTGTTGTATTTCTTATTTTAATTTTTTAGAATTAATTTAACAAACAAACATACGTGATACGGCGAATGAGAGGAGTTTGGTCATGTTTGATCTGTAGTATATAAAAAATACTAAAATTTTAAAAATAAAATATTATTAATTATTTTCAAGTATTTGGTGTGTGCTAAAAAATGTACTTAGTAAATATGAGAAATAAAATTAATATAGATTTCAAATTTAAAATCAAAACTGAAAATTGTAAACAATTACAAGCATGTGTATCCAAATAGTTTTCTATTTTCAAAATAGTTTTCAAAATAAGATTATCCAAACAATATTTCATTGTTTTCTGTTTTGGAAACAGTTTTCGAGTTATAGTTATCCAAACATATTTTCTTTAGAAAATATTAGAAAATTGTTTTCAATTTTTTATTTTCAGAAATAATTTTTGAAAACTGAAAAAAGAAATTGTTATCCAAATGTACCTTAGAATTTTCGCTACTCAAACTACAAACCCACAAAGATAAAGAGAAAAAGTTAAATGTCGAAAAAAAAAACATTTGAGATAATGCCTTGCATATGTGGAAGCATGAGATTGGTATAACAGATTTGAATAAGATAAAATTTTAACTTTTAAGATTTTAATTTTTTTGTTTGCTATAAGTTATTTTGATGGCCCGAGTACTTTTGACCTTCAGCGCTAGCGCTTGGAAGCGCTGTTATGTGTAAAATGCTTTTCAGCGGGTGGATCGAGTGCTGAATTCTTTTTGAGTAAATTATGTTGCAGTGACCCTATCACCGAATGACATGTCTGTCAGTTAGAAAAATTAAATACCTTTCGATTTTTTTTATATTTTTAAAATTTGATTATTAGTGATGAACAAAATTTTTAAATTCATGGAATTTTTATTACCAATGAAATGATACTTAATTTTTTTTCCTGAAAATAATTATAAAATTGATTTTAAATTCTTGAATTTTTTTTTTCAAAATTATCAATGACGTGGAAAAGCTTATCACCAATAGATTTGTACGTCGGTGATAATATTTTGCCTTATCAATTATAGGCGTTTGTCCATCAGTGATAGTTTGTTGCAAAAACACATATCACCTTTGGACAAGCTTCCATTGGTGATAATCTATCACTGATAACCCTTTTCCTTGTAGTGCATCTCTAGCAACAACCTCAATGTTGTCTAGGCCACCAAGCTCATGAATTGCACCAAGTTCAAAAGTTTGCTCGACTAGTTGGGCTTCTCTCCAGTGGCGCAACAAGAAGCCACCTAAGTGTTGGCCCAGTGCTCATGGTCAATGTTGAGATGTCTTGCATTCTGGTTCGACCCAAAGACTTGCACATCCTTAAATTATTTAGGAGTGATTTTGAAGAGAAAGAAAAATCTTTTAGGGGTTTAGAGGCTATGCCCCCGAGGAAAATTTTTTTGATACGTTTTGTAACCTATATATAAAGGCATTTGTTAGGGTTTGGAAGACAAATTGCTTAGACGAGTTTTTTACTCTTCATCTTTGATAGTGAATTTCTTTGTACTTGTCCATGGACGTAGTCTTAATCAGTCGAACCATGTAAATCTTGCGTTATTTACTTTTGTATGATTGTTTTGATTATTGTTTTGCTATTTCTTTTAGTTATCTTTATCGATCTCGTCACAATAGTCAATCTAGAGAATCATTGGTTGGTGAGTGTGGAGCCATCACCCACTTTTACATCTGAGGACATGTCTATAGGCTTGTACCTGAACCATAGCAGACCCTTATTTGTAGAAGTAAGAATTAACGACATCGACCTGAGCTAAGCCCTTATAGATGATGACACCTCAATGAATGTTATCACTTTCACCTTGCTAATAGCCCTTGGAATCCTAAAAGGCATAATCTTTAAGCAACCCATCGATATTTTCAGTGTGGCTGGTGACAACCTTGTTAGTACTGTTGGCCATATCTCTCTCGACCTCTAGGTAGGACACATCCGAGGGTCGATGTTGTTCCATGTTACTTATTCCTTGCCAGCTATCATATGTTGCTAGGGCACCCCTGGATCCATTGCAAATATGAAATTGCCTCCTCTTATTACCAATGTTTCAAAGGCTATTACAAAGTACAGGAACTAACAATTCGAGGTTCCATGATGCCCTTTAAAGAGGCAACATTTTTTGAAGAAATGGCTTCGGATGGCAAGGCCTCATTTTAGAGATCTTACCCTTTACCCTTAGCGAAGTGGTTGGAACTCGAGCAATCAACCGGGAGTAAGTATGTCACCTGGAACGCCACAACAGAAGGAAGAAGATGTATCAAAATACAAAATCCTTATGGAAAAAGGGCATATTGTTTAAGATGATGCACATGTCCAAACCAAATGAACAGGGCCCGAGCCCCACGAAGACCAGCAAGGAAGAAGATTCAACACTATCACCCACGACTCTGCAAGATGAGCCAAAACCACAACAAAAAGAAACTTGTTCACTTAATACAAGTGTTAGTTACTCAATGAGCCTATCCAATTTTATTCAACAAGTTCAACATCTTAATTAGTTTATAAGTTATTTTGGTGACAATTAATGTGATGAGAATCTAAATTTGTTGAAGCTCACATGAGAGTGTTATCCCACGTGGAAAAGATAGAAGATAAATGAAGGACATGCATAGTGGTGGAATCAAATCTATTTATTCAAGTTTTTGGGTTTAAGTGATGTCCGAAAATCATATATTTAAGCATTTACTTGATAAATTCTCTAAATCCAAATTTCTCTTCAACTTGAATTGTCATGCCTAACAAAATTTATAAAAGAACATTTCATAAGTTCTAAAGAGCTTTAGGCTATGAAATCTTCAAAGCATTTGGTAGTTTATATGGATTTGAGTCGAGCTTCTTTTTTCAATAAAAAGAAAGAGAGTCAAGCATCTTTTCATGGTTACAAATTAGAAGAAATGCTATCTAAATTACAATGAAAGAAATCAAATATCATCAAGCAAATCAACTTACTCAACATCACTGATATTTTTATTCAAACTTTACTATCTTATAGTACAAGATTTATTTGATTTTATAAAATACAAGTAAATAAACTATATGCTGGGAAATTTTCCAACAAGAACAAGAAGGCAATCATACATATAAAAACAAGCATTCTTTGTATAGTACTAGTGTATGGTCACTAGCTAGCTATCATGTTTACATTTAATTAAATGATCACGGGAACTTAATAACTTTTGCAAGGCAGTTGTCTTCAGGCCTTGGAAGAGGTAAGTAGACCATTGGACCTCCTGGATTAGTTTGTTCAAGCCTGCATCAAAAGTCAAAAAAAAAAAAAGATTAATCAATTTTTAATTTAATTGAATACTTTTGCTGGGAATATTTTTCTTCAATGGGTACAAAAAAATCAATTATTTTAAACTACTTTGACCAAGATTCCATGTTAAAAGGTGAAAAGAAAGATTATTAATTCTAACAACTCACCTGTAGTTAAGGAGGAAATAGTGAAGGAAAATAGAGATCTCAAGCTTGGCCAGATCAGCTCCAGGACAGATCCTGCTTCCTCCTCCAAAGGGAATGAAAGAACCTGCTTTCGGTGTATGATTCTGCATTCAAATTCAATGAAGCAAATAATTTCATAAATTTTCATTTGTGTTACAACAACAATATATTATATATATTATTTTTACATTGACATGGGGATATCAAATCTGGGTATCATATACAAAACACTTAGAGGTGACCGCTAAATTATAAGATTCAATTTGCACATAAAATAAGTTATAAGTACTATAGGGAACTAACAAAAAACAAGATAAAGATATATACTTTATCAGAAAAAAGAAGAGAAATATATGTACAAATTAATATATTAATACTACTCACATCCCATCTGGAAGGAAGGAATTCTTTTGGATTTGGATAGATTTCAGGATCCATGTGAACACCTTTGTTCCATACCAAAACTTTCCATCCTTTTGGTATGAAATAACCTGACAATTAATAAATTCATTTTTATTTTTAGTCATAATGAGATTAAAAAAGAAGAAGAAGAACAAAGTAAACAATGAAATATAAGGTATTTAATGAACAAACCATTGATAGTAACATCTACTTTGGCCTCTCGGAAATTTGAAAATGAGAGACTGGTTCTTCGCATTGTCTCATTGATTACCTAAACTTAGAAAAGTTAAGCAGCTTATTACATATTATATAAAATTATATATTAGCAGGATTTCATATGCCTTATAAATATAATGAATATATATTTATTAATCTTCTTATATGTATATAATTATATTTTTAAAACTAAATTAACAAAAAATAAGGCGCATACCCTAGCTGCGTAGTGCATCTGTCTAATTTCATTAAGATTTAATCCTTTCTGTGTTGATGGTCTTCTCTTTACAATCTCCTCTTGCTCTTCCTGAAATTTGGATTTCAAATTCAGTTAACTGTAGCCAATTCAGTTCAATAATTGAGCATGACATGCAATAGATTAATTAAACTTCTCTCCCTACCTTGGCTTTTTGCAGCATATCTGGATGGTCATGGAGGTAAATTATCGCCCACATTGCCCCGTGTGCTGAGCTTTCATGACCGGCTAACAAGAACATGAGTAGTAAATCTATGATATCCTCATCTTCTAATTTTTTACCATTCTCATCTTCAACATCCATGAGTAAATCAATCATGCCTTTGTTTGAATTTTCATGTTCTTTTTTACTCCTTGCCCTCCTTTCATCAAGGATACCCTGAAGGATCTTCACCAACATATTCCTTGCCTGTTGTCAAGAAAATTCAAGAAAATAAAAAAACAAATTTGTTCAATATTTCAGGTACAATAATTGGTTTTTGGTCATTAAAAGGAAAGAATTGGGTTTTTGGTGAAGACTGAAAATCAACATATTAAATGGTAATTCTGAAAAATTACCTGGAGAGCTCTATGGAAAGCAAAACCAGGGATATTAATGGCGGCGGATTTTAATCCGTAATTCAAATGAAGATAATGATTCTCCACAGCTTGACGGATTGAATCATCATCAGTTCCCAAAAATATGTGTGTAATAATCTTGAAAGCAACTTTCCTCATCTCATTCAAGAACTCGATCGGTTTGTTCATGCTAGACCACTCATCCAATCCTTTAATCACAATGTTCTCAATATACCCAACATACATGGCTAGTGCTTCATGTCCATTGATTGGAGCTGTTGTTAGCTTGCGCAGACGTTTGTGTTCTGAATTTGGAATGCTGTGAAATGATTTTTTTCCAGTTAATTTCATTGTAGAAATAGGGTATCCAAGTTTAAATCGCTCATCATCTGCCAAAACTTTCCTACAAATTTCTGGGATACTAACAATGATGCTTGGGCTCCCAAACAAGTAGGTCTTGTAAATTCCGGTTCGACCGTATCTGTAAATTAATTTCAAAAGAGAAAGATGTAACAAGTTGATATCACAATTAATGATAAAGATGAATGCCTTTAATGCCAACAAATATAAATATGCAAGACGATATTGGCAGAGCAAGATTTCTCTCACATCTTTTATCCTTCGCAATTGGAGGAAATTTTGCCGTTTTATTTTATTTTTGATTATCAGTATTTTTTTTAAAAGAAATAAAGGACTTCTATTGTAAGTTATGAATTTAATTGTATGTTGTATTACATAATTTTCTATGACCATTTTTGCTACACATGAATATCTTTAAAAACATGAATTTACAATTACCGTTTTAAATACCCATTTGCTATATATCATATTAAAAAGAAGATATGATTAAATATTAATTATTACAAATAACAAGATAAGACCATTTGTTATAGTATTTATTTGTTATATCAAATATAAGAATGAAAGAAATCATCGTAGTTTATCCCCTTATGTTGGCACTGTTGAAAAATAGTAGTATTTTATCTAATGTAGAGAGCTCTTTCGTACTATCTCCAACCCGTGCTCTGCCGTACCTTGAATTATTTGACTTAGCCTATATTTTTAAGAAAAAAACAGAAAAGACAGCTAAAGAAGATTGCTTCCTTATTTGGAGGTTACACAGGACACTGATTAGTCGCCTAGATTTGAATCTGAAAAAAAGATTAATCACCTAAATTTCGTTTGGGTTGGCTTATTTTGAACTTAAAATTATAATTATGTTCTTTTAATGATGAATGTTTTAACTAAACTGATTTAGTGTTGGTTGATTTAATTTTTTTAAAAATAAGTAACAGATTAAACAACACCATAAGGACTCACATACACAAATATGAAAGATATCGATTTGAGTCCTAGAGAGAGTGAGAGAATGACTTACCTTTTAACTAAATTGTAGATGAAGGTATCAGGATCTTTGGATTTGAAAGCTTTGAGGAAGGATCCCATATTCCCAATCAAAGGCCAACCCATATCACCTGGAGGGAGATACTTTTTCTTCTCTCCCAACCTGATAACATAGTACCACTCATTTACTCTCTTGAGGAACCCAAAAACAAAGACATAAGTACCCAGTAAAACTGCAAGAACCAACCACAACAATTCTATATCCATTTTAGTTTCAATTCTCTCCTAATTTTCCCTTCTTCCTTTTGTCCCCTTTTCAAACTCTGTTTTTCTTTGCACGTCTTAGCCATCCTCGTTGATCATGTATTTATAGATATAAACTCGTTCATGTATCCCTTTCGTTTTTTTATGCTGCATGATGTTTCCTCTTACCTAGCTAGTCTACAATTATTTATTATTCACATAAATTCCTTATTCTTTCTTTTTTCCTTTTCTTTTTTTATTTTATAATATTATAATATGATTTGTTAATGTCAGAGTAATATTAATTACTTAACTCGGATATCTTACCTGGAAGTTACCTCCAAAATTCTCCACATAAAAGATATGGGTTCGATCCATCTCCATGTAAATGTACAAAAAAAAAAAACAATATTACTTAAAATAAATAAAAAATTATTTAACAAATCATGCTTTGGAAAAAGAATTGATCTCACGAACCTGAATCTGTGGTAATAACCACGGGACCACAACATAACATACTGTGATTGATATATTATGTTAAAAACTACTCAACAGATTAAAATTAAAGGAAAAAGATTGGTACAAAAGTTACAACTCTATTTCCATATGATTACTTGTGAATCTTCTTGATTTTATAGTAATTACTATATGACCAATCCCGTGGAATTATCACTTATCTGGAAATTATATATATGACAATTTTTTTTTCAAATCTATATCATCTTAATTGGTTAAACAATCAAATCGGTCGTCGTTGATTATTAAGTTAAATAATGTTACTCATAATATTTCTTTTTTGTTAAGCTTATCAAACCTAAATATTTCACCTAAACTATATAATAATATACTCTTTATTGAATAATATAATAGTTTCAAACCATTTGAAATTTATCAAGGAAAATGAGATATATGAAAATGATTTAAGCTGCTACTCTTCCAATTGTTGCAATTCGGTGTCAAACGATCTAGGTAGGGTATACCTCGTACTTGAAGAATTTATTCGTTGTTTGACTTTTTTTCTTCTTCTTTAAATTATCCATGCTACATATGATGATGCCTTTTTGTTTTGTATGAAGATAAGTTTTTTTTTTCCCTTTGAATTTGTCAAACATCTATCACAATTTGATGAAATAAGCATTTTGGAAGCATTAAGAATTTGAAAAAAGATGGATGGAATACATGAAATTTCCACAAGCAACTTTTGCAGTCAGTCAAATTTAGCACAGTATATTTTATGATTTGATCTTCTTTCACAGACGATGACGAAGTTTTTTTTTCTCTATTTTTGATAATAATCCGTGTAAGGTTGCATCATAACTTGGGTTAGACTCAGGTTAGCAAATTCATCTTCGATATGCCAAAACTGCAAGCTGGTTACTGGCCCATGTCTTGCTGATCTCTTATCATCTGACCATTTCTTCGAAAGAGTTTGAAGTAAAACATTGAATTTTATAATTAGTAAACTTTGAACGTCTATACAAATGCTCTGAGGGACATGCAACTTGATGATCATAATAATAATAAAAGTTTATACATGATCTCAGGCCAACATTTTTCTAATTAGAAGAAAGAAAATGTTGTATATACGTTATGAATTTGGTTGTATTCTTACTGTAATTAAAAGATTATATATATATATATATATATATATATTGTTACCATTTTTTTTCAATCACCCGGTCAAAGGGAATTCGAGATCATGTTTGCCACTCCTTATCACAACTTATCGTCTTCCCTGGACAAATTTACAATCATGATTCCCTCAAGTTATAATCTATAGAGAGAATGTGACGCCCAAGATGAGGTCAAATCTTAGTATCTCACATCGACTAAAGAGGATGTGACTAGAGTATTTATAAATAATTGTCACCTCTACTTGTATAACGCGTTCTTAAACTGTGAAACTTAGTGTGCCAAAGCGGACAATATTGTGTTAAGTGAAAGGTTGGGTCGTAATATATGGTATCAAAATTGTCTCTCCAAAGTTTGGCGATGAGTTGTTACAGAGAAAAAGTGTGCCCTTTACAACTCATTAATTCATGCTCAAGGGAAACTTCAAAAAATAGAGAGAAGGAAAATTCTAAAAGAAATAATTTATCGAGAAATTTTTACTTGTGGGGTGACACACACATATATATATATATATATATTATATAAATAAACTGTAATATATACTTGAAAACATTGATGATATTTTTTAAATAAAACAAAAGTATCTTTTTGTAGTCTTTTTAACTCGAATGTATACTTTTTTCAGACAATTCAAAACTATGTTACATGGACTCAAGAAGGGCGTTGGTTACAAATACGTATCTAAATGTTTGACTCGCTAAACTTTAAAACCTTAGATTTGGGGACTTGATTAAAATGGGTCCAAAGGTTCGGGCACCAATATTGGACTTATCAAAAAATAATTTTTTTATGTATATATATAATTTTTATGTGTATAGTTAATTCACATCTTTATATTTTTTAAATTTAAAAGTTTTATTTATGAGCAAAACATAATATAGAAAATAATTGACTTATTTTTGTAATAGTTATTCTTATGAGGAATTAATAAATATTTTTAATAACCTTATCAAATTGTTCTTGTACACAATCCTTTAATTTATTGTTGTGTTAATAAAATCAATTTAAGTTAAGAATTCAAAATCTAGCATTCAGGTCTGCTATACACAGTGACAAAAGTACATAATCACAAGAAAATAAGATATTAAAGATTAAAAATTTAAGTCAACTATAAATGATTGCCAATACAAAAGATTAAAAATCAAAACCAATTAAAAATGATTGTCACCTAACTAAAATCCACTACATGTGATATTAACATTCCCAAAAAGCTTAAATATAAAGGATTTGCCAATTTGCTATCTTTTTCCTCATCTCTTCATCTCTTTGTTTCATTCTCTCAATTGATCGAATCCAAAAAAAAAGAAAAAAGAAAGAAGATGAAATTGTGCCAAAAACATTAATCGAATCAACTTGACCTATTGAGAAGATTATAAAGTTATCAATCGATTCAACCTAAAAAGGTTGATTCTTTACAACTTGAACCAACACTCAACAAAAGAAAGGATTGTCGAGTTATACCGACCAAGTTTGTTTGGTTGAAAATCTGAAAGAGTAGATCTTAACAACAAAAGACATGAATTGAAAAGATGTGAAAGGGTAGGTTTGACATGTTTGGTTAATTGGTTTGGGGAAAATTAAACAATTTATTTATTTTTGCAGGGGACATTTTAGAAATATATAATATTATATTTTTTTTTCAAAAATCAAGTGGAGGCAGTTACCTTCATTGCTTCCATGCTAAATCTGCCACTGGTTGTAATACAAAGCAAGATTTAATACAAGTTCAAGACTATGAGCTGAATTGTATAACTGCTCCTTAACATAATAGCCTAACTAACTCTAACAATTTTAACTATTGTTGTAATTGCCTTGTCTTCACATGTGGAACTTCTGAAACTTGTTAAGTAGTCTCTTTGTCCTTAAAGTCTTTCTACTTAAACCAATTTGTCCCATCTCTTCTGGTAATGTCTACATTTGATCCTCATTGAGCTGTACTTCTTGTCCTTTGTTAATTATGCTGTCATCATTGTCTCCCTCTTTGAAAAACACATTTTCCTTAAGGTAGTAAGAAGGATAGAGCTTCAAAAACTTTGTACAATCTTCCCAAGAAGCCTTAACTAGAGTCAAGTTATGCCATTGGATCAACCACTGATTCATCCATTTTCTTAATCTTTGTATAAGTCTCTCTCCTACAATTGCTATCGGAAGATATTAAGGGATATTATTCTTGTTATCAGGTGGCAAAGAAACTGTAGTAATCTGACTAGAGGGACCTTTAAAAGGTTTAAGATTACAACATGAAATACAAGATGTATTTTTGAAGATGGTGGTAATTGGAGTCTATAAGCCACAATGCCAATTTTCTTGTCCGCAACAAAAGGTCCATAAAATTTATGTGAAATTTTCTTATTGCCACTGTGCTTTGCATTTAAGGCTGTAACTTGACCATGACTAAGTCACCTTCATTAAGCTGTAGCTCAGTTCTATGTTGATAACAATAGAGTTTTATTCTGTTCTGGGCTTCAGCTAAATGTTATTTCAATTGAGTGAGAACTTCTTCTCTGTTGCCCAGATCTTGGTCTAAAGCTTCTAAGGAAGTGGTACCTTTGCAGTAGGTTGGGATGGAGAATGGTAATTTACCATAGACAGTAGCACATTGTGTCATAGAAATAGCTGAGTCATAAGTAGTATTGTAATGCCATTTTGTCCATGGAAAAAATAATGCCATTGTTTAGGTTTATGACATACAAAACACCTCAAATACATTTATAAACACCTATTAGCTACCTTTATTTGTCCATCTGTTTGAGGATGGTAAGAAGATCTCATATGAAGTTGTGTCCCATGTAATTTGAAAAACTCTTTCAAAAAGTTTGTAAGGAAAATATTATTTCTATCATTAACTATGGACCTTCGAAATCCACATAATTTGCAGACTGTGATCATAAAAACTACAACTACTTTTGTAGCATTATAGAAAGTAGGTAAAGCTACAAAGTGTGTATATTTGGATAGTCTATCAACCACCACTAGGATCACTATAAATCCTTGAGAAACTGGTAAGTTTGTAACAAAATCCATAGATATGTCTTCCCATATCTGTTGAGGTATTGGTATAGGTTGTAATAGCCGAAAAGGAGCAACATTTGAGCTTCTGTGTTGCTGGCAAGTGTAGTAGCTGGACATAAACTAATGGACATCTTTTATCATATTTTTCCAATAAAAGTTAGCAGCCAGTCTTAGATAGGTTCTTGTATTCCAAAATGCCTACCAGTAGGGCTACAATGAAATTCTTTCAATAAGGTCTTCTTCCTCTTAGAAGCTTCCCCCACATATAGTTTTCTCTTATAATATATAATATCATCTCTGATAGGGCACTATAACATATCATGGAGTCTGTGATCAATAGCCTTCAATAGTGTGATAGTGTCCTACTAACTGTGATGCTTTTTTCTTGAGGTCCTCTATTAAATGAGGATATAGATAAAGCCATGAACTCCGTCACATACTCTTCTTCAGTATATAACCTTGAAAGAGCATCTGCTTTAGTGTTCTCTACCCTTAGTTTATATTCTATATTATACTTGAATCCCAACAACTTAGTTAAGTAATGTTATTGTTCTGGAGTCTGTATTCCATGAGGTGTTTCGGGCTTCTGTGATCAGTAAGAATAGTAAACTAAGATCCCAACAATTATTTTCTCCATTTAAGGATAGCAATAGTTATGACATATAATGCTCTGACATAAACAAAAGTGGCTTGCATTTTGGAACTCAATTTCTTACTGAAATAAGCAAGTGGGTGGCCTTCATACAATAAAACAACACCAACACTTATACCTGATGCATTTGTTTCCATTGCAAAAGGTTTGGAAAAATTAGGTAAGGCCAAAACTGAAGCTCTAGTCATAACTTCTTTTAGATCTTAAAAAGCCGATTGTACAACTTCAGTCTATAAAAAGCCATCTCTCTTCAGCAAGTTAGTAAAAGGGTTTGTTATAGTAGCAACCCTTTAGTGAACCTTTTGTAATACCCAGTAAGACCTAGAAATTCCCTTAGGCTTTTCTAGGTTGAAGGTGCTGGCCAATTCACCATGTCAACTATCTTACTTCTATAAGTTAGAACCCATTAGCTGAAACGATATAGCCTAAGTAATCTATAAGTGTTTTACCATATGTACATTTACTTTTCCTAGTAAAGACCTGTTATGCTTATAGACATAGTAGGACTTCTCTTAAATACATGACATGATCTTACATTCATCTACTATATATCAAGATTTCATCAAAAAATATAATCACAGACTTTCTTAGGAAGTTCTGAAAAGTTTGATTCACGGTAGCTTAGAAGGTGGAATGAGCATTAGTTAGGCCAAATGGCATTAATACAATTTTAAAATGACCATTATGAGTTCTAAATGTAGTATAATGTATGTCTTCATGCCATATTCTTATTTGATGATAACCAGATCTAAGATCAAGATTAGAAAATATAGTGGCTCCATAAAACTCATCAATGATCTCATCTACAATAGGTATAAGGAATGAATATTTGACATTTACTGCATTGAAAGCTATGTAGTCTACACAAAACCGCCAAGTGTCATCCTTCTTTTTTACCAAAAGAATAAGTGAACTATATGCACTAGTATTGTGTTGGATTACTCCACTTTTCAAAATTTCTTCCATCATTTTTTCAATCTCATTTTTTTTTATAAAAAAAAAAGGTACATATAAGGTTTTACTTTCACTAGTTTAGTATTTGGTTCCAGTAAAATTTTGTGATCAGTTATTCTGTGAGGTGGTAAAGAAGAGGGTTCTTGAAATACTTAGTGAAACTGAGTGAACAATTCTTCAAGCTCTTGAGGTATATTAGTAGGTTTTGTTTCTAGTTGTGTTTTTCCCTCTTGTACAGAAGGGATTACCACCAATTGAAAGCATGAAGTGATTCTTCCTTTCTTAGATATATTTTTGATTTTCTAAGAAGAAATATGCAAAGCATATAGCTCTTTATCTCCATGCAAGTGTATTCTTTTTCCTTTCCACTTAAAATCCATGGTAGGTTATGAGTAATCTGTTGTAATTTGACCAAACAACTCTAACCACTGCACTCCTAATACAATCTCTACTCCTTGTAGAGGTAATATAAACATAACTATGGAAAATTGGTGACCCTGTAATTTAACATGAACCATATTACATACACCCAAACAAGTAAGAAATTATCCACTACCCACTTGAACACTGAAATGTGGTGTAGGTGTAATCTATAAGCCCAAGTAGTTCACTACCCTATTATGCACAAAATTATGTGTGATTTCTCCATCAATTAGAATCTATAAGGATTTATTGTGAACAGAACCTTGTAATCTTATTATTCTTGGTGTGTGTTGGGAATCACCTTCAAGATGCCCATGTGGTGATCTTCCGAATAACCAAAGTCTAGAATGACTTGTACAAACAGAACATAAATCAAACAATCAAAGAAAGCATAAAAGACACAAGCAATTTTTTGACGGTGTTCGGCAATGTGCCTACGTCCCCGTGAGCACCTCCGAGCTCTCTGTACTATCTTGTCAATAGAGTTCTTTACTATCAGCAACACCTTTTCAAGAACTCACTGGTTTTTGATGAACAAAAGAAGAAGAAGTAAAAGAAAGTGATAAGAAAATTTCCCTTACAAGCCCTTGTATCCAATCTATACTACTCTCTCTCTAAACAACCAGCCTCTCTACAAAGAATCTCTCTTGTGTTTAGTGTCTGCACTCTTACAATTGATCTCTTGTATGTCACTTGTGTTGAGATTGAAGTTAAGTGACTCTTTATATAGTGCACCAACTTCTTGACCAATCTTGAAGTTCAATCTCCACCCTTAGATCTTGAGGACCAATCAATCATAGTCCCTCATCAATCCTAAGTGATCCTGTGCATTTTGATCATGCCTCACGCACCATTTGAAATGCTGAAACATAAGCATCAGATGTGCCTTCAAGTCGCGGCCTAGAACAGGGCATATCGCGGCCTGGAACAGGGGTGAACCACCTCCACTCTTCACTTTGCTAGGCGCCGCACCTTGGGGAAGCTGAGCCATGGCACGGCCTGGAGGGCACACATCCTGGACTTGTTGCAGGGTGAGGCGCGCACACCTTGAGCCGAGGCCTGGAAACCTAATGCTGAAGTTTCTCCAACCTTGTTTAAACCGTAGACAAATACCAACAATCTCTACCTTTGTCTAAGCGATTAAACCCGAACTCATTGTGCAGAGAACTCAGTATCCAAACTCAACTTGAGTCTTCATATCAACCGACTCCAATCCTAAGAAGTCCAAGGAAATAATTGAACTTGCTTAGAGGTAGAACTTTAGTACCTAAATCTACGGGATTTTCTTCCGTGGCCACCTTATCCACATGAATGCATCATTCCGTAACATTTTCCCGAATAAAATGGTACCAAACATCCATATCCTTTGTCATCTCATGGAACACCGAATTCTTGCACAAATGCAACACACTTTGGCTATCCGAGTACACCACCACTTGCTCTTTTAGTACCTTCAACTCTTCCAACAACCCTTTACACTATATAGCCTCCTTAATGGCTTCCGTTGTCGTTATGTACTCAGCCTCAGTTGTTGAGAGTGCTACCACTGGCTGCAACTGAGCCTTCCAACTTATACAACATCTGTTTAAGTTGAAGAAATAGGAGGTAATCGATCTTCTTTTATCTCAGTTAGCTCCATAGTCCGAATCCATATAACCTTCAAGATAGATGGACTTACCCCTCTTCTCATAAACCAGCCCCACATCTAGGCTTCCTTTTAAGTACCAGCAACCACTTCATCCCAAGCCAATGCTCCTTTATGAGATTACTCATAAACCTGCTGAGAACATTCATTGCTGAGCAATGTCAGGTCTAGTGCTTACCATCATGAACATGACTGATCCAACTGAACTAGAGTAAGGGATCTTTTCCATTTCCTTCTTATCCTCATCAGATCTTGGATATTGATCCCTGGAGAACTTGAAATGACCAGTAAGGGGAACCTTCACTGGTTTGCTATCTTCCATAGAGAACTTAGATATCATCTTCTCTATGTAGGAAGTCTAAGAAATCGTCAATCTGTATCTCTCCTTTTCCCGGATTATACACATCCCAAGGATCTTTTGTGCATAACCAAGATCCTTCATCTCAAACTCCTCACTGAGTTGAGACTTTAATTTTCCTATCCCCTCTATGCTACTCCCAACAAGCAACATATCATCAACATAGATGAGGATGATCACCACTTCCTCCACCTTGTGCCCCTTTTAGTACAAGCACGAATCATAGTAGCTCCTCACAAAACCCAAGCTAGTTACAAAGGAATTGAACCTCTTATTCCATTGTCGAGCTGATTGCTTCAGGCCATAGAGAGATTTCTTCAATTGGCACACCAAATCTCCTTGCCTTCCTTCCTCATAGCCTTCAGGTTGCCTCATGTAAATGGTCTCATCAAGCTCTCCATGTAAGAACGCTGTCTTCACATCCATTTTCTCGATTTCTCAATTAAATTGGACTACCATTGCTAACACTATCCTTATCATCTTGTATTTCACAACCGATGAGAATATTTCGGTGAAATCTATGCCTTCTCTTTGTGTGAACCCCTTCGCCACAGCCTAGCTTTATACCGAACTTCATCCCCTGGAGTGTTCCCTTCTTTGATCTTATAGATCCACCTACAATCCACAACTCTCTATTTTTCTGGTTTGGGCACCAATTCCCAAGAGTTGTTCTTCCTCAAAGAATCCATTTCTTCCTCCATAGCTAGCTGCCACTTTGAAGAATCCTTACATTCTATGGCATCCATGTAAGTTTCTAGTTCAACCCTTCATTCTGCATAAGGAGCTGCTACATTAGCATCTGCAAAACCATATCTCAAAGGTGGTCTAACCACCCTCCTTTCTCGATCCATTGTGAGCTGATAGTCATTCTGACTTACTGCATCATCCTCTTCTAGTTCAGTCTCCTCTCAAGTATCCTGAGCTTGGCCTTCATCAAGGAGCTCTACCTGGTCTGAACCCTCTTGCCTTCCTTGCTATACCTGAACTGAATTTTTCTTGATGCTATGCTCCACAAATTCTGGACTGGTTTGCTTACTAGCCCTTGCATGGTTAGTTTTCTCCAAATAGGGAAATAACAATTCATTAAAAATGACATCCCTACTTATTATGAGTTTTATTCCTTTTGACTCTAAGGACCACAACCTATACCCCTTAACCCCATCACCATACCCTAGAAACACACATTTTCTAGACCTTGGGCTAAGTTTATCATCCTTTTGATGTGCAAATGCAGCACATCCAAAAGTCTTAAGGTTGCTCAACTCACGGGGTTTTCCACTCCACATCTCCATGGGATTCTTAAGGTCTAAACCTCTATAGGGTGATCTATTAACCAAATATGCAGTAGTAGACACAGCTTCTCCCAAAAAACTTTTTGGTAAACCGGACCCAATTAACATGCACTTAACCTTTTCCATAAGGGTTCTATTCATCCTCTCAGCAATTCCATTTTGCTGAGGGATTTTCACAACCATTCTATGTCTTAGAATCCCATTTAATTCACATAATTTATGAAAATCCTTATTGCAAAATTCTAAGCCATTATCGGTTCGTAAAGCCTTAACTACCCTACCCGTTTGAGTCTCCAGCAACTTTTTCCATACCACAAATTTATTCAAAGCATCTGATTTATTTTTTAAGCAAATAAACCCAAACCTTTCTTGAATAATCATCAATTAAAGACAGAAAGTAAAGATTACATCCTTGTGTTGGTGTTCTTGCTAGTCCCTAAAGGTCCGAATGAATGTAGTCAAGAATGCCCTTAGATTTGTGCACTCCGGTGTTGAAGCTGACCCGGTGTTGTTTCCCAAGAACACAAAACTCGCAGAAATCAAGTTTCTCTATCTTGTCACCATTAAGTAGATCATCCTTGCTGAGAACTTGTAGGCCCTTTTTCGCTCATATGTCTCAAGCGGGTGTGCTAAAGGGCTGCCTTATCCATTTCAGCCATCAAGCTTACTGCTTGATCCTTGATTTCTGTCTCTCTGATCATCTTATAGAGACCATCCTTCATTGCTACTCTGATCACTATCAAAGATCCCTTAGTTACCTTGATCTTTCCTCCCTCTGCCTTGTATGTGTACCCCATGGAATCTAGCTACCCCAATGAGATCAAACTTCTTCTCAACTCCGGAAGATATCTCACATTCCTCATCAACCTTGTGACTCCATCAAACATCCTTAATTGTATGTCTCTTATCCCCTCACTTGGCAAGAAGTATCATTCCTCAAGAAAACCCTTCCATTATTGATTTCCTTGAAATTCTTGAACTAATCCTTGTGAGGGCACATATAATAAGTGCACCCGGTATCCAAGATCCATTTCTCCCTGCTTTGCCTCCTGCTCACATTTGAGAACACAACAAGAACATCATCTTAATGTTCTCCTTTGGCAACTGAAGCCTCTCTATTGTTGGTATGGCTTCTTTCTCTCTCTCTTCCAGCAACATTTTCTTGTAATCTTTCTTGAAATGGCCCTCTTTATTGCAGTAGAAGCATCACTTCCCTCCAAACTTCAGTTTGGAATGAGATCTCCCATGGCTCTGCCCTCTACCCTTTGATCTCTCCCGGCAGTTGCCATGGATGCTACTGCCATTTCGAGTTGTTGGCCTTCCTCTAATGAACAACCCTTCTCCACTTGATACTTCCCTCATATTGGCTTTGAAATCATGAGCCCCTATAGCATTGATCAAAATTTCCTTGGTTAGTGTATCTCTTCCATATTCAATAGCATTAATCAAACTCTCAAAATAACTAGGAAGAGAATTTAACAACATGACAGCCAATTGTTCATCCGGGAATGTTATACTACAACTAGCCAAATCTTGAACTAGTTTATTAAACACATCAAGATTATCTTGAAACTCTTTATTAGGATCCATTTTAAAAGCAAAGATTCGTTTAAGAAGAAAAATCTTATTAGGGAGAGTTTTGGTAAGAAACAACTCATCTAGTTTCTTCCATATGAAAGCTGAATCTTCTGAGTCTCTGCACTCCCTTGTGACACTATCCAAAATGTGCAGAAAGATGGTGCTATACACCATCTTCTTCATCTCAATCCGTTGGACTTCCGTGATACTTGCTAGAAAAACATCATCTTCTCCAATCGCTAAGTCCACCTTTTATTGCATAAGAACAACCTTGATTTTTCACTTCCAAAAGGCAAAGTCTCCCTTTCCATCAAACTTCTCAACAATGAAGTTCGAACCCATCTTGCGGAGAAAATTCCAGATTTATGCAGCACCCACAATTGCTTTCCAACTTCTTCTAAATCTTAAGAACACGATCATATCTTGATCTTGCTCCTATACCTTCTGCTCCAGCTTCGATACCCTCTCACCAAAGCTCTGATACCACTTGTTGGTATCTCCTCTAGCTCTGATACCACTTTTTGGTGGTATCTCTTCTAGTTCTGATACCACTTATTGGTGGTATCTCTTCCAGCTCTGATACCACTTGTTGGGAATCACCATCAAGATGCCCAGGTGGTGATCTTCCGAACAACCCAAGTCTAGAATGACTTGTACAAACATAACAGAAATCAAACAATCAAAGAAAGCATAAAAGACAAGCAATTTGTTGACGGGGTTTGGCAATGTGCCTACGTCCCCGTGAGCTCCTCTGAGCTCTCTGCACTATCTTGTCAATGGAGTTCTTTACAATCAGTAACACCTCTTCAAGAACTCACTGGTTCTTGAAGAACAAAAGAAGAAGAAGTAAAAGAAAGTGATAAGAACTAACCCTGGAATTTTCCCAAGAAAATTCCCCTTACAAGCCCTTGTATCCAATCTATACTACTCTCTCTAAACAACTAGCTTCTCTACAAAGAATCTGTCTTGTGTTTAGTGTCTTTGCACTCTTACAATTGATCTCTTATATGTCACTTGTGTTGAGATTGAAGCTAGGTGACCCTTTATATAGTGCACCAACTTCTTGACCAATCTTGAAGGTCAATCTCCACCCTTAGATCTTGAAGACCAATCAATCATAGCCCCTCATCAATCCTAAGTGATTCTGTGCATTTTTATCATGCCTCACGCACCATTTGAAATGCTGAGCATAAGCATCAGGTGTGCCTTCAAGCCGTAGCCTAGAACAAGGCATGCCGCGGCCTGGAATAGGGCTGAACCACCTCCACTCTTCACCTTGCTGGGCGCCGTACCTTAGGGAAGCTGAGTCGCGGCATGGCCTGGAGGGTACACATTATGGACTTGCTGTAGGGTGAGGCGCGCACACCTTGAGCCGCAGCCTGGAGACCTGATGCTGAAGCTTCTCCAACCTTGTTTAAAAATTAGACAAATACCAACAGTGTGTGATGACCAAAAAGGACATGCAAACTGATTATAGCCTGCATATTTTGACATTGAGACCAGTTGAAATCCTCTTCTTGGATATATGTATCAATTAATTGATCCATTTCAGACCCTTCCGTGACTAAAAGAACCACTGAAGTCATGTATTTGTAGACTGGTGTGTATTTCTCTTCACAATTGAAACATAACTCTTTTTCCCTTCTCTACTGCATCTTTCCTTGGGTTAACCTATGTGAAGCTTTCTAAGGCAGTGTGTTAGGTGTAGGTCCCAATATGGAAGTGGTAGGATGAAATCTGGATTGCTAAGACTGGATTCCTCTCATTTCTTATAGGTTATCTTCTTGTAATCTGGAAAGGCTGAAAGCATGATGAAGATCTCGAGGTTGATGAGCTAAAACTTCCCTTTTTATCTCTGATTTCAAGCCTTAGATGTAACAAATTTTGAGGAATTGCTCTGTTGTATTAAGAATCTTGCTTGAAAATTCCTTAAATTGTGATTGATATTCTCCCACAGACTTTGTTTAAACAACTTTGTAAGAGAACCTATTGGATCTGCAAACAAAGAATGATAGAATGTTCAAAATCCTCCCAAGTTTTGATATAATTACTTTGACTCACCCATTGAAACCAACTTGTAGCTACCCTATCAAGATAGAATTATACCACTTCCAATTTCTGGTCAATTGGAATATGATGGTAAGCAAAATACTTTTCAATCTTGAATAACCAATAACTTGGATCTCCTCCATTGAAACGTGGATAATCCATTTTCAGTTGTCTTAAAGGCATAATATGGTGTTATTGCTGTTGATGTGCTGGTGCCCTATGTGTTTCATGCCTCATTTTAGTAAGTTTTTGCTGGATTAGGGCTAAGATAATCATTATTTCTTCTCGTACCATTCTAGCAAAATATGCTTGTGTCTGCTAAGATCTTGTCATGTCTTCTTGAATGCATGTCACTGTTGCATTCAATTAAGAAATATTTGTAGATAGTTTCTTAATTATTGTGTCCATGTGTTTCAATCTAGTACCATCCACCATTGTAAGCAATTCAAGGAAGGTGAAATGGTTGTTGTTGTAGGAAGTGTAAAAGAAAGAAAGAAAGAAAGAATTGGTAAAAACGAATTCAAGCAATGAAAGAACCAATGTTACCTTCACAACTCAGGCCTTGATCCAAGTTCAAGGAAAAATCTAGAAATTAAAGAGAGAAGGAAAATTATGAAAGAGACAATTTTTTTTTTCTCAATTCCTTTCTTCAAATTACAAGTAGTTAAATATAGGTCTGATTTTCTTGTAATACAAAGCAAGATTCAATAAAAGTTCAAGACTATGAGTTGAATTGTATAACTACTCCTTAATAGAATAACCTACCTAAGTCTAACAGTTTTAACTACTTTATAATTGCCTTATCTTCACATGTGGAAGTCCTAAAACTTGTTAGGTAGTCTCTTTGTCCTTGAAGTGTTTTTGCTCGAACCAAGCTATCCCATTTCTTCTGGTAATGCTTGCCTTTGATCCCCATTAAGTTGTGCTTTGTGTCCTTTGTTAATCATGTTGTCATCAAAAAGTGAAAGGAACTGAGGAAAGAAGAGGGAAAAGAAAGAGAGGAACTTTTTTTCTTGCTTAGTAGATAAAAAATTGATAGAAAGAAAAATGAGATTATTAATGTGTTCTTCCACTTATACACAGTGCTTCCAAGCTAGATGATTGGAGAGTTAAAGCTAAAATAAGTTTTTTGTCATTTTTTTCTCTTATTTTTCCATTGTCTTTTATCTATCGCATGGCGAAAAACATAAATTTCTTTTCCTTTTTTTTTGTTATAATCTACCAATTTTTTATTCCCTTAATTTTTTTTTCATTTTTTTTTCTCTACCAATTAGAGCTTAATGACTTAATGATGCTATAGTACTTTGTGAGAATTTCTCAAATGAACCAGTTATTTACACTTGTGGTACAACTTTTTCATTTTTCTTGTGACAATTATTGAAATTGATACTCATAACAAATAATATTATAGTCAAACTTTTATTCTCCAATTTTTTTTAACAAAATAATTTTACATGTTTTGTACTGTTTTCTTACCAATGTGGAAATGTGTATGTGTTGCTTACTCGAGGTCGTACTCTATTATCTTGAAACAAGGTCATACTCTTACCTAGCTAATGGATGATTGTTACCAACATCGATTGTTAAATTTAAGATGAAGTGTAATTGTAATCCTTAAAGGATATTTACAATTTGATTCCTAAATTAAAAAAAAAAAAAATTCAATTTCATCCTTAAATTGATCATCTATTGTTCGCAATGTCATTATTTTTAATTAAAACCATTTTTAATTAAAACAATTAAAATTTTAATTGAGTACACTTAAAAATTCTAATTAAATATATTTTTAAAATAAAAAAACTGTAAACATAATTCTAAAAAAAAGAATAAAATAATTTTTTAACCAAATTAAATATTTTTTTCCCTATTCTTCCTATTCTTTCTCTTATGTTTTATCTTCTTCTTCCCTAGTTTTGGCTACAAGTGAGGTCTCCGCGCCACCACTAGAAGAGTTTCAAACTTGAGTATTACATAGGAGATGTGTTTGGTGGATAGGTTGAGTGAGAGTATAGATGAGATAGATAAGTTTTTCATTTTTTTGGTATTAGAAAAAAATCCATACAATAGTTTTGGGGAGGGAAAAATCAATCCCTTGCCCATGGTAGGGTTTTAGATAGATTGTAATATTGTGGGAGTCTTGTACATATCCCACATAAGAAAGATATAAAGCTTTAAAAGGCTTTATAAAAGAGAGTCCAATAGAGCTATATATCTAGTATACAACTATGTCTAATGGTGGGCCATGTATATTTATATATATTACTATAATAGTACTATCATGGCATTCGGGCTAACTTAAACACATGTCAATTTTTTTTAATTGTTGTAGTTTTATTCTACTAAGGTTGTAAAGGCAATATCTTTTTAAAGATAATGTTTAAAAACACGTCTCAAAGCCATATTCCATTTGACTCCATAATTTTTTGTTATAACAGCAGGGAATAAAATTATCCAATTAATGCGCCATAGCGATAGTATGTCCATCTCTCCCTTTATCTCGTTTATCAAACATATCTATAGGATAAAAATCATTTTATTCTCTCTTTGTATGTCCAATAAACACATTTTTTGAACCCAATTTAGTTTTGGGTTGATTAAATTGTGTGCTTGTAGTTAATGATTGCGTGTGAATTATCTATAACTTTGAAGAAAGGAATTCTTTTGATGCTTGTACGTCAAACTGGTGTGAATAGTGTGATAACAAAATTCTTTGTACTTATTTTTTTTTATTTTATGAAATGGAATGTGGAATATATAATCCATGTTGGTCTCTTGTACATTTTACATGAACGATTATATTCATTGGTTCAATATTTGTGATCTAGTTAAACACCATTTCGATGATTTGGTTGTTTAACCAGATTCTATTTTTTACCTTAAATTGCGAGATATGGTTGTTCAACCATATATTTTTTTTGTTATTAATTCAATTTCTGGGTAAACAACATTTTTAGTACTCCGAATATACGTGATTTCGTATTTTAATATCCCAACAAAAAAATTCATAAATGATATCACCAACTCATGATTTCGTCTTATTTAGATCATTTCATTAGTTTTCCATAAAATCTAGACCATCAAATGTCAGATCAAGATGTTCACCTGGTTAAAATTTGCTGATCTGGTCTCAATTGGCACACTCTTTTAAATGCACAACATAACACCTACTGAAATGGCACAAAAAAAGTTAAAACGACATTTTTTCTCTTTCCTTTACTTTTTCCTCTTCCTTTCCGCCATTTCTTTTATTTACTCCACCAATTCGCAGATAAAAGGAAATAAAAACAGTAAAAATACAGAGCATAAACAAAACCCTCACTGCCAAGAAATCAAATCAAACAAAGAAGAAAATAAGGCATAAAAAGGAGAATGGCAGAGAACAAGGAAATCATGCCACCAAAGTACGACTTGAAGGTGAAATGGGATTCATGTCTCAATCTGACTATTTGTCTCTTCGTTTACTCTTCTCTAGTTAGTTTTCCTTTCTTTTCTCACTTTCCCTTTAGTTTTATTTGTTGGTCCTTCATTTGTCATGAAAACTGATATATTTGGACCAAAAATGAAAAGAAAATGCTTGTTAATAATAATGCCTAAGGAGTTTATCACACAGTGAAGATCTTGGAAAATTTGTTGAATATAATGGAGAAAGATGGTGTCCTGGGTGGCGTTTAGCAAGCAGGAAATGAACAATTGTGGCTACTTGGCAAGCAGGAAATGAGAGAAGAAATTTTTTTTCTCTTGCTATTTAGTGTTTGGGTCAAGAGAAAATTTTCAATTAGATATACATTTTTGGCATTTGCTTAAAATAGAAGTTGAACCCCTTATCTTTATTTTTTGAACCCATAAACTAAGACAAGTGAAAGTCAGATAGATTTTTTATTTTCCACACAAAAAGCAACATACACAAAACACCAAATCAAATTGCGCAAAAAAAAAAAATTAAGAATGAACAGTTTTGGGGATTCAAAGGAAAAATAAAAAAAAATGAGAGATTTTTAAGAAATTTAATGGGAGATAAAGAGAATCTAGAATGAGAGAGAAGGTGCAACAGTAGCCATGGCAAAAAAAAAAGTGCAATAATGTCAGAGATTAAAAAGAGAGAGAAAGAGTTGATTGATGATTAATCTTCAAGGGAAATAGAAAGAAGATATCTCTTTTTGCTCTTGAAACAATTTTTTGTGCCTTACATTATGCTGTGCATTTTGAGAATTTTGGCCATCTCAACAATCCTCACTTCACCATGGTAATATGGCATTTCGTTAAAAAAAAAATATGGACGGAAAGCTAATGGAAGAATCAAAATAGAATGAATTCATGAGTTGGTGATATCATTTAGGAAATTTTTTCTGTTGGGGGTACTAAAATAGGAAATCACGTGTACTCAGAGGATTAATTGTTTACCCTTCAAGTTTTTGTTACCTTTGAATTAATCTAATTATAATAATTTTTATTGTTGTTTATTTTTTTTCCTTTTCTTTTACTTTAATTTTTTGTCAATGGTGTTAAGCAAAAGGAAAACTACATGGACAAATATGAATTTAAGTTTGAAATTAAGATTTTTTTATGGATCAAATTTTAGCCAATCCTTAATTTTTTTTTTTGAAGCTTATGACATTATCTTAAAGCATCATCATAAAAGTATGAGATTATAATTTTTTGTTGAGAATAAGCTAACCCAAACAAAACCTATTGAAGAAATTTATTGGAATCAATGTTGGTGTTGTATGGTTTTTAAAAGTATGCAAACATGTTTTTCTATCAAAGAGAGACCTTTTTATGAGTTTCTGTTAAAATTTATGAAGCACTCATTTTATTACTATGAAAAATATAAATTTAATTCAATGATGTAATTTCTTATCATCCAATAACTTATCAAGTTATTATTAATTTTTTTTTTTTATTGAAATGAGATATGTAGTAAATAAATTATGAAGCACTATGTTAGAAATTTGATAGGCGTAAAAAGAACTTAAAATATGATAGATGTTTCTTATAAATGAATTTTACTACTCAATCTTCTTTTATTTTTTTTACAATAATGATATGAAATATTATCTTCTAATTGATCGCCATTAGTTTGATAAGAGATTTATTTACATTTTCTTACAAAAAACTAAAGTTAATTCGGGTTTCAGCTTCAGATTGTCTCGGGTATTGGGGCAGACCAGGTTTGGGTTCAGGTTTGGTCATTTTAGATTCGATTTTTTTTATTCATGTCAATTGAAGCTCGCGTCATTTTGGGCTTCAAGTCACTCGGTTTCAAATCGAAGCAAGGTAAGATCAAAATCATTTTGAAATATTTTCAAGTTTGAGCGGATGTTATAGAAGCTATAGAGGACCAAGGTGAGGAAGTATAAATAGTGAAAGAGCAGTCACAAGTAGTGGAACAAGGAGAAGGTGTTACTAACAAAGACTTAAGGAAGAGCAACAAGCAAAGATGGGTCATTAATTGGACTAACAATTATGTGTAGGAGCTTAATAATAAGTGATCAATCTTATTCTGTATAAGCCTATTATGTATGAGTTAGTTAGATTGGTTAAGAAAGTTAAAGCTATTGTAAAAGTTGTTATTTCGGTTAGTTGTTTTGCAAAGTAGGATGGTAGTTGCATCTGATCCCTTTATAAAAAGGCCTACATTTCTAGTTAGAGAAAGGAATGGATTGATAAATAATTTTCTTCTCAATTTTCTCCGTATTCTACTTTTCATTCTTCTTTCTTAGAAGCCAATCACAAAGCTCGAATTAGTTTTAATTTTCTATCAAAATCTCAATCTTAACATTGGTGCTTTCATTCTTTAATTATTTCTTATCATTTTTCATTCCTTCATTAGTATCCACAATGGCATAAGGGACTCGTCTCACAAAGATAGATGAGAAGATCAAGAATCACTAAGAGACTTTGTCTCAATTGACAAAAATGAACCAGACTTTCAAGCAGTTTATGTTGTTGGTTAAAGCACGACTTGGTGATTTACAACAACAAAAAATAGAATAAGGATTCTTTGTTGCTGTTGGATACGAGGGGATCAAATACACAATGGGAGACAAAATTATAATGATTTCAAAGCTATAAAACTAGATGTACCCAGATTTTGTGGCACTTATCCATCTTGGTGGTCATTCAAATCACAATAATTCTTTGATTTTCATAATACACTAGATGACCAAAAATTAATGTTTTTTCTTTCCATATGGAGTGAAAAACGTTTTCATGGTACCAGTGGATGCACTCGAATGTATTTATTAGAAATAGGAAAAGTTTCTCAGAAGCTTTAGCAAGTAGGTTTGGAATTCTCGATATGAGGATACTAGAGCTGTAGTAAAGCTGCAACAATATTTTTCAGTATTTGAGTATCAAACTCAGTTTGAGGCAATTGCTAATAAAGTGTTAGGATTTTTAGAGAGATTCTTGATTAGCTTCTTTATTTCTAACTTGAAATATGAGATTAAGAGAGAATTGTCAATTGCTATCCTAATTCATTAGTTTGTGCAATTTCACTAGCTAAGCCGCATGAGGAAAAGTATAATGATATCAAGTAGATTATAAGGGTTGCTTGAATCAAGAACACTACGGGACCTAGGTTACTCAAGACCCCAGTTACAACACCACTTTCAAGATGACATCAGCCTTTAACTATAATCAATTTCCCTACCAAGAGGTTGAGTCCTACTAAGATCTTGTACCTTTAACAAACAATTGTTTTTTAAATGGTTGGCATTGAAGGATAGTAGATTTCAAATTAAAATTACAAAAAAAATTAATCCAGAATTTTCACACTTACTCCTTTGGTTCAAATATAAGTTCTTTAAACACAGCATATCCTGCAGCCGCGACAATAGTAAGCCCTACAAGAATTATAACACTGTAGGAAGCCCCTTCTGTAAAGGTTACTGGCTTCTCTGGAATAGTTGTAGTTCTGCAACAAGGTGAAAATCCTAATTATACCCTAATTAGGACGTCTTAAGTTGCTTATAAATACTTTTTATGTACTTAGCATACATTGTAACTAGAGATTTGTAAGGTTGATAAGAAACTTTTGGTAGGACATAACCTTATTCTAAGGTGAACCTGGGTAAATCTTGTCTTCATTTCTTTCTGTTTATAATTTATGTGATTGACAGGTCTCGAATCGTTCATTCTATAGGTCCCTTTCACCATGGTAGTGAAAGACTGACTGAAATGGAAATGCAGAAATCACTGTATCTAATAGGATTTCAAAGATGTTTTCATTGTGAAATACTGGAGGAATTCTTGGGCATGAAAGGGAGGAAAAAACATTTGTATTTGTCATAAGTGTAAGAGAATGTTTTTCTTCTAATTGAGGAAGAGAAAGAAAAAGGAACATGGGAGTTTGATTGCCTGCAGTAGCAAGAAAGTGAATAAGATAATGGGGATACAACCCGATTACCAGAAATAAGTTTACAAGCTTGAGCTAGCTAGTTAAGCCTAAGAACAATAAGAATAGCGAGCAAGCATAAGCAAGACAAGATTCAAGTACTCATTAATTGTGAGCACCCACTTCATTTAAGAGAGGATAGCCATTAGTCTCAAACTACCTATCAATCACTCAAAACCTTTTACAGTTTACATTGGCAGTGGAGAAGAATTATTCGAGCCCATGATCACTGATTATAAGTTGCTTGCCATTCTTCTTAGAAAGGGAGGGCAATACATGTAGTTGGCGAACCTCAACTAAATCAAGATGCTATACTGATTAAGCAACTTAAAAGATTGAATCTTTTTGAAAGTATTGCTTACCTATTTCATTTAAAGAGCAGTTCAGTGGAAGATGAAATAAAGGTATGAGTTTTGATACATCGCCATAAACTCAAGTTTTGCTACAGAAATATAAAGCAATTTTTCAATAACCTACTCAACTACCTCGCTATAGGGATTGTGATCATCATATACATATTTTGTCTAGTGCATAGCTTGTAATGTTAGGCCTTACACATATCCTTATTTTTTTTTTAAAAAGTAAATTTGAAAATTTGGTTCAAGAAATGTTGAAAACTGGCATCATAAAGCCAATTCATATTCCCTTCTTTTTACCAATCTTGCTGGTAAAAAAAAGGATGGCAATGGAGATTTTGTGTGGACTACAAGGCATTAAATACCATTAATTTTAAAGACAAGTTCCTTATTCCGACCATAGAGGAGCTCTTAGATGAACTACATCGGGCTATTCTTTTTTCTAAGTTGGACTTGAGGGATAGATACCATCAGATCAAAGTGAAGGTAGAATACTAAAAGAACATTTAGAACTCATGAAGGATATTATGAATTCTTGGTCATGCTATTTGGGATTACTAATGCCCTTTCAACATTTTAGTCCACAATGAACCAGGTATTCATACCTTATTTGGGAAAATTTGTTACAGATTTTTTATGACATTCTTGTACATATATCTTCAATAACATATCATATCAAGCACTTAGAGGTGGTTTTGAATTTTCTAGCAAATAACCACTTGTCTACTAAGCTTAGTAAATGCATGTATAGGTACCATGCCTTTCACCGTCCTTTATCAATTAGTAAAGCGGCTCCCTCAAGGGTGGCTCTTTTAGGTCTAGGCACATTTCCCACACTTAGGTCTTTTTTGTTGTCATCCAAGCACAAAGAGAAAACAATGGGTAAAGAGTCTCCGTTTGACCTTAAAAGGGATCAAAATCCATTTTCAAGGGTCTTGTGATAAAGATTATAGGCGATAAGATTTGGGTATGACTGAATAAGGAATTAGAGCTCATTCTCTTGCCTAGGCCGAAGCCCAACTCTTTTATGCTCGAGGAAAAGTGTTTATATTTTAAGTAAAATTAAAGCCACCACACACTAGCATACAACACATAAAATATCAATTTGTATCAATCATTAGTGATATCAAACATCACGAAAGAGAAAAAACCACTTGTACTCAAGAGATTACAAACCCAATATTATGTGTTGGACAACGTTTTCCTCTAAAGATTGATGAGGTTTTCAATCAATTGCTTTTCAATTAAGAGATTAAATGATGTGCATGATTCATGAAAATAATTCATAATAAAAGAAAAATTATTCAAAAAAAGGAAAATGTGTTAGTATAGAAAAACAAAAGTGCAATTAACCAAAGATCATCAAAACAACAAATTCAGAGATCTGGTTGTCAGGTCAGAACCGAACGGTCCTTAATAGCTACTGATCGGTTGGCAACAAGGATCAAATGGTTTCTAGGGGAGCCAATCAGCTATATCAGCACCTGACAGTAGCTTTTTCGATTTTTGACAATCACAATTTAAGCAAATCTAGTCCTTTTTAATTCATACAAAATTGTAGAAACCTAATATAGATGGCATACGAACATATGTGCACTTTTAAAACATGTTTTGATAAGGATAAACTATATGTCGTGTAAAATAATTTAGAATTACGATGGTTCAAAATAAAATCATAATAATTAAATTTAAAATGAAAACCTTATTAGATTATTAATCTTTTGGTGATGTGATCTTTTCGTACAATGCGAAAAGATTAATTATGGAGAATTAATTTCGGATTTATGTAGGTTTGTTCCACGTGTGGTGTGAAGTGCCTTCAAAAATTGAATTGTAACACTCGCGTTATGGATGAATGAATGTGAGACTTTGAATTTGATAAGGAACTTGATTAGGGATTTTGTAAGCTTTCTAGAAGGACTTAGATTTTGTAAGCTTTCTAGAAGGACTTGGATTTTGTGGGTTTAGGGGTTTTGTGGGTGTGTAAAATTCGATAGAAATTTTGATGAAAACTAAGACTTTTTGGAAGAACAAATGATCTATATACGAGAATTAGAAGAATATGGTTTGAAAATTAGGTAGCTTATAATTGTGTTCTTTTGCTTGGTATTTGGTATCTTCTATTATATGTTTAAAATGGTAGTTGGGGTATTTATAGGTAAAAACTAATCTAGGGTAAATTAGAATGAATGGTGAGATTGGTTGCAGTTTAGGTGGGCGGAGGTAAGGAGATTTGCAAAATTGATATATTCTTGGAATATTTTGAGAAAAAATTGGAACAAAATCATAATCATAATTAACAGTGGAGATGTTTCATGGTATATTTGGATGATTACGGATGGTTACAAGAAAGATGGCTAAATGAGATTTGAAAGATTTGTAATAAGGAGTGAGATATGGTAGATTTTATTACTTGAGGTACGACTTGGAGCCGATCGGCTTGTGTATAGAACCGATCGATCCATTGACCAAAACAATCGATGCTGGGTCCAAGTTAATAAGCCCAATGGGTCTATATTCGTTCCTGGTTTAAGTGTGAGGGTCAGAACGCAAGTTTTTTCCTTTAGCGCGGGTTTTAAGTCTAAATAGGCTGGTTTTGGGTCTAATTAGGTCTTTTAGACTTAAGATTGAGTTTGTAATTGGTTCATTCTTAAAACAAAGCCTTAATTATCATTTTGTCCAAATACAAGCATTTTGTATCAAATTCTTATCATTAGGCTCAACATATAACCCATTCTAAGATTTGGAATGAATTTAGGTGTCTATAGTTTCCCCCTTTGGTTGGCTCTTCTTTGAGTGACAGTCAAAGGCTGTAAGTGATTGTTGTTTCATTTTAAATATTAGAATGGTGAAGTGTTGTGTATGCAATGTACAAATATGTTGTTTGAAAAATTTATGTTATGGGATTACCTATGATAGTGGTGCGTACCTAAGGTGACGCAACTGGCGTCCATCATTTTTTTAAATGTTGCCTGGTTCGAGGGCTTAAACATCGCTGGGGATTCATATCCAATCCTTAGTCTAGCCTCCACTAAGGATGTGATTCTTAAACTAAGATGGGAAAATTCAGTATGACTCCACTCAAAGATACAGATACTTGGACTAAATTAGTTCAAACTCCACTGGGAATACCGATACTCGAATGAAGATTTAGGATTTAGATGTTTTGTCTAATATACACTCAAGGATACCAATACTTGGATAAGAACAAAACATTGTTTGAGCTCCACTCAGGAATACCGATACTCAAACTGGATTGGTTCAACCTCTACTCGAGATACTAATACTTGAACCAAGATTTAGGATTTAGATGTTTTGTTCAATCTCCACTCAAGGGTACTGATACTTGGACAAAACAAGGGAATATGGTCCAACCCCCACTCAAGGATACTGATACTCTAACTAGATTGGAGATTTGAGATATTTTGTCTAACCTCCACTCATTGATATCGATAGACAAAAATAGGAAAATGCGGTCTTACTTCCACTCGGGGATATCAATACTTGAACTGAATTGGTTTAAACTCCATAGGGGATATTGGTACTTGAACAAATATAAAAAACTTAGGTGCTTTGTCCAAACTCCACTCAATGATATCGATACTTGGAGAAATACGTGAAAACACGATTTGGCCTCTACTCAAGGATACCGATACTCGGACTTAACTAGTTCAACATCCACTCGGGATACCAACTCTTGAACCAAAATTTGACTTTTGCATGGTGGTTTATTAGGGTTTTTTTTTGTGTGGATGTGGATATGGACATGTTGAAGGCGGGTGTTGACTATATGATAGGGGCTCAATCCATCGTTTGAAGATGTTAGGGGCTACACGGGGGCTAGATCCATCTTCTCAAGGTATCGATGGCTAAAAATTTATGATAGAGGCTATATCATTCATTTTGAGATGTTGAGGGATGCACAAAGTGAAATCCAACTTTCTAAGGTATCTCTAGCAATAACTGTATGACGCGGGTTATATCCGTCATTTTGAGATGTTGGAGGTTACAAGGAGGCTAGATCCTTGTTCCTAAGGTATAAGTGGCTATAATTATTTTCAAACTTGGAGGTTGCATAGAGACTAGATTCGTCTTACCAATGTGTCTATGGCTATAAATGTGTGACAAGGGTTATATCCATCATTTTGAGACTTGGGAGCTGCACAAAGCCTAGATCCATTTTTCCAAGGTATCTATAGCTATAATTGTGTGACGGGGTTATATATGTTTTCCCATTGTATCTATGGCTAAATATATGGCGAGTTCTGTATTCGTTATTTTGAGACTTAGGGGTTGAACGAGGGCTAAATTCGTCTTCCTAATGTATTTTTAGTTATAACGTATGACGGGAAAATATTCATTATTTTGAGACTTATGAGTTGTATGGGGTCTAAGTTCGTCTTTCTAAGGTATCTATGGCTATAACTATATGATGGGGGTTATATTCGCAATTTTGAGACTTAGGGGTTGCATAGAAGCTAGATCAGTCTTTCCAAGGTTTATATAGCTATAACTATGTGACAGGCTATATCTGTCATCTTGAGACTTGGGGGCTAGATTCACCTTCCTAAAGTATTTATGGCTATAATGTATAACGAAGGCTACATTTGTTATTTTGAGGCTTAGAGGCCGCAATGGGGGCTAGATCCATTTTCCTAAGGTATCTATGGTTATAACATATGACGGGGGCTAAATCTTTCATTTTGATACTTGGGGCTGCACGAGGGCTAAATCTGTCTTTGTAAGGTATCTATAGCTATAATGTATGACGAGGGCTATGTCAAAAATTTTGAGACTTGGGAGCTGCACAAGATCTAGACTCATCTTCCCAAGGTATCTATGGCTATAACATATGACGGGGCTATATTTGTCTTTTTTAGACTTGGGAGCTACACAAGGGATAGATTCATCCTTTCATGGTATCTAAGGCTATAACATATGATGGGGAATATATCTACCATTTTGAGACTTGGAGGCTGTTTAGGGGCTAGATCCATCTTCCCAAGGTGTTTGTGGCTTTTTTAGGCTATGTGTGGCTATTTGAAAGTGATTGTGGCTATTACAGATGTGAATTAATTGAAGGTGATCGAGCACTCTATTGGCTAGGTTCTAACTCCTTTTGGGGTTTCGTTTTGAATCATGCTTAAATTCTAATTAGGGAATTGGCTGAGTGTTGTCTTATGTTGCCCCATGGTTGGGTTAAAAGCAAGACACCCCAATTGTTTAAAGCAAGATTCCCCCAAGTGTTGTTTTGAGTCTTTATTACTATAGTAGGCGCGACTTGCCCTCTTGCATGTAGGTTTGGAAGCAATATGCCCTCAATTTTTTGGGAAGAATATCCCCAGAGTTTCACACCTGATTGTGAACTGATTACCTTGAAACTGTCTATTCTAGCTAATTGTCCCTACAAACTCTTTTCAAGGAAGGATGATATGACGAGGATGTGGATTACGATGAGTAGGCATATGGAAACGAGTAAAACCTACCAACTCTAGTAGAAACCCTTTATGAGTTTTAAGGAGGCTCCTATTACAAGTGCGCTTTTAATGTATTAGACAAGTAGCAATTATCATCCATGCACAAAGCAAGGATGATGGGTAAGGAGTAATAATTTGACCTTGAAAGGGGTGAAATCCCTTATCATTGGTTCACATGAGAGATTCCGAGGCTCAAGAGATTTGGGTATAAGAGAGTGAGGAATTAAAGCTCCCTCTCTTGCATAGACCGTAGTTTAGCCCTTTCTGTTTCACGAAAAAGTATTCAAAACTTTAATTTAAATCTTATTACCATACATTAATAAAGCAAAGAAGCACACATTCACAATTTATATTCAAACAAAATGACACAAAATATTATATTTAAAACATTGCGGTAAAAGTAAACAAGTACAAAAATAATAAGAGTGAAAGTCCTTTAAACACATAACAAAGGAATGATCAAAATTAGTTATAGTGTGCAGATTAACAAAAAAGAGATGGATTAAAGCATGCAAGTTTAATAAGCAAACTAAACATGTAAGAATTTAATGCATGAACCAAAACTACTTTAGATAAATGGATAAAAATGAGTGGATTAAACATGCGGATCAAACTAAATGGATTAAATTAAGTAGATTAAACTACCCATGTAACAAATGAGGGATTCAAAATGGCTTCTAACATTTAGATGTGCAACGAAACACTTACAGATGGACCAGAGAGAGTACGAACCAAAGGGGTTCTCATGGCTTCTTGTATAAAAAATGTGAAGTAAGAAAGCACATAAAATAAAAAGGCATCTAATGAACTACAAATTAAAAGAAAACATATAACCTAGAAGGAATGAAATGAGCATCATAAAGGAACTAAGATAAAGAACTAAACATTGAAACTAAAATGGATTTCATCAAATAAAAAGTAAGCTAGATTATCTAATCCATTTTCAAGGTGGTTCAAACACATAAGCATGGTAGCCATTTTCTTTCACAATCAAGATAATTTTAACCAATCTTTTTGGCTAAGGAAAGTTTCCACATACGGGGATAATCCTTAGAGATTCCACAAACTCTTGTGGACTTGATAAGTTTAGAGGAGTGGTTTGATTGAGGATGGGAAAACCAAATGTAAGGGTGTGGTTGAATATGAAGAGGGTTTCTCTCTTGTTATTCTCTTGTTTCATTATTTTATCTTTTCTCTCTTTTTTATGCACATGTCTTTTATCTTTCTATATTTCTCTCTTTGATATTTTCTTTTGTTTTATTCTTTGCTCTCTTCTTCTTTTCATTCTTTCCTTACTATGATTCCTTATATGTTATGCTTCTCTTCATTTGCTTGTGTTAACAAGGGGGTATTTATTAGAGATGAAGGGGTTATCTGATGAGGACACAGCTAACAAATGGGAGGCGGATCCTATTCAAGTTTCAATTGGTCAAGTTACAAGGGCTCGAGCTAAACGGTTTATTCAAGTTCCAATTGGTCCAGTTATAAGGGTCCAAGCTAAACGGTTCAAGAAAAATTTTAATTGGCTTATTCAACACGTTTGGGCTAAGAACCATCTTTGGGGGCCTAAGGATGATGCTATACATGATCCACAAGGATGGGTTTCCATGATCCAAGGGAACTTCCACTTTAGAATTTAAGGAGGACTCAATGACCATAATTAAAATGGTCATATCTTCTTGCCGGTAACTCCAAATAGGAATGATGAGGACACTACTAACAAATGGGAGGCGGATCCTATTCAAGTTTCAATTGGTCAAGTTACAAGGCCCGAGTTAAACGGTTTATTCAAGTTCCAATTGCTCCAGTTATAAGGGCCCGAGCAAAACTGTTCATGAAAACTCTCAACTGGCTTATTCAACACATTTGAGCTAAGAACCATCTTTGGGGGCCCAAGGATGATGCTATACATGATCCACAATGATGGGTTTCCATAATCCAAGGGAACTTCCACTTTAGAATTTCGGGATGACCCAATGACCAAAATTAAAATGGTCATATCTTCTTGCCTGCAACTCCAAATGGGCTGAAACTTGTTGGGATGGAAAGATGACGTCTTGAACTTCAATTTAGACCTAAGAAAGTTCCAAAAAGGATATCGTTTGGGCCTGTTATGATGGGCCTAAATCCAGCTGGCTGTCGCATCCGAATTTTCTTCCACTTTGGGCTTGCACCTTACACCTTTTCTTAATTGTTTCCTTCTGAATTTAATTGTTGCATTATAAAGCTTGCATGCCAAGTTAAGTACTTTCGTTGTTTGGATTTTAGGTTATCAAAATTCTATTTAGGTTTATTTCCTATTTCTTAGTTTTATTTTTTCTAATTGGTTACGAATTCTCATGTATTTAAATAGCCATTGGCTTTTGGAATAACACAATTCAGATTTGATTAATACTTTTGGAGAGAAATTTCTCTTTAGTTCTTTTAGAACTTCTAAACTTATCGAAGTTTCTGTGGCGTTCATCTTCGACTTATCAATCAATCCTTCCATAATTGATTGTGGCACCTTCATTATACCAAGGTTCTTGCTTCAATATAAGCAATGGGTCGTGGTCTTAGTCTTCATTATACCAAGGTTCTTGCTTCAATATAAGCAATGGGTCGAGTTCTCACATAAATGTACTTCTAGACGATCTTGAAAGTCTTCTTGATCTACCAATTTCTTAGTTCTTGGCGTGGATCATATCATTACCTATGTGATAAAAGAAAACAAAAATAATGAAAAGAAATTGGCTATGGCTAGCCATGTGAAGAGAGGAGAGAGGGGTGCAACTTTTGAGGTGAAACAGGTATAAGTTTAAAATGGTGTGGTATAGTAAACAAAGCAAAAAAGGAAGAGAAAGACTTCCTCTTTGTGGCTATTCATGGGGAAGAGAAAGTGGGATTTTTTAGGTTAAATTTAGAAGTGGGAGGTGTGTTTAAAAATGCAAGAAAGAAAGAGGAAGACTTCCTCTCTTTAGGCACATATAGAGAAGAGAAAGGGGACTTTTTGAGCTGAAAAGTAGAAGGGGTAAGGTGGCTTTAACAAAGAAAAAAGGGGAGGAAGACTTCCTATTTAGTGGCACACATGTGGTTGGCCAAGGAGGGAAAGAGGGAACAATTTTTTAGGTGGAAAAATTTGTAAGCTTGGAGAGAAATAGAGGGAAAAAGAAGTGGAAGACTTCTTTTTTTTAAAGTGGTGCAATGTTTGAGGTGAAAGTTTGAAGTTTTATGGGTGTGTTAAACAAAGAAAAAGAGAAATGAAGACTTTCCTCTTTGGTGGCACACACTTGGTCAGCTATAGAGGAAGAAGAAGGGGCAATTTTTTATGTGGAAACAGTGGTTTTGACACATGGGAAAGTGTGGGAGCTTGCAAAGGAAAATTCCAATTAAGCAAAAAGAGAAGAAGAAAACCTATTCTTTTGGCACTCACATAGTCGACTAAGGAGAGAAGAAAAGGTGCATGTTTTTTTAGTGAGAAAGTGCTTATTTTTAAGGAGAAAAACTGCAGTTTTTATGTATAGAAAGTGGACTTTGACACATTGGAATAATGAGAGCTTACAAAAGAAGTGTCCAATTAATAAAACAAAAAGAAAGAAGAAATTTTTTTATTTTTGCACCCACATAGCCGGTCACATGGGGGAGAGAAAGTGTAGTTCTTAGGTAGGAAAAATGATATTTTGACATAGAGAAAATAGTAGAAGCTTAAAAGGGAAGTGCTCATTACAAGTAAAAAAGAAAGAAGAAAATTTCCTTTTTAAACAGTCGTATGGCTAGCCATATGAGGGGGAGAGAAAAAAAATTGTCAATAATTGCACTACTTGTTAGCATGTCAAAAATCTCACAACTAAACTTGTTGGTCTTCTAGAACCCTTATTTATCCCTAACAAAGTATGGGAAGATGTTTTAATAGACTTCATTATTAGGTTGGCACTCTCTCATGGGTTCACTATCATTCTGGTAGAAGTTGGTAGGTTTTCCAAATATGCTCATTTTGGGTCGTTACCTACTAATTTTACTATTGAGAAGGTTGCTACTCTTTTTACAACAATAGTTATCAAATTACATGGGTTTTCTTGAAGTATTGTATCTGATAGAGAACCTATTTCACCAGTCAATTCAAGGAAAAATTATTTCAATTGAGTGGCACCGCACTCAACTTAAGCTTGGCCTGCCATCCTCAGACTAATGGTCAAAATGAGGTTCTTAATAGATGCCTAGAGCACTAGCTCGAAGTTTTGTTTGTAAGAAACTTAGAAAATGGATCGGTTTATTGATGTTGGCAAAATTGTGGTATAATACTACTTATCAATCCTCAATTGTCGTGACATCATTCCATGGCTTATATAGCAGACCCACTTTTAATACTAGATTATGTCAAAGGCACTACTAATCTAGAAGTTGAAAATCAAGAGCAAAACGGCCTAATTGCAAAATCTAAGAAATAATTTACATCAAGCTCAATCATTGCCTAATTGTAAAAACTAAGAAATAATTTACATCAAGCTTAGTCTATGATGAAATCTATGGCTGACAGTTATAGATCTGAACTCCAATTGGAAGTAAGTGAATGGGTATGATGGTGAAACTCCAACATTATAGGCAGCAATCAATATCAAGAAGAATAGTCCATTTTCAAAATCCTCAAGAAGATTGGACCTATGGTATACAAGCTTGATTTACATTCTACCAGTATGATCCACCTTGCCTTTCATATCTCTATCCTAAATCCCTTTAAAGGAATGGTATCAACATATATTCTTACATAATTATAACCAGTCAATTGTTGGAAATCACCTTGACAAGATGCCCAGGTGGTGATCTTCCAAACACCCAAGTCTAGAATGACTTGTAAAAAGAAATACAGCAATCGAAAGCAAGAAAGAAAAGAAGACAAGCGATTTGTTATCGAGATTCGGCAATAGCCTACGTCCCCATGAGTTCCTCTGAACTCTCTGCACTAAATCAATTGTTCTTTACAATTACAACAACCCTCTTCAAGAAGCTCAAGTTTTTGAAGAAACCAAGAAGAGAAGAAATGAAGAAGATAAGAACTAAGAATGCTCTCTATCTAATCTAGACTCCTCTCTCTTTACAACCAGCCTCACTACAATGAGTCCCTCTTGTGTTTGTGTCTTTGCACTCTTACACAATTCTCTCTTGTATGTCACTCCAATTGATCTCAAAGTATGTCACAACAATATGTTGATAATGAAGCTAGGTGTTCCTTTATATAGTGCACCAACTTCTTGCCCAATCTTGTGAGTCAATCTCCACCCTTAGATCTTAATGACCACTTAACCATGGCCCTCCATCAATCCTAAGTGGTGTTGTGCATTTTAACCTTACATCCATGCACCTAAGAGGAGGTTTAAACAAGCTGTCCATGTGTGCATCAGTTTGCCTAGCGCCTTACCATCCTTGGAGTTGATGTGAAATAGGTCCAATGAGTGAAATAGCTCGGGGTATCTCCTCGGAGTTGATGATAAATAGGTTCGAGTAGTGAAAAAACTTAAGGTTATCTCTTAGGAGTTGATGTCAAAAAGGTTAGATGAGTGAAATAGCTTAGGGCTATCTTTTCAGAGTTGATGTGAAACAGGTCTGAGGAGTGAAATAGCTCAGGGTTGTCTTCTCGAAGTTGATATGAAATAGGTTTGAGGAGTGAAATAGCTCAGGGTCATCTCCTCAGAGTTAAGCATGAAATGGGTTCTAGTAATGAAGTAGCTTGGGGTCGTCTTCTCGGAGTTAAGCATGAAATGGGTCCGAGAAGTGAAATAACTTGAGGTCATCTCCTCGAAATTTTGTTCTTTTCAAAGTTCTATTTTTGAACTTTCTTGTTGTTTTTTGGCCGAGTTCCAGATACTCAAGTAAATGAGGAAACGACCCAACTATGGGCATTTAGCCCATATGTAATGCAGCCCATTAATGAGGGATTGATTCAGCTGTGGGAATTTAGCCCATATATGGATGGAGGCTTATTTAATTGGACTAAAATATGGTGGGTCAATTGGATGCTTGGTCGGTGGGTGGGCGCACATTGGTTGGGCTAAGGGCCCATTGGTAGGGCTAGAGGTCCATTGGCTAGGATGGAGGCCCATTGGCTTAGTTAAAGGTCCATGGAAGGTTTCTAGAATCTCCAGAGTGTGCATCGAAACTTTGTACCTCATTGGTAAGCGAAACGTCACGATCTAGGCCCTTCATTTGGTTTCATCTTAGTCATTTATTTTTCTTTAAAAGGGGTTGAAGTTCTCTGGAGGAGCTCACTTCACTTGCAAATTATCTCCTCAGAGAGCCCTCGGAACATTAGAGAGCCTTTGGAGTTTCTTGAGTCTCGAAGTTTTTTCTTCAAAGTCTTTCAGCCTTCGAGCTTTCTCCGAATCCAGTGCCTTTCATTTTAGTTACGACTTCTTATCTTAGTAGCAAGTCTAGTTGTTTTTGGGCCAAAGTGTGTAGCTTCTCGACCGAGTCACATGTAGAGAGATTTTTGATTGACTATGAGGTGGAATTCAAGGAGGAGGCCACCCCTTAGTCCTCTAAGGCTGAGTGTACGCTAAAGGACATGCATGATGACTGAGCCTAGAATACTAGGGATATCAAATATAGTGCTGAAGATAAACTGAACGAGCTAAGGGGAAAAGAGCTAGAGAGACTTAGGGGAAAGTATAGGATACTAGATGAGTACTCTTTTAGGATAGCTCAGGTAGGAGAAAGAGCATACGATAGCTCTTAAGAGGATCCTCCTTATGAGTTATGCATATGTGTGCATTCTCTGAAGGCTGGGTTCAGGTTCCCTCCTCATCCTTTCATACATTTGGTTTTAAATTACAACAGTAGACCTTCCTCAACTCATACCCAACTCTATCCATTTATTGGTGGGGTTCATCTATGTTTGTTAAAGAGTTAAGGGGTTCTTCTCCCTAGATGTCTTTAAGAGTATTTTTTCGGTTAGCTGCCATGTAGAATATGGTTGGGTCGTTCTGAGTCAAAGGGCTAAAAAGACCGTGGTGAAAGGGAAGCCTAATTCTGTGAAGAAATAGAAGAATAGGTTCTTCTTCATCCAAAGTTAGAGAGACTTTAAAGTTTCAAGGAAGTGGTGTCTTAACGTTCTTAATGACGTATAGACGTAGGAGAGAAGATTGTGAAGGTCATGGTTATTGAAGCTATAAAGGCTTCGATGTTAGAGAGTAATACTGATCTAGCTAGTCTTGGCTTTTGTCCTCATGAAGGTATAGTTAAGAGTTTTAACCCTTTTTATTTTTATAATGCCTATAGTTTACTGTTGTTTAATGCTCCTTTGTTTGTTTGTGTAGATATACGTACCAATAGAACTGAAGTCATAAAGGAATCCAAGAAAGCGAAGAAGAAGAGGCTTTCTGAGGAGGAGTTTGGTGGTCAACATGCGAAAAAGAAGAGGCATGAATCTTCAGTGTCTGAGGAGCCATCTAGTGGAACTCTTATTCTTCCCAGGGTTCTGATTGTCGTGATTGAAGATCCTATGATCGACCCTCGTGGCTCTAGGGTTTTTAGGCTGCAATCTCTTCCTGGCGGTTCCTTGAGCATAGATGTTTTAACTAGTTTATCAAGCGAAGGGATTTGGTCATGGGGAAACCTTGGATTGCTCGCAAGCATCTGGTCAAGGGCATCTCCCCTAGAGACATAGTGGAATTGGTCTATGAGGCTTCAAAGGTTTTGGCGAATATATTTGAAGAGCTGGCTTCAAAGGTACGGGTTTTCTTCCCTCCATTTCTTCTCATTCATTTGCTCTGAGTACTTTAACTTTGTTTTGCTTGCTCCACTTTCAAGTCTGGTGTGGTTACAGGAGTGTTGACGCCATGTTTCATCCACATTAACAAGAAGCTAGAAGAGCATAGGGCTTTAGTGGTTGACTTGTAGTCCTCCCCCCGGGCAAGGGATGAGGAAATCTAATTCTTAAGGTTCAATTAGCCAGCTTCCAAAAGGAGTATTCTTCCCTTAATATCCAAGTTTTCTGAGGCTCGGAACGATGCTATGAAGGAGTACTGGGTGGCTAAGACCATGGTTGCCGAGCGAGAGGCTGTAGGGAAAAAGGCTGTGGACACTTTCAAACTTTTCAAATAGCTCGACCTGTTGGTTTCCAATGAGAGGGAAAAGTTCTATCTTGATGTCTTTGAAGATTCTAAGGCCAAGGTAGTTTGGGCCTTCCCTAACCTAGTCTAATACCTGTAATCATAAAGTAAGGGTAAAAAAGTAATTTAATAAATACAGCATGAAATTAAAATAATATATTTACGTGAAGAATTTAATATTGAATAAAACAATTCTTTAAAAATACGTGAACAGTATAAAAGAAAAAGAATAAATAAATAAATCACATGGCAGCATCTGCTGCCAAAGAAAATTGAAGGCTCTTGCATGTATTCCAAGTGGCCAAAAACATGGAGCTCAATTTGGGAAGTTAAGCCATACTGATGGCTACCAAAGATTTCAAAATTTTTCATATATACATAATAATTAAACGTTAATTTATACATAGCAAATTCACTTAGATTTCTTTTAATTTATGTGTTTTCTTTAAACATTTGGGGAGCGAAAGAAATGTTAAAATAGAAAAATTTTGAAGGGGTTTACTGCGGAATTTCATAGAGAATCATGGGAAGCTATCAGAAAAATAGAAGTTAATAACGAAATGTTTATTTTTGAATTTTTAGCATTTACGAAATTTCTCGAAAGTCAAAGTGGGAATTTTCAAAGGGTGTGGTTTATAAAGAATTGAAGAAATAATTAGAAATTTAATACAAATATCATGTCAAATGTTGACGATCTGCTACCGCGGGAAATTTCTAAGAGGAACGGGAAAGACAAAGAGGTGATCCACGGGTAGCTTTAAGTGCTATGTGGTGAGTTAGATTTACTTTAAGTAATCTAAATAAAAATGAAATATCTAGTGATAATATTAAATAAATTTTTAGTTTATGCTTTGGTGGTAGATGAAAATTAAATTGATATGTATAATATGAATATTGGACACGTAGAAGATTATTATGTGAAAATAAATATTATTAGTATAATGAATTGATTTAATAGTGATCGTGATAAATAAATCTTTGACGAGTTTTGGTTAATAAATTGATGTGATATATGAGGAGAAGAAAACCATTAAATTTATCAAGCAGAAAGTTGAGGAAAGACCGGATAGTTAATTTAATATTTTAAATTTATGTGGTTTTATATTATTGTTCATATGCATGTGCATTAAATAAGAGAACCGAAAGAACCGAGAAGGGGCCGGTCTAATTGAAAAACCGTGACAACTGGTATATGCTGAAAATAAATCTGTGACAGCTGGGATACGCTGTAAAGAAAAGAACCGGAAGGGGGCAGGTCTAAGATAATAAAAAGATGTCGACTTGTGGCCCAAAATAATAATTCATGCATTGCATCTGTTTTACATATTAATATTTTATTACTGAAATGTTGTGGATATTGTGCATTTATTGGTAGATAAATGAGTCTCACAGAGAGACAGTTACAGTAGAAAAAATATATAGAAGTATAATGTCATAAGAACCATCTAAATGGTCGACTTTATGCTGTGAACCTCATTACGAGGTAATTATGAGATAATTGGTGGTCTTAAGGTGTACCAATAAATAAGAAGAAGAGATTGATAGAGAATGAGACTTATGATATGTGCAGTGATAGTGGAATGCTAGTATCAAGTGGTATGACATATAAATGATTAAATATTGAAAGACTATTTATACAGTTTAAGTACTTCTAGTAAATTTAATTCACTGAGCTTGTGAAGCGCACCCCTCATTGTACAATGATTTTAGGTTGCAGGCATTACAAATAGTTTGGTGAGTTGAGGTTTAGACGAAATCATTTTTTGTAAGTCACGTACGTGTCAACATCCTAAGACTAATGAGAAAATAAAATAAAAATTTATTTGTAAATATTCATGCATTTTATGTTGTATCTAATGTTGAAAAATCGAATTGATGTAAAATTTTCTATTGGAGTTATTTATTTTTTATCGTTGCATATATGTGTCGTGCTGGGATTTTCAAAATGTGATGACACCGTCTCGGGGGTGGCTAACCCGAGATGGGTCATTATAATTTTGGTATCAAAGCATTAGGTTTTATGATTCTGTAGACTGTATGAAAAGAAAGAAAGTGAAAGATTAAAATAAATTATATTTTAATGAACAGTCTAAGGGACGCACTAGAGCTAGAGTTAGAGTTGTTGATTGGAGAGGTCGTGGTAGGCCCCCAATATTTTTGACAAGTTGAGGTTGAGTCTGAATCTGTGGTTCCTAGAAAGGAATGTGTGAGAGGATCCGAAGTTGAAAGAGATGAGCTAAGATAAGCTCTTACACATGATCTTGAGAAAATGAAAGTAACAAATGATAGAGTGTAGAGTCTATAGTATAATCTTGATGAGCAGGCTAGAGTAGTTCCTACAGTTGTTATAAATCCAGTAATGATAAACGTTTAAAAAGGGGGAAAAGTGAGTTTATATATGAGAGGTAGGGAGATATACTAAGCTGAATGCCTTGTTGTTTAAAGGATCTATGAATCCTTTAAGTCTGAGTTTTGGGAGAAAAATTTAGAGAGATTAGTTGGTATTTTACCAGTAACTGACAAGCATGTGGTTGCCTTTGCTTCGTTTGAGTTAGAAGGAGAAGTTTTGGAATGGTGGGAGGATATTCTTCCCAAGGTAAGTGCAAATGTCGATAGACCCTTAATCTGGAATAGGCTTAAGGAGATTTTCCTTGATAAATATTTTCCTTAGACCTTTAGAGCCCAACAAGATAGAGATTTTATTTATTTGAGGCTAATGAGTTGACTGTGGTTCAGTATGATAGCAAATTCGTGGTTTTGTCAATGGTTATACTGGAAATGGTAGACCTAGAGGAGAAGAAGTGTAAGATGTTCATAGATGAATTATGTTTTAAGATTTGATCAAAACCATCTTACATGGGGCATATAAATTATGTTAGTTTGGTGGATACAACACTTCAGTTTGAGAAGGATGTGATAAAATTTAGAGGAAGGAGAATTGGCAGAAGAGGTCTAGATTTGAGGAACCTAGAGGTGGTACCAGTATGAGTGTGCAGGGTGGGAAACCACTTAGAGGAGGCGTCCCTTGTCACAGGGAACTGAAGTATAGAGTCAGAGACAAGTAGGATCTATTACTTCTGTAGCTCAAAATACTATCGGTGGGACCCTTAATTTATGAGACAGGTTATGAGAACTGGTAGTCATGGCAGAGGAAGTAAGTATGCCACCAAGGGGAAGTCATAATCCGATATATGATTGAGAGACAAAAGTTTGTTATAGATGTAATCTAATAAGATATTTATTCCATAATTGCTCTAATTTGAGGTGTTTTGTGGATATTTCAATGTTGGTTGATCTTGGTGCAACTCATTTTTTTGCATCCAGTATTCATATGAAGTCTATTGAAGTATGTATTAGTCCTTTGATGCAAAAATGTTTTTGTTGAATTTCTCACTAGAGATAGAGTGGTAATCATAAATGTTTACAAGGGTTGTGTGATTCGTATCAATGATAGAAAATCTGAAGCTGATTTATTATCTTTGAATAGGGTGGATTGTTTTAGAAAGAATGTAGTTTTCTATATAGGACATGAGGAGTGTACATTTCAGGGAGAACATAAAATACTCTCGAATTATCTTATTTACTCAGACCACTAAGAGATGGTTGAAGAAGAGTTGTGAGGAGTATTTGGCATACATAATGGATTCTAAAAAGGAAAATAGGAAGTTAGATTAAATCTTAATAGTGAAAGATTATTCTAATGAAATTCTTGATGAGTTGTCTAGGTTGCCTCCAAGTAGGGAGATCAAATTCTCTATTTATGTGATACTAAAATCATCACATATATTTAATAGCACCCTACAGAGTGACACCCATTGAATTAAGATAATCGAAAGTTCAAGAATCTTTAGATAAATAATTTATCAAACCAAATGTATTTAGGGAGCCCCTGTGTTGTTCTTGAAGGAGGAAGATGGAACGATAAGAGTGTGTATAGACTATAGATAGTTGAATAAGGACAAATATCTTTTACCCAGGATAAATAAATTGTTTGAGCAGTGCAAAGAGTGAGAGAGTTTTCTAAGATAAACCTGAGATCAGGTTATCACCAATTGAGGATAGAGAAGGGAGACGTGCCTAAGACTGCTTTTAGGGCACGTTATGATCATAAACTTCTTATGATATCATTTGGACTGACTAATGTTCCAGGAAACATTCATGGACTTGATGAATAGAGTGTTTAAACTATATCTTAACAAGTTTAGGGTTGTATTGGACTTTCCGATATAATCTAAGAGGGAAGAACAACATGTAAAACATTAGACAGTGTGTTGGAGATTCTGAGGAGAGAGAAATTATATGCAAAGTTCTCTAAGTGTGAGTGTCGGTTGGAAGAAATTACCTTCTTGGAACATGTAATATCAAAAATGGCATAACAGTTGATCCAGAAAAGATAGAAGCAATGTTAAGTTAGGAGAGACTAACTAATGTGACTGAGATTAGAATCTTCTTGGGGTTAGCTGGTTATTATAGAAGATTCTTTCAAAAAAATTTCTATTATTGTAATACTATTGAATAGACTGAACAGGAAAGATGTGAAATTTGTATGGTGAGGGAAGTGTGAGAAAAATTTTCCAATTACTAAAGGAGAAATTGACTACAGCTCTAGTATTGGTGTTTCCTTCTAGTGATGAAGGATTGTGATGTATAGTGATGTGTTACATCAATGATTAGGATATGTGTACCATAGGAAAGCTGTGGCCCATACTTCTAGGCAATTGAAGATTCATGATAGAAATTACCCTACTCATGACTTAGAATTGGCTGTTATAGTGTTTATTTTAAAGACTGGAGATATCATCTGTATGGAGCCACTTGTGACATATTCATGATTTATAAGAGTTTGGCGTACTTACCTACCCAGAGAGAGTTGAATTTGAGGCCAAGATAGTGGATGGAGTTGATTAGTAACTATGATTGTACAATCCACTATCATCTAGAAAATGCGAAGTTGATAGCTTATGCATTGAGTAGAAAGTCTACAAGAATGTTAACGGCTATTGGGAGTCCTGATGTGAAATTGATGATAGATTTAAAAGAGATAAGAATGAAGTTGAATATAAGTAATATAGGATCATGGTTAATGAATATGGTTGTATAGTTATCCATAGTAAAATGTTTTAGAGATGCAAGGTAGAGATGAAGAGATAGAAAAGATTAAGCATTGAGTATTTACCTGAAAGCATTTGAGTTAAAAATTTGAAATGAGGGTATTTTGGTATTGGAACATGGAAATGGTGTTCTCAATAACGTGAAGTTAAGAAAGGAGATAATGAGAAAGACACATGATGATGTAGATTCGATGTAACCAAGTAATAATAAGATGTGTAGAGGATGGAGACAGAATTTCTGGTGGTCAGGATTGAAGAAGAAAATAGCTGAGATTGTGAGGTTGTATGGAGCACCATTAAACATAGTGTCAAATAGAGATGCTAGATTTACATTTTGGTTTTGGAGAGGCTTTTAGAAAGCTATGGGTATAAAGTTGCAATTTAATGTAATTTTTCATGCTTAGACAGAAATGATTATTAGAGTGCTAGAAGATATGTTAAGGGCAAATGTGATGAATTTCTCAGTAAGTTGGGATGCTTACATGCTATCGATTGAAATTGCTTATAATAATCAGTATCAAACTAGTATTGGGATGGCACCCTTCGAGACTTTATATGGTAGGAGGTGTAGAACTCCAGTATGCTGGGAAGAAGTTGGGGAGAGAAAGATATTTGGTCCACAAATTATTGAGTTAACAGTTGAAATGATCAACTTGGTCCACAAATTATTGCATTAGTTCAAGTTCTTTGGCGGAATAAGGATGTTGAAAAAATTACGTGAAAGCGTGAGACAATTGTGAAGAATTATTACTCACATTTGTTTTAAGAGTAAAGTAAGGAAATTTCATGGACGAAATTTTTTAAGGTGGGTAGATTTGTAATACCCGTAATAGTAAAGTAAGGGTAAAGAAGTAATTTAATAAATATGGCATGAAATTAAAATAATATATTTGCACGAAGGATTTAGTATTGAATAAAACAATTCTTTAAAAAAATGAACAGTATAAAAGAAAACGAAAAAGAAATAAATTAATAAATTAGGTGGCAGCACTTGCTGCCAAAGGAAATTGAAGGCCCTTGTATGTATTGCAAATTGCCAAAAAAGTGGAGCTCAATTTGGGAAGTTAAGCCATACTGATGGTTGCCAAAGATTTCAAAATTTTTCATATATATATATATATAAATAATAGTGAAACATTAATTTTTACATAGCAAATTCGCTTAGCTTTCTTTTAATTTATGCGTTTTCTTTAAACATTTGGGGACCGAAAGAAATGTTAAAAGAGCAAAATTTTGAAGAGGTTTACTGCGGGATTTCATAGAGAATCACGGGAAGCTATCAGAAAAACAGAAGGTAATAATGAAATGTTTATTTTTGAATTTTTAGCATTTAAGAAATTTCTTGAAAGTCAAAGTGGGAATTTTCAAAGGGTGTGGTTTATGAATAATTGAAGAAATAATTATAAATTTAATACAAATATTATGTCAGATGTTGATGATCTGCAACTGGGGGAAATTTCTGAGAGGAACGACAAAGGCAAAGAGGTGATCCACGGGTAGCTTTAAGTGCTACGTTGTGAGTTTGATTTACTTTAAGTAATCTAAATAAAAATAAAATATCTAGTGATAATATTAAATAAATTATTAGGTTATGCTTTGGTGGTAGATAAAAATTAAATTGATATAATATAAATATTGGACACGTAGAAGATTATTATGTGAAAAGAAATATTATTGGTATAACGAATTGATTTAATAGTGATGGTGATAAATAAATTCTTGACGAGTTTTGGTTTGTTAATAAATTGATGTGATATATGAGGAGAAGAAATTTATCAAGCAGAAAGTTGAGGAAAGACCGGATAGTTAATTTAATATTTTAAATTTATGTGGTTTTATATTATTGTTCATATGCATGTGCATTAATTAAGAGAACCGAAAGAACCGGGAAGGGGCCGGTCTAATTGAAAAACTGTGACAGCCGATATAGGCTAGAAATAAAAGGGACACCGTGATAGCCGGTATATGCTGGAAATAAATCCATGTCAGTCGGGATAAGTTATAAAGAAAGAACTGGGAGAGGGCCGGTCTAAGATAACAAAAACATGTCGACATGTGGGAAGATGTTCCTATAATAATAATTCATGCATTGTATCTGTTTTAAATGTTAATATTTTATTACTGAAATGTTGTGGATATTGTGTATTTATTGGTAAAGAAATGAGTCTCACAGAGAGACAGTTATAGTGAGAAAAATGATGTAGAAGTATAATATGATAAGAACCATCTAAATGGTCGACTTTATGCTGTGAACCTCATTACGAGGTAATTATGAGATAATTGATGGTCTTAAGGTGGACCAATAAATAAGAAGAAGAGATTGATAGAGAATGGGACTTATGATATGTGTAGTGATAGTGGAATGCTAGTATCAAGTGGTATGACATATAAATGATTAAATATTGAAAGACTATTTATACAGTTTGAGTACTTCTAGTAAATTTAGTTCACTGAGCTTGTGAAACGCACCCCTCATTGTACAATGATTTCAGGTAGCAGGCATGACAAATAGTTTGGTGAGTTGAGGTTTAGACGAAATCATTTTCTGTAAGTCACGTACATGTCAACATCTTCAGACTAATAAGAAAATAAAATAAAATTTTAGTTGTAAATATCCATGCATTTTACGTTGTATCTAATATTTAAAGATCAGATTGATGTAAAATTTTCTATTGGTGTTATTTATTTTTTATTGTTGCATAAATGTGTCGTGCTTGGATTTTCAAAATGTGATGACACCGTCTCGGGGGTAGCCAACCCGGGATAGGTCGTTTCACCTAGACCTTTTAGTGATCGAGCTAAATAAAGATGAGGCCACCACTGTAGCTAAAAGTTGCCAAGAGACCGAGGATGGAGAAGAGGTGAAGACTTAGGCCTAAGGGGTGGTGAGGAGCTGGAGACCAGTGTCTAAAAGGATGTAGAGCAGTTTCCTGATCTCTTTTTATTTTCTTAATTTATGTTATGGTAATAGGCCAGTAGTGCCTTTTTTTATGTAATTAAGACCTTTTTTATTAGTAATGGAGTGGGCCTAGAGCCTTTTGTGTTTGCCATGCTTTATTCTTTTGACTTTCATTATAAGTTATGTTATAAGTAGTGGAGCTCGGTTCTATTAAGAAACGTACCGAGGAGGGAAGAAGCTCAAGGCCTTCCCTTCGATATCTTTTACAAAAACATGTTCCAAGGAATAAGGAATTCAGGGGCCCTCCCCTTAGTCTTTAGAGAAATGTTCCGAGGAAAGAGGAAGCTTGAGGCTTTCTCCTCGGTCTTTATTGAAGAAATTTTTCGAGGAATGAGGAAGCTCGGGGACCTTCCCTCGGTTTTTATTAAAGAAATATTATATGCTAAATAGAGCATAACTTTTATTGATAATTTCACGAAGTTACATAAGCGATGAAAAGAGAGATATTTTACAGATAGAATTTTTGGAGGTTCTTTATGTTCCTGATCTGGAGAATATAGTCACCATCTTGGTCTTCAAGCTTAAAGGTTCTGGTCTGTTAGATTCATCTAATGTAATAAGGTCCTTCCCAGTTTTAGACGAGTTTTCTTATTTCTCAGAGATTGGATATTTCTTTCTTTATGAGAACTAAGTCATGGAGCCTAAATATTCTCTATTTGACATGGGAGTTTTAATGTTATGCTGCTCTCTAATGTAGGCAGCGAGCTTGATCTGAGCTCTATCTCTAGCTTCGTCAATCAAGTTGACATTCATCTTGAGGGCTTCTTTATTATTTGGAGCGTTGAGGTATTCTACTCGTAATGAGGAGGCTCCTATCTCGAGGGGGATGACGGTCTTTGCTCCATAGGCGAAGAAAAAAAGAGTTTCTCTTGTCAAAGTTCAAGTAGTTATCCGCTAGGCCTAGAGGATATTTGGTAATTGTCTGCCCCACTATCTAAGCATCTTCAAGCCTCTTCTTGATACCCTGCAAAAAGGTCCTATTAGTGACTTCAGCTTGCCTGTTAACTTGGGGATACCCTATCGAGGTCAATCGATGTTAGATCTCGAGGTCTTAGCAAAAATACTTAAATCGAGAGCTATCGAACTATTTTTTGTTATTAGTAACAAGGATCTTTAATATTCCATATCGGCACACAATAGACTTCCACACAAACCCTCAAGTGTTCTAATTAATAATTTTAGCGAGAGGCTTAGCTTCTGTCCATTTGGTGAAGTAATCTATGGTTACTATTACGTGCTTTATCTGTCCTAGTGCCTTCGAAAAAGATCCAAGGATGTCCATTCCCCATATAGCAAAAAGAATAGGGCTAGTAATAGATGTCAAAAGATTAGCAGGTCGACGAGACACTAAGGCGTATTCTTGGCACGTTTTGCATCTCTTGACCATATTTATGGAATCTTAAAACATTATAGGCCAGTAATATTCATATCAGAGGATTTTTTAGGCTAAGGCCTTACCCCCAAGATAGTTCCCGCATATGCCTTTGTGAACTTTTCGGAGAGCATAGTCCACATCGGTTGGTTCGAGACATTACAAGTACTAAGTTATGAGGCCTTTTTTGTATAGTTTTCCTTCAATGATTGTAAGCCGTGAGGCATAATAGACGACCATCTTTGCTTCATTTTTCTATTCAATGAGTTTTCCATCCTATAAATACTAGAGGATCAGGTCCATCTAAGTCTGTTTCTTGGCCGCAAGAATAATCAGATGATCAGTAATGCTAAGTGCAATGAGAGTTTCTAGATAAATAATCTAAGTGATGTCGGATTGTCTGAATAAAGCAAGTAGGGCTTGGGAGTCTGCCTTAGAATTTTGTTCTTGGGGCACCTAGATATCTAGAATTTCTTGAAAGTCACAACAAGTTCATGGGCTTTCTCTAAGTATCTGATAATCTTAACTCCCCTTGCCTCGTATTCATTGGTCATCTGGTTGACCACTAGCTGAGAGTCGTTGTATACTTCCAGGGTTTCGGCAGCCAATGTTTTTGCTAGCTATGACCTTGCGAGTAATGCTTCATATTCAACTTCGTTGTTCAAAGCTTTAAACTCAAACCTAAAGGCATACTCAATAGTGAAACCCTCAGGATTGGTAAGAATAAGTCCAACTCTGCTAGCAGTACTGTTGGAATGTCCATCAACGAAGACCATCCATCCTAGTGTTTGCTCATTACCTTCAAGTTCTTGATTTTTTTTTTTTGGGGGGGAGAATTTCAGGGAATGCAGTTTGCACAATAAAGTTGACCAGAGCATATGCTTTGATAGTTGTCTGAGGCTTGTAACTGATGTCGAACTCACTTAGCTCTATGGACCATTTTACCAATCTTCTAGAAATATCAGGTTTGTGGAGCACTTGCCTTAAGGGCTAATTAGTTAGTACTGTAACAATGTGAGACTAGAAGTAGGGCATCAGTTTTCAAGCCGAGATTATGAAGGCATAAACTAACTTCTCAATGGGGATATACCATTTCTCTACGTTATGGAGAACTTTGTTGACATAATAAATAGGTTTTCAGGTCCTAGCTTCTTCTAGAATCAACACAGAAGCAATCATATCTAGGCTCATGGCAATGTAGAGAAAAAAATTCTTCTATTTTAATAAGCTTGGTTAGAACAAGAGGTGAACTCAGATAGTCTTTAAGTTCTTCAAAAGCTACTTGACCTTCCTTGGTAAAAAAAAAGTCTTTTTCTCTCTTCAATGTCTTGAAGAATGGTAGACACTTCTTGGTAGATTTTGACATAAAGTGACTGAGAGCGGGGATGCATCCAGTTAGTTATTGACCTTCTCTAACATTTCTGGGAGGACTTATATCTAGGATTGCCTTTATTTTCTCTAGGCTGGCTTCTATCCCCTGTTGAGTAACCATGAATCTGAGGAATTTGCCTAAGGTGACACCGAACGCGCACTTCCTATGGTTTAGCTTCATTTCATATCATTTGAGTATCCCAAAGGATTCCTTAAGATTAGATTTATTATCCTCTAATTTGGTGCTCTTGACAAGCATATCATCAATATAAACTTTCATATTCCTTCGTATTTGTTCTTTGAAGATTTGTTGACTAGTCTCTAATAGGTTGCCCCTGCGTTCTTGAGTTAGAATGGCATAACTTTTTAGAAATAAAGGCCTTAGTCGGTCACAAAGGCTTTTTCGACTGGTTCGGTTCTTACATAAAGATTTGATTGTATCTTAAGTATATGTCAACGAAGCTGAGTAGTTTATACCTTATAGTAGCATTGACCAACTAGTTTATCTAAAGATATAGGGAATTTGTCTTTTAGGCATGCTTTGTTAAGATCAGTGAACTCTATTCAAATCCTTCATTTTTCATTCACCTTTTTAACCATGACAACGTTAGTGACCCATTCTAGGTAGTGGGCCTTTTCGGATGAAGGCAGCAGCAGGGAGCTTATCAACTTCTCCTTCCTTTTGTGGCTCTAGAGAAACATATCCTTTTTTTGGATCACGGGTTTGTTTGCTAGATCCATGTTTAACTTATGGACAACAACTTATGGATATATTCTGGGCATGTCGAATGCTAACCATACGAATACATCTTGGTTCATTTTGAGAAAAGAGACTAGTGATTCTGTGAGCTTTTTAGAAAGATTCATCCCAATCTAAAAAAATTTCTAGTCTCTCCCCCGTTTAGAGAGACAACTATCAGCTCCTCTACAGGTTAGCCCTGTTGAGTTTTGAATTCGTCTCGAAAGTCTTTGATTTCTAAGGGTAGGGTTTCTACCTTCTTATACCCTCTAATGGAGTTGAGGTTACAGGATCGACAAGTTTGTTGATTCCTTTGGACTTCCCCTACATCGTTCTCAATTGGGAACTTCATTTTCAGATGGTACTGGAAACAACTACTTTCATTTTGTTTAGACTTGGCCTTCAAATGAGGGCATAATAAGAAGATGGGTAGTTTGCCGAGGGGCTGAGCCTGAGGTGACAGGTAGAACTATATTCCCTTTCACAAATACTAACATCCCTGATAAGCTATAAAATGGAGAAGCTATGGGTTTGAGTTGATCATCTCTCAATTTAATTTTCATAAATATGTCGTAGTACAAAGTGTCTGTTGAACTCCCATTGTCAACCAAGATCAACTCCACATTGTAATTTGAAATAAGCAAAGTGACATGTGCTGACATTCGTGGGATGTTTGTAACATTTCTAAGTTGTCATCCGTAAAAGAAACCACTTGACCAGTTTTAATTCTCTTGTGGCATTTGCTGATAGAAGCTACCGACTAGGCATAAGCTTTTTTGGCTTACAATGATTGCCCCCCGGTTGCTGGTCCTCCAAAGATCATTTTGATAGTGTCGGTCACTGTGGTAGCATGGTCCATGTTATTCTAGCGATGCCTATCATCTTGAACATTTCTTGTCGAACTTCGTGTAGGACTCTGAATCTGTTTTGAACTCCGTCTAACACTTAATTCAGACCTTCACCTGATGGTGCACTCAAAGTTTTGCCCGAAAAGATGTTCGAGGCTATAATTTGGTCGACTTTCATTACTTTGGAATGTACAGGGCCCGATGTATTCTTTTAAATATCCTTGATGGATAAGAGACTCAATAAGGATACTCTTCTGCTCGAGTAAGGATTTCATTCATATCCTTGACTTGACACCTAGTGAGTTTGGAGCTAAAGGTCACTAACCTAAGTCCATTTTTTAATGCAAGCATCTGGATCGTAGGGGTCGAGGTCAATAATTTCCCATGCTGTGGCATTGAATCATGACACATACTCTCGGTCTCTTTCCTTGTTGTGTTGAATGATACTAAAAAGGGTTTCTGAAGTCTTCCGCGAGCCTTCGCTGCTAAGGAAGTGAGCCGCAAAGGCGCAATTGAAGTATTTAAAAAAGTTGATGCTCCCATGTTTGATGTGTGAGTACCATATGCTGGCAGCTTTATCGAAAGTCAAGGCAAAGGCTCAATAGAGAACCACGTCTAGGTGGTAGTGTAGCAGTATAATCATTTTATAGAGTTGAAAATGGTCCATAGGGTCTATGGTACCGTCGTACGCCTTAATGATGGGCATTCTATGATGTTAATGGAGAGGGGTGTCAAGGATGTCTTATGTGAAGGGAGGAACCTGGGAGTTGAGTTCGTCTAGGATATTAGCGCCTCTCCTTTTGAAAGCTTTGCCTATTCTTCTATCTATCTCTTCTAGCTTCCTATTCAGGACAGTGTAATTTTTGGAGACAAAATAACCTTGAGATTTCGCTACATGGTTGGGGGTTAACCCTGTGGTGGACCCAGTGTGCGCCTGATAGCTAGAATTCTAGTGCCTTGTTGGCCAAGGGCTTTGCTAAAATGATTAGGGCTAAGGGGGAGGAGCTTGGCCCTCAAGTTTAGCGGTTAGGTTTGTTACCAACTGAGTGAGTTCCATGAATTGTCCTTGCATGACCAGGGCATTTGGGTTCTGTGTGTCTAGATTTTATGTGATTGGGGCTTTTGGATTTGTCTTGGTTTTAACAATTGGTCGGTTTAACTGGGAAGGTTGGTCTTGTCGGGACTGCTCCTCAGATGTGTCACTAGGGTATTCATTGGAAACGACAAGTTCTTGGATGGTTGGGAGTTTAGAACCAACACGTTGGCCATTACTAGAGGCTCGAGTGGCTGATATGGTAGAGGTAGTGCCGTTATTTTCCGCATAGTTCTTGGATAACATCACGATAGATGAGTTATTTTCTTCTAAAGATCTGAGTTCCCACAGATGACGTCAATCTGTTGATGCCGAAAATCTGCTAGGCAAACGAGCAACCAGAATGTGGTACCTGCACACATAAAGACAGTAGAAAATATAAAGAGTCGGAGGAGTATGCCTAAGTTAGCATAGGGCTTAAAGAATGAGAGAGCTGGGGAGTTTTGAAAGTGACTTGTGAAGGTATAGATTTGATGGTGAGAACCCTTTTATATAGTGTTGGAGGTAGAATCCTAAAAGAAAAGTAATTGATGATTTAATTAGGGTTTCTATAGCCTGAAGTGTCTCAATAAGATTTGATTAGGTTTTCGATAAGCTGGAGTATCCCAATAGGAATAGGGTTTCTGGTGTTAGATTACCATCTTGCTATTTCTGCCACGTGTCTACTTTTAACTAATAGATTTGTCTAGCCAGTAAAGTTATTGTTTTACTCTTGGAGGGTGTCACGTATCGTTATGTCATTGGACTAGAAATTTTCCCCTACATCAAACACACCATTTATTTATCAAATTATTATTTTAAAAAAAATAAAATAATTTACATTCAAATTTAAAATATTTACATATTTAATTTTAACTAACAAAATTACTTAATTTTTCAACAGTAGCCATACTATCATTGGGTAATTTTGATATATAATTAACTAGAGCCCAATAACTTATCTAAAAAAATTCTATGAAAATAATTTTCATGTTCAACTACGCTAATAATAAATGGGATAAAAATAATCAACCATAGTAAAGTTTACTCCGAATAAATCCAATGTTTCAATTTTCAAACCATGAGAACTTTTTCATTCAATTTTATTAATTAAAAAAAATATACATCTAGCTTACATGACTCAAGTACAAAAAAAAGTGATAATTTTATCTTTGTTTCTATGCATGCAAGTTCATTTCTATACATACAATTGTTATTCTTATCTCATTAAGTACTCAATACTTATATCAATTTAAATTTGATTTTATTCTTATCTAAAGGAAATTCAACTCCATCTCATGTTAGCTGCAAATAATAAGTTTGCTTCATTGATAATTATCTACAAAATTATTTTTATCTCGATAATTAATCTATATTTATACATTTAAGTTTTGACTTTTTGTTTAATTGTTTTCATTTCTTTGCAAAACAACTAGCTAGAAGAAATATTTCTTGATTATTGCTTTTTTAATTTTTGATAGTCATGTTTATATATATATATATATATATATATATATATATATTAAGTTTGTGTTGATTTTGATACCTAATATATGTACTTTAATTGTCTTCTTTATTGCATAGCAAAAATTAAATTGAAAGGGATTGTCAATTGCAATTTTTTGGAGATTATTCATACTAATAGCAAAATTATGAGGTAATATTAATCTATTTTTTAATATGGTGTTTTAAATTTTATAATCAATCCTTAGCTCTCATGAATTGGTTTAAAGGGGAAGTGTAACAAAGTTTGATGAAGAATGTAGTAGATTTGTTGAAAATGGAAGTATGAGACTCGATAATAGATATGAAGTTCCTCATAATAGAGTTATGGTGGTCCAATAGTGCAATAAATCTTGAGCAATTATATATCTATTCAAATATATAAACAAAAGTCCGATAGAGGGATAATTCCGTGTATTAAATGTTGCAGCTTATTTGCGTTGTCATTACATTATTGTTATATTCTTCATTGTCTTCAATTCTAGATTTTATATATTATAAGCTTTGTTCTTTATATAATTTTCAATGTAATTGATTTTAGTTTTCTCTATTATGTTTAACAATATCATCCATTGCAATAGGTATCCAATAAAAAATAAATCAACTATACTATTCTTTATTCTTAACAAAATTGTGCATAGCATGAGTATATAACATTTTAGACATGAACCAATTCAAACAAACATTCAAAAATTAATATACTAATTTAGACTATATATTAGATTGTCAATCAATTTAGATACTTCCTCTCATAAATTTTTGTGTAGTGTTTTTGTCATAAAATATTAATATTATGTCATTTTCAATATCTGTTACATGACACTTTTAACTGACGTAGTTTTTGAGATGATGAATAAGAATGAATCCGACTATTTATCTTAATTAAATTATGGGATTCTATAAGAATTTTTTTCTTTATTTGAGGACTTATATTTGTTCAATTTATCGACTAGAATTATCTGTTTAAGCTTTAATAATTTTTTTAATTTTGAATTTCTTATTTAGTTAAATGAATATTACATCACTAATATAGATATGATAAACTTAATTTTTTAACAGTTTTTAAAATTTAAAAATATAATAAAATGTGCCCATCTCATGTTTTTGCATGAGTTCACAACATTATAATAATTTTTTATTTAAATATTTAATTATGTATTATATATTTTTATTTATCATGATAAAATAAATTATATATTTATTATTTTTATGAAAAAAATTCTCATGCAAATACATGAGTTTGCGGCTTAGTTCTTCAAACTCCTATTTAATTTGTTAAACACTTCGCATGCTCTAAGCATCCAACATCAACTAAAAATAAAACATAAAAAAAATTAAAAACCCAACTATTACAATAAATAAATAAAAAATTCTAGATAAAAAAATAAATATGGAGTATCATTTTTTATTAATAAAAAAATTAAAAATAAAAAATAAGAAGTGAAACCTTAGCAAAGAGAAAGAGGAAGTAAGAAAGAAAAAAATGAAAGACCAAGGTTTGTACTCGCACAACCCTGATATGTGCTGTGCGGTGTAGGAAGGACCACGATCCTCTCCATTTAAGAGTTGAAATGGAGGTTAAGTTCATCGTTAGATTAAATACCACATTGACAATTTGAATTTGAATATAATCTATTTGATGATGTGACATTCAATCTCACCATAAACTTTATTCTATTTCAATTTTGAAATGGAGATGATCGTAATCTGTGTAGAAATAACAATGAAACAAGTTTGGGTAGAGAATATACTTCTCCTTCTCCACCCCAATGAAAAAAAAATTCCCCCTTTATCGCTGTATGCCCAGTGGGGATTATTTTCCGTTTATCATCTCCAACTTAGATGGAGAACAAATGGGGTGAGGTTTCCAGTTTACCAACCTATTATTTTATTAAAAAAAATACACTTAATTAACTAATAACTATTACATAATATAACATGAAAAAATACATGATATCAGATATAGATGTTTAATCCACACAAATATCTATTTGCAAAAAATTATCTGTAATGTCATATTTATGTATTTATAATAGATATTGTAAATGATATATAATATTATTAACAACGTATTAGGTTCGGTGATTAGTCGGGGCGGAGAGTAGGATCCTCCACACTTGACTGGGAACTAGTTCTAATCCCTGTTCTTATCCTGGATAAATAAATCTCCGCAAACCCGCTTCAACCTAGATGATGAGTGTCAAGGTCCCATCGAGTAGGGAATTTTGTCATCCTTACCGCGGTGCAGTCCTCGTTAGGGTCACGCCCGTGCAGCATAGAACAAGGTTGCAATGCAGTAATAGTCAAGGTCATGTCGTGTAGTGCAGCTTGAGTTTGTGCTCTAAATGCAGCTCTGTATAGGTTGCGCAAAGATGAAAAATGAGCAAAAAAAAATTGAGGAGAGATTTTTCCAAAATATATTGAATTTTATTTTTTTAACATTTTATTTTTCAATCGTTTTAACCACTGTGGTGGATGGGTTATTCCTGCCCATGTATGGTAGTGTGTTTCACATCAATTTCTATTAAGAAAGTTGACGACAAATGGATGGATACCAAACATTGCATCAAATTAGAAATACTAGAGGTACAATACAGAAGACTGGGCTTGAGAGGTGGGGAATGGAGTTAAACAATTATCGCTCTAGGTACTTAAGATCCTCAACCTTTTGATAGAAGAAATTAAAAACTAAGAAGCACTATTCTTTCAAGGTTATGTCATGTCTATAATCTAGATTGATGGCCAAAATTTCAGTAAGCTAAGTGTGCCTTTCATTATTTATGTTTGTTGAAGTAGAGGAAATTAGATGCAAAGATTGTAGTCTATACTGTAAAATGAAGAACATTAATATTAATTCTAACTTATCTTCATTTGTTGAAAAATAGGGCACCCTCTAGTGTTTATGTATACACGTGACATTCTCTTGTCAAGGTAATTCTTTTAATGTTAGTGTTGGGAAACCACCTCAAGATGCCCAGGTGGTGATCTTCCAAACACCCAAGTCTAGAATAACTTGTAAAGAAAAGAAACAGCAAACGAAGCAGGAAAGAACACCAACAATTTTTATCGAGGTTCGACAATGTGCTTACATCCCCGTGAGTTCCTCCAAAATCTCTGCACTAAATCAATGGTTCTTACAATTACAGCAACACCTCTTCAAGAACACGATCTGAGATGGATCTTAACCGTTCTTGAATCACCCTCAAGAATACGATCAGATCTTGATCTTAAAACCGTTCTTGAAGAACGAAGGAAGAGAGAAAAGCAAGTGATAAGGTCTCAAGTTACCCTGGAATTTTCCTTAAGAAAATTCCACTTACAAGTCCCTTGAATCTCCAATCTATACTACTCTCTCTCTAAACATCCAGCCTCTCTACAATGGGATCTCTCCTGGGTTTAGTGTCTTTGCACTCTCACACACCCATGTGTTCTATTTCACACACACTCACATGTCATCACATATTATGTCACACTTGTTGAGATTGAAGCTAGGTGACCCTTTATATAGTGCACCAACTTCTTGACCAATCTTGAAGGTCAATCTTCACCCTTAGATCTTGAGGATCAATCAATCATATCCCCTCATCAATCCTAAATGATCTTGTGCATTTTGATCATGCATCCACACACCTTTCAAAAAGACTGAAAACATATGTCTCAGTGTGCCTGGCACCACGGCCTAGAACAGGGCATGCCGCTGCTTAAGCTAGGGCACACATACTTCACTCTCTGGGCGTCGCGGCTTGGGGGAGGGTGAGCAGTAGCGCACACCTCCTCCAGGTCTCCTCCTTGTTGGGTGTCGTGGCCTAGGAAGGCTGTGCCGTGGTGCGACTTGATGCTGAACATGCTGAATTTCACTTGTTTAATCCTTGGACAAAATAACAACAATCTCTGCCTTTGTCTAAGCAATTAAAACCGAACCCTTGTGCAGAGAACTCAGGATCCAAACTTAATTTGAGTCACTATATCAACCGAATCCATTCCTAAGTAGTCCAAGGCAATGATTGAACTTACTTAGAGGTAGAACTTTGGTGCCTAAATCTGCAGGACTTCTTTCCGTTGCGAGTTTGTCCACATGAATGCATCCTTTCGTAACATTTTCCCGAATGACATGATACCAAACATCCACATGCTTAGTCCTTTCATGGAACACTGGGTTCCTACATAAGTGCCACGCACTTTGTCTATCCGAAGACACCACCACCTGCTCTTTTAGGACCTTTCACTCGTCCAACAACCCTTTTCACCACATAGCTTCCTTTATGGCTTTCGTACCCGCTATGTACTCTGCCTCGGTTGTTAAGAGTGCTACCACCAGTTGCCACTGAGCCTCCAAGTACCTCAGCATCCACTTCATCCCAAGCCAAAGCTCCTTTCCAGGATTACTCATCAACCTGCTGAGAACTCTCATTTCATGAGAAATGTCGAGTCTAGTGCTAATCATCATGACCATGACTGATCCAACCACACTAAAGTAAGAGACCTTTTCCATTTCCTTCTTCTTCTCATCCGTTCCAGGACATCGTTCGCTGGAGAACTTGAAATGACCAGCAAGGGGAACCTTCACTGGTTTACTATCTTCCATAGAAAACTTATACAACACCTTGTCTATATAGGAAGACCGAGAAACTTTCAACCCGTTTCTCTCACTTTCCCGAATTCTTCTCATACCAAAGATCTTTTGTGTAAGGCCAAGATCCTTCCTTTTGAACTCCTCACTGAGTTGAGATGTCAACCTTTCTATCCTCTCCCTACTGTTCCCAACCAACAGCATGTCATCAGAATAGATGAGGATCATCACCACTTCCTCCATCTTGTGTCCAGGTGAGAAGGTTTCTGTGAAATCTATGCCATCTTTTTGCATGAACCCCTTCGCCACCAGCCTAGCCTTGTTCCAGACTTCATGCCCTGGAGGGTTCCCTTCTTTGATCTTGTAAGTGCACTTACAATCCATAAATTTCTGTTTTCCTAGAATGTGCACCAATTCCCAAGAGTTGTTCTTCCTCAAAGAATCCATTTCTTTCTCCATAGTTAGCTTCCATCTTGATGAATCCTTACATCTCATAGCATCAATGTAAGTCTCTTGGTCACTTATCCATTCTTCTGTCTAAGGAGCTGTTGCAGCCACAACCGCAAAACCATATCTCAAAGGTGGTTTGACCAGCCTTCTTTCCCTGTCCCTTTTGAGCTGATAGTCATTCTGACTTGCTGCATCATCCCCTTGTAGTTCAGCCTCCTCATGAGTGTCCTGAGCTTGGCATTCATCAATGGACTCTATGTGGTCTGAACCCTCTTGCCATCCTTGCTCTACCTGAACTAAATTTTTCTTGATGCTATGCTCCACAAATACCGAACTAGTTTGCTCACTATCCCCTCCAGGGTTAGTTTTCTCCAAATAGGGAAATACATGCTCATTAAAAATGACATCCCTACTTATTATGAGTTTAAATCCTTTTTGTTCTAAGGACCACAACCTATACCTCTTAGCCCTTTCCCCATATCCTAGAAACACACACTTTCTAGATCCTAAGCTAAGTTTATCATCCTTTTGATGTGCATACAATGCACACCCAAAAGTCTTAAGGTTGTCCAACTCGGGGGGTTTTCCACACCACATCTCCTCGGAGTCTTGAGCTCTAAAGCTCTAAAGGGTGATCTATTAACCAAATACGCAGCAGTAGACACCGTTTCCCCCTAAAAATATTTGGGTAATCTGAATCCTATTAACATGCACCTAACCTTTTCCCTAAGGGTCTTATTCATCTTCTCAGTAACTCCACTTTGCCGAGGGGTTTTCACAACCGCTCTATGTCTTAGAATTCCATTTAACCTACAGAATTGATCAGGTTCCTTGTTAAAAAATTCCAAGCCATTATCGGTTCTAAACACCTTAACTACCCTGCCCTTTTGAGTCTCCTCCAGCTTTTTCCACACCACTAATTTATTCAAAGCATCTGATTTATTTATAACCAAATAAACCCAAACCTTTCTTGAATAATCATTAATTAAAGATAGAAAGTAAAGATTACCTCCCTGTGTTGGTGTTCTTGCTGGTCCCCAAAGATCCGCATGAATGTAGTCAAGAATGCCTTTAGATTTGTGCACTCCGGTGTTGAAGCTGACCCGATGTTGCTTCCCAAGAACACAACATTCGCAAAAATCAAGTTACTCTACTTTGTCACCACCAAGTAGACCATCCTTGCTGAGAACTTGCAAGCCCTTTTCGCTCATGTGTCCCAAGCGATTGTGCCAAAAGGCTGTCTTATCCATCTCAGCCATCAAGCTTGTTGCTTGACCCTTGATCTTCGTGTCTCTGATCATCTCAAAGAGACCATCCTTCATTGCTGCTTTGATCACTATCAAAGATCCCATGGTTACCTTGATCTTTCCTCCCTCTACCTTGTATGTGTATCCCATTGAATCCAGCTGCCCCAATGAGATCAAATTCCTTCTCGAATCTAGGAGATACCTCATATTCCTCAGCAGTCTCGTCATTCCGTCAAACATCCTCAACTGGATATCTCCCGTGCCCCTCACTTGTTAAGAAGTATCATTCCCCTGGAAAACTTTTCCATCATTGGTTTCCTTGAAATTCTTGAACCAATCCCTGTGAGGACACATATGATGAGTGCACCTGGTATCCAAGATCCATTTCCCACTACCTTCTTGCCCTCTGCTCACACTTGAGCACACAACAAGAACATCATCTTCTTGTTGTTCTCCCTTGGCAATCGAAGCCTCTCCATTCTTGGTATGGCTTCTTCCGTCATCCCTCATCATCTTCTTGCAACCTTTCTTGAAATGACCCTCCTTATAGTAGTAGAAGCATCTCTTCCCTCCAAATCTCGGTTTGGGTTGCACTCTCCCATGGCTTTCTCTTCTACCTCTGTCCCGATAGTAGCCATATATGTTACTGCCATACTGAGTTGCTGGCCTTCCTTTAACGAACAACCTTTCTCCACTTGATGCTTTCCTCATCTTGGCATCAAGATTATCTTGCAACTCTTTATTAGGATCCATTTTAAAAGCAAAGATTTGTTTACGAAGATACCTCTTATTAGGGAGAGTCTTGGTAAGAAACAACTCATCTAGTTTCTTCCAAATTGCAGCTGGATCTTCCGAGTCTCTACACTTTCTTGTGACACTATCCAACATGTGCAAGAAGATGGTGCTGTATGTTCATCTCATTCCGCTGGACCTTCATGATACTTGCTGGAAAAGCGTCATCTTCTCCAATAGCCAAGTCCACCTTCTGTTGCATAAGAACAGCCTTGATCTTCTGCTTCCAAAGGGAAAAATCTCCCTTTCCATCAAACTTCTTAACAATGAAGTTTGAACCCATCTTGCAGAGAAAATCCTAGATTTATGCAACACTCACAATTTCTATCCAACTTCTTCTAAATCTCAAGAACATGATCAAAGATGGATCTCAATACCGTTCTTGAATCACCCTCAAGAACACAATCAGATCTTGATCTCTACTCCGTTCTTGAATCACCTTAAGAACACGATCAGATATAGATCTCTTCTCCTTTCTTGAATCACCCAAGAAGTTGTCCTTTGATTCTTGGAGTCTTGCTTCGATAATCCCCTGTTCTTGCTCTGATACTGACTATCCAAAGCTCTGATACCACTGTTGTGGTATCTCCTCTAGCTCTAATACCACTGTTGTGGTATCTGCTCTAGCTCTGATACCACTATTGGGAAACCACCTCAAGATGCCCAGGTGGTGATCTTCCAAACACCCAAGTCTAGAATGACTTGTAAAGAAAAGAAACAGCAAACGAAGCAGGAAAGAACACAAGCAATTGTTATCGAGGTTCGGCAATGTGCCTACGTCCCCGTGAGTTCTTTCGAACTCTCTGCACTAAATCAATGGTTCTTACAATTACAGCAACACCTCTTTAAGAACACGATCAGAGATAGATCTTAACCGTTCTTGAATCACCCTCAAGAACATGATCAAATCTTGATCTTAACACCGTTCTTGAAGAACGAAAGAAGAAAGAAAAAAAAAGTGATAAAGTCTTGAGTTATCCTGGAATTTTCCCCAAGCAAATTCCACTTACAAGTCCCTTGAATCCCCAATATATACTACTCTCTCTCTAAACATCCAGCCTTTCTAAAATGAGATCTCTCCTGGGTTTAGTGTCTTTGCACTCTCATACACCCATGTGTTCTATTTCACACACACTCACATGTCATCACATGTTATGTCACACTTGTTGAGATTAAAGCTAGGTGACCCTTTATATAGTGCATCCACTTCTTGATCAATCTTGAAGGTCAATCTCCACCTTTAGATCTTGAAGATCAATCAATCATAGCCCCTTATCAATCCTAAGTAATCCTATGTATTTTGATCATGCATCCATGCACCTTTCGAAAAGGCTGAAAACATGTCTCAGTGCGCCTGGTGCCGAGGCCTAGAACAGGGCAGGTCGTGGCTCAAGCCAGGGCACACATGCTTCACTCTCTGGGCACCGCGGCTTGGGGGAGGCGGAGCCTTGGCACACACCTCCTCCAGGTCTCCTCCTTGCTGGGCACCGCGGCCTGGGAAGGCTATTCCGTGCTGCGACCTGATGCTGAACATGCTGAATTTCACTTGTTTAATCCTTGGACAAAATAACAACAGTTAGAAAAGGATATCCACTTCCAGCTGATACTTTTTGGGAAACAAAAAACTATTTTCGCTCATTGTGTGAATAAAATAGACATAATAACAATACCAAATAACCATAGTAGAAAAATAATAATCAAACTATCAAAATCAAGACACTGAATTTTTACGTGGAAAACTCCTTCAATGTAAAAGAGAAAAATCACGGGACCTAGTCTAGGAAAAAATTCTGCACTATAAAATAATGAGAATGCAAAGTATATTCCTTAGATCAACTAGAGGATTAACAGATAATTTATCGTTACCCTAAATGTGGATTTCAACAATAATCTACCAAACAAATATTAAACTAATTTCACTGCAACAAGTTGTAACAGAAGCAGATGAATAAACTGAATTCATCAACTTGAACTCTTCACCTCATAGAATCAATACCCAAAATCTGAGCTCAAACTGCAATGAAAATGGCCTTTAAATCAGATCAAAACAATAAAGAAAATCTAGCTGAATATGAAGAGGTTTTCTCTCTTGTTCTTCTCTTGTTTCATTATTTTCTCTTTTCTCTCTTTTTTATGTATATATCTTTTATCTTTCTATATTTCTCTCTTTGATCTCTTCTTTTGTTTTATTCATTGCTCTCTTCTTCTTTTCATTCCTTCCTTACTATGATTCATTATATGCTATGCTTCTCCTTCTTTGCTTGTGTTAACAAGGGGGTATTTATAAGAGACAAAGGGGTTACCTATGTGATAAAATACAACAAAAATAATGAAAAGAAATTGGGTGTGGCCGGCCATGTGAAGAGAGGAGAGAGGGGTAAAACTTTTGAGGTGGAAAATATATAAGTTTAAAATGGTGTTGTATGGTAAACAAAGTAAAAATGGGAGAGAAAGACTTCCTCTTGGTGGCTAGTCATGGGGAAGAGAAAATGGAATTTTTAGGTTAAATTTAAAAGTGGGAGGTGTATTTAAAAAAGCATTAAAGAAAGAGGAAGATTTCCTCTCTTTAAGCACACATAGAGAAGATAAATTGGACTTTTTGAGCTAAAAGGTAGAAGGAGTAAGGTGGGTTTAACAAATAAAAAAGGGGGAGGAAGACTTCTTATTTGGTGGCACACATGTGGTTTGCCATAGAGGGAAAGAGGGAACAATTTTTGAGGTGGAAAATTTGTATGCTTGCCGAGGAAGTGGTGGTTAACAAAGAAAAAAGAAGAGGAAGACTTATTTTCTTTAAAGTGGTGCAATGTTTGAGGTGAAAAAGTGAAAGTTTGAAGTGTTATGGGTGTGTTAAACAAAGTAAAAGAGAAATGAAGACTTTCTTCTTTGGTGGCACACACATGGTCAGCCATAGAGGAATAAGAAAAGGCAATTTTTTAGGTGGAAAAGGTGGTTTTTGACACATAGGAAAGTGTGGGAGCTTGCAGAGGAAAATTCCAATTAAGCAAAAAGGGAAGAAGAAAGCCTATTCTTTTGGCACTTACATGGTCGGCCAAGGAGAGAAGAAATGGTGCATGTTTTTTAGTCAGAAAGTGCTTATTTTTAAGGAGAAAAAAAGAAATTTTTATGTATAGAAAGTGGACTTTGACACATTGGAAATGATGAGAGCTTACAAAAGAAATGTCCACTTAATAAGGCAAAAAGAAAGAAGAAAATTTCTCATTTTTGCACACACATAGCCGGTCACATGGGGGAGAAAAAGTGTAGTTTTAAAGTAGGAAAATGATATTTTGACACATAGAAAAAAGTATGAGCTTAAAAGGGAAGTGCTCATTAACAAGGAAAAAGAAAGAAGAAAACTTCCTTTTTAAACACATGTATGGCCAGCAACATGAGGGGGAGAGAAAAAAAATTGTCATCAATTGCACTACTTGTTAGCATGTCAAATATCTCACAACTAAACTTGTTGGTCTTCTAAAACCCTTACTTATCCCTAACAATGTATGGGATGATGTTTCAATGGACTTCATTATTAGGTTTCCACTCTCTCATGGGTTCACTATCATTCTAGTGGAAGTTGATAAGTTCTCCAAATATGCTCATTTTGGGTCGTTACCTACCAATTTTGTTGTTGTGAAGGTCACTACTTTTTTTTACAACAATAGTTATCAAATTAAATGGGTTTTCTAGAAGTATTGTATCTGACAGAGATCCTATTTCACTAGTTAATTCAAGGAAAATTTATTTCAATTGAGTGGCACCACACTCAACTTAAGCTCGACCTGCCATCCTCAGACTAATGGTCAAAATGAGGTTTTTAATACTAGATTATGTCAGAGGCACTACTAATATAGAAGTTGTAGATCAAGAGTTGAGTCGCAAAACTGTCTAATTGCAAAAACTAAGAAATAATTTACATCAAGCTCAATCACTGACTAACTGTAAAAACTAAGAAATAATTTACATCAAGCTTAGTATATGATGAAATCTATGGCTGACAGTCATAGATTTGAACTCTAATTGGAAGTAAGTGAATGGGTATGATGGTGAAACTCCAATAATATAGGCAACACTCAATATCAAGAAGATTATGGCCATTTTCAAAATCCTCAATAAGATTGGACCTATGGCATACAAGCTTGATTTGCATTCTACCAGCAGGATCCACCTTGCCTTTCAATACTCTTTCCAAAATCCCTTTGAAGGAATGGTATTAACATATATTCTTACATAATTATAACCAGTCAATTTTGATAATCATCCTATGCTAAGTCCTTTGGATATTCTAGGCAAAAGACACATCATAGTCAAACAAGAAGTTGTGTTAAGTCTTAGTTCAATGGAAGTGAATTAGCATTGGAGGACACCTTACGGGAAAATATTAAAGACCTTGCAGCCTTTTAACCTTCTTCAAACCTTGAGGACACAATTCTTTCTTATGGGTAAAGGAGTGTTATAAAACTTGTTGGAAAATTACCTTCTTGCAGAATCCCAGGTTATGATCTTTCCAAACACCCAAGTCTAAAATGACTTGTAATAAATAGCAAACAACAATCAGACAATCAAAGAAAGAACACAAGCAATTTTTGTCGAGGTTCGACAATGTACCTACGTTCCCGTGAGCTCCTCCGAGCTCTCTGCACTAAATTAATGGAGTTCTTACAGTTACAGCAACACCTCTTCAAAAATCCTCATGTTCTTGAAGAACGAAAGAAGAGAAAAAGGAAGTGATAAGGACTAGTGTTTCCCTGGAATTTTCCCCAAGAAAATTCCAATTACAAAGCCCTTGAATCCCCAATCTATACTACTATTTCTCTAAATAACCAGCCTCTCTTGAATGAGTCTCTCCTGCGTGTTTTGTGCCTTTGCACTCTCACACACCATGTGTTCTATTTCACACACATTTACATGTCATTCTCTCTTGTTGAGATAATGTCTTCACTTGTTGTTAGAAGACCATTTATATAGAGCAATGACTACCTCATCCAATCTTTGAGATCAATCTCAACCCTTAGATCTCAAGAACCAAAGACTCATGGATCTCTAAGAGTCTAAGTAATCCTGTGCTTTTTAACCATGTTTCACGCACTATCTTAAAGTGCCCAAAATGAAGCTTCAGATGTGTCTGGTGCTGCGGCCCAAAACAGGGCTGGCCGCCGCGCAAGACAGGGCCACACTTCTCTAGGTTTTCATCCTTGCTGGGCACCGCGGCATGGGGGAGGCTGAGCCATGGTGCAGCTTAGTGGAGGGAGCTTCTAGAGTTGCTGGAGGTGGCAGCGCCCAAGGCTGGGCCACGACGCACACCTAGACCTGATGCTGAACTTCTTCTCTCTTTAGTTCTTAGACAAATCCCAACAATCTCTACCTTTATCTAAGCAACTAAAACCGAACCCATAGTTTAGAGAACTTAGGATCCAAACTCAATTTGAGTCACCATATCAACCGACTCCAATCCTAAAAAATCCAAGGAAATTATTGAACTTGCTTAGAGATAGAACTTTGGCGCCTAAATCTACAGGATTTTCTTCCGTTGCGACTTTGTCCACATGAATGCATCCTTTCGTAACATTTTCCCAAATGAAATGATACTGAACATCCATATGCTTAGTCCTCTCATGGAACACCGGGTTCTTACACAAGTGCACCGCACTTTGGCTATCTGAAGACACCACTACCTGCTCTTTTAGGACCTTCAACTCTTCTAACAACCCTATGCACTATATAGGCTCCTTTATGGCTTCCGTAGCCGCTATATACTCAGCCTCGGTTGTTGAGAGTACTACCACCGGCTACAACTGAGCCTTCAAATACCTCAGTAACCACTTCATCCCAAGCCCAAGCACCTTTTCGGGATTACTCACAAATTTGCTGAGAACACTGATTTCCTAAGAAATGTCGGGTCTAGTGCTTACCATCATGAAAATGATTGATCAAACTGCACTAGAGTAAGGGACCTTTTCCATTTCCTTTTTCTCCTCATCCATTCCAGGACATTGTTCGTTGGAGAACTTGATATGACCAGCAAGGGGAATCTTCACTGGTTTACCATCTTCCATAGAAAACTTAGACAACATCTTTTCTATGTAGGAAGACTGAGAAAACTTCAACTTGTTTCTCACCCTTTCTCAGATTATTCTCATCCCAAAGATCTTTTGTGCAATGCCAAGATCCTTCCTGGAATGTGCACCAATTCCCAAGAGTTGTTCTTCCTCAAAAAATCCATTTCTTCCTCCTTGGCTAGCTTCCATCTTGATGAATCCTTACATCCCATGGCATCAATGTAAGTTTTTGGTTCACTTATCTCTCCTTCTGAATAAGGAGCTGCTACATTAGCATCCGCAAAACCATATCTCAAAGGTAGTCAGACCAGCCTTCTTTTCCGATCCCTTGTGAGCTGATAGTCATTCTGACTTGCTATATCATCCTCTTCTAGTTCAACCTCCTCATGAGTGTCTTGAGCATGGCCTTCATCAATGGGCTCTACATGGTCCGAACCCTTTTGCCTTCCTTGCTCTACCTGAACTGAATTTTTCTTGATACTATGCTCCACAAATACCGAACTGGTTTGTTCACTATCCCCTGCAGGGTTAGTTTTCTCTAGATAGAGAAATAAATGCTCATTAAAAATGACATCCCTACTTATTATGAGCTTAAATCATTTTTGCTCTAAGGACCACTACCTATACCCCTTAACCCTTTCCCCATATCTGAGAAACACACACTTTCTAGACCTTGGGTTAAGTTTATCATCATTTTGATGTGCAAAAGCAGCATATCCAAAAGTCTTAAGGTTGTTCAACTCAGGGGGTTTACCATTTCACATCTCCTTGGGAGTCTTAATGTCCATAGCCCCAGAGGGTGATCTATTAACCAAATACGCAGCAGTAGACATCGCTTCCCCCTAAAAACATTTAGGTAATCCGAAACCAATTAACTTGCACCTAACCTTTTCTATAAGGGTCGTATTCATCCTCTCAGCAACTTCATTTTGCTAAGGGGTTTTCACAACTGTTCTATGTCTTAGAATCCCATTTAACCTACAGAATTAATCAAGTTCCTTATAAAAAAATTCTAAGCCATTATCAGTTCTTAACACTTTAACTACCCCTGCCCGTTTGAGTTTCTTCCAACCTTTTCTACACCACAAATTTATTCAAAGCATCTGATTTATTTTTAAGAAAATAAACCCAAACCTTTCTAGAATAATCATCAATTAAAGACAGAAAGTAAAGATTACCTCCCTGTGTTGGTGTTCTTACTGTCCCCCAAAGATCGATATGTATGTAGTCAAGATGCCCTTAGACTTGTGCACTTCGGTGTTGAAGCTGACTCGATGTTGTTTCCCAAGAACACAACATTCATAGAAATCAAGTTTCTCTACTTTGTCTCCATTAAGTAGACCATTCTTGCTGAGAACTTGCAGGCCCTTGTCACTTATATGTCCCAAGCAAGTGGGCCAAAGGGATGCCTTATCCATCTCAGCCATCAAGCTTGCTGCTTGATCCTTGATCTTCGTGTCGCTGATCATCTCATAGAGACCATCATTCATTACTATTTTGATCACTATCAAAGATCCCTTGGTTACCTTGATCTTTCCTCCCTCTGCTTTGTATGTGTACCCCATGGAATCTAGCTGCCCCAATGAGATCAAATTCCTTTTCAAATCTGAAAAATATCTCACGTTCCTCAGCGACCTTGTCATTCCATCAAACATCCTCAATTGGATGTCTCTTATCCCCCTCACTTGGCAAGAAGTTTTATTCCCCAGGAAAACCTTTCCATCATTGCTTTCCTTGAAATTCTTGAACCAATCCCGGTGAGAGCACATGTGATAAGTGCACCCGGTATCCAAGATCAATCTCTCGCTGCCTCCTTGCACCTTGCTCAAATTTGAGCACACAACAAGAACATCATCATCTTGCTGTTCTCCCTTGGCAACCGAAGCCTCTCCATTCTTGGTATGGATTCCTCCTTCATCATCTTCCTGTAATCTTTCTTGAAATGACTCTCCTTATGGCAATAGTAGCATCTCTTTCCTCCAAATCTCAGTTTAAAGTGCGCTCTCCCATAGCTTTGTCCTCTACCTTGTGGTTTGTCCTGGTAGTAGCCATGTATATTACTGCCATACCGAGTTGTTGGCCTTCCTCTAACAAACAGCCCTTCTCCACTTGATGCTTCCCTCATCTTGGCATCAAGATTATCTTGCAACTCTTTATCAGGATCCAAAGCAAAGATTCATTTTAGAATATACCTCTTATTAGGGAGAGTCTTGGAAAGAAACAACTCATCTAGTTTCTTCCAAATAATAGCTAGATCTTCTGAGTCTTCGCACTCCCTTATCACACTATCCGACATGTGCAGAAAGATGGTGTTGTACGCCATCTTCTTCATCTCATTGTGCTGGACCTCCGTGATACTTACTAGAAAATCATCATCTTCTCCAATTGCCAAGTCCACCTTTTGTTGCATAAGAACCGCCTTGATCTTCCGCTTTCAAAGGGTAAAGTCTCTCTTTCCATCAAACTTCTCAATAATGAAGTTTGACCCCATCTTGCAGAGAAAATCCCAAATTTATGCAGCACCCACAATTGCTCTCCAACTTCTAAATCTCAAGAACACGATCAAATCTTGATCTCTACTCCGTTCTTGAACCTCAAGAACACGATCAGATCTTGATCTCTACTCCGTTCTTGGATCACCAAAGAAGTTAATCTTTGATTCTTGGAGTCTTGCTCCGATACTCCCTATTTTTGCTCTGATACCACTGCTGTACAAGCTCTGATACCACTGTTGGAAAATCACCTTCTTGCGGAATCCCAGGTTGTGATCTTTCCAAACACCAAAGTCTAGAATGACTTGTAATAAATTGCAAAGAACAATCAGACAATCAAAGAAAGAACACAAGCAATAGTTGTCGAGGTTCGGTAATGTGCTTACGTCCCCGTGAGCTCCTCCGAGCTCTCTGCACTAAATCAATGGAGTTCTTACAATTACAGTAACACCTCTTCAAGAATCCTCATATTCTTGAAGAATGAAAGAAGAGAAAAAGAAAGTGTTAAGGACTAGTGTTTCTCTGGAATTTTCCCTAAGAAAATTTCAATTACAAAGCCCTTGAATCCCTAATCTATACTACTCTCTCTCTAAATAAGCAGCCTCTCTTGAATAAATCTCTCCTGTGTGTTTTGTGTCTTTGCACTCTCACACACCATGTGTTCTATTTCACACACATTCACATTTCATTCTCTCTTGTTGAGATGATGTCCTTACTTGTTGTTAGAAGACCCTTTATATAGAGCAATAACTACCTCATCCAATCTTTGAGATCAATCTCAACCCTTAGATCTCAAGAACCAAAGACTCATGGCTCTCTAAGAGTCTAAGTAATCTTGTGCGTTTTAACCATGTTTCACACACTATCTCAAAGTGCCCAAAATGAAGCTTCAGATGTGCCTGGCGCCGCGGCCCAAAACAGGGCTAGCTGCTGCGCAAGACAGGGCCACACTTCTCTAGGTTTTCATCCTTGATGGGCGCCGCGGCGTGGGGGAGGCTGAGCCTAGAGGGGGGAACTTCTGGAGTTATTGGAGGCCGAGGCACCCAAGGTTGGGCCGCAGTGCACACCAGGACCTGATGCTGAACTTTTTCTCTCTTTAGTTCTTAAACAAATCCCAACAGAAGTTATAAAGGACCAATGGAAAGTATAGATATCGTTCCTTTCCGCCATACCCACGACTCTAAGCTTAATACCCTAGGTTATTTACTCAAAGAAATATTAGTAAGCGAGGCTGCGAAACCAAGTTAGTTGGTTTATAGAAGGATTAGAATCTACTAGGTCTAACACAACCATTTATGAGTAGTAAGAAGGCTCCCAATGAGGGCACCCTTTTAAGTGTTAAACATCAAATGTTCAACATCTCACTATATATGGCGTTAGGCCTTACCGATAGGAATTTTTCGAGGGACAGTTAAGGGTTGTGTCATCTAAGCAAAAAGTAAAGATGATGGGTAATTTGGAGTCAGCATTTGGCCTTAAAGATGGCCAAAATCCCTTATCATTGGTCTGCGAGAGATCTAGGGTACGAGAGAAGAAGGAAGAACTAATCTATCTTTACTTCACACTAATCATGCACGCATTCTCAATAACAATTTGTATCAAACAATTTAGCATCTAACAATTATATCAACCAAACAAGAAATAGCAATCATGCATGAATGTAATTAAAATGAATAACATAAGATCATTCACCTAACAACAGAAAAAACATGTTAGTACTAGAAAGCATAAGTCAAAATGCTCAAAAAAGAGCAAAAAAAACGCAAACAAAAAATTTGGCATAAGATAAACCGATCGAGTCTTGGCCAAACCTGATAATGAACCTTAACTAGCCGATCGGCCCAAATTAGGAGCCAATTGACTTAACTACTCCTAATTTTGGTTTTTTTTTTTCGATTTTTATTGAAAATTTCGTCTTGGACAATTTTTATTCTACTTGATTTACATGAAAACGTATAAAACTTATCTAAATGACATTTAGAATGAAATCAATCCTAATAATAGAATTCCTACATAACATGTGAATTTTAATGCAAAGCCCTAATCTACATGACATGCGAAAATTGTATGCAAGCCTAAAACACGCTTTTGTAAAATGAAATCTACGTGATATGAATTTATGCAATTAAAAATCCTAGAAAACATGCTAAATAATTTTAGTCTGTGGTGGTTCATAATAATCAATTTTTATGTTGATTGGAAAACTAAATTACTAGAAATAAGTTGCTAACCTTTTGCAATTCAATCTCTTCGCATGTTGCAAAGGGATTAATTGAAAGAATTAATTCGGGATCCATGTAATTTTCCACATGTGGTGTGGGTTGCCCTCATATTATATTAGTTGCATATTTGATGGATTAACGCATGTAGGATTTGAAACTTGAACAAAACATTGATGGAGAGAACTTAGGTTTTGTGTTTATTGGATTTTAAGGAAGCTAGGGTTTATGAAAAAGGAGTTTGTACAGTATTTTGGAGAACATTTACGGTTTTAGGGGAAAAAAATTTGTTGAAATTTTTTAGAGATCTTTAGGTTTAAGTTTTTTCTATGTTTGCAATTTGTTTTAGAGAACTGGCTTGTGTTTGTTATATATGCAGGGGATTTTATAGCAGTGAAGGAACCAGGGTTTCATGGAGGGAAAGTTTTCTTGTTGGAATAGAAAAATCACCTCCACAGACTTGTGTAGGGTTTTGGACTAAAAATGAAATTCTAGAAGATTAGACAGAAAAATAAAACTAGAAGTGGCGCACTTGGTCGAGTCTAGGACACAACTGACCGGGTCTAAGTCCCAATTGATTGGCTCCTAAACCCAACTGGTCGGTCGAGTCCTGCTTCACAACTTTTATTTTATTTTTGGCTGAGTTTGGTTAATCAATTCTTGTTCCAATCCAATTTTCCATGATATATTCATCCACCTTGAGCATCTCGCGACCAAAATTTCATTATCGAACTCCACACATGGTTCATTCTAATATTTAGAACGAAATTGGATGTGTACAAGATGAAGTACATAGTGTGGGAGTACTTACAAGAAAGAGAACAATGAGAAGATATTGCTTACATAGACTTAAAGAAGAGAAAAAGGCAAAGGAAGTCCCTAATTAGACTAACGACTATGCATTTGGAGCTTGATAGTAAGTTAATCCTATTCTGTAGGGATTAGTTAGGAGTTAGTTAAATTAGTTAAAAGAGTTAAAGTTGTTATAAAGATTGTTATTTTAGTTAGATGTTTTGCCGGGTAGGATGATAGTTGCATATGATCCTTGTATAAATAAGCTTGCATTTCTAGTTAGAGAAAGGAATTAATTGATAAATTATTTTCTTCTCAATTTTAGATTTTGGCTCAAATCCACACAATAGGACTTTTAATTGACTTAAGAAAAATGGTTTCCTATTTTATGGTTGTTTGTTCTTTTAGCAGTAGTAGTAGTTTCCTATTGCATTGTTGTTTGTTCTTTTAGCAGTAGTAGTAGTTTCCTAGGAAAATCTTCTTTATACAAAAGGGATCCTAGAGAAGGTTTGGGACACTAGTAATTCTAATATACATTATAAATAATAGAGGTTTACTAATAGAGCTACGTTGAGAGTTTTGGGTGTATTGGGGTTTTGCATTGTCAAGTAGAGAGATAACTTACAATTAGATCTAGGTTGAGAACTTTAGGTGTATTGGAGCTTTGGGTTGTGAGAGTGGGTTGTGAGAGTTTAGCAATTTTGCTCTTTCTAAAGTTGTAATTGAAGATTAATAAATTAACGAGTTTGTTGGTGGATATAGACAAATGAGTTGTCGAACCATGTTAATTCTTAATGTTCTTACTCTTTATTTTATTTGTTTATTTAATTATTATGGTTGTGTTTCTTACCTAAAATTGAAGTAAATAGATTTTAGAGGTAAAATATAAACATCCTACTTTTCATTTTTCTTTCTTAGGAGCCAATCACTAAGCTCGAATTAGTGATAATTGTTCTATCAAAATCTCAGTCTTAACAGCTGGTCTGTTTTTGGGTCGAGACGGGTTAGGTTTTGCCACAAGTAAAAAAAGATTAAAAAAAAATGTTTAAAAAATAAGCCATCTTTCTCAAAACAATTTTCAAAAACCTGTTTGTGAAAGCACCCAAACATATTTTGAATGTCAAGCAGAAAACTGTACTCCAAAACAATTACCGAACATGCTGTCAGAAGTTTTGGACTCCCTTGTATAAAATGATAGTGCAAATAAAAACAAAAATCAATTACTCCAATACGCTTTGCGAGAAAAACTCAGTCTTGGCAAGGTACAAAATGAAGGATTCATGAAAGAAAAATGTTAAACTTGAACCAGATATTATTGATAATTACGGACTATTTTAAGTTCATTCAAACTCTATAACTCAGAGTAGTCTAAGAAATTATTTATTGTAATTTATAGGCCAGACCAAAACAATTGAATTAACATTCATAATATTGTCATCCTCAAGAAGTAGTATAAAATACTGTATTTGGTACACACAAGCGAGACAATTGTGTTGAATATATACAGCAGTCACTACATTCATTATTGAGAAAAAAAAATTACTTTCGAGAGTTTTCATCGTTATGTTTATTTAACCTTCAATTTTCAATGAATATCAATTTACTTTTGAATATTTTGTTTCAGCTCAATTGGACTTTTGTCCAGATCCATTCATATATTAAATTTGGAATAGAATAATCAGAATGGAAAGTAGCTAATGCAAGGATCTGGACGGAATGCTAATTAAGTTAAAACAAAACGTTCATCAGTAAATTAACACTCATTGAAAACAAATGTTCAAATAGACACAATGATAAAACTTCGAAGGTAAATTTGTTTTTTTTTTCCAACATTATTTCAGCTGTTGTTTTAAGCTAAACTTTTATTTAGCAGTCAAAAGTTATCATTAAAGGAAATACTTTTGACATCAAATTGTTTAATTCCATCTGGTGTGTACGCATATATATATATATATATAGTTTTTGTTTTTGATTCTTAGCATATAAGTCTAATTCAAATGCCATATAAAAACCTTACCTGCAAGATGGAGAATTGGAAATATATGATTTGTTTGAAAAATGTCATTGGTAAAGTGAGTGGCTGACCTATTAACAAATTCTAGATGGATTATTCTTTTGATTTGTATACTAATGCTTACTAATATGAATGTAAGTGTTGTTGACTTGGGAGATAGAAACAATTAATTGACCATTGAATACATAGTAACATTAGATTTCGAATTGACATTTCTTATAATCTAATTACTTGCACGAAATAGGTAAACAGGATTTCTATTAATATTTTTTTCTCCATGTCATAGAAACGTTGATATTCAAAATATACATATTAAAATCGAAAGAGTCTTTGGAGTGTTTATATATTTAATAGTGACAATTAAAAAAACTACTCACGTACTTATATGAAAAATACACTTGCATTCTTTTATTTTAATAGGGATAATTATCTCTTAATAATATAAATAAAGGATAAAAATATATATACATGTAATTTTATAGTTTTTACTTTTTAAAAAAAAAATTGGGTAGGCTTGTGAAAGGTAAATTAATATTGATTCTAATTGACATATAATAAAAATAAATGTTGGAGAAGTGTTATAAAAAACGCAAATGGCTTTACTTGGTATGAATTCTTTCACTGATTTGGTCTATTATCATCTAATAGATCGAGTTTACAAAAAAAAAAAAAAAATGGAACTATAAAATTCACCCTCTTGTATAAAATGGAATGGACCCCATTATAAGGATGTTGGACTTTAACCTACATCTTTATATTTAGATATTATAAGCTGACTGCTTCTATATTTAGAGAACTACACGTAGATTATTGACATAATTAGATTTCTTGTTGATTGACTATTTGTGTTCACATTTCTTATTGTGGCAGTGATATCTGGCTCACCTACCCCAAAGTGATGCAAATGATCGATAGAGATTTAATTTTGTTGATATATGAAGATAGACACTTGATTCATTTTGAAAAGTTTCTTAGTAATTTGATTTCCTAAAAATAAATTAATATTTTTTTATCACTTGTCAATTTTTGTAAATTTTTGTAAGCGTGTACGATTCATTATACTTTGAAAAAGTGTGGAGCTCTACTTCCTTATTATTTAGCTTATCTTCAGGGAAGGCAATAGACCAACGAATCATTGGCCTTCATTGCATATTCTCACAAAGGTTATAAAACGTTTCAAGTTCTAAGATCTCTTCCAAAAGATATTGTTGTTCTGTGTTTGGCTGATTCCAATTCTAGTTTTGTGTTTAGGCATTCTTAATTTGTTTTTTGATTATTTGTAGGGTCATTTGCTTAGTAGTTCGGTTTCTATGCAGCCAATTTTTTTTAATGCAAACTTTGATTTAAGCCCTCCTGCTTTGTATGTAATTAATAAATTATATTAATAAACCGATAGAGTCAGGCTAAACCCTCCTTTATTTCAAGGAGACTTTACCTTCATATATATATATATATATATTGGATAACGACACTAAAACTTTGATCTAATGGTAAGAGTAAGTTGAGGTTTAAGGCTAGTTTATGGTTCTAGTTGTGTAAATGTATTTTCTCATTGTACCAATAAATATTACTGGGTAATGGATCAACTCAACAAAATCATATCCTATTAGTTGTTGGTGGACACCAATAACAAGCAAACTTCAAGTCAAGTATTTTTTGGGTAGAATAGCTTTCTTTATTACAATAGTGATGTACCAGACTATCCTTGATTGAAAATGTCAGATCATATATATGTTTTGAAATGCCTGATGTTTGATTTAATTCCACTTTCAATTAGTAAAAGAGAGTGCTGTCTTCGGTTTGAGCAGACAAGAATTCCTCATTGCAGCTTGGCAGAGCTTGAAGCTATTTAATTTATTTACTTAGGCATAATTCCACATTTCTCCCCCCAAGTTTTGGATCTTTTGCACATGCATCCCTTAAAGTTTCAAGCTCATTAATTTAACCCTTAAATTTTTAAAAATAATTGTAATGTCAAAGAATTCGTCAAACTCTCATTTAATATGTTAAATACTTAGACGTGCTCTGAGCATCCAACATTAACAAAAAATAAAACATAAAAAATTGAAAACCTAACAATTACAATAAAAAATCAATTTAGTCTCCAATTCAACTCTTTAATTTAAAACCCTATCAATTCTTTAATACATCAAGATTACCTATTGAACCATGATGGGATTCCAAAACCCAGTTTTCCAAGTCACTGGAAGGGAAAGAATGGCTTATACTGCATCGGATTGTCAAGAAGAGGATTATATAGAGTTGGCGCAGATCATGACCAAATCATATCAAATCAATTATTTAATAATGTTTGTCAATATATATATATATATATATATATATATATATATATATATATAAAAACGGTGTTTAGATACTAATTTAAGTAGCTTAAATCCATTCATAACTCATTTGATTAAAAGTTGTGAAATCTATAGTGTGGCTAATTAAGAGTTATGAAATCTATTTTTGTAGCTTTTCTATTCTTGGGATGAATCATACTCCTTTATCATATTATCTACACTAGTTGTCTATTTGTTAAATTACCAGTTTTACTATTTTCTTTTGGTTTGATGGAATTGAATTGAAATAGGTTAAAATTAGAATTAGTTCGGAATATAATTGGGTCATTATTGATTGATAACTTCGTTTTTTGTGTCTAATTATGTATTACGAATAATCAATTTTATTCCAACTTCGATATTTGATCGGACGAATTAAGATGATATAAAATGAATGTGGAAATTTGTGTCTATATCCATTAGACCTGCTACCAAAGTTTAACAGTAATTACATCTAAGTCTCAATTTCTTAATGAATATAACAAATACATCCAAAATATCCAATTATTAAAATAAAAATTAGTTTTTGACAACCAATATAAAGTTAGATTTGTATTACCTCGTTGGACCGCTAGTTATCTATCATACACTTGTGATGGATAATAATTAAAAATATTAGTGTTTTATTTTATTTTTATTTTCGTATTAAATTTTTTTTTTAAGAGTGGGATGAATTTTGGGTCACGCATCAATGTATTGCCACTTTTAATTACTGCTTCTTGAGCCCGAAAAATACAGTATATCTTGACACAGAACAGCTAATTGAAGTGGGCACCACCGCAATGCAAAATCCTTGCTTCCGCCACCGACACAAATCCAAGTGTTTAAAGTGTATTTTTGAGTCACTTTGAATTTATCCTAACTAGAGCTGGGCCCACACATGTGGGTTTTGGCACATCTTTTTTTGTTTTCTCCGAACCATTTGAAAATAAATAAATGTCACTTGTAGTTTATATAATTTATTATACCGTAAAGTGTTTTGTTTAATATCAAGAGTGACGTAGAGGAATATTTTTTTGCATTGGGTGTGAAAATTTTGTCTGTATTAAGTGTAAAATTTTTGTTTGTACTGAGGTAAAAATTTGATTAATAATTTTAAAAAATTTTATTAGTAATGTCCATATATAATTAACATTACTAAATAAGTTTTTCAAAATTTACTCGTTAAGTTTTTACTTTGATGTAAAAATGAGTTTTGCATTTAGTGCAAGTAAGAATCTCTCCTAATGTAGGCATTAATGCACAAATCCATGCTACCACGTAGCCGACAAACACAACCCAAAATCATTAATCTCTAGAACAAATTCATTTTTCACACATTACATGCTAAAGCTCTCCAATAATAATACATGGTAAATCTTAATCATAAAGTTTATTGTTGTTATGCGTGACTTATAATTTTGGAGTAAAAATGGGCTCTTTCTTCTTTTAATTGCCACGTTATCATGCAAGAGTACAAACTGTAATAGAAAAAGTAAGAATTAAAAAGGGGGGTTGTTTTGGTGCTAGTAGGACAATAAATACAAAATTAAATAGAAGAAGGATTTTCCTTGACCTTGCCTATATATATGTGCCTATTTTTCTTCTTTCAACAATAGAGAGAAAGCTACAGCACACAGAGATGTACAACAAATAGACAACCCTTAAATTACTTAGGAATAATTCCACATTTCTCCCCCCAAGTTTGGGATCTTTTGCACATGCATCCCCTAAAGTTTCAAGCTCATTAATTTAACCCTTAAATTTTTAAAAATCATTGTAATGTCAAAGAATTCGTCAAACTCCCATTTAATATGTTAAATACTTGACGTGCTCTGAGCATCCAACATCAACAAAAAAATAAAACATAAAAAATTGAAAGCCTAACAATTACAATAAAAAAAATTAGTTTATTCTTCACTTCAACATTTTAATTTAAAACCCTATCAATTCTTTAATACATCAAGACTACCACATAAGTAATGACGTGGACACTGACATTGACACTGTTAATACTGAAATTCTACCAGGCAAATGAGCGACCGAAATATGGTACATGCACACTCAAAGACAGAAGAAAACCTAAGGAGTTGCGGGAGGACCGGAGAGGTTGTGCCTCTAGGGGCACTATCCGATATCTAAGTTAGTATAGGGCTTAAAGAATGAGAGAGGTGGGGAGTTTTGAGAGTGAATTGTGAATATGTACGTTTGATGGTGAGAGCTCCCTTATATAGTGTTAGGGGTAGAATTCTAATAGGAAAGTAATTAATGCTTTGATTAGGGTTTTCATAAGCATGGGTGTCTCAGTAGGATTTGATTAGGGTTTTCATAAGCTGGAGTGTCCTAATAGAATTAGAGTTTCTAGTGTGAGATTATTGTCTTTCCCTTTTTACCACGCGTTAAATTTTGACTGATAGAATTTTGGCTTATAAAATTACCATTTTTCCCTTACAGGGTGCCACATGTCGTTATGTCATTAGACGAGAGATTTTCTCCTACATCAGATGCCCCCCACTTCCTTGAGTGCAGTTATGTGGTCGAGGAAGTAGATTATTGAGGCATGAGTAGTAGTAAGTTCCATAATAATTTTTTCCTTTGTTGTGTGACTCAGATCATGTCTAAGCTTTTCAAGGTACCCCGGTACTAAAAAGGTCAAGAATAGGGGTTCAAATTTTGAGTGGAATGGGGGATAGTTCAAGGCTATTCCCTTGGAAGTTCGAGTCATTCGAATCTGAGAAAAAAAGTAGCTCTGTTCTATTCCCTTTAAATTAGGCATGAAATAGGTCCGAGGAGTGAAATAACTCAGGGTTATCTCCTCGGATTTGATGTGAAATAGGTCTGATGAGTGAAGTAGCTTTACCTTCTCGGAGTTTAGTATGAAATAGGTTCGAAGAGTTAAATAACTCGAGGCTGTCTCCTTGGAGTTGATGTGAAATAGGTCCAATAAGTGAAATAGCTCGGGGCTATCTCCTCGGAGTTGATGTTAAATAGGTTCGAGTAATGAAAAAGCTTAAGGCTATCTCCTAGGAGTTGATGTCAAAAAGGTCAGTTGACTGAAATATCTTAGGGCTATCTTTTCAGAGTTGATGTGAAATAGGTCCGAGGAGTGAAATAAGTCAGGGCTGTCTTCTCGAAGTTAATGTGAAATAGGTTTGAGGAGTGAAATAGCTCAAGGTCATCTCCTCAAAGTTAAGCATGAAATGGGTTCTAGGAGTGAAGTAGCTTAGGGTCGTCTCCTCGGAGTTAAGCATGAAATGGGTCGAGAAGTAAAATAACTAGAGGTTATTTCCTCGAAATTTTGTTCTTTTCAGAGTTCCATTTTTGAACTTTCTTGTTGTTTTTCTGCCGAGTTCTAGATACTTCGAGTAGATGAGAAAACGACCCAACTATGGGCATTTAGCCTATATGTAGATGTAGCCCATTAATTAGGGATTGATTCAGTTGGGGCATTTAGCCCATTTATGGATGGAGGCTTATTGAATTGGACTAAAATATGGTGGGTCAAATGGATGCTTGGTAGGAAGGGTGGGGGCACATTGGTTGGATTAAGGGCCCATTGGTAGGGCTAGAGGTCCATTGGCTAGGATGGAGGCCCATTGGCTTAGTTAAAGGCCCATGGGAGGTTTCTAGAATCTCCAGAGCGTGCATCGAAACTTTGTACCTCATTGGTAAGCGCAATGTCACGATCTAGGCCCTTCCTTTTGTTTCATCTTAGTCATTTATTTTTCTTTAAAAGGGGTTGAAGTCCTCCGGAGGACCTCACTTCACTTGCAAATTATCTCCTCAGAGAGCCCTTGAAACATCAGAGAGCCTTTGGAGTTTCTTGAGTCTTGAAGTTTTTTCTTCAAAGTCTTTTAGCCTCCGAGCTTTTTCCAAATTTCAGTGAGTTCTCTACCTTTCATTTTAGTTACGACTTCTTATCTTAGTAGCAAGTCTAGTTTTTTTTAGGACAAAGTGAGTGGCTCCTCGGTTGAGTCGCATGTAGAGAGATTTTTGATTGACTATGAGGTGGAATTCAAGGAGGAAGCCACCCCTTAGTCCTCTGAGGCTGAGCGTACGCTAAAGGACATACATGATGACTGAGCCCAGGATACTAGGGATATCAAATATAGTGCTGAAGACAAACTGAATGAGCTAGGGAGGGAAGAGCTAGAGAGACTTAGGGGAAAGTATAGGATACTAGATGAGTACTCTTTTAGGATAGCTCAAGTAGGAGAAAGAGCTTGCGATAGATCTTAAGATGACCTTCCTTACAAGTTGTGCATATATGTGCATTCTCTGAAGGTTGGGCTCAGGTTCCCTCCTCATCCTTTCCACCATTTGGTTTTAAATTACAACAGTAGCCCTTCCTCAACTCGTACCCAACTCTATCCATTTATTGGTGGGGTTCATATATTTTTGTTAAAGATTCAAAGGGTTCTTCTCCCTAGATGTCTTCAAGAGTATTTTTTCGGTTGGCTACCATATAGAATATGGTTGGGTGGTTCTGAGTCAAAGGGCTAAAAAGACTGTGGTGAAAGAGAAGCCTACTTCTGTGAAGAAATAGAAGAATAGGTTCTTCTTCAAGTTAAAGAGACTTTAAAGTTTCCAGGAAGTGGTGTCTTAACATTTTGAGAACGTATAGACGTAGGAGAGAAGATTGTGAAGGACATAGTTATTGAAGCTATAAAGGCTTCGGTGTTAGAGAGTTATATTGATTTGGCTAGTCTTTGGTTTTGTCCTCATGGAGGTATAGTTAAGAGTTTTAACCCTTTTCTATTTTTAGAATGCCTATAGTTTACTGTTGTTTAATGCTACCATGTTTGTTTGTGTAGATATACGTACAAATAGAACTTAAGTTCTAAAGGAATCCAAGAAGGCGAAGAAGAAGAGGCTTTCTGAGGAGGAGTTTAGTGGTCAGCATGCAAAAAAGAAGAGGGGTGAATCTTCAATGTCTGACGAGCCATCTAGTGGAACTCCTATTCTTCCCAGGGTTCTGATTGAAGATCCTATTATCGACCCTCGTGGCTCTAGAGTTTTTGGGCTGCAATCTCTTCCTGGTAGTTCCTCGAGCATAGATGTTTTCCAGCCCAACTAGTTTATCAAGTGATGGGATTTGGTCATGGGGAAACCTCGGATTTCTTGCAAGCATCTGGTCAAGGGCATCCCCCCCAGAGACATAGTGGAATTGGTCTATGAGGCTTAAGAGTTTTTGGCGAATATAGTTGAAGAGTTGGCTTCAAAGGTACAGGTTTTCATCCCTCTATTTCTTCTCATTCATTTGCTCCGAGTCCTTTAACTTTGTTTTGCTTGCTCCACTTTTCAGTCTGGTGTGGTTACATGAGTGTTGATGTCGCGCTTCATGCACATTAACAAGAAGCTAGAAGAGCATAGGGCCTTAGTGGTTGACTTGCAGTCCTCCCTCCAGGCGAGGGATGAAGAAATCCAATTCTGAAGGTTCAATTAGCCAGATCCCAAAAGGTGTATTCTTCCCTTAACATCCAAGTTTTCTGAGGCTCGGAACGATGCTATGAAAAAGTACTAATTATCTAAGACCATGGTCGCCGAGCGAGAGACTATAGGGAGAAGGGCTGTGAAAACTTTCAAACTTTTCAAATAGCTCGACGTGCTGGTTTCCAATGAGAGAGAAAAGTTCTATCTTGATGTCTTTGAAGATTCTAAGGCCAAGGTAGTTCGGGCCTTCCATAACCTAGTGTAGTGCCCGTAATCGTAAAGTAAGGGTAAAAAAGTAATTTAATAAATATGGCATGAAATTAAAATAATATATTTGCAGGAAAGATTTAATATTGAATAAAACAATTCTGAAAAAAAAACGTGAATAGCATAAAAGAAAAAGAATAAATAAATAAATTACGTGGCAGCAGGTGGCAGCACCAGCTGCCAAAGAAAATTGAAGGCCCTTGCATGTATTGCAAGTGGCCAAACACGTGGAACTCAATCCGGGAAGTTAAGCCATACTGATGGCTGCCAAAGATTTTAAAAAAATTCATATATAAATATAATTGTTAAATGTTAATTTATACATAGCAAATTTGCTTAGATTTCTTTTAATTTACATGTTTTCTTTAAATATTTGGGGACAGAAAGAAAGGTTAAAATAGCAAAATTTTGAAGGATTAACTGGGGAATTTCATAGAGAATCACGGGAAGTTATCAGAAAAACAAAAGATAATAATGAAATGTTTATTTTTTAATTTTTAGCATTTATGAAATTTCTTGAAAGTCGAAGTGGGAATTTTTAAAGGGTGCGGTTTATGACGAATTAGAGAAATAATTTGAAATTTAATCCAAATATTATGTCAAAAGTTGATGATCTACAACTGGGAAAAATTTCTGAGAGGAACGGGAAAGGTAAAGAGGTGATCCACGGATAGTTTTAAGAGCTATGTTGTGAGTTAGATTTACTTTAAGTAATCTAAATAAAAAAGAAATATCTAGTGATAATATTAAATAAATTATTAGTTTATGCTTTGGTGGTAGATAAAAATTAAATTGATATGTATAATATGAATATTGGGCACGTAGAAGATTATTATTTGAAAAGAAATATTATTAGTATAATTAATTGATTTAATAGTGATTGTGATAAATAAATTCTTGACGAGTTTTGGTTAATAAATTGATGTGATATATGAGGAGAAGAAAACTATGAAATTTATCAAGAAGAAAGTTGAGGAAAGATCAGATAGTTAATTTAAAATTTTAGATTTATGTGGTTTTATATTATTGTTCATATGCATATGCATTAAATAAGAGAACCGAAAGAACCGGGAAAGGGCCGGTCTAATTGAAAAACTATGACAACCTATATATGCTGGAAATAAATCCGTGACAGCCGGGATAAGCTATAAAGAAAAGAAACGGGAGGGGGCCAGTCTAAGATAATAAAAATATGTCGACATGTGGGAAGACATTCCGATAATAAAAATTCATGCATTGCATCTGTTTTACATGGTAATATTTTATTACTGAAATGTTGTGGATATTGTGCATTTATTAGTAGATAAATGAGTCTCATAGAGAGAGACAGTTATAGTGAGAAAAAGATGTAGAAGTATAATATGATAAGAGCCATCTAAATGATCGACTTTATGCTGTGAACCTCATTACGAGGTAATTATGAGATAATTGATGGTCTTAAGGTGGACCAATAAATAAGAAGAAGAGATTGATAGAGAATGAGACTTATGATATATGTAGTGATAGTGGAATGCTAGTATCAAGTGGTATGACATATAAATGATTAAATATTGAAAGACTATTTATACAATTTGAGTACTTCTAGTAAATTTAATTCACAAAGCTTGTGAAGCTCACCCCTCGTTGTACAATAATTTTTGGTAGCGTGTATGACAAATAGTTTGGTGAGTTGAGGTTTAGACGAAATCATTTTCTATAAGTCACGTACGTGTCAACATCCTCAAACTAATGAGAAAATAAAATAAAAATTTATTTGTAAATATTCATGCATTTTACACTGTATCTAATGTTTAAAGATTGGATTGATGTAAAATTTTCTATTGGTGTTATTTATTTTTTATTGTTGCATATATGCGTCGTGCTGGGATTTTCAAAAATGTGATGACACCATCTCAGGGGTGGCCAACCTGGGATGGGTTGTTACAATTTTGATATCAGAGCATTAGGTTTTATGATTCTGTAGACTGCATAAAAAGAAAGAAAGTGAAAGATTAAAATAATTTATATTTTAATGAACAGTTTGAGGATGACATGTGAATGCACTAGAGCTAGAGTTAGAGTTGTTGATTTGAGAGGGCGTGGTAGGCCCCCATTATTTTTGACAAGTTGAGGTTGAGTCTGAATCTGTGGTTCCTGGAAAGGAACGTGTTGATAGTATAATTGATATAGGTAAAGGTGTGAGAGAATCCGAAGTTGAAAGAGATGAGCTAAGATAAGCTCTTGCACATGCTCTTGAGAAAATGAAAGTAACAAATGATAGAGTTGATAGTCTATAGCATAGTCTTGATGAACAGGTTAGAGCAGTTCCTGCGGTTGTTGTAAATCTAGTAATGATAGACGTTTAAAAAAGGGGAAAAGTGAGTTTATGTATGAGAGGCAGGGAGATATACTAAGCTGAATGCCTTGTTGTTTAAAGGATCTATATAGAGAGATTATTTGCTATTTTACCAGTAATTGATAGACAAATGGTTGTCTTTGCTTCATTTGAGTTAGAAGGAGAAGTTTTGGAATGGTGGGAGGATATTCTTCCTAGGGTAAGTGCAGATGTCGATAGACCCTTAACCTGGAATAGGCTTAAGAAGATTTTCCTTGATAAATATTTTCCTTAGACCTTTAGAGCCCAACAAGATAGAGATTTTATTTATTTGAGACTAATGGGTTGACTGTGGCTTAGTATGATAGCAAATTCATGGTTTTGTCAATGGTTGTACCGAAAATGGTAGACCTAGAGGAGAAGAAGTGCAAGAGGTTCATAGATGAATTATGTTTTAAGATTTGATCAAAACCATCTTACATGAGGCATATAAATTATGTCAGATTAGTGGACACAACACTTCAGTTTGAGAAGGATGTGATGGAATTTAAAAGAAGAAGGAATTGACAGAAGAAGTCTAGATTTGAGGAACCTAAAGGTGGTACCAGTATGAGTGTGGAAGGTGGAAAACCACTCAGAGGAGGCGTCCCTTATCACAGGGAACTGAAGTACAAAGTTAGTGGCAAACAGGATCTATTACTTTTGTAGCTCAAAATACTATCAGTGGGACCCTTAGATTTGGGAGACAGGTTATGAGAACTAGTAGTCATGGTAGAAGAAGTAAGTATGCCACCAAGGGGAACTGGTAATCCGATATATGATTGAGAGACAAAAGTTTGTTATAGATGTAATTCGATAAGATATTTATTCCATAATTGCTCTAATTTGAGGTGTTTTGTGGATATATCAATGTTGGTTGATCTTGGTGCAACCCATTCCTTTGTATCCAATATTCATATGAAGTCTATTGAAGTATATATTAGTCATTTGATGCAAAAATGTTTTTGTTGAATTTCTTACTAGCGATAGAGTGATAATCATAAATGTTTACAAGGGTTATGTGATTCGTATCAGTGATAGAAAATCTGAAGCTGATTTATTATCTTTTAATAGGGTGGATTATTTTAGAAAGAAGGTAATAGTCTATATATGGACATGAGAAGTGTACCATTCAGAGAGAACATAAAATACTCTCAAATTATCTTATTTTACTCTGACCACTAAGAGATGGTTGAAGAAGAGTTGTGAGGAGTATTTGGCATACATAATGGATTCTAAAAAGGAAAATAGGAAGTTAGAATACATCTTAATGGTGAAAGATCATTCTAATGAAATTCTTGATGAGTTGTCTAGGTTGCCTCCAAGTAGGGAGATCAAATTCTCTATTGATGTGATACCAAGATCATTATATATATTTAATAGCACCCTATAGAGTGACATCCGTAGAGATAAGAGAATCAAAAGTTCAAGAATCTTTAGATAAATAATTTATCAAGCCTAATGAATTTAGAGAGTCCCTGTGTTGTTCTTGAAGGAGGAAGATGGAACGATAAGAGTGTGTATAAACTATAGATAGTTGAATAAGAACAAATATATTTTACCCAGGATAAATAAATTGTTTGAGCAGTGCAAATAGTGAGAGTGTTTTCTAAGATTAACCTGAGATGAGGTTATCACCGAGGATAGAGAAGGGAGACGTGCCTAAGACTGCTTTTAGGACACGGTATGGTCATAAACTTCTTGTGATGTCATTTGGACTAACTAATGTTCCATGAAACATTCATGGACCTGATGAATAGAGTATTTAAACTATATCTTATCAAGTTTATGGTTATATTGGACTTTCCGATATAATCTAAGAGGGAAGAACAACATGTGAAACATTAGACAATGTGTTGGAGATTTTGAGGAGAGAGAAATTATATGCAAAGTTCTCTAAGTGTGAGTGTCAGCTGAAAGAATTGACCTTCTTGGAGCATATAATATCGAGAAATAGCATAACAGTTGATCCACAAAAGGTAGAAGTAATGTTAAGTTAGGAGAGACCAACTAATGTGACTGAGATTAGAATCTTCTTGGGGTTAGCTGATTATTGTAGAAGATTATTTCAAACAAAGTTCTATTATTGTAATACTGTTGAATAGACTGACCAGGAAAAATGTGAGATTTGTATGATGAGGGAAATGTGAGAAAAATTTTCCAATTATTAAAGGAGAAATTGACTACAGCTCTAGTATTGGTGTTTCCTTCTGGTGATGAAGGATTGTGCTGTATAATGATGCATTATTTCAATGATTAGGATATGTGTAACATAGGAAAGCTGTGGCCCATACTTTTAGGCAATTGAATATTCATGATAGAAATTACCCTACTCATGACTTAGAATTGGCTGCTATAGTGTTTACTTTAAAGATTGGAGACATCATCTGTATGAAGCCACTTGTGACATATTCATGAGTTATAAGAGTTTTGCATACTTACCTACCCAGAGAGAGTTTAATTTGAGACAAAGATGGTTGATGTAGTTGATTAGTAACTATGATTGTACAATCCACTATCATCTAGAAAATGCGAAGTTGATAGCTGATGCATTGAGTAGAAAGTCTACAAGAAGGTTAACGGCTATTGGGAGTCCTGATGTGAAATTGATGATAGATTTAAAAGAGATAAGAATGAAGTTGAATATTAGTAATATAAGATCATGGTTAATGAATATAGTTGTCCAGTTATCCATAGTAAAATGTTTTAGAGATGCAAGGTAGAGATGAAGAGATAGAAAAGGTTAAGCATTGAGTGCTTACCTGAAAGCATTTGAGTTCAAAATTTGAAATGAGGGTATTTTGGTATTGGAACATGGAAATGGTATTCCCAATAATGTGAAGTTGAGAAGAGAGATAATAAGAGAGGCACATGATGATGTACATTCGATGTAACCAAGTAATAATAAGTTGTGTAGAGGATGGAGACAAAATTTCTGGTGGTTAGGATTGAAGAAGAATATAGCTGAGATTGTGCGGTTGTATGGAGCACCATTAAGCATAGTGTCAAATAGAGATGCTAGATTTATATTTTGGTTTTGGAGAGGCTTTTAGAGAGCCATTGGTACAAAGTTGCAATTTAACGTAATTTTTCATGCTCAAACAGAAAGGATTATTATAGTACTAGAAGATATGTTAAGGGCAAATGTGATGAATTTCTCAGTAAGTTTGGATGCTTACATGCCATCGATTGAAATTACTTATAATAATCAATATAAAAAAGAAAGGAAAGCTGAATCAGTGGTATATGGGACCCTATGAGGTTATTGAGAAAGTTGGGCTAGTTATGAGTAGCCTGGATTGCCTCCAGAATTTAAACATTTATATAATGAATTTCATGTTTCACTTTTTAGAAAGTATTTACATGATGAATATTAAAATAATTTGAGCTAAACTATAGAAATTCAGAGAGATTGGGCTTATATACGAGTATCAGTGAGAATTTTAGACAGAAAAGAACAAGTATTGGGAAATAAAATAATTGCACTAGTTCAACTTCTGTGGTGGAATAAGGATGTTGAAAAGATTAAGTGAAAGCGTGAGACAATTCTGAAGAAATATTACTCACATTTGTTTTTAGAGTAAAGTAAGGAAATTTCGAGGATGAAATTTTTTAAGGTGGGTAGATTTCTAATACCCATAATAGTAAAGTAAAGGAAAAGAAGTAATTCAATAAATATGGCATGAAATTAAAATAATATATTTGCACAAAGGATTTAATATTGAATAAAACAATTCTTAAAAAAATGAACAGTATAAAAGAAAAAGGAAAAGGAAAAGAAAAAGAAAATAAATAAATTAGGTGGCAGCAGGTGGCAGCAGGTGGCAGTACCTGCTGCGAAAGGAAATTGAAGGCCCTTTTATGTATTGCAAGTGGCCAAAAACGTAGAGCTCAATTTGGGAAGTTAAGCCATACTGATGACTGCCAAAGGTTTCAAAAATTTTCATATATATATAATAGTTAAACGTTAATTTATACATAGCAAATTCGCTTAGCTTTCTTTTAATTTATGCATTTTCTTTAAACATTTGGGGACTAAAAGAAAGGTTAAAAGAGCAAAATTTTGAAGGGGTTTACTACGGAATTTCGTAGAGAATCACGGGAAGCTATCAGAAAAACATAAAGTAATAATGAAATGTTTATTTTTGAATTTTTAGCATTTATGAAATTTCCCGAAAGTCAAAGTGAGAATTTTCAAAGGGTATGGTTTATGAAGAATTGAAGAAATAATTAGAAATTTAATACAAATATTATGTCAGATGTTGACGATCTGCAACTAGGGGAAATTTCTAAAAAGAACGGGAAAGGCAAAGAGGTGATCCACGGGTAGTTTTAAGTGCTACGTGGTGAGTTAGATTTACTTTAAGTAATCTAAATAAAAATGAAATATCTAGTGATAATATTAAATAAATTATTAGCTTATGCTTTGGTGGTAGATAAAAATTAAATTGATATGTATAATATGAATATTGGACACGTAGAAGATTATTATGTGAAAAGAAATATTATTGGCATAATAAATTGATTTAATAGTGATAGTGATAAATAAATTCTTGACGAGTTTTGGTTAATAAATTGATGTGATATATGAGGAGAAGAAAATTGTGAAATTTATCAAGCAGAAAGTTGAGGAAAGACTGGATAGTTAATTTAATATTTTAAATTTATGTGGTTTTATATTATTGTTCATATGCATGTGCATTAAATAAGAGAACCGAAAGAACCGAGAAAGGGCCAGTCTAATTGAAAAACTATGATAGTCGATATAGGCTGGAAATAAAAGGGACACTGTGACAGTTGGTATATGTTGGAAATAAATCTGTGACAATCGGGATAAGTTGTAAAGAAAAGAACCAGGAGGGAGCCGGTCTATGATAATAAAAACATGTTGACATGTGGGAAGACGTTCCCATAATAAAAATTCATGCATTGCATCTGATTTAAATGTTAATATTTTATTACTGAAATGTTGTGGATATTGTGCATTTATTGGTAGATAAATGAGTCTCACAAAGAGAGACAGTTACAGTGAGAAAAAAGATGTAGAAGTATAATATGATAAGAACCATCTAAATGGTCGACTTTATGCTGTGAACCTCATTACGAGGTAATTATGAGATAATTGATGGTCTTAAGGTGGACCAATAAATAAGAAGAAGAGATTGATAAAGAATGGGACATATGATATATGTAGTGATAGTTGAATGCTAGTGTCAAGTGGTATAACATATAAATGATTAAATATTGAAAGACTATTTATACAGTTTGAGTACTTCTAGTAAATTTAATTCACTGAGCTTGTGAAGTGCACCCCTAATTGTACAATGATTTCAGGTAGCAGGCATGACAAATAGTTTGGTGAGTTGAGTTTTAGATGAAATCATTTTTTGTAAGTCCCGTACGTGTCAACATCCTCAGACAAATGAGAAAATAAAATAAAAATTTATTTATAAATATTCATGTATTTTACGTTGCATCTAATTTTTAAAGATCGGATTGATGTAAAATTTTCTATTGGTGTTATTTATTTTTTTATTGTTGTATATATGTGTCATGCTGGGATTTTCAAAATGTGATGACACCGTCTCGGGGGTGGCCAACCCGGGATGGGTCGTTACACCTAGACCTTTTAGCGATCGAGCTGATTGAAGATGAGGCCACCACTGCTGCTAGAAGTGGCCAAGAGACCGAGGATGGAGAAGAGGTGAAGACCTAGGCCTGAGGGGTGGTGAGGAGCTGGAGACCAGTGTCTAAGAGGATGTAGAGCAGTTTCCTGATCTCTTTTTTTTCGTAATTTATGTTATGGTAATAGGCCAGTAGTGCCTTTGTTTATGTAATTAAGACATTTTTGTTTTTATTAGTAATGGAGTGAGCCTAGAGCCTTTTGTGTTTTCCATGCTTTATTCTTTTGACTTTCATTATAAGTAATGTTATAAGTAGTGGAGCTTGGTTCTATTGAGAAATGTACCGAGGAGGAAAGAAGCTCGAGGCCTTCCCCTCGGTATCTTTTACAAAAATATGTTCCAAGGAATGAGGAATTCATGGGCCCTCCCCTTAGTCTTTAGAGAAATGTTCAAAGGATAGAGGAAGCTTGAGGCTTTCTCCATGGTCTTTATTGAAGAAAATTTTCGAGGAATGAGGAAGCTCGAGGCCCTTCCCTCGGGTTTTATTAAAGAAATATTATCAGCTAAATAGAGCATAACTTTATTGATAATTTTTTGAAGTTACATAGCGATGAAAACAGAGATATTTTACTAATAGAATTTTTGGAGGTTCCCTATATTCCAGATCTGGAGAATAAAGTCACCATCTTGGTCTTCAAGCTCAAAGGTTCTAGCCCGACAGATTCATATAATGTAATAAGGTCCTTCCCAGTTTTGGACGAGTTTTCTTATTTCTCAGAGATTGGATATTTCTTTCTTTCTGAGAAATAAGTCATGGAGCCTAAATATTCTCCATTTGACAGAGGAGTTGTAATGTTGTGCTACTCTCTAGTGTAGATAGCGAGCTTGATCTGAGCTCTATCTCTAGCTTTGTCAATCAAGTCGACATTCATCTTGAGGGTTTCTTTATTATTTGGAGCGTTGAAGTGTTCTACCCATAATGAGGAGGCCCCTATCTCAAGGGGGATGATGGTCTCTGCTCTATTGGCTAAGAAGAAATGAGTTTCTCCTGTCGAAGTTCAAGTAGTTATCCACTAGGCCTAGAGGATATTTGGTAACTGTCTGTCCCACTATCTAAGCATCTTCAAGCCTCTTCTGGATACCCTGCAAAAGGGTCATATTAGTGACTTCGGCTTGCCTGTTAGCTTGGGGAAACCCTATCAAGGCCAATCGATGTTTGATCTCGAGGTCTTGGCAAAAATACTTAAATCGAGAGCTGTCAAACTATTTTTTGTTGTCAGTAATAAGGATCTTTAGTATTCTAAATCGGCACATAATAGACTTCCACACAAACCCTTGAGTCTTCTAATTAGTAATTTAGCGAGAGGTTTAGCTTTTGTCCATTTGGTGAAGTAATCTATGGTTACTATTAGGTGCTTTGTCTATCCTGGTCCCTTGGGAAAAGATCTAAGGATGTCTATTCCCTATATAGCGAAGAGAATAGGGCTAGTAATAGATGTCAATAGATTAGCAAGTCGACGAGACACTAAGGCGTATTCTTGGCACGTTTTGCATCTCTTGACCATATTTATGGAATCTTACAACATTATAGGCCAGTAATTTTCATGTCAGAGGATTTTTTAGGCCAGGTCCTTACCCCCAAGATAGTTCCCGCATATGCTCTCGTGAACTTTTCGGAGAGCATAGTCCACATCAGTTGGTCCGAGACATTTCAAGTACTAAGTTATTAGGCCTTTTTTGTATAGTTTTCCTTCAATGATTGTAAACTGTGAGGCACAATAGAAGACTATCTTTGCTTCATTTTTCTGTTCAGGGAGTTTTCCATCCTATAAATACTATAGGATCGGGTCCATCTAAGTCTGTTTCTCGGCCACAAGAATAATCAGATGACCAGTAATGCTAAGTGCAGCGAGAGTTTCTAGATAAATAATCTAAGTGATATCGGATTGTTTGAATAAAGCAAGTAGGGCTAGGGAGTCTGCCTTAGAATTTTGTTCTCAGGGCACCTGGATATCTACAATTTCTTAAAAGTAATAACAAGTTCATGGGCTTTCTCTAAGTATAAGATAATCTTAACTCCCCTTGCATCGTATTCATTGGTTATCTGGTTGACCACCAGCTGAGAGTCATTGTATACTTCCAAGGTTTTGGCAGCCAATGTTTTTGCCAGCTATGACCTTACGAGTAATGCTTCATATTCAACTTCGTGGTTTGAAGCTTTGAACTCAAACCTAAAGGCATACTCAATAGTGAAACCCTCAGGATTGGTAAGAATAAGTCCAACTCTGCTAGCAATGCTGTTAGAATATCCATCAAAGAAGACCGTCCATCCTAGTGTTTGCTCATTACCTTCAAGTTCTTGATTTTTTTTGGGGCGAGGGAATTTAAGGGAATGTAGTTTGCAAGATAAAGTTAACCAAAGCATATGCTTTGATGGTTGTCTGAGGCTTATAACTAATGTCGAACTCACCTAGCTTTATGGACCATTTTAACAATCTTTTAGAAATATCAGATTTGTGGAGCACTTGCCTCAAGGGCTAATTAGTTAGTACTGTAACAATATGAGACTGGAAGTAGGGTATCAATTTCAAGCCGAGATTATGAAGGCATAAACTAACTTCTCAATGGGGATATACCATTTCTCTACATTATGGAGAACTTTGTTGACATAATAAATAGGTTTTCAGGTCCCATCTTCTTCTCAAATCAACACAGAAGCAATCACATCTAGGCTCATGGCGATGTAGAGAAAAAGTTATTCTCCTCTAATAAGCTTGGTTAGAAGAAGAGGTGAACTTAGATAGTCTTTAAGTTCTTCAAAAGCTACTTGACATTCCTTGGTCCAAACAAAGTCTTTTTCTTTCATCAATGTCTTGAAGAATGGTAGACACTTCTTGGTAGATTTTGACATGAAGCGACTGAGAACGGTGATGCATCCAGTTAGTCATTGACCTTCTCTGAAATTTCTGGGAGGACTTATATCTAGGATTGCCTTTATCTTCTCTAGGTTGGCTTCTATCCCCCGTTGGGTAACCATTAATCCGAGGAATTTGCTTGAAGTGACACCAAACGCGCACTTCCTAGGGTTTAGCTTCATTTCGTATCGTTTGAGTATCCCAAATGCTTCCTTAAGATCATATTCATGCTCCTCTAATTTGGCGCTCTTAACGAGCATATCATCAATATAAACTTTCATATTCCTTCTGATTTGTTCTTTGAAGATTTGTTGACTAGTCTCTGATAGGTTGCCCCTGCGTTCTTGAGTTAGAATGGCATAACTTTGAAGAAATAAAGGCTTCAGTCGGTCACAAATTCTTTTTCGACTGGTTCGGTTCTTACATAAGGATTTGATTGTATCCTACGTATATGTCCACGAAGCTGAGTAGTTCATACCCTATAGTAGCATCGACCAACTAGTTTATCTAAAGACAGAGGGAAACTGTCTTTCAGGCATGCCTTGTTGAGATCAGTTAACTCTATTCAAATCCTTCATTTTTCGTTCGCCATTTTAACCGTGACAACGTTAACGACCCATTCTAGGTAGTGGGCCTTTCGGATGAAGTCAATAGCAAGGAGCTTATCAACTTCTCCTTCATTTTGTCGCTCTAAGAAAAATATCCTTTTTTTGGATCACGGGTTTGTTTTCTAGATCTATGTTCAACTTCTGGACAATAATTTATGGATCTATTCTGGGCATGTCGAACGCTGACCATACAAATACATCTTGGTTCCTTTTTAGAAAAGAGACTAATGATTCTTTAAGCTTTTTAGAAAGACTCAACCTAATCTAAACGGTTTTCTGGTCTCTCCCTCGTTTAGAGGGACAACTATCAGCTCCTCTACAGGTTGGCCCTATTGAGTTTTGAATTCGTCTTGGAAGTCTTCGATTTCTAAGAGTAGGGTTTCTACCTTCTTATACCCTCTAATAGAGTTGAGGCTGCAGGATCAAGAAGTTTGTTGATTCCTTCGGACTTCCCCTATATCGTTCTTAGTTGGGAACTTCAGTTTCAGATGGTAGGTGGAAACAACTACTTTCATTTCGTTTAGACTTGGCCTTCAAAGGAGGGTATAATAAGAGAATGGGAAGTTTGCCGAGGGGCTGAGCTTGAGGTGACAGGTAGAACTATACTCCCTTTCACAAATACGGGCATCCCTGATAAGCTATAAAACGGAGAAGCTATGGGTTTGAGTTGATCATCTCTCAATTTAATTTTCTTGAACATGTCATAGTACAGAATGTCTGTTGAACTCCCATTGTCAACCAAGATCAGCTCCACATTGTAATTTGAAATAAGCAAAGTGACATTTGCTGACATTCGTGGGGTGTTTGTAACCCTTCCAAGTCATCATCCGTAAAAGAAATCACTTGACTAGCTTTAATCCTCTTGTGGCATTTACTGATAAAAGCTACTGACCAAGCATAAGCTTTTTTAGCTGGCAATGATTGGCCCCCAACTACTGGTCCTGTAAAGATCGTTTTGATAGTGTCACTGTGGTAGAATGGTCTATGTTATTCTAGCGGTGCCTATCATCTTGAACATTTCTTGTCGAACTTCGCCTAGGACTCTGAATCTATTTTGAACTCCGTCTAACGCTTAATTCAGAGCTTCACCTGATGGTGCACTCAAAGTTTTGCCTGAAAAGACATTCGGGGCTCTAATTTGGTCGACCTTCATTACTTTGGAATGCACGACTCTCGATGTATTCTTTTAAATATCCTTAGCGGATAGGAGACTCAATAAGGATACTCTTATGCTCGAGTAAGGATTTCATTCATATCCTTGACTTGACATCTAGTGAGTTTGGAGCTGAAGGTCACTAAGCTAAGTCCATTTTTGAATGCAAGCATCTGGATCGTAAGGATTAAGGTCAAGAATTTCCCATGCTGCGGTATTGAATCATGAGATATACTCTCCGTCTCTTTCCTCGTTGTGGTGAATGATACTAAAAAGGGTTTCTGAAGTCTTCCGCGAGCCTTTGCTACTAAGGAAGTGAGCCGCAAAGGTGTAATTGAAGTATTTAAAAAATTTGATGCTCCCATGTTTGTGGTGTGAGTACCATGTGCTGGCAGCTTTATCGAAGATCAAGGGAAAGGCTTAATAGAGAACCGCGTCTGGGTGGTAGTGTAGTAGCATAATCATTTTATAGAGTTGAAAATGGTCCATAGGGTCTGTGGTACCATCGTACGCCTTAATGATGGGCATTCTATGATGTTAATGGAGAGGGGTGTCAAGGATGTTTTGTGTGAAGGGAGGATCCTGGGAGTTGAGTTCGTCTAGGATATTAGGGTCTCTTCCTTTGAAAGCTTTGCCTATTCTTCTATCTATCTCTTCTAACTTCCTATTCAGGTCAGTGTAATTTTTGGAGACGAAATAACCTCGAGATTTTGCTACATGGTTAGGGGTAGACCCTGTGGTGGACCCAGTGTGCGCCTGATAGCTGGAGTTCTAGCGCCTCATTGGTCTAAGACTTTGCTAAAATGATCAAGGCTAAGGGGAAGGAGCTTGGCCTTCGAGTTTAGTGGTTAGGTTTGTTACCAACTGAGTGAGTTCCATGAATTGTCCTTGTGTGACTAGGGCATTTGGGTTCTGTGTGTCTAGATTTTATGTGATTGGGGCTTTTGTATTTGTCTTGGTTTCAACAATTGGTCGGTTTGACTGGGAATGTTGTTATTTTCGAGACTGTCCCTCGGATGTGTCACTAGGGTGTTCATTGGAAATGACAAGTTCTTGGATGGTTGGGAGTTCAGAGCCAACACGTTGGCCATTACTAGAGGCTCGAGTGGCTGATATGGTAGAGGTAGTGGCATTGTTTTTGGCATAGTTCTTAGATAACATCGTGACAGATGAGTTCTTTTCTTCTAAAGATCTGAGTTCCCACAGACGACGTCAATCTGTTGATGCCGAAAATCTGCTAGGCAAACGAGCGACCAGAATGTGGTACCTGCACACATAAAGACAGTAGAAAACATAAAGAGTCGAAGGAGGACCGGAGGGATTGTACCTCCGAAGGGACTTTCGATGCCTAAGTTAGTATAGGGCTTAAAGAATGAGAGAGCTGGGGTGTTTTGAAAGTGACTTGTGAAGGTATACATTTGATGGTGAGAACTTCTTTATATAATGTTGGAGGTAGAATCCTAAAAGAAAAGTAATTGATGATTTAATTAGGGTTTCCATAGCCTGAAGTGTCTCAATAAGATTTGATTAGGGTTTTTATAAGCTGGGGTATCCCAATAAGAATAAAGTTTCTGGTGTTAGATTACCATCTTGCTCTTTCTGCCACGTGTCTACTTTTGACTGATATATTTGTCTGGCCTATAAAGTTATTGTTTTGCACTTGGAGGGTGTCACATATCGTTACGTCATTGTACGATAAATTTTCCCCTATATCAAACACACCATTTATTTATCAAATTACTATTTTAAAAAAATAAAATTATTTACATTGAAATTTAAAATATTTACATATTTGTTTTTAACTAACAAAATTACTTAATTTTTCAATAGTAGCCATACAATCATTGGGTAGTTTGGATATATAATTAAATACGGCCCAATAACTTATCTAAAAAAATTCTATGAAAATAATTTTCATGTTCAACTACGCTAATAATAAATGGGATAAAAATAATTGACCATAGTAAAGTTTACTCCAAATAAATCCAACATTTCAATTTTCAAACCAAGAGAACTTTTTCATTCAATTTTACTAATTAAAAAAAATATACATCAAGCTTACATGACTCAAGTACAAAAAAAGAGATAATTTTATCTTTGTTTCTATGCATGCAAGTTCCTTTCTATACATACAATTGTTATTCTCATCTCATTAAGTACTCAATACTTATATCAATTTAAATTTGACTTTATTCTTATCTAAAGGAAATTCAACTCCATCTCATGTTAGATGCAAATAATAAGTTCGCTTCATTGATAATTATCTACAAAAATATTTTTATCTCAATAATTATTCTATCTATATACATTTAAGTTTTGAATTTTTGTTTAATTGTTTTCATTTCTCTGTAAAACAACTAGCTAGAAGAAATATTTCTTGATTATTGTTTTTTTTTATTTTTGATAGTCATGTTTATTATATAAATATATATATATATATATATATATATATATATAAATATTAAGTTTGTGTTGATTTTGATACCTAATATATGTACTTTAATTGTTTTCTTTATTGCATACCAAAAATTAAATTGAAAGGGATTGTCAATTGCAATTTTTTGGAGATTATTGATACTAATATTAAAATTATGAGGTAATATTAATCTATTTTTAAATATAGTGTTTTAAATTTTATAATCAATCTTTAGCTCTCATGAATTGGTTTGAAGGGGAAATGTAACAAAGTTTGATGAAGAATGTAGTAGATTTGTTGAAAATGAAAGCATTAGACTCGATAATAGATATGATGTTCCTCATAATAGAGTTATGGTGGTCCAATGGTGCAATAAATCTAGAGCAATTAAATATCTATTCAAATATATAAAGAAAAGTCCGATAGAGGGAAAATTTCGTGTATTAAATGTTATAGCTTATTTGCATTGTCGTTACATTATTGTTATATTCTTCATTGTCTTCGATTCTAGATTTTATATATTATAAGCTTTGTTCTTTATATAATTTTCAATGTAATTGATTTTAGTTTTCTCTATAATGTTTAACAATATCATCCATTGCAATAAGATTTCCTACAAAAATAAATCAACTATACTATTCTTAATTCTTAACAAAATTGTGAATAACACGACTAATAACATTTTAGACATGAACCAATTCAAACAAACATTCAAAAATTAAGATAGTAATTTGGAATATATATTACATTGTCGATCAATTTAGATACTTAGAGATTCTCATAAATTTTTGTGTAGTGTTTTTGTTATAAAATATTAATATCATCTCATTTTCAATATCTATTACATGACACTTTTAACTGACGTAATTTTTGAGATGATGAATAAGAATGAATCTAACTGTTTATCTTAATTAAATTATGAGATTCTATAAGAATTTTTTTTCTTTATTTAAGGATTTATATTTGTTCAATTTATTGATTAGAATTATCTGTTTGAGCTTAAATAATTTTATTAATTTTGAATTTCTTATTTAGTTAAATGAATATTACATCACTAATATAGATATGATAAACTTAATTTCTTAACAGTTTTTAAAATTTAAAAATATAATAAAATGAGCCTATCTCATGTTTTTGCATGAGTTCACAACATTATAATAAATTTTTATTTAAATATTTAATTATGTATTATATATTTTTATTTATCGTCATAAAATATATTTTTTATTTTTTATTTTATGAAAAAAAATTCTCGTGCAAATACACAGGTTCGAGGCTTAGTTCTTCAAACTCCTATTTAATTTGTTAAACACTTTGCATGCTCTAGGCATCCAACATCAAGTAAAAATAAAACATAAAAAATTAAAAACCTAACTATTACAATAAATAAAAAAAATTCTTGATAAAAAATAAATACGGAGTATCATTTTTTATTAATAAACAAATTAAAAATAAAAAAATAAGAAGTGAAACCTTAGCAAAGAGAAAGAAGAAGTAAGAAAGAAAAAATGAGAGACTAAGGTTTGTGCTCGCATAACCTTGATGCGTGTTGTGCGGTGTAGAAAGGACCACGATCCTCTCCATTTAAGAGTTGAAATGGAGGTTAAGTTCATTGTTAGATTAACTACCACATTGAAAATTTTGAATTTGAATATAATCTATTTGATGATGTGACATTCAATCCTATCATAAACTTGATTCCATTTCAATTTTGAAATGAAGATGATCGTAATTTGTGTAGAAATAACAATGAGACAAGTTTGGGTAGAGAATATACTTCCCCTTCCCCACCCCAACGAAAAAAACATCCCCCCTTATCGATGTATGCCCAATGGGGATTATTTTCCGTTTATCATCTCCATCTCAGATGGAGAATAAATGGGGTGAGGTTTGCAGTTTACAATCCTATTATTTTATTTAAAAAATATACTTAATTAACTAATAACTATTACATAATATAACATGAAAAAATGCATGATATCAGATATAGATGTTTAATCCACTCAAATATCTATTTGCAAAAAAATATCTATAATGTCATATTTATGTATTTATAATAGATATTGTAAATGATATATAATATTATTAACAATGTATTGGTTTCGGTGATTAGTCGGGGCGAAGAGTAGGATCCTCCACACTTTACTGGGAACTAGTTCTAATCCTTGTCCTTGCCCTGGGTAAATAAATCTCTGTAAACCCGCTTCAACCTAGATGAGGAGTGTCAAGGCCCCATCGAGTGGGGAATTTTGTCATCCTTACCGCAATGCAGTCCTCGTTTGGGTCGAACCCGTGCAGTATAGAACAAGGTTGCAATGCTGTAATAGTCAAGGTCATGTTGTGTAGTACAACCTGAGTCTATGCTGCGAATGCAGCTCTGTATAGGTTGCGTAAAGATGAAAAATCAGCAGAAAAAAAATGAGGAAAGATTTTTCCAAAAAATTTTGAATTTTCTTTTTTGTTTTTTCAATTGTTTTAACCATTGTGGTGGATGGGTTATTCTTGCCCATGTATGGTAGTGTGTTTCACATCAATTTCTATTAAGAAAGTTGACGACAAATGGACGGATACCAAGCATTGCATCAAATTAGAAATGCTAGAGGTACAATACAGAAGACTGGGCTTGAGAGGCGGGGAATGGAGTTACATCATTTATCGCTCTAGGTACTTAAGATCCTCAACCTTTTGATGGAAGAAATTTAAAACTAAGAAGCACTATTCTTTCAAGGTTATGTGATGTCTATAATCTAGATTGATGGCCAAAATTTCAGTAAGCTAAGTGTGCCTTTCATTATTTATGTTTGTCGAAGTAGAGGAAATTGGATGCAGATATTGTTGTCTATACTGTAAAATGAAGAACATTAATATTAATTCTAACTTATCTTCATTTGTTGAAAAATAGGGACCCCTCTAGTGTTTATGTATACACGTGACATTCTCTTGTCAAGGTAATTCTTTTAATGTTAGAAAAGGATATCTACTTCCAGCTGATACTTATCGGGAAACAAAAATCTATTTTCGCGCATTGTGTGAATAAAATAGATATAATAACAATACCAAATAACCACAGTAGAAAAATAATAATTAAACTATCAAAATCAAGACACCGAATTTTTACGTGGAAAACTCCTTCAATGTGAAAGGGAAAAACCACAGGACCAAGTCTAGGAAAAAATTCTCCACTATAAAATAGTGAGAATACAAAATATCTTCCTTAGATCAACTAGATGTTTAACAGATAATTTATCGTTACCCTAAATGTGGATTTCAAATCAATATCTACCAAACAAATATTAAACTAATCTCACTGAAACAAGTTGTCACATAAGCAGACGAATAAACTGAATTCATCAACTTAAACTCTTAACCTCGTAGAATCAATACCCAAAATCTGAGCTCAAACTGCAATGAAAACGGCCTTCAAATCGGATCAAAACAATAAAGAAAATCTGGCTGAATATGAAGAGGTTTTCTCTCTTGTTCTTCTCTTGTTTCATTATTTTCTCTTTTCTCTCCATTTTATGTATATGTCTTTTATCTTTCTATATTTCTCTCTCTGGTCTCTTCTTTTGTTTCATTCATTGTTCTCTTCTTCTTTTCATTCCTTCCTTACTATGATTCCTTATGTGCTATGCTTCTCCTTCTTTGCTTGTGTTAACAAGGGGGTATTTATAGGAGACGAAGGGGTTACTGTTATGAGTTTTAAATTACTCGCAAGCGCACGAGTCGTCAGCAATATAGTGTGTGCAAGTGCGAGGTCGAATCCACAAGGAATTGCGTTGTGAAAATATATTTTTATCTAAACTAAGTCTATTTTAACCTAGTTCCAAATTTGTAATTGTATGTTGCAAACAAAATTAACTAAACTAAATTGATTTAAAAACAAATGATAAAGATACTAAGGTTTCTGAATGCACCCCACCAAAGTAAAGCATATATTTTCATGTTCTATATAAAAGTAATCAAAAAATTCCATGAATCCACCATTATACAAATCACAGTGAATACCCAAATTAAAACAAAACCATCCAATGTATCCGTTTAATTTACAAATCATAAAGGAAATCCAATCTAATTTGAATGATCCGCCGTATCTGGCAGATGAAACACAAGGAATATCCAATTTAACAATTTACAAACAATCAATCATAAGATTTTACTCAAATAATTGAACAGAACATTTATACTAAAAATATCAGAATTGTATAAACAAATATGAAAATATTATGCCAAACAATGGCGAGGCTTCATCTTCAACCTTAGATGAAGATTTTAGCCTCTTATAATTATGAAACTAAAGTTCACAATAAAAGTGCTAAATATTAAACTTTAAAACTTAAAAAGAAATAAATTAAAACTGACTATACATTGGGAGAAATTCCACTCGCTGTTGGGCGGCGCTTCCCCTCGTGGTAACAAAGCCTTCGAGATCCACCGGAATGCTAGCAGAAGTCCTCCAGATTGCACACCGAATGATGAAGTGAGATGGGGCTTTTATAGGGAAATTCCCGGAGTACAATGTGTTTCAAATTTGATGTGGGATACTGCCCGAGTGCGCTCGATAGTAGTCTGGTGCGCTCGAGCGCATACTGGTGCACTACAAAGCATTTTTAACCGATGTGGGATGTTGTGAGTGCGCACTTGCACTCGAGCGCAAGTTTGGTGCGCTGAGCGCACCAGACATCTTCAGCTTGACCTTTGTCTACAAAAACTGCCATAACTTTCTCTATAAAAATCATTTTTACGAGCTGTAAAATTTCTTAGAAAATAGACTTCCGGATCTTTCCAAGCATATACTCATCTCCTGGTTCTTCCTAAATCAATACAGTAAAATCCACAAAAATGACTGATTTGTACAGGCAATTCTGGCAATTTTAGTGAAACTCCCTTCCCAGTGCTTGTAAACCTGAAAAACAACGAAAACAACTCAAAGTAACAAATTCCTAAGCTAACAAATGTAAATTAAGTGGCCAAAATATGCAATATTTGGCACTCATCAAATACCCCCAAACTTACATTTTGCTAGTCCCTTAGCAAAACAAAATAAATATAAAAAAAAATGAAAAACAAAGAACATAAAGATAAGTTCATCACTCATGGTATCCAAAAATTTAAGGAGCACTCAAAACCATGATATTCATTCATGAGCAAGCTTAAAAAATATATCCCATCTTCGCAATGAATAGGAATTTTAAAACCTAATTACTTACAAGAGGCAGGCTAAGACATCACAAGCATGAATCAGTGTAAAGTGAATTAGTATATACAGATGAGGTTTCCAAATAACTTCAATGTACAATGTCTCCATGTCTCAAGATTCACAGAATTTCTTATCAGAATGAACAACGATGGCATAGTTTTATTTTATTTATTTTTATTATAAGGCTCTGCTATGTTTAGTTCCTTTAAGCTTTCTAATTGACCCATGTATCGAGTGTTGAGTCAATGACTCCCAAACCAGATGATATTAGGGCATTAGGTGTAAAGACACCCCTAAGAACTTACTAACTCGAGTAAAAAAGGCTACAAAACTAAACTAGCCTTAATGCTACCAAGCAAAATTTCCACCTTTTGACATGAACACTCACTACTTACTGAGGCAAGAGGTCCAGTTACTCAGCGAAAGTTTCACAATGATCATTATGAATAAAATTCTCACATTTTGATGTGAACACTCACTGCTTACTGAGGCAAGAGGTCCAGTTACTCAGTGGAAAGTTTATTGATGATGATCATTATAAATATTAGTAGTATTATTTGTTTTTTTTTTCGCTTTTTTATGCTTTTCCATGCCCAAGTGTTAATCCCACAAGTCATCCAGTTTCAGTTAAGTCATGGAAACATGCATATTAAAATCACATGTCATACCCCACACAATTATGTGCTAATGTGCTCATGTCAGATTAGATCAAACAGGTGAATTCTCAAATGCTCAAAGTAAGAAACAAAGTTTTAAAACTCTATCATCAAATCATGTGTCGAAAATTTTAAGCTCACCAATGAAATCACATCACAATTTTTCAGATCAACCAAATTTTTAGACGAACATGAACATGCATTTATCTTCTCTTTTAAACAATAATAATTAATAATAACAAAAAATAGGACAAATTGTAAATGTGTCTCCCATACCCCCAGCCTTAAATTACACATTGCCCCCAATGTGTGAATATGGAAAGAGCTTACCTGGGAGATGGAGAACTAGCTGGACGGGCATAGCTCATAGCATACCCCCAAACTTGAACTGAAGTACACGTTGTCCTTAAAAAATAGAGACTGAAAAACAAAAAAAAAACACTAGAAATAAACAGTAACAATAAATATGTAAAACAATAAACAAACATAAAGGATATGCTATAGGGTGCCTCCCATGAGTGCTAAGTTTAAGGTCTTCAGCCAGACTCTCCATAGTAGACGATACTCAATCTGAGTAACTAGGATCCTCCAACAATATCGTCTTAATGTCCAGACTCCTCAACTCCAAGAATGGTTTTAGCCTCTGTCCATTTACCTTGAAAGTGTTACCATTCTTTGGATCCTCAATCTCGATGGCCCCATGAGGAAAAACTGACCGAATAATAAATGGACCTGTCCATCGAGATTTGAGCTTGCCTGGAAAAAGATGCAGGTGTGAATTGTAAAGAAAAACTTTTTGGCCTGGCTCAAAAGCTCGTCTCAAAATGTTTTAGTCATGAGTCTTCTTCATTTGTGCCTTATATGATTGCGTACAATCATATGCATCATTCCACAGCTCCTCTAATTCATTGAGTTGGAGCTTCCTTTGTGAGCCAGCCTTTGAAAGATTCAGCTGCTTGATAGCCCAATATGCACGATGCTCTAATTCTACCAGAAGGTGACATGTTTTTTCGTACACAATACGATAGGGAGACATGCCAATTAGTGTCTTGAAGGCTGTCTGATATGCCCATAGTGCCAGTCAATCGCAGAGACCAATCCTTTCTACTAGGGTTCAAAGTTTTCTCCAAAATGTTTTTGATCTTGCGATTAGAAATTTTCACTTGTCCACTCGTCTGCGGGTGATACGGGGTGGCAACCTTATTGATTAAATACTTCTTCATCAACTGCTCAAAAATTTGGTTGCAAAAGTGCTTACCTCCATCACTTGTGATTGCTCGAGGCGTACCGAAACAAGCAAAGATAATGTCCTTAAAAAACTGGACCACAACTCTGTGGTCATTGGTCTTGCATGCAACGGCCTCCACCCATTTGGACAGATAATCCACATCAACCAAAATGTATAGGTAACCAAAGGAGTTTGGGAACGATCCAATAAAATCAATACCCCACACGTCAAAAATCTCAACAATCAGAATGGGGTTGAAGGGCATCATATTCCTCCTAGAAAGACTCCCTAGCTTTAAGAAGTGCTCACAAGATACGCAGTAGGTGTGAGAGTCTCGGAACAAGGTAGGCCAATAGAATCCACACTGCAAAATCTTCGCAGTGGTCTTCTTAGCACTGAAATGGCCTCCACAGGCATGATCATGACAAAAGGCGATGACATTAGATTGGTCATGCTCAGGATTGCACCTTATGATGATCTGATCGGGATAATACTTGAACAGGTAAGGATCATCCCAGAAAAAATGTTTTACCATGGCCAAAAACTTTGATTTATCTTGTCGCCCCCAATGTAAAGGCATTTGACCGGTGACAAGATAGTTCACTATATCGACAAACCATGGTGCAGGATTGTGAGCAATGTGCATCAATTGCTCATCAGGAAAGGTTTTAGAAATGAGAGTGGCGGCCTCAATGAAATCCACTATCAATCTAGACAAATGGTCCACCACCATATTTTTGGATCCTTTCTTATCCCGAATCTCTATGTCGAACTCTTGAAGTAACAAGATCCATCGAATAAGACGACATTTAGCCTCTTTTTTAGAGAAAAGATACTTCAATACTGCATGATCTGAGTAGATAATGACTTTCGATCCTAACAAGTAGGATATGAACTTGTCCAATGCAAAAACGACTGCTAGCAACTCTTTCTCAATGGTAGAGTAATTGAGTTGTGCATCGTTTAGAGTTCTGCTTGCATAATAGATAACGTGGGGAAGTTTATCAACACGATGCCCCAAAACAACTCCAACAGTATAGTCTGATGCGTCACACATAATCTCAAAAGGAACACCCCAGTTGGGCGGCTGAATAATGGGTGTGGACGTCAGAATCTTCTTCAGATCCCCAAATGCTTTCTTACAGTCCTCATCAAATATAAATGGGGCATCTTTCAATAACAACTTGCACAAGGGCTAGGTGAACTTGCTGAAATCCTGGATAAATCGCCTGTAGAAACCTACATGGCCCAGAAAAGAACGAACCTCCTTCACCGTACGTGGGGGTGGAAGGTTGGAAATCAGGTCCAACTTCGCTTTGTCGACCTCAATCCCCTGATGAGATACGACATGCCCCAGTACAATACCTTACTTGACCATAAAATGGCACTTCTCCCAATTAAGCACCAGGTTCTTCTCCTTGCACCGCACTAAAACCAAAGTGAGACGGTGTAGGCACTCCTCAAATGATGACCCGAAAACAGAGAAGTCATCCATGAAAATCTCTAAGAACCACTCTACCATGTCAGAGAATATGCTGACCATGCACCGCTGAAAAATAGCGGGTGCATTGCATAATCCAAAGGGCATGCGATGATAGGTGAATGTCCTAAAAGGACAGGTAAACATCGCCTTCTCCTGATCTTTAGGGTCCACGGGGACTTAGTTATATCCAGAATAACCATCCAAGAAGTAGTAGTATTCGTGCCCAACCAAACGCTCCACCATCTGATCAATAAATGGGAGTGGAAAATGATCTTTCCTTGTGGCAGCATTCAACTTACAGTAGTCTATACATACTCTCCATCCTGACTGAACATGAGTTGGCACCAACTCGTCATCCTTATTTTTCACTACCGTCAATCCAACCCGCTTGAGCACCACATGAATCGGGCTCACCCACTTGCTATCAGAGATTGGATAAATGATCCCTGCATCCAACAGCTTAATTACTTCAGTCCTCACAACCTCTTGTATAGCTGGGTTGAGCCTTCTTTATGGCTCCCTCGATGGCTTGGCATTCTCCTCCAAATGTATCTTGTGCATCACCACCGAGGGCCTGATTCCCTTAATATCTTCAATAGTCCAGCCGAGAACTTCCTTGTGCTCTCTTAAAACATCTAATAATTTCTCCTCATGAGCCTCAACCAAATCTGAAGCTATAATCACAGGCAAACAATCTGCTGGACGTAGGAACTTATACAAAATATTGTCTGGTAAAGGCTTAAGTTCCTTCTTGGGGGGCTTAGGTGTTGCAGTCTCATTGGTCTCCCAAGGAGGAGACTCCAAAATGGCATTCGCTTACTCGAGTAACTTAGCTAAATCCAAATCCTCTCCAAATTGAGAAAAGCATGCCTCCAGGGGGTCCTCAATGCGCGATTCATCCACAGTCACCTCAAGAATCTCCTCTATCAAGCATACATTTATGACTTCATCATATTCTAGCGGTTGCTTACTGATATCAAAGATATTCAGCTCCACTGTCATATTTCTAAAGGAAATCTTCATCACCCCTATCCTACAATTGATCAGGGCATTAGCCGTGGCTAACAATGGTCGCCCTAGAATAACCAGTATCTAAATCCCTACCTTTTGAACCGGCTCTGTGTCAAGCACAATAAAATCCACGGGGAAATAAAACTTATCCACTTTTATCGAAATGTCCTCAACTACTCCCCGTGGTATTTTCACTGACCTGTCAGCCAATTGAAGCGTCGTGGTTGTGGGCTTCAGTTCTCTTAACCCCAACTACAAATAGACTGAGTAAGGCAGAAGATTCACACTTACTCCTAGATCCAAGAGAGCCCTCTCGATCTGGCTGACTCTTATCATGCAAGAGATGCTAGGACACCTCGGATCCTTGTACTTGATGGGCAGCTTGCACTGAAGGATTGAGCTAACTTTCTCGGTCAAAAATGGCTATTTCGAGACATTCGTCCTCCTCTTGATAGTGATCAAGTCCTTTAAGAACTTCGCATATGACGGCACTTGATGGATGGCGTCCAAAAATGGGATATTGATTTGGACCTGCTTGAATACCTCTAGAATTTCCTCATACTTCCCTCCTTTCTTAGGCACATGTAATCTCTCAGGGTAAGGTGCTTTAGGTACAAACGACCTAGTAGGATCCTTCACAGTAGGTGTGGCTATAGATGGCTCAACATCTTACTTCTCCTTGTTGCCACTTTTTTGCCCTTGTTGCATAGTAGGGTTCTCTTCCACTCAATTGTCCACTTGTCTCCCAGACCTCAAGGTGACAATCAATTGTACTTGTTCCCCCCCGTGCATAGGAGTTGATGAATTTCCAACCATAAATTGTCTCCTCGGGTTGGGCATGGGCTGATTGGGGAACTTTTCCTTCTCTCTTTCACCCAAGTGATTTGCGATTTGACCCGTTTGACTCTCTAGCTTGGCGATCGCTTAGGAGTTTACTATTGTTGCACTCCTCACTTCACTGATGGATTGGCTAGTCATCTTCATGAACTCCTTAAGGGTGTCTTCTAGTGACTGTGAAACCGGCGCTGGCACTTGAGAAGAAGCTTGGTAAGTAGGTAATGGTGTTGGATGGGTTGAGCGACCATGACTTAGAATTTGTGGAGGAAATTCAGGAGGGTATTGATTGTGAGTTTGATGAGGGGCTCCTCCCAGATTGATCGATTGGTTCTGTTTTCATGAAAAATTAGTGTGGTTCCGCCACCCTGGATTGTAAGTCTTAGAGTAAGATCCATTTGACTGCCTCTGATAGTCATTGAAAGCGTTTACTTGTTCTATAGGATACTCGACAAAAGCCAACATTGATGGACAATTCTGTGCTAAATGCATGAGACTAGCACACATAGAACAACTCTCAACATTGAATGTGTTGGCAGCATTAATGGACTGGCCCACAGCGAGAGTGTCAATCTTCTTAGTGAGAGCATCTAGCTTTATCCTCAAGTCAGTGTCCTCCTTGATCTCATAGACGCCTTCTTTCTTAGGAGCATGGATGGACTTGTCCCGACAGCTTGAGAAATCCCACTGCTGAGAGTTATCGGACAACTTTTCCAATGCCTTGTATGCTTTCTCCCCCGTTAGACTTAAGAATGCCCCCCCATTCATAGACTCGATCATTTTACGGTTGGGTTGAGTCAACCCTTGGTAGAAGAACTAAATGAGTCTCCACTTCTCATATCCATGTGGAGGGCATCTAATCAGTAACTCTTTAAAACGCTCCCAACTCTCAGAAAACTTCTCATCCTCCTCCTAAGTGAAATAACTAATCTCTTTTCGGTACTCATTCATTCTAGACATTGGGAAAAACTTGTTATAAAATTTACTCAGCAGATTTTTCTAAGATTTAATAGACCCGGGCGTGTTGAAATCCAACCATGCCTTAGCTCTATCATGAAGAGAAAAATGGAAAAGTCAAAGATAGATCGACTCCTCAGAGAAGTTATGGAACTTGAATGTGGCACAAATATCTCTAAACTTCTTCACATGGCTATAAGGATTTTCAAGATCTAAGCCATGAAATGAGGGTAGGTGTTGGATGACATGTGGCTTTAAATCAAAATGGGTAGCATTGGTTGGTGGCAACACTATACAAGAAGATGAGTTAGTCGCAACGGGTGCAAACAAATCCCTAAGGGATATAATGGAGTCCACGTTCCAAGCTCTAGTTTGCTCTACATTCTCTGGTTCATTTGCATTCCTAAAATTGTCTCCTATCTGAATTGTCTCTCTTTTAACAAGTGCTCTCTTCTGTCTCCTAAGAGTTCTTTCTAAGTCGGGATCTAAAGGTGTCAATTCTAAATTCAGCATACACCACACAAAAAAGCAATAAAATAAACTAACTAGCAAAAACAAAAGAAAAAAAATGAAATTAAAATTAAAATTTTAAAAAACAAAAACAAAAATGCTAACTAAACTAGTAGAAAAATAAAATTAATTCAAACAAAAATTTAACAAACAAAACAATTCCCCGGCAACGGCGCCAAAAACTCATTGTAAGTTTTAAATTACTCTCAAGCACACGAGTCGTCTGCAATAGAGTGCGTGCAAGTGCGAGGTCAAATCCACAGGGAATTGCGTTGTGAAAATATATTTTTATCTAAACTAAGTCTATTTTAACCTAGTTCCAAATTTGTAATTGTATGTTGCAAACAAAATAAACTAAACTAAATTAATTTAAAAACAAATGATAAAGATACTAAAGTTTTTGAATCCACCCTACCAAAGTAAAGCATATATTTTCATGTTCTATATAAAAGTAATAAAAAAATTCCATGAATCCACCATTATACAAATCACGGCGAATACCCAAATTAAACAAAAATCATCCAATGTATCCGTTTAATTTACAAATTACAAAAGAAATCTAATCTAATTTGAATAATCCGCCGTATCCAGCAGATAAAGCACAAGGAATATCCAATTTAACAATTTACAAACAATCAATCATAAGATTTTACTCAAATAATTGAACAAAACATTTATACTAAAAATATCAGAATTGTATAAACCAATATGAAAATATTATGCCAAACAATAGCGAGGCTTCATCTTCAACCTTAGATGAAGATTTTAGCCTCTCATAATTATGAAACTAAAGTTCACAATAAAAGTGCTAAACATTAAACTTTAAAACTTAAAAAAGAAATAAATTAAAACTGACTATATATTGGGAGAAATTCCACTCGCTGTTGGGCGGTACTTCCCCTCGTGGTAGCAAATTTTTCAAGATCCACCAGAATGCTAGCAGAAGTCCTCTACATTGCACACCGAATGATGAAGTGAGCTATGGCTTTTATAAGGGAATTCCCGGAGTACAATGTTTTCAAATTCGATGTGGGATACTGCCCGAGTGCGCTCGATCGCAGTCTAGTGTGCTCGAGCGCATACTGGTGCACTGCAAAGCATTTTTAACCGATGTGGGATGTCGCTAGTGCGCACTTGCACTCGATCGCAAGTCTAGTGCGCTCGAGCGCACTAGACATCTTCAGCTTAACCTTTGTCTACTAAAACGGCCATAATGTTCTCTAGAAAAATCATTTTTACAAGCCATAAAATTCCTCAGAAAACAGACTTCCGGATCTTTCCAAGCATATATGGCTCATCTCCTGGTTCTTCCTGAATCAATACAGTAAAATCCACAAAATAACTGATTTATACAGGCAATTCTGATAATTTTAGTGAAACTCCTTTTCCAGTGCTTGTAAACCTGAAAAACAACTCAAAGTAACAAATTCCTAAGCTAACAGATGTAAATTAAGTGGCCAAAATATGCAATATTTGGCACTCATCAATTACCCATGTGATAAAATACAACAAAAATAATGAAAAGAAATTGGGTGTGGCCTGCCATGTGAAGAGAGGATAGAGGGGTAAAACTTTTGAGGTGGAAAATGTATAAGTTTAAAATGGTGTGGTATGGTAAATAGTAAAAATTGGAGAGAAAGACTTCCTCTTAGTGGCTAGTCATGGGGAAGAGAAAGTGGAATTTTTAGGTTAATTTTAGAAGTGGGAGGTGTGTCTAAAAAAGCATGAAAGAAAAAGGAAGACTTGCTCTCTTTAGGCACACATATAGAAGAGAAATAGGACTTTTTGAGTTGAAAGGTAGAAGGAGTAAGGTGGGTTTAACAAATATAAAAAGGGGAGGAAGACTTTTTATTTGGTGGCACACATGTGGTTGGCCATAGAGGGAAAGAGTTAACAATTTTTTAGGTGAAAAAGTTTGTATGCTTGGAGAGGAAGGGGTGTTTAACAAAGAAAAAAAGAAGAGGAAGCTTTAAAGTGGTGCAATGTTTTAGGTGAAAAAGTGAAAGTTTGAAGTGTTATGGGTGTGTTAAACAAAGCAAAAGAGAAATGAAGACTTTCTTCTTTGGTGGTACACATATGGTCAGCCATAGAGGAAGAAGAAAGAGCAATTTTTTAGGTTGAAAAGGTGGTTTTGACACATGGGAAAGTGCGGGAGCTTGCAAAGGAAAATTCCAATTAAACAAAAACGGAAAAAGAAAACCTCTTCTTTTGGCACTCACATGGTTGGCCAAGGAGAAAAGAAAAGGTGCATGTTTTTTAGTGAGAAAGTGCTTAGTTTTTAGGAGAAAAACTGTAATTTTTATGTATAGAAAGTGGACTTTGACACTGTTGGAGTTTTGTCCAAGGATTAAACAACGAAGAAGAATGGAGTTTAGCATGTACAAAGTATGCACACCAGTGTGCGCCGCAGCCCAGCTCCTCCCAGGCTGCGGCACCCAGCAAGGGAGGTAGGCTGGAGGAGGTGTGCACCCCAGCTCAGCCTCCCCCAGGCTGCGGTGCCCAGAATGGATGCAAGGTGTGGTGGTTCAGTCCTGCCTTGAGCCGCAACCTGCCCTGTTTTGGGCCGCGACTTGAAGGCACACTAATGCACACAAATTCAGCAATTTAAAGGGTGTGTAAGGCATGTTAAAAATGCATAGCTTTACTAAGGATTGATGAAGGGCTATGTATGATTAGTCTTCTAGATTTAAGGGTGGATATTTACCCTCAAGATTGGACAACAAGTTGGTGCACTATATAAAGGGTCACCTAGCTTCATTGTGACATAACTTTTGAAAACTTGTGATTAGAATTGAGATCAATTGTAAGAGTGCAAAGACACTAAACTCAAGAAAGATTCTGTAGAGAGGCTGGTTGTTTCGAAAGAGATAGTAGAATATAAAGGGATTCAAGGGCTTGTAAGGGGAATTTTCTTGGGAAAATTCCAGGGTTAGTTCTTATCACTTTCTTCTTCTTCTTCTTCTTTTATTCTTCAAGAACCTGTGAGTTCTTGGAAAGATGTTGCTAATTGTAAAGAACTCCGTTGATAAGATAGTGCAGAGAGCTTGGAGGATCTTACGGGGACGTAGCATATTGCTGAACCTCGTTAACAAATTGCTTGTGTTCTTTTCTTTCTTGCTTTGATTGGTTGTTGTCTCTTTTCCTTATACAAGTCACTCTAGACTTGGGTGTTTGGAAGACCATCACTTGGGCATCTTAAGAGGTGGTTTCCCAACAGACACATTGGAAATGATGAGAGCTTACAAAAGAAGTGTCCATTTAATAAGGCAAAAAGAAAGAAGAAAATTTCTCATTTCTCCACACACATAGATGGTCACATGGGGGAGAGAAAGTGTAGTTTTTAAGTGGGAAAATGATATTTTGACAAATAGAAAAGAGTATCAGCTTAAAAGGGAAGTTCTCATTAACAAGGGAAAAGAAAGAAGAAACTTCCTTTTTAAACATACGTATGGCCAGCCACATGAGGGGGAGAGAAAAAAAAATTGTCAGCAATTGCACTACTTGTTAGCATGTCAAATATCTCACAACTAAACTTGTTAGTCTTCTAGAACCCATACTTATCCTCAACAAAGTATGGGAAGATGTTTCAATGGACTTCATTATTAGGTTGCCACTCTCTTATGGGTTCACTATCATTCTGGTGGAAGTTGATAGGTTGTCCAAATATGCTCATTTTGGGTCGTTTCCTACTAATTTTGTTTGTAAAGGTCGCTACTTTTTTTACAATAATAGTTATCAAATTAAATAGGTTTTCTAGAAGTATTGTATTTGACAGAGATCCTATTTCACTAGTTAATTCAAGGAAAATTTATTTCAATTGAGTGGCACCACACTCAACTTAAGCTCGACCTGCCATCTTCAGGCTAATAGTCAAAATGAGGTTCTTAATATATGCCTAGAACACTAGCTCGAAGTTTTTCTTTGTGAGAAACTTAGAAAGTGGATCGGTTTCTTAATGTTGGCAAAATTGTGGTATAATAGAACTTATCAATCCTCAATTGTCGTGACACGATTCCATGCCTTATATGGCATACCCACTTTTAATACTAGATTATGTCAGAGGCACTACTAATCTAGAAGTTGTAGATCAAGAGTTGAGTTGCAAAACTGCCTAATTGCAAAAACTAAGAAATAATTTACATCAAGCTCAATCACTGCCTGATTGTAAAAACTAAGAAATAATTTACATCAAGCTTAGTATATGATGAAATCTATGGCTGACAGTCATAGATCTGAACTCCAATTGGAAGTAAGTGAACAGGTATGATGGTGAAACTCCAACATTATAGGCAACACTCAATATCAAGAAGATTATGGTCATTTTCAAAATCCTCAATAAGATTGGACCTATGGCATACAAGCTTGATTTGCATTCTACTAGCAGGATCCACCTTTCCTTTCACATCTCTTTCCTAAATCCCTTTAAAGGAATGGTATCAATATATATTCTTACATAATTACAACCAGTTAATTTTGATAATCAGCCTATGCTAAGTCCTTTGGATATTCTTGGCAAAAGACACATCATAGTCAAATAAGAAGTTGTGTGTTAAGTCTTAGTTCAATGGAAGTGAATTAGCATTGGAGGACACCTTACAGAAAAATATCAAAGACCTTGCAGCCTTGTATCCTTCTTCGAACCTTGAGGACACAGTTCTTTCTTATGGGTAAAGGAGTGTTATAGAAGTTATAGAGGACCAATGGAAAGTATAGGTATCATTCCTTTTCGCCATACCCACAACTCTAAGCTTAATACCCTAGGTTATTTACTTCAAAGAAATATTAGTAAGCGAGGCTGTGTATCAAATTTTATAGGATTAGAATCTACTAGGTCTAACATAACCATTTATAAGTAGTAAGAAGGCTCCCAATGAGGGCACCCTTAAAGTGTTAAACATCAAATGTTCAACATATCACTATATATGGCGTTAGGCCTTATAGATGGAAATTTTCTGAGGGATAGTTAAGGGTTGTGTCATCTAAGCAAAAAGTAAAGATGATGGGTAATTTGGAGTCAGTATTTGGCCTTAAAGATGGTCAAAATCCCTTATCATTGGTCTGCGAGAGATCTAGGGTATGAGAGAAGAATAAAGAAGGATTTAAGTCTTCAACTCTCGCCTAGGTCAAAACCTAGTCCTTATGTTCTTGAAAATATATTTAATAATTAAACTAAACTATATTTACTACACACTAATCATGCACACATTCTCAATAACAATTTATATCAAACAATTTAGCATCTAACAATTATATCAACCAAACAAGAAATAACAATCATGCATGGATGTTATTAAAATGAATAAAATAAGATCATTCACCTAACAACAGAAAAAACACGTGAGTACTAGAAAGCATAAGTCAAAATACTCTAAAAAGAGGAAGAAAAAAAACACAAACAAAAAATTCAGCATAAGATTAACCGATCGGGTCTTAGCCAAACCTGATCATGAACCTTAACTGGCCTATCGGCCCAAAGTGGGAGTCGATTGACTTAACTAGTCCTAATTTCAGTCGTTTTCGATTTTTGATAGAAAATTTCATCTTGGACGATTTTTATTCTACTTGATTTACATGAAAACATATAAAACTTAAATATAAATGACATTTAGAATGCAATCAATCTTAACAATAGAATTCCTACATAACATGTGAATTTTAATGCAAAGCCCTAATCTACGTGACATGCGAAAATTGTATGCAAGCCTAAAACATTCTTTTGTAAATCGAATTCTACGTGATATGAATTTATGTAATTAAAAATCCTAGAAAACATGCTAAATAATTTTAGTCTATGGTGGTTCATAATAATCAATTTTTTATGTTGATTGGAAAACTAAATTACTATAAACAAGTTGCTAACCTTTTGCAATTCATTCTCTTTTCATGTTGCAAAAAGATTAATTCAAAGAATTAATTCGGGATCCATGCGATTTTCCACGTTGGGTGTTAGTTCCATATTTGATGGATGAACACATGTAGGATTTGAAACTTGATCAAAAATTTGATTGAGAGAACTTAGGTTTTGTGTTTGTTGGATTTTGAGGAAGCTAGGGTTTATGGAAAAGGAGTTTGTAGAGTATTTTGGAGAACATTTAGGGTTTTGGGGAGAAAAAAAAATTGAAAATTTTTAAAGCTCTTTAGGTTTGAGTTTTTTCTATGTCTGCAACTTGTTTCAGAGAACTGGCTTATGTTTGTTATATATGCAGGGGGTTTTATAGCCGTGAAGGAACCAGGGTTTTATGGAGGGAAAGTTTTCCTGTTGGAATAGAAAAATCACCTCCATGGACTTGTGTAGGGTTTTAGACCAAAAATAAAATTCTAGAAGATTAGACAGAAAAAAAAAAAAAAAAAAAAAAAAAAAAAAAAAAAAACTAGAGTTGACTCACTCAATCGAGTCTAGGACACAACTGACCAGGTCTAAGTCCCACTTGATTGCTCCTAAACCCAACTGGTCGGTCGAGTCCTTCTTCACGATTTTTATTTTATTTTTGGCCCGTTTCAGTTCAATTGATTTTGGTTAATCAATTCTTGGTCCCACGATATATTCATCCACCTTGAGCGTCTCGCGACCAAAATTTCATTATCGGACTCCACACATGGTTCATTCTAATATTTAGAATGAAATTGGGTGTGTACAAGATGAAGTACATATAGTGCCGGAGTACTTACAAGAAAGAGAACAATGAGAAGATATTGCTAACATAGACTTAAAGAAGAGAAAAAGGCAAAGGAAGTCCCTAATTTGACTAACAACTATGCGTTAGGAGCTTGATAATAAGTTAATCCTATTCTGCAAGGATCAGTTAGGAGTTAGTTAAATTGGTTAAAAGAGTTAAAGTTGTTATAAAGATTGTTATTTTAGTTAGACGTTTTGCCGAGTAGGATGGTAGTTGCATCTGATCCTTATATAAATAGGCTTGCATTTCTAGTTTGAGAAAGGAGTTAATTGATAAATGATTTTCTTCTCAATTTTAGATTTTGGCTCAAATCCACACAATGGGACTTTAAATTGGCTAAATAAAAATGGTTTCTTATTTTATGGTTGTTTGTTCTTTTAGAAGTAGTATTAGTTTCCTATTGCATTGTTGCTTGTTCTAATAATAGTATAATAATATTAGGAAAATCTTCTTTATTTAAAGGGGATCCTAGAGAAGGTTTGAGACACTTATAATTCTAATATACATTGTAAATCATAGGGGTTTACTAATAGAGTTATGTTGAGAGTGTTGGGCGTATTGGGGTTTTGCATTGTCAAGTAGAGAGATAACTTACAATTAGACTTAGGTTGAGAACTTTAGGTGTATTGGGGCTTTAGATTGTGAGAGTTTAGCAATTTTGCTCTTTCTAAAGTTGTAATTGAAGATTAATTAAGTAATGAGTTTGTTGGTGGATGTAGACAAATGAGTTGTCGAATCACATTAATTCTTGATGTTCTTACTCTTTATTTTATTTGTCTATTTAATTATTATCGTCGTGTTTCTTACCTAAAATTGAAGTAAATGGATTTTAGAGGTATCTAAACATCATACTTTTCATTTTTCTTTCTTAGGAGCCAATCACTAAGCTCAAATTAGTGATAATTTTTCTATCAAAATCTCGGTCTTAACAGCAGGTCGGTTTTTAGGTCGAGACGGGTTAGGTTTTGCCACAAGTAAAAAAAGATTAAAAAAAAAGATGTTTAAAAAATAAGCCATCTTTCTCAAAACTATTTTCAAAAACCTGTTTGTGAAAACACTACCCAAACATATTTTGAATGTCAAGCAGAAAACTGTATTCCAAAACAATTACCTGTATTCCAAAACAATTACCGAACATGTTGTCAAAAGTTTTGGACTCCCATGTATAAAATGATAGTGCAAATAAAAACAAAAATCAATTACTCCAATACGCTTTGCAAGAAAAACCCAGTCTTGACAAGGTACAAAATGAAGGATTCATAAAAGAAAAATGTTAAGCTTTAACCATATATTATTGATAATTACGGACTATTTTAAGTTCATTCAAACTCTATAACTCAGAGTAGACTTAGAAATTATATATTTTAATACTATTGACTTCCAATTGTTTAATTCCATCTCGTGTGTGCTCATATATATATATATATATATATATATATATATATATAGTTTTTGTTTTTGTTTTTGTTTCTTAGCATATAAATCTAATTCAAGTGCCATATAAAAACCTTACTTGCAAGATGGAGAATTGGAAATATATGATTTGTTTGAAAAATATCATTGTAAAGTGAGCGGCCGACCTATTAACGAATTCTTGATGGATTATTCTTTTGATTTGTATACTAATGCTTACTAATATGAATGTAAGTGTTGATGACTTGAGAGATAGAAACAATTAATTAACCATAAGTGACATTAGATTTCGAATTATAATCTAATTACTTGCACGAAGTAGGTAGACAAGTTTTCTGTTAATATTTTTTTCTCTATGTCATAGAACGCGAAAGCGTTGATATTCAAAATATACATATTAAGATCGAAAGAGTCTTTGGAGTGTTTATATATTTAATAGTGACAATTAAAAAAAAATACTCATGTACTTATATGAAAAATACACTTGCATTCCTTTATTTTAATAGGGATAATTATCTCTTAATAATACAAATAAAGGATAAAAATATATATACATGTAATTTTATAGTTTTTACTTTTTAAAAAAAAATATATACATGTAATTTTATAGTTTTTACTTTTTAAAAAAAAAATTGGGTACGATTGTGAAAGGTAAATTAATATTGATTCTAATTGAAATATAATAAAAATAAATTTTGGAGAAGTGTTATAAAAAAAGGCAAATGGCTTTACTTGGTTTGAAGTCTTTCACTGATTTGGTCTATTATCATCTAATAGATTGAGTTTACAAAAAAAAAAAAAAAAAAAAAAAAAAATTCGAACTATAAAATTCACCCTCTTGTATAAAATGGAATGGACCCCATTAAAAGGAAGTTGGACTTGAACCTACATCTCTTTCTGAGAGGAAGAGCAAGTATTTTATTCTCTCCACCACTTGATATCCTTAAAATATGAAATCCATGCATGACTATAGGTTATTATAAGCTGACTGCCTCTATATTTAGAGAACTACACGTAGATTATTGATATAATTAGATTTCTTGTTGATTGACTATTTGTGTTCACATTTCTTATTATGGCAGTGATATCTGGCTCACCTACCCCAAAGTGATGCAAATGATCGATAGAGATTTAATTTTGTTGATATATGAAGATAGACACTTGATTCATTTTGAAAAGTTTCTTTGTAATTTGTATTCATAAAAATAAATTAATATTTTTTATCACTTGTCAATTTTTGTAAGTAATGTGTGGAGGATTTATTATACTTTGAAAGAGTGTGGAGCCCTACTTCCTTATTATTTAGCTTATCTTCGACGAAGGCAATAGACCAACGAACCATTGGCCTTCATTGCATATTCTCACAAAGGCTATAAAACGTTTCAAGTTCTAAGATCTCTTCCAAAAGATATTGTTGTTCTGTGTTTGGCTGATTCCAGTTCTAGTTTTGTGTCTAGGCCTTCATAATTTGTTTTTTGATTATTTGTAGGGCCATTTGCTTAGTAGTTGGGTTTCTATGCAGCCTATTTTTTTAATGCAAAATTTGATTTAAGCCCTCCTGCTTTGTATGTAATTAATAAACCGATAGAGTCGGCTAAACCCTTCTCTATTTCAAGAAGACTATATATATAATTATTGGATAACGACACTAAAACTTTGATCTAATGGTAGGAGTAAGGTGAGGTTTAAGGCAAGTGTATGGTTCAAGTTTTGTAAATGTATTTTCTCATTGTACCAATAAATATTACTAGGTAATGGATCAATTCAACAAAATCATATCCTATTAGTTGTTGGTGGACACCAATAACAAGCAAACTTCGAGCGAAGTATTCTACGGGTAGAATAGCTTTCTTTACTACAAGAGTGATGTACCAGACTATCCTTGATTGAAAATGTTAGATCATAGATATGTTTTGAAATGCTTGATGTTTGATTTAATTTCACTTTCAATTAGTAAAAGAGAGTGTTATCTTCAGTTTGAGCAAACAACAAATCCTCATTGCAGCTTGGCAGAGCTTGAAGCTATTTAATTGATTTACTTGGGCATAATTTCACATTTCTCCCCTCAAGTTTGGGACTTTTTGCACATGTATCCCCTAAAGTTTCAAGCTCATTAAATTTTTAAAAATCATTGTAATGTCAAAGAATTCGTCAAACTCCCATTTAATATGTTAAATACTTGACGTGCTCTGAGCATCCAACATCAACAAAAAATAAAACATAAAAAATTGAAAACCTAATAATTACAATAAAAAAACCAATTTATTCTCCATTTCAACTCTTTAATTTAAAACCCTATCAACTCTTTAATCAATCAAGACTACCACATAAGTAATGACGTGGACACTGATATGGACACTGTTAATACCGAAAATCTACCAGGCAAACGAGCGGCCGAAATATGGTACATGCACACTTAAAGATAGAAGAAAACCTAAGGAGTTGCCGAAGGACCGGAGGGGTTGTGCCTCCGGGGTGACTATCTGATATCTAAGTTAGTATAGGGCTTAAAGAATGAGAGAGCTGGGGAGTTTTAAGAGAGAAGGGGAGTTCTGAGAGTGACTTTGTGAATATGTACCTTTGATGGTGAGAGCCCTCTTATATAGTGTTGGAGGTAGAATTCTAATAGGAAAGTAATTAATGCTTTGATTAGGTTTTTCATGAGCATGGGTGTCTCAATAGGATTTGATTAGGGTTTCCTTAAGCTGGAGTGTCCTAATAGGATTAGAGTTTCTGGTGTGAGATTACTATCTTGCACCATTTTCCATGTGTTAAATTTTGACTGATAGAATTTTTTGGCTTATAAAATAACCATTTTGCCCTTTTAGGGTGCCACATGTTGTTATGTCATTAGACGAGAAATTTTCTCCTACATCAGATGCCCCCCACTTCCTTGAGTGCAATTATGCGGTCGAGAATGTAGATTGTTGAGGCGTGGGTAGTAGTAAGTTCCAGAATTATTTTTTCCTTTGTTGTGTGACTAAGATCATGAAAAGGGTTTTCAAGGTACCTTGGTACTGAAAAGGTCAAGAATAGTGGTTCAAATTTTGAGTTGAATAGGGGATAGTTTAAGGCTATTCCCTTGGAAGTTCGAGTCATTCGAGTCCGATGAGAGAAGCAGCTCAGTTCTATTTTGATAAGTGCTTAAATATTCATATTTAAGCCCCTTAATTTACATTTGTTAAGCACTTAGTTTGCATATTTTATTCCATTTTACTTCTTTTTTGTGTTTTCTATGTTTTTATAGGTTTTTGGAAGAAAGGAAGCATTTTGGAACTCAAAGAGCAAAACTAGAACTGGAAGCTGTAGAAGAGTGCGATCGAGCGCACAAGCACTCGTGCGCACAAGGAGAAGGCTCGAGTGCAAATGCATCAGTAAAACATCAAAACGACAGTTCCTATTTTGGAAAGTAGGGTTAGAGACCTGTTTTGGAAATTAAGGCTTCCAAGTGTCCTTAGAACCCTATAAATAGACTTGTAAAACACAAAAACAGTATCTCCCTTTTAGTTTAGTTTTTGTTCAGGGAGGTTGGAGGCCAGACGAGCCCAGAGGAGAGATTGTGGAGACGAATTGATGACTCTTCTCCATAGTGCTTTTGGGTTTCTTCTTTCCTTTGTATTTTATTTTATGATGTTTTTTAGCATCACAACTATGTGTAACTAATTTTTTAGTAAGGGCTTGGTTGAAGCCCTAATTATGTTTACTCAATAATTCAGTATTGGCACATTTGCGATATTTGTGTTGTGATGCTTAACTTGATTAATGCATGTTTTTATTTAAATTCCTAATATGTGTTTGCTGATCAACATATGCATGTGATATGGATTAGTTAGTTGAATCAACTTAGATGACCGAGTCCTGGGTTCAACAATAGTAACAAAAGATATCCACACCAGATTCTTGGGTTAATCAACATGGAAAACTGGAAGTAGATACCATGCCCTAAATCTCGTGTGGTTGTCGATTTCCACAGATCTTATGCTCTCTTAAGGAACAACTCAGTATACACCATGCTGAATCCCTTAAGAAAGAAAAGAGTTAGAGTAGATACCATGCCTAACTCGTTGCTTAGGGAAATCAATAGCTTAAGGAGTAGATATTATGCCCTTAGGTTGACAACCATTAGGTATTCATGACATGAGTAAAGTGTCGGCATACTATTTTGTTGTGGTAGCATGATTAGTGGTGGATATCAAGTCCCTACGCCTTCATCTTTATTAAATTCCAACTCAATATTTATTTCTCTTATTTTTATTTTATTATTGCGAAACTCATTCTAAATCAAAATTTACCAATCCCTGTGGAGATGATCTTGCATTCGCACACTATACTACTAAGTTGACTTTGTGCACTTGCAAGTAAAACAAGTCCAATTATTAGCTAATTTATTTAGGTAGATAAATGCACGACAAGTTTTTGGCGCCGTTGTCGAGGATTGTGCTAAATTTCTTTTTCGAATTATTTTCGTTAGTTTTTATTTTTTTTTATTTTATTCTGTTTTGTTTATTTTTATTTCTATCAAAACCCTAATTTATCTCTTTTTTTTTCGTTTTTTGTTCTGTTTCAGGTACTGCAGCAGAGTGATCTGTGGCTTGCGATCGAGCACAAGCTCATGTACGATCGAGTGCACTCTTGCGATCGAGCGCAATTAAGGCAGAGACTACCCGAGCAGCAGTACTGAAGCAGCTGCACTGAAGTGGTTTTGCTAAATTCATGCAAGGGCTTCGATCTAGGAACCCTACCTTCTTTCCACTCGATCCAGAGCTTGAGCGAACCATTCAACAGAGGCCTAGAGACAACATTGAGAAGGAAGAAAAATTCAAGGGAGGCACACAAATAGCCGAACAGTTTGAAAACCAATAGCCACTTGAGCGAAGACCTATGAAGCAATTCTTCAGTCCACGGAACTTCGACTAACCCTCATGCATCGCTTACCAACCTGAGGCGGAAGGAAATTATTACATATCCCCATAGATACTCATTGTCTTGACTCATTTTAGGGGTACACCTGTAGAGGATCCATACTTGCACCTTTGGGAATTCTTTGATCTCTGCAAGTTCCAGTACATCCAGGGCCTAAATGAAGAGGGGATCAAGTTAATTCTTTTCCCTTTTTCATTAAAAGATAATGCTAAACTGTGGTACAATTCATTGCCTGCAGTTTCGATCCAAACTTGGGAAGAGTTGGCCTGTAAGTTCCTAAAGAAGTTTTCCCCAGCTCAAAAGACAAGACAAATGAGGAAGGAGATTCAATCTTTCCAACAGAGGGATGGAGACCGTTTCTTTGAAGCATGAGGACACTTCAACGAGCTGCTACTCAAATGCCCACATCATAATCTACCTCAAGATAAGCTGGTACTAGCCTTTTATGAAGGTCTAAATGAAATGAATAGAGGTATAGTTAATTCAGGTTGTGGAGGTATGCTGATGGAAAGGAGCAATGAAGAAGCCATGAAGCTTTTTGAGATCCTAAGTGAGAACACCCAGCAATTCTCCTCGAGAGGTAGACAAGGAGTTAAAAGCAAGGATATGTATGACGTAACCTTAAATGGTGGAACTTCAAATCAGATGGCTGCTATGGAGAGGAAGCTAGATATGCTTATAAAAGCCATGATTGCTCAAAACATCCCTCCTTGTCCACAAGCCACATAAAACCAGGTATGTGCTTTATGTTCTCAATTTAATCACACTAATGAGACTTGCCATTTATATTCATCTATAGATCCCGAGCAAGCGAACTATATGGGACCAAACAGTGCATATACAAATACCTACAATCATGGATGGCAGACTCACCCATGGAACAACAATCAAAATCCTTGAACCTTCAAGGACAGCAAAAGAACTCCCCATCAGCAGCCCAAACAGTTCTGGAATCAAAGACAAGTGACCTAGAGAGTCTTGTAAGGCAGTTGATGACCTCACAAGAACAATTCATAGCAGAAACAAGACAATTTTGAACTGAGCAAAAGGAAACCACTACAAAGCATGAGCAAGCCATTTAAAGACTCAAGGTACAAATGGAGCAATTGGCTAAGGAGCTAAGTGAAAGAAAGCATAGTGAACTTCCCGCCCAAGCACTACCTAATCCAAGAGGACATCAACAACTAAATGTCGTGACAACTCTCATAAATGGTAAGATCATAGGAGCTGATGAGCCTGCACAAGCATCTCTAATTAAACATCCATATTAAAGGTAAGTGAAATGGAGATGTGGAATGCACCACCCTTCCCCCAAAGGTTAGTAAAGCCAACCAAAAAAAGTAAAATGCATGATATCTTTGAAACTTTGAGAAAAGTAAAAATTAATATTCCTTTATTTGATGCAATTAAAAAAATTCTTGCATATGCTAAATTTTTAAAAGATTGTTACACTAATAAAAGGAAGTTTCAGGAGCATGAAACAGTGGCTTTAATCGAAGAGGTGAGTGCGGTATTGTTAAGGAAACTACCACCCAAGCTAAAAGATTCGGGTAGTTTCACCATTCCTTGCAGGATAGGTAACCAGATTTTTGAGCATGCACTATTGGATCTAGGGGCTGGTGTCAACTTGCTGCATACACTATATTCAAGACACTAGGTTTGGGGGAGCTTCAACTAACCTCCATCACCTTGTAACTAGCAGACAGACGCATCAAAAGACCAAGAGGTATTCTTGAGGATATCTTAGTAAAGGTAGGTCCATTTATTTTACCTGCTAATTTTATTGTATTAGATATGGAAGAATCTTCTATGCCATTACCCCTGCCCATCATCTTAGGAAAACCCTTTATAAGAACTGTTGATATAAAAATTTGCATGAAAAAAGGGTATTGTAAGTATAAAGGTAAATGATGAGAAGGTTGAATTTAAAATATTTGATACAGTAAAATTACCCCAAGATAATATGGAATATTCTAATGAATGTATGATGCAAGGTGTTGTTGAGCAAGCTTTTCAGGTCCATCTCATTGCTCCATTAGAAGCCACCCTCACCCATAGGTTCAAGATCGGATGTTGAGTATGCATATGAAGATGTTACTGATAACATCTTTGAGGCTGTGCACCGCCTAGAGGCCTCTCCAAAGCATCTAAGCACCAAATTTGGCATTGAAGCAGTTGTTGATGCATTCAACTTATGCTTTTCTGGGAGGGAAGAAGAGCGCATGACTGAAGACATTAAACTTAGCGCTCATGGGAGGCACTCTATAGCTTATCCTTTTATTTTTTTATTGTTTTTCATATTTATTATTATTTATTTACTTTTAGTACTTCTTGTTTTCCCGTATTACGTTAGTTTTCTTTTTTGAGACAATGCGTGCATCCGTTCAAGTTTGGGGTTGTGCTATGAGCCATGCCGGCCTAGCTAGTTCTCCATCTCCCAGGTTAGATCTTTCCATGATATTCACACATTGGGGACAATGTATAATTTAAGTTTGGGGGAATAGGAGACACATTCACACACACCTTGTCCTAGTTTTTTTTTTATTGTTATTGTTTAAAAGAAAATATAAATGCATGTTCATGTTGTTTTGAAAATTTTGGTTGATTTAAACAATTATTATGATAAGATTTCATCAATAAGCTTAAAATATTGAACACATGGTCTAAATAATAAAATTTTAAAAGTTTAATTACTTACTTTAAGGCATTTAAGAATTCACAAGTTTGATCTAAATCTGACACGAGCACATTAGCACATAATTGTGTGGGGTATGACATATAATTTTTATGTGTATGTTTCCATGGCCTAACCGTAATCGGATAACTTGTTAAAAGAACACCTTAGCATAAGAAAAATATAAAAAAAATTTATTGCTCAAAAAGAGAAAATAAAATGCTCCTAATGATCATTAAATAGACTTCCCACTGAGTAACTAGACCTCTTGCCTCAGTAAGCAGTAAGTGTTCACGTCAAAAGGTGGGAATTTTGCTTGGCAGCATTAAGACCAGTTAGTTTCGTAGCCTTTTTGATTCGAGTTAGTAAGTTCTTAGGGGTGTCTTTACACCTAATGCCCTAAAATCATCTAGTTTGGGAGTCATTAGCTAAACACTCGCTACATGGGTCAATTAGAAAGCTTAAGGGAACTCAACATGGTAAAAATCTCATAATAAAAGAAAAAGAAAGAAATAAAACTATGTCATTATTGTTATTTTGATAGGAAATTCGATAAATGTTGAGACACCGAAATACTACACGTTGAAGTTATTTGGAAGCTTCATCTTTTATGTGCCAGTTCACCACACACTAAGGCAGACTTATGATGCCTTAACCAGCCTCGTGTAAGTGATTAAATTTTAAAACTTTTATTCATTGCAAAGATGGGTTTGTATTTTAAGCTTGCTCTTGAATAAATATCACAATTTGGTGTGAGTCTTAAATTTTCGGATACCATGAATAATGGATTTATCTTTGCGTATTTGTTTTTCATTCAGTTTTTAGTTTCGTATTGCTAAGGGACTAGCAATATGTAAGTTTGGAGGTGTAATAAGTGCTTAAATATTCATATTTAAGCCCCTTAATTTACATTTGTTGAGCTCTTAGTTTGTGTATTTTATTCCATTTTACTTCCTTTTTGTGTTTTTATAGGTTTTTGGAAGAAATGAAGCATTTTGGAACTCAAAGAGCAAAACTGGAACTAGGAGCTGCAGAAGAGTGCGATCGAGCGCAGTACTTGGTATGATCGAGTGCACAAGCACTCGTGCGCACAAGCACTCGTGCGCACAAGGAAAAGGCTCGAGCGCAACCTTGCGCTCGAGCTCAAACTCATGCGATTGAACACACACGTATCAGTAAAACATCAAAACAGCATTCCTATTTTGAAAAGTAGGGTTAGAGATCTGTTTTGGAAATTAGGGTTTCCAAGTGTCCTTAGAACCATATAAATAGACTTATCGAACACAGAAACAGTATCTCCCTTTTAGTTTAGTTTTTGTTCGGGGAGGCCGGAGGCTGAACGAACCCAGAAGAGAGATTGTGGAGACGAATTGACGACTCTTCTCTATAGTATTTTCAGGTTTCTTCTTTTCTTTGTATTTTATTTTATGATGTTGTTTAGCATCACAACTATGTGTAACTAATTTTCTAGTAAGGGCTTGGTTGAAGCCCTAATTATGTTTACTCAATAATTTAGTATCGGTGCCTTTGCAATATTGGTGTTGTGATGCTTAACTTGATTAATGGCTGTTTTTATTTAAATTCCTCATATGTGTTTGCTGATCAACATATGCATGTGGTATGGATTAGTTAGTTGAATCAATTTGGATGACCGAGTCCTGGGTTCAACAATAGTAACAAAAGATATTCACGCCAGATTCTTGGGTTAATCATCATGGGAAACCGAGAGTAGATACCATGCCCTAGGTCTCGTGTGGTTGTTGATTTCCACAGATCTTATGCTCTCTTAAGGAACAACTCAGTATACACCATGTTGAATCCCTTAAGAAAGAAAAGAGTTAGAGTAGATACCATGCCTAACTCGTTGCTTAGGGAAATCAATAGCTTAAGGAGTAGATACCATTCCCTTAAGTTGACAACCATTAGGTATTCATGACATGAGTAAAGCATTGGCATACTGTTTTGTTGTGGTAGCATGATTAGTGGTGGATATCAAGTCCCTACGCCTTCATCTTTATTAAATTCCAACTCAATATTTATTTCTCTTATTTTTATTTTATTATTGCGAAACTAATTCTAAATCAAAATTTACCAATCCCTATGCAGATGATCTTACATTTGCACACTATACTACTAAGTTGACCTTGAGCACTTTCAAGTAAAACAAGTCCGATTATTCGCTTATTTATTTTGGTAGATAAACGCATGACATATTTCCTCTAAATTAGGCATGAAATAGGTCCGATGAGTGAAATAACTCAAGGTTATCTCCTCAGATTTGATGTGAAATAGGTCCGATGAGTGAAGTAGCTTTATCTTCTCGAAGTTAAGTATGAAATAGGTCCAAGGAGTTAAATAGCTCGAGGCTATCTCCTTGGAGTTGATGTGAAATAGGTTCGATGAGTGAAGTAGCTCTATCCTCTTGGAGTTAAGTATGAAATAGATTTGAGGAGTGAAATAACTCAGGGCTATCTCCTTAGAGTTGATGTTAAATAGGTCCTAATAGTGAAATAGCTTAAGGCTATCTCCTCGAGGTTGATGTCAATTAGGTCCGATGAGTGAAATAGCTTAGGGCTATCTTCTCAGAATTGATGTGAATTAGGTCCGAGGAGTGAAATAGCTCAGGGTTGTCTCCTCGAAGTTGATGTGAAATAGGTTTGAGGAGTGAAATAGTTCAAGGTCATATCCTTAAAGTTAAGCATGAAATGGGTTCTAAGAGTGAAGTAGCTTAGGGTCGTCTCCTCGAAGTTAAGCATGAAATAGGTCCGAGAAGTGAAATAACTAGAGGTCATCTCCTCTAAATTTTGTTCTTCTCAGAGTTCCATTTTTGAACGTTCTTGTTGATTTTTGGCCAAGTTCCAGATACTTCGAGTAGATGAAGAAATGACCTAACTATGGGCATTTAGCCAATATGTGGATGCAGCCCATTAATGAGGGATTGATTCAGTTGTGGACATTTAGCCCATATATGGATGGAGGCTTATTGAGTTGGGCTAAAATCTGGTGGGTCAATTGAATGCTTGGTAGGTGGGTGGGGGCACATTGATTGGACTAAGGGCTAGAGGCCCATTGGCTAGGATAGAGGCCCATTGGCTTAGTTAAAGATCCATAAGAGGCTTCTAGAATCTCTAGAGTGTGCATCGGAACTTTGTACCTCATTGGTAAACGCAACATCGTGATCTAGGCCCTTTATTTTGTTTCATATTAGCCATTTATTTTTCTTTAAAAAGGGGTCAAGGGAACCTCACTTCACTTGCAAATTATCTCCTCAAAGAGTTAGAGATCCCTCAGAACATCAAAGAGCCTTTGGAGTTTCTTGGGTCTCGGAGTTTTTTCTTCAGAGTCTTTCAACCTCTGAACTTTTTTCGAATTTCAATGAGTTCTTTGCCTTTAATTTTAGTTATGACGTCTTATCTCAGTAGAAAGTCTAGTTTTTTTAGGCCAAAGTGAGTAGCTCCTCAGTCGAGTCACATGTAGATAGATTTTTGATTGACTATGAGGTGGAATTCAAGAAGAGGCCACCCCTTAGTCCTCTAAGGTTGAGTGTAAACTAAACAAAGTACATGATGACTTAGCCCAGGATACTAGGGACATCAAATATAGTGTTGAAGACAAACCGAACGAGCTAATGGGGGAAGAGCTAGAGAAACTTAAGGAAAAGTATAGGATACTAGTTTAGTACTATTTTAGGATAGCTGAGGTAGGAGAAAGAGCTTACGATAGCTCTCGAGATGACCCTCCTTATGAGTTGTGCATATATTCGCATTCTCTGAAGGATGTGCTCAGGTTCTCTCTTAATTCTTTCATTCATTTGGTTTTAAATTACTACAGTAGCCCTTCCTCAACTCGTACCCAACTCTATCCATTTATTGGTGGGGTTCATATATGTTTGTTAAAGAGTTAAGGGGTTCTTCTCCCTAGATGTCCTCAAGAGTATTTTTTTGGTTGGCTGCCATGTAAAATATGGCTGGGTGGTTCTGAGTCAAAGGGCTAAAAAGACCATGGTGAAGGGGGAGCCTACTTCTGTGAAGAAATAGAAGAATAGGTTCTTCTTCATCCAAAGTTAGAGGGACTTTGAAGTTTCGAGGAAGTGGTGTCTTAACGTTTTTTAGGACGTATAGACATATAGCCCTTAGTGATATAGGAGAGAAGATTGTAAAGGACATGGTTATTGAAGCTATAAAGGCTTTAGTGTTAGAGAGTAATACTGATCTGGTTAGTCTTGGCTTTTGTCCTCAAGAGGGTATAGTTAAGAGTTTTAACCCTTTTTCTTTTTAGAATGCCTATGGTTGACTGTTGTTTAATGCTCCCTTTTTTGTTTGTACAAATATACGTACTAATAGAACTTAAGTTCTAAAGGAATCCAAGAAGGCAAAGAATAAAAGGCTTTCTGAGGAGGAGTTTGGTGGTCAGCATGCAAAAAATAAGAGGCGTGAATCTTGTGTATCTAATGAGCCATCTAGTGGAACTCTTATTCTTCCTAGGGTTCTAATTGTCGTGATTGAATATCATATGCCCGACCCTCGTGGCTCTAAGGTTTTTGGGCTACAATCCCTTCCTGGCAGTTCCTCGAGCATAGATGTTTTTCGGCCCAACTCATTTATCAAGCAAGGGGATTCGGTCATGGGAAAGCTCGAATTGCTCGTAAACATTTGGTCAAGGGCATCCCTCTCAGAGACCTAGTGGAATTAGTCTCTGAGGCTTCAGAGGTTTTGGCGAATACAGTTGAAGAGCTGGCTTCCAAGGTACGGGTTTTCTTCCCTCCGTTTCCTCCTATTCATTTGTCTGAGTCCTTTAACTTTGTTTTATTTGCTTCACTTTCCTGTCTGGAGTGGTTACAGGAGTGTTGACACGTTGCTTCATCCACATTAACAAGAAGCTGGAAGAGCATAGGGCCTTGGTGGTTGACTTGCAGTCCTTCATCCGGGCAAGGGATGAGGAAATCCAATTCTGAAGGTTCAATTGGCCAGCTCCTGAAAGGTGTATACTTCTCTTAACATCCAAGTTTTTGAGGCTTGGAACAATGCTATGAAGGAGTACTAGGAGTCTGAGACCATGGCTGCTGAGCGAGAGGCTATAGGGAGAAAGGCTATGGAGACTTTCAAAATTTTCAAATAGCTCGACGTACTGGTTTCCAATGAGGGGGGAAAAGTTCTATCTTGATGGCTTTGAAGATGCTAAGGCCAAGGTAGTTCGTGCCTTCCCTAACATAGACCTTTTAGTGATCGAGCTGATTAATGATGAGGCCCCACTGTAGCTGAAAGTGGCCAAGAGATCGAGGATGGAGAAGAGGTGAAGACCGAGGCTTGAGGGGTGGTGAGGAGCTAGAGATCAATGTCTAAAAGGATGTAGAGTAGTTTCCTTATCTCTTTTTATTTTCTTAATTTATGTTATGGTAATAAGCCAATATTACCTTTGTTTATGCAATTAAGACCTTTTTTTTATTAATAATGGAGTGGGCCTAGAGCCTTTTGTGTTTGTCATGCTTTATTCTTTTGACTTTCATTCTAAGTAATGTTATAAGTAGTGGAACTCAATTCTGTTAAGAAACATTTCGAAGAGGGAAGAAGCTCGAGGCCTTCGCCTCTTTATCTTTTACAAAAATATGTTCCATGGAATAAGGAAGTCTGGGGCCCTCCCCTTAGTCTTTAGAGAAATGGTCCAAGGAAAGAGGAGGATTGGGGCTTTCTTGTCTGTCTTTATTGAAGAATTTTTTCAAGGAATGAGAAAGCTCGGGGTCCTTCCCTCGTTTTTTATTAAATAAATATTGTAAGCTAAATAGATCATAACTTTTATTGATAATTTCTCAAAGTTACATTAGCGATAAAAAGAGAGAGATATTCTACTGATAGAAATTTTGGAAGTTCTCTATGTTCCAGGTCTAGAGAATATAGTCACCATCTTGGTCTTTAAGCTCAAAGGTTCTGGCCTGGCAGACTCATCTAATGTAATAAGGTCCTTCCCAGTTTTAGATGAGTTTTCTTGTTTCTCAGAGATGGGATATTTCCTTCTTTCTGAGCACTAAGTTATGGAGTCTAAATGTTCTCCCTTTGACACAAGAGTTGTGATGTTGTGTTACTCTCTAGTGTAAGCAACGAGCTTGATCTGAGCTCTGTCTCTAGCTTCGTCGATCAAGTCGACATTCATCTTGAGGGCTTCTTTATTATTTGGAGCGTTGAAGTGTTGTACCCATAATGAGGAGGCCCTTATCTTGATAGGGATGACTGTCTCTACTCCATAGGCTAAAAAGAAAGGAGTTTCTCCTGTTGAAATTCGATTAGTCATCCGCTAGGCCTAGAGGATATTTGGTAACTGTCTATCCTACTATCTAAGCATCTTCAAGTCTATTCTTGATACCGTGCAAAAGGGTCATATTGGTGACTTCGGCTTGACCGTTAGCTTGGAGATACCTTACCGAGGTCAATCGATGTTCGATCTCAAGGTCTTGGCAAAAAGACCTAAATTGATAGCAGTCGAACTATTTTTCGTTGTCTGCAACAAGGATCCTTTGTATTCCAAATTGGCACACAATAGACTTCCACACAAACTTTCGAGTCTTGTAATCAGTAATTTTAGAGAGAGGCTTAACTTCTGTCCATTTGGTGAAGTAATCTATGGTTACTATTACGTGCTTTGTCTATCTCGGTGCCTTGGGAAAAGATCCAAGGATGTTTATTCCCCATATAGCAAAGAGAAGAGGGCTAGTAATAGATGTCAATGGATTAGTACGTCGACGAGACACTAAGGCATATTCTTGGCATGTTTTGCATCTCTTGACTATATTTATGGAATCTTACAACATTATTGGCCTATAATATTCATGTCGGAGGATTTTTTAGGCTGGGGCCCTGTCCCCAGAATAGTTCCCACATATGCCCTCGTGAACTTTTCGGAGAGCATAGTCCACATCGGTTGGTCCGAGACATTTCAAGTACTGAGTTGTGATGCCTTTTTTGTATAGTTTTCCTTCAATGATTGTAAATCACGAGTCGCAAGAGAAGACCATCTTTGCTTTATTTTTTTGTTCAGGGAGTTTTCCATCCTATAATTGCTAGAGGATCGGGTCCATCCAAGTTTGTTTCTCGGCCATAAGAATAATCAGATGATCAGCAATGGTAAGTGCGACGAGAGTTTCCAGATAAATAATTTGAGTGAGATCAGATTGTTTGAATAAAACAAGTAGGGCTAAGGAGACTGCCTTAGAATTTTGTTCTCGAGGCATCTGGATATCTAGAATTTCTTGAAAGTCACAACAAATTCATGGGCTTTCTCCAAGTATCTGATAATCTTAACTCTCATTGCCTCGTATTCATTGGTCATCTGGTTGACCACCAGCTGAAAGTCGTTGTATACTTCTAGGGCTTTAGCTGCCAATGTTTTTGCTAGCTATGACTTTGTGAGTAATGCTTCATATTTAGCTTCATTGTTCGAAGCTTTGAACTCAAACCTAAAGGCATACTCAATAATGAAACCCTCAAGATTGGTAAGAATAAGTCCAGCTCCGCTACCAGTGCTGTTAGAATATCCATCAATGAAGACCGTCCATCCTAGTGTTTGCTCATTACGTTCAAGTTCTTACTTTTTGGGCGGGGGGAGGGGGGATTTCAGGGAATGTAGTTTGCATGATAAAGTTGATCAGAGCATATGCTTTAATGGTTGTCTAAGGCTTGTAACGGATGTCGAACTCACCCAGCTCTATGGACCATTTTACCAATCTTCTAAAAATATCAGGTTTGTGGAGAACTTGCCTCTAAGGCTAATTAGTTAGTACTGTAACAATGTGAGACTGGAAGTATGGTATCATTTTTTGAGCCGAGATTATGAGGGCATAAACTAACTTCTCAATAGGGAGATATCATTTCTTTACATTATGGAGAACTTTGTTGACATAATAAATGGGTTTTTAGGCCCAACCTTCTTCTCCAATCAATATAGAAGCAATCACATCTAGGCTTATGGCAATGTAGAGAAAAAGCTTTTATCCTCTAATAAGCTTGGTTATAAGAAAAGGTGAACTCAGATAGTCTTTAAGTTCTTCAAAAGCTACCTGACATTCCTCGGTCCAAACAAAGTCTTTTGCTTTCTTCAATGTCTTGAAGAAGGGTACACACTTCTTGGTAGATTTTGACATGAAGCGATTGAGAGCGGTGATGCATCAAGTTAGTCATTGAACTTCTCTGACATTTCTGGGAGGACTCATATCTAGGATTGCCTTTATCTTCTCTAAGATGGCTTCTATCCCCTATTGGACAACCATGAATCCTAGGAATTTGCCTAAGGTGACACCGAACGCGCACTTCCTAGGGTTTAGCTTTATCTGGTATCATTTGAGTATCCCAAAGGCTTTCTCAAGATCAGATTAATGATCCTCTAATTTGGCACTCTTGACGAGCATATCATCAATATAAACTTCTATATTCTTTATGGTTTGTTCTTTGAAGATTTGTTGATTAGTCTCTAATAGGTTGCCCCTACGTTATTAAGTAAGAAAGGCATAACTTTGTAGCAATAAAGGCCATAGTCAGTGATAAAGTCTTTTTCGACTGGTCTAGTTCTTACAAAGGGATTTGATTGTATCCTAAGTACATGTCCATGAAGCTGAGCAGTTCATACCCTAAAGTAGCATCAACCAACTAGTTTATCTAAGGGCAGAGAGAATCTACCTTTTGGGCATGCCTTGTTGAGATTGGTGAAGTCTATTCAAATCCTTCACTTTTTGTTCGCCTTTTTAACCATGACAATGTTAGCGACCCATTCTGGTTAGTGGGCCTCTCGGATGAAGTCAGCAGCAAGAAACTTATCAACTTCTCCTTCCTTTTATCTCTCTAGAGAAAAATATCCTTCTTCTGGATCACAGGTTTGTTTTCTAGATCCATGTTCAACTTATAGACAATAACTTATGGATCTGTTATGGGCATGTTGGAGGCTGACCATACGAATACATCTTGGTTCCTTTTGAGAAAAGAGACTAGTGGTTCTTTGAACTTTTTAGAAAGACTCAACCCAATCTAAACAGTTTTCTGGTCTCTCCTCCGTTTTGAGGGACAACTATCAGCTCCTCCATAGGTAGGCCCCATGGAGTTTTGAATTCATCTTGGAAGTCTTTGATTTCTAAGGGTATGGTTTCTACCTTCTTATGCCCCCTAATGGAGTTGAGGTAGCAGGATTGGGATGTTTGTTGATTCCATCGGACTTCCTCTACACCATTCTCAGTTGGGAACTTCATATTCATATGGCATGTTGAAACCACTACTTTCATTTCATTTAGATTTACATCCTCATACTAATGAGATAAATAAAAAAGGAAAATTTATTTGTAAATATTCATGCATTTTATGTTGTATAAAATGTTTAAAGATCATATTGATGTAAAAATTTCTTTTGGTGTTATTTATTTTTATTGTTGCATATATGTGTCATGCTGAGATTTCAAAATGTGATGACACTATCTCGGGGTGGCCAACTCGGGATGGGTCATTATAGTTTTGGACTCCGTCTAACGCTTCATTCAGAGCTTCACATGATGGTGCACTCGAAGTTTTGCCTGAAAAGACATTTGGGGCTCTGTTTTGGTCAACCTTCATTACTTTGGAATGTACAAGTCCCGATGTATTCTTTTAAATATCCTTGGCGGATAAGAGACTCAATATGGATACACTTCTCCTCGAGTGATGATTTCATTCATATCTTTGACTTGACACCTAGTGAGTTTGGAGCTGAAAGTCCCTAACCTAAGTCTATTTTTGAATGCAAGCATCTGGATCGTAAGGGTCAAGGTTAAGAATTTTCCATGCTACGGCATTGAATCATGAGATATACTCTCGATTTCTTTCCCCTTTGTGTTGAATGATATTGAAAAGGGTTTCTGAAGTCTTCCGCGGGCCTTTGCTGCTAAGGAACTGAGCCATAAAGGCGCAACTGAGGTATTTAAAAAAGCTGATGCTCCGAGGTTTGAGGTGTGAGTACCATGTGCTGGCAGCTTTATCGAGGGTCAAGGAAAAGGCTCAATAGAGAACTGCCTTTGGGCGGTAGTGTAGCATCATAATGATTTTATAGAGTTGAAAATGGTCCATAGGGTCTATGGTACCATCATACGCCTTAATGATGGGCATTATATGATGTTGAAGGAGAGAGGTGTTAAGGATGTCTTGTGTGAAGGGAGGATCTTAGGAGTTGAGTTCGTCTAGTATATTAGTGTCTCTTCCTTTGAAAGCTTTGCGTATTCTTCTATCTATCTCTTCTAGCTTCCTATTCAGGTCAGTGTAATTTTTGGAGACGAAATAACCTCGAGATTTCCCCTGTAGTGGACCTAGTGTGCCCCTGACGGCTAGAGTTCCAATGTCTTATTGGTCGAGGGCTTTGCTCAAATGATGAGGGCTAAGTGGGAGGAGCTTCCCCCCCCCCCTGAGTTTAACGATTAGGTTTGTTACCAACTGAGTGAGTACCATGAACAGTCATTGTGTGACCAGGGCATTTGGGTTATGTGTGTCTAGATTTTATGTGATTGGGGCTTTTGGATTTTTCTTGGTTTCAACAATTGGTTGATTTGACTGGGAATATTGGTCTTGTCGAGACTGCTCCTCGGATGTGTCACCAGGGTGTTGACCGAAAACGACAAGTTCTTAGATGGCTGGGAGTTTAGAGCCAACGCGTTGGCCATTACTGGAGGCTCGAATAGCTGATATGGTAGAGGTAGTGGTGCCGTTTTTGGTATAGTTCTTGGATAGCATCATGACAGATGAGTTCTTTTCTTCTAAAGATCTAAGTTCCCATGGACGACATCAATCTGTTGATGCCGAAAATCTGCTAAGCAAATGAGCTGTCGGAATGTGATACTTGCACACACAAAGACAATAAAAAACATAAAGAGTTGGAGGAGGACAAGAGGGGTGGTGCCTCCGAAGAGACTTTCGATGCCTAAGTTAGTATAGGGCTTAAAGAATGAGGGAGCTGGGGAGTTTTGAAAGTGACTTGTGAATGTACACATTTGATGGTGAGAACCCCCTTATATAGTGTTGGAGGTAGAATCTTAATAGGAAAGTAATTGATGATTTAATTAGGGTTTCCATAACGTGGAGTGTCTCAATAAGATTTTATTAGGGTTTCAGTAAGCTGGAGTGTCCCAATAGGAATACAGTTTCTGGTGTGAGATTACCATCTTGCTCTTTCTGCCACATGTCTACTTTTGACTAATAGGTTTGTCTGGCCTATAGAGTTATCTTTTTGCTCTTCGATGGTGTCACGTATCGTTATGTCATTGGACAAAAAATTTCCCCTTACATCAAACACACCATTTATTTATCAAATTACTATTTTAAAAAATAATAAAATTTTATGCATTCAAATTTAACATATTTATTTATTTATTTTTAACTAACAAAATTACTTAATTTTTCAACAATAGCCATACTATCATTGGGTAGTTTGGATATATAATTAACTATGGCCCAATAACTTATCTAAAAAAATTCTATGAAAATAATTTTCTTGTTCAACTACGGTAATAATAAACAGGATAAAAATAGTCGACTGTAGTAAAGTTTACTCCAAATAAATCCAACGTTTCAATTTTCTAACCAAGAGAACTTTTTCATTCAATTTTATTAATTAAAAAATATATACATCTAGCTTACATGACTCAAGTACAAAAAAAGAGATAATTTTGTCTTTGTTTCTATGCATGCAAGTTCCTTTCTATACATACAATTGTTATTCTTATCTCATTAAGTACTCAATACTTATATCAATTTAAATTTGACTTTATTCGTATCTAAAGGAAATTCAACTCCATTTCATGTTAGCTGCAAATAATAAGTTTGCTTCATTGATAATTATCTAAAAAATATTTTTATCTCAATAGTTAATCTATCTTTATACATTTAAGTTTTGAATTTTTTTTTATAATTAATTTCATGTTTTTATTTCTCTGCAAAGCAACTAGCTAGAAGAAATATTTCTTAATTATGGTGTTTAAAATTTTATAATCAATCCTTAGCTCTCATAAATTGGTTTGGAGGGAAAATGTAACAAAGATTGATGAAGAATGCAATAGATTTGTTGAAAATGGAAACATAAGACTCGGTAATAGATATGATGTTCCTCACAATAGAGTTATGGCGGTCCAATAGTGCAATAAATCTAGAGCAATTAAATATCTATTCAAATATATAAACAAAAGTCCTGATAGAGGGAAAATTTCGTGTATTAAATATTGCAGCTTATTTGCATTGTCGTTACATTATTGTTATATTCATCATTGTCTTTGATTCTAGATTTTATATATTATCAGCTTTGTTCTTTATATAATTTTCAATGTAATTGATTTTAGTTTTCTCTATAATGTTTAACAATATTATCCATTGCAATAAGATTCCCAACAAAAATAAATCAACGATACTATTTTAATTCTTAACAAAATCGTGCATAACACGAGTATATAACATTTTAGACATGAACCAATTCAAACAAACATTCAAAAATTAAGATACTAATTTGGACTATATATTACATTGTCGATCAATTTAGATACTTAGAGATTCTCATAAATTTTTGTGTAGTGTTTTTGTCATAAAATATTAATATTATCTCATTTTCAATATCTGTTACATGACACTTTTAACTTATGTAATTTTTGAGATGATAAATAAGAATGAATATGATTATTTATCTTAATTAAATTATGGGATTTTATAAGAATTTTTTTCTTTATTTAAGGATATTGACTAAAATTATCTGTTTGAGCTTTAATAATTATATTAATTTTGAATTTCTTATTTAGTTAAATGAATATTACATCACTAATATAGATATGATAAACTTAATTTCTTAACAGTTTTTAAAATTTAAAAATATAATAAAATATGCCTATCCCATGTATTTGCACGAGTTCACAACATTATAATAAATTTTTATTTAAATATTAATTATGTATTATATATTTTTATTTATCGTGATAAAATAAATTATTTATGTATTATTTTTATTAAAAAAATTCTCGTGCAAATACATGGGTTCGCGGCTTAGTTCTTCAAACTCCTATTTAATCTGTTAAACACTTTGCGTGCTCTAAGCGTCCAACATCAACTAAAAATAAAACATAAAAACCTAAAAAGTACAATAAATAAATAAAAATTTAGATAAAAAAATAAATATAGATTATCATTTTTTATTAATAAACAAATTAAAAATAAAAAATAAGAAGTGAAACCTTAGCAAAGAGAAAGAAGAAGTAAGAAAGAAAAAAGGAGAGACCAAGGTTTGTACTCGCACAATCCTGATACATGTGGTGTGGTATGGTGTAGAAAGGACCACAATCCTCTCCATTTAAGAATTGAAATAGATGTTAAGTTCATCATTAGATTAAATGCCACATTGACAAATTTAAATTTGAATATAACCTATTTGATGATGTGACATTCAATCTCACCATAAACTTGATTCCATTTCAATTTTCAAATGGAGATGATCGTAATCCGTGTATGAATAGCAATGAAACAAGTTTGGGTAGAGAATATACTTCCCCTTCCCCACCCTGACGAAAAAAAATCCCCCCATATCGCTTTATACCCGGTGGGGATTATTTTCCGTTTATCATCTCCATCTCTAATGGAGAATAAATGGGGTGAGGATTTCCAGTTTATAATCTGTTGGTATCTGTCTAAGGTTTAAACATGTCTAAACATGGTTCAAAGATGGTTAAAGTCTAAACTAAGGTTGGAAGATTAAAATACAACATGTTAAAGGAGTGCACACATGCGTGTGCATCCATTTGGGTATGTGTGCACACCCCTAATCAACCAAGCAAAGTAGTGCGCACTGTTGTGTGAAGGGACAACATCAGTGTGCGCCTCACTACCCCTTCACCAGCACCTCACCGCCCAGGAAGGATGCAGTGGAAGCAAGGCAGCACCGCATCGCCCCTCCACCAGCACCACACCATCCAGAACATGGTGCAAAGGTGCTCTGCCCAGCGCCGTTCCGCCCTCTGTTCAGCGCCTAGGTGCTAGGCAAACTGAAGCACACTTGGACAGCTTGCTTAAACCTCCTCTTAGGTGCATGGATGTAAGGTTAAAACACACAGCACCACTTAAGATTGATGGAGGGCCATAGTTAAGTGGTCATCAAGATCTAAGGGTGGAGATTGACTCTCAAGATTGGACAAGAAGTTGGTGCACTATATAAAGGGTCATCTAGCTTCATTCTCAACATAATAATAACATAAGTTTGTGACATACTTTGAGATCAATTATCAAGAGTAACATATAAGAGAGAATTGTGTAAGAGTGCAAAGACACAAACACAAGAGGGACTCATTGTAGAGAGGTTGGTTGTAAAGAAAGAGAAGTCTAGATTAGATAGAGAGCATTGTTAGTTCTTATCTTCTTCCTTTCTTCTCTTCTTGGTTTCTTCAAGAACTTGAGCTTCTTGAAGAGGGTTGCTGTAATTTTAAAGAACCATTGATTTAGTGCAGAGAGTTCAAAGGAACTCATGGGGACGTAGGCTATTGCTGAACCTCGATAACAAATCGTTTGTCTTCTTTTCTTTCTTGCTTTCGATTGTTGTATTTCTTTCGACATGTCATTCTAGACTTGGGTGTTTGGAAGATCACCACCTGGGCATCTTGTCAAGGTGATTTCCAATAGTGGTATCAGAGCTTGCACAGTTAGGTATCGGAGCAAGAACAGATAGTATTGGAGCAAGACTCCAAGGGTCAACTTCTTGGGTGATTCAAGAACGGAGTTAAGATCTATATCTGATCGTGTTCTTGAGGTAAATCAAGAACGAAGTTAAGATCAATATCTGATTGTGTTCTTGAGGGTGATTCAAGAACGGTGTAAAGATCAAGATCTGATCGTGTTCTTGAGAGTGACCCAAGAACGGTATTAAGATCCATCTTCGATCTGTGTTCTTGAGGTTTATAAGAAGTTGGAAAGCATTTGTGGGTGCTGTATAAATCAAAGGATCTTCTCCGCAAGATGGGTTCAAATTTCGGTATTGAGAAGTTTGATGGAAAGGGAGATTTTTCCCTGTGGAAGTAGAAGATCAAGGCGGTTCTAGTGCAACAGAAAGTGGACTTGGCTCTTGGAGAAGATGATGCTTTTCCAGCAAGTGTCACGGAGGACCAACAAATCGAGATGAAGAAGATGGCTTACAGCACCATCTTCTTGCACATGTCGGATAATGTCACAAGGGAGTGCAGAGACTTGAAAGATCCAGCTATAATATGGAAAAAACTAGATGAGTTGTTTCTTGCTAAGACTCTCCGGGATAAGAGATATCTTCGTAAATGAATCTTTGCTTTTAAATTTGATCCTAATAAAGAGTTGCAAGATAATCTTGATGCCAAGATAAGGAGTGCATCAAGTGGAAGAAAGTTGTTCATTAAAAGAAAGCCAGCAACTCGGTATGGCAACAACATGCATAGCTACTGCTGGGACAGAGGTAGAGGAGAGAGCCATGGGAGAGTGCACAACAACATGTATGGCTACTACCGGGATGAAGGTAGAGGAGAGAGCCATGGGAGAGTGCACAGCAACATGCATGGCTACTACAGGGACAGAGGTAGAGGAGAGAGTCATGGGAGAGAGCACTCCAAACCGAGATTTGGAGGGAAGAATTGCTACTACTGCCATAAGAAGGGTCATGTCAAGAAAGATTGCAAGAAGATGACAAAGGATAAAGGAGGAAGCCATACCAAGAATGGAGAGGCTTCGGTTCCCAAGACAGAATGACAAGATGATGATGTTCTTGTTGTGTGCTCAAGTGGATCTTGGATTCCGGGTGCACTCATCATATGTACCCTCACCGGAGTTGGTTCAAGAATTTCAAGGAAACAAATGATGAAAGGATTTTCTTGGGGAATGATATTTCTTACCAAGTGAGGGGCACGGGAGACATCCATATGAGGATGTTTGAGGGAATAACAAGGCTACTGGAGAATGTGAGGTATCTCCCAGATTTGAGGAGGAATTTGATCTCATTAGGGTAGCTAGATTCCATGGGATACACATGCAAGATAGAGGGAGGAAAAATCAAGGTAGCCAAGGGATCTTTGGTAATGATCAAAGTAGCAATGAAGGATGGACTCTTTGAGATGATCAGAGACATGGAAATCAAGGATCAAGCAGCAAGCTTAATGGTTGAGATGGATGAGGCAGCCCTTTGGCACACTCGCTTGGGACATATGAGCGAAGAGGGCCTGCAAGTTCTCAGCAAGGATGGCCTACTTGTTGGAAATAAAGTAGAGGAACTTGATTTCTGCGAGTGTTGTGTTCTTGAGAAGCAACACCGGGTTAGCTTCAACACCGGAGTGCACAAGTCTAAGGGCATTCTTGACTATATTCATGTTGACCTTTGGTGACCAGCAAGGACACCATCACAGGGAGGTAACTTTTACTTTCTGTCTTTTATTGATGATTATTCAAGAAGGGTTTGGGTTTATTTGGTTAGAAATAAATCAGATGCTTTGAATAAATTAGTGGTGTGGAAAGGGCTGGTAGAGACTCAAATGGGCAGGGTAGTTAAGGGGATAAAAATCGATAATGGCCTAGAAAGTTTTAACCAAGAACTTGATCAATTCTGTAGGTTAAATGGGATTCTAAGACATAGGACGGTTGTGGAAATCCCTCAGCAAAGTGGAGTTGCTGAGTGGATGAATAAGACCCTTATGGAAAAGGTTAGGTGCATGTTAGATGGATCCGAATTACCCAAATGTTTTTTAGGGGAAGCTGTGTCTACTGCTGCATATTTGGTTAATAGATCACCCTCTATAGCTTTAAAGCTCAAGACTCCCGAAGAGATGTGGAGTGGAAAACCCCCTGAGTTGGACAACCTTAGAACTTTTGGGTGTGCTACATATGCACAACAAAAAGATGATGAGCTTAGCCCAGGATTTAGAAAATATGTGTTTCTAGGATATTAGGAAAGGGCTAAGGGGTATAGGTTGTGGTCCTTAGAAGGATTGAGACTCATAATAAGTAGGGATGTTAATTTTAATGAATTGTTATATCCCTACTTGGAGAAAACTAACCTTACAAGGGCTAGTGAGCAAACCAGTTTGGTTCTTATGGAGTATAGCATCAAGGAGAATTCAGTTTAGGTAGAGTAAGAAAGGCAAGAGGGTTCGGACCAGGTAGAGTTCATTGATGAATGCCAAGCTCAAGACACTCATGAGGAGGCTGAACTGAAAGAGGATGATGCAGCAAGTCAGAAGGACTATCAGCTCACAAGAGACCGGGAAAGAAGGCTGGTTGGACCACCTTCAAGATATGGGTTTGCGGATGTTGCGGATGCAGCAGCTCTTAGGACAGAAGGAGAGATGAGTGAACAAGAGACTTACATTGATGCCATGGGATGTATGGATTCACCAAGATGGAAGCTAGCTATGGAGGAATAAATATATTCTCTGAGGAAGAACAATTTCTGGGAATTGGTGCATATTCCGGGAAATCAGAGAGTTGTGGATTGTAAATGGACTTATAAGATCAAAGAAGGGTACCCTCCAGGAGATGAATTCCGGAACAAGGCTAAGCTGGTGGTGAATGGGTTCACGAGAAGAGAAGACATAGATTTCACAGAAACTTTCTCACCTGGACACAAGGTGGAGAAGATGGTGAGTATCCTCATTTATGTCATTGATGTGCTGTTGATTCGGAACAGCAAGAAGAGGATAGAAAGGTTTACTTCTCAACTCAGTGAGGAGTTCGAGAGGAAGGATCTCAGCCTTACACAAAAGATCCTTGGGATGTGTATAATCCAAGAAAAGGAGAGAAACTAGTTAAGGGTTTCTTGGGCAATGGGTGTTCTCAGCAGATTTGTGAGTAATCCCGGAAAGAAGCATCGGCTTAGGATGAAGTGGTTGCTGAGGTACTTGAAGGCTCAGTGGCAGCCGGTGGTAGCACTCATAACAACCGGGGCAGAATGTATAGCGGCTACGGAAGCCATAAAGGAGGCTATGGGGTGCAAAGGGTTGTTGGACGAGTGGGAGGTCCTAAAAGAGCTGGTGGTGGTATCTTCGGATAGCCAAAGTGCATGGCACTTGTGGAGGAATTCGGTGTTCTATGAGGGGACGAAGCATATGGATGTTCGGTATCATTACATTCCAGAAAATGGTACGAAATGATGCATTCATGTTAACAAGAAGACCACAAAGGAAAGTCCTGCAGATTTAGGCACCAAGGTTCTACCTCTAAGAAGGTCCGATCATTGCCTTGGACTTCTTAGGAATGGAGTCAGTTGATTGATGACTCAAGATGAGTTTGGATTCTCATGCTCTCTGCACAATGGTTCGGGTTTAAACACTTAGACAAAGATAGAGATTGTTGGTATTTGTCTAAGGTTTAAATATGTATAAACATGGTTCAAAGATGGTTAAAGTCTAAACCAAGGTTGAAAGATTAAAATACAGCATGTTAAAGGAGTGCACACATGTGTGTGCATCCCTTTAGGTGTGTGTGAACACCCCTAATCAACTAAGCAAAGTAGTGTGCACTGCTGTGTGAAGGGGTAGCATCAGTGTGCGCCTCACTACCCCTTCACCAGCGCCTCACCACCCAGCAAAGATGTAGCTGGAAGCATGGCAGTGCCCCTCCACCAGTTTCGCACCGTCCAAAACATGGTGCAAAGGTGCTCTGCCCAGTGCCGCACCAACCCCTGTTCAGCGCCTAGGCGCTAGGCAAACTGAAGCACACTTGGACAGCTTGCTTAAACCTCCTCTTAGGTGCATGGATGCAAGGTTAAAATGCACAGTACCACTTAGGATTGATGGAGGACCATGGTTAAGTGGTCATCAAGATCTAAGGGTGGAGATTGACTCTCAAAATTGGACAAGAAGTTGGTGCACTATATAAAGGGTCACCTAGCTTCATTCTCAACATAATAATAACATAAGTTTGTGACATACTTTGAGATCAATTGTAAAGAGTGACATACAAGAGAGAATTGTGTAAGAGTGCAAAGACATAAACACAAGAGAGACTCATTGTAGAGAGGCTGGTTGTAAACACAGATGAGTCTAGATTAGATAGAGAGCATTGTTAGTTCTTATCTTCTTCCTTTCTTCTCTTCTTGGTTTCTTCAAGAACTTGAGCTTCTTGAAGAGGGTTGCTGTAATTGTAAAGAACCATTGATTTAGTGCAGAGAGTTCAGAAGAACTCACGGGGATGTAGACTATTGTCGAACCTCGATAACAAATCACTTGTCTTCTTTTCTTTCTTGCTTTTGATTACTGTATTTCTTTCTACAAGTCATTCTAGACTTTGGTGTTTGGAAGATCACCACCTGGGCATCTTGTCAAGGTGATTTCCAACATAATCCTATTATTTTATAATAAAAAACACGGTTAATTAATTAATAACTATTACATAATATAACATTAAAAAATACATGATATCAAATATAGATGTTTAATCCACACAAATATCTATTTGCAAAAAATTATCTGTAACGTCATATTTATGTATTTATAATAGATATTGTAAATGATATATAATATTATTAACAACGTATTGGGTTCGGTGATTAGTTGGGGCGGAGAGTAGGATCCTCCACTCTTGACTGGGAGCTAGTTTTAATCCCCGTCCTCGCCCTGGGTAAATAAATATCCCCAAACCCGCTTCAAACTAGATGAGGAGTGTCAAGGCCCCATCGAGTGGGGAATTTTGTCATCCTTATTGCGGTGCAGTCCTCATCAGGGTCACATCCGTGCAGCATAGAACAAGGTTGCAATGCAGTCATAGTCAGGGTCATGTCATGTAGTGGAGCCTGAGTCCATGCAGCGAATGCAGCTCTGTATAGGTTGTGCAAAGATGAAAAATGAGGAGAAAAGAAAAATGAGGAGAGACTTTTCCAAAAAAATATTGAATTTTTATTTTTTTAACATATTTTGTTTTGTTTCTTGTTTTTTCAATCGTTTTAACTGCAATGATGGACGGGTTATTCCTGCCCATGTATGGTAATGTGTTTCACATCAGTTTCTATTAAGAAAGTTGACGACAAATGGATGCCATTTATGGATATTTGATGGTCCATTTTATATATTGAAGAACATTTGAAATTTTATGGATTTGATGGTATGTTTTATTTATTGAAGGGTTTTAGTGTTGATATTTAATCCAAAATAATGTAAAAATACAATTAAAACCACTTTTAGCGACACTTAAAAGTATTTAATTCAAAATAATGTAAAAATACAATTAAAAGCACTTTTAGCGGCGCTTAAAAGTGCCGCAATATGTTCGCAATATAGCGGTGCTTTTAAGCGCCGGTATATTTCGGCGCTTAAAAAGGCCGCAATATAGCGGCACTTGAAAGGGTCGGTATATAGCGGCACTTATAAGTGCCGGTATATTGCAGCGCTTAGAAGCGGCCGAAATATACCGGTACTTAGAAGCGCTGAAAAAATATGCATATTGCGGCGCTTTTTTTAAGCGCCGGTATTTGAGCTTCGACACCACACATACCGGCTCTTTATCCGGCACTTGTAATAAGCGCCGGTAATGCATATTGCGGCACTTTAAAGCACCGAAATATGCAAAAAAAAAAAAACAAAAAAAAAGCGTGCTAGCGTTGACCTTTTATCTCGTAGTGATGGATACCAATCATTGCATCAAATTAGAAATGCTAGAGGTACAATACAAAAGACTGGGCTTGAGAGGTGGGGAATAGAGTTAAATCATTTATCGCTCTAGGTACTTAAGATCCTCAACCTTCTGATGGCAGAAATTAAAAACTAAGAAGCACTATTCTTTCAAGGTTATGTAATGTCTATAATCTATATTGATGGCCAAAATTTCAGTAAGCTAAGTACGCTATTCATTATTTATGTTTATCAAAGTGGAAGAAATTGGATGCAAAGATTGTAGTCTCTACTGTAAAATGAATAACATTAATATTAATTCTAACTTATCTTCATTTGTTGAAAAATTGGGCACCCTCTAGTGTTTATGTATACACGTGACATTCTCTTGTCAAGGTAATTCTTGTAATGTTAGAAAATGATGTCCACTTCCAGCTGATACTTGTCGAGAAACAAAAAACTATTTTCGCTCATTGTGTGAATAAAATAGACAAAATAAGAATACCAAATAACCACAGTAGAAAAATAATAATCAAACCATCAAAATCAAGACACTGAATTTTTACATGGAAAACTCCTTCAATGTGAAAGGGAAAAACCACGTGACCAGATCTAGGAAAAAATCTTCATTATAAAATAATGAGAATACAAAGTATCTTCCTTAGATCAACTAGAGGATTAACAGATAATTTATCGTTACCCTAAATGTAGATTTCAACAATAATCTACCAAACAAAGATTAAACTAATCTTACCGAAACAAGTTGTAACAGAAACAAACGAATAAATTGAATTCATTAACTTAAAGTCTTCACCACATAGAATCAATACCCAAAATTTGAGCTCAAATTGCAATGAAAACGGCCTTCAAATTGAATCAAAACAATTAAGAAAACCCAAGAAAATATTGCTCCCAAAAACTGTTTTGGCATCTGCCAAAGAAAAATAAAGCAAAAAAACTCGCCTGTTGTGGAGGAAGAAAATTGCGTCTCTTTATATGTTGTGGCCTTAGGGCCCGCATATTAAATTATTAGGGTGGCCCCCACAAGAAAAATTCTTATCTAGCACAGTACCATAAGAAATACACTGCACAAGAGTCCATTTCACTCTTAAATAAAAATAAATTATCTTTTTCTCTCTCTTCTCATACTATTTAACGATGAGATGGATTCTTGTACCTTGTATCTCTTATGACATTATGTCAAGCAAGAACTTATCCCCACAATATGGAGAAACTGTCTCAACAATACTTTCATTAAAAAAATCTCAAATGTTTTGTTTATTCACCAAAGAAATGACCATTGCAATGTTCAAATAATTTAATGAGCAGTCTTTTTTCAAATGATTCTAAAATGTAATGTACAATTCCCACCTTCTGATCATTAGTTTGATTGCAATCACGGGAATTCTTACACAACCAATATATTGTATGAAGATAAAAACAGACATTATTTCCAAATCTTGATGATTGCTGAAAAATGCTTCTAACGGATCACAATCTTTTCCATTTGAAAATTAAAATGGAGTTAAGTTTAAGGTGAAATTGAAATTAAATATCACACCATCATAGGAAAAATATTCACATTCAAATTTATCAATGTAACATTTAATCTCACAATGAACTTGATTTTCATTTTAATTCTTAAATGAAGAGGATCGTGGTCCACCTCGAACAGGGTAAAGTCCTTCAACCACTCTGCTTTATTTGATTACAAGCTTACACAATTAAAAGTAAATTCATGGTGACTGACAAGGAAATTAAATTAATCAAACATAAACGCTGGGATTAATGGTAGCATATTGCAGGAGCTCCTCATTTTGTTCAAAAATGTCCATCTCATCATCATCCAATGTCAAGAGAACTTCAACTCCATCACGAGATCTATTGTCGGCTAAAGCAACCGTATTACTCACCATTTTGTTCACACTGACATGCCACAATGGTTTTCCCCATCCGAAATCAGTGTCATACAGAGGGAATTTGCACCAACTTGAGCACTTGTAAACACTAATTTCCCTATTGTTCTTGAAAAATTCTCCTCTCTCTTTTAAACCATCCAAAATCGTTGAAGTACCCTCTTCCCCATTGAATTTGTTGGCCTTATCGTTGCGAAAATTGTTGAACGATTTCCTCATCTGAATCACTAACTCAACTAGCTCCAAGTCCTTATCTTCTTCCGCGAAAACCATAAATGGCCAGATGAAATTCCCAATGGCAGTTTCCGGTAGAGGAGGATTAATCCTATTGCGCAAATTCACTGCTTGAAACAACGCGGACTTCCTGAATTTCCCCAATCTCTCCTTGTCAGCAGCTATTGCGCACTTCCAGATTAGCGCTAAAACCACCTCAACGCGCGAAGGATGACATTGCATCACTTGCTTGAATTCAGAATCAACTTTGGCCTTGAGTTCCGCAACTTTTTCTGCATTGAACACGAATCTTTTCAAGGAAAACTTCTCAGATTTGATGTTCACGGACGCAGAAATGTTAGGAAGATCTCTGGGTGGCAAAAAGTTTGCTCCAATAAGGTCAGGGAGGACCGGCTCACTGTCTCCGCGACAAGCTGATGTCCAGCTTTGGAGGAGAGTGATCAGGGCAGATACATCAGCTAGCTTGTGTGCGAGGGAAAGACTAATAGCAACACCACCACAAGTGAAGCTAGAGAACCTTACAAGTAACATAGCACCATTTGACAATTCCATGGTTTCAGGGTCACTAGTGGGTAAAAAATTGTCCATTAGATTGAAGTCAGGTTGGTTAAGGAATTCAGAGAGTTGGATATTTGTTTGGGCTTCAACAAAGTAAACACCTTCATCGTTACAATCTATCGTGGCCGCATCTTGGAGGCGGCCGGCGAGAGGGTAGAAGAGGGTTAGTGTTTTGGTGAGTGATTCCTGAAGAAGCTTTGATTTTGTGGGGAAGTCAGAGGAGGTGTTAGAGGGGAAGAAGAAGGTCATGTTGCCATGGATGGCAGGGGAGAGTTGGTCAAGAAGAGAGAGTTTGAAGGTTTTGAGATCAGAAGGTGTTGAGGAGGAAGGCTTGATGCATAGCCTGGATATGATTTCAGACTTTATTTCAATCATCTTTGTTTCTCTTTTGATCTTTTATTTTGTTTTCTTCTTGGTTTGTGTTTGGGAAGATACTTGCTCTCCCTTTATAGATGGGAGAAAAACTTTTCTCTATTTCTTTTTGTCTCTTTTTTTTTTTTTCTAATTTAAATTTTCATATTCATAAGAAAACTATTTAATATACATATATACTACATCAGAATGTGAATCCCACCTTTTTGTTTATTGGAATGTGAATCCCACCTTAGCAGCAAGAAAGTTGCACTACAAAGAAGCTACAAGAATTATTTTATACTTTTTACTTTGCCAAATTCTTTTATCAGGTAATAGAAATTGAATTATCAGATATATTGTGTATACAATTAGATTTCAAATTCTTCCTTTCTGTTTTAAGAAAAGTTTCATTTTTCCCTTCTTTTATTTCACGAATTGTTCACGTCAATCCTTTTTACGAAAGAAAAATCAAACGTATGGATTAATTACTATATTATATTATCAATACGTAGGAACAGAAAGTATTAGTATTTACTATTTTATATACTTCACTAGACTTTTTCCATGTTTGACTTAATATAAAGATTCCAAACAACGAGCCTTTTTTTATCTTGATAAAAACAACCTTGATTTATAAATTATATGTAAGAGGAAGAGGATGGGTCCTTATGAGTTGTTCCGTAGGGTAGTTAGTTCACATGTCTACTAAAAGAAGTAGCTCATTTCCTTGTTATCAATGGCATCTCTCATTTTAAAAGTGGGGTAGTCAATGGAAATTACCAGTTCAATTTCCCCTTGATGCATAATTATGTGGAGATTTGTAACTTAGGGCAAGTTAGTTGGATAGAATCTAACTTGAAATTTGAACAAATTAAAGTTATATGTTTTTTAAGATTGAGCTATCCAAATTAAATTTGGTGTTACAATTTAACTAAAATAATTATAAATTTTTGTAAGATTTTGAAATTTTAACATTTGGATATATTAGTTTGATGTTTTTAAAATTTTATTTGTAATGTTTAGCATATAAAATGAAAAATATATAATTCACAAATCTAGTTCGGTCTGAGCTAACTTAATCCAATCTGATCCAATCAAATCAAACGCTTTGAGTTTGATTTTGATTTTACAAATCAATCTAAATTCAACTCAAGTCTGACCTGTTTTCTTTTATAAATTAAATTAAGTTAGAGTTGAAAATATAATTTCATGAGTTAAGTGAGGGTTGACATCTAAGTTAACTGAACTCAATCCAACTCGTGCAAATCTCTAATTATGTGTATCTGCATAGAGAAAAACAGAAAGAGAAATAATTGTGGTTGTCGACTTAGCTCAAAGTGAGTATAATGTCTCGGTTTTGATTCGGATTATCAACTCACTCCAAAAAAATATTAAAAAAACCTTGGTTTTGATATTTTCTCCTTCCATGAGAGCACCGTTCCAATGATAAATAAATAACCAATAAATTACAAAAACAACGGACACACCAACTTTCGTCTTTAATTACTGAACGAATTGTCCTTGACTCTGGGTTATATATATAATAAACAAATATTATTATACCCAAATTTATTTATACCAATATGCCTGTAGATATTGGTTTTACCGTAAAACAAGTATAAAAGTAATATGATAATTTAATAAAAATTCATTTATTATTTTTTAAACCGCCGGAGACTTATGATTCACAACAAACGGATGGACAAAAGTTGCACTATTGGCACGGTTTGGAGTCAGTTGCCGTCCATATATTTCCTGCGTTTGACTTTCTCTAGCTTTCTCGTTTTAAGTTCATGTATTTTTCACTCTTTCAGTTTCGGTTTATATAGTTTAGTTCAATTCAGTTTTGTTTGTACAATTCTTAAACTTCTGTCTCTCATCACATTGAATTGTAAACTGTTTTTATTTTTTTAAAATAGTGTATATTGTTAAATGATAAGCTAAGGTCTTAAAAAAATGTTATTGTTTAGTTTTTAATAAAACTAAAATAGAGTTTTCACGTGGCATGAGATAAATTTAGTTTTTTAAAATTTATTTTTTTAGTGTGTGATTTAATTTTTATTTTTTTAAATCAAAATTGTTTGAAAAGTTAAAGTCAAATGATATGATTTCAGCTTATATAAGGAAAAAAAAATTATTTAATATAGGTTTATAAAAAATACATGGTACAAAAATCTATTTTGTTATTGAATAAAAATAAAATATTTTATTATTATTTTTTATATTATTTAATAATAAAATAAACTTTTATATTATATATTTTTTATAAATATGTGATAGATAAAAATTACTTCTACCACAAAAATAACTTCTAAATAAGCGGCGCTTTTGCCAAGAAAAAAGCTTTTACACAAGTGAGTTTGGTTGTTGGCTTATAGAATATAAAAGCTTTTCATCACAGAAGTGGGGGCTTTGGGCCTACAGTGGTTTTCTTACTTGGAATGAGAATAACAGTGTTTAGAATAGAAGAATTAGAAGCCAAAATTGAAGGTGAAACATAAAACAATAATTATCTGAAAAATTATTCATAATAATAAATAAGTAACAAAAATATACCAAGTGAAAAACATTCTCAACTGTTTAGCTTATATTGCAAAATATAGTATTAGACTGGAAAAAAAAAACAGAATAAAGTATATTGCAAAATAGAGTATAAAAAAAGATTGATACGTACAATTGAAATATAAAAATTTATTTAACTCATGCATTGCATAGGTTGTCTAGTTATTAATAATTACAATATTATATTAAAATACATGCATAATTTTGTGGTTTGATATAATTTTATAATAAACCTTGAGTTTTTTTAATACATAACAATCCTTATAGTTTGCACTATTAATATAAGATGGATTTTCATTAACTCTACCGTTTATATGTACCCATTTAAGCACGAACCTGACCCATTTTGTTACCTAATAAATACTATAAACCATTTAGAGAATATCTGAAAATTTTAAAAAAAATTTAATTCCCTCTCTCTCTCTCTCTCTCTCTCTCTATATATATATATACACACACACACACACACGCACACACTTACACTTATCACACAACTCATAAAGATGAAGCATAAATTGAAGATAAGACAACCATAAAAATGTCAAATCGGTGATCTACTAGAGATTGTAATTTCAAGATTTTTTTTATTTAGAGTCAATATGTTATTGTTTCAATGAAATGTTACATAGATACACATGCACATAAATACATATAATGCAATACTATGTCTAAAAAAAATCCATTATTTGTCTTTCATTTTCTTATTTTTATTTTCTTTCAACTTTTCCTTCATTAACTAGGCAAAACTAGTTGTAGAGAGGAAATTTTAGTAAAAGAATTTGGATTGCACATATAAAAATATATTTGTTAGGAAGTTTTGCAAGCCATTCATATGCTTTCTCAATTACAAGAGTGTAGAGCTTCTACACATAATTTGCAATAGAAAGTCAGCTGAATGAGCACCTATGGAGATGGATAAAGTAAAAATTTCAACAAAACAGATACATAGGATGAAAGTAATTGATTCAGTTCACCCTAATTTTCCTAATAATGATATTTTTTCGAAGAGCATAAACATGACCAACATTTTCTAACAGTTCCGCGACATTTCTATAGAAATCAAGTTGTTGGTGTTTGTCCAAGGTTTAAACAAGGTTGGAAGAGGTTCAGCATTTGTCCTTGAAGCCTCAGCACACTAGGTGTGCGCCTCAGCCCACAGCAGGAAAATGGTTCAACATCAGGTCAAGCCGCGACCCAGCCTTGTCCAGGCCGCGGCGCACAACAAGTAGGAGTGCAATGAGGAGAGGGAGGCTGCGGCAGCGCACAAAGTGGCAGCAAGTGTGCCCTGCTCTAGGCCGCAGCACACCCTGTTTCAGGCCGCAACCTAAAGGCACATTGGTTCAGCCTTTGTTAAGTGTGTGGATGCATGTTCATAACGCACAGGATCACTAAAGATTGATGAATGGCTATGGATGATTAGTCCTCAAGATCTAAGAATGGATATTGACCTTCAAGAATGGTCAAGAAGTTGGTGCACTATATAAAGGGTCACCTAGCTTCAATCTCAACACATTGTGACATACAAGTGATCATCATACAAGAGAGTTAAAATGAAAGTGTGAGAGCGCAAAGACATAGAACACAGGAGAGGCACTAGAATAGATCTCAAAAGAAAGGCTGGTTGTAAAGAGAGAAGTAGTATAGATTGTGGGTAGAGTGCTTTTGTAATAGTTCTATCACTTTCTTTCTTCTCTTCTTGGTTCTTCAAGAACTTGGGTTTCTTGGAGTGGAGTTGCTATAACTTGTAAGAACTCATTGATTTAGTGCAGAGAGTTCTGAGGAACTCAGGGGGACGTAGGCTATTGCCGAACCTCGATCACAATTGCTGTGTTTTTTCTTTCTTGCTTTGGTTGTAGTATTTGTTTGTACAAGTCATTCTAGACTTGGGTGTTTGAAAGATCACCACCTGGGCATTCTTAAGAGGTGGTTTCCCAATAGTGGTATCATAGCCAGAGGAGCTTTGAAGAGCGGGTATCAGAGCAAGAACAGAAGGTATCAGAGTCAAGACTCCAAGAATCAAAGATCAACTTCTTGGGTGATTCAAGAACGGAATAAAGATCAAGATCAGATCGTGTTCTTGAGGGTGATTCAAGAATGGTATTGAGATCCATCTTCAATCATGTTCTTGAGGTTTAGAAGAAGTTAGAAAGCAATTGTGGGTGCTGCATAAATCTGAGATTTTTCTCTGCAAGATGGCTTCAAATTTCTATGTTGAGAAGTTTGATGGAAATGGAGACTTTGCCCTTTGGAAGCGGAAGATCAAGGCTGTTCTTATGCAACAGAAAGTGAACTTGGAGATTGGAGAAAACAATGCTTTTTCCAGCAAGTATCACGGAAGTCCAGCAGATTGAGATGAAGAAGATGACATACAACACCATTTTCTTGCACATGTCGGATAGTGTCACAAAGGAGTGCGGAGACTCGGAAGATCCTGCTGTCATATGGAAGAAACTAGATGAGTTGTTTCTTACCAAAACTCTCCCTAATAAGATTTATCTTCTTAAAAGAATCTTTACTTTTAAAATGGATCCTAGTAAAGAGTTGCAAGATAATCTTGTTGTGTTTAATAAGCTAGTTTAAGATTTGAATAGCTGTAGCATTACATTCCCGGATGAAAAATTGGCTGTTATTTTGTTGAATTCTCTTCCTGATTGTTTTGATAATTTGATTAATGTTATTGAGTATGGAAGAGATACTTTAACTAAGAAAATTGTGATCAATGCCAAAAGGGCTCATGATTTCAAAGTCAAGATGAGGGAAGCATCAAATGGAGAAGGGTTGTTCATTAGAAGAAGGCCAACAACTCGGAATGGCAGTAGCATTCATGGAAACTACCGGGAGAAATCAAGAGGTAGAGGGTAGAGCCATAGGAGATCTCATTCCAAAACAATATTTGGAGGAAAGAGATGCTTCTACTGCAACAAGGAGGGTCACTTCAGGAAAGATTGCAAGAAGAAGATGTGGGATGAGAGAGGAAGAAGCCATACCAACAATGGAGAGGCTTCGGTTGCCAAAGGAGAATAGCAAGATGATGTTCTTGTTGTGTGCTCAAATGTGAGTAGGAAGCAAGGCAGCGAGAAATGGATCCTGGATTCCGAGTGCACTTATCACATGTGCCCTCACAAGGAATAGTTCAAGAATTTCCAGGAAACCAATGATGGAAAGGTTTTCTTGGGGAATGACACTTCTTACCATGTGAGGGGGATAGGAGACATCCAGTTGAGGATGTTTGATGGAGTCACAAGGCTACTACGGAATATGAGGTATCTTCTCGATTTGAAGAGGAATTTGATCTCATTGGGGCAGCTAGATTCCATGGAGTATTCATACAAAGCAGAGGGAGGAAAGATCAAGGTGACCAAGAGATCTTTGATAGTGATCAAAGCACCAATAAAAGATGGACTCTATGAGATGATTGGAGAGACATAAATCAAGGATCAAGCAGCAAGCTTGATGGTTGAGATGGATAAGGCAGCCCTTTGGCACACTTGCCTAGGATATATGAGCGAAAAGGGCCTGCAAGTTCTTAGCAAGGATGGTCTACTTGGAGGAGACAAAGTAGAGAAACTTGATTTCTGCGAGTGTTGCATTCTTAGGAAGCAACACCAGGTCAGCTTTAACACCGAGGTGCACAAGTCTAAGAGGATTCTTGACTACATTCATTCGGACCTTTGGGGACCAGCAAGAACACCAACATAAGGAGGTAACTTTTACTTTATGTCTTTAATTGATGATTATTCAAGAAAGGTTTGGGTTTATTTACTTAAAAATAAATAAGATGCTTTGAATAAATTTTTTGTGTGGAAAAAGTTGCTAGAGACTCAAACGGGTAGAGTGGTTAAGGCTTTACGAACCGATAATGGCTTAGAATTTTGTAATAAGGATTTTGATAAATTCTGTGAATTAAATGGCATTCTAAGACGTAGAACGGTTGTAAAAACACCTCAGCAAAATGGAGTTGCTGAGAGGATGAATAGAGCCCTTATGGAAAAGGTTAAGTGCATGTTAATAGGATCCGGATTACCAAAATATTTTTAGGGGGAAGCTGTGTCTACTGCTGCATACTTGGTAAATAGATCACCCTCTAGAGCTTTAGAGCTCAAGACTCCCATGGAAATGTGGAGTGGGAAACCCCCTGAGTTTAGCAACCTTAGGACTTTTGGTTGTGCTGTATTTGCACATAAAAAAGATGATAAACTTAACCCAATGTCTAGAAAATATGTATTTCTATGGTATGGTGATGGGGTTAAGGGGTATAAGTTGTGGTCCTTAGAACCAAAATGAATGAAACTCATAATAAGTAGGGATGTTATTTTTAATGAATTGTTATTTTCCTATTTGGAGAAAATTAACCCTACAGGGGCTAGTGAGCAAACCAGTCCGAAATTTGTGGAGCATCGCATCAAGGAGAATTTAGTTAAGGTAGAGCAAGGAAGGCAAGAGGGTTCAGACCAGGTAGAGCCCATTAATGAAGGCTATGCTCAGGATACTCGTGAGAAGGCTGAACTAGAAGGAGGTGATGCAGCAAGTCGGAATGACTATCAGCTCACAAGGGACCGGGAGAGAAAGATTGTCAGACCACCTTCAAGATATGGGTTTGTGGATGCTAATGTAGCAGCTCCTTGGATAGAAGGAGGAATGGTTGAACCAGAAACTTACATGGAAGCCATTGAATGTAAGAATTCATTAAAGTGGCAGCTAGCTATGGAGGAAGAAATGGATTCTTTGAGGAAGAACAACTCTAGGGGATGAAGTCCGATATAAATCGAGGTTGGTGGCGAAGGGGTTCACACAAAGAGAAGGCATAGATTTCACCGAAATATTCTCACCAGTTGTGAAGTACAAGATGATACGGATAGTATTGGAAATGGTGGTCCAATTCAATTGGGAAATCGAACAAATATATGTGAAAACAGCGTTCTTACATGGATGGCTTAATGAGACCATCTACATGGGGCAACCCGAAGGCTATAAGGAATGAAGGTAGGGAGAGTTGGTGTGCATATTGAAGAAATATCCCTATGGCCTGAAGCAATCACCTCGGCAATGGAATAAGAAGTTCGATTCCTTTATAACCAGCCAAAGTTTCATGAAGAGCTACTATGATTCGTGCTTGTATGGCAAGGGGCACAAAGTGGAGGAAATGGTGATCATCCTCATCTATGTTAATGATATGTTGCTGGTTGGGAGCAGCATGGAGAGGATAAAAGAATTGAAATCTCAACTCAGTAAGGAGTTTGAGATGAAGGATCTTGGCCATGCATAAAAGATCCTTTGGATGAATATAATCCGGGAAAAGGAAAGAAACAGATTGAAGATCTCTCAATTTTCTTACATAGAGAATATGATATCTAAGTTCTCTATGGAAGATAGCAAACCAATGAAGGTTCCCCTTGCTGGTCATTTCAAGTTCTCCAGCGATCAATGTCCGAGATCGAAGGCGGAGAAGAAAGAAATGGAAAAGGTCCCTTACTCTAGTACGGTTGGTTCAGTTATGTTCACGATGGTAAGCACTAGACATGATATTGCTCATGCAATAAGTGTCCTCAGTAGGTTTATGAGTAATCCTGGAAATGAGCATTGGCTTGGGATAAAGTGGTTGCTGAGGTACTTGAAGGGAAGCTCAGAAGTAGGGCTGATTTATGAGAAGAGGGGTAAGTCCATCTGTCTTGAGGGTTATTCGGATTCGGACTATGGAGCATACCGGGATAAAAGAAGATCGATTACCTCTTACTTCTTCAACTTAAACGGATGTTGTATAAGTTGGAAGGCTCAGTTGCAGCCTGTGGTAGCACTCTCAACAACCGAGGCTGAGTACATAGCGGCAACGAAAGCCATTAAGGAGGCTATGTGGTGCAAAGGGTTGTTGGAAGAGTTGAAGGTCCTGAAAGAGTAGGTGGTGGTGTATTCGGATAGTCAAAGTTCGTTGCACTTGTGTAAGAATCCGGTATTCAATGAGAGAACAAAGCACATAGATGTTTGGTATCATTTCATTTAGGAAAATGTTATGAAAGGATGCATTCATGTGGACAAGGTATCCATGGAGGAAAATCCTATAGATTTAGGCACCAAGGTTCTACCTCTAAGTAAGTTCAATCATTTCCTTGGACTATTTAGGATTGGAGTCGGTTGAATGATGACTCAAGATGAGTTTGGATCCTGAGTTCTCTGCACAATGGGTTTGGGTTTAAACGCTTAGACAAAGGTAGAGATTGTTGGTGTTTGTCCAAAGTTTAAACAAGGCTGGAAGAAGTTCAACATTTGTCCTTGAAGCCTCAGCACACTAGGTGTGCGCCTCAGCACACTAGGTGTGCGCCTCAGCACACAGCAGGAAAATGGTCCGGCATCAGGTCAAACTGCAGCCCAGCTTTGTCCAGGTCGTGGCGTACAATAAGTAGGAGTGTAATGAGGAGAGGCAGGTCGCGGTGCAGCCTCTCCCACGTTGCGGTGCACAGAGTGGCAGTAAGTGTGCCCTGCTCCAGGCTGCAGCACACCCTGTTTCAGGCCGCAGCCTGATGGCACACTGATGCACATTGGTTCAGCCTTTGTTAAGTACGTGGATGCATGTTCAAAACGCACATGATCACTAAGGATTGATGAAGGGCTATGGATGATTAGTCCTCAAGATCTAAGGGTGGATATTGACCTTCAAGAATGGTCAAGAAGTTGGTGCACTATATAAAGGGTCACCTAGCTTCAATCTCAACACATTGTGACATATAAGTGATCATCATACAAGAGAGTTAAAGTGCAAGTGTGAGAGTGCAAAGACACAAAACACAGGAGAGACACTAGAATATATCTCAAAAGAAAGACTGGTTGTAAATAGAGAAGTAGTATAGATTGTGGGTAGAGTGCTTTTGTAATAGTTCTTTCACTTTCTTTCTTCTCTTCTTGGTTCTTTAAGAACTTGAGTTTCTTGGAGTGGAGTTACTATAACTTGTAAAAACTCATTGATTTAGTGCAGAGAGTTCAGAGGAACTCACGGGGACGTAGGCTATTGTCGAACCTCGATAACAATTGTTGTGTTCTTTCTTTCTTGCTTTGGTTGCTGTATTTGTTTGTACAAGTCATTCTAGACTTGGGTATTTTGAAGATCACCACCTGGGCATTCTTGAGAGGTGGTTTCCCAACAGTTAACCTTTTTTCTTATATAATATTTTATGTTTGCTCTCTATATAATTAAGCTAATCTATAAATCTGAAACCAAAATTTGCTAATTTCAAAACTTAATGAAAATATATCCACCTTAAGAAAAGAACATGTCTCAATAACAAAACCTTAGAAGAAGTATAAGCAAGTTGAAAGGGGTGAAACTGATAAAACAAATCTTAGAGAAAATTTAAAGCAATTTTCTTTTTTGTATAATTGCTTGCATGGTAGAGAGGTAGTAGATGAAATTCACTCTCTCTCTCCCTCTCTGAGAAAGTTAGGATGACTTATTTCTGAATACGAATGTCTTAATCGAGAGAGCACTCAGACAGCTTATCCTTAACCACCTAGCGCACGATAGCCCCCTACAACTCCTCCATCTCTAGCACTGTTTTCTCCATTCCTCTCATCGACAGCAAAACAAAATTAAAAAAATGATTTATGGTTTTGGATTGAGGGTTTTGTGCATGTGGTGACTTTTAGGTCATGTTTACAGCTATTGGTTTAAGGATATAGGAGGCCGAAGGAGCAATAATTTTTTTTTCCATAATTTTATTGGATTTTGCCATATGTTTTACATCCGGAGTTGTAATGTCATAATGCGGGATTAATATGTGTGTGTGTGTGTGTATTGTTTACTAATTTACCTCACTGTAGGAGTAGATTAACATGTGTCCCAACATTTGTAAACTAGAATACCCTTGAATACATACGTAATAGTAGGGCTATTTTAGTAATTTTATCAAACAATTTTTTGAAAAGAAAACATATTAGAAAACTTAAAATTGGTGTGCGCGGGATTTCATAGTCTAGTCCAAAAGGTCTTGATTTCTTAAAATGCCCCCCGAAATGCATAGATCTAAAAAATACCCTTTCAATTCGGGGTGGGGTTGCTGATGCTATGTGAGGATGAAAGATCGATAGTGGCGGAAGCTCCCGAGTTTCATTTGGTAGATTTTACAAGAGTTTCCAACAGTATCGTGCTGCGCTTTTCTGACCTCCGATTGACTCGACATCATGAAAAAACATCGAAAATGAAAAACGTTGAATAAGATTTTTTTTATTGAATTATTTTATTGTCAACTTTAGATGTCATCCAACTCTAACATGATTTTAGCAAGTTAATTGATAATAGAAACAAAGAAAAAGCTTTTTAATTTCTTATCATAAAGGGAGAATAACTATTACTCCAAAGAATTTTCTTCATGGTGTACATTTTCTATTAGAAACCAAAAATATTGAAACACCCCCATACAAGATCATCATAACTGAAAGTGTTTTCCTTTCCCTTTTAACTACTATAATCATATTTCAGATTAGAGAAAAGATTATTATAGCAACAGTAGTTCAATGGCTTATAAAAAACATACTATACTTTTCTAATGGCCAAAAGCTTTAATAAGATAAATCAGTTAACTAAATAAAATATATCAGTTAACGGTTAATTTTTTTAATCGTTTCGATCGTTTAATTAATTAAAAAATTAATTAATATTAATATTATATTAAATATAATATATAAAAAATATAGTAAATTAAAAAAATCTTAACTATAAATTAAATATATAATAAATTAAAAAAATGTAATTATATAAATAGTATAGTTTAACTGATTAATCGACCGTTCCGATTGAAATTAATTCGATCGGTTAATGTCGAAATACTTGTATTAATTTACTCGAAACCATTTAAAATAATTTTGATAGAAAAAATTTGGTAAATTTTTTAATCAATAGAATTGACCGTTTCGACCGTTTACACACCCATACTAAATTCTACTTCAATAATGATGATTTTTGGCATTGCATATCTAATTGGATTTAGATATTATCTTAATTATGATTTGAGACAGAAACAATCCCAACTGTTTTCTGTCTTTATTTAACTTCTTAGTGTTATTGATATGTGATGCCTCATTATCCAAAAGTGTATTTGGGATTACCGGGGGAATTGGCGTAATGGAGAGGAGTTATGGTATTAATCATACTTTCTCTAGGATTAGTATTCTAAACTAGCCGTTAATCCTTCTAACTCTAAAATTCCTATTCCTATTCCTATAAGGATTTTAAACTCTATAAAAGCTGGGAGAGAGACAGAATACTATACCCAAAGAATAACCGAGAGCGGATGCAGACTGGGTTTCACGCATCAGCAACTCAAAAGAAAGAAGGATTAACAACGCCTTTACTCCTCTCCTCTGGTAATTTCGTTACTCTTTTTTTAAAATTTGAATATATATAGATACTCTTTCTATGAATGCAAAAATTTGATGTTTCTTTTTTCCCCAAAATTCACGCTAGTGTTTGCTAGAACCCTCCCATGACGTATTGATTAGAGGATAGATTTGTGTGAATCCATTGCTTTTATGCTTTGTTATGCTTTCTTACAGTTGTAGAGTTACGTGTTTTTTCCAAGGAAACTAAAGTTTCTACTTCATCTCAGGTTATGCTTGGGTCAAGAGACAGTTAGAAGAATTTGGTACTTATTCTCTATACATGCTCAATACTTTACTTATTATAGTTCATACCTAGACCACAAAAGATAATTTATTAGATCATTTCGTCTTTCTGAACTCTAGTTCCCGGGTCTACATCAGTACTATATCAAGGCAAGTGTCTTTACTTTGCTCAGAGTCTCAAGCATAAAATTCTGACAGCATCTGATGAAGGTACATCCACATAGAATTTTTCTGTAACTACTGTTATATAAACATGGATTCTCCATGTCTAGAAACAACTTTCACAAGAGTGGGTACTTTGATCTTTCTCTTCATGTACGATTGCTGCTCCTTACATATGAACATATGTATATCTCTAGAATACTAAGAACTATGTGAATTATCTCTGATTACCAAAGATAGAATAAAGAGCACATATCTTAAGTGTACATCAGTCCCCTGCATAAAGTTTTATAGTTCTGCTTTTTGTGATTATTAATTTCATGGTTTTCACGTTCCAAGGTTTCAATTGGGAAAGCTGGAGAAAACAATGGTACCAGGAGTTAGCTCCTAAGGCTGCTGATTTATCTCAACGTGGGGTAACAATCTGTTGCTCCTCAAAGGTTGTCTCCAGGATTTAATTTTCTTTCAGCTCTGTTCCCCTTTCATTTGTTCATATATCAGGACACTTTCTATGAATGCAAAAATTTTGTGTTTCTTTTTTCCCCGAAATTTTCGCTGGCGTTTGCTAGAACCCTCCCATGAAGTATTGATTAGAGGATAGATTTGTGTGAATCCATTGCTTTTATGCAAGCTTTTTCTGCACAAAGAGGATGTGATAATGACTTTTGCAATCTTTTATCAACTGGAACGCTTTATTAATTAATGATTTTGTTTTCACACAGATAACTGATATTAAAATGCCCCTATCTCCAAGAATTCTCATATGGTAACTTGCATTATTTTATCATCTTTTTTCTTATTCTTTTATTTTTTTTATACCTTTTGCTAATATACTATTGTCTTTAATTGCATTTCTTTATATTTTACTTTGTTCTGCTGTGCTGTTAAAATTGGAAAATAAATAGGTAAAGTAAAAGAATGTTGAAAACATAACAAATTCTTGGTCCTTGAAATTTCATTTTGGTCTCTTGTTTGTTACAAATAGGTACTTTTCATTAAAAAAAAAAGGTCAGAGCAGAGCATTAATTATGAATATCTTTGAATCTGATTCTTGGAATTTTTCATGTTTGAAAGTCCCGCCTATGATTGTTGATTTCTGCCTAGTTGTCTGTTTTTTATATTTATTTGTCTTTTGTCTTTATTCACATTAATATATATGCAGATGAGATACAATTCTAATCTTACTTTTGATTATTTATTTAAGAAAGCATTTTCATTGCAGTCTCTAGGCAATTTAAGTTCTCTGATTTAGTAACATTTCAGTTGTATTCACCTAAAAAAATTTGTTTTACAGCAATGAAGAATATAATTTGAACACTTTTGTCAATAAATCACTTTAACATTTGACAAAAAAGGGACAAATTCAAACTATAAATGTGTTTGGTATCTGTGAGGAAATTATGAATTATGAATTATGTATTTTCATTTTTGACTTTATTATATTAGACATAAGAAATCAATGATGTGAGTTAAAAGGCTACTTCTGAAATGATTTTTTTGGCCATTGATTCACCCTTGCCCACCGGCCACCATGCTTGTACTGCACTTTTCTATTTGGCTTGCAAACTCTTCAAAGAACACTCTTTATTATTACAATTAATTTTCTATATTATCAATAGTTTTTGAAAGAAACAATGATGTGGTTCATACTAACTCAAGTCCATGTGTTGGATGAAATATTCTATAGTAGAAAAATAAACCCACCTTCACTTTTAGTTCTCCATCACGAGTTTTTCTATCATTGTCAAAAAGAAATGAGCCTATGTATTCACTTTGAGCTTTGTTTATTAGGTTTTGAAAAAGTTAAAATAAAGAAATAAGTTAGATCATTTCATTGGAAAAAGAGTGAACTCCCAAGTACATTCAATTTTTGTATCTCATAACCTGTGTTACAAAAGGGTAAATGGTTTCTATTTCTTTTTCATAACATATGCCATGACATTTTCGATTTACAACTCTCTCCATCACGATATATTCCTCTACAACTTTATTTTTTATCTCATTTTCTTCCTTCCTTTCATGTGATAGTTGATTGAACCTTGCCTTAATTATTTTTAGTTAATTTCCTTTTGATTGTTATATTCCCATTATTTCCAGTAAAAATAATAAACACCATGCTGATTGGTGCAGAAAAAGCTCATCTTCCATTGGCATTATTCTGTCAAACAAGTTTCTGAATCCTCGGTATACTGGAGCATGATATGCATGAATACATGTCGTTTGCAATTTGCCATGAACAAGTGGTGTAGTATGGCCTCCATATGCCTTTCTTATGCTTTCTTGTTGTAGAGTTACGTGTTTTTTTCCAAGGAAGCTAAAGCTACTTCATCTCAGGTTGTGCTTGGGTTAGATAGTTTGAAGAATTTGGTACTTATTCTCTATATGTGTCAATACTTTACTTATTGTAGTTCATACCTAGACCATTGTTGTGAACTGATTAGATCATTTCATCTTTCTGAACTTGTGTTCCTGGGTCTATACTATATCAGGACAAGAGTCTTTACTTTGCTCAAAGTCTCCAGCATAAAATTCTGATCATCCACATTAAATGTTTCTATAACTACTGTTATATAAACCTGGGTTCTCCACGTCTAGCAAAACTTTCACAAGATTGTGTACTTTGATCTTTTTCTTTATGTACGATTGTTGCTCCTTACATATGTACATGTGTATCTCTCTAGAATACTAAGAACTATGTGAATTATCTCTGATTACCAAAGATAGAATAAAAGAACATATATTAGAAGCGTACATCAGTCCCCTGCATAAAGTTTATAGTTCTACAGTTTGTGATTCTTAATTTCATGGGTTTCACCTTCAGAGGTTTCAATTGGGAAAGCTGGAGAATACAGTGGTACCTGGAGTTAGCCACGAAGAGAGTCTATTGCTCCCCAAGGGTTGTCTCCAAGATTCAATTTTCTTTCAATTCTGTTCCCCCTTCATTTGTTCATATATCAGGACATTTTCTAGGAATGCAAAATTTGTGTGTTTTTTTTTCCCTAAAATTTTTACACTAGTGTTTGCTATAAGGCTCCCATGAAGTATTGATTTGAGGATAGATTTGTGTGAATCAATTGGTTTTATGAAAGTTTCTTATGCACAAAGAGGAGATGTGATAATGACTTTTGCACAACCTTTATCAGCTAGATTGCTTTATTAATTAATAATTTTGGAAGTATTTTTTTTCTCACAGATAGCAGATATTAGGATGCCTCCGTCTCCAAGAATTCTCATATGGATAACTTCCGTTAATTTCATCGTCTCTTTTTCCTATTCTTTTATTTTTTATACTTTATGCTAATATATTATTGTCTTTAATTGCATTTCTTTCAAGTTTACTTTGTCTTGCTGTGCTGTTGAAATTAAAAAATTAAAAGAAAGTTGAAAAAAAAAAACAAATTTTTAGTCCTTGAAAATTCATTTTGGTCTTGGTTGTTACAAACTGGTACTTTTCTTATTAAAAATAAGGTGGGAGCTGAGCGTTAATTAAGAATATCTTTGAATCTGATTCTTGAAATTTTTCATGGTTAAAAGTCTCGTCTATGTTTGCTTAATTTCTTCTTAGTTGTCTGTTTTTATATTTATTTGATTTGTTTATTTCTCTTTTGTCCTTATTCACATTGATATATATGCATATGAGATCTAATTCTATTCTTACTTTTGATTCTTTATTTAAGAAAGCATTTTCTTTGCAATCTCTAGGCAATTTAAGTTCTCACATTTCAGTTGTATTCAGCCGAAAGTTTGTTTTACAACAATGAATAGTCCATATGTTTGATGAAATATTCTATAGAAGAAAAATAAAGTTGCCTTCACTTTTAGTTCTGTATCAAGAGTTTTTCTATCATTGTCAAAACCAAATGAGCCTATGACCTTTGTTTATAAGATTTTGAAAAGAAAAAAAAACTGAACTCGTTTCATCGGAAAAAGAGTGAACTCCTAGGTACATCAGATTTTGCAAAAGGGTAATTGGTTTCTGTATTTACTTTTTTTTAAAGTATGCCATTACATTTTTCTGTTTACAACTCTCTCCATCACGATCTATTCCTTTACAACTTTCCTTTTTTTCTCTATTTTTTTTTCTTTCCTGTTAGAGTTGGTGCATGCTTCACGGGTCCAAATCTGTAGAACTCCTGACTACCATGGTTTGAGCTTAGGCCCATGAATTGCCGTGGTTTTGCAGCGGGGCGAAAACCCTAATTAAGGCGTCTTAAGTTGCTTTTAAATACTCTCTATGTACTGAGTGCACATTGTAACGAGAGATTTGTGAGGTTGATAATAGTGAAACTTTTGGCAGGACGTAGCCCTGTTCTAGGGTGAACCTCGGTATATCGTGTCTTATTTTCTTTCTATTTATAATTCGTGTGATTGACAGATCTTGAATCGTTCAATTGGTATTAGAGCCTTGTGTTCGAGGAATAACGATCAGAGATGTCGATTGGATCACGGATTGAAATCAAAAAGTTCGGATGGAAGAGCTTCAAGTTGTGGAAACTGAAGATGGAGGATCTACTCATGGACAGGGACCTGTGGATGATGATAGTCGATGAGATGCCGAAGAGTATGATGAGCATGACGGTAGTGTCCATGGCAGAGGCGGCGTCATCAGTGGTGGTTTCAGCATCATCTTTAGCGGCCATCACGAAGTGGGAGAAGCTCGATCGGAAGGCACGAAGTCTAATTCGATTGTGCCTGACCGATTCTGTCCTGATAAATGATTTTGGAGAGAAGACTGCGCAAGAACTCTTGAAGAAGTTGGAAAGGCTTTAGCAGAGTAAATCAATGGTAAACAAACTGTTTCTGCAGAAGAAGTTGTACAACCTTCGGATGGCTGAGGGCGATTCTTTCTTTGTTCATCTACATGAGTTCAACACTTTGATATGTCAGTTATTATCTATTAGTGTTGATGTGATGGATGACAATAAGGTTATTACACTACTCTATTCACTGCCTGATTCGTGGGATAACTTGATAGTTGTGATTGGTAGTGGTACGACTGATTTGTCCTTTGAAAATGTCATGGCAGCCTTATTGTCTGAGGAAATGAGGCGGCAGGGTACAGAGAACTCGTTAAAGAAGGCCTTATCTGTGAGAGGGTGAACCCATGATAGAGACTATAAGTGGTCTGGTAATAAACCCAAGTTCAAGGGAAGATCGAAAAGTATGGATAAATGTGGGTTGAAGTGTTGGAAGTATAGGAAGCTCGAACATCTGAAGAATGATTACAGAAGTAAGAGTGTGAACCCTGAAAAGCGGACAAGCAAGATTTTAGCTTTAGGAAACAAGAACTAGTATGATGATGTTATTGGTGACTTAAATACGACCATCCTATTTAGCTAAATCAGATCGAAGTGTTTGGATAATTAACAAAGGAGCATCCTTTCACATGACACCTCACAGAGATTGGTTTCATGAGTATGAAACCTTTTATGGGGGAAACGCTTTATTGGGAGATAACTCTCCGGTGAAAATTATTGATCATGGGAAGGTGAAGTTGAAGATGAATGATGGGACGGTCAGGACACTTTCAGGTGTGATGCATATTCCGAGCATCAGTAGGAACCTGATGTCAATAAGGAAGATGATAGATAAGGGAGTGAATTTCAGCTGTGACAAAAATTCGTGCAAGATGACTCGTGAATCGCTAGTAATCGCACGAGGTGTTCGGCATGGTACATTGTACAAGTTTTTGGGAAGTACAATACAAAGTCAATACAGTGGATGTTTCATCTCTGAGTAGGCGATTGATGATGAGGCGAAGTCCTCTATGTTATGGCATTAGAGGCTTGGGCATATCAGTGAAAATGGACTATCTACTTTATCGTCGAAGCAGATGGTGAAGGGAGTCCTAGATTTCTCCATAGGATTCAGTTTTTATGAGTATAGTCTACATGGCAAGCAAAACCGTGTGAGTTTTAAGTCTACTGGCATGAGGGCGAAGGGTATTCTAGATTTGATATATAGTGATGTGTTTGGGCCAGTTCCAGTCTAATCTCTTGGAAAATCAAGGAATTACGTCTCTTCATTGATAATTTTTCAAGGTATGCATGTATTTACGTCATTAAGAGTAAAGCTGAAGCATATGATAAGTTCCGTGAGTTTAAAGTATTGGTAGAAAATTAGATGGAAAAAAAGATAAAGGTATTGGGAACAAATAATGGAGGGGAATTTCGCTCAGACAAGTTTGAGCAATTCTAGGTGGCAAATGGCATTGCAAGACAGAAAACAACTCCATATACACCTCAAAATAATGCGGTGGCCGAGAGACTCAATCAGTCACTCATGGAGAAATCGAGGGGTATACTGAGTTGTACAGGCTTAGAGTCGGAGTTCTTAGCAGAGGCGGTGGCTACAGCATGTTATCTAAAGAACTGGTCACCTACATTAGCTTTGCAGGATCAAACACCGTTTGAGACACTATTCTAGAAGAAGCCGAGTTTCGCTCATGTTAGAGTGTATGGGTGTGATGCTTATATGCATGTGCCAAAAGAAAAGAGAAACAAACTTGACAACAAATCAGTGATGTGCATTTTCATTTGTTATAAGGATGATATCAAGGGGTACAAGTTATGGAATCTAGAAAACATGAGTATAATTTTCAGCAGAGATGTTGTATTAAGAGAAGCACAAAAGGATGCATTGACTGTCCAAGATGTACTGGAACAACCAAAGCAGGTTCAGATTGATCTTAGCCTAGGAGATAAAGAGTGTGAGACTACCCCACAGACTGCCTCAGATACTTCAGATTCTGAGTCAGTTGGGTCTGAGCACAATATTCATGTTTATGATGTAGAGGATGAGGATTCAGATGCTGGCTCGGGGGTAGAGACCCACACCTGTCATGATGAGATCCACATGGGTTAAGAGGCCATCCATCATGTATTCCCCTAGTGCTTGCAGTGTGTTATATGCTTTAAATATTACTGGTGATGATTTTAGCATAGTGAAAGAGGCGAGGACCTCGGAGGATGCAAATATGTGGGAGGATGTTATGAAAGAGGAGATGTAAACATGGAGCCTTGTGAAATTGGCTGTAAATGGGTTTTCAAGAAGAAAACAAATGCAAATGGAATGGTAGAAAATACAAGGCATGTATGGTTGCAAAGGGGTACTCATAAATAGAGGGAATTGACTATGGTGAGATATTTTCCCCAGTAGCAAAGTTGACATCTATCAGATTTGTCTTATCCATGGCAACTGTTTATGATTTAGAGGTCAAAAAACTAGATGTGAAGACAATTTTCCTTCACGGGGACTTAGAGGAGGAAATTTATGTGAAATAGCCTGAAAGCTTTGTGATTAAAGGCAAGGGAGAGCTAGTTTGTAAATTAAAGAAGTCTTTGTACAGACTAAAGCAGTCAGCATGGATGTGGTACCAGAAGTTTGACACATATGCCATTCAACATGGGTTCATTCACAGCTATGTTGATCACTGCATCAATGTGAAAAGGTTCTGGGTTGATTTTGTCACTTTAAGCTTGTACGTTGATGATAGGTTGTTGATTGAAAATAACAGGAAGATGATTAGCATTATGAAGGCATCATTGGCAAGATAGTTTGAAATGAAAAACCTAGGACCAACAAACTTTATCTTGGGCATGCAGATAAAGAGGGATCACGAAATCGAAAACTGTGGTTAAGTCAAAAGAAGTATATTGAAGGAGTGTTGAAGATATTTAACATGTCTGATAGCAGGCCGGTAGGGACTCCCATGCCTTTAGGAACCAAGTTATTTGCGGAACAATGTTCGAAGACGAAGGATGAAGCTGAAGAGATGGCACACGTACCTTATGCTAGTGCAGTTGGAAGCTCGATGTACACCATGGTGTGTACGAGATCAGATATTGCCCAAACAGTAAGAGTATTAGGGTTTCCGCCATGTTGCAAAACCACAGCTATTCATGGGCCCAAGTCCAAACTGTCACGCAAAAAACCAGACCCAAAATATATACAGAGCCTGAAATTTTCGGGCCGTTGCCCCCTAACCCTGCCCGCTTGGTAAATACTTCACACACGTGGAAAACTTCCCAGAACTCTATTTCTTCAAGCCCATCTTAGTAGCACACTACTCAAACTTCGCTAGATTAACTGCTTTAGTCAAGAAATCTATGTTGTTCACTGTTGTATCGACTTTCTCCAAGATTATCACATTTTCTTCAATCTTTTCCTGTATGAAGTGATATTGGATATCAATGTGCTTTGTCCGTAAATGAAATGCAAGATTCTTTGCTAAGAAGATAGCAAATTGATTATCATATTTCACTTTCACTGTTCCTTGTTTAAACCCAAGCTCAACACATAACCTTTGAAGCCAAACTGTTTCCTTTCCAACATGAGTTATCGTCATATACTTTACTTCTGTGAATGAAAGAGCAACAATATTTTGCCTCTTGCTCATTCAACTCATTACTCTACCAAACAGATTGAACACATATCCACATCTTATCATCAATACCTCCTCCCTAGCCCGCATAAACCGATCCTAAAATACCAAGATTCTTCTTACCACCTATACCTCTATAACACAATTCTAACTCTAATATGCCACGAAGATATCTAAGAACTATCTTGATTACAGTCCCATGCTCTTTCCCAAGATTAGACATATATCCGCTCAATACTCCCACTGCTTAGACAATATCTGGTCTTGTACACACCATGGCGTACATCAAGCTTCCAAACGCACTAGTATAAGGTACGTGCACCATCTCTTCACCTTCTTCCTCCGTCTTCGGACATTGTTCTGTAGATAACTTAGTTCCCAAAGGCATGGGAGTCCCTACTGGCTTGTTGTCAGACATGTTAAATTTCTTCAACACTTCTTTAATATACTTCTTTTGACTTAGCCACAGTTTTCGATTTTACCCAAGATAAAGTTTGCTGGCCTTAGGTCTTTCATGTCAAACTGTTTTGCCAATGATGCCTTCACGCTTCTAACCATCTTCTTGTTATTTCCAATCAACAACATATCATCAACATACAAGGTTAAAATGACAAAATCAACCCTAAGCTTTTCACATAGATGCAGTGATAAGCATAGGTGCGAGTGAACCCAAGTTGAATGGCATATGTGTCAAACTTTTGGTACCACATCCGTGGTGACTGCTTTAGTTCGTACAAAGACTTCTTTAATTTACAAACCAACTCTTATTTGCCTTTGCTTACAAAGCCTTCAAGTTGTTTCATGTAAATTTCCTCCTCGTGAAGGAAAATTGTCTTCACATCTAGTTTTTTGACCTCTAAATCATAAACAGTTGCCATGGATAAGACAAATCTGATAGATGTCAACTTTGCTACTGGGGAAAATATCTCAACATAGTCAATTCCCTCTATTTACGAGTACCCCTTTGCAACCATACATGCCTTGTATTTTCTACCATTCCATTTGCATTTGTTTTCTTCTTGAAAACCCATTTACAGCCAATTTCACAAGGCTCCATGTTTACATCTCCTCTTTCATAACATCCTCCCACATATTTGCATCCTCCGAGGTCCTCACCTCTTTCACTATGCTAGAATCATCACCAGTAATATTTAAAGCATATAACACACTGCAAGCACTAGGGGAATACATGATGGATGGCCTCCTAACCCATGTGGATCTCATCATGACAGGTGTGGGTCTCTACCCCCGAGCCAGCATCTGAATCCTCATCCTCTACATCAGAAACATGAATATTGTGCTCAGACCCAACTGACTCAGAATCTGAAGTATCTGAGGCAGTCTGTGGGGTAGTCTCCCACTCTTTATCTCCTAGGCTAAGATCAATCTGAACCTGCTTTGGTTGTTCCAGTACATCTTGGACATCCAATGCATCCTTTTGTGCTTCTCTTAACATAACATCTCTGCTGAAAATTATACTCATGTTTTCTAGATTCCATAACTTGTACCCCTTGATGTCATCCTTATAACAAATGAAAATGCACATCACTGATTTGTTGTCAAGTTTGTTTCTCTTTTCTTTTGGCACATGCATATAAGCATCACACCCATACACTCTAACATGAGCGAAACTCGGCTTCTTCTAGAATAGTGTCTCAAACGGTGTTTGATCCTGCAAAGCTAATGTAGGTGACCAGTTCTTTAGATAACATACTATAGCCACCGCCTCTGCTAAGAACTCCGACTCTAAGCCTGCACAACTCAGTATACCCCTCGATTTCTCCATGAGTGACTGATTGAGTCTCTCGGCCACCGCATTATTTTGAGGTGTATATGGAGTTGTTTTCTGTCTTGCAATGCCATTTGCCACCTAGAATTGCTCAAACTTGTCTGAGCAAAATTCCCCTCCATTATTTGTTCTCAATACCTTTATCTTTTTTTTCATCTAATTTTCTACCAATACTTTAAACTCACGGAACTTATCATATGCTTCAGCTTTACTCTTAATGACGTAAATACATGCATACCTTGAAAAATTATCAATGAAGAGACGTAATACCTTGATTTTCCTAGAGATTGGATTGGAACTGGCCCGAACACATCACTATGTATTAAATCCAGAATACATTTCGCCCTCGTGTCAGCAGACTTAAAACTCACATGGTTCTGCTTGCCATGTCAACAATGCTCACAGAAACCGAATCCTATGGAGCAATCTGGGAGCTTCGTCGATAAAGTAGATAGTCCATTTTCACCGATATGCCCAAGCCTATGATGCCATAACATAGAGGACTTCGCCTCATCATCAATCACCTCCTTAGAGATAAAACCTCCACTGCACTGACTTTGAACTTATCATATGCTTCAGCTTTACTCTTAATGAGGTAAATCCATGCATACCTTAAAAAAATCATCAATAAAAGAGACGTAATACCTTGATTTTCTTAGAGATTGGACCGAAACTGGCCCAAATACATCACTATGTATCAAATCCAGAATACCTTTCGCCTTCGTGCAAGCAGACTTAAAACTCACACAGTTCTGCTTGCCATGAAGATAATGCTCACAAAAACCGAATCCCATGGAGCAATCTAGGAGCTTCGACGATAAAGTAGATAGTCCATTTTCTCCGATATGCCCAAGCCTATGATGCCACAACATAGATGACTTAGCCTCATCATCAATCACCTCCATAGAGATAAAACCTCCACTGCACTAACTTTGTACTATTTTTCCCAGCAACTTGTACAACATACCATACCGAACACCTCGTGCGATAACTAGCAATCCACGAGTCATCTTGCACGATTTTTTGTCACAACTGAAATTTACTCCTCCATCTGTCATCTTGCTGACTGATATTAGGTTCCTCTTGAGACTCGGAATATGCATCACGCTTGGAAGTGTCCTGACCGTCCCATCATTCATCCATGACTAATAATTTTCACCGAAGAGTTATCTCCCAATAAAAAATTTCCCCTATCAAAGGTTTCATACTCACGAAACTAATCTCTATGAGGTGTCATGTGAAAGGATGCTCCTGTGTCAATTATCCAAACACTTCGATCTGATTGAGACAAAGAGGACGCCATATTGAAGTCACCAGCATCATCATCCTGGTTATTGTTTCCTAAAGCTGATATCTTGCCTGTCCGTTTTTCAGGGTTCACACTTTTACTTCTACTATACTTCTTCAGATGTCTAGGCTTCTTACACTTCTAACACTTCAACCCAAAATTATCCCAACTTTTCGATCTTCCCTCGGGCTTGGGTTTATCACCAGACCTCTTGTAATATCTATCATGGGTTCGCTCTCTCACAGATAAGGCCTCCTTTGATGAGTTCTCTGTATCATGCCACCTAATCTCCTCGGACAATAAGGCTACCACGACATTCTCAAAGGGCATATCAGTCGTACCACTATCAATCACAACTATTAAGTTATCCCACGAATCAGGTAGTGAACAGAGCAGCGTAATAGCCTTATCGTCATCCGTCACATTAACACTGATAGACAATAACTGACCTATCAAAGTGTTGAACTAATATTGATGAACAAAGAAAGAATCTCCCTCAACCATCAGACGGTTGTACAACTTCTTCCGCAAAAACGTTTATCAGGACTGAATCGGCCAGACACAGTCAAATCAGACTTCGTTCCTTTCGATTGAAGATGGTGCTGAAACCACCACTGGCGACGCTGCCTCTGCCATGGACATTGTCGTCATACTCATCGTACTCTTTGGCATCTCATTGACTATCATCTTCCACAGGTCCTTGTCCACGAGTAGATCCTTTATCTTCAGTTTCCACAACTTGAAGCTCTTCCCCCCGAACTTTTTGATTTCAATCTGTGATCAAATCGTCATCTCTAATCGTTAATCCTCAACAAAAGGCTTTGATACCAATTGAATGATTCAAGACCTGTCAATCACACGAATTATAAATAGAAAGAAAATAAGACACGATATACCCAAGATGACCCCATAATAGGGTTACGTCATGCCAGAAGTTTCACTATTATCAACCTCACAAATATCTCGTTATAATGTATGCTCAGTACATAGAGAGTATTTATAAGCAACTTAAGACGTCTTAATTAGTGTCTTCGCCCTGCTGCAAAACTACGGCTATTCATGGGCTCAAGCCCAAACCGTCAAGAAAAAAACTAGACTCAAAACATGTACAGGATCGTCAGAGGTTCTACAGATATGTACCAAGTATGCATCAATTCTAACACGTTAATGTCTGATAAAGCAAATCTCAACCAGATATGCATATCGGCCAACTAGACACAAACATAAAAAACTACGAGAACTGGTTAATTATTTTGAGACGTTGGTTGATTCTATCCATAGTCTATACAAATATATAGACAGTGGCAACAAGAGAAACACTCTTCACAACTACAACCATTTGATGTTGCCCAAACAAATAAGTTATTAAAGGTAAAAACATTAAGCAAAAGATGAAAATACATTACCACAAAAGCTAAAAAAAAGAAAAACTAAATCTAGCATCTAGAATAAAGCCCCTTCCAAAGATTCTTCTTTGATCAACATGTCAACCACACCATGAGATAAATATCCCAAATAATAAGACAAACAACTGAGATGACATACTGCTACTAAAAGGATGAAAATTTCAGAAACACACCAATAACTATTGAAACTAAGTACTATAAATAGTAGCAGAACCTAAAAAACTACACAAACACTCTCCCCTGAAGTCTGAGCAAATACAGAACTCACCCACTGCCTAATTTTGATAGCATTTTCTCTATCTTTATTACAAGGAACTTCATTAACATTTGAAAACCATTCACACTTTTAGATTTTCTCGACAGAGCCATGAGTGACTTCCTCAAATTTCTGAAACGTACCAAAACATGAAACAAGAGTTAGCAAATCAATGCCCTCAATGAAATGCAAATCCAACAACCATAACAGATCCTAAAAAATGTTAACTTAATTGTTTTCTACATAATTTTATTTTCCCCTCCCTTTCCTATCTTCCTAAAAATAAAAATTATATAATATATGTGACAATAGTATGGCTCGTGCATTGGCTAAGGAAAAGTAACAAAAGATCCCACCATCAACCAAAAAAAAAAAAAAGCTTCCTTATTGAACACTAGAATCATTTCCAGGAGAAAGCCCCAACAATATGACATGTTCAATTTGAATATATTATTTATTTATTAATTATTAATATATACTAATTCATAAATAATTATGTTATAATATTTAATTAAATTAGAATTGTTGTTTTTATATTATATATGTATTATAATAATATTAAAAATTTAATTATATTATTCTAGCTAATTATTTAATTTTATTTTTTTAAAATATTTAATTATATAATTTCTTTAATATATAATCACATAAATTATATATATAGTCATATTTATATTATATATTTAAGAGAGGATTTTAAAAAAATTAATTTAAATTAAAAGAGGGTTTTTTAAAAAATATCACCAAAGGAATTCTTTTAGGTCAAATTATCACCAAGTTGTGATGTAATTTTTAGAAATCAAATGTCGTTACGAAAAATAACTTTGTAATAAAACAAAAATTTATTCAAGCTCCGCAACGACAAATTGTCGTTGCGATATAATTTTCAGAATGTCGTTGTGAAAAATAACTCTGTAACAAAACAACAAAATAAAATTTTATTCACTTTTTTGCGATATAATTTTCAGGCATCACAACGACATTTTATCGTTGCTAATTGATAAATTTATAATAATTTTTTTTGAAATATTAATTTTTTATTGACAATGGGATTTCGTAACGATTTTTTGAAGTAGTTGCGAAATGCATGATCTTTCGCAACAAAAATATTGTCGTTGCTAAAAATTCATTTTCTTGTAGTATGCATCACAACATTTCATGGTTATGGTTAGTGAGAGTATTCATGTTTGGAGAAACATACTAGTCTATTATTCTTATAGGTGGTGTATTAGGTGTCCAAGTAATCCTACTTATAGAGAGCCTCTCTTTTGGTTTTATCTTAAGGTGAGTTCTAACTACCAAATTAGAATATTCTCATCTCTTCATATTTTATTGGAATGTGGTTGTTCTATGAAAATTTGAATTATCTTAAATTTACAGTTGTTGAGGAAACATGAACTTTTGTCTTTGATTGTGATTTATGAGAATTTATGGTTATTATCAATTTTATTAAATGGGTTATGAAGAGAGGATTTGTTTGAAAACTATTTGAATTTTCTCCATTATTACTTGAATAGATTCTTATGAGGTAGTTTGTTATAAAGAATGGAAATGTCGTCTCTATGTAGAAAATTGAGGAAAAAGCCGTTATTGACATAATATAATTAAGAATGGGCTTGGTACTAAAATTTGCATTAATACATAGATGTATCATGCTATATAAGGATACTTCGCTAGTTATTTCATAGTATTATGATATATATATATATGAGATATCCTGATGATGATACATCTATTCTTCTCACTTCTTATACTCTATACATCATTGCATTTGGTGACCAACCCAGAAATGTTGAAAGGGGAGAAATTAAGTTGTGATGAGGAGATGAAATTTCTAAGTGATGACAAGGTATTTGTACAATTTTATAGATGATTTATTAATGATTCAATCTATGAGTTTTATGATTTTCCAAATTCTTTTGAGTTGACATATATATAAATATACATTTTGGTTATATCTTACTTCCTGTGTTCTTTGTTTAATTATATTAATATTCATTGTTTGTATTTAAAACTCATATTAGCTTTTAAATCTAATTGGTTGTTTCTTGTATGAAATGGTCAGGTTTGGAGAAGTGTTAGACGCTTTATTTCTAGCAGTAGTGTCATGTACAACAATCTCTCATCAGGCTTTGTTTCTTTAGTAATTAAAATAATAAAAGTTTGAATGAAGTTAAAGTTTTATCATTTTAAATGTGGTTTTGAGAAAATTAATTTCAGATCAAATTGGGATTATAATTAATTAATTTCATCTTATTAAAGTTTCTTTTGATGTATTTTAGAATCGAATTATCACGAACAAACGATTTTAACTTAGATACGCATCGGGTCCAAAAGGGTAACCTTATGGATTTGGGTTGTGACAGCAAATCACCAAACCCCATTTTGCAGATCGAGCATCATTGAAGCCTTGAAAAACCTCCTCAAACCTCTTTGGGGAGAACTGAGTCTGTAAAACTGGTTGCAATTGTATAAAAGGATACATAAGGTTCATGTATATGATCACAGGTTCAAGCATATGATCTCCTTACATGTATGCATTGCCTACATGCCATGTATTTCTTCCAACCTCCATGATACACTACCTCAGAAAAACATGGAACAATCTGGAGCTACCACAGAACAACCAATAGCTGACGAAGTAACTAGAGAAGTAGCAAACACTAGGCTAAGGCCTAGAAGAGTGAGCAAAAAGCATAATTGGTGGAAGGACTACTATTAGTCATCAATAAGCCTTGACAATAACTAGTTACTCATTGACTAGTTAATCAATCAAGTCGTTGTATGGACAGGAATTGTAGTTAAGAGTTGTTAATTGACATTTGTAATTGTTTTTTTTATCATTGTAACTACTATACTAAGAGAGTATATAAATCGAAGCCCAGTATCAAGAAGGGTAAGAAAATAATAAACACAATTCTTAATTCTTTCTATCTTCTTTCTCGATTCCTCTGTCTTCTTCTTTTAGGGTTAAGTTCTTGGCCTGTCAAGAGCACTTGATTGGTGCTTTTATTGTCAATCTTCTTTAAATTCATTCTCCAATTACCTTACATCACACATTCCTTACTTTCATTTATGGTAGTCTCAACTCGATTCAAACGCCTCACATTGGAAAATATCGCTACATTGATTAAAGAATCTCATAAAGAATTGCATGAAGAATTCATGGCCCGCATCGTATCACTCAATGATCAAGTAGCTAAACTACAATCCTCATCTCCTAGCACAACAGCGAATGAAGGTAATTCTATTCTTGTTGAAGGCTTGGATTCCAATCAAAATTATAGTCTTAAGACACTACTAAAGCTAGAAATTCCTCGATTTCCAGAAAGAGATCCTACTGAATGGTTGTTTAGAGTTAATTAGTATTTCTTGTTTCATATAAACACCAAATCCACATGAACTCATTCTAGTTTCTTTTCACAATGAGGGAGTTGCTTCCTCTTGGTTTCAGTGGATGTATCACAACAAGCAACTTAGTTCTTGGCCAACATTTTTCCAAGCTTTACATAAAATATTTGGACCCTGTAATTATAATGATCCCTAAGGAGCCTTAGAAAAATTGACTCAAAGTTAGATCTATATTAGAATACTAGTCACTGTGTGAATCTCTCCTTAATAAAGTAGTGGGGTTGAATAAACATTCCTAAAAATTTGTTTCATCTCAGACCTTAAACCCTTTATTAGAAGAGAAGTGAATGCTTATAAACCCCACACTATCCATGATGCTACTGGCTTATCCCGTTTGCAAGAAGAAAGAATCAGTGACATAAAACACCCTATGAAGAATTGGCTTCCTAAACCTTCACTACAACGGTAGGTACCACTCCTTTTCAAATGTTACCTATGTATCTGGCTCATTACCTAAGGTAACTCCCTTTAAAGAAGGTGGATATGGAGAGGTTATGGATTACGATGAGTAGGCATATGAAAATGAGTGAAACCTACCAAGTCTAATACAAACTCTTTATAAGTAGTAAGGAGACTCCTGTGATGAGTGCACTTTTAATGTATTAGACAGGTGATTGTTGTCATCGGAACACAAAGCAATGATGATGGGTAAGGAGTTGTAATTTGACCATGCAAGGAATCCCTTGTCATTAGTCTGCATGAGAAATTCTGTGGCTCGAGAGATTTGGGTGCAAGAGAGTGAGAATTAAAGCACTCTCTCTTACTTAGACTGAAGTCTAGCTCTTTGTGTTTCAAGGAAAATTATTCAAAACTTTAATCTAAGTATGATTAACATACACTAATAATAAAGCCAAGCACACATTTTACAATTTGTATTCACACAATATGCCACCCAAACATTGCAATTAAAATGACATGGTAAACTAAACACTTGAATGTAAATGCATAAAAGAAGTGGTACAGTAAAAGTAAATACATAAAGGAAAAAACATTTTTAAATACGAAACAAGAAAAGATTAAAATTACTTGTAATGTGAAGATTTAAAAAAGAAAGTGAATTAAAGTTGCGGAATTAAACTAGATGGATTAAAACTAAGCTAATTAACTAGATGGATTAAATATGTCGTTAAACTAGGTGAATTAAAATTAAGCTACTTTAATAGATAGATTAAATATGTGGATTATAAAACTAGGTGGATTAAAACTGAGCTACTTTAAACTAGATAGATTAAACATAGATTAGACCAAACTAACATATTGAAGGGAAGATTCAAGATAACTAGTAACATGCAAATATGAAAAATTCTTAATAGGGGGCTCGAATATAAGTAGTCCTAGTAGTCTTAACAAAAAAAATTAAAAGAGAGCATCTAACTTAGAAAGCATGAAATGAATAACTTAAAGAAACAAAGCTGAGAAAAGGAACATTAAAACTACCATTGATTTAACATTACATTTATCAAAGAGGGGTTAAATTATGACTATTAGCAAGTTAAGATGAAAAGGATATACAACTAGTGACGATAAATTAAATACTAAGATTACAAAGGAAACTTGTGCATACTTAAAACTAAGTAGATTTTATCAAGTAAGTTAAATTATTTGATCCATTTTCAAGTTGTTTTAAGCATGTAAATCATGCAAGCAATTTTTTTACAACTAGAAGAAATTTAACTAACCTTCTTTTGCTAAGAAAAATTTCAATGTGCGGGGATAATCCTAAAAAATTTATGCGTTCTTGTGAACTTGATAAGTTGGGATAAGGAACTTGATTAAGGATTAAATGATTAATTTGCTAGGGGTGACCGAATTTTAAAAGGAAAGCACTTTCTTGTTGTTTCTTTGTTTCTCTTTTTGTTTCTCCCTTTTGCTTCTCTCTTTTGCTTCTTATTCCATGTTTATATGATCTCTTTTAATCACTACACTTCTCTATTTTTTATGCTACTTAAAATTCTAAAATCTTTCTCACAAAGTTTCTTCTCTTCTTCTCTTTTTCACCTTTCTTTCATTGTGTTAAGTGGGGATATTTATAGGGGGAGTGAGGGCTGTCCAAGGGAGGAAAAAAAAATAAAATGACTAGTGGGAGAGGGTATGGCAAGCTATGTGAAAGAGGAGACAAGAGTGCAAATTTTGAGGTGTTGAAGTGACTTTTGATGCATGGAAAAAAAAAGGGAAAGAGCTTAGGAAGTAAATGTGTGATTAACAAGGTAAGAAAGGAGGGAAGAAGACTTCCTCCTTTAGGTGGCCAGCCATAGGGAAGAGGAGAGGGTGATTTTTGAGGTGTGGGGGAGGCTTTTGATGCATGGAAAAGAGGGAGAAAGCTTAGGAAGAAAAGGTGTGATAAACAAGGTAAGAAAAGATTGAGGAAGATTTCTTCATTTTGTGGTCAAAGGAACAATTTTTAAGGTAGATGAGTGGACTTTGAGAATGGTAAGTGTGTGGGGGGAGAAAAGAGAGAAGGAGAAACCCTCCCTCACATAGTCGGGCATAACAATAGGAATAGGCGCAGTTTTTTGATTCAAAAAATGGCTTTTGATGCATGAAAAGTGAGAAAGCTAAAAAAAAGAGTAACAACCCATCATAAGTGGGCCCTACTCGGAATGGCATCACTAATTTTAAGTATTGAGCACATTAACCTGTAATGCAAATATAAAATTTCCTATAATTTAAATCATGCTGAGACATCTCTTAGCATTCCACTATTTCATGCACACATACTTTAACATATACATATTTTTACAACACATAATGGTTAATACAGAATAGTTTACATAAGGCATAACGTTATAGAAAGCTACATCCATGACATCTACATTATACATTTTTCTCAAAACGAGGTCATATACAAATATCTAAACTCCAAAAGAAAAACAAAAGGGTGAGGATGCCATGCGTGTGGACCCACCTAAGGACACCTTTCTCCTTCGATATCCTCACTGACTTGATCCAAAACCTTCAGAAAATTTTCCTGAAATGATAATAAAATAGGGAAGGAGTGAGCTAAAAAGTTCAGCGAGTTTTCATATTACTCATAGTAATCGATTCGGAAATCTTTTTGCTAATTCCAATTCATTTTATGTAGTAAGTTTTTCTATAAATTTGAAACTTTCCTTGTTCCCCATTTCAAGAACAGATAATTATCACAAAAAATTTCAATGCATTTAAAGTAAGTGTACCATACACAATCAAGTCATAGATTACACATAACAAGATGAAATCAAACATAGACAACATCCATCTCAACATTTTCACATCTCATGCTCCACGATCACTATCTCAATCAATCATTTCAATATATCTCAATGGGTTTCTCATTGCATATCCTCGGGCTCCCCTTCACCCTTCCTGAGCGGGGTCCTACTCATCTCAACCCTTTTTTCCTCGGATTCCCCTTCACCTTTGCCGGGTGGGGTCTTACTCATCTCAGCATCCTTCAAATCCAAAGATCCTATTCATAAATACATATACACAACCAATGCACTTACAATTAAATCAAAAAATTATTTCATCCCAATGTATTTCACTTCAACACTTGAAATCATATACACACAATGTATACATGTAAAATTATCACCATATCTATATTTATCAATTTATCATCACACATATTATATATATATACACACACACACACACACACACACATACATATACATATACATACATATATATATATATATATATATATATATATATATATATGTGTGTGTGTGTGTGTGTGTGTGTGTCTTCCACCTTTTTTTCTTCAAATTTTAATTCAAGTCATTAGGATTTTCTAGTTCTTTCACGCTTACTAAGGGCAAGGTGAACTCACCTTTATCGCTCCAACATTTAATCTTCGACTATTTCCTTGCCCTTAGCATTTCCTTCAACCACATCTAATAAATACATCAATCAACACATCAAACCAAGATACACACATTTACACAATACTCACCTATTCCATGAATTTATATCTATAATGTAAACTTAGGTATTATGCCATATGTTTTTCTTTCTTTTACTTAAGAAATTTTTATATGTCCTGATTTAATATTAAATGAAATAAAAGTAATTTTCTCAAGGCTTTAAATTTTTTGTTTTAATCATGTAATTTGTTTTAAAGTGTTTTGGTAAGGTTTAAGACTAAAAACGCCAAGTAAACTTGTGTTATTCCGAAAACAAGGGCTAATATAGTCGACTATCCTATGATATAGTTGACTGTATCAAGCCTAGTAGGTTCTAGCAGTCGACTGCTTCAGGTCTGTAGTCGACTGGACCAGGTCTAGTAACTCCTATCATAGGCCTTTCAATCCTTTCAAGACACAAGTTCCTTAAGGTTTTAAATCAAAAACTTTACATCACCTATGACAAAAATTTAACTTTGAACTCCTAAATCAACAAACTTAGCACCAACCTATTTTCCTTTGAAAAAAATTTATTTTTCTCAAACTTTTCTTAAGAAAACTTCAAATTCATGGATTTTAAACTCAAACCTTAAAGTGAAGCTTACTAGAAGAAAATAAATGGAAGGGAAAAGAACCTTACTTGAGAATCTTACACTCTTAGCTCCAACAAAACCTAAAGAAGAAGATAATGAAGAGAAGAACTTGGAATTTTCTGGAGAATTGAATAGAAGACCTGAAAATATCAAGTCTTAGTCTCCCTCTCTCTCTCAATTTATATACTCCTTACAAGAGGTCAAGTTACACCTTTTCCCTTATCTTTAGCCTTTATTTACATTTTCTATCCTCCCCCTTGTATTCCAATAAGGTTCTAAGTCCCAAATTTTTTTACTTGTTTCACATGTGTTTCTTTAAAAACCATCCTTAACTTTTATGTCTCCAATTATCTTATTTCCATACTATCCTACCCACAATGAATCATGCACTTATCTAACATGGAAGATTCTAATTCACTCAAATAACATATGTAGATATATAAATATAGAAATAATAAAAGTGAAAATTGGGCTCTACAATTCCTCCCCCCTAATAAAATTTGTCCTAAAAATTTAACTAACCTAGGTTCTTGAACATTTAAGGATATTGCTTTTTTTTATATCTATTTCACTTTCCCAAGTAGCTTCTTCAACCCCTCTATTCCTCTAAAGCACTTTTACCAAAGGAATGATCTTGTTCCGCAATACTTGCTTTCTAGTGTCTAAGATTTTTATTAGTATTTCCAATTAAGAAAGGTCCTCTTGGACTTCCACCGACTGAGATGGAATAACATGCGACTCATCAGGTAAGTACTTATGCAAGGCTGATACACTGCATGCTCTGAAGATAAAGCTAATCGATAAGCCATGGATCCAACTCTCCCAATAATCTCATACAGTCCGATATAACGAGGACTTAATTTCCTTTTCCGCCCAAACCTCAATTCCCCCTTCTATAGGGAAACCTTAAGATGCACCCAATCATCCACCTGAAACTCAAATGGCCTTCGCCTCTTGTCATCATAACTTTTTTGCTTACTTTAGGTTATCTTCAAATGTTCCCATTTCTTCTTGATCCTTTCTATGGGTAGTTCTATTAACTTCGGGCCCAAGACTTTTCTTTTTCCTACTTCCTCCCAACACACTGGAGTTCTATACCATTTACTATATAATGCCTCAAAAAAGCCATTCTAATACTACATTGAAAGTTATTATTGTAAGCAAACTCCATGAGAGGTAAGTATGCATCCTAATCACAGGCCCGTAACATGTCCTCTAGTGTCTGAATAGTCCGCTCTGACTGACCATCTATCTAAGGGTGAAAAGCAATGCTAAAATGTAGTTGAGTGCCTATGGTCTGTTGGAACCCTTTCCAAAACCAAGAAGTAAACCAAGCATCACAATCTGACACAATACTCAACAGTACTCCATGTAGTTTCACTATCTCTGCTAATCTTTCAGGAGACCAAGTAATATGAATAGGAAGAAAATGTACAGATTTTGAAAACCAATCAACTATGACCCAAATAGCATCAAAGCCTCTTTGGGTATAGAGAAGTCCTGTGATGAAATCCATGGTCATTCTTTCCTAAGGCCATTCTAGTATAAGAAGAGGTTGTAACAAACTCGTTGGGTGTTTATGTTCGGTCTTTACCTATTGAGAAACTAAGTAACGAGATATATATTTTTCCACATCATTCTTTAAGCCCGACCATCAATAGTTCTACTTAAGTCAGCTTTTATCTTGTTTCTTATGCGCATGGAATAAACAGTATCATGAGCCTCTTTTAAAATTTATCTCCTTAACTCCATTTCATTTGGTACACGAATTTGATTCCCTAACATTAGCATACCATCTTCTCATATAATGAAATATATCCGCTTGTTCTCCAATACCTTCTTATTTATTGCCATTAATGCCTTATCTATACTTTGTGTATCTAAAAGACGGTCCACCACAGATGACTTCACTGCTATATTCGCCACTAGCTCTCTCTTAACACTTACATCAAGCTTCACCCTCAGACTTCTCAAATCTTTTATCAAATCCAAACAATGAGTCTCTAGAGTAGCTAACTTACTGGTAGATTTCCGACTCAAGGCATCAGCCACCATAGTAGCTTTCTCAAGATGATAATGAATGGTATAATCATAGTCACTAATAAACTCCATCCATCGTTTCTATCTCAAATTCAACTCTTTTTGGGTCGGTAGATACTTAAGATTCTTATGATCTATAATTATTTCACAACTAGCTCTATATAGATGATGTCTCCAAAATTTTAAAGCAAAGACTATTGCTGCCAATTCCAGATCATGGTAGGGTAATTTCTTTCATGGTTCTTTAACTACCGATAAACATAAGCTACAACTTTTTCAGGTTGCATTAAAACACAACCTAACCCATGATGTGATGCATCACTATAAACTGCAAACCTTTCATCACTCAAAGGAAGAACTAATACAGGAGCAGTAGTCAACTTCACTTTTAACAATTAAAAACTCTTTTCATAATCTTTGGACCATTCAAATTTATTTTCTTTTCTAGTCAATCTAGTCAAGGGCACGACAATAAGTGAAAAATCTTTAATAAACCTTCGATAGTACCTTGCCAACCCCAAGAAGCTTCTTATCTCAATTGCAATTGTAGGTCTCTCCCAATTCAAAACCACTTCAACTTTATGAGGATCTACCCCCACACCTTCTCCCAACACTATGCCCCAAAATATCACCTTATTCAGTGAAAACTCACACTTATCAAATTTGATATAAATCTTTTCCCTCCTAAGAGTTTCTAGTACCATCTCTTGATGTTTAGTATGCTCTTATTCACTCTTTGAATACACCAAAATTTCATCAATGAAAACTACCAAAAGTTTATCCAAGAAGGGCCTAAAAACCTTATTCATCAAATCTATAAAGGCAGCAAGGGCATTTTTTAGTCCAAATGGCATAACTAAAAACTCGTAGTGACCATACCGAGCCCTAAAGGCAGTTTTTGGGATATCTACATTTTTAATCAGCAACTGATGGTACTCCAACCTCAAATCTATTTTAGAAAACACACGAGCTCCTTGCAATTATTCAAATAAATCATCAATCCTACATAATGGATACTTATTACGAATCATTAGCTTATTCAGTTGTCTGAAGTCAATACACAATCTCAAAGTCCCATCCTTGTTCTTGACAAATAACACTGGGGCTCCCTAAAGTGATATGCTAGGACAAATGAATTACTTAACCAACAACTCATGTAACTACACCTTGAGTTCTTTCAATTCAATCATAGCATCTGATAAGGAGTCATAGAAATAATAGTAGAACCGGATATCAAATTAATGGAGAATTCAACTTTTCTATTAGGTGGTAAACTAGGTAACTCATCAGGAAAGACATCCAAATTTTTTTTTAACCATTGATACTTCTCCTAATCTCACACTTTCTCATTAGAGTCAATTATATAAGCCAAGGAACCTTCATACCCCTCTTTAGAAATCTCCTAGTCGTCACAACATAAATAGGATAATGGGAAAGTATTTTATGCTCTCCTTAAAAACTGAACTCATCCTCCCCTGGAATCTGAAAAATCACATTTTTCTTGAAACAATTCACTAAGAATGATGTGTGGCCAACCAATCCATGCCCAAGATCAAATTAAAATCCATCTCTAAAGGCAATAATTCCACCTAAAATCTATGTCTTCAATGTTCAAAATACATCCCTGATAAACATATTTAATTACTACACTATTTCCCATGGGAGTCTCAACAATCATACCATTATCTAAATGCATTCTAGGTCTTAAAAACATCATAAAAGAAATAAATACAAATGAATGAGTATTTCTCGGATCAATTAATATTATAGTATTTTTACCAAATATAGAAGTCGTACCAGTAACAATATCGGGTGTAGCTTGAGCATTCTGCTATGTAAGGGCATAAACATAATTTTTTCCTTGCTGACCCTGGCTAGTGTTTCCCTTCTCCACCATTAAACCCTGACCCTGATTTCCACCCATGACATTTCCATTCCACCACCTCGGCCCTGTTGGCCTTTTTCAGAACCCTTAGTAGTATTAACATTGCTAGTTGATCTAAATCTCGACAAACATTCTGAACTTATATGACCACCTTGACCACATTTATAATAGATGGGTCCTTGCACTACTGGGTAATCCTTTTGAAGATGTCCAATCGAACCATAATAATAACACATCTATATTGTACAATCCAGAGACTAATAGTCCACATAACCGTATTGATAACATGCCCTGGAATCCATTTCTGACACAACACCACCTCCTTTACTTAAGATACCCATCCCTCTACCTTGAACTCCTGTTGGTATTTGTTGAAAATCACCTCAAGAATCCCAGGTGGTGACCTTCAAACACCTAAGTCCATAATGACTTATAATAAATAGGAATCAAACCATCAAAGAAAGAACACAAGCAATTGTTATCGAGGTTCGGCAAATGCCTACATCCCCATGAGCTCCTCTGAGCTCTCTGCACTAAATCAATGGAGTTCTTACAATTACAGCAACACCTCTTCAAGAACCCTCTTGTTCTTAATACCTGAAAGAAGATAAAAGAAAGAGATAAGAACTAAGTGTTTCCCTAGAATTTTCCTATGAAAATTCCAATTATAAAGTCCTTGAATCCCACTTATTGAATGCTCTCTCTCACTTAAAACACCTCTGAAGATTTGAGAGTCTATCTCTCTCAACACCAGCCACTCTTGGAATGAGATCCCTTCTTGTGTTTCTCTCTTGACAATTGTGACTTTGCACTCTTGTGTCTCTAATTCACTTCTCATGTTATTGAAGCTAGATGACCCTTTATATAGAGCAACAACTTCTTTAACCAATCTTGAAGTCAATCTCAACCCTTAGATCTTGAGAACCAAACAATCATGGCCCTCCAAGAGGTCTAAGTAATCTTGTGCGTTTTAACCAAGTCCAACGCACCATCTCAAAGTGCTTACCAAAAAGCATCCCTTTGCTGGTGGCCGCGGCGCAGCCCATGTGTGCGGCGACGCACACCACCCTGTGCAGCGGTGCACGCTTGGTGAAAGAATATGCTGCCTTTCTGGAGGCCACGACGCACACACCTTGTGCTGTGACGCCAAAGGCTGTAGGAGCCCCATCTTCTAACCGTTTAATTCTTAGATAAATCCCAACAATCTCTACCTTTGTCTAAGCAATTAAACCTGAACCCATTGTACAGAGAACTCAAGATCCAAACTCAACATGAGTCACCAAATCATCTGACTCCAATCTTAAGAAGTCCAAGGCAATGATTGAACTTGCTTAGAAATCTGCAGGATTTTCTTTCATGGCCACTTTGTCCACATGAATGCATCCTTTCGTAACATTTTCCCGAATGAAATGATACCGAACATCCATATGCTTTGTCCTCTCATGGAACACTGGATTCTTAAACAAATGCAACGCACTTTGGCTATTCGAATACACCACCACCTGCTCTTTTAGGACCTTCAACTCTTCCAACAACCCTTTGCACCACATAACCTCCTTAATGGCTTCCATTGCCGCTATGTACTCTACCTCGGTTGTTGAGAGTGCTACCACCAACTGCAACTGAGCCTTCCAACTTATACAACATCCATTTAAATTGAAGAAGTATGAGGTAATTGATCTTCTCTTGTCACGGTCTACTCCATAATCCGAATCAGCATAACCTTCTAACCAGATGGACTTACCCCTCTTTTCATAAATAAGCCCCATATCTGGGCTATCCTTTAAATACCTCGGCAACCACTTCATCCAAAGCTAATACTCCTTTCCGAGTTTACTCATAAACCTGCTGAGAACACTAATTGCATGAGTAATATCGGGTCTAGTGCTTACCATCATGAACATGACTGATCCAACCGCACTAGAGTAAGGGACCTTTTCCGTTTCCTTCTTCTCCACATTCGATCTCAAATATTGATCACTAGAGAACTTGAAATAACTAGCAAGGTGAATCTTTACTGGTTTACTATCTTCCATAGAAAACTTAGATATCATCTTTTCTATGTAGGAAGACTGAGAAACCTTCAACCTGTTTCTCTCCCTTCCCTGGATTTTAATCATCCCAAGGATCTTTTGTGCATAACCAAGATCCTTTATCTCAAACTCTGAACTGAGTTGAAACTTCAACTTTTCTATCATCTCCCTGCTATTACCAACCAACAGCATATCATCGACATAGATAAGGATAATCACCATTTCCTCCACCTTGAATTTCACAACCAGTGAGAAAATTTTTGTGAAATCTATGCCTTCTCTTTGTGTGAACCCCTTCGCCATCAGCCTAGCTTTATACCGGACTTCATCCTTTTGATATGCAAATGCAGCACATCCAAAAGTCCTAAGGTTGTTTAACTCAAGGGGTTTACCACTGCATATCTCCTTGGGAGTCTTAAGAGCCAAAGCTCTAGAGGGTAATCTATTAACCAAATATGCAACAGTGGACACAGCTTTCCCCCAAAAACATTTGTGTAATTCGGACCCAATAATCATGCACCTAACCTTTTCTATAAGGGTCATATTCATCTTCTTAGCAACTCCATTTTACTAAGGGGTTTTCACAACCGTTCTATGTCTTAGAATCCCATTAACTCACAGAATTTATGAAAATCCTTATTAAAATATTCTAAGCCATTATCGATTCTTAAAACCTTAAATACTTTACCTATTTGAGTTTCCAGCAACTTTTTCCACACCACAAACTTATTTAAAGCATCTGATTTATTTTTAAACAAATAAACCTAAAACCTTTCTAGAATAATCATCAATTAAAGAAAGAAAGTAAAGATTACCTCTTTGTGTTGGTGTTCTTGCTGGTCCCTAAAGATCGGCATGAATGTAGTCAAGAATGCCCTTTGATTTTTGCATTCCAGTGTTGAAGCTGACCCATTATTGCTTCCTAAGAACGCAACTCTCGTAGAAATCAAGTTTCTCTACCTTGTCACCATCAAGTAAACCGTCCTTGCTGAGAACTTGCAGCCCCTTTTCGCTTATGTATCCCAAGCGATTGTGCTAAAGAACTACCTTATCTGTCTCAGCCATCAAGCTTACTGCTTGATCCTTGATGTCCGTGTCTCCAATCATCTCATAGAGACCATTCTTTATTGCTGCTTTAATCACTATCAAAGATCCCTTGGTTACCTTGATCTTTCCTCCCTCTGCTTTGTCTATGTACCCTATTGAATCTAGCTGCCCCAATAAGATAAATTTTTTTCTCAAATCTGGAAGATATCTCACATTCCACAGCAGCCTTGTAACTCCATCAAATATCCTCAATTGGATGTCTCCCATACCCTTCACTTGGCAAGAAGTATCATTCCCCTAGAAAACCTTTCCATCATTGGTTTCTTTGAAATTCTTGAACCAATCCTAATGAGGGCACATATGATAAGGGCATTCAGAATCTAAGATCTAGTTCTCACTGCCTTACCTCCTGCTCACATTTGAGCACACAACAAGAACATCATCATCTTGTTGTTCTCCCTTAGCAACCGAAGCCTCTCCATTGTTGGTATGGCTTCTTCCTTCCTCATCCCTCATCATCTTCCTTCAATCTTTCTTGAAATGACCCTTCCTATTCCAATAATAGCATTGCTTTCCTCCAAACTTCAGTTTGGAATGCCATCTTCCATGGCCTTGACCTCTACCCTTTGATTTGTCCTGATAGTTGCCATAGATGTTACTACCATTCCGAGTTGCTGGCATTCCTTTAACGAACAACCCTTCTCCACTTGATCCTTCCATCATCTTGGATTTGAAATCATGAGCCCTTATAGAATTAATCACAATTTCTTTGGCTAGTGTATCTCTTCCATATTTAATAGCATTAATCAAGCTTTTAAAACAATCTAGAAGAGAATTCAACAAAATAACAGCCAATTGTTCATCCGAGAATGTTATACTACAACTAGTCAAATCTTGAACTAGTTTATTAAACACATCAAGATTATCTTGCAACTCTTTATTAGGATCCATTTTAAAAGCAAAGATTCATTTTAGAAGATAAATCTTATTAGGAAGAGTCTTGGTAAGAAATAACTCATCTAGTTTCTTCCAAACGACAACTGGATCTTCTGAGTCTCCACACTCTCTTGTCACACTATTTGACATGTGCAGAAAGATAGTGCTGTACGCCATCTTCTTCATCTTATTTCACTGGAGTTCCATGATACTTGCTAAAAAATCGTCATCTTCTCTAATAGCCAAGTCCACCTTTTGTTGCATAAGAACTGCCTTGATTTTCCGCTTTCAAAGGGAAAAATCTCCCTTTCCATCAAACTTTTCAACAATGAAGTTTGAACCCATCTTACGAAAAAAAATCCTAAGATTTATACAGCACCCATAATTGCTTTCCAAACTTCTAAACTTCAAGAACTCGATCAAATCTGGATCCCAATACCGTTATTGAATCCCTCAAGAACCCGATCAGATCTTGATCCCAGCACCATTCTTGAATCTCCTAAGAAGTTTCTTTTGATTCTTGGAGCCTTGCTCCGATACCCCCTGCTCTGATACCATTATTGTAGCTCTGATACCACTGTTGAAAATCACCTTAAAAAATCCCAAGTGGTGACCTTCAAACACCCAAGTTCAGAATGACTTGTAATAAACAGGAATCAAACCATCAAAGAAAGAACACAAGCAATTGTTATAGAGGTTTGGCAAATGCCTATGTCCCCGTGAGCTCCTCCGAGCTCTCTGCACTAAATCAATGGAGTTCTTATAATTACAGCAACATCTCCTTAAAAACCCTCTTGTTCTTGATACATGAAAGAAGAGAAAATAAAGAGATAAGAACTAAGTGTTTCCCTGGAATTTTCCCCAAGAAAATTCTAATTACAAAGCCCTTGAATCCCACTTCTTGAATATTCTCTGTCACTTGAAACACCTCTAAAGATTTGAGAGTCTATCTCTCTCAACACCAGCCACTTTTGAAATGAGATCCCTTCTTGTGTTTCTCTCTTGACACTCATGACTTTGCACTATTATGTCTCTAATTCACTTATCTTGTTATTGAAGCTAGATAACCCTTTATATAGAGCAACAACATCTTTAACCAATCTTGAAGTCAATCTCAACCTTTAGATCTTGAGAACCAAACAATCATGGCCCTCTAAGAGGTCTAAGTAATCATGTGCATTTTAACCAAGTCCCACACACCATCCAAGAACCGTTTACACTTTCTTTCCTTGGAATTCACCAATTTAGGAACTAACTGAGATAATGCAACAAAACTTCCATCATATTGAGAAATAGTCATAAAATTTTGCCTCAAGTGGATAAAATCCCTTTCTTCCTAGGTTCTATAAGGAACCGGTGCATGACCCTCAAGTGGATCTGAAACTTATCTAATCCGTTCTTCCAGCTGATGTTGTAACTCCTCAACTCTACCTTCTGCTTGATTCAATCCATTCAAAGCTTGAGTAAAGGCTTCTCGCAACTCATCTATCTCAATAACAACATCCTTTGTTGTTTCCATTAGTAGTACCAGAGGCACTACCAACACGTTCTTCCTTATAAATTTAAGGTTTAACCTCCACCTCCTCAACTATATGCAAAAAGGGGTTGTCTATGCCCCCTAGTTGGAACACTAACTCTACATTGGGTACATCTCATAACTTTAGCACTAGCCCTACCATGCCCACACAGCATCCTCAAACCCTACACAAAAGAACTCATTTAGAAACGAAAACATTGCACTCATGCAGTTTATAGAATCTTAAACCTAAAGCTGTGAAACCAAAATTATAACAACCCATCCCAATGAGACCTACTCGGAATGGCATCACTACTTTTAAGTGTTGAGAACCTTGACCTGTAATGCCAACATATAATTTCTAAATATTTAAATTATGTTGAGATGTCTCTTGGCATGCACTATTTCATGCATACATACTTTCACATTTACATATTTTTGAACCACATCATGGTTAATATTGAATAGTTTATATAAGGCATAACCTTATAGAAAGCTACATCCATGACATCTACATTATACATTTTTTCTCAAAACGAGGTCATATACTTATATCTAAACTCCCAAAGAAAAACAAAAGGTTGATGATGCCATATGTGCAAACCCACCTAAGGACACATTTCTCTTTCGATCTCTTCACTGACTTGATCAAAAACCTTCTAGCAATTTTCCTGAAATGATAATAAAATAGGGAGGGGTGAGTTAAAAACTCAACAAGTTTTCACATTACTCATAGTAATCGATTCAGAAATCTTTTCCCTAATTCCAATTCATTTTATGTAGTTAGTTATTATAAAAATTTGATACTTTCCTTGTTCCCCATTTCAAGAGAAGATAACTATCACAAAAAATATCAATGCATTTAAATTAATGTACCATACACAATCAAGCCATACATTACACATCACAAGATGAAATAAATCATAGACAACATCCATCTCAACATTTTCACATCTCATGCTCCACCATCACTATCTCTGTCAATGATTTCATTATATCTCAATGGGGATGTCTCCCCATGTTTCAATACGTTTCTTATTACATATCATTGGGCTCCCTTTCCCCCTTCCCAAGTGGGGTCCTACACATCTAAACATCCTTCGAATCCAAAGATTCTATTCACACACACACATACACAACCAATGCACATAGAATTCAATCAACAACTTATTTTATCCCATTGTATTTCACTTCAACACTTGAAATCATATACACAAAACGTATACATGTGAAATTATCACCATATGTATATTTATCAATTTATCATCATACATCTTATATATATGTCTTCCACCTTTTTATCTTCAAAGTTTAATTCAACTTATTATGATTTTCAAGTTCCTTCACACTTGCTAAGGGTAAGGTGAACTCACCTTTATCGATCAAAGATTTAATCTTAGACTACTTCCTTGCCCTTTGTGTTTCCTTCAGCCACACCTAATAAATATATGATTCAATACATCAAACCAAGATACACACCCATGCCATGAATTTATATGTATAATGTAAACCTGTGTATTATGCCATATATTTTTCTTTATTTTACTTAAGAATTTTTTTATGTCCTGCTTTAATATTAAATGAAATAAAATTAATTTTCTCAAGGCCATAAATTTTATGTTTTTATCATGTAATTTGGTTTATAGTATTTTGGGAATGTTTAAGACTCAAAAAGCAAAGTAAACTTGTGTTATTTCGGAAAAAAAATGGGCTGATATAGTCGGCTGTCCTATGATACAATCGATTGTATTAGGTCCAATAGGTTCTTGTAATAGACTACTTTAGGTTTGTAGTCAACTGGACTAGGTCAAATAACTCCCATCACTGCACATAGTCGACTGGACACCCGATCCAGTCGACTTTCCACCTATTTCTAGCACAGTTCTCACAAAAAAAAAAATTCCTTTTTCCCTTTTAACTTCTTGATTTCTCATGGAGCTTTCAAGACACGAGTTCCTTAAGGTGTTAAATAAAAATATTTGCATCATCCATGACAAAAAATTAACTTTGAAATCCTAAATCAACAAACTTAGCACAAGCTCATTTTCCCTTAAAATAAATCTGTTTTTCTCAAACTTTTCTAAAGAAAACTTCAAATTCATGGATTTTAAACTCAAACCTTAAAGTGTTAAGCTTACTAGAAGAAAATAACTTGAAGGGAAAAGAACATTACTTGAGACTCTTACACTCTTAGCTCCAAGAAAACCCAAAAAAAGAAGAGAAGGAAGAGAAGAAGTTGGAATTTTTTGGAGAGTGGAAGAGAAGACCCAAAAATATCAAGTCTTGGTCTCCATCTCTCTCTCTCAATTTATATACTCCTTACAAGAACTCAATTTACACCCTTTCCATTCTCTTTAACCTTTATTTACAATTTTTATCCTCCTATGTGTATTCCCATAATTTTCTTAATTAAGTCCCCAAAACTTTTTATTTGTATCACATGTGTTTCTTTAAAAACCATCATTAACTTTTATGTTTCCAATTATCTTGTTTCCATACCATCCTACCCACATTGAATCATGCATATATCTAACATAGAAGATTCTAATTCACTTAAATAACATATGTATGCATATAAATATAGAAAATAATAAAATAGAAAATCAGGATCTACAAAAAGAAAGTGTGTAAGACCAAGGAAAAAAGAGGAAGAATACTTCATATTTTTCTCATCACATTATCAGCTATATAGGGGATGAATGGTGTAGATTTTTAAATTTGAAAATGAAGACTTGGATTCATGAAAAAGCGAGAAAGATAAAAATGGAAATGTGCAAGACCAAGGGAAAAAAAGAAGGAAGAAGACTTCCTATTTTATCCACTTAAATACACAATCACAAGAAAGAAAAGAAGTGCAGATTTTTAAGTGCAACATGTGATTTTAATGCATGAAAAAGTGTGAGAATAAAAAGTGAAAATGGAGAATTAACAAGGAATAAAAGAGGAATAAAATCTCTTCTTTAAACATTTACATGGATGGTTAAAAGAAGGAGAAAAAATGAAAATTTTCAAGTGTAAACATGCTATTTAAATGCATAAAAAGTGTGGAAGATAGGAGTGGGAGTGTGCAATAACAAGGTAAAGAGGGAGGAAGAAAACTTCCCCTTTACTATATCACATAGCCGGCCAAAGAGGAGATAGGATGGACAATTTTTAAGTGCAAATGAGAGAGCTTTTCTTGAGAATTAGAGCCAATCAAGAGGTGTTATATGGAGGGTGAATTTGGAAATCCACTCACAAAAATTTATAGTCTTCTTGGGCTTAAAGTTTGGGCCAAAAGTGTTTAGACTTAGCAAAACTCAATGGGTTTTAGTAGGCTTTGGATTAGGTCAAAATTTAATTGAAGACTTTGGGCTTGAAATTGATGGAATCAAATAAGACCCAATTGATTTAAGCTCAAGGTGGATTTAATGGATTAAACAAAAAGGGATTATAATTGGTTCTAATCCAAAATAAAATTCAACCTCTGTATTTACAAAGTCTGAACGCATTAGGATCAAAGATTTATCATTAGGACCCACGCACGATCCGTAAAATTTTTTTGAATGAAAGTGGGTATCTATAGTTTGCCCCTTTTAATTGGGGCTCATTTGAGAGTTCCAATCAAAGGTTGTGAGTGACTATTATTTCTTTTGAAATTTTAGAATGGAAAATATGTGATGCATGCATAAAAGCAAACATGTTGTGGGGCAAATTTGGTGTCATGGAAACAGCCATTATAATTATACGTACCTGAAGTGATAGAGCAGACGTCCATTCACTTGCACGATACTTTAGGATTGACCAGTGCTTGCTGTGGGAACTTTGGTTTGGATTTGCCTGCTAGGAGAACATTGGTTTGCTTGCTAACAAGGACATTGATTTTTGATTTTGCTTGCTAACAATGGCTTTAGTTTGCCTACTGACAAGGGATTTGACTTAGGATTTTGCCTGCCAATGAGGACTTTGGTTTTCCTGCTGACAAAGACTTTGATTTATCTACTGATAAGGACTTGGGTTTGCTTGCTAATAAGGAGTTTGATTTTTTTGCTAATGAAGACTTTGGTTTGCCTACTAATGAAAAGTTTGGTTTACCCACTGACGAGAACTTTGGTTTGTGATTTTGCTTGCTAATGAATAGTTTGGTTTGGATTTGCCTATTGTGAAGACTTTGGTTTGCCTACTGACGATGAATTTTACATGTTGATTCTTTAGAGCCTTTTCATTCAAATTTGTTAAATCTTAAAATAACTTAGGCATGAATTGAGTAATGATATTTAGGATTCTGCCTTTTTTAATCATAATGTTTTGGAAAGAAAAACTTTTACAATTGAATCAAACTTTTACAAAGTGCTAGTAGCCTTTGACCATTCACTTTATTTTACTCAAAACTTGTATTTAAACCCATCTTTCCTCCAATTTGGTTCACATCCTCCAGTAGATTCAAGAATAAAGCTTTACCACTTGTCAACAATCTCTCTTTCTTCCTCTAAAAAATTGGCTATAGTAGACAAATTCACTCAGTTGATATGTTGGACTGACAATGTGAAGGACATCAGGCTTCACAACTTCTCTCGATATGGTATCAACGCATTTTTTTGCTTAAGTGTGTTAAGATTGACTAGAACTTTTTGGGGGTCATCCAATGGTCAAAAGGAAGCGTCTAAGGATGAAAAAAAAAGCTATCACAAAGGGTTCAATGTGAATTTGAAATGATATCATACCATTAATGCATTAACTTGGAGAATGAAATAGAAATGGCATGTCCACAAGCTCAAATCATTAATGCACTAAATTGATCCAGATTTTAACACTTTTCATTAACTCAACATATTTTATTCAAGCATAGATTTACTTTTATTATCTTCTTGTCATTTGTACAAACGATGTATTCACATAGGAATTACAAGTATGAAAAAAAGGAAAATGGGATTTACAAGAGATATTTGGCAGCACCAAAGTGGTTGCCTACGTATCCACGAATGGAACTAAGACTTTATATAGTTCAAAAGGTGAAAATTTTAACTTTTTTTTTTGCCTAAACCACCTTTAAGGGTTTTCGGCTTAGTTGAATGTTCCAACATTTGCCTAAGCCACCCTTTTGAGTTTTTAATTTAATAAGCTGCTCTAACTTTTGCCTAAGTCGTCCTTTCGAGTTTTCAACTTAGCGAGCCTTCCTTTTTTTCAAAAATGGGAGATAGAGTGAGGATACAGCAATGAGGGGAGTGGGGATATAATAATGAGAAAACAGAATGGGATCACACCTAATACTTATTGAGATTATCCATATTGATGGGTTCAGCAAATTTATTGTCGTCGATATCTGTAAGGTACACGATTCCCCTAGACAATATCTTCTTGACCAGATATAGACCTGCCCAATTTTGTCTAAAATTTCCCCTCGAGTCATGGACTAGTGAGTTGAGTTATTTTACAACATAATCTCTTTCCTTAATGCTCTGATTCTTTACTTTCTTGTTGAAAGCTTGAGCAACCCTTTTTTGATAACCTTGGACATGATGGAGAGCCTTCAGCCGCTACTCGTCAATCAATGTCAACTCATCATATCTTCCCCGAATATGATATTCTTCTTCCAGCTGGCTTTCCATGGTTATCCTCTGTGAAAGGATTTTCACCTCGATTGGGAATAAACTAAGGAATAAGAAGTGGCGCTTGTAGAAAACCTGATCGAAGTTCGATATCTCCACAAGGTAAAAGGCAACTTCTCATGCTAGTCACAATAGATTTCCACCATCTCAGCCAAAATACTCTTAAAAATCTTATTGACTGCTTCAACTGCCTCGTTGGTCTGAGGTTGGTAAGTACAAGACTTATGGAGCTCAATTTTGTATTTATTGAGCAAATCCATAACTTTACCTTGAAAATGTGTGCTATAGTCTGAGACTAATTCAAAAGATACTCCATAATGGCAGATGATGTTATGTTTAATGAATTGTGCCACATGTTAAGCCTTCAAGATGGAAAACGATGTAACTTCTACCCATTTGGTAAAACAGTCAATTGCCACCAAGATATACTCGCTATCATTGGAAGCCTTGAGAGATATCTTGCCAATAACATCTATGCCTCAAGTAGCAAAAAATGAGGGTACGGTAATGCTGAAGAGTCTCCAAGGTGGAAAATATTGTAGATTTCCATACAAGAGATATTTATGCCATTTCTTGACGTAATTACAACAATCAATCTCCATACTGATCTAGTAATAATCTAAATAGAGGATCTTCCTTGCCAACATTCTCCCATTCATGTTTGGACCTCTGGTACCTTCATGTACTTCTATCATGCTTCTTTCAGTAGTGTTCTCATCTATATAGAGCAGTTGGATCCAATCAATCGATCTCCTAGATAGTCTCCGCTACAAATAACAAACTATAAGGCCAACGACTATATCATCAATTTGTCCCCTTTTCACATTTGGCAGGGAACTCCCATTTATGCAAGAAGTTCTGAATATTAGTATACCAGGACTAGTATACCAGGACAAACCATCAGATGATCGAGCTTGGATCTCGATAACTGAGTAATAGGTCGGTTCATCATTTGCTCGACCAATAATAGAATTACCTTAACCCCTTTAGGCATGTCTAACATTGAAACTAGAGTGGCCAGTGCATCGCTGAACTGATTATGGGACCGAGGTAAATAAGTGAAGGATGCCCTATCAAAGCACTAAATTAAATTCTTAAGATGAATTTAATAATCTTTCATCCTCTCGTCTTTGCTTTCTTATTCTTTGTGAGACTGAAAAAAATGACTAAACAAGAATCTTTGTACACTATGACCTCTTTTGCCCCAATCTCAGCGAGACTAGCAATGCAAGCTTTATACTCAATTATATTAGTGGTGGACTTAAAGTTCAAGTGAATTTACAAAGTATAGTGATGATTCCTTTTGGAGAAACTAGCATTGCCTCAATCCTAAAACCTTTTTTATTAGCCTCCCTGTCGAAGTAAATCTTCTATTCACAGTTTTCGACTCCTAGAATTCTTTCATCTGAAAAGTTGAATTCTTCAATCTCTTCTTTTCCTTCTGGGAAATCAACAAAGAAATATGAAATTATCCCCTATTTGGCTGAGTTTTGGGTCACATACTGAAAATCAAATTGGGGGAGAATGAACATCCATTTGATCATCTTTCCACTTAAAGTCGAGGCTTCAGACAGATGCTTTAGCCAATTTAAGCAAGATATTACTTTCACTGATAAGGACTAGAAATAATGCTGAAATTTCTTGGCAACCCAAGCTAGAGTGAGGCAAGTCTTTTCTATCCAAGAATAGTTTAACTTCTAAGCCACAAGCTTCTTGCTAAGATAGTAGACAACATTTTTTCTTTTTCGTCTTCATCCTCTGGAGGTAACATGGCCCTATGGAGGTGCTAGTGATGGACAAGTGCAGCAAAAGCAGAGCACTATGCTTAGGTGGAATCAACACCGGAGGGTTCTTGAGACAATCTTTGATATTTTCATAAGCTTCTTGACACTGTTCGTTCCACACCGCTAGCTGATTTTTTGTAAGCAGTTTGAAAATGGGTTCACAAGTATGGATTAGTTTGGCAATGAAATGACTAATATACTAAAGTCTTCCCAGAAATTCTCTGGCCTATTTCTCTATCTTCGGCAATGACATTTCTATAATTACAGACACCTTTTTTGGATCCACTTCAATTCCTTTTTCATTGACCATGAAACCCATAAGATTATTGGCAGTAACCCTGAATGTACACTTTTTAGGATTTAATCGTAGCTTGTACTTTTGAATTTTTTCAATAAACTTTCAGAGGGCATCCCAATGTTTGTCTCTATTTTTAGACTTGAAAAATATGTCATCCACATATACTTCCACTTCCTTGTGGATCAAATCATGTAGAAGAGTGGTGGCCATCCTCTGATAAGTTGCCTCGACATTTTTTAGCCCGAATGGCATGACCCTATAACAAAAATTCACACACTTAGTAGTAAAAGTAATATTTTCTTTATTTTCAAGAGCCATGAGAATCTAATTATACCTTGATAACCATCAATGAATGACAAAAAGGCATTGCTAGTTGTATTATCCACAAGGGTATCTATATAAGGCAAGAGAAAGTCATCTTTAGGACTAGCTCGATTAATATCTTTGTAATCCACACATACGCTTACCTTTCCATCTTTCTTTAGCAATGCTATCGCATTTTCTACCCATTGAGGATATTTAGAAACCATTAAGAAATCGACTTGCAACTGCTTGAGGATTTCTTCTTTGATCTTGGTTGCCTAATCTACCCTAATTCTTCTCAACTTCTACTTAACAGGCCTGACATCTAGATTCAAAGTGATCTCATGTTGTAAAATTTATGGATCAATGCCTAGTATATCCTCATATGACTATGCAAATACATCTTTGTACTCATGTAAAAGTTTTACTAGATTTTCACTTTCTTTTTCAGATAATGTTGAGCTAATGCAAATTTCTTGTGGATTTTCATCAGTGCATAAATTAATGATTAGAATTTATTCTATTTTAGGTTGGGCTATGATTTCTTTCTCATTCTCAACTAGCTCATTAAACTCCTTAGATAAAGAGGATTCTTGGCTAATTTACTTTAGAATTTTCCTATTATATAAAGAAGACTCAAAGTACTCAGAATCATTTAGTTTTTTGGCTAGTACATCACTAGACTCTAGGAGGGTGTTGAGGATATCATTCTCTTACTCACCCTTGACTTTACAAAAAGAAGAGAAAGAAAAAGACGTTTAACCCGACTCTTTGTTGTCATTGGTGTGCCTGTCAACTAGCCTGATTAGCACACTTAGATCAAATTCTTCTACTTTACTCTCTCCCATCATCAAGATACTCAAAACTCCACCCTCCATTTTATCAATCGAGTCACTTACTTATTGTGTTTCATTCTTCTCTGTTACCACTCTCCTTTCAAAGAACTCATGATCAAAGAATATTTTGAATCCTAGCTGCCTTTCCTAAGTCCTTATATTCACCCATGGCTCGAGAAACCCATAATATGAAAATATTCTCCCTCCTTCACAAACAACCTATTAAGAGTTTCATGGAACTAACCTTCATTTTTCTTATTATTGTTTCCAGGTTGAAAGCCTAGGCCCTGTCTTTCAAATTGTTGCTTGAAATTTGGGAATTCCTTCACTTATCAATACTTTCCTAGACTTGCTCCTGGGAAGTATTCTTTTCATGATATGGAATATCAGAGAGTTAATGCACATGTCAACATCTATTGTATCAATAGTTACCATTTCTTAAAAGGAGAAACCATGTAGGGGCAATGCCGATTTCATCCTCAAACAGGGTTATCAATTGATTTCTAACTCTGTACTTCATCTTCTAATGGAAGATTGAAGGCACTACCCCTAGACTGTAAAGCCATGGTCTATCCAACAAAATATTGAAGGATGAAATGAAATCGACGAAAAAAATATCAATCACCATGTCGCTCGGACCTAGCTTGCATCTCAAGCCCACTGTCCTAGCTACTAGGCACTTTGTATTATTGTAAGCTCGGACTGTTTAGCTACTCGGTTGGAAGTCATCTTACTTAAGTCCTAACATTTTTTCCATCCACATAGGCAAGACATTCAAGGTTGACCTATTATCAATCAGTACCATGGGTATCTTATATTCGCGACACTTCGCAGTTAGATAAAGACTACTGTTATGGTTCCGCCTACACGGTGAGACATCCTTCTCAACAAAACTCAGGTTCGATTATCTTTTTTTCGATACATCAATTGACACTAAGAGGTCATCATGGGAGGTGTTTGTGGGAATGTCTACTCCACCTAAATGGTCCAGTAGAACCTACCGGTATCTCTTTGAAGACATTAGTAATCCCCAAACAGAGAAATTAAAATGAGTGTTTTTCTACTACCTTAACAATAAATCTTCATCCTCTTCCTTCTCTTTCACTTTTCCTTTCTCCATTGTCGCTTTTTCCTCATCTTCTATTTCCTTTCTGGGAGAATCAAATTCGAGGTGATGTGGCTTAAAATGACAGCCACCTCGAGTTAAATGTCTCACCTCTTTTTCTTCTTCCTCTTCATTACTATTATCCCATGCAGTCTTACTTTTTATTTTGCTACTTTTCTCTTGGTCTACCTCTAATGTTGTTATTTCCTTGTAACAAATCCCGATCTTCACATTGATTACCAAATTTTATTTTCTAGCTACCATTGTCATCACATTATCTTTTCTTATCAATGCTTTCTTTTTCACTATTTCTAATACTGCTTTCTTTTTATCCTTACCCTTGTTGTTCCAAATGCAATTAATCAAGGCCCCACTACAAGAAGTGTTGTATTTGAAGTTCCAAAGTTATTCTAGGATAAGGATAAGTTTGTGTTTGGGGTGGTGTTTGGTTATTAGTGTGATTAGGGTGGAAGGATCAAGGATGGTGGGTGATTCCTCGATCATGTTGAGGAAGTTTTATGGGGCCACATTTCAGTAATTAGGAATGAGATTTTTTACAACATAGGGTAGCTCAAAATCGTTATCAATAAGGTCTTGGATTTCATTCTTTAATCTTTCACACCCATCAGTGTCATGACCGATTGATTGATAGAAATGGAAATATTTGGAAAGGTCCTAGTGTTGTGGAACTGGGTTGGGTAAACGTATTGTTGGCAAGGGGCAGAGTTTGTCTTTTTGGTGAGCTTAACGAGAACCTGGGATAAACTCATCCCTAGGGGTGTGAACTCTTCAAAGCTTCGACGTTTTCCTTAAATCATATTATGGAAATGTCTCGGTTGGTTATAACGGTGGTTGTTTGCTGTTAAGGTCCCAAAGATCTGTCCACCCATATGCTTGATTTTACTTTGTGTATCTGAGCGAAGTTCACCTCATTGTGCTTGGTACCATTACTGCTGGTGACATTTTTCTTCACAAACTTTCCACCAGTCTTCTCAATTTTGCCCTAAAAGATTGCATCTCTACTTGAGTACCTGAGTCAATTAGCTATTCAAAACTGTCAATGGGCATAGCAAACATCCTCTTGTGGTAATCGGTTACGAATTTTTCATCACAATTCAGACTTGGTCCTTTTCCACAAGTCTTTAGGCCATTTTTACTGCTTTACCTCTCCAGCAAGAGATAAATTCTAAGAAAAGTTTCTAAGTCCCTTATGGTAATATCTAACTAGGTGTTGTAAGCATATTGGGTCACAAATACTTAAGCTATATCTTCTCATTCTTTCATAATACTAGGCTCTTGAGAATAGTACCACTTCAGTGCGGCACCCGTGAGGGAGTTGTGGAAAAACGTGGCTAACTTTTCAGTGTCCAAACTATTGAGTCTCAAAAGGCCATCATACTGACTCAAGTGGGTTTTGGGATCCCTAGACCTATCCAAATTAGCTATATCGGGCATTTTGAACATGGATTGTAGACTGACTTTGGGATGGGTACACAGCCCATCAATCTCAAAGCGATTACCATCAATGCCTTAGGATTTTCTCAAAGCACTTGCATTTTCTCAAATTTTTCACTAATGGCCTTCATTTCAGAACCGGCCTTCTTATTTTTAGCTAGGAGGTATTCCTCCTAATCCTTGAAAAAATCTTCTTTGTCACCCTAGAACCTTGAGACTCTTTCCTGGCTGCCCTTTCTTCTAGGCCGTCTAGTCTCTTGGCTAGGTTGGCTAACAAACCGTTGATATTCTTAAGGACCTCATTTATATCAACTATTGTTTCTTCAACCATTACTCTATTTCAACCTGAACTGCTCTTAGAAACTGAACTATTTGCAGATTCTTTTACTCTAAGAGAGACTAGACCCGTATGAGACTTTTTCCTTTATCTTCCACCAGAAGGTCTAAACCAAAGTGAAGAAGGGATTGTTTCTTAGCCTGGACCTATGACTCATTTTTACAAGAAGAAAGAAAATAAAAAAAAAAGACATTTTTTAAGTTCTTTATATCGTGAATGCTTTTGCCATACTCGTTTATTCGTTATTACTTTATCTTTATTAATGGGTTTCGGTTTTACATCCAAAGGCCCACTGAATGAATTAAAGTCCGCTTGCGGATAAGTTCTTTATTTAGCCCAAATAGGTTGATACAAAGAATGTAAAGGAAAATTCCATTTGATTAAATTCTAACCAAACTTCCTTGGTTTGGACTTTAGCTTTCTCAAAGTAAAGTATTGTGAAATTGAAATTAATAAATCTCCCAAGGATTTAAAACCTAATGACAATTTGGGCGAAACCCAAGAAGCCCAAATGAATGATGAGAATTACCCTTTACATGAATCATTCCACTTTATCCTTAAGCTTCATTCACTCAGATTTCTCGAGTTAGGGTCTAATCAGCAATAGTTTCTTTTGTGGGCTCTTTAATGAGTTTAAACTAACAAGACTTAACTAAGATAAGGTCCTCCTATTTTAGGCAAGACTAGGCTCATCATGGGTTCAGACCAACCATGAGAAGGTTCTCATAGTTAAGTGTTGTGAATTTGAAATCAATAAGTCTTTTAAGGGATTTAGAACCTAATGATGATTTGGGCAAAACCCAAGAAGCCCAAATGAGTTATGAGAATTACCCTTCACATGGATTGTTCCACTTGATCCTTGGGTATTCATTCACTTAGATTACTTAGGTTAAGGCCCAATCAACAATAAATTCTTTGGACGGGCTTTTTAATGATGTCAGTTTAATAAAACTTAACTAAGAGAAGGCCTTCTATTTTAGGCCAAACTAGGCCCAATATGGGGTTAAATTTGTTTGATTGTAATTTAATTAAAAGAAAATAATGACCAAAAAACATGTTAACAAACAAATTGATTTTATCTTATTTTAACACATATTAAGTGAGAACAAACACATGCAAGTAAGTGAAGGGATAAAAAAGGTCTTTGTCCTAGATGGGAAGGTTGGGTTTGCTTAAAAAGGGTAGGCTTGCCTTATAACTCTGGTGGACTCAGGTACCCCATGATTATAATGATTTTATCATGCTCCTCTAGTGGCTTAATAGGTGGACCACAAGAGTACAAATGCATCGGCAAACCTTCATTACACGAATAAGAACCAAGAGGAACTTATCCCACACTAAGAGCTGATGATAAGCAAATGAGTGTCAAACTAGAAACCAAGAGGAAAAAGACCCTGCAATTTACTCTGTCGAGAGCAAAAGGTAAGTACTAGTGTGCAAAGTGAAGTATGGAATAATATCTTTAAATTAAAGTTTTCCAAGAAACACTTTAAGGTTAAATTTCTCCTGCATAATCGTCAATTATAGGTACTACTCTTTTCTGCCTGTTACCTATGCATCCAACTCATTACCCAATACCACTCCCTTTGAAAAAGATGGATATGGTGAGGGTGCAGATTACGATAAGCAGACATATTGAAACGAGTGAAATCTAACGAGTTTAATACAAACCCTTTATAAGTAGTAAGGATGCTCTCGTGATGGGTGTGCTTTTAATGTATTAGATAAGTGATTGTTATCATCCGAGCACAAAGCAAGGATGACGGGTAAGGAGTCGCGATTTGACCTTGAATGGGGTCAAATCCCTTGTCCTTGGTCTGCTTTAGAGATTCTGAGGCTGGAGAGATTTGGGTGCAAAGTGAGAAATTAAAGCTCCCTCTCTTACCTAGACTGAAGTCTAGCTCTTTGTGTTTTAAGGAAATTTATTCAAAACTTTAATTTAAATATTATTACTATACACTAATAATAAAGCCAACCATATATTTTTCAATTTGTATTCAGACAAAATGACACCTAAACGTTGCAATTAAAATGAAATGGTAAAGTAAATACTTGAAAGTAAATGTATAAAAGAAGTAGTAAGGTAAAAGTAAATACATAAAGGAAAAAGTACTTTAACTACAAAACATGAAAAGATTAAAGCTACTTGTAATGTGAAGATTAAAAAAAATGAATTAAAGTTTGTGGATTTAAATTAGATGGATTAAAACTAAGCTAATTAAACTATATGGATTAAATATGTGGATTAAACTAGGTGGTTTAAATATGGGGGTCAATATCGCGTTTTAGGGATTTAAATCCCTCATGATACCTAATCATCGAAAGTCACGCATCCCTCAATGATAGACCATAGAAAACACTATCACCGAAAGACACGTACCACTCGATGATAATCCGTCGGTGATTAAGATTTCTCTTGTAGTGACACACTGTATAATCTTCATAAGTTGCCAGTACGTGGCCTCATGGAATTTAGAGCATGACACCAAACACTGATCAATCAAAGTGCGATAAGTACATCCCGACCTCTAACATTTGCTGCCCGTTTTGCCTAATTGGTATATGAATTGATGATCCTCCTGCACAAGATACGATACTTACAACCATGCATCTTACCATTTCCTCCCTGGTCTACCTAATATCTATGACTAATCGATTAATGTCCTACATGGATACACATTTAATCTATCGATTTAAAAATTTTCTCATGCAATGTTCCAATCAGGACAAGTGAATCTCCCATCGTTACAACTCTATCTCCAATAATCTCTTCTTTGACATAGTCATCTTTCAAAAGCTTGCAGTATTTATCATACTTGACTCATTATGAGCGGTAGTGATAAGTGACCTCGGATATTTATGATAAAAATAAGTCAACTATTTATTTAATGAATACGAAACAAGTATTTAGTCAATGCATAATTAACATATTGAGTCAGCACATCTGTTATGAAATAACATGGATTGGTAACACGGGTCTCATGAAAGATTAAGTTTTTCCGTTAGTTCATTGACCGGGGGCGGAATGTAACAACACCCTGTCTTAGTTAACCTCTGCATTCATCTCTCCTCAATTATAACGACACCATTTCCCTGTCCTTTTCCCATTCAATATTTGCTTCCCGGCGGCCATGCGAAGCGCTGTCACAATACGTGCATTGTATGGGTAAAAAAATCCATCTCAATAACAACTCCTTCCAGTACGAGTCTATCTCCTTCTGCACCACCAATGTGTTAGATGATCATATCGCTCAGTTTATGACAAAGAAACAGAATGTTTTTACCTAAAATACTATATATGATGTCAACTCATATGCGATAATAGAATAATGCCTGCAGCCAATAAATTTGAGGCGTTATATATCACCATCGATGGGACATTGTTCGTTCACAATGCATGTTGTACTTATCATTAAACTCTATGGATGCCATCGTTTACTAAGCAACAAACCTACGCATTACTTTGTTGGGGAACTTTCTGCACACTCAGCTCCAACTCTCCACCAAACTTGCCATTCTCCCCGATTTCGGTCATAACGGTCATAACATGTTAACCTCGTTGTTAAACACATTTATACACTACCATAATAATTAAGTTGTTTGGGTGAGGTTGATAGTCATACCATCCTTCTGTTAAGCGCCTTGTTCGCTCTAGTTCTTCCATCCCACAGGTTGTCCAGTACATATCGATGTATATCTCCCTAAGTACCAACACGACCAATGGTTCCGGTATGAATCAAGGGGGAAAATCTGCATGTTTTATTGCCAACATCATAAATAGTATTATTGCATAACAAAATTAACAATTTTAACCTGCATTACGCTTCTTACTCAGCAGATCTCATACCATGTCATACCCTAGTATGTTGTAATCTATGATTTATGGATCTATTAGGCATTTCACTTTGCCTACGTCCCATGGGCTTACTCAACCATCACCACTTTTCAGTTCCCTCTACCCCATTTAATAAAAACTGGATGTGCATTGCAGATCAGATATTATCGAAGATGGCAACTTACTCTGATTTTTGGATCAAAAACATGGCGTCTTATTTTGCCTACGCTGTGCTTCTCATCCTCCATCAGAACTGTCCCTGCCAAGCATATGATCTGGCAGCAACGAACATTATGGAGGTTAATAGTATAATCACGCAAAAACACATACATTTATTGTGTGCAATTTGTAACTGAATTATTGTACTAGGTTGTTATATAAAGTAAAACGATTGGCATGGGAAATTTGATTTTTGGGTAGCTTACTACTTTTGGCAGGATTCTCTATTTTTTGGCAATTTATAACTCTAGTACTATTAGATCATTACTAGTTTGTTACCTGGTTACTGATCCACTGCGGCTACATTAAAGTACATTCTTCACCGTCGATAAACTCACCGAACATAACTACTAACACACGTCTGCACGAAGGCACTATAAACCATTTTATAAGTTTAGAAATATTACGGCATATCATAATAACTCAAGCGTGGTGGAACATATACAAAAAACTTTATTAATTGCATATCACTCACGCCTAACATCATTGCCATTAGGCAGATTAGTTAGTCGGTTGTATAGTGCCGCATCACCATGTTTAATCCGTTAGGAGTTTATCAATGATGTTAGTCTTTTGGGGTAAAACCAATAAGCAAGTTAAAATAAAAAATAAAAAAAGTTATAGGACTCAGAATCCTATGCCTATTAGAAGAGAATAGTTTTCAATCAATGGCTATATAAAAAGGTCTGATTCCTTTCTGTTTTCGACAGTGCGTTACAGAGAGAGTAGTTAGAGAAATAGGCACAACATGAGGAGAAAAATTGAAAGCAGTGTTTTGTAGCTGAAAGAGTTACAAATTAAAGGTTTTTCTTTCTATTTACCAGGAGAGTAAAAGGGAGAAAAGGTACAGCAGTTTGAGATTTTCTTTAAGGTATTATTCAGAGTGTTTGGTCACAGAGAATCAATCTACTCGAGGTTTACAGTTTCTATCACGGTGTTTGATTTTGGTGAAGCATAGAGACTTCTTAGATTTTAACGGTTAGTAATACAATAGTGATTTTTTCTAGAGAGATAATTTTATAATATTACAAAACTGTTGTGGGTCTCAAGTTTGGGCATAAACTTAGGACATAAACTTTGTAATTATTATTTGTATAGTGGAGTTATTTTTACTGTGGTTTTTTCTCCCTACACTAGAGGGTTTTTCACGTAAATTCTTATGTTCTTGGTTTATTGCTTTATTTAATGCTTTTCATTTTATTTCTACACTGGGCTTGGAGATTATTATATTTAATCTGTGATTTTTTGTTAGAATTATGGTATTTGATTAATTATTGATGGTGAGTAATTTTCCCAACAAATGATGATTATGCAGTGTAAAGACCCTGAGCAGCCTCTTCATCGGACTCCAAAGCTCAATCCGATGTAAATTATTCCGGTGTGGAACAAATGATGCTCGATCGGTCATATTATAGTTCCGCACCACTTTGTTTCTCTATACATTGTTAACTGATGGTCCACTATGTTCGTTTTCCATCATGTATTCCTTGCTTTCGGTAACTCCTTTCCTAGGTCACACTTTCATGTTATTAAAATTACTGTTTCCTGATGCAGGCACCTCCCATTTTCCCTTACTCGGTTGCGCACATTATTTCTACCTACTGAAGCGTACACTGGTTCTAAATTCTTGTCCATGGTCCATGGTCCCTAATTCTAGATTAGCCTCGCTTGATCTTGGCGCCTCTTTCTTCGATTGCTGCAAGACGTGTCTACGTTTACTTGGTGGAATTGACTATTCGCATGCATCACCTGGTGCTTATCACCGTTGGTTGCATCTATCTTCATTAGAATCTTATGGATGGAGTTGTACAGTCTAGCGGTAAGCTCCTTTGTTTCCTGCAACATTGCCATTGTCAGAAGATAACAGATGGATATATATAATATTAATGGAGAAACTCTCAATCATGTTGAAATGACGCTTGTACAATTTTGCATTTATAATTAGATTGTTCATTGAACCATTCCTTGCCCTTATAGAATGAAATGGTTGGAAAGTGGGCTGATCTCACATTGTCACCGAATTTGCCCTGCGATTATACACCGTTCAAATTTATAGTCACCAAACAATACGCTATGACTTTCTACATTTGTACAATCAGTGCATCACATGATTCAATCGACTGTTCAAACTTCCCTGAACTTATTTTGTTAGTTCCCATTTCAAGGTTAGTCACGACCATGTAATTGACATTACCTCTCGGGTCGCATCATTTCTTACAACCATCTCCATCCTCAATAGTTCTTTCTCTGTTTTAGGTAGTGAAGTTGTTGAAATAGATTACCTGTGTACATACATATATGTAGTCAGTGACCCACGTGTTGGATTACTCCACCACACAGTGAAATTCTCTCGCGAAGGTCCTTGATTGTCATCCCCTTTAATATTTGCATGCAATAAACACTAGTGTCAGCCTTGGTGGAGACTTCAATTCCTGCTAATGGATCCTCAATATGAATCCAATGTCTTCCACTCTAACCTTCAATCGATGCCCTCTTACCGTTAGTTGCATTGTACTAGGATCAAATCTCATGACTAGCTCTTTGCACAATTCTCTTCCCAGCATTGGACAGTCAATATTAAGCAAATCTCTTAAGCCCATTGCAATTTCCTCATCACTATGCTTCTTGTGAAACGTTCGTACAACTGATGAAAACAATTTAGGAAAGCATGATGTTAGACGCTCATGCTGCAAATACAAAATTACTCAATATCAAAGTCCTAAGCGAATCAATAAATTCCTACTATATACCTAATTGGTCGTGTGGTTTTTTTAGCATTCGCCGCTTCTCGCATTTCCCTAATTTCCTTTGATATCCGTTGCATTCAGCATCACTTGGTGACTTCCACACCTCAATAACTGCTCCTTGTCATCATATATTACATTTCTATTAGCAATGTATGTAGGTTAAAACGCCTCAGGGCGTGAAACCTGGGGCGAAAGTATCACAGGGCGTTTGTTTTTCGGGTCTGAGGCGTACACCATTGATGTCCCGAGCGTCATACAATGCTTTTTTTTTTTTAGTTTCTACAACCTTAAAACGACGTCGTTTTGTGTTAAATGAAATCAACTCCATTTAACCAAAACAACGTTGTATTAATAAGCCCTCCTTAAGTCTTCTTTCCTAAGGTTCAAACCCATGATCTAAAGTGTCATAGATCTTAATTACTGAGCAAGTATTCTTGTTGTGACATTATTACACTTCATAAATATATAATACATGTTATCTAGTTTAATAATAATTACAAACTATTTAATTAATCACTTACAAATTACAACAATATAGAAATATAAGTTATACTTTATATAATTTATATATTAATATTTATAAAATTATAATTATCACACTATAGAGAGTTAGTAAAGTATTAAACTTTGATAAAAATTAATTAATTAATTAATTAAAATTATTTTTATTTTATTATTCTAATTAATTAATTAATATTATTTTATTAAAATTTCGAAACACCCTAAAAGATTTAAAAGACTTACCCGGATTTTCAGCCTTTCAAGTTAAAATTTTAAATTTTCAACATTTTGATTGGATGTCATTACAAATGGAATCACTATGTTGGAGGACTATAGTGTAAATTGATGGATACATATGCAACAAATGATAGCGTACGTCTAATATCAAATGTGATTAAAATTTTCATCAAATTGTTTGATATTTGTGTAAAAATATTTTGATAAATATTCATTCATAGGTCTTAAGTTAGTAAAGTTTATTGATAATTAATTAATTTATATTATTTTAATTTTTTAGTATTTTTATAATTTAATTAATATTATTTTATTCAAAACGCCACAATGTTTCAAAAGGCTTATACCCCAACGCCTCGGGGCTTACACCTCGCCTCATTGAGGCAAAACACCTCGCCCTCGCCTCTAAAAACACTGATTACTTCCACTACAAGAAAACTGTTTATCATCGAAGGCCATGTGTCCCTCGGTGATAATGTAAAATATTATCACCGAGGGAAATTTGAATTACTTCCACTACAAGAAAACCACTTGTCATCGAGGGCCATGTGTCCCTCAGTAATAGTGTGAAATATTATCACCAAGGGAATCGTCCCTCGGTGATAACATTTCTTACACTCAGTATTAAATTCGAGACATATTTTAAAAATTATTTTTTTTGTTTTTAATTAGAAATATATTATTACAAAGGGATTTGAATCCTTTCGTGTTGATAAATAAATATAAAATTAATTATTAATTACGTGAACTACTATCACCGAGGGAACTTGTATTATTATTAAGGGACCATAACCCTAAATTTCACGAGTCAGCTTTCTTCCTCCTCCATTTCTCTTATGTTTTCCTCCCTTGTGTGTCGCGCGACATTTCCACCTTTTGTCCTTCAAATTTCTTTCCCTCTCTCTCATCTTCCCTTCATATTTTATATCATTTTCGTTTTTCCTTCTCATTTTTCTAACATTTTTCGTTTTTCTTGTTTTTCCGCACGTTCTCTCTCCACCCGGTTCGTGATTCTCACTCTACCCGACCATTAGAAGTTTCTTTTCTCTACTCTCTAGTTTCTTTTGTTATATATGTTTTATTACTTTTGATTTTTAATTTTTTTAAAATTTTGATATACATGTGAAACCTTAGGTTAGAATTAGTTTAAAGTTACGTATTATTTTGTATAAGAAAATAGTTTAAAAATTAGGTTAGCCTTAGTTTAAATTAATGTATTAATTTGTATATATAAAAAAATTAGGTCAGCCCTGGACTGTGCTATGTTAGTTCAATTTTGAACACTATTTTTAGAAGAACAAAAAAATTAAAGTTAGTTTAAATTTTCTATGTTAGTTTAAATTTAAGCATTGTTTTGTAAGAAAAATAAATAAAAAAATTAAAGGTAACACCTGAATTTTGGTATGTTAGTTTAAATTATTTAAGTACATTGTTTCTTAGAAACTAGATTTATTTAGAGTGATTTTAATGTCTACGGAATTGGACGTGAAACGATGCATGGTTTTAAAGACTACATTTTGAAGGCTTGAAATGTAAATGGGAATATATGTAGAGACCAGTCTTAAAATCTAAATTATATATTCTTGGATAAATTATATTAAATTTTTTATCCGTGTTAGACGTGTTTATGACTTATTGATTGAGGGGTGATTTAAGCATGAAGAAGACTGAAAGTAATTGATGGAGATATTTTATAAAAGAAGTGTTATTAGCAATTAGGGGTTTAGATGAAAGAGTGAGGAAAGCTAAGGAAAAGTTTGCAAATAAATTAAAGGAGGAACGAAGGAGGAAAGAGGTAATTGCTATGGGTACTTAAAAAGGGATATGGACCTAAAGTCTTTAGCTGAACTTTCGAGCAGAGAGAAAATTTTTAGAGAAGTGAGAGAAAAACTTTCTAGAAACCCATTTTGTTTCAACGTTGTTCTATCCTTTTACCCTCAAACCTTGGGATCATCTATTGGAAGCATAAGGAGTCGTCCAGTGCCGGAGATGGGCTACCACGAGCGGAGCATTGCGGCACATGGGCCCCACATGCCAGACAAGGGGGCTTTGCTTCTTTGTTTTTCTTGGCCGTTTTCTTTAGGATTTTGAGGAAGTTTTGCTCCCTAACTTTTTCTAAATTAAACTAGAATTCTTCAAGTTAATATTCGATTTTTTTTTTAGATTATTTGGAGTTAAATTGATGGGTTTATGAGTTGTTGAAGTTGAGAGAATTAGTGAAGAAATGTTGGAAAATTATGTTGTTTTTCTGGGTTATTTTTCAGCAAGAATTTGAGGTATTTTTGAGTTCTAACATTTTTTTTAGATTAAATTAGACTACTTAAAGTTGATTCTAAAACTTTGGTTGAGATGATATGAATTTAAATTGAATTAGTTTGAGGTAGGGAGAAACTTTGGAAGGAAATCTAGAAATTTTTATTCTAGAACTTTGATGTAAAAGTTTGATTTTAATTATGGGTATTGTAAAATCTGAAATTTGTTGATGAAAGTTGGGTTAAATCTTAAACTTTGGAAGAAAATAATAAAAGCTTGTGCTGGGTATTGTTAAGAGTCTAAGTGTAATTTATGGAAGTATAAAGTTTGATTAATTTATGATTTATTGAGGTTGAAATGTGAATTTACGATGGAACTTTGAATAAATCTTGAGCTATAGCATGAAATATCTTCAATTTGTGATATTAAGTGGTTTTAAATATGTAAGTTTTGGGTTTAGAGTATGAAATTCTTGTTGGAATTAAAGGAATCTCTTTGATTAAGAGACTTTCTTTATGAAATTAAATATTTAGAAAGAAGACTTTTACAAAGTTGGAATTTTGGATAATTACTCTAAGTTAGAGTTTGGAAAATGAAGAGTATGTGAATTTTGGAGTTTAATAATATAAGGATTTGTGGACTTATGGATTTATGTGAGTTATGAACTTGCTTGAAGTTTAATTATTATTAGAGCTAAAAAGAGAAGTCTCAAATTTGGGGATTTTAATGATAAAGTAAACTTGGAAGAAATTCTAAATAGAAAATTACCATTTTTTAATTCAATTGAGTAAGTAATGGGAAATAATTCATCTTATGAATTTAAAATCTTTGGAGGTAAAGACTACTATTTTGAAATGATATCTTTGAGTAGAGGAATTACTAATTTGAAGGTAGAAGTTTGTTAAATAGAGAAGTCGGAAGGAAGCAAGATTTAGAAAATTGAAGTAAAGTAAGAAATTAAGCCTCAACTTTTGGGGAGTTTAAGCTTTCTTAGAACGTATCTTGAACTTTGCTTGGAAAAAGGTGAGAGTCTCATGGTTAGAAGTTGTTAGTTAGAGTTTGTTATGGAAGGAGAAAGAAAAGGGTAAGGTAAACTAAGGAGAACAATTTTTTTGTTTGACTATCTTGTTGTTACATGTAAATATGAATTTATTATATTTCTTGAATTGACGTACTAAGTGATATATACTTTAGGTGTGGTGGAAGAGAGTAGGAAAGGCAAGGAGAAAGCCCAAGAATAGCACTCGGTACTATTAAGGTGAGTTTCACCTTACTCTTAGTAAGAGTAAAACAATAATTAATCATGTAAATGCATGAAATTTTTTTTTATTGGTCTATGAATGTATAAAGGAATGATGATAGTAATATATTGAGATGTTTGAAATTGTTGTGGATGGATTAATTGTGATATGTTGGTTGTGGATTTGGTATTGAAAATAGTTTATCAATCATGCATTTTATGAATATGGTTGAAATAATATTTTGGAAAAGAATAATGTTGGAAATGACATGATCCCACCTAGAGTAGGTTATCTAGGTGAAGGATATGATGTGAACCTCACCTAATGTAGGTTGTTATCTAGGTGATGGGAATAGATGAATCTCACCTAGTGTAGGTTGTTATCTAGGTGATGAAGATGGATATAACTCGCCTAAAGTAGGTTGTTACGTAGGTGGAGATAATGATAGGATCTTGCCTAGAGTAGGATGTCAGCTAGTTTGGGGAAATGGTAGGATCCTGTTGGTATTTGTCTAAGGTTTAAACATGTCTAAACATGGTTCAAAGATGGTTAAAGTCTAAACCAAGGTTGGAAGATTAAAATACAGCATGTTAAAGGAGTGCACACCCCTAATCAACAAAGCAAAGTTGTGTGCACTGCTGTGTGAAGGGCAGCATCAGTGAGCGCCGCACCTCTCCTTCACCAGCGCCGCGCCTTCCAGCAAGGGAGGTGCTGGAAGCAAGGCAGTGTCGTACCTCTCCTCCACCAGCGTTGCGCCTTCTAGAACATGGTGCAAAGGTGCTCTGCCTAGCGCCGCACCTTCCCCTGTTCAGCGCCTAGGCGCTAGGCAAAGCTGAAGCACACATAGACAAGCTTGCTTGAACCTCCTCTTAGGTGCGTGGATGCAAGGTTAAAATGCACAGCGCCACTTAGGATTGATGGAGGGCCATGGTTAAGTGGTCATCGAGATCTAAGGGTGGAGAATGACACACAAGATTGGACAAGAAGTTGGTGCACTATATAAAGGGTCACCTAGCTTCATTATCAAGAAGAATGTGATGTAATGTAACTTATGAGACATGTGTGTGACTGAGAGAATTGTGTGAGAGTGCAAAGACACAGACATACAAGAGGGACTCATTGTAGAGAGGCTGGTTGAAAAGAAGAGAGAGTAGTATAGAATTGATAGAAAACGATGTAATAGGTCTATCACTTTCTTGTTCTCTTCTTGGTTTCTTCAAGAACTTATGCTTCTTGAAGAGGGTTGCTGTAATTGTAAAGAACCATTGATTCAGTATAGAGAGTTTGGAGGAACTCACAGGGACGTAGGCACATTGCCGAACCTCGATAACAAATTGTTTGTCTTCTTTTCTTTCTTGCTTTCGATTACTACATTTCTTTCTACAAGTCATTCTAGACTTAGGTGTTTGGAAGATCACCACCTGGGCATCTTGTGAAGGTGATTTCCAACAGTGGTATCAGAGCTTGCGTAGCTAGGTATCGGAGCAAGAACAAGAAGGTGACGGAGTCACCAAGAATCAAAGATCAACTTCTTGGGTGATTCAAGAACGGTGTAAAGATCAAGATCTGATCGTGTTCTTGAGGGTGATTCAAGAACGGTGTTAAGATCCATCTTCGATCTGTGTTCTTGAGGTTTAGAAGAAAGCATTTGTGGGTACTGCATAAATCAAGGGATCTTCTCTGTAAGATGGGTTCAAATTTCGGTATTGAGAAGTTTGATGGAAAGGGATATTTTTCCCTATAGAAGCAGAAGGTCAAGGTGGTTCTAGTGCAACAGAAAGTGGACTTGGCTAGTGGAGAAGATGATACTTTTCCAGCAAGTGTCACGGCGGACCAGCAGGTTGAGATGAAGAAGATGGCTTACAGCACCATCTTCTTGCACATGTCGGATAATGTCACAAGGGAGTGCAGAGACTCGGAAGATCTAACTGCAATATGGAAGAAACTAGATGAGTTTTTTCTTGCCAAGACTCTCCCGGATAAGAGGTATCTTCGTAAACGATTTTTTTCTTTTAAATTTGATCCCAATAAAGAGTTGCAAGATAATCTTGATGCCAAGATGAGGAGTGCATCAAGTGGAAGAAGGTTGTTCTTTAAAAGAAGGCCAGCAACTCGGTATGGCGGCAACTATGGCTGCTACCTGGACAGAGGTAGAGGAGAGAGCCATGGGAGAGTGCACAGCAACATGCATGGCTACTACCAGGACAAAGGTAGAGGAGAGAGCCATGGGAGAGTGCACAGCAACATGCATGGCTACTACCGGGACAGAGATAGAGGAGAAAGCCATGGGAGAATGCATTCCAAACTGAGGTTTGGAGAGAAGAGTTGCTACTACTACCATAAGGAGGGTCATGTCAAGAAAGATTGCAAGAAGATGACAAGGGATGGAGGAGGAAGTCATACCAAGAATGGAGAGGCTTCGGTTGCCAAAACAGAACAGCATGATGGTGATGTTCTTGTTGTGTGCTCGGATGTGAGCAAGGGTCAAGAAGATAGCGAGAAATGGATCTTGGATACTGGGTGCACTCATCCCATATGCCCTCACCGGAGTTGGTTCAAGAATTTCAAGGAAACCAATGATGAAAGGGTTTTCTTGGGGAATGATATTTCTTACCAACTGAGGGGCATGGGAGACATCCAGATGAGGATGTTTGATGGAATGACAAGGCTGCTGAAAGATGTGAGGTATCTCCCAAATTTGAGGAGGAATTTGATCTCATTGGGGCAGTTGGACTCCATGGGATCCACATGCAAGATAGTGGGAGGAAAGTTCAAGGTAGCCAAGGGATCTTTGGTAGTGATCAAAGCAGCAATGAAGGATGGACTCTATGAGATGATCGGAGACATAGAGATCAAGGATCAAGCAGCAAGCTTGATGGCTGAGATGGATGAGGCAGCCCTTTGGCACACTCGCTTGGGACATATGAGCGAAGAGGGCCTGCAAGTTCTCAGCAAGAGTGGCCTACTTAGTGGAAACAAAGTAGAGGAACTTGATTTCTACGAGTGTTGTGTTCTTGAGAAGCAACACCGGGTCAGCTTCAACACCGGAGTGCACAAGTCTAAGGGCATTCTTGACTATATTCATTTGGACCTTTGGGGACCAGTAAGGACACCAAGACAGGGAGGTAACATTTACTTTCTGTCTTTAATTGATGATTATTCAAGAAAGGTTTAGGTTTATTTGGTTAGAAATAAATCAGATGCTTTTAACAAATTAGTGGTGTGAAAAGAGCTGGTAGAGACTCAAATGGGTAGAGTAGTTAAGGGGATAAGAGCCGATAATGGCTTAGAAATTTTTAACCAAGAACTTGATCAATTATGTAGGTTAAATGGGATTCTAAGACATATGACGGTTGTGGAAACCCCTCAGCAAAGTGGAGTTGATGAGAAGATGAATAAGACCCTTATGGAAAAGGTTAGTTGTATGTTAGATGGATCCGGATTACCCAAATGTTTTTGGGGGTGAAGCTGTGTCTACTGCTGTATAATTGGTTAATAGATCACCCTCTAGAGCTTTAGAGCTCAAGACTCCCAAAGAGATGTGGAGTGGAAAACCCCCTGAGTTGGACAACCTTAGAACTTTTGGGTGTGCTGCGTATGCACAACAAAATGAGGATAAATTTAGCCCAAGATCTAGAAAATGTGTATTTCTAGGATATGGTGATAGGTTTAAAGGATATAGGTTTTGGTCTTTAGAAAAGAAGGGCATGAAACTGATTATAAGTAAGGGTGTTATTTTTAATAAATTATTATTTTCCTACTTGAAGAAAACTAACCATGCAGGGGCTAGTGAGCAAACCAGTCCAGAAGTTGTGGAGCATCACATCAAGGAGAACTCGGTTCAAGTAGAGCAAAGGAGGCAAAAGGGTTAGGACCAGGTAGAGCCCTTGAATGAAGGTCAAGCTCAAGAAACTCAAGAAGAGGCTGAACAAGAAGAGGTTGATGCAGCAAGTCATAATGACTACCAGCTCACAAAGGACCGGGGAAGGAGGGTGGTTAGACCACTTTTGAGATATAGGTTTGCGGATACTGTGGATGCAGCAGATCCTTTGATAGAATGAGAGATGGTTAAACTAGAGACTTACACAAAATCCATTGAGTGTAAGGATTCGTCAAGATGGATGCTAGCTATGGAGGAAGAAATGGATTCTTTGAGGAAGAAAAACTTCTGGGAATTGGTGCACATTCCAAGAAAGCAGAAAATTGTGGAATGTAAGTGCACTTACATGATCAAAGAAGGGTACCCTCCAAGAGATGAAGTCCGAAACAAGGCTAGGTTGGTGGCGAATGGGTTCACAAGAAGATAAGACATAGATTTCACAGAAACTTTCTCACCTGGAAACAAGGTGGAGAAGATGGTGAGAATCCTCATCTATGTCATTGATGTGCTGTTGGTTCAAAACAGTAGGAAAAGGATGGAAAGGTTTACATCTCAACTCAGTGAGGAGTTCGAGAGGAAGGATCTTAGCCTTACACAAAAGATCCTTGGGATGTGTAGAATCCAAGAAAATGAGAGAAACTAGTTAAGGGTTTCTTGGGCAATAGGTGTTCTCAGCAAATTTGTGAGTAATCTAGGAAAGAAGCATTAGCTTGGGATGAAGTGGTTACTGAGGTATTTGAAGGCTCAGTGGCAGCCGGTGGTAGCACTCATAACAACCGGGGCAGAATGCACAGCGGCTACGGAAGCCGTAAAGGAGGCTATGGGGTGCAAAGGGTTGTTGGACGAGTGGGAGGTCCTAAAAGAGTAGGTGGTAGTGTCTTTGGATAGCCAAAGTATGTGGCACTTGTGGAGGAATCCGGTGTTCCGTGAAGGGACGAAGCATATGGATGTTCGGTATCATTACATTCCGAAAAATTGTATGAAAGGATGCATTCATGTTGACAAGAAGACCACGGAGGAAAGTCCTGCAGATTTAGGCACCAAGATTCTACCTCTAAGAAGGTCCAATCATTACCTTGGACTTCTTAGGATTGGAGTTAGTTAATTGATGACTCAAGATGAGTTTGGATCCTAAAGCTCTCTGCACAATGGTTCGGGTTTAAACACTTAGACAAAGGTAGAGATTGTTGGTATTTCTCTAAGGTTTAAACATGTCTAAACATGATTCAAAGATGGTTAAAGTCTAAACCAAGGTTGGAAGATTAAAATACAACATGTTAAAAGAGTGCACACATGTGTGTGCATCCATTTGTGTGTGTGTGCACACCCCTAATCAACAAAGCAAAGTTGTACGCACTGCTGTGTGAAGGGCAGCATCAGTGAGCGCCGCGCCTCTCCTCCACCAGTGCCGTGCCTTCTAGTAAGGGAGGTACTGGAAGCAAGGCAGCGCCGCGCCTCTCCTCCACCAACACTGCACCTTCCAGAACATGGTGTAAAGGTGCTCTGCCCAGCGCCGCACCTTCCCCTATTCAGCGCCTAGGCACTAGGCAAAGCTGAAGCACACATGGACAGCTTGCTTAAACCTCCTCTTAGGTGCGTGGATGCAAGGTTAAAATTCATAACACCACTTAGGATTGATGGAGGGCCATGGTTAAGTGGTTATCAAGATCTATGGGTGGAGAATGACACATAAGATTGGACAAGAAGTTGGTGCACTATATAAAGGGTCACCTAGCTTCAATATCAAGAAGAATGTGATGTAATGTAACTTGTGAGACATGTGTGTGAATGAAAAAATTGTGTGAGAGTGCAAAGACACAGACATACAAGAGGGACTCATTGTAAAGAGGCTGGTTGTAAGGAAGAGAGAGTAGTATATAATTGATAGAAAGCATTTTAATAGGTCTATCACTTTCTTGTTATCTTCTTGGTTTCTTCAAGAACTTGAGCTTCTTGAAGAGGGTTGCTGTAATTGTAAAGAACCTTTGATTTAGTTCAGAGAGTTTGGAGGAACTCACAGGGACGTAGGCACATTGCCGAACCTCGATAACAAATTGCTTGTCTTCTTTTCTTTCTTGCTTTCGATTGCTGTATTTCTTTCTACAAATCATTCCAGACTTGGGTGTTTGGAAGATCACCATCTGGGCATCTTGTCAATGTGATTTCCAACAGATCCCACCTAGAGTAGGTTGTTCCTTAGGTAGAAGAGATTCGATATTTGGAAGAATGTGAAATGTACCAGTACATGGGGAGACGTCATTGTTGTGTTATAATTAACTCGAGAAATTGTAAGAACTTTAAAATGGGAAATGATTGATCATTTTTGACATTTGTATTGTATGGCATTTTATTAGAATGCCATTGTTGATTTATGATTGGAATTACCCAATGAAGGGTTTGTAATATTTAATTATGTGATGAAGGTGTATCTTGTATGATTATAAAAATATTTTATGCGCTTTTATAAATAATAAACAATAACTGTGTTTGTTTATATGTCATTTTATTTATTGTAAAGGTTGGAAATATTTAACTATATTTTGATTGATTTAACGATTACTCGCTAAGTTTTTTAACTCAGCCCCTTTTTCTAACATTTCTAGAAAGTTGATGAATAAAATTGAAGCAAGTCAGTAAAGAAAAGTGAAGGAGGAAGGTATCCTTAAGTGGATTTTTATGCGAGATATCCTCTACCTATTTTTGTTTGGGAGTTTAGATTAATGTTTATGTCTCCATTGATTTGGAAATATATATATATATATATATATATATATATATATATATATATATGTTGAATTTATCTTGGAGGTAATATAATTTAAAGTTTGTATCTTGTTTAAATTCTTGGTCTTAACCTAGATGTTTTGTACATGGAGTAAAAGAATGTAGAAGTGAATGTAAGTACGAATGTATTATATGATGTAAAGAGTAGGATTTGTATGCTATATATCATAATTTAGGTGTTTAGTGTTTTATAATAACGATATCGGGATGGGTCATTACATTAATGGTATCAGAGCTTTAGGTTTAAGGTTCTGTAGACTTAATTTACTTGGTGTAAGGTGTACCGAAAGTCGGTAGATGAATAAATAAGATGATGAAAGTATGTGTCTGGTGATAGGAGAAATCGAGCTTATGATGAATGGATATGATGGAAAAATTAATTGAAGTGATAATAATATGGGGTTTAATATTTTGTAATGGTATGATATAAATTACAATCGGGAAGTGCTGGAAGTCTAAGAAATTGAGAATGTAGTACTGAAAATTTGTAAGAGTGAAAAGAATTTTTAGAATAAAGTCAAGATGACTTGTGTTAGGATGTTGTATGGAATGATTTTGTTATGTTTTGTTAAATGTTATTGGTGATGTCCCTAAAGAGAATTGTGAATATAAATATCTTGATGTGATGAAATAATATGATTGATATATCATTCAAGTGTTTTTGTTATGGAGTTTGGTTATTGAAAAAGGGTGTAGAAAGGTGAAAATAGTAAGGGAAAGTTTTTCCCATCATTATTGTTTGGAAATCATTGGTTAATTCCTAGTTAAAGAACTTAGAGTTCTTGTTGTACTTGATTATTTAATATAACAATAAACTATGTAATGTTGGAATTAAGAAGTGGTTATGGTAGATGTTATAAACTTGAATTGGATGAAGTCTTGAGTAGTAAGTTTGTTCGTATATATGCTTGAGTGATAAGTATGGGAACAAGATTGAATATCGGACTTGGAGTATTTTGAAAGTTTAAGTTGTAATATCCATTACAAAATGTGGAAAAGATCGAGAGTTGAAAAGTTATATCGATTCATAGAAATAGTAAGAGTTTCATTGTGAAATGGGATTTGAGAACGATGATTACTGTTTTGGTAGAGGTTTAGAAGTATTAACGAGTATAAAAGGGAATAAGAGTAATTATTGGGAAAGTGGTAACGTAAGGAATAAAGTATGGTGGGAAGCGATTGAGGTAAAACGAAAGAAATGATTTAAGTAAAGTAATAATGATTTGAAATAAATCATATTGGAAGACTTGTGGGATTTTGGGACTTTAAGAGAAATAATAAATGAAAGATTGTTTTTCTTAAACCATTTTTTTATTTTGTGAGGGAATTGTAAAGGAAAGAGGAGTACTAAAATTTGATTTGATCTTAAGTGTAAGATGATGTTCGGTAAAAGAAGAAGATGGATTTATTCTAAAACCTAGAACATTTTTTTCATAAAGCAAAGAACGAATGATTAAATGCAAGTATCAGTTGTTTGAACCTAAAGGTTTTGCTTTACTTGGAGATATAATATTAATAAAAGCGTAGGGACTTGATATCCGCCACTAATCATGCTACCCCAACAAAACAATATGTCAATGTTTTACTTATGCTATGAATACCTAATGTTTGTCAACCTAAGGGCTTGGTCCACTCCTTAAGCTATTGATTTCCCTAAGCAATGAGTTAGGGATGGTGTATACTCTAACTCTTTTCTCTCTCAAGGGATTCAGCATGGTATATACTGAGTTGTTCCTTAAGAGAGCAAAGGATCTGTGGAAATCGACAACCACAAGAGACCTAGGGCTTGGTCCACTCCTAGTTTCTCATGTTGATTAACCCAAGAATCTGGCGTGGATTTCTTTTGTTACTATTATTGAATCCAGGACTCGTTCATCCAAATTGATTCAACTAACTAGTCCATACCACATGCAAACGTCGATCAGACACACACATATGAGGAATTTAAATAAAAATAGGCATTAATCAAATCAAGAATCACAGCATAAATATTGCAAATGCACCAATACTGAATTATTGGTTAAATATAATTAGGGCTTCAACCAAGGCCTTACTAGGGTTTAGTTACACATGCTGATTATGCCAAAACATCATCATAAAATAAAAATAAAGGGGAAAGAATAAACCTGAGAAAAAAGTCGTCAATTCCTCTCCAAAGCTTACAACTTCAAGTTAAAATCAAAAGTAAGTTTTCTGTATTTTACAAGTCTATATATAGGGCTCTAAGGGTGCCACGAAACCCTAATTTACAATTTAAGGTCCGGAGACTTCTTTCTAAATCTAGCTCTACTACCTCTGCTGCATGTGCGCTCGATCGTATAGGTCTGTGTTCGAGTGCTTGTGAGCTCGATCACAAGAGAGTTATACTGGAGTGCACCTTGCTAATTTGCAAATCTTCACTTTTTCTTCCTTTAGAGCTCCAGAATGTCTTCTTTTCTTCAAAGACCTATAGAAAACACAGAAAACACATAAATGAAGTAGAGTATACTAAAATATATAAACAAAGAGCCTAACAAGTGTAAATTAAGGGGCTCAAATATGACTATTTAAGCACTTATCACACCCCCAAACTTACATATTGCTAGTCCCTTAGCAATACAAAACGAAAGACTATATAAAAATAAAATCAAAGATAAATTCATTCTTCATGATATCCAAAAATTTGGGTTGCCCATAAAACCATGATAATTGTTCATGAGTAAGCTTATAATAAAAAAAAACACACACTTTTACAATGAATAAGGATTTTAAAAGTTCATGTTACTTAGACAAGGTTGGTTTAAGGCATCATAAGTTTGATTTGTGTGTGGTGGATTAGCACATAGAAGATGGAGCTTCCAAATAATTCTAATGTATAGCGTTTCGGTGTCTTAACATTCATCGAATTCCCTATCAGAATTAATAATAATGGCATAGTTTTATTTCTTTTCTTTTTCTATTATTATGAGCTCTTTGCCATGTTGAGTTCTATTAAGCTTTCTAATTGACCCATGTAGCGAGTGTTTAGTCAATGACTCCCAAACCATATGGTTTTAGGGCATTAGGTGTAAAGACACCCCTAAGTACTTACTAACTCGAGTCAAAAAGGCTACAAAACTAACTGGTCTTAATGCTTCCAAGCAAAATCCCAACCTTTTGACATGAACACTCACTGCTTACTGAGGCAAGAGGTCCAGTTACTCAGTGAAAACTTTATTTAATGATCATTATATGCAAAATCGCCACCTTTTGACGTGAACTCTCACTGCTTACTAAGGCAAGAGGTTCAGTTACTCAATGAAAAATTTATTTAATGATCATTAGGAGCATTTTATTTTCTCTTTTTGCACAATATTATTTTTCTCAATTTTTCTATGCCAAAGTTTTATTCTAACAAATTATCCGATTACAGTTAGGTCATGGAAACATATACATAAAAATTATGTGTCATACTCCACACAATTATGTGCTAATGTGCTTGTGTTAGATTTAGATCAAACTTTGTGAATTCTTAAATGCCTTGAGGTAGGTAATTAAGACTTTTAAAACTTTATCATTAGACTATGTGTTCTAGATTTTAAGCTTACTAATGAAGTTTTATCATAATATTTGTTTTAAATCAACCAAAATTTTCAAAACAAAATGAACATGCATTTATCTTTTTAAGAATACTAAAAAAAACTAAGACATAATGTGTAAATGTGTAGATGTATCTCCCATACTCCCAAACTTAAATTACACATTGTCCCCAATGTGTGAACAACATGGAAAGATCTAACCTGGGAGATGGAGAACTAGCTGGCTAGCATGGCTCATAGCACACCCCCAAACTTGAACTTGATGCACTCCTTATGTCCCGGAAAAAGAAAAACAAACGTAATACCAGAAAACAAGGAATATTAATAACAAACAGTTATATAAAAGTAAATACTAACTATAAATAAAAAAAATAATACTAAAAATATAAAGGATATGATGTGGGGTGCCTCCCATGAGCGCTAAGTTTTACGTCTTCAGCCAGACGGTGCATCATTTTCACTGCTGGGCTTTCACTGAGTAATTTTAGTGAACAACTTATGGGCATCAATGAATTGAAGTTGTGGGCAGCACTTCTATAAAAGTCCCAACCTCTGTACTCAGTGGCCTCAATACCATTGATATCAATAGAGGTGCTTGAGCTACATGTTTTTCAAAGTTTGAACTGCTCAAACACTCTCTACAGTAGTTTCAGCGCTAATCTTTTGGAAGGGAGTACCAAAAGTCCCCCGCATTTGGCTCAAGTGTTCTTGTTACTGCTGCATACTAGACAGTTTGGAGTGCGAAATCTTCATCTCTTGGTTGCACTGTAATTTCAGAATATGGTGTGACTCCGTGTCCATGTACCGTGACTATCTGATTTCTTGCTGGCAACTGCTGCAGTTCCAAGTTTGGTGCCTGGACAATAGATGAGAGAAAAGTAGTATTAGTATGCGCAAGAGTTTTAAACGGAGGAGTGAACTTACTTGGGTGCTTTGGAGAGGCTTCAAGGAGGTGCACAGCTTCAATGATGTCATCAGTAATATCTTCAGATTCTAGCTTAACATCTGAACTTGAGAAGCTATGGGTGAGGGTGGCCTCCTGACGCAGGAGGATCCAAGTCAGATGATGCAGAGTTGGCAGATCAGCGCAGAACTGACAGGTGGACTGCCTCGAACGGGCCACGGGCTCAGATCAGGCCCGAAAGACCCTAGTCTAATTGGAAATGGGCCAATGAACAAAACCTGATTTTAATTAATCAGTCTCGGCATTTTTAAGCCAAAAAACGACGTTTAAGCCCTCAAATTGGCAGTTTAATGTTTTTAGGAAACTTTTTATTTTAGTTATTTTAATTTCAGCCTTAATTTATTTTTTCTTATTTTGTTTCGACCTTATAAATAAGGTCTTAGGGTTTCGTAAACATTATTATTGAATTTGCATAATTTTAAATAAACATCAGAGCTGTTTCTCTGCATTGTTTTTTAGGGTTTTTCTTGTGTTACTCCCTGTGAACGATCTATTCGACTAGCCTGCAGAATAATCGCTATTCTGCCCGGCGTCACCTCCAATGGATCAGTGTGATGGACATGAAAAGCTTGCTTAACAGCACTTTGCATCATGCATTCATTGAAACATTCATCATCATGATCATCTTGGGGTAATTTCAATGCATCAAATATCTTAAATTCTATTGTCTCACCATTTACTGTCATACTTACAATATCCTTTTTCACATTAATTATTGTATCAGCAGTTCTCATAAAGGGTCTTCCTAAGATGATGGGTAGAGGTATTGGCATAGGAGATTCTTCCATATCTAGTACAATAAAATCAGTAGGTAAAATAAATTCACCTACCTTTACCAGGACATTCTCAAGATTTCCTCTTGGTCTTGTGATGCTTCTGTCTGCCAATTGCAAAGTGATGGAGGTTGGTTGAAGCTCTCCCAAGCATAGTTTTTCAACTACCGTGTATGGCAGCAAATTGACACTTGCTCCTAAATCCAATAGTACACGCTTAAAAAGCTGGTCACCTATCTTGCAAGGAATGGTAAAACTATCTGGATCTTTTAGTTTTGGTGGTGGTTTTCTTAACAATACCACATTTACCTCTTCAGTTAGAGCCACAGTTTCATGCTCTTGAAACTTTCTTTTATTAGTACAACAATCTTTTAAAAATTTAGCATAAGTGTGAATTTGTTTAATTGCATCTAATAAGGGAACATTAATTTCTACTTTTCTCAAAGTTTCAAAAATATCAAGCAATTTATCTTTCTTTGGCTTTACTAACCTTTGAGGGAAGGGAGGTTCATTTAACTTCTCCATTTCACTTACCTTGGATGTGGATGGCTTAGTTGGAGATGCTTGTGCTAGCTCATTAACTCCTATGATCTTACCATTTCTAAGAGTTGTAATGACCTTCAGTTGCTGATGTCTTCCAGGATTAGGCATTGTTTGGGTTGGAAATTCTCCTTGCCTTCGTCCACTTAGCTCCTTAGTCATTTGGCCCATTTGTGCTTCTAGTCTTTGGATGGGTTGCTTATACTTTGTAATTGTTTGTCTTTGCTCAGTTTGGATTTGCCTTCCATCTGCCATAAACTGTTCTTGTGACGTTATTAGTTGCCTGACCATACTCTCTAGGTCACACTTCTTTGACTCTTAAACTGGTTGGGCTGCTTGGTAGAAGTTCCTTTGCTGCTCTTGAAGGTTAAGGGCATTTTGATTGTTGCTCCATGAGAGGTTAGGGTGGTTTCGCCATCCAAGATTGTAGGTATCTGCATATGCGTTGTTTGGTCCCACATAGTTCACTTGATCGGGATCTGTAGATGAATATAAATAGCAAGTCTCAGAAGTGTGATCAAATTGAGACCATAAAGCACGTACCTGGCGTTGTGTCGCTTATGGACTTGGTGAGGCGTTTTGAGCAGTCATGGCTTTTACAAGCATATCTAGCTTCCTTTCCATAGTAGCCATCTGAATTGGAATTCCACCAATTAAGTTAACTTCATACATGCCTTTGCTTTTTACTCCTGGTCTCCCTCTGGATGAGAATTGTTAGGTGTGCTCACTCAATGCCTCAAACAACTCCATGGTTTCACAGCTCTTCTCCATCAGCACACCTCCCCAACCTGAATCAACAAAACCTTTATTCATGTCATTTAGACCTTCATAAAAGGCTAGTACTAGCTCATCTTGAGGTAGGTTGTGATGTGGACATTTGAGAAGCAGCTCATTAAAGTGTCCCCATGCTTCAAAGAAAAGGTCTTCATCTCTCTGTTGGAAATATTGGATCTCCTTCCTCATCTGCCTTGTCTTTTGTGCTGGAAAAAATTTCCTTAGGAACTTACTGGATAGTTCTTCCCAAGTATAGATAGAATCTGTAGGCAATGAATTATACCACAACTTAGCTTTATCTTTTAATGAAAAAGAGAAAAGAATTAACCTGATTCCCTCTTGATTTAGATCCTGGATGTGCTGGAACTTGTAGAGGTCAAAGAATTTCTGAAGGTGCAAGTGCGGATCGTCAGCAGATGTACCCCTAAAATGAGTCAAGGCACTGAGTATCTGCGGAGATATGTAATAATTGCCTTCTGCCTCTAGTTGATAAGCAATGCATGATGGCTGGTTGAGGTTCCGTGGGATGAAGGATTGCTTCATAGGTCTTTGCTTAGGTGGTTGTTGGTTTTCTAGCTGTTCCATTGGTGCTTCTCCCTCGAATTCTTCTTCGTTCTCCTCAAAGTTGTTTCTAGGCCTCTGTCGAATGGTCCCGCTCAATTTCTATGTTGAGTGGAACGATGGTAGGTTTCCTAGATCGAAGCCCTTAGTGCAGTAGCTTCAGTACTGCTGCTCAGGTAGTCTTCGGACTATTTGCGCTCAAGTACACAAGGAGCTTGCACTCGATCGCAACAGCGCGTTCGATCGCAAGGCCAGAAATAGCACTACTGCAGACCTGAAACAAAAGAAAAAAGAAAACGAAAAGAAGAAAAATTATGTTTTTGATAAAGAAAATGTAAACAGAACAGAGTAAATAAATAAAATAAAACTAACGAAAATAATTCCAAAAATAAATTTAGCGTAATCCTCGGCAACGGCGCCAAAAACTTGTTGTGTGTTTATCTACCTAAATTAATAAGCAAATAATCTTACAGTTTTACTTGCAAGTGCATAAGGTCTACAGTAGCATAGTGTGCAAGTGCGAGATCATCTCCACAGGGATTGGTGAATTTCCTTTTAGAATTAGTTTCATAGTAATAAAAAGATATATAATGAGAAAAATAAATATTGAGTTTGAAATAATATTGATAAAGGCGTAAGGACTTGATATCCACCACTAATCATGCTACCCCAACGAAACAATATGTCAATGCTTTACTCATGCTATGAATACCTAATGTTTGTCAACCTAAGGGCTTGGTCCATTCCTTAAGCTATTGATTTCCCTAAGGAACGAGTTAGGCATGGTGTATAATCTAACTCTTTTCTCTCTCAAGGGATTCAACATGGTGTATACTGAGTTGTTCCTTAAGAGAGCATAGGTTCTGTGGAAATCGACAACCACACGAGACCTAGGGCTTGGTCCACTCTCGGTTTCCCATGTTGATTAACCCAAGAATCCGGCATGGATTTCTTTTGTTACTATTGTTGAACCCAGGACTCGGTCATCCAAATTGATTCAACTAACTAATCCATACCACATGCATACGTTGATCAGGCACACACATATGAGGAACTTAAATAAAAACAGGTATTAATCAAATCAAGAATCATAGTATAAATATTGCAAATTCGTCAATACTGAATTATTGGTTAAACATAATTAGAGCTTCAACCAAGCCCTTACTAGGGTTTAGTTACACATGCTGATTATGCTAAACATCATCATAAAATAAAAATAAAGGGGAAAGAATAAACCCGAGAGATGAGTCGTCAATTCCTCTCCAAAGCTTACAACTCCAAGATAAAATCAAATAGTAAGTTTTCTGTGTTTTACAAGTCTATATATATGGCTCTAAGGGTGCCCCGAAACCCTAATTTCCAATTTAAGGTCCGGAGACTTCTTTCCAAATTTGGCTCTGCTGCCTCTAGTGCCTATGTGCTCGATTGTATGGGTCTGTGCTCGAGCCTTCTAACTATGCACTCGAATGCCTGTTCGCTCGATCACAAGAGAAGTGCGCTCGAGCGCACCTTGCTGGTTTGCAGATTTTCACTTTTTCTTCCTTTAGAGCTCCAGAATGTCTTCTTTTTTTCAAAGACCTATGAAAATCACAGAAAACACATAAATGAAATAGAATCTACTAAAATATATAAACAAAGAGCCTAAAGGGGCTTAAATGTGACTATTTAAGAACTTATCAGCTGCTGGCCGACATTAATAACATTAAGATGTTTACAAATCCAAACCACATGATCACCAAATTAATAACATATGGGCTCTCGTAATTTTCTCATTGGATCAAATTTGTTGACCCAATTTTATAAAACCAAAATCACCATAATTAGTGATAGCCCAGATAAGAAAATTCTAACATTCTCCCACTTGGGAAACATTAATTATAGCTTTCAAATTTTTACAACATTTTACTTAATTTAAAATGACTCCCAGATCAGACAACTTAATTTTATCGTGGCCACATTTGAAAAACAATTTGGTCCTCAAAGACAATATTTTGAACGACCTGTTCCCATGAAAACACCAAACATGGAATCATGGTAGCCATTATGCTCTATTACTCACACAAGACCAATCCATAGTTACCTATGTAGATGGTGCCACTGACATGGATCCAATGTAGTAGTGTAGCAAGAAAATAGCATTCCACATGAGTTTTAAATTTCTCGCAAGCGCACGAGTCGTTTGCAATATAGTGTTGTGCAAGTGCAAGGTCGAATCCACAGGGAATTGCGTTGTGAAAATATAATTTTATCTAAACTAACCATATCTTAACCTAGTTCCAAATTTTGAATTGTATTTTGCAAAACAAATATAAACTAAACTAAATTGATTTAAAAACAAATGATAAAAACACTAAGGTTTCTGAATCCACCCCACCAAAGTAAAGCATATATTTTCATGTTCTATATAAAAGAAATTATCAAATGATTCCATGAATCCAACTTTAAACAAATCACAACAAATATCCTAATTAAACCAAAACCATCCAATGTATCTGTTTAATTTACAAATCACAAAGGTTATCCAATTTAATCAAAATGATTCGATGTATCCATCAGATGAAACACACAGAATATCAAACTTGAACAATTTAAAAACTATCAATCGTAAGAATTTACTCAAACAATTGAAATAGAACATTTAATACTAAAAATATCATAATTGTATGAACATATCTGAAAATATAATGCTAAACAATGGAAAGGCTTCATCTTCAACCTTAGCTGAAGATTTTAGCCACTCATGATTACGAAACTAAATTTCACAATTAAAGTACTAAGCATTAAAACTAAAAAAGAAATAAATTAAAACTGACTATACATTGAGAGAAATTTCACTCGCAATTGTTGAGCAGCGCTTCCCCCCTTTGTAGCAAAGCCCTTGGAGATCCACCAGAATGCTAGTAGAAGTCCTCCAAATTGCACAAAAATGACACTTGGATTGCTTACTAAAGATGAAGTGAAGAGGGGCTTATATAGGGAAACATCACAAGTGCAATATGTTTCCAATCCGATGTGGGATACTGCAGATTCCAGCTTTTGCTCTTTGATCTTTGTCTACTAAAACTACCATAAGTTTCTCTAGAAAAATTATTTTATTGATCTGTAAATTTTTTTAGAAAATAGACATCTGGATCTTTCCAAGCATATATGGTCATCTCTTGGTTCTTCCTGAATCAATGCAGTTTAATCCTCAAAAATGGTTGATCTGTCACGCTGAAATCATGCACAACCTGACCTTTGTCTACTAAAAATGTCATAAATTTATCTAGCAAAATAATTTTATTGATCCGTAAAATTCTTCAGAAAATAGACATCTGGATCTTTCCAAGCATATATGGCTCATCTCCTAGTTCTTTCTGAATCAATACAGTTTAATCATCAAAAATGGCTGATATGTACAAGCAATTATAGCAATTTAGTGAAACTCCTTTCCAAGCTTGTAAACCTGTAAAACAATGAAAAACAACTCAAAGTAACAAATTCCTAAGCTAACAAATGTAAATTAAGGGGCCAAAACATGCAATATTTGGCACTCATCAAATACCCCCAAACTTACATATTGCTAGTCCTATAGCAATACGAAACTAAAAACTATATGAAAACAAAGAACATAAAGATAAGTTCATCACTCATGGTATCCAAAAATTTAAGGACCACACATCACCATGACATTCATTCATGAGCAAGCTTAAAAAGATAACCCCATCTTCGCAATGAATAGAGATGTTAAAATCTAATTACTTACAAAAGGCAAGTTAAGGCATCACAAGTCTGACACTGTGTAAAGTGAATTAGCATATAAAAATGAAGCTTCCAAATAACTCCAATGTGTAAGGTCTCCATGTCTTAAGATTCACCAAATTTCCTATCAGAATGAACGAAAATGGCATAGTTTTTATTTTCTTCTCCTTTTTTTTATTATAAGACTCTGCTATGTTTAGTTCCCTTAAGCTTTCTAATTGACTCATGTAGCGAGTGTTTAGTCAATGACTCCCAAACCAGATGGTTTTAGGGTATTAGGTGTAAAGACACCCCTAAGGACTTACTAACTCGAGTCAAAAAGGCTACGAAATTAAACTCGCCTTAATACTACCAAACAAAATTTCCACCTTTTGACGTGAACACTCACTGCTTACTGAGACAAGAGGTCCAGTTACTCAATAGAAAGTTTATTTATGATCATCAAATTTTTTTATTATTTTTTGTACTTTTTATGCCAAAGTATTTATCCAACAAGTCATCTAGTTTCAGTTAAGACAAGGAAACATATACATTAAAATCACATGCCATACCTCACACAATTTGTGCTAATGTGCTCGTGTTAGATTAAATCAAACATGTGAATTCTCAAATGCCTAAAGTAAGTAACTAAATTTTAAAACTTTATCACTAGATCATGTGTTCAAAATTTTAAGCTCACCAATGACATCACATCACAGAAATTGTTTAGATCAACTAAAATTTCAAAATAACATGAGATACATTTATCTTTTCTTTAAAACGAAGAAAAAACAACAACAAATTAGGACAAAGTGTGTGTAATGTGTCTCCCATACCCCCAAACTTAAATTACACATTGTCCCCCAATGTGTGAATATTATGGAAAGAGCTGACCTGGGAGATGGAGAACTAGCTGGACTGGCATGGCTCATAGCATACCCCCAAACTTGAACTAAAGTGCGCGTTGTCCTTGAAAAAATAAAGACTGGAAAACAAAAGCAACACTAGAAATAAGCAGTAACAAGAAATATATAAAATAATAAACAAACAGAAAGGATATGCTATGGGGTGCCTCCCATGAGCGCTAAGTTTAACGTCTTCAGGCAGATCCTGCATAAGTAATCATGCCTAGCTAATCGCTCCATCATCTGATCAATAAATGGGAGTGGAAAATGATCATTCCTTATGGCAACATTCAACTTACAGTAGTCTATACTCACTCTCACGAGTTGGAACCAACTCGTCGTCTTTATTCATCACTACTGTCAATCCAGCCTGCTTTGGCACGACATGAATCGGGCTCACCCACTCGCTATCAAAGATTGGATAAATGATCCCTACATCCAACAGCTTAATCACTTCAGTCCTTACAACCTCTTGCATAGTTGGGTTGAGCCTTCTTTGTGGCTCCCTCGATGGCTTGGCATTCTCCTCCAAATATATCTTGTGCATCACCAGCGAGGGGTTGATTCCCTTGATATCCTCAATAGTCTAGCTGATAGCTTTCTTATGCTCTCTTAAAATGTCCAATAATTTCTCCTCTTGAGCTTCAACTAAATCTGAAGCTATAATCACAAGCAAAGAATCTACTGGACCTAGGAACTCATACTTAAGATTGTTCGATAAAGGATTAAGTTCCTTCTTGAGGGGCTTAGGTGCTGCAGTCTCCTCCATCTCACTGCCCTCCCGAGGAGCAGACTCCAAAATGGCATTCGCTTGCTCAAGTACTTTATCCAAATCCAAATCTTCTCCAAATTGAGCAAAGCATGCCTCCAAGGGGTCCTCAACGTGGGATTCATCCACAATCTCCTCCATCTCACTGCTCTCCAGGGACCAAACTCCAAAATGGCATTCGCTTGCTCAAGTAACTTATCCAAATCCAAATCCTCTCCAAACTGAGCAAAGCATGCCTCCAAAACGTCCTCAGACTTTCCTTCTTTCTTGGGCACTTGTAATCTCTCAGGGTAAGGCACTTTAGGTACAAACGACCTAGGAAGATCCTTAATAGTAGATGTGGCTATAGATGACTCAGCATCTCTCTTCTTCTTGTTGCCACTTTCTTGCCCTTGCTGCAGAGCGGGGTTCTCTTCCACTTGATTGTCCACTTGTCTTCCATACCTTAATGTGACAATCGATTGCACTTGTTCCTGCCTGTGCGTAGGAGTTGATGAATTTCCAATCGCAAACTGTTCCTTCGGGTTGGGAACGGGTTGACTGGGGAACTTTTCCTTCTCTCTTTCACCCAAGTGACTTGCGATTTGACCCATTTGGCTCTCTAGCTTGGTAATCACTTGGGTGTTTACAATTGTTGCACTCCTCACTTCGCTTATGGATTGGCCGGTCATCTTCCTGAAATCATTGAGGGGGTCCTCCAATAACTGTGGAACCGACGTTGGTGCTTTAGTGGGAGCTTGGTAAGCGGGTGATGGTGCTAGATGGGCTGAGCGACCATAACTTGTTGATGGAGGAAATCCGGGAGGGTATTGATTGTGAGCATGATGGGAGTCTCCTCCCTGATTCATCAGTTGGTTCTGCTTCCATGAAAACTTAAGGTGGTTCCGCCACCCTGGATTGTACGTCTCGGAGTAAGATCCATTTGATTGCCACCGACAGTCATTAAAAGCATTCATTTGTTCCATGGGATATTCGGCAAAAGCCGGCATAGATGGACAATTATGTGCTAAATGCATAGGGCTAGCACAGATGGAACAGCTATCAACATTGAATGTATTGGCTACACTGATGGACTAGCCGGTCATCTTCATGAAATCCTTGAGGGTGTCCTCTAAAGACTGTGAAATCAGCACTGGATTTATCCACATTTTTTTAAAATTTTTATTTTATTTTATTTTTGGGCAATTGCAAATAGAAACAAATAAACTAAAATTAAGTTAAAAAATTAAAATTAAAAAAAATAAAACAAAAATACTGACTAAACTAATAGAAAAATAAAATCAATTCAGACAAAAATTTCACAAACAAAACAATTCCCCGGCAACAGCACCAAAAACTTGTTGTGAGTTTTAAATTACTCGCAATCGCACGAGTCGTTTGCAATATAGTGTTGTGCAAGTGCGAGGTCGAATCCATAGGGAATTGCGTTGTGAAAATATAACTTTATCTAAACTAACCTTATCTTAACCTAGTTCCGAATTTTGAATTGTATTTTGAAAAACAAATATAAACTAAACTAAATTGATTTAAAAACAAATGATAAAAACACTAAGGTTTCTGAATCCACCCCACCAAAGTAAAGCGTATATCTTCATGTTCTATATAAAAGAGATTATCAAATGATTCCATGAATCCAACTTTAAACAAATCACAACAAATATCCTAATTAAACCAAAACTATCCAGTGTATCCGTTTAATTTACAAATCACAAAGAATATCCAATTTAATCAAAATGATTCGATGTATCCATCAGATGAAACACACGGAATATCCAACTTGAACAATTTAAAAACTATCAATAGTAAGAATTTACTCAGACAATTGAAATAGAACATTTAATACTAAAAATATCATAATTGTATGAACATATCTGAAAATATAATGCTAAACAAAGGAAAGGCTTCATCTTCAACCTTAGCTGAAGATTTTAGCCACTCATGATTATGAAACTAAATTTCGCAATTAAAGTGCTAAGCATTAAAACTCAATAAGAAATAAATTAAAACTGACTATACATTGAGAGAAATTCCACTTGCAGTTGTTGAGCAGCGCTTCCCCCCTTTGTAGCAAAGCCCTTGGAGATCTACTAGAATGCTAGTAGAAGTCCTCCAAATTGCACCAAAATGGCACTTGGATTTCTTACTAAAGATGAAGTGAAGAGGGGCATATATAGGGAAGCATCACAAGTGCAATATGTTTCGAATCCAATGTGGGATACAGCAGATTCCAGCTTTTGCTCTTTGACCTTTGTCTACTAAAACTTCTATAAGTTTCTCTAGAAAAATCATTTTATTGATCAGTAAAATTATCCAGAAAATAGACATCCGGATCTTTCCAAGCATATATGGATCATCTCCTGGTTCTACTTACATCAATACATTTTAATCCTCAAAAATGGCTGATCTGTCACACTGAAATCATGCACAGCCCGACCTTTGTCTACTAAAACTGCCATAACTTTCTCTAGAAAAATCATTTTATTGATCCATAAAATTTCTCAGAAAATAGACATCCGGATCTTTCCAAACATATATGGCTCATCTCCTGGTTCTTCCTGAATCAATACAGTTTAATCCTTAAAAATGGGTGATTTGTACGAGCAATTCTGGTAATTTAGTGAATCTGCTTTCCAAGCTTGTAAACCTGTAAAACAATGAAAAGCAACTCAAAGTAACAAATTTCTAAGCTAACAAATGTAAATTAATGGGCCAAAACATGCAATATTTGGCACTCATCAGGGTGATAAAAGATGTGTTATTTTCATTGTCAGTCTTTAACATGACTCTCTGTACAACATGCCTATTAATATGCAAGAGAAGTCATCAACAACATAGTATATCTCCAATCAAAACCAACATAAAGTTTTAAGTTTCCGCAACATGATATGTCATATGTTCAAATTCATTTATGCATATACAAATATAAGATAACACAATATGAATGAATATATATATATATATATATATATATATATAATCATCAAAAAATATCATAATATCCAACAATCGTACCCTAAACATGATGGGTTCCATAAATCTAATAACCAAATATTAAAACATAAATAACTCCCACTAACCAAGTATATCAAAAGATTCTAAAACGTCCATACTATCAGCATGTTTCTTAAAAACAATGAGTTTCAAACATTTGATTAAGGGATTAGCAACCATGCTCTTCGTTTGAATGTGCTCAGCAACTATAGTGGCATAAAACACAATTTTCATAAATTTCCTCTCAATATCATTCTCGAGAAATTGACTCAAATTCAATTTATTTCCTTTCATTATGTAAGATCTCTAAGAAAAATCCAACATACTACGAGATCTATCCCTACGGATCTCAACACCAAGAAGAAAAAAACATCTCACCAAGATCTTTCATATCAAACGTCTTGGACAACAACTGTTTTATCTCATGTAATAACCCAAGATCATTACTAGCAAACATAATATTATCCACATAAAGAATCAGGTAAATAAATTTGCTCCCATTGACCTTTAGGTATAAATACTGATCTACTTTATTCTACTCAAAACCAATGGAAGTCACCATCTTGTCAAATTTTACAATCTTAATGGATTTTCCCAATTGTTTCTTAACTTCAACTCTAAAAACTTTAAATTTTTCCAAAGCCTCGGAATTTTTTTATCAAGTAAAGGTATCTATACTAGAAAAAATCATCAATGAAGGTAATGAAATAATTCTTTCCATATAGGGATAGGTGACATAGATCCACTACTACTTGTATGCACTATTTCTAGAAGATCAGACCTATGAGTTGAGCTATTTTCTTGGTTTTGGTTAACTTTCCCCTAATACAATCAACACAAGTCTTCATATCCTCAAAATTAAGAGTGGGGTAAAATATCATATCTAACAAGTCTTTCAACTCTCTCTCTCTCTCTCTCTCTCTCTCTCTAGAAATGTGATCTAGAAGCCTATGCCATAAAGCAGACTCAACATTCTCCTTCCATCTCTTATAATTCGAATCAGTCAGGATCTCAGTTGTTTCTTAACTTCAACTCTAAAAACTTTAAATTTTTCTAAAGCCTCAGAATTTTTTTATCAAATAAAGGTATCTATACCAGAAAAAATCATCAATGAAGGTAATGAAATAATTCTTTCCATATAGGGATAGGTGACATAGGTCCACTACTATCAGTGTGCACTATTTCTAGAAGATCAGACCTACGAGTTGAGCCATTTTCTTGGTTTTGGTTAACTTTCCCCTAATACAATCAACACAAGTCTTTGTATCCCCAAAATCAAGAGTGGGGTAAAATATCATATCTAACAAGTCTTTAAACTCTCTCTCTCTCTCTCTTTCTCTAGAAATGTGATCTAGACGCCTATGCCATAAAGCAGACTCAACATTCTCCTTCCATCTCTTATAATCCGAACCAATCAGGATCTCAATATTTTCTTCATTATTGTTTACATAAAAAGAGATTGATTCAAGATAAGAATGCATCACATTAGTATAAATGCAATAACCAACATATTTCAAAATAGAGAATTTAAGAGTATAGTTATAAACTCCCCTTTGGGAAGAGAATACAATATACACTTAGAAACTCTACACATTAAGCATATTGTTGGGATTTGTCTAAGAACTAAAGAGCAAAAATTCAGCATAAGGTTATGGGTGGGCATCGCAGCCCACAGAAAGTCCAGCAAGTGGAGCTCTTCAGACCTAGGTGTGCACCATGGCACAAGGAGGCTACGCTGCAACGCCCAGAAGATGGAGGATGTGTGCTCCGGCTTGAGCCGCAGCCTGCCCTGTTCTGGGCCGTGGTGCCAGGCACACTGAAACTAGTTTTTTTCTGCCTTTTGAAAGGTACATGGGGCATGAACAAAATGCACAGGATCACTTAGGATTTTTGAAGGGCTATGATTAATTGGTCCTCAAGATCTAAGGGTGGAGATTGACTTCAAATATTGGCTCAAGAAGTGGTGCACTATATAAAGGTTTATCTAGCTTCAATCTCAACACAAGTAAGTCATAACATCAAGAGATATCATCATCATACAAGAGAATTCAAGTGCAAGTGTGAGAGTGCAAAGACATAAAAACATAGGAGAGGCACTAGAATAGATCTTAAAGAGAGGCTAGTTGTTTAGGGAGAGAGTAGTATAGATTGAGGAAAAGGGCTTTGTAATAGTTCCTTATCACTTTCTACTTTCTCTTCTTTCGTTCTTCAAGAACTTGAGATTCCTGAAGAGCTGTTGTTGTATCTGTAAAGAACTCATTGATTTAGTGCAGAGAGTTCAGAGGAACTCACGGGGACATAGACTTTTGCCGAAGCTCGATAACAAATTGCTTGTGTTCTTACTTTTCTTTGATTTCTATTTCTGTTCTGATCATTACAAGTCATTCTAGACTTGGGTGTTTGGAAGATCACCACCTAGGCATCTTGGAGGTGGTTTCCCAACAGTGGTATCAGAGCTTTGGTGAGTGGGTATCAGAGCTGGAACAAAATGTATCGGAGCAAGACTCCAAGAATCAAAGATTAACTTCTTGGGTTATTCAATAACGGAGTAGAGATTAAGATCTGATCATGTTCTTGAGGGTGATTCAAGAATGGTATTGAGATCAATCTTCGATTGTGTTCTTGAGATTTAGAAGAAGTTGGAAAGCAATTGTGGGTGATGTATAAATCTAGGATTTTCTCCACAAGATGGGTTCAAATTTCATTGTTGAGAAGTTTGATGGAAAATGAGACTTTGCCCTTTGGAAGCGGAAAATCAAAGCTGTTCTTATGCAACAAAAGGTGGACTTGGCTATTGGAGAAGATGACACTTTTCCAGTAAGTATCACAGAAGTCCAGCGAAGTGAGATGAAGATGATGGCTTACAGCACCATCTTTCTCTCCATGTCAGATAGTGTCACAAGGGAGTGCGGAAACTCGGAAGATCCAGCTGCAATTTGGAAGAAATTAGATGAGTTATTTCTTACCAAGACTCTCCCTAATAAGATTTATCTTCTTAAATGAATCTTTGCTTTTAAAATGGATCCTAATAAAGAGTTGAAAGATAATCTTGATGTGTTTAATAAACTAGTTCAAGATTTGGCTAGTTGTAGTATAATGTTCCTGGATGAACAATTGGCTGTTATGTTATTAAATTCCCTTCCTGATTACTTTGAAAGTTTGATTAATGCTATTGAATATGGAAGAGATACACTAACCAAGGAAATTGTGACCAATGCTATAAGGGCTCATGATTTCAAAGCCAAGATGAGTGAAGCATCAAGTGGAGAAGGGTTGTTCGTTAGAGGAAGGCCAGCAACTCGGAATGGCAGTAACATTCATGGCAACTACTGGGAGAAATCAAAGGGTTGAGGGCAGAGCCATGCGAGATCATATTCCAAACCGGAGTTTGTAGGGAAGCGATGCTTCTATTGCAATAAGGAGGGTCATTTCAAGAAAGATTGCAAGAAGAGGTTGTGCGATGAGAGAGGAGGAAGCCACACCAATAATGGAGAGGCTTCGGTTGCCAAAGGAGAGAAGCAGGATGATGTTCTTGTTGTGTGCTCAAATGTGAGCAGGAGGCAAGGCAGCAAGAAATAGATCCTGGATTTCGGGTGCACTTATCACATGTGCCCTTACCGGAATTGGTTCAAGAATTTCAAGGAAACTAATGATGGAAAAGTTTTCTTTGGGAATGATACTTCTTGCCAAGTGAGGGGGATAGGAAACATCCAATTGAGGATGTTTGATGGAGTCACAAGGCTGCTGCAGAATGTGAGGTATCTTCTGGATTTGAGAAGAAGTTTGATCTCATTGGGGCAACTAGATTCTATGGGGTACACATACAAAGCAGAGGGAGGAAAGATCAAGGTAACCAAGGGATCTTTGATAGTGATCAAAGTAGCAATAAAGGATGGTCTCTATGAGATGATCGGAGAGACAGAAATCAAGGATCAAGTAGCAAGCTTGATGGCTGAGATGGATAAGGCAGCCCTTTGGCACACTCGCTTGGGATATATGAGCGAAAAGGGCCTACAAGTTCTCAGCAATGATGGTCTACTTGGTGGTGACAAGATAGAGAAACTTGATTTCTGCGAATGTTGCATTCTTGGGAAGTAACACCGGGTCAGCTTCAACACCAGAGTGCACAAGTCTAAGGGCATTCTTGACTACATTCATTTGGACCTTTGGGGACCAGCAAGAACACCAACACAGGGAGGTAATCGTTACTTTATTTCTTTAATTGATAATTATTCAAGAAAGGTTTAGGTTTATTTGCTTATAAATAAATCAGATGCTTTGAATAAATTTGTGGTGTGGAAAAAGTTGCTAGAGAGTCAAACAGGTAGGATAGTTAAGGTTTTACGAATCAATAATGGCTTAGAATTTTTTAATAAGGATTTTGATAAATTCTGTGAATTAAATGAGATTCTAAGGCATAGAACGGTTGTAAAAACCTCTCAGCAAAATGGAGTTGCTAAGAGGATGAATAGGACCCTTAAGGAAAAGGTTAGGTGCATGTTAATTAGGTCCGGTTTACCAAAATGTTTTTGGGGGGAAGCTATGTCAACTGCTGCATATTTGGTTAATAGATCATCCTCTAGAGCTTTAGAGCTCAAGACTCCCGAGGAGATGTGGAGTGGGAAACCCCCTGAGTTGAGCAACCTTAGGACTTTTGGGTGTGCTGCGTTTGCACATCAAAATGATGATAAACTTAGCCCAAGGTCTAGAAAATGTGTGTTTTTAGGGTATGGTGATGGGGTTAAGGGGTATAGGTTGTGGTCCTTAGAGCAAAAAGGAATGAAACTCATCATAAGTAGGGATGTCATTTTTAATGAATTGTTATTTCCCTATTTGGAGAAAACTAACCCTGCAAGGGATAGTGAGCAAACCAGTCCGGAATTTGTGAAGCATAGCATCAAGAAAAATTCAGTTCAGGTAAACTAAGGAAGGTAAGAGGGTTCGAACCAGGTAGAGCCCATTGATGAAGGCCAAGCTCAAGATACTCAAGAGGAGACTGAACTAGAAGGAGATGATGCAGCAAGTCAGAATGACTATCAGCTCACAAGGGACCGAGAAATGAGGGTGGTCAGACCACCTTTGAGATATGGCTTTGCAGATGCTAATATAGCAGCTCCTTATTCAGAAGGAGGGGTTGAACCAAAAACTTACATGGATGCCATGGAATGTAAGGATTCGTCAAAGTGGCAGCTAGCTATGGAGGAAGAAATGGATTCTTTAAGGAAGAACAACTCTTGGGAATTGGTGCCTAAACCAGAAAAACAGAGAGTTATGGATTGTAGGTGGATCTACAAAATCAAATAAGGGAACACTCCCGGGGATGAAGTCCGGTATAAATCTAGGCTTGTGGCAAAGGGGTTCACACAAAGAGAAGACATAGATTTCACCGAAATATTCTCACTTGTTATGAAATATAAGACGATAAGGATAGTGTTAGCAATGGTGGTCCAATTTAATTGAGAGATCGAGCAAATGGATATGAAGACATCGTTCTTACATGGAAAGTTTGACACCATCTATATGAGGCAACCTGAAGGCTATGAGAAAGGAAAGCAGGGAGATTTGGTGTGCCAATTGAAGAAATCTCTCTATGGTCTAAAGCAATCACCTCAGCAATGGAATAAGAGGTTCGATTCCTTTGTAACTAGTTTGGGTTTCATGAGGAGCTACTATAATTCGTGCTTGTACTACAAGGGGCACAAGTTGGAGGAAGTGGTGATCATCCTCATCTATGTTGATTATATGTTGTTGGTTGGGAGTACCATGGAGAAGATAGAAAAATTGAAGTCTCAACTCAGTGAAGAGTTTGAGATGAAGGATCTTGGCCATGCACAGAAGATCTTTGGGATGTGTATAATCTGGGAAAGGGAGAGAAACAGATTAAAGATTTCTCAAACTTCCTACATAGAAAAGATGATATCTAAGTTTTCTATGGAAGATAGCAAACCAGTGAAGGTTCCCCTTGCTGGTTATTTCAAGTTCTCCAGCGATCAATGTCCGAGATTGGATGAGGAGAAGAAGAAAATGGAAAAGGTCCTTTACTCTAGTGCGCTTGGATCAATCATGTTCATGATGGTAAGCACTAGACCTGACATTGCTCATGCAATGAGTTTTCTCAGCAGGTTTATGAGAAATCCCGGAAATGAGCATTGGCTTGGGATGAAGTGGTTGCTGAGGTACTTGAAGGGAAGCCCAAATGTGGGGCTGGTTTATGAGAAGAGGGGTAAGTCCATCTGTCTTGAGGGTTATGCTGATTCAGACTACGGAGCAGACCAGGATAAAAGAAGATCAATTACCTTCTACTTCTTCAACTTAAACGGATGCTATATAAGTTGGAAGGCTCAGTTGCAGCCGGTGGTAGCACTCTCAACAACCGAGGCTAAGTACATAATGACAACAGAAGCCATTAAGGAGGCTATGTGGTGCAAAGGGTTGTTGGAAGAGTTGAAGGTACTAAAAGAGCAGGTGGTGGTGTATTCGAATAGCCAAAGTGCGTTGTATTTATGCAAGAATCCGGTGTTCCATGAGAGGACAAAGCATATAGATGTTTGGTACCATTTCATTCGCGAAAATGTTATAGAAGGATGCATTCATGTGGACAAGGTGGCCACGGAAGAAAATCCTGTAGATTTATGCACCAAAGTCCTACCTTTAAGTAAGTTCAATCATTATCTTGGAATTCTTAGGATTGGAGTCGGTTGATATGGTGACTCAAGTTGAGTTTGGATCCTGAGTTCTCTGCACTAGGGGTTTGGTTTTTAGTTGCTTAGATAAAGGTAGAGATTTGTTGGGATTTGTCTAAGAACTAAACAGGAAAAATTCAGCATCAGGTCATGGGTGGGCGCCACGGCCCACAGAAAGTCCAGCAAGTTGAGCTCTTCAAACCTAGGTGTGCATCGCGGCACAAGGAGGCTGCGCCGCGGCGCCCAGAAGATGGAGGATGTGTGCCCTGGCTTGAGCCGTGGCCTACCATGATCTGGGCCACGGCGCCAGGCACACTGAGACTAGTTCTTTTCAGCCTTTTGAAAGGTGTATGGGGCATGAACAAAACACACAGGATCACTTAGGATTGTTGAAGGGCTATGATTGATTGGTCCTCAAGATCTAAGGGTGGAGATTGACTTCAAAGATTGGCTCAAGAAATGGTGCACTATATAAAGGGTCATCTAGCTTCAATCTCAACACAAATAAGTCATAATATCAAGAGATATCATCATCATACAAGAGAATTCAAGTGCAAGTGTGAGAGTGCAAAGACACAAAAACACAGGAGAGGCACTAGAATAGATCTCAAAGAGAGACTGATTGTTTAGAGAGAGAGTAGTATAGATTGGGGAGAAGGGCTTTGTAATAGTTCCTTATCACTTTCTGTTTTCTCTTCTTTCGATCTTCAAGAACTTGAGATTCTTGAAGAGGTGTTGTTGTATCTGTAAAGAACTCATTGATTTAGTACAGAGAGTTCGGAGGAACTCACAGGGACGTAGGCTATTGTTGAACCTCGATAACAAATTGCTTGTGTTCTTTCTTTTCTTTGACTTTTGTTTCTGTTCTGATCATTACAAGTTATTCTAGAATTGGATGTTTGGAAAATCACCACCTGGGCATCTTGAAGGTGGTTTCCCAACACATATGAAGACAATGTCTTAGTTTTCAAAAGAAATGTCCCATTTGGGTAGACAAACCTTCTAAATTGACTCATCATCTTTCCATAGTGTTTCATATATTTCCACAAATTACAGCACACAACTACCCCCTTTGGGCAAGTAACTGCATAATGCAATTGAAATAATCTCATAACATATTTTAGTGAAATCTCACAAGTATCAATGAGTGTGCCACTTTGGTAGTAAACACCCACACTAACCCATGAAATTTTCCAAAACCATAATAAATAGTAATTATCCCGCAATATATTTTGGTGAAATCCCACAAGTATCAATGAGTGTGCCACTTTAGCAACTAATAAAAAACATCAACCTATAAAACTTCCCAAAACTGAGATAAATATTAATGCCCTTTTCAACCATAGATGCATGCAAAATGACATGCTTACATGCATGTGACCATACATCATGAGGTACTCTAAACAACATGTACCTCTATGAGTCACCAAACAATCAACAACTGCATCCTTACTACAAATCTCGAACATAACATAATATATTTAAATAATTTAATCAATTATTTCTTACAACATTATTTTTTAAATTTTCTTTCAAGCTGAGAGTACGATACAGAAAACAACTAATCTAAGAGAGTACTTACTGTTAACAACATCTCAGCACATCAGATTAATTTGTTGTGAAATAAAATTTTAGAATATATGCACAAAATTTCTCTATCGAATGCACAACATAGCAATCAAATAAAATTATGCAGCATAATTACTTCAACAGCTTAAAGAAAAAATACAGATAATAAAAATATGTTTTATTGTAAATTTTGTCATATCTTTCTTGAAGTTAATCTATTATACTCTCCATGTTCCATTCATAGCCTTTATAAAGTTTTCTCATGTGGGTATAAGATACGTTACACATCTCAAGTGAAGATAAGCAAATCTCAAGATTCATATGCATACCTAATTAAATATAATCATTATGAGTTACTAGGTATGCAAACTTTAGTTCATTATTTTAAAATTTTAGTATTAATCCCAATGTGTACACAAAAGGAAGATTTTATGAAGAATAAAATATTAAGATCTCACTCATCTTTTACTCCACATATTAGTATATCACAATAGTGAAGTATATTTCACATGCTCAAAATTTAATTATTATCGGTAAGTGTATCAATTGAGCTAATATGAATTAAAAAAAAATGTTTTAGAAAATTTAAGAAAGCTTAATATTTTCTATGATTTTAATTTTTATATTTTCTATACACTCCCATGAAAGTAGACTTGATTTTATTATTTGACTTAGTCAAAATTTCAATAGTAGCACTATTGTTATCAACAATAATGAAAACTATCCAGGACAACTAAAAAGACATATTTATAAGAAGGGTAATTATAACAACTAGATTCCTGATGCATCGTTACGTACTTCCCTTTGGGCAGAGTATGCAAGATGCAAGTGAAATCTCCTATATGAAACTAATATATTAACATATCTCAGTTTTTGAAATGTCTAACACTTTTAGGCAAAAAGATAATCTAGACTGAAATAAATTTCACCAAATGTTTCATGTCAACCTCTAAATTAAAACACGCAATTCTCCCCTTTAAGCAGGTGATTGAATGCAATAATCTAGATAAACATCATGTAACAACAACATGAAATAACTCAATAAATATTAGTAAATAGACTATTTTGGTGGTAACCATTCACATAAACGGGTGAAACTATTTCAAACAGATATTGATAAAATATGTTACCCAACATGTATGCATTTGATCATCTCAATATGAGATAGTAACCACATGTACCTCTTTGGATAAAAAAAACAGAACATATGTTGCACAAGCAAAACAAGTCTTAAACTAAAATTAATAAAATAATAATATAGATTATTCTTTGAAATGCTTGCACTGGTTGGGTTTGCAAAGAACAGGTTTGCAAAATAATATCAATGTAAAGTTTATAGAAGTGTCATTTAAAGCCATGATTTTCTTCTGCTCAAAAGACTTTGTTCTTTTGAGTTATGCATTAGCGATGATCAGTAGGTGTGGCAACATCTTTTGAAGGATTCACTACTTATGTTATGAACTGATTGTAATGTTGTTACCCAACTATCCTTTCTTCTCATGAGATTGCAAAATGTAGATGGTCTGGTCAATCTTTTAATAATTTATACTTTATAAGGGATGACTAATGAAAATAGTCATGTTTTGAGTCTTGAATTTAAAACCTACGAGGGGAAAAAGTTGACTTTTTTTACCTTGTCCTGAAGTTGACCGAGTAAGAACCACCCCTTGTTTATGCTGTCCTTGCAAAACCTTGCTTCTTTTTACCTTTTCTTTCTTTTTAATAAACTGTTACTATATTATTCAAAAGAAAAAGAGTAAAAACATTTCCACTATGCCTATTTGTTATTCATGACATTCTTCCATAATTTAATAGGTTAAAATACTTTGGAAACAATGAATACCTTTAGTCGCAGCAGTGCTACCCGTGTGGAAATGATCTCTTCAACTCCAAACAAAAGTACCTCAATAGTTCAGTGGCCCTTCAACTTTGGTAGTCTTAGCAAAAACTGTGAGATGGTTATGGTTCTGCCCTTTATGTTTACTAACCTAATGTCTGTACGCTGATACTATCATTCCTAGTAATAGCTCTTTGACATTATAAAGTTATTGATAAATCTTGGATTCATTAGAATTTACATTCACAGTAGGGTCTTGGTTTTTCTGACTATCTGTAAGTGCCTCATAAATTCTTCTGCTTCCTCAAGCATATAGGCTTTGTGGCCAAGATTATTCATAAACTAAATTTGCTTAATTTATCAGTATAGCATAGAGACTACTTCAACGTGTTACAACTTCACTCTGTAGGCGGAAACTTCTAAATTTGTTTGTCTTGGGGTTGAAGCTTGTTTGCCATTTTAATTTTGTACAAAATGCGACGAATTGTTTCATAAGCTAACTGAGAGAAATTGATTTCCTTAATGCTAAATTTATTGCCAATTGATGCAGGAATTAAGAGACTAGACCATGTTTCATTAATGCCGATCAGGGAAGTCCATGTGTCAGGCACGATGCAACATCAATAGAACATCAACATAAGCACATATCAAATGCGTACAAAATCTTACTGATCTATATTTCACCTTCAGGTATGTCCAATATTTAACTGATATAAAATTATTTAGGCAAAATAAGGAATCCCAATCCCAAAAGGATTTTAGGAATTTTATAATTTCACTTGAAATTAAATGCAATATTCTTAAATTAGGTTATGAATTCATGTATGTAGGCTCTGATACTACATGTTAAATAAACATAAACAATAAGATCATATATGAAATTAGAACACATAATTGCATAAATAATTGCATAAGCAAATCACATACTGATTGAGTCATCGTCACAGCAAAAATTTGAATTACCTCACAGCAGAAGTATGATCTGAGTTATGTTTTCCTCTTTATACTCTTTCAATGCCAAACTTTCTAATATGGATAGAAAACTGAATTCTCCAATGTACTAGCAGTCAAAGAGGGAACCTAACCTGTTTATATATATATATATATATATCAGTAACCCTGTTATCAAGGGTCCAAATGGACCATTTCATATACAGGTCATATTGGATTAATGCCTACACTAGCAGTTGACCCACTGATATGTACAAATCTAAACCACATGATCATTAAATAACAACATATGGGTTCTCGTACTTTTTTCATTGAACCAAATTCGCTAACCAAGTTTTATAAAACCAAAACAACTATAATCAGTGATAGTTAACACAAAAAAATTCCATAGGTGAAAAAATACATTTCCCTCAATTTACTTAAATTATACCAAATTTTTTAAACTAACGTTCATGGAACTCTCCTTCCCAGACCAACCACCTCCAGGGTTTGCCTTACGGAACTCCTTCCTACATTAAATGAGACCGCATAACCATTAGTATTGGTGCTCCCGCAAAACACTTGTTTCATGCTCCCTTCGTATACAAATCGGTAATTACTACTGCTCTCTCATTCATAGTTAGAATTGGACATTCCATGGTGTATGCTTTTGTGTTATAGGAAACTCCACTATCACACTACTTTTATATATACGTCATGGAAAGTCCGTTCAGAATTACAACTACACGTCCCCACTGAATTATGAATATTCTTTCCAACATAGTTACAATTATACATTCCACTTTGTATGCTTTCGTTGAAAATTCTTCAGTAATTGGCATTAAAATTTCCCATTTATTTACTACACTTCACTCCAACATATTACAATTGCACATTCCATGGTGTTCGCGTTCGTGTTTTAGGATACTCCACTATCACAGTCATTCCATACATCTCGAGGAAAGTGCAGTACTAATTAGCAATACACTTTCTCACTGGACATGGTTACACTTTACCAATTAGGTGTATTATTTTATCAAAGCAAATTAACACTACAAGATAAATAGCAAACGTCGGCGCTTTTTTATTTTTGCATATTTCGTCGCTTTAAAGTGTCGAAATATGCGATACTAACGCTTATCGGTCGTGTCGCAGTTCCTGTACCGGCGCTTAACGTAAGCATCGAAATATGCATATTTTTTCAGAGCTTCGAAGCGCCGCTATATTTCGGCGCTTTTAAGCGCCAGTATTTTGCGCTGCTTAGATGCTTCTAAGCGCCAGTATTTTGCAGCACTTCTAAACGCCGCTATATTTCGGCGCTTCTAAGCGCCACAAATATATGCATATTGCGAAACTTTTAAGCACCACAATATAGTGGCAAAATTATACATATTGCAGAACTTTTAAGCGCCGCAATATATTGGCATTACACATCGCGCACCAGCATCTTTTTGACACTTTAAAGCACCAAAATACACCTGCCTTGCGTTTTTACACTATTTTGGGTTTAATGTCAACAAGAATACCTATGTTCTTCAATATATAAATGTACCATCAAATCCATAAAAATTCAAATATATTAACAAAAGTCGTTTCATTTACACAAAAAACATTCATAGTTAACATGTAAATTCATACAAAACCAACCGTGAACTGAAATTATCTTTCTATAGTGGGAAGCACAATGAGGTTTAAGTTCAAAAATAAGATCTTCCATTAACCAACTGTTGTAGTAAAGACTTCTGCTTATCTATTTGGGATTGCATACTGTTCATTTGATCATCGTGCTTTGTTGTTATTTCTTGAATCTGATGCTCATACTTTTGATTGAGTTCTTTTATTTCTGCTTTCAAACTATTTACCTCTTCAGCATAAGCCCCATTGTATCCCATATCATTCCTAATTTGAGCTGAAAGTCCATACACGACTGAGGGTGTAACTCCAAACCCTTGACCTCGTACACAACCAGAACTTATAAGCTCGATGAAGACTTCATTTTGTATTTGTAAATTATTGCTAGCATCAGAAGGTCCTGAAGCAGCAACAAGTTCGGCCACACAAGCTTCAACTGTCACCTACAATTATGAAACAACAAAGATTAAACTCCCCAAAGATTGAGTAGTTATTTGCAGCGAAAGTTATATAAAAGAAAAGTTGCTTATCAGATTTTATAGAAAAAGGGGCAGAATTTCCCCTATGTTTCCATAAAACCTCCTGCAATTGAAAAACAAAAATACAATCCACACAAAATAAACCAAATAAATAAACATCCTATGCTGATGGAGGATAAAACACTCATCCAAAAAAACAGCAAAAGTTTTAAAAAAAAAAAAAAAAAGGCATATTAGAACCCCAAAAAAACTGCACATCCATAATTCCTAGCTCCAACATGATTCCAAAGCTTCATATGTTAACTAAGAAAGACTAACGGTTAATGGCTTTCCACGGAACAAAACATTAGACTTATTATGCATTGCTATCAAAACACAGCATTAGTTCCTATACCTGGCCAACATTTTAACAAGACTGTTTCTTTGTTGTGATGTGTTTCAGTTGATATAAATTTTTCATTGTGGCATGAAAATATGTAGTCTGTCAAGATGAAATAGATTCAACAAATTTCAACCATTTTTTTATGAAATTTTTTAAAACACATTTGAAATAAGCGATGTGCTTTCACATTTAAAGACATTTGCTCTACATTTTTACATTCTGAATTCTTCATGTGAAAACAACTTTCTTTTTAACATTTTAAAGAGTAACCCAAAAAAAATTTCTCCTGCACATCAATATATGCCATCATATATGTCATCTCTCCAAGCAGCAATGAGTTCCACAAAAGAAACTAATAACTTCAATGACGAAACCATCTGTTTACTAAAAAAGAAACATGCACTTTCACATTCACTACTAATGTACATTAACCTGCTCAGCATACACATTATATCATCTATCAATAACTTGAAGCATAAATCAAAACAAGATACTAGAGCATCTTTGTAAAAAAGATTTCTTAGGCATCTTTCAACTTCTTAATTCTCTTCACAATGAGTTAAACATACTTTGTCAAAAACATCAGTGGCTTTGGCTACATCGAATAACATAAGCGAAATACAGTTCTCACCAGTGTGAAAGTTTGTTGCTAATTGCTAGGAAGAAAAATGATCATAACAGTTTGAAGGCAAAAATAGCGGGAGATATTAAAGCTTGGATGATCACTGCAACAATGATGACTATTAATAACTCTCTTATTCAATAAAAGAATAAAAAATGAACTATATTTATAATCATATAAAAAAAACTATTGAAAATTAGTTTGTCAGACCTAAGAGAAAATTTCGTATTGAATAACAACAGCTAGTTTGCCCACTCACTTGTAGACATATTAAAATCATTTATCAAATTGCATCAACAAGTCAGAATTTTTTTAACTGCTTTTCCCTGAAATGCATTACTTTGTGGTGATGACTTTGGATTACAAGAATTGGTTCACATATGATATGTTCCTTTCTATCCACAAATGCAAACTGCTTGATGTATGACCGGTTAAACTCACAGCTGTTCTAAGACAGTGAGAAGTGTTTTGTGAAGGCTTCAAAAGATCAAAAGTAGGATTACCCTAAACAAGATGAAATTAATTAAAATGAACCCAAACTTAAGAACAAGCCTTCAAAAGATCAAGTAACAATCATAAAAATAAAATAAAAAAATTGCTACCACAGAAACAGTAACTGCTTTCCACACATTTCTGATAGACTACAAGTCTGCAAGACCAACATACTGTGCAGTATTTAGTATATGTTCGAAGCTAGTTCAAATAGGAATTCTACCTTGGATGTTAACAGTCATTAGGATTTGATCAAGAATCCTTCGATACCTTTTGTTTTCAACAATAACTTGTTCACCTTTCTTGATCACATGAGCCACATATGCCCCCCCCCCCCCCCCCCCCCCCCCCCCATTATTGAGCCATTACTAAAAAAAATGGCTCAATCAAAAGTTAGCTTACCATAATTTTCAAATTACAAGGTAGGATCTTGTAATTACCACAAACAATAGAGTGGAGAATGTAATGTACCCTTTAAAATTATATTTTTCACACATACCCTCCCCCTCTCATGTAATAAATATGGGTATGTGCATCAAACAGTAGATCAGTCACTTATAGTGCTAACTTGCATATTACAAGACGTATAACACACTTTCGTATTGACTTCCAATTGATAGGATAATGTTTTTTCCACTTTCTGTTATAAAAGGGGTGGTCTAGCATTGTTTTTGTTAACTCTTTTTCTTTTTGAAAATGCAATTGTTTTGTTTCTGTTACATTTCAAAGTTTGCAAACAAAGTCCAACTACTAATCCTAAAATGACAATAACAATACATTAAGAACTCTCTCTCTCAAAAAACTTCTTTCCCCTAAAAGGGAATCACACAAAAAGTACCTAAAAATGAAAAGAGAAAAGCAAACTACAAATTAATAATAAGTAAATCCATGACAAACTTACTTCAAAGACTTGGTCACAAAACACCAATAGCCTTTAACTCTTTTGCAAAATTCTAGACTTAGATTCACCAATCAGACAAAAAATTTCCAACCTATACCTTGTTCTTTATTGAGCTAAAGTAAAAATATTATAGTATTTTGTTGAAAATCACCTCAAGAATCCCAAGTGGTGACCTTCAAACACCCAAGTCTAGAATGACTTGTAATGAACAGGAATCAAACCATCAAAGAAAGAACACAAGCAATTGTTAACGAGGTTCGGTAATTTGCCTACGTCCCCGTGAGCTCCTCCAAGCTCTCTGCACTAAATCAATGGAGTTCTTACAATTACAGCATCACCTTCTCAAGAACCCTCTTGTTCTTAATGAATGAAAGAAGAGAAAAGAAAGAGATAATAACTAAGTGTTTCCCTGAAATTTTCCCCAAGAAAATTCTAATTACAAAGCCCTTGAACCCCTACTTCTTGAATGCTCTCTCTCACTTGAAACATCTCTGAAGATTTGAGAGTCCTTCTCTCTCAACACTAGCCACTCTTGGAATGAGACTCCTTCTTTGTGTTTCTCTCTTGACACTTGTGTCTTTTCACTCTTGTGTCATGTGTTGTGTTATGTGTTATTACTCTTAGATGACCCTTTATATAGAGCAACAACTTCTTTAACCAATCTTGAAGTCAATCTTAACCCTTAGATCTTGAGAACCAAACAATCATGGCCCTCCAAGAGGTCTAAGTAATCCTTTGCGTTTTAACCAAGTCCCACGCACCATCTCGAAGTGTTGATCAAAAGGCATCAGGTGTGCCTGGCGCCGCAGCCCAGAACAGGGCAGGCCGCGGTGCACAACAGGGGAGAAAGTCCCCACCTGTTGGAGGTCGCGGCGCAGCACAACAGGGGAGAAAGCCCCCACCTATTGGAGGCTGCGACGCAGCCCAGCTGCGCCGTGGTGCACACCTAGTGGAAGAACTTCTCCACTTTCTGGAGGCCACGGCGCTAGAGGCTGCTGAAACCTCATCTTCTAACCGTTTAATTCTTAGACAAATCCCAACAATCTCTACCTTTATCTAAGCAATTAAACCCGAACTTATTGTGCAGAGAACTCATGATCCAAACTCAACATGAGTCACCAAATCATCCGACTCCAATCCTAATAAGTCTAAGGCAATGATTGAACTTGCTTAGAGGTAGAACTTTGGTGCCTAAATCTGCAGGATTTTCTTCCTTGGCCACTTTGTCCACATGAATGCATCCTTCCGTAACAATTTCCCGAATGAAATGATACCAAACATCCATATGCTTTGTCCTCTCATGGAACACTGAATTCTTACACAAATACAACGCACTTTGGCTATCCAAAAACACCACCTGCTCTTTTAGGACCTTCAACTCTTCCAACAACCCTTTGCACCACATAGCCTCCTTAATGGCTTTCGTTGCCGCTATGTACTCTGCCTCGGTTCACCAGTTGCAACTGAGCCTTCCAACTTATACAACATCTGTTTAAGTTGAAGAAGTATGAGGTAATCGATCTTCTTTTGTCCCGGTCTGCTCCATAGTCTGAATCAGCATAGCCTTCTAACTAGATGGACTTACCCTTCTTCTAGTATATAAGCCCCACATCTGAGCTTCCCTTCAAATACCTCAGCAACCACTTCATCCCAAGCCAATGCTCATTTTTGGGATTACTCATAAACTTGCTGAGAACACTAATGGCATGAGCAATGTCGAGTCTAGTGCTTACCATCATAAACATGACTGATCCAACCGCACTAGAGTAAGGGACCTTTTCCATTTCCTTCTTCTTCTTATCCGATCTCGAACATTGATGGCTGGAGAACTTGAAATGACCAGCAAGGAGAATCTTCACTGGTTTAATATCTTCCATAAAAAACTTAGATATCATCTTTTCTATGTAAAAAGACTGAGAAATCTTTAACTTGTTTCTCTCACTTTCCCTAATTATACTCATCCAAATGATCTTTTGAGCATGACCAAGATTCTTTATCTCGACCTCCGAACTGAGTTGAGACTTCAACCTTTCTATCCTCTCCCTGCTGTTACCAACCAACAGCATATCATCGACATAGATTAGGATAATCACCATTTCCTCCACCTTGTATTTCACAACCGGTGAGAAAATTTCTGTGAAATCTATGCCTTCTCTTTGCGTGAACTCCTTCACCACCAGCCTAGCCTTATACCAAAATTTATCCCCGGGAGGGTTCCCTTCTTTGATCTTGTAAATCTACTTACAATCCACAACTCTCTATTTTTCTGGTTTGGGCACCAATTCCCAAGAGTTGTTCTTCCTCAAAGAATGCATTTCCTCCTCCATGGCTAACTTCCATCTTTACGAATCCTTACATTCTATGGCATCAATGTAAGTTTTTGGTTCACTTATCCCTCCTTCTGAATAAAGAGCTGACATTAGCATCCGCAAAACCATATCTTAAAGGTGGTTTGACCAACCTCCTTTCTCGGTCTCTTGTGAGCTAATAATCATTCTGATTTGCTGCATCATCCCCTTCTAGTTCAACCTCCTCTTGAGTGTCTTGAGTTTATCCTTCATCAATGGGCTCTACTTGGTCCGAACCCTCTTGCCTTCCTTTTCTTTGATGCTATGCTCCATATAAACCGGGCTGGTTTGCCCACTTTCCCCTGCAGTGTTAGTTTTCTCCAAATAGGGAAATAAATGCTCATTAAAAATGACATTCCTACTTATTATGAGTTTAGATCCTTTTGGCTCTAAGGACCACAACTTATACCCTTTAACCCCTTCATCATATCCTAGAAACACACATTTTCTAAACCTTGGGCTAAGTTTATCATCCTTTTGATTTGCAAACGCAGCACATCCAAAAGTCCTAAGGTTGTTTAACTCAGGGGGTTTTCCACTCCACATCTCTTTGGGAGTCTTAAGAGCCAAAACTCTAGAGGGTGATCTATTAACCAAATACGCAGCAGTTGACACAGTTTGCCCCCAAAAACATTTGGGTAAACCAGACCCAATAATCATGCACCTAACCTTTTCCATAAGGGTCCTATTCATCCTCTCAACAACTCCATTTTGCTGAGGGGTTTTCACAACCGTTCTATGTCTTAGAATCTCATTTAACTCACAGAATTTATCAAAATCATTATTAAAAAATTCTAAGCCATTATTGGTTCTTAAAACTTAACTACCTTACCCGTTTGAGTTTCCAGCAACTTTTTTCACACCACAAACTTATTCAAAGCATCATATTTATTTTTAAACAAATAAACACAAACCTTTCTAGAATAATCATCAATTAAAGAAAGAAAGTAAAGATTACCTCTTTGTGTTGGTGTTCTTCCTAGCCCCCAAAGATCAGCATGAATGTAGTCAAGAATGCCCTTTGATTTGTGCACTCCGGTGTTGAAGCTAACCCAATGTTGCTTCCTAAGAATGCAAGTCTCACAGAAATCAAGTTTCTCTACCTTGTCACCATCAAGTAAACCATCCTTGCTAAGAACTTACAACCCTTTTTTGCTCATGTGTCCCAAGTGATTATGCCAAATAATTGCTTTATCCATCTTAGCCATCAAGCTTGCTGCTTGATCCTTGATATCCGTGTCTCCAATCATCTCATAGAGACCATCCTTTATTGCTGCTTTGATCACTATCAAAGATCCCTTGGTTACCTTGATATTTCCTCCCTCTGCTTTGTATGTGTACCCCATGGAATCTACCAGCCCCAATGAGATCAAATTTCTTCTCAAATCCGGAAGATATCTCATATTCCTCAGCAGCCTTGTAACTCCATCAAACATCCTCAATTGGATGTCTCCCATGCCCCTCACTTGGAAAGAAGTATCATTCCCCAAGACAACCTTTCCATCATTGGTTTCCTTGAAATTCTTGAACCAATCCCGGAATCCAAGATCCATTTCTTGCTACCTTGGCCCTTGCTCACATTTGAGCACACAATAAGAACATCATCATCTTGTTGTTCTCCCTTGGCAACCGAAGCCTCTCCATTGTTGGTATGGCCTCTTCCTGTTGGAAATCACCTTAAAGATGCCCAAGTGTTGATCTTCCAAACACCCAAGTCTAGAATGACTTATACAAAAAGATACAGCAATCAAAGCAAGAAAGAAAACATAAGTAATTGTTATCGAGGTTCGGCAATGTTCCTACGTCCCCGTGAGCTCCTCCGAGCCCTCTGCACTAAATTAATGAGTTCTTTACAATCAGCAACACCTCTCCAAGAAACCTCAAGTTCTTGAAGAATGAAAGAAGAGAACAAGAAAGTGATAAGGTCTTGAGTTAGGAATTTCTCCCAAGAAATTCCACTTACAAGTCCCTTGAATCCCCTATCTAAACAACTAGCCTCTCCAATGAGTCTCTCTTGTGTTTTGTGTCTTTACACTCTCATATAATTCTCTTATTCACATGTTCTGTCACACACTTGTGTTTCCACTTGTATCACATACACCTCTTTGAAGCTAGGTGACCCTTTATATAGTGCACCAACTTCTTGACCAATCTTAAGGGTCAATATCCACCCTTAGATCTTGAAGACCAATTAACCATGGCCCTCCATCAATCCTAAGTAAAGTTGTACGTTTTGGACATGCCCCATGCACATTTCAAAAGACTGAACAAAATGGCATTAGTGTCCCTTCAGGCCACGGCCTAGAACAGGGCATGTCGCGGCCTGGAGTGTGCTGAACACCTCTCCACTTCTCACCTTTCTAAGCGCCGCAGCCTAGGGGAGACTGAGCCGTGGAGCACACCTCCTCCAGCACTTCTCCTTGCTGGGCGCCGCACCCTAGAATGAGTTGGGCCACGATGCACACTGGTGTGCATTGATGCTGATTTTTTTTCCTTCCTTCCTTGCAACCGTTTAATGCTAAGACAAATACCAACAATCTTTACCTTTGTCTAAGCGATTAAACCCAAACCCATGTGCAGAGAACGCAGTATCCAAACTCATCTTTTGTCATCATATCAATCGACTCCAATCCTAAGAAGTCTAAGGCAATGATTGAACTTGCTTAGAGGTAGAACTTTAGTACCTAAATCCACAGGGTTTCTTCGGTGGCCACCTTGTCCACATGAATGCATCCTTCCGTAACATTTTCCCAAATGAAATGGTACCGAATATCCATGTGCTTTATCTTCTCATGGAACACCGGATTCTTGCACAAATGTAAAGCACTTTGGCTATCTGAATACACCACAACCTACTCCTCTAGTACCTTCAACTCTTCCAACAACTCTTTGCACCACATAACCTCCTTGATGGCTTCCGTAGCCGCTATGTACTCAGCCTCGGTTGTTGAGAGTGCTACCTCTGGCTGTAACTGAGCCTTCCAACTTACACAACATCTGTTTAAGTTGAGAAATTAGGAAGTAATCGATCTTCTTTTATCCTGGTCTGCACCAAAGTCCGAATCAGCATAACCCTCAAGGCAGATGGACTTACCCCTTATCTTATAAACCAACCCCACATCTGGGCTTCCCTTCAAGTACCTCAGCAGCCACTTCATCCCAAGCTAATGCTCCGTTTCGGGATTACTCATAAACCTACTGAGGACACTTATTGCATGAGCAATATCAGGTCTAGTGCTTACCATGGTGAACATTACAGAACCAACCGCACAAGAGTAGGAGACCTTTTCCATTTCCTTATTCTCCTCATTCGATCTTAGATGTTGATCGCTAGAGAACTTGAAATGACTAGCAAAGGGAACCTTCACTGGTTTGCTATCTTCCATTAAGAACTTAGATATCATCTTCTCTATGTAGGAAGTTTGAGAGATCTTCAATCTGTTTCTCTCCCTTTCCTGGACGATACACATCCCAAGGATCTTCTATGCATGACCAAGATCCTTCATCTTAAACACCTCACTGAGTTGAGCCTTCAATTTTCTTATCCTCTCTATGCTACTTCCAACCAGCAACATATCATCAATATAGATCAGGATGATTACCACTTTCTCCACCTTGTGCCCCTTGTAATACAACCACGAATCATAGCAGCTCCTCATGAAACCCAGGCTGGTTACAAAGGAATCGAACCTCTTATTTCATTTTCGAGGTGATTTCTTCAAGCCATATAGAGATTTCTTCAGTTGGCACACCAAATCTCCCTGTTTTCCTTCCTCATAGCCTTCGGGTTACCTCATGTAAATGGTCTCATCAAGCTCTCCATGTAAGAATGTTGTCTTCACATCAATTTGCTTAATTTCTTAATTGAATTGGACCACCAATGCTAACAATATCCTGATCATCTTGTATTTCACAACTGGTGAGAATATTTCGGTGAAGTCTATGCCTTCTCTTTGTGTGAACCCCTTCGCCACCAGCTTAGCTTTATATCGGACTTCATCCCCTAGAGTGCTCCCTTATTTGATCTTGTAGATCCATCTACAATCCACAACTCTCTGTTTTTCTGGTTTGGGCACCAATATCCAAGAGTTATTCTCCCTCACATAATCAATTTCTTCCTCCATAGCTAGCTGCCACTTTGATGAATCCTTACATTTCATGGCATCCATGTAAGATTTTGGTTCAACCAACCCTTCTTCTAACCAAGGAGCTTCTACATTAGCATCCGCAAACCCATATCTCAAAGGTGGTCTAACCACCCTCCTTTCCCGGTCCCTTCTGAGTTGGTAGTCATTCTGACTTGCTGCATCAACCCCTTCCAGTTCAGCCTTTTCTTGAGTTTCTTGAGCTTGGCCTTCATCAATGGGCTCTACCTGGTCCGAACCCTCTTGCCTTCCTTGCTCTACCTGAACCGAATTCTCCTTGATGTGATGCTCCACAAATTCCGGACTAGTTTGCTCACTAGTCCCTACAAGGTTAGTTTTCTCCAAGTAGAGAAATAATAATTCATTAAAAATAACATCCCTACTTATTATTAGTTTCATTCTTTTTGGTTCTAAGGACCACAACCTATGCCCTTTAACCCCATCACCATACCCTAGAAATACACATTTTCTAGATCTTGGGTTAAGTTTATCATCCTTTTGATGTGCAAATGCAGCACACCCAAAAGTCCTAAGGTTGCTCAATTCAGGGGGGGTTCCCACTCCACATCTCTATGGGAGTCTTGAGCTCTAAACCTCTAGAGAGTGATCTATTTACCAAGTATGCAGCAGTAGACACAGCTGCCCCCCAAAAAATATTTTGGTAAACCGGACCCAATTAACATGCACCTAACCTCTTCTATAAGGGTTCTATTCATCCTCTCAGCAACTCCATTTTGCTGAGGCGTTTTTATAACCGTTCTATGTCTTAGAATGCCATTTAACTCACAAAATTTATCAAAATCCTTATTGCAAAATTCTAAGCTATTATCAGTTCGTAAAGCCTTAACTACCCTACCTGTTTGAGTCTCCAGCAACTTTTTCCACACCACAAATTTATTCATAGCATCTGATTTATTTTTAAGCAAATAAACCCAAAACTTTCTTGAATAATCATCAATTAAAGACAAAAAGTAAAAGTTACCTCCCTGTTTTGGTGTTCTTACTGGTCCCCAAAGGTCCGAATGAATGTAGTCAAGAATGCCCTTAGACTTGTGCACTCTGGTGTTGAAGTTGACCTGGTGTTGCTTCCCAAGAACGCAACACTCGCAGAAATCCAATTTCTCTACTTTGTCACCACTAAGTAGACCATTCTTGTTGAGAACTTGTAGGCCCTTTTTCGCTTATATGTCCTAGGCGAGTGTACCAAAGGGCTGCCCTATCCATCTCAACCATCAAGCTTGCTGCTTGATCCTTGATTTCTGTCTCTCCGATCATCTCATAGAGTCAATCTTTTATTGTTGCTTTGATCACTACCAAAGATCCCTTGATCACCTTGATCTTTCCTCCCTCTGCCTTGTATGTATACCCCATGGAATCCAGCTACCCCAATGAGATCAAATTCTTCCTCAAATCCAGGAGATACCTTACATTTCGCAACAGCCTTGTGACTCCATCAAATATCCTTAGCTGGATGTCTCCTATCCCCCTCACTTGGCAAGAATTGTCATTCCCCAAGAAAACCCTGCCATCATTGATTTCCTTGAAATTCTTGAACCATTCCTTGTGAGGGCACATGTGATAAGTGCACTCGAAATCCAGAATCCATTTCTCGCTGCCTTGTCTCTTGCTCACATTTGAGCACACAACAAGAACATCATCTTGCTGTTCTCATTTGGCAACCGAAGCCTCTTCATTGTTGGTATGGCTTCTCCCTCTCTCATCCCACAACCTCTTCTTGCAATTTTTCTTGAAGTGACCCTCCTTGTTGCAGTAGAAGCATCGCCTTCCTACAAACTTCAGTTTGGAATGCGATCTCCCATGGCTCTGCCCTCTACCACTTGATTTCTCCCGGTAGTTACCATGAATGCTACTGCCATTCCGAGTACTGGCCTTCCTCTTACGAACAACCCTTCCTCACTTGATGCCTCCCTACTCTTGGCTTTGAAATCGTGAGCCCTTAAAGCATTGACCATAATTTCTTTGGTTAATGTATCTCTTCCATATTCAATTACATTAATTAAACTATCAAAACAATCCGGAAGAGAATTTAATAACATAACAGCCAATTATTCATCCAGGAATTTAATACTACAACTAGCCAAATCTTGAACTAGTTTATTAAAGACATCAAGATTATCTTGCAACTCTTTATTAGGATCCATTTTAAAAGCAAAGATTCTTTTAAAAAGATAAATTTTATTAGAGAGAGTTTTGGTAAGAAACAACTCATCTAGTTTCTTCCATATGACAGCAGGATCTTTCGAGTTTCCGCACTCCCTTGTGACACTATCCGACATGTGCAAGAAAATGGTGATGTATGTTATCTTCTTCATCTCAATCCGCTGGTCCTCCGTGATACTTTCTGGAAAAGCATCATCTTCTCCAATAGCCAAGTCCACCTTCTATTGCATAAGAACAGCCTTGATCTTCCGCTTCCACAGCGAAAAATCTCCCTTTTCCATCAAACTTCTCAACAACGAAATTCAAACCCATTGTTGTGAGTTTTAAATTACTCGCAAGCGCAAGAGTCGTTTACAATATAGTGTTGTGCAAGTGCAAGGTCGAATCCACAGGGAATTGCGTTGTGAAAATATAATTTAATCTAAACTAACTTTATCTTAACCTAGTTCCGAATTTTGAATGACATTTTGGAAAATAAATTAAAACTAAACTAAATTGATATTAAAAACTAATAATAAAAACAATAAGGTTTCCGAATCCACCCCACCAAAGTTTAAGCATATATATCCTAAAAACATAGCCTATCAAAACATTCCATGAATCCAACTTACGACAAAAAACAAAGAATATCCCAATTAAACCAAAAGCATCCAATGTATCCACTTTTAACAAATCACAAAGGAAATCCAATTTAATCGAAAACAATTCAATGTATCCATCAGATGAAACACAAGGAATATCCAACAGAACAATTTAAACTCAATCAATCACAAGATTAACTTAAATAATTGACAGAACATTTATACTAAAAAAAATTATCAGATTTGTACAAGTAAATCTGAACAACGGCAAGACTTCATCTTCAACCTTAGCTGAAGATTCTAGCCACTCATAACTATGAAACTACAATTCATAATAAAAGTGCTAAACATTAAACTAAAACAACTAAATAAAAAGAAATAAATAACTTTACATGGGAGAAATTCCACTTGCTGATGGGCGGCGCTTCCCCTCGTGGTAGCAAAGCCTTCGGGATCCACCAGAATGCTAGCAGACGTCCACCGGTTAACACCAAAGTAGCCCAGGAATTGTACACTGAATGATGAGGTCAGATGGTGTTTATATAGAGGGAGTCCCGGAGTAGCATGGGTTGCAGATTCGATGTGGGATATTGCTTGAGTGCGCTCGATCGCAGAATGATGCGATTGATCGCAAGTGCGATCGATCGTATATCTTGTTCGCACGATCGCATGTGCGCTCGATCGCGTGTCTGGTGCGCTCGATCGCAGGTGCACTGTACTGCAAACATTTCGATGTGGGATTGTTGACCATGAGCTCGATCGCAGCATTGTGCGATCGATCGCTATTGCTCCTGAAGCTTCACATCTCCTGAAATGCTTCATTTTCTCCACAAACCTATAAAAATACACAAAACACAAAAAAGACATAAAATAAAGTGAAATACTACTAACTAAGAGCATAACAAATATAAGTTAAGGGTCTTAAATGTGCAATATTTAAGATTCATCAAATACCCCCAAACTTATATTTTGCTAGTCCCTTAGCAAAAAAAAAAAAAAAACTAAATGAACAACAAGGATTATAAAGATAAGTTCAGTATTCATGGTATCCAAAAATTTAAGGAGCATACAAAATCATGAGATTCATTCATGAGCAAGCTTAAATAAGTCGAACCCATCTTCACAATGAATAAGAATTAAAACCTAATTTCTTACAAGAGGCATGGTTAGACATCACAAGCTTGAATCAGTGTAAAGTGAATTAGCATATACAGATGAGGTTTCCAAATAACTTCAATGTACAAGGTAATTCAAGTCTCAAGATCCACAGAATTTCTCATCGGGAAGAACAACGATGGCATAGTTTTTTATTTTTTTTATTTTTTATATATATATAAGGCTCTGCTATGTTTAGTTCCCTTAAGCTTTCTAATTGACCCATGTAACGAGTATTGAGTCAATAACTCCCAAACCAGATGGTTTTAGGGCATTAGGTGTAAAGGCACCCCTAAGGACTTACTAACTCGAGTCAAAAAGGCTACAAAATTAAACTGGCCTTAATACTACCAAGCAAAATTTCCACCTTTTGACGTGAACACTCACTGCTTACTGAGGCAACAGGTCCAGTTACTCAGCGGAAAGTTTTGCAATGATCATTATGGATAAAATTCCCACCTTTTGACGTGAACACTCACTGCTTACTGATGCAAGAGGTCTAGTTACTCAGTGGAAAGTTTATTGATGATGATTATTATAAATATTAGTAGTTTTTTTATTTTTGAATATGCCCAAGTGTTTATCCAACAAGTCATCCAGTTTCAGTTAAGACAAGGAAACGTATACATTCAACTCACATGTCATACCTCACACAAATATGTGCTAATGTGCTCGTGTGAGATTAGATCAAACATGTGAATTCTTGAAAATGCCTAAAGTAAGTAACTAAAGTTTAAACTCTATCATCAGATCATGTGTTCAAAGTTTTAAACTCACTAATGAAATCACATCACAATTTTTCAAATCAACCAAAATTTTTAGACGAACATGAACATGCATTTATCTTTACGACCAAAAGACAACAAATTAGGACAAAGTGTGTGATGTATCTCCTATACCCCCAAACTTAAATTACACATTGACCCAAATGTGTGAATAATATGGAAAGAGCTAACTTGGGAGATGGAGAACTAGTTGGACGGGTATGGCTCATAGCATACCCCCAAACTTGAACTGAAGTATGCGTTGTCACTGAAAAATAATGACTGCAAAACAAAAATACTGGAAACAAACATTAATCATAAATATGTAAAATAATAAATAAACAGAAAGGATAAACGCTCCACCATCTGATCAATAAATGGGAGTGAAAAATGATCCTTCAGTGTGGTAGCATTCAACTTACGGTAGTCTAGACACATTCTCCATCGTGACTGCACTCGAGTTGGAACCAACTCGTCGTCTTTATTTATTACTACCGTCAATCTAGCCTGTTTTGGCACGACATGAATCGGGCTCACCCAATCGCTATCAAAGATTGGATAAAGGATCAGAACCTCTTGTATAGCTGGGTTAAGCCTTTTTTGTGGCTCCTTCGATGGCTTGGGATTCTCCTCAAAATGTAACTTGGGCATCATCATCGAGGGGTTGATTCCCTTGACATCCTCAATAGTCCAACTGATGGCTTCCTTGTGCTCTTTTAAAATGTCCACAGTCTCCTCAAGAATCTCCTCTATCAAGCATACATTTCTCACTTCATCATATTCCAGTGGTTGCCTAGTGATATCAAAGATGTTCAACTCCACTGTCATATTTTCGAAGGAGATCTTCATCACCCTTGTCCTACAATAGATTAGGGCATTAGCCGTGGCTAAGAATGGTCGCCCTAGAATCATCAGTATTTGAATCTCTACATTCTGGACCAGCTCTGTGTCAAGCACAATAAAATCCACTGGGAAATAGAATTTATCCACTTTTATCAAGACGTCCTCAACTATTCCCCGTGGTCTTTTCACTGACCTGTCAGCTAATTGAAGCGCCGTGGATGTGGGCTTCAATTCTCCTAACCCCAACTGCAAATAGACTGAGTAGGGTAGAAGATTCACACTCACCCCTAGATCTAAAAGAGCCCTCTCAATATGGCTGACTCCTATCATGCAAGAGATGGTAGGACACCCCGGGTCCTTATACTTGATGGATAGCTTGCACTAAAGGATTGAGCTGACCTGCTCGGTCAAAAATGCCTTCTTTGGGACATTCTTCCTCCTTTTGATAGTGACCAAGTCCTTTAAAAACTTGGCATATGATGGCACTTGATGGATGGCATCCAAAAATGGGATATTGATTTGGATCTGTTTGAATACCTCCAGAATTTCCTCATACTTCTCTCCTTTCTTGGGCGCCTGTAGTCTGTTAGGGTAAGGCACTCTAGGTACAAGCGACCTAGGAGGGTCTTTCTCAGTAGATGTGGCTGTATATGGCTCAGCATCTCTCTTCTCCTTGTTGCCACTCCCTTGCCCTTGCTGCATAGCAGGGCTCTCTTCCACTCGATTATCCACTTGTCTCCCAAACCTCAGTGTAGAAGTTGATGAACTCCCAACCATAAATTATCCTTTCGGGTTGGGCACGGGCTGATTGGGGAACTTCTCCTACTCTCTCTCACCCAAGTGACTTGCAATTTGCCCTATTTGATTCTCCAGCTTGGCAATTGCTTGGGTGTTTACCATTGTTGCACTCCTTACGTCGCTCATGGATTAGCCATTCATTTTCATGTATTCCTTAATGGTGTCCTCTAGTGACTGTGAAACTAGCGCTGGTGTTTGAGTGGGAGCTTGGTAAGTAGGTAATGGTGCTGGATGGGCAGAACGACCATGACTAGGAATTTGTTGGGCAAATCTGGGAGGATATTGATTTTGAGCATTATGAGGGGCTCCTCCCTGATTCATTGGTTGGTTCTGCCTCCATGAAAAATTTGGGTGGTTCCACCACCCTGGATTGTACGTCTCGGAGTACGATCCATTTAAATGCCTTTGATAGTCATTGAAAGCATTTACTTGCTTCATAGGATACTCGGCACAAGCCGACATTGATGGGCAATTCTGTGCTAGATGCATGGGACTAGCACAGATGGAACAGCTTTCAACATTGAATGTGTTGGCAGCATTGATGGATTGGCTCACAGTGAGAGCGTCAATCTTTTTAGTGATGGCATCTAACTTTATCCTCAAATCAGCGTCCTCTCTAACCTCATAGATGCCTCCCCTCTTAGGAGCGCGAATGGACTTATCTCGATAGCTTGAAAAATCCCACTGCTGCGAGTTGTCAGACAACTTGTCCAACGCCATATATGCTTCATCTCCTGTTAGACTCAAGAATACCCCCCATTTATAGACTCGATCATGCTACGGTTGGGTTGAGTCAACCCTTGGTAGAAGAACTGAACGAGTCTCCACTTCTCATATCCATGTGGAGGGTATCTGATCAGTAGCTCTTTGAAGCGCTCTCAACTCTCAGAAAATTTTTCATCCTCATCCTGAGTGAAAGAGCTAATCTCCTTTCGGCACTCATTCACTCTAGACATTGGGAAAAACTTATGATAAAATTTGCTAAGCAGGTTTTACCAAGATGTAATAGACCCGGGCGTGTTGGAATCCAACCACGCCCTAACTCTATCATGAAGAGAAAAAGGGAAGAGTCGAAGATGGACTGACTCCTCAGAGAAGTTCTGGAATTTAAATGTGGCACAAATGTCTTTGAACTTCTTCACATGACAATAAGGATTTTCAAGATCTAAGCCATGGAATGAGGGTAAGAGTTGGATAACATGTGGCTTTAAGTTAAAGTGGGTGGCATTGGTAGGTGGCAACACTATGCAAGAGGATGAGTTACTCGCAATAAGTGTGAACAAATCCCTAAGGGATGTAGTAGAGTCCACGTTCCAAGCTCTAGGTTGCTCTACATGTTCAGGATGATGTGCATCCCTAAAATTCTCTCCCATCTCAATAGTCTCTCTCTCAACTAGTGCTCTTCTCTGTCTCCTAAAAATTCTTTCTAAGTCAGAATTTAAATGTATCAAATCTAAGTTCAATGATCTTCGACCAAGCATACACCAACAGAAAACAATGAGGTACTAACCAGCAGAAACAACAGAATAAAGCAAAAAATAGCAAACACACTACTCACGAAAATTAACAAATTTTTTTTTTTAAAAAAAAAAATTAATAAACAACTAGTAGAAAAATAAAATCAATTCATACCAAAAATTTTCACAAACCAAACAATTCCCCGGCAACAGCGCCGAAAACTTGTTGTGAGTTTTAAATTACTTGCAAGCGCACGAGTCGTTTGCAATATAGTGTTGTGCAAGTGCGAGGTCGAATCCACAGGGAATTGCATTGTGAAAATATAATTTAATCTAAACTAACTTTATCTTAACCTAGTTCCGAAGTTTGAATGATATTTTGGAAAATAAATTAAAACTAAACTAAATTGATTTTAAAAACTAATAATAAAAACACTAAGATTTCTGAATCCACCCCACCAAAGTTTAAGCATATATGTCCTAAAAACATAGCCTATCAAAACATTCCATGAATCCAACTTACGACAAAAAACAAAGTATATCCCAATTAAACCAAAAGCATCCAATGTATCCGCTTTTAACAAATCACAAAGGAAATCCAATTTAATCGAAAACAATTCAATGTATCCATCAGATGAAACACAAGGAATATCCAACAGAACAATTTAAACTCAATCAATCACAAGATTAACTCAAATAATTGACAGAACATTTACACTAAAAAAATTGTCAGATTTGTACAAGCAAATCTGAACTACAATGCCAAATAACGGCGAGGCTTCATTTTCAACCTTAGCTGAAGATTCTAGCCACTCATAACTATGAAACTACAATTCATAATAAAAGTTCTAAACATTAAACTAAAACAACTAAATAAAAAGAAATAAATAACTTTACATGCGAGAAATTCCACTCGCTGATGGGCGGCGCTTCCCCTCGTGGTAGACAAGCCTTCGGGATCCACCAGAATGCTAGTAGACGTCCACCGATTAACACCAAAGTGGCCCAGGAATTATACACTGAATGATGAGGTCAGATGGTGCTTATATAGAGGGAGTCCCGGAGTAGCATGGGTTGCAGATTCGATGTGGGATACTACCCGAGTGCGCTCGATCGCAGAATGATGCGATCGATCGCAAGTGCGATTGATCGTATATCTTGTGCGCACGATCGCATGTGCGCTCGATCGCGTGTCTGGGGCGCTTGATCGCAGGTGCACTGTACTGCAAACATTTCGATGTGGGATTATTGACCATGTGCTCGATCACAGCATAGTGCGATCGATCACTATTGCTCCTGAAGCTTCACATCTCCTGAAATGCTTCATTTTCTCCACAAACCTATAAAAATACACAAAGCACAGAAAAGACATAAAATAAAGTGAAATACTACTAACTAAGAGCATAACAAATATAAGTTAAGGGTCTTAAATATGCAATATTTAAGACTTATCACCCATCTTGCGGATATTATCCCAAATTTGTGTAGCACCCACAAATGCTTTCCAACTTCTTCTAAACCTCAAGAACATGATCGAAGATTGATCTCAGCACCGTTCTTGAATCACCCTCAAGAAAACGATCTGATCTTGATCTTTTCCGTTCTTGAATCACCCAAGAAGTTTGTTCTTTAATTCTTGGAGTCTTGCTCCAATATCTAGCTGTGCAAGCTCTGATACCACTATTGGAAATCACCTTGGAGATGCCCAGGTGGTGATCTTCCAAACACCCAAGTCTAGAATGACATGTACAAAAAGATACAGCAATCAAAGCAAGAAAGAAAACACAAGAAATTATTATCGAGGTTCAGCCATGTGCTTACGTCCCCGTAAGCTCCTCTGAGCCCTCTGCACTAAATCAATGAGTTCTTTACAATCAGCAACACCACTCCAAGAAACCACAAGTTCTTGAAGAACGAAAGAAGAGAACAAGAAAGTGATAAGGTCTTGAGTTACCCTGGAATTTCTCCCAAGAAATTCCACTTACAAGTCCCTTGAATCCACTCTCTAAACAACCAGCCTCTCCAATGAGTCTCTCTTGTGTTTTGTGTCTTTACACTCTTACTCAATTCTCTCATTCATATGTTCTGTCACACACTTGTGTTTCCACTTGTATCACATACACCTCTTTGAAGCTAGGTGACCCTTTATATAGTGCACCAACTTCTTGACCAATCTTGAGGGTCAATATCAACCCTTAGATCTTGAAGACCAATTAACCATGGCCCTCCATCAATCCTAAGTAAAACTGTGCATTTTGGACATGCCCCACTCACCTTTCAAAAGGCTTAACAAAATTGCATTAGTGTGCCTTGAGGCCGCGGCCTAGAACAGGGTATGTCATGGCCTGGAGTGTGCTGAACACCTCTCGACTTCTCACCTTTCTGGGTGCTGTGGCCTGGGGGAGGCTGAGCCGTGGCGCACACCTCCTCTAGTACTTTTCTTTAGTAGGTGCCGCACCCTGGAATGAGTTGGGCTGCGGTGCACACTAGTGTGCATTGATGCTGATTTTTTTTTTCTTCCTTCCTTGTAACCGTTTAATGCTAAGACAAATACCAACACTTCTTTTCTCATCCCTCATCATCTTCCTGCAATCTTTCTTGAAATGACCCTCTTTGTTGTAGTAATAGCATCGTTTTCCTCCAAACTTCGGTTTGGAATGCGATCTTCCATGGCCTTGACCTCTACCCTTTGATTTGTCCTGGTAGTTGCCATAGATGTTACTGTCATTCCGAGTTGCTGTCCTTCCTATAACGAACAACCCTTCTCCACTTGATCATTCCCCCATCTTGGCTTTGAAATCATGAGCCTTTATAACATTGATCACAATTTCCTTGGTTAATGTATCTCTTCCATATTCAATAGCATTAATCAAGCTTTTGAAACAATCAGGAAGAGAATTCAACAATATAACAACCAATTGTTCATCCGGGAATGTTATACTACAACTAGTCAAATCTTGAACTAGTTTATTAAATACATCAATATTATCTTGCAACTCTTTATTAGGATCCATTTTAAAAGAAAAGATTCGTTTTAGAAGATAAATCTTATTAAAGAGAGTCTTGGTAAGAAACAACTCATCTAGTTTCTTCTAAATGATAGTTGGATCTTCCGAGTCTCCGCACTCCCTTGTCACACTATCTGACATGTGCAGAAAGATGGTGTTGTACGCCATCTTCTTCATCTCATTCCACTGGAGCTCCGTGATACTTGCTGGAAAATCATCATCTTCTCCAATAGCCAAGCCCATCTTTTGTTGCATAAGAACTGCCATGATTTTCCACTTCCAAAAGGCAAAGTCTCCATTTTCCATCAAACTTCTCAACAATAAAGTTTGAACCCATCTTGCGGAAAAAATCCCAAGATTTATGCAGCACCCACAATTGCTTTCCAAACTTCTAAACTTCAAGAACATGATCAAATCTTGATCACAACACCGTTCTTTGAATCCCTCAAGAACCCGATCAGATCTTGATCCTAGTACTGTTCTTAAATCACCCAAGAATTTTCCTTTGATTCTTAGAGTCTTGCTCTGATACCCCCTGTTCAGCTCTAATACCACTATTCTAGCTCTGATACCACTGTTGAAAATCACCTCAAGAATCCCAGGTGGTGACCTTCAAACACCCAAGTCTAGAATTACTTGTAATGAATAGGAATCAAACCATCAAAGAAAGAACACAAGCAATTGTTATCGAGGTTCGGCAATTTGCCTACATCCTCGTGAGCTCTTCCGAGCTCTCTGCACTAAATCAATGGAATTCTTACAATTACAGCAACACCTCCTTAAGAACCCTCTTGTTCTTGATGAATTAAAGAAGAGAAAATAACTAAGTGTTTCCATGGAATTTTTCCTAAGAAAATTCCAATTACAAAGCCCTTGAACCCCACTTCTTGAATGCTCTCTCTCACTTGAAACACCTCTGAAGATTTGAGAGTCTTTCTCTCTCAACACCAGCCACTCTTGGAATGAAACCCCTTCTTTGTGTTTCTCTCTTGACACTTGTGTCTTTGCACTCTTGTGTCATGTGTTGTGTTATGTGTTATTGCTCCTAGATGACCCTTTATATAGAGCAACAACTTCTTTAACCAATCTTGAAGTCAATATCAACCCTTAGATCTTGAGAACCAAATAATCATGGCCCTCCAAGAGGTCTAAGTAATCCTGTGCGTTTTAACCAAGTCCCACGCACCATCTAAAAGTGCTGATCAAAAGGCATCAAGTGTGCCTGGGGTCGCGGCCCAGAACAGGGCAGGCCGCAGCGCACAACAGGGAAGAAAGCCCCCACTTGCTGGAGGCCGTAGCACACACCTGGTGGAAGAACTTCTCCACTTTCTGGAGGCCACGACGCACCAAGGCTGTACCGCGGCACCAGAGGCTGCTGAAGCCTCATCTTCCAACCGTTTAATTCTTAGACAAATCCCAACATATTTGGTCTTTAAAGATTATATAGAAAACATACTTAAGTCTACCTACCCAAAAATTTTGTATTCTGATATTATCTTCAGGTATCCAGTAAAAGCAATTCAAAAGCCCAAAAAACCAAAAAGGGGGGGGGGGACTGTTTGCTTTACTGCTGATGAAAAGAAGATCTAGATTAAGTTGTAGATAAATCTGTAGCAACTAGCAAGTCTTAGAAGTGATAAACCAAATTGAAAAATCATTACTTTGCAGAAGAAAAACAAGGCACTAAATTTCCATCATAAAAGATTAGATCTGAAACTAAAACTCTCAAACAACTCATTTCTAGCTCCAAAAATTTTAAAATAATCATTTCAAGATAGAAAGATAAGGGTAACACTTGGAATCTACATAAAAGCCCGAAACATAGTACCAACCACGATAAGAGTAAGTTAAGTATTATTCTTAACAATCATACATCAAACCATCATATACGTAAGTGAACTTACTTTAACAAACACACAATCAGATCAGAGAATTTATTGGTTCTTCTAAAATATCAAAGAACCAAATCAGTAGCAGCCAAATGAAAAAATAGAAACGAAAAGGAAAAAAAATGAGCACCCAGTAACCAGACTTCAGCTTATACATTCTCCTTTGAAATGATTAAAGATGAATGCCAAAAAAAAATAAACCATCTAAATTCATGCATAAAAATCTCAAAACCCTGACCCTTTATCAATTTCAATGAAATTAATTATTAGTTCCATAAAAGGGACAGAAACCCAAGCATATATTACCAACTAATGACCATTTCAATATGAAAACAAAAAAACCACACAAAAGTTACATTCACTAACAAATCAAATTAACGACTAACCCTTACCACAAATTGTCTTGATGTTTCATCAATAAATGTTTCATCTCCTACGATTTATGAAAAGAGTTCAAATAGTGACTCAATACACTACATCTCAAATGAAAGATTGGATGAATGAAGCAAATCAACTCACATATCTATCCCGTCTTCTAGCAAAACTCTTTGATCCGGTCGTGCTAGGATATTGTTGTCTTTCACATGTTGTTGTCCCTATAGTAGAATATTTCTACACCAACAATAAACCAATTGAATAATAAGTCATTAAAAGAAAATAGAAAAAATGAGAATTCAAATGAACATAATTATGAAAAAACAACCTCACTCTACTCAGAAAACCAGTAGTTCACCAGTTGTTTCCACTGGTCTTGATCTACTCCTTTTGGAACATTATTGCTCAAAACTTGTTGTTTTGTTTTGTTCCTCACGTGGTCCCTTTTAAGCACATATCTGTAGTCCTTCCATTTTTTCTCGATCATCCTCAATAAAATTTTATCGATCGCCTCAATCATAGGATAATGGAACTTCCTCTACCACAAAGAAAGGAAATTGATGTCAAATAAGCATTTTTAGTGTTAGGGATTATATGCATGTACAACACCACCAAAAAAAAAGGAAGAAAACCCAAAATTAACTTGTTGTTACTTACCCAAATCAATAAAACAAGGTCCTTCTTATAGTTAGAAGGCACCTTCTTCCAATCTGTGTAACCAAGCGGACAAAGGTTCCCTCTCTTTGCAACTTTTCCCAACCAGCTACTTAATATTTGCCCACCTTTTTTAATAGATTGATTACGTGCATTGAAGTGGACAACAATTTTCTCCCCACATTCCAAGGACCACACTTGTGAGGTTCGCATGACACATGTTTGCTTTCTCACCCTCCTTTCAGAATCTACACTTTGAAAACATAAATTTTATAGTTAGTATACCAATGTAATATCAAACTAGTTATGAAAAGAATGTATTATAATACGAAAATCACCAATTATCTCGTGTTGTTCACTATCATTGTTTTGACTTTCCGTTGTTATTGGCTCAGTCTCATATTCAGTTTGAGAATCATGATTATCATCAAGGTGATACTCATGCTCATGGTCAATATCTTCTTGATAGTGTGAAGACCCAGCTGGAGACTGGTTTGACATATTATCTCTGACTGAGGGAGGAATATATTTTAACCTAAACATCTTGCAATCTGTATACATAAAAACATAAAAATGATTATATCTCACAGATCCATCAAACATTGGCCTAAAGTAAATATAAAATGTGTTTTCCAGTATTTCTAACAGGTGATGTTGTAGCATAAGCACCTGCACAGGGGCTGGTGCAGCACCAACCCCTGTGCAGGTGCTGGTGCAACACCAGCCTCTGTTCAGGTGCTGGTGCTGAACCCAAATTATGCAATTAATCAATATTACTAATTCTATTCTGAAATTTCAAAAAGGAGAAGGGTTTTGTTAGACAATTTTTTCCTATAATCATTAAATCCTTCCTATTATCAACAAATATATTACAAGTTACTTCAAAATGAATTGGTTAAGCAACTATAAAAGGGTTTCCATCAATTTGATGTAGTGAGGGATTTAACAATTAATTAATGGACTCATTTTTTTCTTCTTGATAAAATTCTTATACTCTTAAGGAGCAATTACCTGAAGGTTAACAATGATTAATAAGAAAAAATATAACATAATAAAAGTATAAAAGAAAAAAAAAAGAGTAAAACCCATCAAGAGATCTAGTTAATTAATGTAGGAACCAAAAGAGATAAAACTCTTAAGAAGTAATGGAAAGGAAAATACACTTTATGGATGAAAAAGATAGGACTGGAGAATGGTGCTCAAGCTAATTAATTTCAGTTAGGGATTAAAAGAATGATTCTTTGTTCTGCTATATAAGTAACTGTTTCCACAAACAATTGAGTACCATTTACTCATAGAGCTCAGAGCAAACCATCGCTAAGCAACCCATGGAAAAAGAAGGCAATGACCATTCATAAGAGAAATTTAAAGATGATATTGAGGATAAAACAAAGAATTCAAAAATCACAACCTTGAAAAAACATGTTTCTTTTTCATTAGAGTTCCATACGAAGCTGGCAACACAAGGAGTAGCACAACCCACTATTACCTTCAAATTTTCTTAATTATTCTTCTTTCCTCCTACTACTACCTTGAACATCGAATTAATAATAATTTTTTTTTAAAAAAAACATGTTTTTTGAGTAAAAATAATTTGAAATGACACTTCTACTTTGAAATTCATTTGAGTTTTGCAGAGTAATGTTGTTTCGACCAATTTGACTGTACCTTCAATGCATTATGGCATATTGTTGACTTATTGAAGTAGAACGCAAGCGGAAGAAAGAACTAAGAAGAAGAGTTGTGCCTTCAACCCTCAATACAATAGTTCTCACAAAGAGAAAAGAAATCCTAATTTCATTCAGAAAAATAGTAATCTCTAATATTACATGGCCTCCTTATTTATAAGGTTAAAGTAAAAAAAAATGAAAATCGAAAGTAGGCAAGTACAAAATAGGAAATTTCCCAAAAACTGAAAACTACTAAATTGAAGGCCTAAACGTCGTTTTTTGGCTAAAATCCCTCTATGCTCATTTAAAAAATGAGTTTTGCCCGGAAGCCCGTTTCCAATTAGACTAGAGTCTCCAGTGCTCGATCTGGGCCAGCACGTAAAACGATGTAAACCGTACCCTTAGATTTGGAGCGATCCAACCGTTCTAGGTAGTCCAGGGCCATCTGTTCTACTTTTTCTACCTGTTCTGCATCATTCCCCCTTACTTCAAAAGAACTCGACTTCGAGTTACTGTTAGGATAAAGTGGTTTGTCCGGTGGATGGTATTCAAACAAATCTGCCACATTGAAAGTGTTGGAAATGGCCATGTTATCCGGAAGTTCAATCACATAAGCATTATCATTGATGCGCTTCAGCACCCGGAAAGGGCCATACTTCCTGCTTTTTAGCTTATTGTAAGTTCCTGCAGGGAAACGGTTCTTATGCAGATGGGCCATCACTAAGTCACCTTCCTGAAATATACGTTCACGCCGATGCTTATCGGTGGCAGCTTTATATTTGCTGTTGGTCAACTCTAGACTCTGGCGAACTTCTGCATGGATGCGCTGTACTTGCTCAGTTAGGTTCTGAGCAGCCTGACTGTGGCCAGGAGGCTTGGGCAAAGGAACAAGGTCCAAGGCATGTTGAGGTGCTTTGGTGTAGACAATTTCGAATGGCGTCTTCCCGGTAGAGCGGTTGTACATGCTGTTAAAAGCAAATTCAGCTTGTAAGAGGGCTACATCCCACTGCTTAGGTTGAGAACTAGTCACGCAACATATCAAGTTACCAAGGGTTCGGTTGACCACCTCAGTTTGGCCATCCGTCTGCGGCTGACAAGTGCTGCTGTATTTAAGGGATGTGTCAAACCTGCCCCTAAGTGACTTCCAGAAGTGACAAAGGAACTTGATATCGCGATCAGAGGTGATGGACTTGGGAACTCCATGAAGGCGAACAATCTAACAAAAGAAAAGGCTGGCTACATGAGACGCGTCTGAAGTTTTACGGCACGGAATGAAGTGTGCCATCTTGGAGAACCGGTCGATAACCACAAAAACAGAATCCACCCCACACTGAGTCCGCGGGAGCCTCAAAATAAAGTCAATTGTCAAATCCTCCCAAATGTTTTCCAGCACGGGCAAAGGAGTGTACAACCCGATATTTTGTGCTTGGCCATTTTCAGTTTGGCAAACAGGGCACCTCTGTACGAATTTTCCCACATCACGTTTCAGTTGTGGCCAATAATAACATTTAGCTACCTAGACTATTGTTTTGTCACGCCCTGCATGACCCCCTAAACCGCTGTTGTGTATCTCACAGAGAATCTGCTCGCGCAAAGACGTGCGAGAGATACAAAATTGGTTACCGTGAAACAGAAACCCATCTTGGACATGAAAATCTGAGATTGTCTCTTCTGTTGACACTTCACCCAAATTTCCTGAAAATCAGCATCTTCCTCATACAACTCTTTCAAACAGTCAAACCCCACAATTTCTGATCGGAGAGTCAAAAGTAAGGATGCGCGCTAGCTTAACGCATCTGCCACCTTATTCAACTGCCCAGACTTGTGTTTGAGTACAAAAGTGAACTTTTGGAGGAAGGTAGTCCACCGAGCATGCATTCTGTTCAGGGTGGTTTGCGTATTGATAAATTTCAGGGCTTTGTGATCACTGTAGAGCACAAACTCACGCTAGATCAGGTAATGCTCCCAATGTGTCAAAGCTCGGATGACTGCATAAAATTCCAGCTCATATGTTGTCCACTTTTGGCGAACATCGTTGAGCTTATCGCTGAAAAACTCTACTGGTCGTCCCTCCTGTGACAGAACAGCACCAACACCCACACCCACACCCGAGGCATCACACTCAACTTCAAATAACTTGTCAAAACTTGGCAGGGCAAGTACCGGGGCTATAGAAAGCTTCTCTTTAATCACTGCAAAGGCTGTATCTTGTGCATTGTCCCACTGGAATCGACTCTTTTTCATGCACTCTGTGATTGGTGCTACTATACTGCTGAAGTTCCGAATAAACCTGCGTTAGAAAGTGGCCAGTCCATGAAAACTGTGAACATGGTGCACTGTTATTGGGGTTGGCCACTCCCGAATTGCACGTACCTTCTCTTCATCAACCTGAATACCATTCACACCCATGATAAATCCCAAAAACAGCAGCTTTGTAGTGAGAAAGTTGCACTTCTTCAGGTTCACGTAGAGCTTATTCGCGCGCAAAACCAGCAACACTTCCCGTAAGTGGTCCAAGTGCTCCACCTCATCCTGGCTATAGATCAAGATATTGTCAAAGTAAACAACCACAAATTTACAAATGAAGGGTTTCAAAACCTGGTTCATTATACGCATGAAGGTGCTGGGAGCATTTGATAAACCGAAGGGCATCACTATCCACTCATAAAGCCCCTCTTTGGTCTTAAAAGCTGTTTTCCATTCATCACCTGGTCTGACCCGAATCTGATGGTAACCACTACGTAAATCTAACTTGGAGAAGATCTTGGCACCCTCTAACATGTCCAGCATATCACTCAGTCATGGAATGGGAAAGCGGTACTTGACTGTTATCTTGTTTATGGCCCGACTGTCAATGCACATGCGCCAGCTTCCATCCTTCTTCAGTGTCAACAAAGCAGGTACAACACAGGGACTCAAACTCTCTCTGATCAGTCCTTTTTTAATCAAATCCTCAACTTGATTCTGTAGAATTTTATGTTTTTAAGGACTCATTTGGTAGTGTGGAAAATTCGGCAAACTAGCCCTAGGAACCAAGTCAATATGGTGTTGAATATCCCTCATAGGAGGCAAACCTTCATACAACTCCGCTGGCATGACATCTTGAAATTCAGCCATTAATGGCTTTAACTCCTCAGGAATCTACTGATACCCAGCTGGTGGTTCCCCTTTTACTACCAGCGCATAGCATTCCCCTGCTGCTTTCACATCCTCAATGAACTCCACCTCAGGGACTATAAGAAAGGTTTTTCCCTCTGCCTTAGAGGTTTCGACAGCTGGCTCACGTTCACTTGCAGGAACTAGTACAATCTTTTTGTCAAACCACCAGAAAACATAAGTATTATCCCGACCCTTATGCATAACATCTACATCAAACTGCCATGGCCTTCCCAATAATAAATGGAACGCATCCATATCAACAACATCACACACAATCTCATCCTTATAAAATTTTCCAATAGAAAAAGGAACACGACAGATATCAGTTACCCGAGTTTTAGCGCCTTTTTTTATCCAACCAATCTTGTATGGAGCGAGATGGTTTTCGGTTTTCAGGTTCAATGTTGCGACAACGGCCTTCGATACGATATTCTCACTGCTACCACTGTCAATAATCACCTTTCACACTCTCTGGTTGATAGTGCACTGCGTCCTAAAAATACAATGTCGTTGGTTGTCATCCTGCTGCCTTGGTGTAAATAACAGGCGCTGAACCACACAGTTAACATATACACCCCCATCTGCATCTGCTACTTCACCACCAGTGTAATCATCGACCTCCCCAGAATAACCTTCATCTACGCCAAAAGGATTCTCCTCTTCCTCTGCTGTTTCAACCATGTTAACCTGCCGATGGTTGGGGCATTCATTGGAACGATGTCCAGGTTGACCACATCTATAACACTTTCCTGGAATGGGATGGACATAGGGATTGTTGGGCACTCCTTTGTTTTGTGTTGGGGCACCGGTTGTGGGGGCTGCTGGCTTGGTGAGGTTGGTAGTACCAGTACCGAAAACTCTGTTGGTTGATGGTTGTGGTGAAGTCTGTGGCACTGAAACTTGTGATGGCTGCGATCGATATGGTTGGGGACATGATGAGTGCCTGCACTGTTGTGACTCCACTTTCATGGCTAGGTTAACCGCCTCAAACAGGGACCACACAGTATGGAGGGATATCTGTTCTTGAATGGACACTCGCAACCCTCCGATATACCTAGCCACTTGCTGTCCCTCTGTTTCCTGCAGGTCATTGGGCGAGTTCAACCTATAAAACTCCTCCGTATAATCGTTGATGGTACGCACCCCTTGCCTGCAATTCTGATATTGCTGGTACAGCATCTGTTTATAGTCAGGAGGAAGGAACCTCGCTCGTAGTAGTTGTTTCATCTTGGACCAAAAACAGACAGGTTACTTACCCTGTCGCCTGCAGCTATTCTGCATCTGCTCCCACCACGCAGAGGCTCCCCCCTTCAGTTTATAGGCTACAAGCTTCACCTGCCTATCTCTTGGGATCTACATATACTCAAAGAAAGCCTCCACTTCGAAAAGCCAGTCAATGACGTTTTCGACGTGGATATGGCCATTGAAACATAGCAGATCTACCTTAACCCGAAAATCATGATTGTTCTGTTCGTACTTGTTCTGGTTGCAATGGTTCTGACCAACACGATTCTGATTATGACCCTGCCGACCATCATCATCGTTCTCGGCGCCAAGCACTTCGAACTCATCATCACTGGATAAAGTGGCATAGGCTTGGGGCCTACGCTGCGGAGCAGGAACGCGTCCAGCAACCGGTTGGTCGCGAGTAAGGCCTCCGACATGATCCGGGTTGCGTTCTTCACCCCTGTTGCCATTGATTCTCAGACCAGCCATGGTTTGTTGTATCTCCCGCAACATGCGTTCGATACGATCAAACCGTTGATTATGATCATCAAACTGCTGATTGTGATTATCTATGGCTGCCCATAGGACCTGCACCCCACGATCAACGTCGTCAAGGTGGTTGCTTTCGTTTCCATCACCTGCCATCAGACCAGGGTAGAACAAGGCTCTGATACCAATTGACATAGAACGCAAGCGGAAGAAAGAACTAGGAAGAAGAGTTGTGCCTTCAACCTTCAATACAATAGTTCTCATGAAGAGAAAAGAAACCCTAAATTTATTCAGAAAAATAATAAACTCTAATATTACATGGCCTCCTTATTTTTAAGGTTAAAGTATAAAATAAAAAAAAAGGAAAATCGAAATTAGGCAAGTACAAAATAGAGAATTTCCCAAAAACTGAAAACTACTAAATTGAAGGCTTAAACGTCGTTTTTTGGCTAAAATCCCTCTATGCTCATTATAATAAATAAGTTTTGCTAAGAAGCCCGTTTCCAATCAGACTAGGGTCTCCGGGGCCCGATCCAGGCTGGCATGTAAAACGATGTAAACCGTACCCTTAGATTTGGAGTGATCCAACCGTTCTAGGTAGTCCAGGGTCATTTGTTCTGCTTTGTCTACCTGTTCTGCATCACTTATACTCATAACAGTTTATCATGTTTTATTTCTGGATACATGTCATACGTATCAGTAAGTATTTGCATGTCACTTGCCAGGAATTAGATAATGAATCAACCTTATCCTCTAAATGGCCAACCAATGTACTTGAAATGTAAGCTAATATTTGATGCTAATAGACAATCTTGTAACAATCATACATAATCTTGTGAAGAAGATTCAGATGAAGATTTGTCGTCGAATTAACATGGATGTTCTTATTGCTGAAAATTGGTCTAGTAACACAAGGATTGTAAAAGAGATCATATTGACAATTAGAAGATGGACATGGATGGAAGCCCAAGTTACGCCCAATCAATGTAAATTTAAACCATGATTGTTTCACCGAAATCAATTTTTTCTAGCCATAAATAACATGCGCAAGCCTATGACAAACTAGCCCAAAAAAAGAGTTCATCACATATAGTGATTCCCAGCCCCAAGAGCCATGGAGAAGCTAGTAGAAATGACAAACAGTCCCAATAAGAGAATAGAACCAATCATAATGGTCAAAGTGCCTAGATGATAAAACAATGGAACAAAAGGTAGCTCTCTTCAGATTTTTATTATTTCTAGATAACTGCAAATTTATTTATCCAAAACAAGAAAACAATAGAAGTAAAACTGCTACAAGAGAAACATAGCCCTACTATAGAAACAGGAATGAGACTTGCTACCAAAATAAGTAGCTCTCTCTAGATTAATCATCTCAGGCCTGTACTACTGCTCCAATCACTAACTATATTTTCTACAAGTATTTTTTTACTTTTCAAAAAAAAAAATATTTTCTACAAGCATTAGACAGTTATATAGAGAATCAACTTTGACATCTTATTAGAAGAGGCATTACTTGACTTGCACAACCAAAAACCCTTTAAAAAAAGAAAACAAATCAATTAACTATTTGAACGCAAACCCATTGAAAGAAATGAGACTTATTTATACTAACCTAATCTATTTATATCACAAAAATCCAAGAAAAAAAAAAAGGGGTCTCTGTTCATGTCTATGGAAACCCATTGAAAGAAATGAGACTTATTTAATTAACTAAAACTATAGAAAAAAAAAAGCAACAAACAAATCAATATTGTAACAGCAAGATTTAAACTTTTACTATATGTATATAAAACAAAGAGAAGAGAAGAGAGTTCAAATAAAGAAGAAAACTACCTTTGCTTTAATGGAGGAAGATGAAGAAGCAAGCTAGATGAAGAACGGCGACAGCTAGATGAAGAAGCAAGAAGATTATGGAGGAAGATGCAAGAACAGCCTTGAAAATTCGGGAGAGCTAAGGGCGTGCAGAACCTAATTTTTGGGAGAAAAACACGCGGTAAGGAACGTGATGATAATATGTGAAATTTATGAGCATATTCCAGCGCTTGGAAGCGCTGGAATATGAAATAGAGCATACTCCAGCGCTTCCAAGCACCGGAATATAAAATGGGTTTTAATCATATTCCGACAAGCGTCTGTATATTGCAGCGCTTAGAAGCACCGAAATATGCAATAAGATTCACATATAATAGCGTTTTGAAGTGTCGATATATGTTCTTTGAATATTGCAACGCTTCAAGGAAACACCACAAATAAAGCGCCGGTGGTAGATATATTACGGCATTTGTATGAAGCATCGGAAATAAAGCACCGGGACGTGTCATTTACCTTGTAGTGTAAGTTATCATGACATCAACGATTTTTATTCTTAATATATGATGACAACCACCTCGACATACCTGAACAAGTGAAGCCCAAAAACACAACTCCTTCACTGTTTAACTTATTTCCCACCGTGTTTGGTCATGGTTCTATCAGCGCTTGTCCTGTGTAAGAAGAATAAACTTCACCTCCTTAGGGATTACGTGCAGACTGCCTTACCAATCAGGTGTATATGTCTAATAACAATCTCACTAGGGAGCTTCATGAGCGTTTAATCCCACTATTTTCTTGATATTGACTCGATTGGTGAAAGTCCAAGTCCTTTTACTATGGTAAATTACAAGTTTTCCTTTTTTACCAGATTTATATTACTGTGGTTTGTGCCTTGCGAATTTAGAGAGTAGCTGAGTACTTGCGTAGCATCGTTGAATTAAATAAGCTCTCTTTTTTAGTTTTTTTACCAACTTTATCTTCCAATTTCTTTTTGAAGAGTTGACTTGCAGGATATATATTTCTTGAATAATGAATACATTGCTTGATTGCTTCTTTTTGTGTATTTTTTTAATAAGTAAGCTTCTTTTTCTGTATTTCAAGATAGGTTTCATGGTTGTTTGCGTATTTAATTTGGCTATGTTATCATGTATGATGGTATATTTGATGTATTATGTATATATATCATATATGTGAAACGTGATCAAAAGCCAGGGAACATATGCATATATGATGTTTGTTGAAATACTACTGTTAATATAATATTCTATTCAGTTTTCACTCTGATGATTGTTCAACTTGTACAGGAAAAAAAAAAACAATCAATTTCTATAGGATACTGGTTCTTCTAGTCATGGTTTATAAAGATTTATACATTTGAGAAATATTTTGATTGGGTTTGCATTGAATTAAGCTCGTTAATTAGTATTTATTATTTTGAATAGATATATACCAAGTAAATTGATCATTTAATATACCTTGATTAGCTGATTTGTTATGTTATTGAAGTTGGTATTTTTATGTCTCTTATAAATCATTATAAATTAATTTTGGTATGTTGAAAAAGAAATTATAGTTCAATTTTCTATTAATAAGATAATAGATGATTTTTCTTCAAAGAAAAAACGCTGAATTCAGTTTAGATAAAAGATATTATTGTATTTTCAAGTTTTATATTTTTTATAATAAAAATAAATATTATTATCAAAGTTTTATCTAATTATATACATTTTGTTTCTTGGTTTTATATTGTAAATGTATTGTTACTTCTTAATTATCCAGTTAACTTTTTCATTAGAGTTTATTTATTCTTTGATCGAGAAGCAATTATCATAACTATTATTTATTATGGTTTGTTGAAGATACATATAAAACTAATACTAGATCTTTTTATATACTTTGTGAATTTATAATAATTATTAAGCAACTTTTTTTTTAATCAAGCAACTTATTTTTTTAGTCAACTATTTCAACACAACTTTATATATATATATATATATATATATATATATATATATATATATTTGATTTCGCCCATGGCCGGCCTTACCCGTAGCTAAACATGATGCTTGATGGCTAAATGGCTAAATGGCAACCATGTTATCTGTCCACATCCACTAGCATGGACAATCCTACGGGGACCATCTCTCGTAAGTAGTACCGGTGGTCAAACCCTCGCGAAATACGAAGTCGGACATTGTATAACATATCACATCATATATATCTATAAAATTGTATCTTAATTTACTATTACTACAAGTGCAATCCCTAACACAGTCCATCATTGTACAATTATAAACAGTTCGAAGAAGATAAGACCATCCCTCAACCACGAAATAACCACACACTAATGTTGCCCATTGTTACCTTTGACCTGGTCCCAAACAATAGTTGATTTCCACCAGGACTACCCCTCCCCTCCAATTGGTTGTCCTTATATATGAATTACTAATAAATAGGGAACATGTAGAAAAACTGACATTAAGATTTCAATTTAAGGGGTTGGGTCAGAATTTGTACGTGCCCCTCTCGAATTTGATCACTTTCTGTCAACCGGTCGTGGTGTACGGTTGACTGAGCTGACCCTATTCCAGTAGATGTTTTCCCGGGTACAACTGTAATTACGCGACCTATAGGGTTTTATAATCGAAACGTAACGTTTATACTATTGTGCTGTTATGTTGTATTGTTTAAGCGATTTGGGTTGCACTCTGGTTATAAACTTTTAGTGCAGTAGTAGACGCCCAATTCTCACAATTGGTATCAAAGTCAAAGTCACGAGTTCGATTCCCAACGGTGCAATTACTGAGGAGAAGATTGTTGGACTAGGTTAGTGATGACAATTTTGGACACGATACATGAATCCGACACGATATGAAATAAAACGTGTCAGTGTTGAGTATAATCGGGTTCGTGCCCTAATCGTGTCGACACGATTATGACAAAGAAAAATCGTGTCGTGTCGCAGGTTGACATATCAACCCGAAATAACACGATTAAATTCATGGGTCTGATGAGTCTTGTTGACACGATTATGACCCATGACTTGTTTATGACCCATTTAAAAAATTTGTCTATTACATTAAAAAAATTTATTAGTGTGTGTATAAAATAAACCCTAATTCCTATTTTCACCACATCACAAATTCAAAACACTCCCTCACACTCACTCAATAGCGACGCATCACAGAATCTACAGATTCTCTCCTCTCCCAATATAGATGATAATTGATAAGATAATATTTATGTTTATGTTATTAATTAGACTTTTTTATGTGTATTTGGATCATGAATATGTTGGAATTTGGATTATGATTGATTAGATAGATAGTTATGTAATATAATTTATATTTGTTTATGTAATAAACAGGTCGTGTCTGGTTAATCGTGTCTAATATATTAGTCGTATCGTGTCAGGTTGTCGTGTCTAATATGTTAGTCGTGTCGTATTCGGTAGTCGTGTCGTATCTTGTTGTCATGTCTAACACGACCCGTTTATAAAACGAGTTAAGTGTGTCGTGTCGTGTCGTGTTACCCATTTAACAAACAGGTTATGTTAGTATTAGGTTTTCTTGACACGATTAATAATCGTGTCGTATTCGTGTCGACTCATTTAGTGTTATACCCAATTTCGACACGACACAAACACGACCCGTCAGCTCGAATTGTCATCCCTAGACTAAGTGTTGGTAGCAATTGTCCCATGATAGAGGCTCAGATGGGGCCAAGTCACAGTGGAAACGTGACGCTTGTGCTGCTGTATGGTTTAAATGATTTGAATTGTACTCTGATTATAAGTTATAGTTTTTGACATAGTAATAAACACTCAATCGTAACAGTTCTCTCATGTTAAGTGTTTCAAAAGTGTAATGGTAGATGCTAGATCCTTACCATTCTCTCATGTTAGGGGTTTCCAAAAGAGGTTTGATGATGGTTGGGGTTATATCGTCTGACAAGTTGTTATGTTCCTCTTGCGAAGTAGTCCTGAATATTCTAGTGTACTCATCCTGGGGCAATAAGTTTGGGTTGGATTGGGTAATTTTATAATTTCGTTATTACTAATTACATGTCCATTACAATTGTGTCATAAGTGAGATTGCTCGAAATAAATTGGACTCTACCGCCCAAATGTGTCGCTCCAAAATTTCGAACTGCACTTTCCAGACGGGATAATTTCCCGCCTATGGATTTCCCTCTGTTGTTTAATGGTTAATCAATTTGTTTGATAATTTCTCTTTTTTCCTTTTCTCTCGAAGTGTAGAACCGTTCATTAGAAATTGACTAAAAAAATTAAAACTACTTTAAGTTTGGTAATTAATACAATTGATTGTCTGATCTGTTTCGACGGAATGTTAACAGAAGCTCTGGATTGCAACAATAATAGAAATTAAAGGTTAAATTGGTTCCATTTTTACGTCAGCGTTTGATGTGGTACCGTACGACTGCCACACATTTGGACAACATATTGCATTTTGACTCCAATTGAATCTCGGCCAATAATTCTGCAAAACTTTACAAGCTTTTAGAACGCCCCAGAAAAGAATATATTTATTTCCGCTTGCTCCTATCTCCACTGAATTCAAGTGAAATGTTGCATACCTCTAACAAATATGTTGCTTTTATATTTGTTTCATATATAGTCTTATTTTCTTCGTTACATCAAATAATTAAATTTATAATTTTGAATATCAAATTTGCAGATCCTCATTAAAAATGTAATATTGAAGAATACTTCTGAAGCAAAACAAACTAATATTATCTTGACATATTTATACTTGAACATTGCTTATTTAGTAGCATTGATAATGAAGTTTTATATTTACATGCAAATATAATTATTTAGATACTGTTTATTTTGTGTCAAACATTCTTCATTTGATAGTATTCTTACAAATGATTATGCATGAAGTACTTTCAAGTATGTGATTTGTGAAATTGTCTTAATATCTTATCTTAAATCATACAATATGATGTAATCACTTCAGCCACACTGATGAGAGAAACTGGATGTGTTCTTGAAAATTGTTGCGTGGCAATTTTTAATGATTAACAAATGGTAGTTCTAACTTTTTTTCATGAAACATACGCTGAAAAAAAGTTAAAACTATCGGATTCGTGCCGAAAATCATATGCTGAAAGCCTACTTTTCAATGGCACAACAGGTTTGGATATGATTAAATTCCATAATTGATGATGGTATAAATTACAAGGGTATTATATAATTACAAACATCTCAATACGTGTGTTGATTCGTTCTTCAATGAAATTAAACGAAATAATAAGATTAAATAAGTAAATAAAAAAAATATATGAATTAATCAAATTTTCTCTCGTTAAATATAACATCCTTATCATGGTTACGAATTAGAAAATATCGAGAATAAAATTAAATTTAGCAAGAGAAAATTTGACTAATTCATATATTTTTCGTATTTACTCTTTTAATTTCATTAATTTGTTTAATATCATTGAATATGTATTGATATGTTCGTCTGCTACAAAAACTTTCCAGCCTGATGAATCAGAAAGTAGCAGTAACCAGAAACTCAATCTGAACCACAATATAATGTAAGATGGAACCAAAAAAAAAAATTAATAAAAAGACCAACATAATCTAATTACAATTGATATACCTAAAACAACAAATGACACCAAAACCATTTTAAAACTAATGATATGAAGAGAAATTTACAATTCAAACTCACTTATGTCGAGTGGCGCAACAGCATTTCATCGCTTGCAAAGCACCCCCTCCCTCTTATACTCAAATATAAGTCATGTATAATAAGAACGCATTCTTTTTAACTCAGCTTGTTTGTATCTCGACTATTGTTGCACGGAAAGACTACAAAACACAGAGAATTTCAGTAATTGGTTTACATATGCAAAAATATACTATCAAATGTCGCCTAAAATTGGTCGAATTATGAATCTCACCAAAAACATGATTGATGCATCCATTAAAGAAGGCAACAATTTCAAACAATCATCTTCTAATAAAGTTATCTCTACAAGGTGGTATCCTATGAACTCTATGAAAGTCTGCAAAAGGCACAAATAAATAAATAGTTAGTAACAGATACTCTGAAATTTTTAAACATCTAACGAAGGAACGGAATGTTGGGTTACTTTGTAATCCTCTCGTGCAACTCTGGTAATCTCATGCGAACCAATATGGGAAACAAAATGCTACAACAGTTAAATACACTATCGTTACCTTCATATTCTAATCTTGCAGGCTCATAAACAATTTCATCCAATGTTCAAAATTGCAATGATATATTACCTGCAAAATCATGAAAACCAACTTAGAATTAGCCACCGACTTCTCTATTTCTCCATCAAGTCCTCTAATTTTTATTAAACAGAATTTATAATTACCTTATGGTAAAATAAAAATCTATTGTTGTATCATTTTTCTCTAATATGCATGTAATAATGGAATTTCTAAGAACTTATGAACTATTTCTTAGTTTAAAAGCTTAGTACGACAATATCAACATGTATTTTATCATCCAGTTCATAACATATGATAGGGCCTAAAAAACACTAGCCCAAACAGACACCCAGGCCCAAACAAACACCAGGCTCGGTAGGCTTGTTCTGGCCCAAGCAAACGCCAGACCCGTCTCAAACCTGCGGCCCAGATAAGTTCGGACCCCCGGAAGGGTGACCCAGTCCAGTTGACTCAAAGAACACTCCGGTCCGGATAAACAATCAAGTATGCTCCACGGCCCATCAAGAATCCTCAAACCCGCGAAGAATGACCCAGCCGACCCACACCAAGATCTCCCCTATCAACACTAGCCACCCTATAGGGACTAGCCACTCCACAACCCTATGGCCGCCCGCCACCCTACGGCCGCCCTACGGCGTCCCTTCTCCTAGGCTCGCAATCATATCCTATCCACTAGCAGACAACTATAAATAGGCCAAGGTATGGACATAACGAAAAAAAAAAAGATTAAGGTGGATGCACGCACACACCCCACTTAATTTTCTAAAGAGTCCTCGGTTCCTCTCTTGAACCCGCGACTCCTCCCTTGAATTCATGCTAACTTAAGCATCGGAGCGCCTTCGGAGGTCTCCCCCTCCCCTCCTTCCGAGGGCCTTCAATTTGTACTTGTCACTTGTGCAGGACCCAGGCTGAATCACCTTCCAGGCCGAGCCCGGCTCACAAGACACGCGGATCCCAGCCCACACCAGCTCACCAGCCACGTCAGCACCAAACAATATACGGCATCAACAGATTGGCGCCGTCCGTGGGAACCAACAATCTCTCGCTACAATAGAATCGAAGAAGTGAAAGAACTCATCTGTCACGATGCCGCCAAGGAACAGTGCTAGGAGAGCCAACAAAGAAGACCCGGCTGCGTGCTCGGCTCCTATCCAAGGCGAAGTTCACGGTAACCGATCCATATCTGGATTTCCAGCAATCCCATAGCACGCCACCCCCACTAGGGAACAGTGTCCCCACCTTGCTGAAACCGACTCCCTGGACGACGAGGGAGCCCCTGCCAACCTCCAAGCTCCGGCAACCCAAGCTCAGTTCCTAGAACTGTCCAGAATGATAACCAATCTGGCGGCTCAAGTCCGGGAAGGGGGCCGCAGCCTTTATATCCTCCTCACCAAGCTTTGGGAGAGGCCGAGTAATCATGCAGGAATGACCCAACACATGACCAGCCCCGCGCTGATCCCTCACCGCGTCATAGCAAGCCCAAAGAAAGTTCCACCTCAAAGGGCAACCCCAGCCTCGACAGACGATTCGAGGAAATGCAGGAAAGAATAGACTCGGCTCTGAGATACAAGAATCTCAGTATTATGGACGAACTCTGCGTCCAAGACCCCCCTTTCACGGAAGGCGTCCTAGAAACCCCTCTCCCGCCAAACTTCAGGATGCCCCAGGTCAGAATGTATAACGGGACTACGGATCCAATGGACCACCTCCAGCACTATAAAACGATGATGGTACTGCATCAGCACTCAGATCAGATCATGTGCCGCGCCTTTCCCTTGACTCTTGAAAAGGCGGCAGACACTTGGTACTCGCGCTTAAAGCCAAGAACCATTAGTAATTTCAAAGAACTCAGCTATGCTTTCGCTTCCCACTTCTTCAGCAGCAAAGGGGCCCAAGAAAACCTCGGAAAGCCTCTTCAACATTATTCAGCATAAGGGAGAAAGGCTTCGGGCTTACATTTCCAGGTTCAACACAGCAGTTTGAGAAATTCCAGACCTTGATCTCAACATCCAGGTGATGGCCTTCAAGAACGGATTAAGGTCGGGAATCTTTAGCTCCAAGCTAACTCGGCGCCCGCCCCGAGACATGAACGAAATCCTGGCCCGGGCAGAAAAGTACATGCTGGCGGAGGACGATCAAGCCTTCAGAAGAGAAAGAGAAGGAGAAACCGAAAGAAAAAAGAAAGACTCTGCTCCTCAAAAGGAAGTGGCCAAAAAACCTTACCAAGAGAACAAGTATAGGCCCCACCCTCGGGTCGACAACTTCACTCCCCTAAACACTACTAGGACTGACGTCCTCATGCAGCTTCAAGACAAGTCTGTCCTACAGTGGTCACCCAAGAAGCCCATTGGGGGAGACCCCAAGAAGTGGTGCCGGTTCCACCAAAGCTGTGGCCACGACACGGAGGAGTGCCACGACCTGAAGGAATAGATTGAGAAACTCATTAACCGAGGGCACCTGAAGGAGTTCACTGGGCCTCGAAGGCATGAAAACCCCGTGTCACCAAGGAGGGATGACAGACGCCCTTATCAACACTGGCAAGAGAGGCCGAATCCTCGGAGAGACCCCAGGGCGGAACAGAAAAGGTCCCGCCAGAAGAAGACAGAGGTACCCGCAACCACCCGAATCATCAAAACAATTTGCGGAGGGCCGACCGCTGGAGGTAATTCGGGGCAGAGCGGTAAAGCATATGCCAGGGCCGTGGCCTCAGTCAGCGGCCCCCACAAGAAAAGAAAAACGGAGCCGGTGATCTCTTTCACGAAGGATGACCTGGAGGACGTGCAGATTCCCCATGATGATGCTGTAGTAGTCACGCTCCTAGTGGCCAACTGCGAGATACGAGGGGTTCTGATCGACAACGGGAGCTCCACTAACATACTGTTTCACGATACCTATCAGCGCATGGAACTAAAGGAGGGACGTCTAGAGCCTGCCCCTGCCCCCCTTTACGGCTTCGGAGGATCCCTAGTCTTCCCAGAAGGAAGCATAGTCCTCCCGGTAATAGCCGGGACAGTACCAAGAACATCCACTGTACGGACTACGTTCCTTGTGGTAAAATAACCCTCCTCCTATAACATGATAATTGGGCGTCCTACCCTTAACAAGCTAAAGGTCGTCATCTCGACTTATCACCTGAAGGTCAAGTTCCCCACTAGCAAAGGTGTAGAGGTGATAAAGGGGGATCAGAGAGCCTCCCGGTCTTGTTACCTGAGCGCCATCAAAGAAGGGAAAAAGACCGAGGCCCTACCACTTGAAGTTGAGGATCTGCGGGATGAAATGAAGGCACTCAGAGGTCGACCCACCGAGGAACTGACCGCGGTACTCCTAGGAGAAGACCCCACCAGGACCATACAAGTAGGAGAAAACCTCTCAAAGGAGGCTAGAGAAGAGCTCCTCTGCCTCCTTCGGAGGAACCAAGATCTGTTCGCCTGGTCAGCATCAGACATGCCAGGGGTCAATCCTGAAACCATTGAGCACCACCTAAACGTAGACCCTGAATACAAACCAGTCATTCAGAAGAATAGGTCATTTACCCCAGAGCGTCAGGTGGCCATCAACGCCGAGGTTGACAAGCTGTTGGAAGCCAGTTTCATTAAAGAAGCAAGGTATCCCGAGTAGGTATCTAATGTGGTTATGGTCAAGAAAGCTAGTGGAAAGTGGCGCATCTGTATTGATTTCACCAACTTAAACAAAGCTTGCCCCAAGGACAGCTTCCCTCTTCCCCATATCGATCAAATGGTGGATGCCACTTCAGGGCATGAACTCCTCTCTTTCATGGACGCCTACTCTGGTTACAATCAGATCTTCATGCATAAGTTTGATCAAGAAAAAACCGCCTTTATCACTGAGCGAGAGTTATACTGCTACAAGGTAATGCCTTTTGGGCTGAAGAATGCTGGGGCAACCTACCAGAGGTTGGTGAACAGAATATTCCAAAGACAGATTGGGAGGAATATGGAAGTCTATATGGACGACATACTGGTTAAAAGCCCTGAGGCACGAAACCACCATTCCGATCTGGAGGAGGCCTTCGGAGTCTTGCGCAAGCATAATATGAGGTTGAATCCGTCCAAGTGTGCCTTTGGGGTAACCGGAGGCAAGTTCCTAGAATTCATGGTCACTCAGAGAGGGATAGAGGTCAACACAGAGAAGATAGAAGCTATCCTCAACATGACCCATCCCAAGTCAGTGAAAGAAGTTCAGCGACTCACTAGACGAATTGCAGCCCTGAACCGTTTCATGTCTAAATCGGTGGAAAGATGCCTCCCTTTCTTCCAGGCTATTAAAAAGGCAAAAAACTTTGCCGGGTCCGAGAGCTGCCAAGAGGCATCTGAAGACTTAAAAAAGTACCTGAGTTCGCCACCCCTTCTGACCAAACCACTCCTGAACGAAGAGCTCTTCCTTTACCTGTCCGTCGGACCAAGCACTGTGGCCACTGTCCTGGTACGAGAAGAAGAGGGTATCTAGAAGCCCATCTACTACGTCAGTTGAATTCTCCATGAGGCCGAGACGAGGTACCCTCCTATTGAAAAAATGGCTTACGCTCTGGTAATAGCCGCCTGAAAACTCCGACCTTATTTTCAAGAGTACATTATCGTCCTTTTGACGGACCAACCCTTGAGGCAAGTCTTCCATAATCCGAGCGCTTCAGGAAGAATGGTAAAATGGGCAGTCGAGCTAGGGGAGTTTGATATCTGCTATCGTCCCAGGCAATCTATCAAAGCCCAAGCCCTGGCCGACTTTATCGTGGAGATAACTTTTCCCCTAATTCCGGACGAACCAGAAGCACATCTAAACGACGGTCCCCCTCTGGGATGGAGTCTCCATGTGGATGGATCCTCGAATTCACTAGGGAGCGGGGCAGGACTCATCCTCTGCAGCCCGGAGGGTTTCGCCATTGAGTATGCATTGAGGTTCAGATTCAAGGCCTCCAATAACGAAGCAGAATATGAAGCCCTTCTGGCCGGACTGAGGTTAGCCAAGGCGCTAGCAGTAGAAATACTAGAGGTGTTTGGCGACTCTCAGCTAGTGGTAAGCCAGGTGCAGGGAGAATTCGAGGCCAGGGGCGAGAAGCTCTCCCGATATCTCCAAAAAGTGAAGGAGTCAGTTACCCTGTTCAAAACGTTTCGGATAACTCAGATTCCCCGAGCCGAAAACTCTAAGGCAGATGCCCTGGCTAATTTGGCCTCCTCCCAATAACTGGTGCCTAGTCGAGCTGTCTATCAGGAAACTCTCCCTGCCCCAGGTATAGATGAAGCCCCAGTCTTGCTAGTGGAAGAAGGACCCTCATGGATGGACCCGATTCTCAAGTATCTAAAAAACGGCACCGTGCCTGAACCCAAGGATCAAGCCAGAAAGGTGATATCCCGTGCCTCGCGTTACACCCTTATGGAAGGGCAATTATACAAAAGGGGTCTAACTACACCGTATCTACGATGCCTCGGACCCAGAGAGGCAGACTATGCACTCCGAGAGGTCCACGAAGGGATATGCGGAAACCACCTTGGGGCTCGGGCTTTAGCCTTCAAAATCCTCCGCCAGGGGTATTACTGGCCCACGGTGAAAGATGACACGGCAAGTTTGGTCAAGAAATGTGAAAAATGTCAGCGATGTGGGGGATAGATCTCCTGGGCCCATTCCCAACGACCGTTGGGCAGAAGAAGCACCTCATCGTGGCCATTGACTACTTCACTAAATGGGTCGAGGCCGAGCCATTGGCAAGCATCACGGATCACCAAACCAGGAACTTCGTTTGGAAGTCGATAGTATACCGCTTCGGGATCCCTCGCGTGCTGATCACTGATAATGGAAAGCAGTTCGACAGCTCCCGATTCAAAACATTTTGTGACGACCTCCATATTAACCATCGGTTCTCCTCTGTGGGGTACCCGCAAGCCAATGGCCAGGCTGAAGTAACCAACAGGATGCTCCCCCAAGGAATCAGGAAGAGACTCGACGAGACGGATAATTGTTGGGTAGAACAGCTCCATAACATCCTTTGGGCCTATCGAACAACGGCCCGGACGCCAACAGGCGAAACCCCCTTTTTCATGACATACGGGTCAGAAGCAATCATTCATCTCGAAATCGGGGTCCCATCACTCCGAGTACAGTGTTTTGAGCCAAGCAGCAACGAAGAAGGGTTAAAAATGAACTTAGATCTAGTTGAAGAAGCCAGAGACAAAACCCAAGTTCACCTCGCAAACTATCAGCAAAGGGCCGCTCGGTACTATAACTCCCGGATACGGAACAAACACTTCAAACTTAATGACCTAGTCCTCCGGAAGAGTGAAGTCTCACGCCCCCAACACATGAGTAAGTTGGTCTCGAATTGGGAAGGACCTTACAGGGTTCAAAGGGTCTGCAGGATAGGTACCTATGAGCTAGAAGACATGGAAGGGAAGCCCGTTGATACAAAGAATTTGAAATTTCGAAACTTCTTTACTTCATTCATAGGAAGAGAGGTACAAAGAGAAGGCACTGTTGGCCTTTGATACAAAGAACTATTTGGGTACAAACGAGGCCCCAAAAACCTCGTAGTTAGCTTAGGACTGGGCCTCGCTTTCCCCTCCAGCTTGCACTTCCCCCATCTCGCCTCTTGGGGCAGGCAAGGCTTCACCTGGGCCATCCTGACCCCCAGCCTGAACAGCTGCACCACCTTCTCCTCCTGAAGAATCTGCACTAGAGGCTCCGGAGTCGCTCGCTAAATCGAGACCTGAGAAATCCAACCCCGGGAAAAGGAGTGTCACCCTCCTCTTAGCTTCCTCGAAACCTTCGAGGTACTGAACTGCCCCTTCCTTCGTCAAAGAAGCCTCATTTTCTGCGGAACAACGTCAAACTTCATCTAGCTCCTCTCTTAGGACCTCTACAGTCCGACGATGATGATCCCTGTCAAAAATTGCCTCTTCCCTCTCTCTCTCCGATGTCTCAAGGGAAATGGTCAGGTCATGAGCAATGTCCTCAGACTCCTTCAGCTTAAGCTCGGTCTTGGACAAACAGTCCGCCATCTCCAAGGCACGCTGGGAAAGCATCCCATAAAGAACCCCGGCTTAAGAGGAAGCAACCTCCACCGCTGAACAGAGCAACTCAAAGGGCTTCGACAGAATCTCCGCCTTATCGCGGGGAGGGATCCCTAGCACCAAATGCTCTCGAGCGACCTTGGTGCTGGCAAACACCGAGTTATCCAGCCTCAGAGCCCACCGAGGAGTGAAAAGAGGAGCCATCTCAGATCCTTCCCGAGGCAAGGGAGCCACTGAATGAGAAGGATCCACCGAAGGCCTGGGAGGGCTATCCACTGGAATCGGAGCCACGATCGGAACCTTAGCCCTCTTCTTCAGCCCAGAACTGCTAGCTTCGGCTGCCCTCTTCTTCTCGCGAGCCAGCTGCTTGGCCATCGCCGCCATCTCCATGTCTGCAAAAAAAAATATGGGCATTAAAAACTTGAAAAAAGTAAATAAAAATTCCTATAAGTTGACGAGCCAGCGACTACCATGGAAGAGGCGCGAGGGAAGGCGAGGAGGGCACAGGCCGGGCCTGTGGAGTTCCTCATTGTCTCCAAGAACATCGATCTCCAAGGGCGCGGCCAACATTGCCCTCAGAGTTTCCTCCTCTCGAAGGGAGAGGTGTGGCCTCTTGCATTTGCCAACACGCTCCAGGCCCCAAGTGAGGGGAACGTCGAAACTTTCGGCAGATTGGACAAAGAAAAAGCCCCCCTTCCATCCCTTGATTGAGGAAGGCTTCTCCATTAGAACGCTCTTCCCCCGCCTCGAACTGACGATGACCCAGCCCAAGTGACCTAATCGGGCTAGCTGAAAATGGGCTTTGAACACATTTATGTTCATCACCCCCTACCTCCTGGCACACGGCAATGAATGCCAGAATCAGTTGAACCGAATTAGGCACCAGCTGGCTTAACACAATACCGAAGTATCTAAGTATTAAGTAGAGGAACGGGTGGAGAGGAAGCCTGAGCCCCGCCTTAAGCTGATGCTCGTAGAGGCACAGCTCAAACGGTTGCCGGCTGAACAGAACATCGCAAGCTCTCTCTCCACTCTCGGGGGCCCTCATGTTAAAATCCATGGGGATCCTATATTTGACCCTCATCCTTAAAAGATTGGATCCCACTACAGTACTAGGAACGGTGTTCGCTTCGAACACCCATTCCTCTCTCTCTGTGTCTCGGGCCTCATCCCTGATAGAGGGAAGGGCTAGGTCCTCATGTCCCCCTGATGATTCGGACCCTTCCTCCTCCCCTCTGTCTCTCGCGTACGGGACTAAGGCCCGGCCTACACCCCCAGAAATCGCTTCACGAGAAGCAACCCCTTCGCTAGACGAAACACCCATGGCTTCACCCAGCTCCCTGGACAGGGCTCCGCTAGACTCACTACCGACAGACATTACTCACCAAGAAAATGAGGAAACTTTTAGTGAAAAACTCCTAAGCAATGCCGAGCGTTCTCAGACTCACTAGGAGAACCAAAACCCTCAAAATCTCTCAAAAATGCGAAGTGAAAACTGAAGGGAGGGGATACCCCATCTTATAGGGGTTATGGCAGCAAAAACGAGGTAATCAAGTCACATGTCAGTTGAATGGACGCGTCATTTGCAGTTTCCTAGCGGCCATTTCAGGTTCCCCAAGCGCCGCCTCCAGTAATGTAGGTGCCAGCTGTCACTAGGGCGCGACTTCTACTTAAACTGGCATGCCGCCATTTCTTGTCAAGCGTCGCCATTCATCGCATCTACTTAATAGACCTGAAGTGGGCCAAAAGGCCCACACACGCAGAAGAAAGTTGTGACCATCTGGCAGGCCTAAAGTGACTAAAAACCCTTGCGCCCAGGACTGTTAGAAAATCCGAGCCCCGTCAACGCTTGGTCGAATCTCCAAATAAGTCCGAGCGTATGAGCTGCTCTGCTCACGCTAGGCAAATTTCTCCAGGAAATCCGAGCCCCGTCAACGCTCGGTCGAATCTCCAAATACGGGGGCTTTGGACCCCCTCCCTTTTCGTTCCATTAAGTTTGCCATCAAATTTAAACAAGTATCAGGAGAAAGGAGTTCATACAAAAACATGAATATTTAAAAAAGGGTAATTTATTGATGTTAATAGATTACAACCATTTACAACTAACGACCTCGAAGTACAAATAAAAGAGGACCCTAACGGCCTTGAAGTACAAATAAAAGAGGACCCTAACGGCCTCGAAGTACAAAGAATATAATGAAAACCAAAAAGTTCCAGGCAGCGCCGGTCATGAACTTCTTCACCCACTTCAGACTGAAGAGCTCCCGGCGCGAACCCTAAAACTTCGTGGGCCGAACCTGAGACTGAAAGTGCGGTCTATGATCAACCCTAGGTTCAGGAAAACCCTCGCCAGCTTGCAAGGAAAGAGTGACAGCATTTCCTCTTATCTTGTTATCACCAGAAGAACCGCCGGAAGAGAAGCCGCAGCCTTACTCTCAACTTTCTAGGAGTTTGCAGCCACACCCCTCTTCTTCTTCCGTTCCTCGTAAGCCAGGGCATGAGGGAATCCCACCATCCAGAGACACGGCACTCTCCTCTCTCCATTCCCTTCGGAGTCTGGAAGAAGCCTGTGTCTCCATTCGGAGTCAGGAAGAAACCCGAACCTCAATTAAAGTGCCTTGATGGCTATCCTCAGAAAATGCTTTTCTCTCTTCATTTCAGAAACCACACTTTTCCGTTTGAAACAAAGAGTGCCAGAGGACCCTATTTATAAGACGAGGAAACACACTTCGCGAAACAATAAATACCAGAAACGGAAAACGAAACAAACCCACGATTTTCGAGAAGACTCTTCGCTTCTCCAGGTAGTTTCCTACCTTCTGAAAATGACAGTCCGATTCCCAAGGAGCACCACTTAAACCACTGATTGACCTCGCGATCCGGAGAAGGCTCTTCGTCATCCCTTGAAACTTTCCGCCTCCCATAAAACGACGATCCACAGGCGAGCTCACTCAACTTCCATGAGCAGCCCAGCCCAAGAGATACTTCCCGAAACACATAAATGAACTCCAGGAAATGGGGGGCCTGTGATAAGGCCTAAAAAACACTGGCCCAAACAGACACCAAGGCCCAAACAAACACCAGGCTCGGTAGGCTTGTTCTTGCCCAAGCAAACGCCAAACCCGTCTCAAACCTGCGGCCCAGATAGGTTCGGACCCCCGGAAGGATGACCCAGCCCAGCTGACTCAAAGAACACTCCGGCCCGGACAAACAATCAAGTATGCTCCATGGCCCATCAAGAATCCCCAAACCCGCAAAGAATGACCCAGCCGACCCACACCAAGATCTCCCCTATCAACACTAGCCACCCTACAGGGACTAGCCACTCCACAACCCTATGGCCGCCCTACGGCGTCCCCTCTCCTAGGCTCGCAATCATATCCTCTCCACCAACAGACGACTATAAATAGGCCAAGGTATGGACATAACGAAAAAAAAAGATTAAGGTGGACGCACGCACACACCCCACTTAATTTTCTAAAGAGTCCTCAGTTCCTCTTTTGAACCCGCGACTCCTCCCTTGAATTCATGCTAACTTAAGCATCGGAGCGCCTTCGGAGGTCTCCCATTCCCCTCCTTCCGAGGGCCTTCAATTTGTACTTGTCACTTGTGCAGGACCCAGGCTGAATCACCTTCCGGGCCGAGCCCAACTCACAAAACACGCGGATCCCAGCCCACACCAGCTCACCAGCCACGTCAGCACCAAACAATACACGGCATCAACAACATATGATAATAAAACTTAGCAGTATTTGAAGCCTCAATAGTTGGTGACTTTTCAATCTTATTATAACGACACAGAAAATGGATTTTAAAGTTAGGATAATTTATAAACACAATGATAATGGAGATTGAAAGTAAAACTTTCAAGAATTTGAGAAAAAAGGATTTGGCATAAGAGGTGAATTTCATCTCCCATTTGACTCCCTAAGAAGCTGATCTTTTAGTAAATATTTGTAAAGGTTATAGTTAAAATGGCAATCAAAAGCTAAAAGAACAAGTGTAAAGCAAGTTGGATTGAACTTCCAAACAAACAGAAGCAGTATCTATTAGTAGTTTCAATAAGGGAAGTATACCTTACACGCCTCTCACCACCCATTATTCTAAACTTTTCCCTCCTCTGCTAAGTCTATCTTTGAAGCTGTATAATACTGCAGAGAGAGAGAGAATAGTTACAAAGTTTATCACAGTTGTTTAGAAATCCAACTTCCAGTTAAATACATACTCAAAAGCTTTTAAGCAACCATAGCTTTAAGCAAGCAAAAAAGATGTCCAAATCGTAGAAGTTCAAGTTCGACTCCAATTGTTAACAGGCACCCATTGAACTCATTTTTTTTTCTTCCAACTGCTAAAGTGTAGGAAGTATTTCAGCTTGTCTGATTGGATCGTATAAAAATTCTACCACACAACTGCTATAACTGCAGTGAAAGACCAAATAAAAAATTAAAGTTTTACACTGGAAAAAGAACATCAGCTAGGAGTCTGAAATTGAAAAATAGAACTATATATTCATGCGATATATATCCATATATAGAGATCGGCCCCCCACCCTCTCTCTTGCCCCCTCCACGTTGACACAATCATATTCATACAATGACCCCATATGGTTTGATTAAGCTTCAATGACATTAAGAAACTTTAACCAGAAAGCCAATTGTAAACCAAAATACAAACATGTTATTCTGCAATATAGCTATTATGCCAAAATGTTCCATTGGAAAACAGAGGAACTCACTTTAGGACGATAAGTAAACAAAATTGAATTCTTTTCCTTTGTGTATATAATTAACTGCAAAAGTGATGCCGGACAGATAATTAGAGAGGGAAACAGATTGAGAAAATGGGAGAAACAGAGAGATTAACCAAAAGAAAATAGACTAGGTTGAAGAAAGATAAACAAGAGGAAGAACATAACAAGCAAGGGAGAACAAAACAAGCTTAGAAACAGAGATAGGTAAAGAGATAATGTCTTACAATTTTAATATCAGTGCTCTTATATAAGCACCAAATATTATTTAAATAAAAAAGTAAATCAAATCTTAATATCTATTTAATTGTCTAAATCTAATTTTCCTATAATACGTGTCCAATAATAACATCCCAAAATATTAAATATTTTCTTTTCTATTTTACATCATTATCTCCAACTTACAAAAAACTTGACCACGAGTTTTGAAGTGGTGAAGTATCAAAACTTGTAATTCTTGAAGTTGCATGGCAAATACTTGCAATTTTCAAGATGTAGTAGTCTCGATCGAGTAGAAGAAGGATATTAAGGGGAGTTGTTGAGGACTCTCAATCCAATGCAAGAGGATAAAATCAATGTAAGGAATGTCACACACACACAAATCTTGCCCTCATCTTTGTTTTGGCTTTGTTCGTTTTGAACTGACTCAATAGGTACATCCTCACAGTGAATGGTAGAGCTTTCTTCAATGATTTGTTCATTCATTTCAAAGTTTATGTGGATGGGAGAAACAACTTCAGACTCGTCTTGAATGGAATCATGATTGGTAGAAGTTTTGGTGAAAGCTACTTCCATTTGTTGCTTCACTTGTTTAAGGATTTGTTGCATCTTGCGAATTTGAGTCTCAAAAGTGAAGTACTCGATCTCCAATTGACAGTAATTAGCATAAATACACTGACCATCTAACTTGGTTTTAGCCCAAATAGCATCTTAAGGCCTATAGTACTGCACTAGAGCTTGAAATTCCATCGAACTAGAGAAAAAGACTAATTTTCTCCACATGACCAAACGGACCAAAAACTTGAAAGCATATCTTCTATAATGGGATACAGTACATGATGAACTGTAACACGAAGATCTTGACTAAACTCACTCATTCCTCTTAAGTGACTCCAATTTGATGTAAATAAAAAAAAAGCATAAATAAAACAAAAAATGAATTTCTTTTTTCTTTCTCTTTTTCCTTTTCCTCTTTTTTTTGTAATGACTTTTTTCTGTCTTTTTTCACCTTTTTTTTTTTTTTTTCCATTTTGTTATTACAAAAATAGCAACTACAAAAGCATAAATTAAATGAATAAATAGACTTGACCTTTTTTTATAGGTGGCTCGGCTCAGCTCAGGTAGTAAGCGGCTTGGCTCAGGAAACGGCTTGGCTCGGCTCGGCTTAGTGGCGTGACTTTCGACACGATACAATGGATCTGGTATCCCCATCGGTAAAAATTTCACAGTTAGGCAGATCAGACGATTCCGATTCCGATTCCGATTCCAATGGTGTAAGTCCCGTGACCTGAAGATGTCCGAAACTCAGTGAATCGACGATGGCGGCTTTGTAGACTTCACGGGTCTCCTTACGGTGAATTCGTTTGAATTCTGACAAGAGGATGGCAGGGATGGACAAATCGGCTCTTTTCGATCTCAGTGATGTTTGTTGAGGTCGAAACATGATTGGTCGGTGGTGGCGGACGGCGGCGATGATTACAGGGTTTTGATCGCCAGAGTATGACGGTTCTGGTGGTGGTGGTGCTACACTAAGGGGGGCGACAAATGAGGGTAAATTTGACCTTTCACATTCTGGTACTATTCAAAAACGAGTTTTTTTTTTTTTTTGGAATCTGCTAAAGTTAAGGAGGGAATTTTGCTGAAAGAGGGGAGAGATTTGGCTCTGATACCACTTAATGCCTGACAGATAATTAGAGAGAGAAACAGATTGAGAAATGGAAGAAACAAAGAGATTAACCATGAGAAAATAGACTAAGTAGAAGAAAGATAAACAAAAGGAAGAACAGAACAAGCAGAGAAATAGAGATAGGCAAAGAGATAATCAATTTTCAATTCATAATCCAGTCTGGCTTACAATCTTAATATTAGTACTCTTTTATAGGCACCAAACATTATTTAAATAAGAAAGTACATCAAATCTTAATAACTATTTAATTGCTTAAATCTAATTTTCCTAAAATACATGTCCAAGAATAACATCCCAAAATAATAAATATTCTATTTCCTATTTTGCATCAAATAGTCCATTGAAAACATTAAAAAAAAAATGGTCCATAGAAAATTTTATACTAGCTAAAGTGAAAGATCATAGACATTTGAGAGAAATGTCATTAGAAACTAACATCTTCCTCGAAAAACATCTCCCCATTTGCTTGCTAAGAAAACTTAACAAAAATTAAAAGAAAAAGAAAAGGGAGAGCAATTGGAATCATTCAGATCAGCGCTACGGCTCTACTATGCTCAATTGATTATAATGTTTATGTATAGGTTATAAACATTGAAAAATGTTATATTGTTTATGTATAGATAATAATGTTTACATTTAAATATTTTTTCATATAGCAGATAATAGTTCTGGTTTCTCAAAATACTTAAATAGCAATGAATACTTCTGGTTTCATGGTGCAGCCTCCCTGCAACTTTATTCATCTTTTTCAACTTTCGTTATCAGAAACAAATAGGAACATTGGCATATGTAGAATCCAGATCAAAGACACTAGACAAACTAAAAAAATCCACGCAAAATTCAAAAATTTCAGCATTGTGACTTTAAAATTCAAGGAAACAATAATGTTCGCATGAAAATGGGTAAATGCACACATGCATGCGGCATGCCACAAACATTGAATCAAAAACTAAACAAATGTAGGTCCAGACCTGGTCATCTGCATGATGAGCAATGAGTAACACGCCAATTTGGTGCTGAACGCACATTCTGAAGTAATTGATACCTGAAGTTCAAGAGGAATTGAAAAAAAAAATGAGAGAGAAAAGAATCTTAGTTAATTGATTATCCTTTATCGAAATAAGCCATGGATATATCCTTAATTGAGAACAGTTTTTCCCTTCTCTGTATACAAAGACAGAAAAAAACACCAAAAGTCAAGTCCCATTCAAAATTCACATAAATCCCAAATCTTAGCAATCATCGAAGGCAGTCTCTCGATATGGAAAATTTTAACATTCAATAAATCCATTAATAATTTTTTCATATTTTCAATCAAAACCCTATTATCCTTAATCCTACCATAGAAGTACCGCAGGAAATACCTTTCAAAAATAAGTCAAAATCTTGGGCTTGTGTAGCGAACATGCATTGTGCAATCATAACAGTTACTAATCCATCACTGGTATTAAGTTGATTCAATTGACTTCTAAACATACATGCCTCTGCAACTCGAGGCTCCTCTGGCCATCTGAAGCTTATTTATAACTTTTTTCTAAATAACAAAACCCTTTGAATCTATGGAGAAGATGAAAAATTTTATAAACCCATGCCCAGAGAGACAGGACAGAGATATAAAGCAAAACCCTTTTATGTTGATAAAATTAAGCCTTTATGAATCAAGTGAGAAGATGAAAGTGTTAGAGATTTAACAACACAGTGAAATAGTTTGAGCAAAAATAAAGAAGAAAAAAATAATCGTACACACGGACACAAGGATTTACTTGGTTCATCCAATTTGGGCTACATCCACAGTGGAGCAGTAAGAAGAAGGTTTCACTCTTCTCACAAAATTACAATCACACAACTCTAGTGTTTCTCTCACACTCTCTTGTTGTGTTTCTCTTACTAGCACTTTGTTTTCTCTTTCCGTTTGTCAACTCCAACCCTTCTATTTATAAGCACTAAATATTAATTCTATTAGAATTCACCAAGTCTAGTTACTTGTTTTGTTACAACTTAACTGCGAGGTAAAATCCTTATCCCTTAAGTAATTTGACTTCAAGTAAATTACTAAGTCTTTATCAATTTGTTGAAATCTGAATTTACATTAACAAATTCTTATCTTTCAAGTATTTTGACTCCAAGTAAATTACTAAATCTTTATCAAATTGCTGAAATCTGGATTCAAATCAACATTCTCCCACTTGAAGACTGACTTCTGCATCTAATTGAACAATGCTCAATCCTCTTCACTTATTGCTCTTGCTATCTTCAATCAACTATTGAATATGAATCAAAGTTGAGCAAAGGCACAATTTTTCCCTGTTAACAGACATTGTCAACATATCTGTAGGATTCTTGCTACCATCAATCTTCTAAAGCTTCAATTTCCCATCCTCTATTACTGATCTAATGAAGTGATACCCCAATTAAATGTGCTTGGTTCTTGAATGAAAGGCCATGATGAATAACACTCTGACTGTTGCTCCACAATCTGTTGTTCTTTTGCACCCTACCCAACTCTTCAATGAATGTCTGAACCTAAATCATCTCTTTGCTAGCTTTATTGATAGCAACATTCTCTGCCTTTGTTTTAAAAAGAGTCACCACTTGTTGTAATTTCAATATCAAGCTAACTGTTGTTCCACCTATAGTGAATTCATATCCTATGGTACTTTTACCATTGTCTACATTCTCGAAATGATTTGAGTTTACATATCTTTGCACATTAGTATTACAACCCCCATAGCATAAACAGTAAATGGATATACCTCTAAGGAACCTAAGTATCCACTGAATTTCTTTCCAATGCTTTTTCCCTAGATTCTGCATAGACCTGTTGACCACTCCCACTGTATGTGTAATATCTGGTCTCGTACTCACCATTACATACATCAAACTTCCCACTATTGAGAATAAGAAACTCTTGTCATGTACTCATCTTACTTAGTTTTAGGACTCATATCCTTTGACAACTTGAAGTGTGTTATCAATGGAATAACTACCGGTTTCACCTTGTCCATATTGAAACTTTTCGACATAGCTCTCTTAAGATAACCATAACTTCTCTTGCTTCCTGTTTCTCCTTATTTGCATGCCAAGAATATGCTTTGTCTCACTGAGATCTTTTATCTCAAAAGCCTTAAACAAGTTCTTCTTCAATTCATTAATTCTCTGCATATTTGACCTTGCAACAAGCATATCATCCGTATACAAATGCAAGAATTATGAAATCACCATCACCAAACCTTTGATAATAAACACAGTGATGGGACTGACATCTCGTGAAATTTGATCCCTGCATAAATCTTTCAAATTTCAAATACCATTGTTTAGGAGCTTGTTTGAGGCTATATAAGCTCTTCTTCAATTCGCAGACCATTTTCTCCTTACTCTTTACTTTGAATCCCTCATGTTAATACATGTAGATCTCTTCATCTAAGTCATCATACAGGAATATAGTTTTAACATCTAACTGCTCAAGATGCAAGTCTTCTACTGCTACTATACTTAACATGATTCTAATAGACATCATTTTCAAAATAAGAGAAAATATTTCTTAAAAATCAATACCTTTCATTTTTGCAAACCCTTTCACTACAAGCCTCACCTTGTATCTCTTGCCACCTCTAATCTTATCATTCACCCTGTATATACTCATTTTTTATGAAATTCCTTATTTCCAGCTGGGAGCTTCACCAAGTCCCAAGTCTTTTTCCGCTTTAATGAGTTCATCTCCTCATTCATGGCTTGCTCTCACTTCACTCTGGATTCATGTTGCATTGTTTCCTAATAACATTTTCATTCAGTCTATCAGTATACAAAACATAATTCAAAACAGGAGAGTATCTATTAGGAGGTAGAATTAGTCTTTGAGGTCTTCTAAGAACATGGGTTAGGCTCTTACTCTTGAAGATTCTCATCCCCATTACCATTAGAAGCACCATATGAATTTCCAGAATTATCACCATGTGTACTTTTTGGAGCTATCTGCACACTAGGTATTATACCACCTACAATCTCATCAAAATCTACAAACTATGATTCATCTTTCCTACTTTGTTACTTTTTATCCTTATATATACAGGTTTCATTGAATACTACATCTCAACTGCGAATAATTTTTTTGTTATTTTCATAGTCCCAAAAGCGATAACCAAAATCATCTCCACCATATCCAATGAAAGCACATTTCACAAACTTAGGATCTAATTTCTTCCTACTATTTTTATCAATATGTGCATAGGCAATACAACCAAAAGTTCTCAAGAAAGAATAGTTCACTGGTTTTTCTGACCATAGTTCCTACAGAATTCCTCCATTCAATGCATTAGATGGACTCGATTTATCAAGAAAACTGTATCAACTCTTGTTTCCCAAAACTATAGTGACAACCCCGAATGAAACCTCATACTTCCTGCATGTTCCAGAATAATTATGTTTATTCTCTCTGCAACATCATTTTGTTGTGGTGTTTTCGAAACTATTTCAATTCTTCTAACTCCGTTCAGAGCACAATACTTCTTGAAGTTTTCATCACGGTACTCACCACCGTTATCAAACTTAAGACATTTAACCTTGTTCTCTGTTTCAATTTCTACAAGATCTTTTCATTACTTGAACACATTATAAACATCATATTTATCGCTAATTGCATAAACCCATGTATTTTTAGTTGCATCATCAATAAAGGAGACAAAATGAGATTTACCTTCGAAAGAATTTACTTGAACTGCTCCCCAAACATCAGTATAGACCAATTCTAACATTTCTATCTTTTTTTCTCTTCTTCCTTTATGAAAACTGACTCTCTTTTTCTTACCATACACACAATCTTCACATAACTCAAAATCAACCCCTTTTAGATCAAGTGGTAGATTTCTTGAGTGTAGGTTTTTCATACCAGTCTCACTTAAATACCCAAGCTCATGATGCCAAAGTGTAGCATTCCCATATGTAAAAGCTAATGCAATAGACTGATCATTAGTACTATTAAATGTATATAAGGTACCAACCAAATTATCCCTGGCCATTACCAGAGACCCACTTGTAATCTTCCATTGACCATCATCGAGGCCAATAAAGTAACATTCACTATCTAGCTTCCTCACTAAGATCATGCTCTTCTTTAAATCTTGAACCTGTTTGACTTTTCTCAACTTCTAGTGCCCACCAATAGGAAATTTCAACAAGATTGTTCTTTTCCCTGCAATCTTACATTTTTTACCATTTTCCAAAGTCACATGTCCATAATCACCATGAACAGAATCATAAAAGTAATTTTTATGAGAGGTACAATGGAAAGATGCAGCAGAGTCAATGAGCCATGCATAAGATTTAACATCTACTGATGTAGACAAACATACATTACCATATACCGAATCAGACGTACTTACCACGTTCTCCTTTTCATCACTCCCTTACTTACCCTTTTCGTCATTCTTATTGTTTTCCTAACGGTCTTTTCTTATGTGACCAGTCTTGCCACATTTCCAGCATTATCACTTTATCCTCCCATCTGTTTTCCCTTTACTTCTGCCCTTTGATTATGATCTGTGTCTAGACTCTGACTTCTTACCCTTTGGATTGTTTCTTCTTTTATGTTGTGTTCTCCTTGTTTCGACTGACAATATGATTCCATATGAGACCTCTGTGATTTTTCTGTGCATCTCATCACTCAGTACACAACTGACCATGTTGTCAAACTTTAAGTTTCGAGTAATTGTATTACTCACCATCATGACCAAGTTATTCCAACTTTCTCGCAAAGAACACAAGAACAACAAGACTCTAAGTTCATCAATGAACTTCACTTCCAGAGTCTACAATTGGTTAATGACCATATTAAATTCATTTAAATGATCAACTATAGATATGTTATCAACCATATTCATATTAAACTGATTATTCATCAAGAAACCTTATTAGATGCAGAGGGTTTCATATAACTTAACCAATGCAGCCATGATTTCCGTAGACGTTTGTTCTTTAGTGATATTGAAAGCTACCTGTGATGTGAGACACAATCTCACCATTGCTAACACCTTCCTATTCAAAATCTTCCAATCAGTCTCATTCATGCTCTCTACCTTCTCTCTTGCCAGTGGGGGCTACAAATCCTTTTAGTAAAGTGGATCTTTCATCAACATCTTCCACCATTGAAAATTTTGTCCGTTGAATTTCTCAATCTTTGTTTATTTTTCTTTTTCCATTGTTCCCACTCAAGTGAAAAACTACCGGATTCACTTCTTGAACCAGGCTATGATATCAGTTGTTAGAGATTTAACAACACAACGGAACAATAAAAGCAAAAATAAAGAAGAAAAAAATAATCACACACACAGACACAAGGATTTACATGGTTCAACTAATTTGGGTTATATCCTCGGTAGAGCAATAAGAAGAAGATTTTACTATTCTCACAGAGATTACAATCACACAACTCTCGTGTTTCTCTCACACTCTCTTGTTGTGTTTCTCTCACTAACATTTTTTCCTCTTCCAATTTGTGAACCCAAACCCTTCTATCTATAAGCACTAAATACTTGTTCTACTATAACTCACCAAGTCTAATTACTTGTTCTATTAGAACTTAATTTCCAGGTAAAATCCTTATCCTTTAAGTAATTCGACTCTAAGTAAATTACTAAATCTTTATCAATTTGCTGAAATATGGATTTACATCAACAAATCCTTATCTTTCAAGTAATTTGAGTAAATTACTTTGTCTTTATTAATTTACTGAAATCTGGATTCACATCAACATAAAGGATTTTAAAAACACAAAACCATATAAAGAGGAGATAGAGCGCACATGTAGATGATTTATTAAAAGAAGAGAGAGAGGCAAACATTGTTTAATGTTTAATTCGAGAGGAAGAGAAAGAAATAGGAAAGAAAATAGAACATACAATTATTTGGGAGTTTATAATTGTCTGATGCAAGAGAAAAAGGTGATAACTGTTAATAATTGTAAGTATGCAAGAGGGAAAGAGAGGTGATAGTGGGGAGAGAGATGATGAATGTGGAAGTTGCAAGTGATAGTGTTTAGGTGGAAGTTACAAACTCTTTGTGCTAGTGAAGTTGTTGTTTTACGTTTTTATCCCTGCTAACAATGCTAAATACATAATTAGAGAGGATTAAGTTGATATTTTATTGAAGTGGACACCAGAGGGTGTTATGGCTTTATTCAAGTTGATATTTGATTGGGGCGGACACCAAAATGTATTATGGCTTTATTAATAATAGCATCTCAACACATGATAAGCCTGTGTTGATTTGCAATTTTATGTGATAAAAGAATATGCTAGCAATTATCTTCTTACCTATAAGTATAGCAAGCGTAATGGTTACATATTCTCCATTAGAAAACTAAACCTGCAAGGAAACCCCAAGATATCGATAAGAGAGATAAGGAGAGTGTAGAAGTTAAGTCTGAGTGGGATGGTGGGAGAGAAAAACATGTGGAGAGTTGGAGTCCAAAACGACTAAGGGTTTTAAGTCATTTCAGATCATATTGTTTTTATATATTTTCAGGTTCGATCAAGTCAGATTTTGTCACATCTACTTAAATTTTAAGGTTCACATGCGTTAACTATTTTTTTAATGAAAATGGAATAAATAATTTATAAGCATATAAATAAATGCAACAAATGTCAATGCTCATCCATTTGGAATTTTGATTTTACGAGAATTTACTATTTCTCATAAATTTATATGTAGTATTTGATTTTTTTTCTTTTTATCTTTTCATACCAAACTAATATAGTAAATGGAAATTTTTGTTTTAATACGAAGAAAACAATTCCTATTCCAAGTTTGAAACAGATCCGACATCATATTCCCATTTTTGTTTGAAGTACTCCTAATCATTAAAGGAAATGACATACTTTAATCCTAAACCGACTTGAATTGCCAACTCTTTAAATAGAGGAAACTCTTGCTCGTAACTTTAACCATCAAATTCTCTCTATTTCTTGTTGTTTAGTCTTGTTAATTTCTTCGCACACTTTAGCCGTGTAACTATGTACACCATAAAGAATTCAACTGCACCTCCAGTCTCGTGGAAGGTGCGTTGTAGTCCATGATATTTTCATTCATGCAGGACATTCATGGTAGTCATTATATGAAATTCATTGTATGCGCATATTTTTATTATTCCATCCCCCCTCCAATTGATGCGTGCGTTGAAGTTTTATGTTAGCTATTTTTAATATGTTTACATGGGGTAATGAAATACAAAAAATTGATTAAATCAATCGGTGAAACTCCTCTTTCGGTTTACTCAAGGAAATTCATATAATCACCACGAGTGAGAAACCCACAATTCGATTTTCACACGCATCTGAAAATGTGGTGATACTGCAAAAATACGACTCTCCAATAAGAAGACGACATGTGGAGCATCATGATCCCAGATTGCGAGGAGACACGCGAACAACCCAGGCTCAGACAGTTGGGCCTCCAGGTCATGACCTCCTTTCAGGGTATCATTGCCTCCGGCTGGGCCTCCACGTCGCCACCGTCTTCCAGGCCATTATTACCTCCAGGCCATTATTACCCCCAGGTCATGACCGCCTTCCAGAGCATCATTGCCTCCAGCTGGGTCTCCACGTCACCACCGCCCTCCGAACCATCATTACCCAACCAAGTTGGGACATCAGGTCGTAAACACCGTCTTAACGCATAGACGGCTTCTGATTAAGCCAGCAAGGCTAAAGCCCTAGTGAACGGCTCTCAGCCGCCTAGCTGGGCCTCACAGGCATCATTACCCAACTCAGTTGGGCTATCGTATTGCAGCCGCCCTAGGCCCACTACCGCCTCCGAAACTCTATAAAAAGGACTTGGTAAGAAATCCATAAGGCATATTCGTTTTTCAGTTTTAAAAAGATACTCTTGAGCTTGCCCTAACTTAAGCATCGGAGCATCCTCGGAGGCATTCCCTCCGTCGACCCCATAGCTACTCTCCCTTTCCCTGTGCAGGTACTTCTGCGGTCCAACCTCTTGCTCAGCAACGCACATATTTGGCATCAACAGATTGGCGCCGTCTGTGGGAAACCACATCTCTCGCTGACAGTAACAGCGAAGAAGTCTAAAGAACTTATCTGTTAGCATGCCCCCAAAAACACCCGCCAGGGATCTAGGCGCTTGCGTGCTACGGTCAGGGCAACGGTCGGGAGCAAGTTCCTCAGCCGAACCCGAGGTTCACCCGAATGAAGGCACGCTCCAGGCGCAATTCGCAGAGCTCGCACATCTAGTGGCCGATCTGGCGGCTGAAGTTCGCAGGAGACCTCAGCAGACTCTGCCACTCCCGTCACAGGAACCAGGTCACAACGGTTCCACTGACCGCCGCCTACCAGCGGATGTCTGCTTGGTGACCCACCCACCTCCCCCAGCCAAGTTCAGAGAAAGTCCCGTGTCCAAGAATAGCGAAGGGTTTGGCAAACGGATCGAGGACATAGAGGGACGAATCAATGAGGCATTTAAAGAACGCTGCCACAGTATTAGCGATGATCTCGATGTACAGGACCCACCTTTCACACAATAAGTCCTTGACACCCCCCTCCCACCAAATTTTCGGATGCCACAAATCAAACCTTACGATGGATCCACCGATCCCCTGGACCATCTCCAGCACTACTGAACCACAATGACCCTCCATAGACATTCGGACCCTGTGATGTGCAGGGCATTCCTATTAACTCTCGAGAAAGCGGCTGGGATGTGGTATTCCCGCTTGAAACTAGGAGGTATTCGCACCTTCAAAGTCCTAAGCTATGCTTTCGCCTCACATTTCATCAGCAGCAAATGACCCAAGAAAACTTCAGAGTCTCTGTTTAATATTGTCCAGTCAAAAGGAGAGAAGCTTCGCGCCTATATTTCTATATTCAACACTGTAGCTTGGGAGATCCCAGACCTTGATCCCAGTGTTCAGCTCTTGGCATTCAAAAATGGATTAAGATCCGGATTCTTCAGTTCAAAACTCATCAGACGTCCACCTATGGATATGAATGAAGTCTTGGCGCGAGCCGAAAAATACATACTGGCAGAAGATGATCAGGTATTCCGAAGAGAACGCGAAAGAGACACGGAAAGGAGGAAGAGAGGCCCTACTAGTCCCGGCCGCGAGCCCACTAAGCAACCGTTTCGCGATGAGAAACCCATAATCCTCAGGCCTTTTGAGGATAGATCCCGGACTCTTGCAGCCTTCGGAACCAGAGCCAGAACTCCGGGGCAAATCCACAGCTATTCACCACTGAATGCCTCCAGGACCAACATTCTGATGCAGATTCATGACAATGACCTCTTGCAATGGCCCCCAAGGCCGTCGAACCTCAACCCAGATCGAAATACTTGGTGTAGATTTCACAGAAACTTCGGCCATGACACGGAAGAATGTAAGGCCTTAAAAAACCAGATCGAGGCCCTCATCAATCGGGGGCATCTAAAAGAATACGTCGGGCCACGACAGGAGAAATTTGATGAACGATTGCGTAGAAACCCTGAACGTCCTTTTGAGCGAAACAGACCTACAAGGGCAGCGCGGAAGAGCCTAGGGCCAAGTTGTAGGGAGCCTAGCCAGAAAAAACCGGAGGTCCCCGTGGCGAAGATTATCAAAACCATTTACGGAGGACTCGCTGCTGGCGGGGGGTCGCATGCTCGTAGTAGGTCTTATGCCAGGTCAATAGCCTCTATTGCTGGACCTCATAAACGACCTAAGACCGGAGAAACCATTTTTTTTTCGGACGAAGACTTGGAAGGAGTGCAGATCCCACACGACGAAGCTGTTGTAATTTCACTCCGCCGACATCCTCTTTTATGATGCCTTTCAACAAATACAACTGGGCGATACACATCTAGAGCTGGTCTCCACCCCACTCTATGGCTTTTCAGGGGGATTGGTCTTTACAGAAGGCAGCATAACTCTCCCGGTAACTGCGGGGACGACACCTCAACCAACGACCGTACACTCCACTTTTTTAATTGTTTGACAACCCTCCTCCTACAATATGATACTCGGATGACCCACGCTGAATAAACTCCGAGCGGTTGTCTCTACCCATCATCTCAAAATCAAATTCCCCAGGGCAGACGGAGTAGGCGAGATCAAAGGAGATCAACGAATCGCCAGATCCTGTTATCTCAATACAATAAAGGGTAAAAAGACGGAAGCCCTACCACTTGAACTGGATGACCTTAGGGATGAAGCGAGCAACCTACAAGGTAGGCCCGGAGAAGATGTACTCACGATCCCCCTCGGCGAGGATAGCACCAGAACTGTTCAAATTGGTTCCAACCTGTCCAGCATATTTCAGGAATCTCTATTAGCCCTTCTACAGGCAAACCAAGACCTATTCGCCTGGACTGCTGCAGATATGCCAGGAATCAGCCCGGATGTCATCGTACATCGCTTGAGTGTGGACTCGACCCACAAACTGGTCATCCAGAAGAAAAGGTCGTTTGCTCCTGAGCGACAGGCAATTGTTCGGACAGAAGTTGACAAATTACGTTCGGCTAACTTCATCCGAGAGGTGAGCTATCCATACTGGGTATCTAATGTTGTAATGGTAAAAAAGGCAAACGACAAATGGTGAATCTGTATAGACTTTTCTGATCTCAATAAAGCCTGTCCGAAAGACAGTTTTTCTTTGCCCCGGATTGATCAACTCGTTGACGCAACATCCGACCATGAGTTGTTAACATTCATGGACGCTTACTCCGGGTATAACCAAATCCTCATGCACCCGTCTGACCAAGAGAAGACGGCATTTATCACAGAACAAGGCTTCTATTGTTATAGGGTCATGCCATTCGGTTTGAGAAATGTCGGGGCCACTTACCAGAGGTTAGTAAACAAGATATTCAAAGAGCAGATTGGTCGGAATATGAAAGTATATGTAGACGACATGCTGGTCAAAAGCGTCGAAGCACAAGACCACGAGGTCGATCTCCAAGAAGCTTTTGATATCCTCCGCCATCATCATATGAAGTTGAATCCTACAAAGTGTGCCTTTGGAGTCACTGGGGGGAAATTCCTCGGCTTTCTAGTCACCCACAGAGGTATAGAAGCCAATCCAGAGAAGATCGATGCGATTCTTAAAATGAGTCCACCTCGGACCGTGAGGGAAGTCCAACGACTTACTGGAAGAATAGCGGCCCTCAGCCGATTCATATCAAAATCTATCAAGAAGTGCCTCCCCTTTTTTAAAGCCATTCGTCGGACCCAGAACTTCGTGTGGAACGAAGCTTGTCAAGAAGCATTCAGGGCGCTGAAAATATATTTGGGGACACCTCCCGTGCTTACCAAACCAGTAGTCGGCAAAGAACTTTTCTTGTATCTTTCGGCTGGGCCCGAAGTAGTGGCCTCCGTTTTAATACGAGAAGAAGAAGGCGCACAGAAGCCGGTGTATTATGTCAGCAAGGTACTTCACGATGCCGAAACAAGATATCTTCCGACGGAAAAGATGGCGTATGCTCTGTTGATTTCGGCCCGAAAGCTTCGACCCTATTTTCAAGCCCATACCATCACACTCCTCACCAACCAGCCTCTTCGATAAATACTCCACAAGCCAGATGTTTCCGGTAGAATGGTCAAATGGTCAATAGAATTGGGCGAGTTCGACATCCGTTATCGTCCTCGGACAGCTATCAAAGCACAAGTCCTAGCTGATTTTGTCATGGAAACTACTTTGCCATTAACGGAAGAAGAATCTCCGAAGGATGTTAGTCAATCGAGCCCGGTTTTACGTTGGACCCTTCATGTGGATGGATCCTCCACTGACTCTGGAAGTGGAGCCGGGCTCATTCTGAGCGGTCCCGATAACTTCACCATTGAGTACGCCTTGAGGTTTAGGTTTCTAGCGTCCAACAACGAAGCCGAGTATGAAGCTCTACTCGCGGGCATGAAATTAGCCTAGGTAATATCTGTACAAAATTTACATGTATATAACGATTCCTAACTAGTGGTGAACCAGGGGAACGGTGAATTCGAGGCCCGAGGAGAAAAAATCGCTCGCTACCTAGCAGCAGCAAAGACATTAGCTGGACAGTTTGAAGTATTTTCTCTGAACCAGATTCCGCGGGCAGAAAATACGAAGGCCGACTCATTGGCCCGGCTTGCTTCATCTTACCAGCTCGAGTCAAGGCTAGTAGTCTACCTCGATACCCTAGCCGTACCTAATATCGATGAAATAATGGTCTTACCCGTGATTGGTGAGAGAACATAGATGAGTCCTATCCTGGAATATCTACGTGACAATCTTCTTCCCGATGACAAAGGCGAAGCCCGAAAGATTGTGTCTCGAGCCGCCCGTTATGCAATTCTGGATGATCACCTGTATAAGCGAGGACTGACAATGCCCTTCTTGAAATGTCTTGACCCAACCGAAGTTAATTACGCCCTCCGAGAAGTCCACGAAGGTATATGTGGAAATCACCTTGGGGGACGTGCCTTGGCATTCAAGATCCTTCGTTAAGGATACTATTGGCCAAAGATGAGGGAAGCAGCCATGGAGCTGGTGACCAAATGTCAAAGCTGTCAATGGTATGCCACTGTGCCACATCGACCAGCGAACCTTTTGACACCAATAGTCAGTCCACTTCCTTTCGCTATGTGGGGAATGGACCTTCTCGGACCCTTTCCCGGAGCAACCGACCAACGAAAGTACCTCATAGTTGTAATAGATTATTTTACAAAATGGGTGGAAGCTGAACCCTTAGCCAGCATCACTGACTTTCAAGCCCGAGCCTTCGTGTGGAAATCCATCGTATGTCGGTTTGGAGTACCACAAGTGTTAGTGATAGACAACGGCAAACAGTTTGACAATGTTCGGTTCAAAACATTTTGCGATGAATTACACATTGACCATTGTTTCTCTTCGGTTGGATACCCACAAGCAAATGGGCAAGCTGAAGTTACCAACCGAACGATCTTGCAAGGCATTAAAAGGCGAATAGACGAAGCAGATAAGCAGTGGACAGACCATTTACCCAACATACTTTGGGCATATCGAACCACGACTCGAGCACCCACCGGGGAAACCCCCTTCTTCATGACTTACGGGTCCGAGGCAGTCATCCCCTTGGAAATAGGAGTACCTTCCTTACGAGTTTAGAACTTCGAGGAACGAAGCAATGAGAAAGCCCTTCGCACGAACGCCGATCTTTTCGATAAAGCTCGGGACAAAGCCAAAATCCGACTTGCCGTTTATCAGCAGGGAGCTACCAGGTACTTCAATTCAAGAGTAAAAGTAAGACACTTCTGTCTCCATGATCTTGTCTTACGAAAGAACGAAGTATCTAGGCCCCAAGAATCAGGCAAACTAGTCCCTAATTGGGAAGGGCCATATCAAATCAAAAAAGTATGCTGTCTTGGCACTTTTGAACTCGAAGAATTGAACGGAAAAGCCATTCCTCGTACTTGGAATGCGGAACATCTTCGATGTTTTTATCAATAAAAAGTGTTGCGCATATGTAAACAGTCTTGTTTTATATATTATTAAAGACTTTACTTACATCTGTCTTTCTGTCGACTAAAACAAAAAGCCTGAACCAAGGCAAAGTAGGGCACCAACAGCCTCAAAATACAACAGAAAACACTGGCCGGGCCAAAACAACAAAACAAAAAAAGGGGGCTGCAACAGATTGCCCTCAACCTAAGCCCTACTAATCTCCAAGGGCAGGAGACGCCGAGCCTGATCGCCCGTCCTGTCCATCAGCTTGCTCCTCGTCTGAAGCCAACAGCTCCTTATCCTCGAGCCCCAGCAGGTCCAACGCGGAGAAATCGAGCTCCGGGTACATGGCCTCAGCCTTCCCCTTGGCCTCCATGAACCCCGTAAGGTACTGCTGGCTACCCTCAAAAACGACGGTAAGGCGATAGGCCTCCGAACTCTGGAAGAACGCTAAGGCTTCCTCCACGATCGCCCTGGTACGAGCCTCAGCCTCCTCTGCAGCAGCGCAAAGACGAGCCTCGGCCTCCTCCGCTGCGGCTCTAAGGCGAGTCTCGACCTTCTCTGCAGCTGCCCGAGCAGTGGCCTCAGCTTCGGCTTTAGCCAGGATAGCGGACTCCAAGGAAGCCTGCAGCCGGCAAACGGCCTCTGTCCTTTCCTCCAGCTGGCGCTGGGTACGCCCTAGGAGCTCCGCTGTCTCCATGCATCGATGTGTGGCCACGCCCACCAGAACACCCATCTGAGACCAGCAGCCATGTGTGAAACAAAATTCGGTGAAAACAACGTAAAGCAAAGAGAAAACAGAATCTAACCTGAGAAGCCAAAGCCTCGGTCGCCGCACAGAGAGAGTCCGTGATCTTTCGACCCAACTCAGCAATGTCGCGAGGAGGGGTGCCCTTAAACAGATGTTCCCTCGCCACTCGAGGATGTGCGAAGACAGAGTCATCTGTCTTGATGGCCCAGTTGGGCATGAAGATCGAGGCCTCCGAAGCCGCCCCCTGGCTAGGGCCCGAGATAGTGGAAGTCCCCGTAGTCACGGGGATCGGCATCGGGGCACTGCAGACCGGCGGTGTCTCTGACTGGGTCGGTGGCCTTGGATGAGTCCCCAAGTCGATCAGAGTCAGAGATGGAGCTCGGGGCCTCTTCTTAGGCCGCGAAGTCAAGGCCGTTTGCTTCTCAGACCGAACCGACTTCCTCTGCTCCAATGCCAACTTCCTGGCATGCTCTCGGGCACGGGCAGCAGCCTTCATCTCTGATCAAAACACACAAACAGAGGAAGGAAATAGCATAAGTACGAATCGCAGGATAACGATGCAAAATAAGAATAAAGAAAGTAGAAGGTAAACCAAAGCCTTTACCGCACTCAAGTGAAGGCTCGGGGCACGAAGAACAAAGACCTCGCCGGGCCAGTTCTTCATTGTTATATAGGACCCCGACGTCCAAAGGTGAGGCCACCATGGCGTTCACCATTTCTTGCTCATACGGAAGAAGGTCCGCCTTTTTGCATTTCCCGGTGCGGTCCATACTCCACGCACAAGGTAAGCCGAAGTCCTCGACAGATTGGATGAAAAAGAAATTCTTCTTCCACCTTTTGATAGATGAGGGGGTCTTCTTCAGCAACCTCCTCATCGGCCGAGTACTGAAGGCCACCCACCCTGTCTGACCATGCCAGCTGATCAAGAAGTGGGCCTTAAAAATATCCATTGTCATTGGTCGGCCTACTTCTAAGCAAACGCAGATAAAGGCCATAAGCAGCCGTACCGAATTGGGCACCAGCTGACACAGCGCTATATCAAAATACTTAAGTATCGTACAAAAGTAGGGGTGAAGGGGAAACCGGAGCCCGGCCTGTATGTGATGCTCGTACACGCAGTGCTCAAACGGGGCTCGATCAAGGAGGACATCACAGGCCCTCTCTCCCACCTTGGCCAGCCGAAGACTATACTCGCCTGGAATGCGGTACATCTTCCTAATCACCTCCAAATCCTCCTCCCTCAGTTGACTAGGGATCTCGTTGGCTGTATAGTTCCATTCCTCTCTCTCCTCTCCAGCCGAGGTCTCCCTAATATCGGTCAACGCCTTAAGAGTGTCCTCACTAGACGAAGACTCTTCCTGATACTCCCTCCCCACCTCCAAAGGAACGTACGGCACTAGTGCCATGGGGTCTGCCCTTGGCATGCCCGTTACAGGGGCATTCCCCCCAGAAGAAGACGAGGATACCTCTACTTCTTCGGAACTGCTGCCGCTCGTACCATCTACACTACTCCTACCGTTACTACTACTAGGCCTATCACGGTATGTATCAAACGAAGAAGACATGATTTAAATATTAAAGAGACGAACTCAACAAAGTCCGAAGGATTCGGACTTGAACTCCTCCTGAATTCCTCCTAAACGTTCGGTATGTCCAAGAGTGTTCCTCTCCAAGATCTCGCGAACGCCACGATCACACAGTAGACCCCAGCACCAAAAAACTACGCGCAGCGTTGAGACACGACAAAAATATGAAAAAAAGAAATTCTTTTTGAATGGACGAGGACAAGGACTCTCAAACACAATTTGGATGAGGCCGAGGACTCTCACAAAAACTAAAAAGAGATTATGAAATGAGTGAGGAAGAAGGGGAAGCCAAAGCCCCTTATATAGGGAAAGGGTCATGGCCAACGAGGACTATTTAATGCGAACGCAGGAACCAAGAGAGCTCTTTAGAGTCTCCAAGCGACCGACACACTTTCCTAAGGGGTGTTACGTCCCTCAAGGTGACCGCCGTTTTCCCTAAAACGGCTGTTTAAAATTCCAAGGTAACATGACCCGTCATTTACGCAGGCAAGGCCACGTGTTACCTCAGCCGCCGTCGTGGACAAAAAACACTTTCCCGTAGCTCCACTGGTCCTCGGCCCACTCTCTTCAAGGTCCGAGGAGATGGATTGCTCCCCGTGTCCTCGGACCCCTGGTATTCTTGACCGAGGAGATGGATTGCTCCACTAGTCCTCGGCCCACTCTCTTCAAGGTCCGAGGAGATGGATTGCTCCATGTGTCCTCAGACCCCTGGTATTGTTGGCCGAGGAGATGGATTGCTCCACTGGTCCTCGGCCCACTCTCTTCAAGGTCCGAGGAGATGGATTGCTCCACTAGTCCTCAGACCCATGGTATTCTTGGCCGAGGAGATGGATTGCTCCACTGGTCCTCGGCCCACTCTCTTCAAGGTCTGAGGAGATGGATTGCTCCACTAGTCCTCGAACCCACGGTATTCTTGGCCGAGGATATGAATTGCTCCACTGGTCCTCAGCCCACTCTCTTCAAGGTCCGAGGAGATGGATTGCTCCATGTGTCCTCGGACCCCTGGTATTCTTGGCCGAGGAGATGGATTGCTCCACTGGTCCTCGGCCCACTCTCTTTAAGGTCCGAGGAGATGGATTGCTCCACGTGTTCTCGGACCCCTGGTATTCTTGGCCGAGGAGATGGATTGCTCCACTGGTCCTCGGCCCACTCTCTTCAAGGTCCGAGGAGATGGATTGCTCCACGTGTCCTCGGACCCCTGGTATTCTTGGCCGAGGAGATGGATTGCTCCACTGGTCCTCGGCTCACTCTCTTCACGGTCCGAGGAGATGGATTGCTCCACGTGTCCTCAGACCCCTGGTATTCTTGGCCGAGGAGATGGATTGCTCCACTGGTCCTCGGCCCACTCTCTTCAAGGTCCGAGGAGATGGATTGCTCCACTGGTCCTCGGCCCACTCTCGTCAAGGTCTGAGGAGATGGATTGCTCCACGTGTCCTCGGACCACTGGTATTCTTGGCCGAGGAGATGGATTGCTCCACTGGTCCTCGGCCCACTCTCTTCAAGGTCCGAGGAGATGGATTGCTCCACGTGTCCTCGGACCCCTGGTATTCTTGGCTGAGGAGATGGATTGCTCCACTGGTCCTCAGCCCACTCTCTTTATGGTCCGAGGAGATGGATTGCTCCACTAGTCCTCGGACCCATGGTATTCTTGGCCGAGGAGATGGATTGCTCCACTGGTCCTCGGCCCACTCTCTTCAAGGTCCGAGGAGATGGATTGCTCCACTAGTCCTCGGACCCACGGTATTCTTGGTCGAGGAGATGGATTGCTCCACTGGTCCTCGGCCCACTCTCTTCAAGGTCCGAGGAGATGGATTGCTCCACGTGTCATCGGACCCCTGGTATTCTTGGCCGAGGAGATGGATTGCTCCACTGGTCCTCGGCCCACTCTCTTCAAGGTCCGAGGAGATGGATTGCCGTACGTGTCCTCGGACCCCTGGTATTCTTGGCCGAGGAGATGGATTGCTCCACTGGTCCTTGGCTCACTCTCTTCAAGGTCCAAGGAGATGGATTGCTCCACGTGTCCTCGGGCCCCTGGTATTCTTGGCCGAGGAGATAGATTGCTCCACTGGTCCTCAGCCCACTCCCTTCAAGGTCCGAGGAGATTGATTGCTCCACAAGTCCTCGGACCCATGGTATTCTTGGCCGAGGAGATGGATTGCTCCACTGGTCCTCGGCCCACTCTCTTCAAGGTCCGAGGATATGGATTGCTCCACGTGTCCTCGGACCCATGGTATTCTTGGCCGAGGAGATGGATTGCTCCACTGGTCCTCGGCCCACTCTCTTCACGATCCGAGTAGATGGATTGCTCCACGTGTCCTCGGACCACTGGTATTCTTGGCCGAGGAGATGGATTGCTCCACTGGTCCTCGGCGCACTCTCTTCAAGGTCCGAGGAGATGTTTTGCTCCACAAGTCCTCGGACCCATGGTATTCTTGGCCGAGGAAATGGATTGCTCTACAAGTCCTCGGCCCATTATCTTCAAAGTCCGAGGAGTGGGATTGCTCCGCTTCTCCTCTGACCCATGCTATTCTTGGCCGAAGAGATGAGTCGTTCCACAAGTCCTCGTCCCATTCTCTTTTGCCTTAGAGCACATTTCGACCCGGCTTCATGTCTCCACAGAAGACCTAATGCCAACCTAGTTCTGCTACTTCCTTAACCACAGTGCCGCACTTAAGGAAGTGGGGGGCCTCTGATGCTGCAAAAATACAACTCTCCAATAAGAAGACGACATGTGGAGCATCATGACCCCAGATTGCGATGAGACACGCGGACAACCCAGGCTCAGACAGTTGGGCCTCCAGGTCATGACCTCCTTTCAGGGTATCATTGCCTCCAGCTGGGCCTCCACATCGCCACCCGCCTTCCAGGCCATTATTACCCCCAGGTCATGACCGCCTTCCAGAGCATCATTGCCTCCAGCTGGGTCTCCACGTCATCACCGCCCTCCGAACCATCATTACCCAACCAAGTTGGGACGTCAGGTCGTAAACACCGTCTTAACACATAGACGGCTTCTGATTAAGCCAGCAAGGCTAAAGCCCTAGTGAATGGCTCTCAGCCGCCTAGCTGGGCCTCACAGGCATCATTACCCAACTTAGTTGGGCTATCGTATTGTAGCCGCCCTAGGCCCACTACCGCCTCCGAAACTCTATAAAAAGGACTTGGTAAGCAATCCATAAGGCAGATTCGTTTTTCAGTTTTAAAAAGATACTCTTGAGCTTGCCCTAACTTAAGCATCGGAGCATCCTCGGAGGCATTCCCTCCGTCGACCCCATAGCTACTCTCTATTTCCCTGTGCAGGTACTTCTGCGGTCCAACCTCTTGCTCAGCAACACACATATTTGGCATCAACATGTGGCTATGAAGTCCTTTGCAATGCTGTGTGATATGTTCTTCGATGAAGTGTATGGAACATTTTGGACATAAGCAGTACAATCACGTTCACCCGCAACGAAATCATAGCAACTTTCAAACCCTTTCAAAACAAGTCATTATAAATCACATGCCTTCGACAAATACACATGGGACGACCTCGTTTAAGAGCGGAACACTATTACCGTTGTTATAAGTGTATATTTGGTTAAGGGATTATGAGGGATTAAAATATCATAAATACATAAATACTTTTTTTAGATCCATACATTAATTAAATTTCTATAATTTATTAAGTTTGATTAAAATAATACTTTTTATTGATTTAGTTGTAAAAAGAATTGTAGATAGAGCCACTAAGTGGTGGTTCGATAATAGAGTTTGAGATTTGTTTTAAGTTTAACACTCTTCATGTTTATTTATGGTCTTTACTAAGTTATTTAATTAAATAGTCTGTATTTTTCATAAGTGGAGTGTTAAAATCATACACTTTAAAATTTAAAGTTCAAAACATATTCATTAAAAATAATTGAAATTCAATCCGATTTCTTAATTAAAAAAAAATGTTGGTAGACTCGTTCTAGAATTAACCCAAAAAAATCTCTTAAGCCCATTACCCGGTTGCCAATGCATGCAAAAATTACAAGCCTCGTGTACTGCCAATAATGAGGAATATGCTTGCCTCTCCCATTACTCTCAGAATAAAAGAGTTCTTACCTGCTTTTTTTTTAAGTATAAAACACAATTTTTATAATTTTATTGGTAATATAAATAAAGTAACACGCAACAGTGTAACAATGAAGTTTTCTCTCCGTACAAAAATCGCCAAATGCAAGTAAAAATTTCAACGATAAATATTGGAGTACCATATAAAGACCGCTCACACGCGGCATTACGCTACCTTGGGTTGCGTTTTCAGGATCGGGAAGAAGAACGAAGCAGACAAGAGAAGTATGGGTTTGAAGGTATGATTAGTAGCTTATGCAAAATCTTCTCTGCAAACTGTTGACGCTCACTATAGCCATGTAAATAGACTGATTGGCCCATCTTTTTCCCTTTTTTTGTGGTTATTTTCATGTGTCTGTCCGATTGATTACTATTTGATCTATGCATTTCTTAATAAAATTGAATTATTTGGGCCATGTTTTATATTATATATTGTCTCACTGTAACTGTTTTAGTTCAGATCTATGGAACTTCTGTTCGTTGAGTGCTTATTTCTATTTGTTTTGCTTAATTTATGTCAGATCTGATTCCTTTTGATCGATATCCTTCTGGGTAGAAGGCGTTTTTCTTTTCCTTTTATGAAATTGTGAATGTAAATTTCCGGGTATTTTACTGTGGAATTCTGTTGCTTCAGTTAGTTCTTTTGGTTCATGCTCTTGCTGTTTGGTTTATGTACTTCTTCTGACCAACTATAAAAATTATGCAATTAGGCATTAAGATCGAAAGTAATTTCTTGCCAGATCGGTACAAGGTTTGGCCCAAAAAGGTATCAAGTGGGATTGATTGTGGTTTAGGTCAGGCTCAATTATGTGCGATTAAATTGTTCTCTCTTCGGATCTTGTAAAACGTTATTAAATAACGAAGGAAAATGCTCAAAGGTGTTTGTTAAAAGCTCATTCCCGAGTATTTTTGCCTATTTTTCTCAGTCAGTCTAAGCTCCAATGTCCAAACAGAGCTCAGCTCTTCTTTTGGATCTTTATAACACTATAATAAGAGCAAGAAACCTAAAAGAAAAATAGTAAATTTTCCTTTTGAGTGTTTGCTTAAAATTTTCCTTCATGGTTTTATTCTATTCTTTTCTCAGAAATCTAAACGGATTTTTTTTAAACTTCTCAATGGATTTAATATGATGTTATTGTTAGTCTTGAATCATATAATTCACATGTTCAAAGTCTATTTATCTGGTCGATTATCAACTAATTTGATCAATATAAATCATATAGCTTTTTTAAGTTTCCTTGTTTAGTTGTTTAGTTTGTATTCTCTGTGCATCCATCTATAGTTTCAGGCATATACTTACTGTGATACAACAGAAATTCATTAGTTTAAACTCGATTTTATATGCATTTTACTTGGTTACAGCTTATCTGAGTTTCAACTTATGATCCAGCTCGTGGATGTAAAATCCTGTGACAATCCTGCGTAGTAAATGCTTGGTAAATAAGTTCACAATTTCTACCCAAAAAAGTTCATAATTTTATGGCTAATCAAATTCACACTTCACCAAAAATTTTGCTCTTTAGCTTACCACCAAAGAAAAAGAACTAAACTATTGGGCTTGTAGTTGAGTTTCACTAGGATTTTAATTAACTATGTTTTAGAAAATTGGGTAACCTTGCTATGTGAATTTCTCTGAAAAAGCCTAGAGCTATTTGATCACAGACATGGTTTTTTTACTGCAACTCTAAAGTCTATCCTTTGTTTATTTTTATATGTGATTTAGTTTCTTTATTTTGGCATGCAAATAGTATATAGATGTCATACTCTAGGTTGGTTTGGGTTCTGCAGGAGGAATTTGAGGAGTATGCTGAGAAGGCTAAGACCTTGCCCGAGAGTACAACAAATGAAAACAAGCTTATTCTCTATGGGCTGTACAAACAAGCCACTGTTGGACCAGTGAACACCAGTTAGTACTTTTGCTCTTATTAGATACTCAGTCCAACTTTAAGGTTGCCATCTTGAAGTGTTTGGAAGAGTTTATGAAATGGTTTCTGTTTTTTTATAACAGAAGTTAGGCCAAACACCCCTAAAACATGGTTTATGAAAAGAATCAAAAGCTGAAGAATAGTTTCTAAGAAATTGAATGTGTCAAAAAATATTGTTTTTATTGTTGTTTTCCTAAATACTAAACAGTTTTTAGTTCCACTTCTATTTTACCAAAAACTGTTTTGTAAACCATAAACAAAAACTACTGCTAGCTCCAATGGTACTTTAATTACCCCTGAATTTTTGTTACCCTCCTGGATTCATTTCCTGTGTATGCTTTATGTATCTTATTTGTAGGTCGTCCTGGAATATTCAACATGAGGGACAGAGCCAAGTGGGATGCATGGAAGGCTGTTGAAGGTTAGAGAATCGGAATTTATGGTTCTAGTGCATTTGGTTTATTTCTGTACTAAATAAAGCAATTGATCATTGAGTCCTTCATGGCTTTTCAATCCTGTTTCATCTAAAAAGATGCATATGTTCTCTGGCAGGGAAATCTAAGGAGGAAGCGATGAGTGACTATATCACCAAAGTTAAACAGCTATTGGAGGAAGCTGCTGCCTCTTCTTGATGTTTGGTGTTTATTAAATTCTTGCGCCTGAGAAGTTGGAATAACTTAAAAAAAAACATTCCTAGTTTTCATACCTGCATTGTGTTAGCATTTCTGAATTATGTTCTTAGTTTATTATGTACGTCATAAAAATGGCTTGGAATTGATATCATGCTATTGTTCTTGTCGTGGCCAAAATATCTGCTAAACTTATGAACTCATTCACTTTGCTTGGTTAGGTTACCAAACCTTCAACTTTTAAAAGATTGAAATAAATATATTTCTAAAATTTCTAGGTCCTTAATTTGTTTATTCAATTGGGTTTAGTCATGGTGGTTTAGCCTTCTCTTTGCTTTGTTTATTTTCAACCGTTTGTCTTAAATTATAAGTAGGTGTTTTAATTGATCTTTTTTTTTTTTAGGATTTTTAGTGTTTTAGGTAAACTAGTGTTTAAATCAATTTGCTTAATGTGCTGTGTAGTGTGGAATAGGCTTTGCTCGTTTTGATATGTGTACTTCACATCAGTGTAATATTTGTCTTAGTATTTCACCGGCTTGTTTAATCTTCCTCCATTGTGCACACGGAAATACTTCCAGCAGCAAATCTTATAAAGGACCCAACTGAATCTCTTTACACTAAGCTTCTAAAAGGTCTTAATGAAGCCACTCTCACTTTACAATTACACGATATATATATATATATATATATATATATATATGAACCCTCCATCTCTACATTTTCCAAACACCTGTGAATATCACCCTCTTAACCGGGCAACAACTCCCTAAAATCGCACCAAAGCATATATTTGCACACTTGGGAGGCCTTGAACATGAAGCTTTGTGTTTATTTGCAGTCATTTAGTTTCTCCTCTTATAGCGTATGGGAATGGCACAACATCAAAGTATTTTTTCTCATACTGTGTGGCATTTTGACTTTTGAGTACTCAATCTCACAGTTGAGGAAGCCGATTGAACTACAGCTAATTTCACTACTCAGTTTGTTTCTCAAAAGCCAAGGCCCAGTCGTGATTTTTTTTTTTAAAATTTTCTATCTTTAATTTTTCTATTTCAACAATTTGTATATTTTTAACAAATATTGAAAAAATAACACTTCTCTGTTTTTTATTTGTGCAACGAAATATAGAAAAAATATTATTTTCAAATTATGTTAAAAATAAAATAAAAATATTATTTTCTAAATTATATTAAGAAAGTGAAAAAAAGATAAAAATAAAATAAAGTATTTTAAAAAATATATTATTTTAAAAAAATTATATTAAAAATAAAAATTATCAAGAAAAATATTTAAGGAAAATAAAAAATATTTTCTACAACTCGGGACAGATCTAGGAATTTTAATCGTCAGAGGAAAAATTATCTACAATTTAAGAGAAAATATAAAAGAAAATTTCACAAAACACATACTGAAAAATATTTATTATAATATCATTAATATGATTATTTTCATTTAGAAAAAATTTAGATACAATATCGACACAACTATAATAATAGAAAAAACATATTTGTATATAAGTACAATTGTCACTATTTTTATTTTCAAAAAATGAAAGTAACGAATGAAGCAAAATTTCTAAAGTAGAAAATGCTTAAAGAAAGTGAGGACAGAAGAAGAATAAAAAATTAAATAAAAAAATTACCGCTAAAACTTTATCAAGTTGATTGAGACTCACTATTTTTGTCAAAAGTGTTTTGATTTGAGTCATTTTACATACTTCAAAGGTGAAATACATCTTATTTAATGATTTGACATGAATCGATTTATAATTTATCTCAAGTATAAGACGTTCTTATAGCATTAATTAAGGTGTCATCTTCTCCCTGCAAATTCTTTTAATGACTTAATTTGATTGGTTTTGGGATTTGAAAAATAATTAAATTTAAAATTTATCGTGGAAGTATTAAAAGTTGAAGACAAATTCTTTTTATTTTTTTTATAAATTATTAGGGGGCATCTTGAAATTGTCAGTGCGCATCCTATTCATGTTATGAAAATCTCAAAAGCATTTCTATTCATTTTTATATAGATCCGTCTTTAAGTGGAGGCAAATTAAAACTATTAGTGAGGGTATTTTAAATAATGTTCAAAATATTTGAAAATGCTTGGGATTTCCGGATGCTCCATAGAACCTAAGCTAGATCTGTGCCTGTTTACAACTACCCAAGTTCCATAGCTTATTAATTATTGCTATAGTTTTTTAAAATAATTATTAGCTCATTGAAAGCGATACCATATGCCACGTTTGCGGAATGCACGTGCATGTGGATCCATGGAATGAAAGTAAGAAACCGTCACGATATTCCCACGTTCAGAAGACAACATCCGATCGCCACTTACGTGTCACCTTACGGTTACTTGTTGCTCATATCAGGAAAACCATTTGTCGAGCGTTGTTTCATGAAAATTAAATGGTAGAAATGTTATTTTTGAATAAAAATAAGATTTTTTTTTCTATTATCATGTTATTTAACGATTAAATGAATTTACATACCATATATTTTTTATATACATGAATTAGATAAAAAAAATTTCAAATTAAAAATTCAAGTTTGAGCTTAACTTTTTTTTTCTATTATATTTGATTGCATCATAGTGTTCTCACAACTCAAAAACCCGTGAGATGCCTCTCCTTCCTCATTCATGAGAGTAAGAGAGCACAACTTGCGGAACCGTCTTGTGGTTCATTTTCACGTGAAAAACACGCGCATGCGACACTAGTTAAGATAATTCACTTATAGAAAAATCCGAGATAGGAAAAGTTTTTTGTCTAATTTGAAATCTTATTTCCTACAATAAAATACTCTTAAACTTATCTTTCAAAACAGACTATTTTTGCACATAAGATGCCACGTCGTTACCTAACTTTTGAAACCTGCAGACCGACATATTTGGATAACAGTTTTTTATTTTCAGTTTTCGAAAATAAAAACTAAAAACAGTTTTATGATGTCTTTTAAAAAAAAACATGTTTTGATAACTGTAATTTGAAAACTGTTTTCAAAACAGAAAATAATGAAATGTTGTTTGAATAATTTTATTTTGAAAACAGAAAATTATTTGGATACACCTTGTACGCTCTCCGAATTTAAAAACTTTTTGCGTCGTGTGTGAGAAAAAAGAATAGAGATGAGAAAAGAGTTTCTCTGGGTATTTTTAAGAAATTAGTTCTTAAAACACCAAATTGAGGTTTTTAAAAAACTGTTTTTGAAAAGGTTTTTTTTTCTTAAAAAAACAGTTTTAAAAAATTACTTTTGAAAAGAGTTTTCCAAACATGCTTTTGGATTTTTGAAACTGCTTTTAGTTTTTAAAAACTGAAAACAATTTTTGAAAAGAGCTTCCAAACATGCCCATACTCCTTTGACTTTTTTGTTTTAACTTTTCAATCCTCCCCATTTTTAACCATCCAACTCAATTCCAAAACCATCACAAGAAAACCAAATTTGCCCTCATTCTCCCACTCCCCAAACACACTAATTCTTAGTTCTTTCCTTCAATTCGAATCCTAAGAAGAAGCCCAGAAAATTATGCGCACTCCTTTCTTCAAATACTCTTTAACTTACCATTTTCTTGAAGGTTTTCCCTCACTTTCTAGCTTGCCAAACACGACCCTCGCACTCAATTTAGCACCACTGTTACGGAAGAGCTTGATTTCCATGCTAGAAATACAGAACTTAGAAAGTGAGAAATTTTTCTTCGAAATGTTCTCTTCAAACAAACACTCCAACCTTCATCTTCTCTAGATGAATTCAAGAACTCTTCTTTTCTTCTTGCAAATATTCAATCAAAAATTAATTAATCACAAATTCAATCCCCAGTTATTCCAAATTCAATTCAAAATTACAATCTAAAAAACAATCAAAACATTAATAATTAATTACTAGCATAAATTCATTTGAAAAATAAACCCAAAAAAATTCACAATTTCAGAAAATGCACATAAATCCAAGAAAATCCATAAAACCCAAATCCCCAAATGGGTGGCTATTCTGGGCGGCTGTGGTATTTAAAATATAGATTTTGTAAATAAATAGTAATAATTTAATATAAAAAAACAAATTATAATACGATTTATGGAAGAAGGGATGGGGTCGGGCTTTGGTGAAAGAAACGATGATGTTAGGAAGTAGAAAATTAGGAGCAAGTACAAATCCACATGATTACCTCATGTTTTACTCTATTATTAAATTATCTTCTTGTCAAAATATGCTAATTAAGGAAATAAAACCGTTGGCCTAACTAATTTGGTAAAATTATGCGGGGTGAAATAAATTTAGAAATTGTGTTTTTTTTTTTCCCAGTGTTTTCAAAGGTAAGAGGGCAAGCATTTTGCCTCAATGAAAAAAGACGTTAGGACGTAAACATTTTAAAACGTTAGGGTATTTTGAATAAAATAATATTAATTAAATTATAAAAATATTAAAAAGTTAAAATAATATAAATTAATTAATTATCAATAAACTTTACTAATTTAAGACTTATAAATAAATATTTATCAAAATATTTTTATAAAAATATCAAATAATTTGATGAAAATTTTAATTACACATGATAACACGATATTTTAATCACAAATATCAAGCAATGTACTGTAAATACTATTTATTAATCAAATAGTCAAATAAAAATATTAGTATTATATTTGGTATGTGCTGTAAATAACTAAATATTATATGCTCAAAGCCTAATGACTTGACTGAAAATCCATTGAAAGGCACGTGAAGTCTGATGAAATCAGTCTACTCAAAGCCTGATGAAATGAAATGGGTTCATGATGACAAGCACGTGCTGCGAAGTCTCTCTCTCTGCATATTTTCTCTAAGTTTTACTTTTTTTCAAAGGAAACAAAAGCCAAATGAAATCCGATTTCAAGTCTGTCTCTGAGTATTTTGAAGACACCAAAGAGAACAGTCTCTGTTTAGATTTATGTAGCTGTTTCGAAGCTCAACTACGGTGGTGCACCGAATAAAAAACCTGTGGTCGCACATCTCAGCCGTCCGTTTCTATTGGTCTTCGTGGATGGGCGCGCCCCAAATTCACCTTTCGTAACACTGATTTTTACATATGGGAAACGGTATAACTATCTCTACTCCAATACATTCTTCTTATATGGTTTTCATTTCTCTTAGTTTTTTTTACAGAGCATTTCAGCTATTTGATAAAATGCCTGAGTGATTTTTTGGGATTGCAGAAGGAAAAAAAAAAATAGCATTGGGCGTATGCCCAGACGCCGAGACGTCAAAAGCGTTCGCCTAAATCCGAAAAACGTGCGTCTAGTGATACTTTCGCCTCAGGATTCATGCTCCTGGGGCGTTTTGGCCCGAAAACACTGATGTTTTTATTGGTCTACTTTTGTTTTTTGTTTAGAAATTTAACATGTCATTGGCTTGTAACATTCTATTAATCGACTAGTAACTAGATACTAGTAAATTATTAATATCATCTAGTAATTAATTGATGGATCAAATGGTAAAAATGGGTTACATTTGTGGTTAAAAAAAAGTTTGTGGTATCATGATTTTTGTTTAAACTAAACACTCGGAAAAATTAGGTTGAAGTATCAAAAGTTGAAACTGTTTTATCCTTTAAAATTTTATCCAAATCTATTATAATTTTATTAAAAGTTGTTTCAACCATTTTTTTAAAACTAAGAATTGAAATTGAAGTTAATTCAACCTATACCTTACGTATAACAATCATATTCCTGTTGTTTATGAATTGAAGCGATCTGTGCGATTCTTGAAGGAGAGAACTAAGAATTAGTGTGTTTGGGGAGTGGAAAATGAGGGAAAAGGAGATGAATACAAAAATCCCCAAAGCTCTGTTAATCTGCCCATGTTCGTCGTCGCCGCGTCCACCTTTGTCGGGATCTGTCCACATTTCTTTTTTGGATTGTGATTCCGATCCCTTTCGTTTCCTTTCCTACAAATCAAACAAATATCAATTTAGAGAGAGGAGATTATATATTACATTCAGAAAAGCAAATCCATTTCAGCAAATGCGGCACTTTGTCCCTCTCTGTCTTATAGACACCTTAATATGGAGAGGATTGAAAAGTTAAAACAAAAACAACCAAAAAAGTAGCAGCGTCAGTCTTTAAAGGTGTTGAGATGGCAAGTTTCAAAAGTTAGCGATGACATGGCGTGGAAAAAATAATCTGTTTTGAAAAATAAATTTAAAAATACCCCATTATAAGAAATAAGATTTTAAAATATATCATAGTCGAACAACATTGGGGTGACGCTTAGGCAGAGAAAGCCACGTCAGCATCTTACTATTCATATTTCTAATTGTTCTTCGAGGTCTGCAAAGAGGCCATCACTGCTCTTCACTTCAACACCATCACTGTCTCTCTTTGCCTCCGTCAATAACAATTTCAGGTTTGTTTTACTTTTGTTTATGGTTCCTTGACTGATTCGCTATTTTCTTTCTCTTCTTATGTTGGATGTCGAGATAAAATGCTAATGGAAGTTGTATGCGTGAAACCACTTCTTGCTTTGAGGCTAAATCACTAAAATCAGAGATTGTTAATGAAAACATTCTTCAATTGGGATTTTTTTTCCAGATATGTTGAAGCATTACTTACCTCGTACTACGTCATCGACCACCTTGATCGTTCTCTATTTTAGTGGGTGAATTGCATCTTATCGATTTGAAGAAGTAATATTTTTTTTTACCTTATTAAGTAGGGCCATAGATCTGCAATAATACATGATAGTCATCTGAGTGCGTTTAAGAAGCCAAGGAGATTCTTAGATAGAACAGTAGATGTGTATATTGTTGTTAAATAAAATTTCTTACTTACCAGAAAAAAAAAAAAAAAAAAAAAACTAGTTAACCAAAATTTCTTTGATTAATTTATGGATTTCAGTTCCATGTTACTGTTAGTTCCTATGCAGTATGAGCATGCATCATTTGGTACTTAATCCTTTTTTTGGCAAAATGGTTTCTGTTATATTGTCAATAGCAGCCCATTAGTTTTCTGGATCACCTTTTTCTTTTGGGGGCCATTTAATCATTATGGTATTGTTCTTCTTTAAGAAAATTTCTTGGCTTGCTCGGGTCTAAACCCGAGCCTTTAGACCAGTCCAATCAGAAACGGACATCTCAACAATTGTGGGTCCGGATGAGTTATTGGGGTTGAGTTAATTAGGGTTAGGGAGAAGTGAATGAGAGAACGACACGTGGCCAATCTCTCTCCACCTCTCCCTCTCTCCTCTAGCACGACTTGACTCCCTCTCTGTCTCCTCTGCTGCAGACCGTCACTTCTCTCAACTGTGCGACCATTCCCCTGATTTCTCTCACCTTTCAGCCATTGGAAAAACCCATTGGAGAAATCCATAAACTACTGGAAAAAAGAGATGCAAAATCCAGTTGATGGAGAATTTTACCCATTGGAAAAACCAAGAAACCATCGGAAAAAGAGATGCAAAACCCAACTGGTTCCCTCTCTCCTCTGGCGCAACCTATACAGTAAAGTGACGTTACAATCTCTCCTCTCCATCTCACGCTAGAATTTTTGAATTCTCTTAAATACCTTTTCATACTCAGTTCATTTCTTGCCATCGCCGCTGTAAGCCACCACTGTCCTAGGAGGTTGGGATTTAGACTAAGTTTGTGGGGAAATGTTATTGCCACTGCACCACACACCACCATCCTCGTGAGATGGAGAGGAGAGACTGTAAGTTGAACAAGAGATTCTATGTCATTATGATTTATTCAAATTTGATGGCAACTTTCTCTTTATTTATTCAAACGTTGATGTGATGGTTTGGCTTTTGTTATGGTTCCTAAAGGTTTCAATGTTAAGTCTGTTTGATGATAGCTCACTTGGCCTCTCTTTGGGATTAGGAAAAAGTCAATCTAGAGTTGTTTTTGTCGAATTTGATACCTTGAAGGATGCTAAGTATGGTGCTTTGAATGGGAATCATTTTGGAATCGATGTGGGTAGTCTAGTATCAGCTAAAGTTAGCAATTTGTCTTCTAATGTTGTCACTTGAATTCCAATTGTTAACGCAATTTATGCCACCCAGTTCTTTACAGAGTTCTAAACCTATTGGCCTGCATCAAAATTGCTAAGTTCTAAGGTACTCATTTTTTTTGTTCTCTTCCGATTATCCATGGTTGTAATCTGATGATTTATGATATTTATGTACATCTCATGTTGAATAATGTGTTACTTCGATTGATTGGGAACTAGCATGCATACGCAAGATTTCCCATTATGGTCCTTGATTAACAGGATAATTTTGGGAAAGTATAGGAAAATTTGAACACCCTACCTAGTCCCAGAGAGTTCTTAATTATCTAAAATTGGAAAAAGGCAGAGATATAATAATTACTATGTTCTTTCATAATCTTCAAACACTTACAATTTTATCTGTTTGACCTTGATACCAACTGTCACGGTCCTAGCACTTTCCCTTAAAGGCGTAGGTCTGTGCGACATTTGTCTTGGTCCCCCAAGCAAGTCAGTCTAGCTCACTAGATTAGCTTTAAGGCTTGCATAGTCTGCAAGCAAAAAGGAACACATTAGCCACAAAATGATATCACATAACAATCTAAGGATCACACAACAATGACTACGGGCACGGTGAAACAAGCATTAGCGAGCAACAAGCAGTGTGCCTAGAGGCGCACACCTAGTTCAAGTAACACACACCACAGACGGGCGTGTCTCGAGGCACTTGCCTAGATCACCAATCACATACTAGCCAAAGTAGGCAATAACATATAACAAACTCTAGGCACATGGATGCATAAAAGCTTAATTAATATAAGCATCTTACAAGCACATTGTTGGGGCAAGGGGGTGAGTAAGTTGCTCACTAGTCATGATTAAGTATGTTTTCTTATTGGTTGCTTGGGGAGCTCTCATCAGTCATCAGAGGTTATAGTTCTCTTATGCTTGGTTTTATGTTCCTTTTAATTTATCTCTCTAATTGTTGTCCTAAGGGTTCATTATGGATATTGATGGTTAATTAGCTACAATGATGAATGGATTTGTGAAGCTACTATCGCTGTGGTTGTAAATTAATAATGCCCTTTCACCAAATGCTGTGGAGTAATAAAGCACTGAGTCAATAAGTCTGCCTCTGCAGAATTTGACTCTCTTCTTATGTTGAAACAAAGTCAAGGAAAAGAAGTGTTGCAAGATAAGCTCTAGTAAGTTTTCTTTAAAACCCCATGGTCATTGGCACATAGTATCTTACATTGGCACATAGTATCTTACAATCTTCTCTTATCTTTGATTTATCAAAGGAAGGCTAGGTTTAATATATTATCATATGGTACTATAATTCTAATTAGCCTATGTCATCTGCATTATTTGCTACAAGAGAAGAAGTGTGTTCTCAATTTTAACCATATGTCCTTGTGACTCTTGCAAATATTATTACTTGAAATTATTTCTTTTTTGGTATCATTAAGGCTAATCAAATTTTCTCTCTAATGATTTATAGTGCTAAATTGTTTACTTATTCATCGTTTTGCCGTGACTGAAGATTGTTAGTAAAATCACCACGTTACAATGTCTAATAGTTGTTATTCCAAGTCATGTTCTAATGGCTAACCTTCTCTGGTCTCAAGTTCTCTATTTACTGAAACTGATAATATAGATATTGTTAGCAACCACAAATATTCATGTTCTTCTTTTTGGGCTAATATTTACTTATAATGCATGAATGGATAGTTCTAAACCTATATATCTTGATAGCTATGGAAGTGATTGGGCAACAGATCACATTGTCTTAGTGACGAGAATGGGGAAGAAGTGGAGGAGAATGTAGAAGAAATGAAGATGAATGTTGAAGAAGTCGAGAAGGATATGGAAGTGATTTGCCATTATTCTTATCAAATTTTTTTGCCATTATCAGTTTTTACTTACTCTTTGGCTTCTAAGTGCGATAAGGCTGGTAATATCTCATAGAATTGATGAATCTTTTATTAATGATATGATATTATTCTTTGTTTTTTTTAATATGCCTCATGCTCTACAAAAAGTTTTACCTTAGGGATTTTTTTTCCTTTTTATTGAGTTAAACCAACATTGTTAAAAACCCAAAAAGTGAAGCTGCATAGCTTGGATTTGTATAGTAGACAGCTTCCTACTTTCAAGTACTCTTCAGGCCTAGTCTTCCTAATTTACTAACTCCCAATGGGTGAAGCTTGAGCCAGAACTTTTCTGATAAAATAAAATCTTTGGGGGTAGAATAATCAATTAATGGACAATATGAACCTTATAAATTTCATATACTTAACATTAAAACAATCATCAAATAAATAAATAGCCACCATTACATCTTTGGCATACACGAATCAAATTTTACCAAGAAACTTAGGCAGAAACACGAGCATAATCTTGATTTCAAACAACTATCCATGACATATGTAGTTTTTGTTTAAACATGAGCTAAGTACATGCAAGAATCCTCATAAAAATCATATCCAATGAACGCAGAGCATTAGAGCACAAAATATGCATAGTATAAATTCATTCTTGAACAATCATGTTTACAACATAGAGCACCCAAATATCTGACATTTTTTAGCGTAACTACAAATTTGTGCTTATTTTTAACAATATATCAGGAAATGAATTTAGTGTTTCTACTACTAGAACTATTGATTCTAGATATAAATTTAAGCTCATCCTCATGGGTGGAGAACCTATAACAATCTTGAAATGCAAAGGAAAATGGATTACTTGCAACCTACAAAAAAACTGTCGTGAAGATTTTCAATTTGTTCATTGGTGATATGAGGCTGCTCACGCCTCAGCATTTCATTGTGTTGCCTACAATATTGATAAAATCACATTTTAAAATCTTTTGACACTATAAAAAATAAGTTTAAGACAGGGTATAAGGACTCACTCCATATAAGGCTCGATCTCTACGCAATTTAGGAGAACATATATATATATATATATATATATATATATATATATATATATCTATAGCCTTCATCTAAATCTCTTCTAGTCTCATGACCTGGATAACAGAAAATGGATAGATGCTTAGTTGGATCCACATCTCCCCCATCGTTATTCCAACCTACTCGATTCAACTTTGTTTGAACATTCGGTTCAAAATAGTATGTGTAGAAGTTGGAAGTTTCCTTTATGATGTACACCTCAACAATGGAGCCTTCAACGTGTGCTTTGTTACGAGCTTTTTTCTTTAGGTTATGCATACACCTATCTTGCGTATACATATTATGAAGCAATTATACAATGGCAAACACATGACTTAATTAATATAAACAAAGATTAATAAGAAATATCACCTCTTAAAGGAATACATCCATCGGTACTGCATAGGGCTTCCAACCTTAGCTTCATAAGGTAAATGGATAGGTAAATGCTTCATAGAGTCAAACAATGATGGGAAAATATCGTTTCCAGCTTGCATAAGGTCACCACAATGTTTTTCTAAAGTAACCCCATATGCTCAACCCGCACCCCAATTGCACATGTCTCTAAAAAAGTTACTGAGTTCTGTTAACGGATCCCATATAGCATCAAACAAAAAGTCAGGGAACGCCAATGATATTAATGTAATACCCGTATTTGTAAAATAAGTGTAAAGAAGTACTTTAATAAATATGATATAGAGTTAAAATAATATATAGATATTTTAAATGCGAAAAGTTGAAATTAAAAGAAATGTGGAATCGTCTAGAATAAAAATCAGAAGAAAAATTTTTTTTTTAATAAAAAAAACATAACATGGCAGCAGGTGGCAACACCTGCTGCCAAATGTAATGCCAATTTATAAAGGAGGTGCGCATGCCTTGCATGTCTCCAAAACATGGAGTTTATTGGAGGATTAAAACGCTAATAATGCAATTTCTTTGATTGCCGAAAATTTTGTTGCAAATTTTTACTTATATATATACACACTGATACGTAAACGTAAATATAAACTTACTAAATTTCGTTTAATTTCCTTCAAATCACTCATTTTCTTTAAACATTTGGGGACCCAAAAAAAGGTTGAAAGAGCAAAATTTTGAAGGAGTTTACGGAGGAATTTTATAGAGAGTCACGAAAAGCTATCACAAAACAGAAGGTAATAACGTAATGTTTATTCTTGAATTTTTAGCATTTATGAAATTTCTCAGAATTCAAAGTGAGAATTTTCAAAGGGTGTGGTTTATGAAGAATTGAAGAAATAATTAGAAATTTAATACAAATATTAAGTCAGGTGTTGATGATCAGCAACCGGGGGAAATTGCTGAGAGGAACGGGAAGGGCAAGAAAGTGATCCACGGGTAGCTTTAAGTGCTACGTGGTGAGTTAGATTTACTTTAAGTAATCTAAATAAAAAAAATGAAATATCTAGTGATAATATTAAAATAAATTATTAGTTTATGCTTTGGTGATAGATAGAAATTAAATTGATAGGTATGATATAAATATTGGACATGTAGAAAATTATTATGTGAAAAGAAATATTATTAGAAAAATGAATAGATATAATAATGATAGTGATAAATGAAATTCTGGACGAGTTATGATTGATCAATTGATGTGATATATGAGGAGAAGAAAATTATGAAATTTATCAAGCATAAAGTTGAGGAAAGACCGGATAGTTAATTTAAATATTTTGAATTCATATGGTTTTAATATTACTGTTTATATGCATATTTCATGTCATTGTTCATATGCATATGCATTAAATAAGAGAACCGAAAGAACAGGGAAGGGGACAGTCTAATTGAAAAACAGTGACAGCTGGTATATGCTAGAAATAAAAGAGACACTGTGACAGTCGATATATGCTGAAAATAAATATCGTAACAGCCGGCATATGCTGAAAATAAAAGAACCGGGAGGGGGGCCGATCTAAGATAATAAAAATATATCGACATGTGGGAAGACATTCCAATAATAATAATTCATGCATTTCATATGTTTTACATGTTGATATTTTTATTGAATGTTGTTGATGTTATGCATTTATTTGTAGATAAATGAGTCTCAGAGAGACAGTTACAGTGAAAAAAAAAGACATAGAAATATGATATGATAGGAATTATTTAAATGTTAGACATTATGCTATTATCCAGTTATATGAGAGATAAATAATTAAATATTAAAGGACTATTTATACAGTTTGAATACTTTTAGTAAATTTAATTTACTGAGCTTGTGAAGCTCATCCCTCATTGTACAATGATTTTAGGTAGCAGACAGAACAAGTAGTCTGGTGGGTTGAGAGTTAGAGAAATCATTTTCTGTAAACCACGTATGTGTCAATATCCTCAGAAAAATGAGAAAATGAACTACAAAAATTTTATTTATAAATATTCATGCATTTTACGTTGTCTATTATGTTTAAGTTAATATCAGAATGATATAAAATAATTCTATTAGTATTATTTTTATTGTTGCATATATGTGTCGTGCTGGGATTTTCAAAATGTGATGACACCATCTTGGGGGTGGCCAACCCGGGATGGGTCATTACAATTAATCTCTCAATGAACACGTGGCAATTGTGACTCTTCATCCCCTAAACCTTGCAATTGTTTATATTGACATGTCGAACTATATTTGAGGCATACCAGTATGGGAACTTCAATTTCTTCACCAATTTTCACATATCCTTTATCTGAAACTTATTCAAAGTGTATGATGCTTTAGGCTTTTTAGGGTTCCCATTTACTTGAACCAACTCCAACTATAACTCCAGATGCTTACAAAGGTTTTTAATATCCTCACGAGCATTTGAATTGTCTTTGGTTTTACCCTTGACACCCATAAGTATGTTGAAGACATTGTCAAACATATTTTTCTCAATATGCATGACATCCAAATTGTGTCTAATGAGATTTGTTTTATGATTCTGTAGACTGCATGAGAGCTTAAAAAGTGGAAGATCTAAATAAACTATATTTTAAATGCAGAGTCTGAGGATCACACGTGGACGTGCTAGAGGTAGAGGTAGAGTTCTAAATCAGAGAGGACGTTGTAGACCCCCAATTTTTAGGAGAACTGATGCAGAGGAGGAAGTTGAGGATGTGGTTCCTACGAGGGAACATATTGATAATGCAGCTGGTACTAGTGGAGCTGGGAGAGAATCTGAGGTTAGGAAGGATGAATTGAGAGAAGCTCTTAATCGTGCTATAGAGAGGATGAATGCAATTGAAGAAAGGGCTGATAATCTGCAGAAAAGATTAGAGGAAAGGGGTAGAAGAGAACCTGATGTTGTAAGGCAAAAGGTTCGTGAAGGAGAAGGTGTGTTTGCACATGAGATGCAAGGTGATTGTTTTGTGAGATTTCTTAAGTTTAAACCCCCGTCTTTTAGAGGATCTGTAAATCCTATAAAAGCTGAGCAGTGGATCAGACATGTTGAAAAATATTTTGAGGTCTTACCTGTGTCAGATAGACAGAAGGTTGCTTTTGCTTCATTTATGTTGGAGGGTAAGACTTCTCAATGGTGGGAGGATATTTTGCCCAGGGTAAGCACATGGGTAGAACAACCTTTAGCTTAGAGTAAGTTTAAGTATGAATTCTTTGCGAAGTATTTCCTAGATACCTTTTGGGCACAACAAGAGAGAGATTTTATTCATCTAAGACAGGAAAGTTTATCGGTGGCTGAATATGATAGTAGATTCATATCCCTGTCAAGGTTTTTACCTGAATTAGTGAATACGGAGGAGAGAAAGTGTAAGAGATTTTTAGACGGATTACACTATGACATTCGGACTAAACTCTCTTATATGGGCATAGGGAATTATGCTGTACTGATGGATAAAGCATTATAGATTGAGAAGGATTTGATGGAGTTGAGAGGTAGAAGGGATTAGCTGAAAAGGTCTAGATTTGAGGGACCTAGAGGTGGTAGCAATATGGGTGTACAAGGTGGAAGACCACCCTAAAGGGGGTGTTCCTTGTCACAAGGAACTGTAGTGCATAGTCAAAGGCAATCAGGACTGGTTGCTTCTGTAGCTCAGAGCAATACTGGTGGGACCCCTAGATTTGGGAGTTATGGTAGCGGAGTAAGTATGCCACCAAGAGGAAGTGGTAATCTGATGTATGGTCGAGAGGCAAGGGCTTGCTTTAGATGTAATTAGATGGGGCATCTGTCTCGAAATTTTCCTACACAGATATGCTTTGTATATGGTGGGGGAGGACATGTTGCTGCAGATTGTCCAGCGGGGAAATCTGCTGACCTAAGCGTTGGAAGTGTTGGGAGAATATCGGTGGGGAAAGGTGGTGGATCAGGGAGTGTGCGGGGCAGAGGTCGATGATCAATAGCAGAGCAAGGGCGTGGCAGCCAGTTTCAGTCCAGAGATAGCAGAGTCTATGAGTTGACCCAACATGATGCACAAGCCACTCCTGATATTGTTATGGGTATGATATCTATCCTTGGTAGGCCTGCTAGATTATTGATTGATCCTGGTGTAACCCATTCTTTTGCATCTAGTAGTTATATGAAATCTATTGATGCTAGTGCTAGTCCTTTGATGCATGCTATTGTTGTTGAGGTTCCTACTGGAGATAAAGTTATTATCAAGACAATCTATCGAGGTTGTGTGATTAATATTGCTGATAGAGAATTTGAAGTTGGTTTATTGCCTTTAGATATGACAGATTTTATTTAATTTTGGGGATGAATTGGTTATTTGCATATCATGCTTAGGTAGATTGTTTTAGAAAAAATGTGGTGTTCAAGATACCCGGACATGAGGAGTTTAATTTTCAGGGAGAACGTAAAATACTTGCTAATTGTCTTATTTCTGGCTTAATTGCTAGTAAATGGTTGAGGAAGGGTTGTGAGGGGTATTCGGCATATGTGGTGGATTCTAGCAAAGAAAATAGGAAGTTAGAAGAAATCTTGGTGGTAAAAGATTTTTCTGATGCATTCCCTGAGGAGTTGTCTGGTTTGCCTCCCAATAGGGAGATTGAGTTTTCTATTGAAGTGATTCGAGGGTCAACACTCATATCCATAGTACCCAATAGAATGACACCAGCTGAATTGAGAGAGTTGGAAGGTCAGTTTCAGGAGTTGCTAGATAAATAGTTTATCCGACCTAGTATCTCACCCTGGGAGCCCCTGTGTTAATTGTCAAGAAGAAGGATGGGACATTAAGGTTATGTATTGATTATAGAAAATTGAATAAGATCACCATCAATAATATATATCCTTTGCCCAGGATAGATGATTTATTCGAGCAGTTACAGGGAGCTAGAGTATTTTCTAAGATAGACCTGAGATCAAGTTATCATTAATTGAGGATAAAGGAGGGGGACATGCCTAAAACTGCTTTTAGGACACATTATGGCCATCATGAGTTCTTGGTGATGCCTTTTGGATTGACTAATGCTCCTGTAGCATTTATAGACCTTATGAATCGGGTGTTTAAGGCATTCTTGGACAGATTTGTGATTGTGTTTATTGATGATATTTTGATATATTTCAAGAATGAAGAGGAGCATATGCAACATTTGGAGGTAGTGTTGGAGATTTTGAGGAGAGAGAAATTATATGCGAAATTCTCTAAGTGTGAGTTTTGGTTGAGCGAAATATCTTTCTTGGGGCATGTTGTGTCAGGAGAGGAGATAACAATTGACCCACAGAAAGTAGAAGCAGTGTTGAATTAGGAAAAACCCACGAGTATGACTGAAATTATAAGCTTTTTAGGGTTGGCTGGTTATTATAAGAGATTTATCCAAAAATTTTCAATGATTGCTGGACCATTGACTAAATTGACCAGGAAGGATGTGAAGTTTAGGTGGTAATAGGAATGTGAGAAAAGTTTCCAGTTGTTGAAAGAAAAACTGACTACTGCCCCGATATTAGTGCTTCCTTCTGGTGATGAAGGATTTGTGGTTTATAGTGATGCGTCACATTAAGGGTTGGGATGTGTGTTGATGCAACATGATAGAGTTATAGTTTATGCATCTAGGAAACTAAAAAACCATGAGAGGAATTACCCAACCTATGATTTAGAATTGGCTGCTATAGTTTTTGCTTTGAAGATTTGGAGACATCATCTTTATGGAGCCAATTGTGAAATTTTTACTGATCATAAAAGCTTGACGCATTTACCAACCCAGAAGGAGTTGAATTTAAGGATGAGGAGGTGGATGGAATTGATTTATGATTATGACTGTACAATTCATTATATCCAGGAAAGGCTAATGTAGTAGCTGACGCATTGAGTAGAAAGGCTAAAGGGAGATTAACTACTATTGGGAGTCATAATACTAGCCTAATGATATAATTAAGAAGAATGAGGATGCAGTTGAGTGTCAATGATAGAGGAGTATTAATAGCAAATATGGTGATGCAATCTTCTATTATTGATCGTTTATTACAGATGCAGGGTAGAGATAAGGGGATAGAGAAGATCAGGCAGTAAGTGTTGAGTAGTAAGCCAACCGAGTTTAGAATTAGAGAAGATGGTATGGCAGTGTTGGGGCATAGAGTTTGTGTTCCCAATGATGTGGAGATGAGAAAAGAGAAACTATAGGGTCTCATGATTTTGTATATTCCATGCACCCAGGTAATAATAAGATGTACAGGGGGTTGAGATAAAATTATTGGTGGTCAGGGATGAAGAAGGATATAGCAGAATATATTTCTAGATGTTTGACTTGTCAACAGGTGAAGGCTGAGAATAGACATCCAGCTGGTTTATTACAACCTCTTCTAGTACCTGAGTGGCCATGGGAAAATGTGAGTATGGATTTCATCTATAGTTTTTCCCATACCCAAAAGGGACATGACACTGTGTGGGTTATAGTGGATAAACTTTCTAAGTCTTCACATTTTCTTTATATTAAAACTACTTGGAGTTCAGAAAAGTTGGCTGAATTGTATGTAGTGAAGATAGTAAAATTACATGGAGTACCATTGAGCATTGTTTCAGATAGAGATTCTAGATTTACCTCTAGATTTTGGAGGGGTTTCCAAGAAGCTATGGGTATAAAATTACAATTTAGTACAACTTTTCATCCACAAACTGATGGGCTGACAGAGAGAATCATTAGAATACTATAAGATATGTGATAAGTGCTTAAATAGTCATATTTAAGCCCCTTAATTTACGCTTGTTAGGCTCTTTGGTTATCTATTTTAGTAGATTCTATTTCATTTTTATGTTTTATGTGTTTTTCACAGGGCTTTGACAAAAAGATGATATTTTGGAGCTCTAAGGAGTAAAAAGTAAAGTTCTGCAAACCAGCAAAGTGCACTCGAGCGCACCTCCCATGTGATCGAGCGCATAGGCACACGAGTGCACTAGTAAAAGGCTCAAGTGCAGCCCACATACGCTCGAGTGCACACACTCCAGAGGCAGCAGAGCCAGATATGGAAAGAAGTCTCCAGACCTCAAATAGGAAATTAAGGCTTCGAGGCACCCTTAGAGCCCTATATATAGCCTTGTAAAACACAGAAACCATACCTTTTGTTTTAGACTTGAAGTTGTAAGCTTAGGAGAGGAATTGATGACTTGCCTCCTGAGTCTTCTTTGAGTTTTATTTTTCTGTTTTTGTTTCATTATGGTTATAGTGTTTAGTTCAACTAGCATGTGTAACTAAACCCTTATAGGGCTCGATTGAAGCCCTAGTTATGTTTTTCCATATATATATATATATATATATATATATATATATATATATTCATTGATTACCTTTTTCTATAGCCATGTTAGAATGCTTAACTTGATTAATGCCTGCTTGTATTTAAATTTCTCATATATGTGTGTCTGGTCAACGTATGCATGTGGTATGGATTAGTTAGTTGAATCAGTTTGGATGACCGAGTCCTGGGTTCAACAATAGTAACAAAAGATATCCACACCGGATTCTTGGGTTAATCAACATTGAAAACCGGGAACAGACCAAGCCCTAGGTCCCGTGTGGTTGCCAATCTCCACAGCCCTTACGCTCTCTTAAGGAACAACTCAGTATACACCCATACTGAATCCCTTAAGAAAGAAAAGAGTTAAAGTATACACCCATGCTAAATCCCTTAAGAAAGAAAAGGGTTAGAGTATACACCATGCCTAACTTGTTGCATAGGGAGATTAATAGACTAAAGTGTGAGCCAAGCCCTTAGGTTGGCAACCATTAAATATTCATAACAAGGCTAGAGCATTGGCACCTTACTTAGTGGGAAAGTGTAATTAGTGGTGGATATCGTAGTCCTATGTTCTTATTATTATTACCTCACACTTTACATTTTTCTCACTTTTTACTTTGAGAAACTAATTCTAAATCGAAGTTTACCAATCCCTGTGGAAATGATCTCGCACTTGCACACTATACTACCATTGACCTTGTGCACTTGTAAGTAAAACAAGTATGATTATTTACTTATTTATTTAGGTAGATAAATGCACAACAAGTTTTTGGTGCCGTTGCCGGGGATTGCACTTAACTTTCTTTTTAGAATTACTTTTTCATTTAGTTTAATCATTATTATTTCCTTTTCATTCTATTTCTATTTTTGTCAAAAATCTCAAAAATTTTAAGTTTATGTTTTTATCTTATTTTTATTTCATTACAACCCTAATCGAATTCTCTTTTTTTTTTTTTTTTTTTTTCTGTTTCAGGCACTTCAGGAGAGCTTTCTGTGTCACTTGCGATCGAGCGCATCCTCTTGTGTGATGGAGCGCATTTGAGGCAGAGAGTTATCCGAGTAGCAGTGTTTGACTGCTGCACTTAAGCGACTAACACCGATTCATGTATAGGCTTCGATCCAAGCATCCAACGTTCTTCCCCCTCAATACCAAGCTTGAGCGAACGATCTGACAAAGGCTTAGAGACAACTCGGAAGAGGTAGAAGAAGGGTTTGAGGAAGAAGTACCAATGGCAGAACAGACTGACAATCAGCAACCCCCTGAGCAAAGGCCGATGAAGCAATCCTTTATCCAACAGAACCTCGATCAACCATCATGCATTGTGTATCAACCTGAGGCGAAAGGAAACTACTATATATCTCTGCAGATACTCAGTGCACTGACTCACTTTAGGGGTACACCTAATGAGGACCCACACTTGCACCTCCGAGAGTTCTTCGATCTTTGCAAGTTCCAGCACATCCGAGGCTTAGACTAAGAAGGAATAAGGTCAATTCTTTTCCCTTTTTCCTTGAAAGATAATGCTAAACTGTGGTACAATTCTTTGCTTGTGATTTCTATCCACATTTAGGAAGAGTTGGCTAGCAAATTCTTAAGGAAGTTTTTCCCAGCCCAAAAGACGAGGGAAATGCGGAAGGAAATTCAATCCTTCCAACAAAAGGATAGAAATCTATTCTTCGAGGCCTGGGGACACTTCAACGAGCTGCTACTCAAATACCCACATCACAACCTACCTCAGGATGAACTGGTACAAGCTTTCTATGAAGGTTTAAGTGATACTAACAAAAATATTGTGGATTCAGGTTGCGGAGGAGTGCTGATGGAGAAAAGCAGCGAAGAAGTGATGGAGCTCTTCGAAACCCTAAGTGAACACACTCAGTAGTTCTCCTCTCGAGGAAGACATGTAACCAAGAGCAAGGGTATGCATTAGGTAAATTTAAATGGAGGATCATCTACTCAGATAGCTGCTGTGGAAAGGAAACTAGACCTGTTGGTTAAAGCCATGGCTGCTCAGAATGCCTCACCTAACCCACCAACGACGCCACTCCAGGTATGTGCTATTTGTTCCCAATTTGATCATAATACTGATACATGTCCATTGTATTCATCTGCAGATTATGAGCAAGCAAACTTTGTGGGACCAAACAACTATTCGCCGAAGAACAATCCTTATGCAAACTCCTACAACCCTGGATGACGAAATCACCTAAATTTTTCTTGGAGCAACAATCAGAACAGTTAAGGACAGCAAAGAAACTTCCAACCAGTAGCCCACTCAGCTCCCAAGACAAAGAAAAGCGGCCTCGAAAGTCTTGTGAGGCAATTGGCATCTCAGTAGCAACAATTAATGACTTCACATGAACAATTCATGGAAGAAACGAGGCAATTTCGGATTGAGATGAGACAAACCACTGCAAAATATGATCAAGTCATTTAAGGATTAGAGGTACAAATGGGGCAATTGGCCAAGGAACTAAGTAGTAGAAAACAAGGTGAGCTTCTCGCCCAACCAATACCTAATCCAAGAGGACATCAACAACTGAATGCTGTGACAACCCTGAGAAGTGGAAAGATCATAAGCATCGATGAGCTTGCACGAGCATCTCCAGACAAAGCATCCACATCTAAGGTAAGTGAGATGGAAAAGGTAAATGTACCTCCACCCTTCCCTCAAAGGTTAGTAAAACCTAAGAAAGAGACTAAACTGATTGACATTTTCGAAACTTTGAAAAAAGTAGAAATAAACATTCATTTATTAGATACAATTAAACAAATTCATGCTTATGCTAAGTTTTTAAAAGATTATTGCACTAACAAAAAGAAGTTTCAGGAACATGAGACAGTAGCCTTGACCGAAGAGGTAAGTGCTGTGCTATTAAGAAAACTACCACCAAAATTAAAAGATCCGGGTAGTGTTACCATTCCTTGTAGGCTAGGTGACCAGCTGTTCGAGCATGCCCTATTGGATCTAGGAGCAAGTGTCAATCTATTGCCATACAATGTATTCGAGATACTAGGTTTGGGGGAGCTTCAACCAACCTCCATCACTTTGCAATTGGCTGACAGAAGCATCAAACAACCGAGAGGTATTCTCAAGGATGTTTTGGTAAGAGTAGGTAAATTTATTTTACCTGCTGATTTTATTGTCTTAGATATGGAAGAATGTCATATGCCATTGCCACTCCCCATCATCTTAAGAAGACCATTTATGATCACCACTGACACAAATATTAGTGTAAAAAGGAGCATTGTCACTATGAAAGTAAATGATAAGGAGATGGAATTCAAAATATTTAATATAAAAAAAAACGATAATTCTAATGTAAGCTTAATGCAAGATGTTGTTGAGAAAGTTTCTCAGGTCCATCACACTGTTCCATTGGAAACCATCCCCAACCATGATGACACAAGATTGGACGTTAGGCCAGAGAATGACAATGTGATTAAAGACATCAATAAAGCTATGCACTCCATCAAGAATACACCAAAGCTTTCAAGTAAGTATAATCCTCAAGTTGAAAATCTTGAACTTACTAATACTACTTTTACCTATTTTATTGACCAGACACAAAAATTGGAAATGCAACAGCTGTCAAGGGCACTTAAACCACCTGATGTGGGCTCTAAGTGCCCCCTTCAAAAGGAGTAGCACTGTATCAAGAGAGCGCTTGAGACGTCGCACCTTTGACAATCGTGTAGCTCAAGCGTCTCTATAAAGGTTAGTGTACTGAGGCCACTAAAGTATGGTATGGTTGTATCATTCCCAGTTCTGCTCCTTGTTCATTATTTTCATTCTCTTATGTTTCATCCCTATTAGTAATTTCTATCTTGTGCTCGAGTGCACTACATAGTGTGATCGAGCGCGCCCCGCTCTATACACCAGTACGGACGAGCGCATTACCCTACGCACTTGTGCACTAGTGCGATCAAGCGCACTTCACAATGCACTCGAGCGCACACGGGGCATAAAGGCCACATGATGGTTTTTAAAACATTTCCGTCTCACTCTCACTCTTTACACTCAATCGCACTATCTCGCTCCATCTCTCACACTCTTGCTTCTCAACTTCGCAAGTCACTCTACACACCCTAGCCCTCTCAACCTCTCATTCTATTTCTTTTTCTCATCAAGATACTACTCCCCATCCCACATTACATTCACCCATCATCAGTCCACATCCACTCCCACACATATTTCCTTCACCGTACCCACAAGGTATGCCCATCCCCATTTTTATGTTCTTTTCCATTTAGATACACGAAAGCACACATGGTTGAATTTGCATTATACTATTTATATATCTATACCATGTGTTGTGACTATCTGTGACATTTGCAGAAGGTTGCGATTAAGTTTGTACAATTCTCATAGCTTCGAGTTTTTGTTGCCTAACAACTGTTCGACAAATTGCCTGAGTCAGTGCGCTCGAGTGCCCACCACCTGTGATCGAGCGCACGTCTTCTAGTGCGATCGAGCGCATAAAGTCTATGATCGAGCGCATTTTTGACAGTAACTACAGTTTCAGACTTCTGAAAATGGCTTCCACATCCCGAGCCTCCGGCAGCTGCTCCCAGTCCACCCGGCCCAATTTCGAGCAGCATGAAATACCGTTCGAGACTATATTTAACATAGATGAGAACTTTAAGAGTTTGGACGCCATAAGATGGGCGGTCCAAGAGTTCAAGGCTCGGGGTCTCAAGAGATTGTTCAAGCCAGTCTATTTAACGACTTACACCAGATTTGTGGTCAGCTTCTTCGAGAACATGACCTACGACTGCACCAGGCCAGAGATCTTATCCTCTTCAGTCTATGGCAGATTCATAGAGCTGACCACCACAGACATCGCCACATCCCTCCACTGCTATGATGAGTCCCCTCCGAAGGATAGCCATATGGAGGTGCAGTCGAACCTGTTTCCTCTACCACACATCATAAAGGACATATGTACAGGCCAGTATGCAGACTGACACAACAATTCAGGGAGCCGGTCGAGGTTGTCTCCCCGTTTATGGTTTATAGACTCCGTCCTCTAGCATAACATGTGTCCCTTGGGGCACAAGACACAGAGGAGGGATCAGTTTCTACAAGCTCTCTATGCCTTTCACCAGGGTCACTGGTACTCCATCCTAGCAGTCATATAGAGTCAGATACACAAGTTCTGGGACAGTGTGCATAACCGGCAGACCATCATAGCTAACGCCTAGGGGCTCCCTTTCCCCTTCTTGCTTAGTCATATCTTCAAGAAGAAGGGGATTAGAGGTTCCTCTGTAGATGGGCTAGTTAACGATTATCCATACTTTAGGAGGGCCCAGTGGAGCCTCAATCAGTCCCACATGCCCCGAGGACCCCGGATGTCGATTCCTGTTGCTGAGCCTGTAGCGGATGATCCTATGGACTCTGAGCACCAGACAGTGAGCCTTTCAAGGGAGGAGGACCAGCCAGACATAAGATCCATCGTATCCCAGCCCTTTCTCGAGGAGCTGTCCTCCCTTCGGCGTGAGCTCTCTAATGTTCATAGAGAGGATCGGGAGGCGAGACTATTGATCCATCAGCAGATGGATGGATTGGAGGCACAGTTCGCACGACAAGAGGCGATGCTATAGGCCATCCTAGACCGCCTACCTCCTTCACCCGGTACCTCTTCGACTGCACCACCTGATGACCAGCAGTGAGAGGAGATCCCGTCTGGCTGAAGACATAAAACTTAGCGTTCATGGGAGGCACCTCAAAGCATATCCTTTACATTATAGTATTTTTATTTTATTAATATTTATGTTTATATTTACATGTTTATTATCCATATTTCTTGTTTTCTGGCACAACATTTATTTTTCATTGTTAGGAACTTAGTGCGTGCATCCAGTTCCTCCGGAGGATAGCCATATGGAGGTGCAGTCGAACCCATTTCCTCTACCACACATCATAGAGGATATGTGTACAGGCCAGTATGCAGACTGACACAACAATTCAGGGAGCCGGTCGAGGTTGTCTCCCTGTTTATGGTTTATAGACTCCGTCCTCTAGCATAACATGTGTCCCTTGGGGCACAAGACACAGAGGAGGGATCAGTTTCTACAAGCTCTCTATGCCTTTCACCGGGGTCACTGGTACTCCATCCTAGCAGTCATATGGAGTCAGATACACAAGTTCTGGGACAGTGTGCATAACCGGCAGACCATTACAGCTAACGCCTAGGGGCTCCCTTTCCCCTTCTTGCTTAGTCATATCTTCAAGAAGAAGGGGATTAGAGGTTCCTCTGTAGATGGGCTAGTTAACGATTATCCATACTTTAGGAGGGCCCAACGGAGCCTCAATCAGTCCCACATGCCCCGAGGACCCCGGATGTCGATTCCTGTTGCTGAGCCTGTAGCGGATGATCCTATGGACTCTGAGCACCAGACAGTGAGCCTTTCATGGGAGGAGGACCAGCCAGACATAAGATCCATCGCATCCCAGCCCTTTCTCGAGGAGCTGTCCTCCCTTCGGCGTGAGCTCTCTGATGTTCATAGAGAGGATCGGGAGGCGAGACTATTGATCCATCAGCAGATTGATGGATTGGAGGCACAGTTCGCACGACAAGAGGTGATGCTATAGGCCATCCTAGACCGCCTACCTCCTGCACCCGGTACCTCTTCGACTGCACCACCTGATGACCAGCAGTGAGAGGAGATCCCATCTGGCTGAAGACATAAAACTTAGCGTTCATGGGAGGCACCTCAAAGCATATCCTTTACATTATAGTATTTTTATTTTATTAATATTTATGTTTATATTTACATGTTTATTATCCATATTTCTTGTTTTCTGGCACAACATTTATTTTTCATTGTTAGGAACTTAGTGCGTGCATCCAGTTCAAGTTTGGGGGCGTGTATGAGCAATGCAAGCAATCTTATTCTCCATCTCCCAGGTCAGATCTTTCCATGCCACACACATATTGGGGACAATGTGTATATTAAGTTTGGGGGTAGTGGGAGACACTATTACATGCACACACTTGGAATATATGCACACACTAAGTCCCAGTTTTTTTTTATGGAAAAGATAAATGCATTTTTAATTTGTGTTAGGAATTTTGATTGATTTAAAAATATGATAAAACTTCTTTAATAAGCTTAAAATCTAGAACACATAGTCTTCTAATAATAATTTTACAAAGTTTAGTTACCTACCATAAGACACTTAAGAATTCACGAGTTTGATCCAGATCTAACACGAGCACATTAGCACATATTTGTGTGGGTATGACATATAATTCTTATATATATGTTTTCTTGACCTAACTATAATCGGATAACTTGTTAGAAGAACACTTTGGCATAAGAAAAACAAAGAAAAAAAATGTCTATCATGCAAAAAGAGAATAAAAAGCTTCTAAATGATCATTAAAAAAAAAATTTCCACTGAGTAACTGGACCTCTTGCCTCAGTAAGCAGTGAGTGTTCATGTCAAAAGGTGGGGATTAAGCATTTAATGATCATAATAAAAATTTCCACTGAGTAACTAGGCCTCTTGTCTCAGTAAGCAGTGAGTATTCATGTCAAAAGGTGGGAGTTTCACTTGGAAGCATTAAAACCTGTTAGCTTCGTAGCCTTTTTTACTCGAGTTAGTAAGTCCTTAGGGGTGTCTTTACATCTAATGCCCTAAAACCGTATGGTTTGGGAGTCATTGGCTAAACACTTGTTACAAGGGTCAATTAGAAAGCTTAATGGAACTCAACATGGTAAAAATTGCATGATAAAAGAAAAAGAAAAGAAACAAGCATTATGCCATTTTTGTTCTTTTTGATAAGGAATTCGATGAAGATTTGGACACCGAAACACTGTACATTAAAATTATTTGGAAGCTTCATCTTCTATTTTCTAATTCATCACACACAAATCAAACTTGTGATACCTTAAGCCAACCTTAGCTAAGTAACATAAGCTTTTAAAATCCTTATTCAGTATAAAATGTGTTTTTATTATAAGCTTACTCATGAACGGTCATCATAGTTTTATGTGCAACCCAAATTTTTGAATATCATGAAAAATGAAATTATCTTTAATTTTGTTTCGACATAGTCTTTCGTTTTGTATTGCTAAGGGACCAGCAATATATAAGTTTCGGGGTGTGATAAATGCTTAAATAGTCATATTTAAGCCCCTTAATTTACGCTTGTTAGGCTTTTTGGTTATCTATTTTAGTAGATTCTATTTCATTTTTATGTTTTAAGGGTTTTTCATAGGGCTTTGACAAAAAGATGACATTTCAGAGCTCTAAGGACTAAAAAGTAAAGTTCTACAAACCAGCAAGGTGCGCTCAAGTGCACCTCCCTTGTGATCGAGCCATAAGCACACGAGCGCACTCGAAGAAGGCTCGAGCGCAGCCCGCATACGCTCGAGCGCACACACTCTAGAGGCGGTAGAGCTTGATATAGAAAGAAGTCTCCTGACCTCAAATAGGAAATTAGGGTTTCGGGGCACCCTTAGAGCCCTATATATAGCCTTATAAAACACAGAAACCATACCTTTTGTTTTAGACTTGAAGTAGCAAGCTTAGGAGAGGAATTGACGACTCGTCTCCCAAGTCGTCTCCGGGTTTTATTTTTCTGTTTTTGTTTCATTATGGTTATAATGTTTAGTTCAACTAGCATGTGTAGGGCTCAATTGAAGCCCTAGTTATGCTTTTCCATATATATATATATATATATATATATATATATATATATATATATATATTCATTGATTACCTTTGTCTATAGCCATGTTAGAATGTTTAACTTGATTAATGCCTGCTTGTATTTAAATTCCTCATATATGTGTGTCTGATCAACGTATGCATGTTGTATGGATTAGTTAGTTGAATTAATTTAGATGATCGAGTCCTGGGTTCAACAATAGTAACAAAAGATATCCACACCGGATTCTTGGGTTAATCAACATGGGAAACCGGGAGCGGACCAAGCCCTAGGTCCCGTGTGGTTGTCGATCTCCACAGCCCTTGTGCTCTCTTAAGGAACAACTCAGTATACACCCATGTTGAATCCCTTAAGAAAGAAAAGAGTTAGAGTATACACCATGCCTAACTCGCTGCATAGGGAGATCAATAGCCTGAGGTGTGGGCCAAGCCCTTAGGTTGGCAACCATTAAATATTCATAACAAAGTTAGAGCATTGGTACCTTACTTAGTGGGAAAGTGTAATTAGTGGTGGATATCGTAGTCCTATGCTCTTATTATTATTAACTCACACTTTACATTTATCTCTCTTTTTACTTTGACAAACTAATTCTAAATCGAAGTTTACCAATCCCTATGGAAATGATCTCGCAATTGCACACTATGCTACCATTGACCTTGTGCACTTGCAAGTAAAATAAGTACGATTATTTACTTATTTATTTAGGTAGATAAACGCACAACAATATGCTGAGGGCAAGTGTATTGAGTTTCTCAGTGGGCTAGGATGCTTATTTGCCTTTACTCGAGTTTGCATACAATAATCAGTATCAAACTAGTGTTGGGATGGTGCCCTTAGAGACTTTATATGGTAGGAGGTGTAGAACTCCAGTATGCTGGGAAGAAGTTGGAAAAAGAAAGATATATGGCTCAGAAATGATAGACTTGACTACTGAGAGGATCAAACTGGTTAGGGAGAACCTCAGAGCAGCCCAGAACAGACAGAAGGGATATGCTGATAAAAGAAGACGACCTCTCGAGTTCCAAGTTGGTGATTGGGTATTTTTGAAGATATCTCAATGGAAGGGAGTGTTGAGATTTAAAAAGAAGGGAGAGCTGAGCCTGAGATTTGTGGGGCCATATGAGGTGATTGAGAGAATTGGACTAGTAGCATATCGTTTGGAATTGCCTCCAGAATTAAAGCAATTACATAATGTGTTTCATGTGTCACTGCTGAGAAAGCACTTACACGATGAATCCCATAGTATCTCGAGTCAGACAATAGAATTTCAGGAAGATTTGACTTTTACGCAAGTACCGGTCAGAATCCTAGACAGAAAGGAACAAGTCTTGCGAAATAAAGTCATTCATTTGATTCAAGTATTATGGCTGAATAAAGATGTCGAAGAAGTCAAGTGGGATAATGAATCAAGAATGAGGAAGGGTTACCCCCAACTTTTTTCTTGATTTTTGGTAAGGAAATTTCAGGGATGAAATTTTTGTAAGGTGGGAAGAATTGTAATACCCGTATTTGTAAAATAAGGGTAAATAAGTACTTTAATAAATATAACATAGAGTTAAAATAATATATAGATATTTTAAATGCGAAAAGTTAAAATTAGAAAAACAAAAAATTAAAAAATCTGGAATCGTCCAGAATAGAGATTAAAAGAAAAAAAACGGACGTCTAGAAGTAAAAAGAAAGAAAAAAAAGTTTTTTTTTATAAAAAAAATGAAAAATTAACGTGGCAGCACCTGCTGCCAAATGTAATGCCAATTTATAAAGGAGGCATGCATGCCTTGCACATCTCCAAAACGTGAAGGTTGGGGGAGGATTAAAATGCTGATAATGCAATTTCTTTGGCTGCCAAAAATTTTGTTGCAAAGTTTTACTTACTTATATATACACACTGATACGTAAATGTAAATATATACTTACCAAATTTCGTTTAATTTCTTTTAAATCACTCGTTTTCTTTAAACATTTGGGGACCCAAAGAAAGGTTGAAAGAGCAAAATTTTGAACGGGTTTATGGAGGAATTTTATAGAGAGTCATAAAAAACTATCAGAAAAATAGAAGGTAATAACGGAATGTTTATTCTTGAATTTTTAGCATTTATGAATTTTCCCGGAATTCAAAGTGGGAATTTTCAAAGGGTGTGGTTTATGAAGAATTGAATAAATAATTAGAAATTTAATACAAATATTATGTCAGGTGTTGATGATCAGCAACTGGGAGAAATTGTTGAGAGCAACGGAAAAGGCAAAGGGGTGATCCACGGGTAGCTTTAAGTGCTATGTGGGTGAGTTAGATTTACTTTAAGTAATCTAAATAAAAGAAATGAAATATCTAGTGATAATGTTAAAATAAATTATTAGAAATTAAATTGATAGGTATGATATAAATATTGGACATGTAGAAAATTATTATGTGAAAAGAAGTATTATTAGAAAAATGAATTGATTTAATAATGATAGTGATAAATGAAATTCTGGACGAGTTATGGTTGATTAATTGATGTGATATATGAGGAGAAGAAAATTGTGAAATTTATCAAGCATAAAGTTGAGGAAAGACTGGATAGTTAATTTAAATATTTTGAATTCATGTGGTTTTTATATTACTGTTCATATGCATATTTCATGTCATTTTTCATATGCATATGCATTAAATAAGAGAACCAAAAGAACTGGGAAGGGGCCGGTCTAATTGAAACACCGTGACAGTCAGTATATGCTGGAAATAAAAGAGACACCATGACAGTCGGTATACGCTGAAAATAAAAGAATCGAGAGGGGGTCGGTCTAAGATAATAAAAACATGTCAACATGTGGGAAGACGTTCCCATAATAATAATTCATGCATTTCATCTATTTTATATGTTGATATTTTTACTGAATGTTGTTGATGTTTTACATTTATTTGTAGATAAATGAGTCTTAGAGAGAGACAGTTACAGTTAGAAAAGACATAGAAATATGATATGATAGGAATTATTTAAATGTTGGCTATTATCCAGTTATACTAGAGATAAATGATTAAATATTTAAAGGCTATTTATGCAGTTTGAAAACTTTTAGTAAATTTAATTCACTGAGCTTGTGAAACTCATCCCTCATTGTACAATGATTTCAGGTAGCAGACATGATAAGTAGTCTGGTGGGTTGAGAGTCAGAGAAATCATTTTCTGTAAACCACATACGTGTTAATATCCTCAGACAAATGAGAAAATAAATTACAAAAAATTTATTTGTAAATATTCACGCATTTTACGTTATATATTATGTTTAAATTAATATCAGAATGATATAAAACAATTTTGTTAGTATTATTTTTATTGTTGCATATATATGTCGTTATGGGATTTTCAAAATGTGCTGACACCATATCAGGGGTGGCCAACCCAGGATGGGTCGTTACAATTAATCTCTCAATTAACATGTGGCAATTGTGATTCTTCATCACCTAAAACTTGCAGTTGTTCATATTGACACGTCGAACTATATTTGAGGCATACTAGTATGGGAACTTCAATTTCTTCACCAATTTTCACACATCCTTTATCTGAAACTTATTCAAAGTGTAGGATGCTTTAGGTTTTTTAGGCTTCCCATTTACTTGAACCAACTCCAACTATAACTCCAGACGCTTACAAAGGTTCTTAATATCCTCACAAGCATTTGAATTGTCTTTGGTTTAACCCTTGACACCCATAACTATTGGTGTTTGTCTAAGGTTTAAACAAGGTTTGAAGAGGTTCAGCATCAGGTCTTAGCGCCTCAACCTGGAGTGTGCGCGCCTCGGCCTCCAGGAACTCCAAAAGTTGGGAGAGACTCTGTGCACCGCGACCCAATGTGTGGGCACCACGGTCTGGCCTTGTGCGCGGTGCCTCAGCCACCCCAGGCCGCGGCCTCTAGCAAGGTTGATAAAAGGTGTGTTTTCCAGCCATCTTCAGGTCGCGGCTTACCCTGTTCTAGGCCGCGACTTGAAGGCACACCTGATGCTTTGGTTTCAGCCTTTTAAAAGGTGCATGAGGCATGAACCAAAACGCACAGGATCACTTAGGATTAATGAAGGGCTATGATTGATTGGTTCTCAAGATCTAAGGGTGGAGATTGACTTCAAGATTGGTCAAGAAATTGGTGCACTATATAAAAGGTCACCTAGCTTCAATCTCAACATAAGTGTGAGAACAATTGACATACAAGTGATCATCATACAAGAGAATTCAAGTGCAAGTATGAGAGTGCAAAGACATAAAACATAGGAGAGGCCCTAGAATAGATCTCAAAAGAGAGGCTAGTTGTAAAGAGATAGTAGCATAGATTGTGGGTAGAGGGCTTTGTAATAGTTCTTATCACTTTCTTTTTTCACTTCTTTGGTTCTTCAAGAACTTATGGATTCTTAAAGAGGATTGCTGTAACTTGTAAGAACTCATTGATTTAGTGCAGAGAGTTCAGAGGAACTCATGGGGACGTAGGCTATTACCGAACCTTGATAACAATTGCTGTGTTCTTTCTTTTCTTTGATTTCTGTTTCTATTTCTGATCATTACAAGTCATTCTAGACTTGGGTGTTTGGAAGATCACCACCTAGGCATATCAAGGTGATTTTCCAAAAGTGGTATCAGAGCCAGATGAGCTTTGGACAGCAGGTATCAGAGCTGGAACAGAAGGTGTCGGAGTCAAGACTCTAAGAATCAAAGGCCAACTTCTTGAGTGATTCAAGAACGATGCTGGGATCAAAATCTGATCGTGTTCTTGAGGGTGATTCAAGAATGGTATTGAGATCTATCTTTGATCGAGTTCTTGTGATTTAGAAGTTTGGGAAAGCAATTGTGGGTGCTGCATAAATCTGAGATTTTCTCCGTAAGATGGCTTCAAATTTAATTGTTGAGAAGTTTGATGGAAAGGGAGACTTTGCCCTTTGGAAGCGGAAGATCAATGTTGTTTTTATACAACAGAAGGTGGACTTAGCTATTAGAGAAGATGATGCTTTTCCAACAAGTATCACAAAGGACCAGTGGATTGAGATGAAGAAGATGGCATACAACACCATTTTCTTGCACATGTCAGATAGTGTGACAAGAGAGTGCAGAGACTCAGAAGATCCTGCTGTCATATGGAAGAAACTAGATGAGTTGTTTCTTACCAAAACTCTCCCTAATAAGATTTATCTTCTTAAAAAAATATTTGCTTTTAAAATGGATGCTAATGAAGAGTTGTAAGATAATCTTGATGTGTTTAATAAGCTAGTTCAAGATTTGAATAGTTGTAGCATAACATTCCCGGATGAACAATTGGCTGTTATTTTGTTGAATTCTCTTCCTGATTGTTTTGATAATTTGATTAATGCAATTGAATATGGAAGAGATACTTTAACCAAGGAGATTGTGATCAATGCTATAAAGGCTCATGATTTCAAAGCCAAGATAAGGGAAGTATCAAGTGGAGAAGGGCTGTTCGTTAGAGGAAGGCCAGCAACTCAGAATGGCAGTAGCATTCATGGCAATTACCGGGAGAAATCAAGAGGTAAAGGGCAGAGCCATGGGAGATCTCATTCCAAACCGAGATTTGGAGGAAAGAGATGCTTCTACTGCAACAAGGAGGGACATTTCAGGAAAGATTGCAAGAAGAAGATGTGAGATGAGAGATGGAGAGGCTTTGGTTGCCAAAGAACAGCAAGATGATGTTCTTGTTGTGCGCTCAAATGTTAGCAGGAGGCAAGGCAGCGAGAAATGGATTCTGGATTCCAGGTGCACTTATTACATGTGCCCTCACAGGGATTGGTTCAAGAATTTCAAGGAAATCAATGATGGAAAGGTTTTCTTGGGGAATGACACTTCTTGCCAAGTGAGGGGGATAGAAGACATCCAGTTGCGGATGTTTGATGGAGTCACAAGGCTGCAGTGAAATGTGAGGTATCTTCCAGATTTGAAAAGGAATTTGATCTCAATGGGGCAGCTGGATTCCATGGAGTATACATACAAGGCAGATGGAGGAAAGATCAAGGTAACTAAGGGATCTTTAATAGTGATCAAAGCGGCAATAAAGGATAGACTCTATGAGATGATTGGAGAGATAGAAATCAAGGATCAAGCAGTAAGCTTGATGGCTGAGATGGATAAGGCATCCCTTTGGCACACTCGCTTGGGACATATGAGCGAGAAGGGTCTGCAAGTTCTTAGCAAGAATGGTCTACTTGGTGGTGACAAAGTAGAGAAATTGGATTTCTGTGAGTGTTGTGTTCTTGGGAAGCAACACCGGGTCAACTTCAACACTGGAGTGCACAAGTCTAAGGGCATTCTTGACTACATTCATTCGGACATTTGGGGACCAGCAAGAACACCAACAATAGCTATATTGAAGACATTGTCAAACATATTTTTCTCAATATGCATGACATCCAAATTGTGTCTAATGAGATTTGTTTTCCACTATGGTAATTCCCAAAAGATACTCCTTTTCAACCAGTTATACTCATCGAATCCTGGAATCTCTTGTTTCTTTTTCGTGCTACCAAATGAGATCTGATTGAAAGATAAAACTCTAGCCAACTCTGCTTCCCCAGACAACTGTTGTGGACGAGAATCTCTCTCGATTGTTCCCTTCTTGAAACTATAACTCTACTTTTGAAAAGTATGATTATAAGATAAAAACTAGTGATGATAGTCAAACCAATAAGGCTTTGTACCATAAGGCATTCAAAACGACTTGGTACGCTCCGTACAGTAAGGACGAGCTAGTTGTAGGGGTGAGCATGGGTCAGGTTAGCCTAAAAATTCAACCCAACCCATTCATGCCGGGTTGAAAAAATCTCAACCCAACCTAACCCATGAACCCATCCAACATCAACTCAACCCAACCCATTCTAATCGGTTTGGGTCACCACGTTGATATATTTTTTTTACTAAATAATTAAACCATACATATTACATAACAAAAAAATATTTTATTAAATCCAAAAATTAATCCATTCATATTACAAGTAAAATCTATGTGCCTGACAGCACAAATAATATTTGATAACATGGAAAAGAGAACAATTATCTCATGGACTACAATAGTTGTAGGCTATGCTAAATTTGTTTTTTTGGATGCTACTAAAGAGCTATTTGATGACATTCAAGAGAAGGATGTTGTGCCATGGAATGTCACAATTGGAGGCTACGTTCAAGCCAAACTTGGTAAGGATGCTTTGGCATTGTTTCATGAAATGCAAGCGAGTAATATAAAGGTTAGTGAAGTGACCATAGTCAATTGCTTATCTACATGCTCACAACTTGGAGCCCTTGATGTTGGGACATGGATTCATTGTTATATTGAAAAACAAAATCTTTATATGAATGTTGCAATAAGAACTGCTTTAGTTGACATGAATTTAACTTACTTTAGAAGATTGCTCAATTACGAAGGAAATCTGAATTTCTAGACAGTTGCTAATAATATAGTTTAGTAATTCAACATTTGTTGGTCGTGCTAAAGCTTTTTTCGCTAATTAGTCTAATTTTTGGACTATGCTTTAATGCACTTGGAAGTGACGTAGAGGCTTTTAAAAGGTCACAGAGATGCAAATTGATTGGTTCAATAATGTTTGCATGAAAGGCTTCCAGCAAGTTGGTATTACTAAACTTTATCATGCATTCAACATTTCTTCTATCAACATTATGGTATATTTTTATGGATTATAAGTTTATTTGCATACATTGATCATAACTAGAATTTTGCAGGTTAGAGTGTTAGTTTCTATGTTTATTTTATAGTTATAATGGTACAAGAAATCAAAATTTTGTTAGCATAAGTTAACTGTGTATCAATTTATTTTGATTGAAGTTATGCTTAACAATAATTATGAAAGCTATTTCATAACTCAAAATCAGTATTTGTTTCTAGTGTAAATATTTGAAACTAAAATCTGGGTGATTGGAAAGTATGAGACTTGTTTGGACATTGGAGTATCTGCTACATATAATTTTACACACTTGTAGTAATTAGAATGGATATTTTATGATTATATATTTTATAATTATACTATAATTATTTATACACTATTTTATATTTATTAAATATAAAATATATAATTATATATTTGACTGAGTTATCGGTTTGGGTCGGGTTGAAAATTTTGAACCCATAACCTAACCCAACCCACCGGGTTTAAAATATTTTCAACCTAACCCAACCTAATTTTTAAAAAGACCTAACCCATTATATCGGTTTGGGTTGGGTTCGCGGGTCAACCGGGTTTCATGCTCACCCCTAGCTAGTTGGCCATGAGTACACCACCTAGAAAGTATACCATAAGCTGGAAAATCACTAATTGTCTTGAGAAGTGCAACTTTTGTATTAAAATTTTGTTTCCTACTTGCATCATAGGTAAGAACTCCATCCGTCCATAACATCTTCAACTTATCTAGCAGCCACCGTAGATAGACATCCAGATTCTTACTGGGTGGTTTGGACTTGGAACGATCAAGGTTAATAATAAATTATGATCCTTCATGAACATACCATGAGGTAAATTGTACGGAATGACAAAGACAGACCAACAAGAGTACAGGGATGCCGAATGACCGAATAGAGTGAACCATCAGTTGATAGTCCCAACCTAACATTCTATGGTTCGAGAGCAAACAATGGATGCTCAACATCAACACGTTTTAACGCCTCACCATCCACAGGGTGGATGAGAAAGTCAGGATTACCACATTTTCCTTCTTTATGCCATCTCATGTGTTCGGCATTGTTTTTCGACATGTAAAGTCTTTGAAGTCTTAGTGTGATTAGAAGATAACGTAACACTTTGAATGGTATACCCTTTTGGTTCTTATTTCCCACTTGTTTAGGTTGCAATCTAGCATGGCCATAGATGTCATAGTTTTCTTTTACATGTCTTCCTGATTGTATAACATACAATCATTCAGGCATGCATGTATCTTCCAATAACCACGTTCTAACCCCATCACCCTCTTCTAGCATTGGTAAAAGATTTTCGGCAACTTCTCGCCCTCTGGCAACATACTTTTAATTATTGACATTAATCGGTCATAATAGCTCTCAGACATGTTAAAATCTTACTTATAGTTCAATAGCTGAGCAACTGCCGATAACTTGGTATGCTTTTTGTAACCTTCCCATAACGGCTCTTCAGCATCTATTAATAAATCGTAAAACTTAGCAGCATCACTGTAGACTGAGGTTCCAACACAAGAGGGAGGGTGAATTGGGTTTTTAAATTTTTTTTTTAATTACTTGCAAGTTTATAAAAATAGTTAAATGCACAAGCATACAAACAAGTAATGTGCTTTAAGTAAAAGAGATTAAGGAAGAGAAAGTGCAAACTCAGTTTATAGTGGTTCGGCAATATCGGATTTGTTCTGACCCTACATCCACTCTCTTCAAGGAACCTCCTTGAAGTGATCCACTAAACCTTTAGTCATACAACTTCACGGGTGTTATACAAACCTTACAACTGATCCCTTCCTTTCGGAAGCTACAAAGAAGTGTTTATTTTTAAACACTCTAAGAGTTATTGGAACTATTTCCCCTTTACAATAAATGTGAGTTGCTGTAAAGTAAATGGTAGAGAGATAGCAATGAATACTTTTACAAATGAACAATATATCACTTTCAAGAAAAAGCTTGAAGAATGGCTCAACAATAAATTTTCAAAGCTTTTGAGAATTAATGAGCAAACTTGTGAATTGAATGTGTAATCTTGTTGTTTTAAATGCTCATTGAAGTGGGTTTATATAGCCTTGAGTCAATATTTCCGTTAGACACTGACTTGGTAGGTTTGATGCATTAAATACTCAAGTCCCGCGTCTCAAACAATCATATTTTTGAATTACCAGTCGACTGAGTCTTTGTACCAGTCAACTGGGTCAAGTGAGAAATCTCACTTTTAGGCTGTGGGAGAGTACTAGTCGACTAGGTCCTAAGCACCAGTCGACTGGAAACTTTCTATCTCAGTTGCTAGTCGACTGGGAACCTTTTGTCCCATATCCCAGTCGACTGGTAAAAGGAGCCAGTCGACTGGGTTGTCATTGAACCTAGTTTTTCATATTTCAAAACGTTTTTGATTTGGAAGAGTTTGAATAAATAGTTTTGTCAAATTTTTTTTTTGTAAAAAGAGCCATAAGACAAGCTATTTACTTGAACATAAGAGATTTACAGTTTGTTTCACTACCTTATGCCTATTCAATATCTGTTGTCTTATCTTGGTGTCTGATACGGGTTAAGTTCTTGCATCTTGATTTTTTGCTGAAAGCTTTTATTGTTTAAAAACTTATATAAAACTGTTAGTACAATTAGAGTAGTGTTTTGTCATTATTAAAATTTAGATAAGGGTCAACAATTTCTCTCTTTTGATGATGACAAAACTAATGAGAGAAAACAGTTTTAAAAACTCAGTGTTGGGTTTTTAGAAAAAATTGGACAGAGTTTCCTCTGTTTTTCGGATAAAACCAACCTGTAAAACAGTTCAAATGCAGTTTATAAACAACCCAACCAAGCAACTCAAAATAGACTTATATTCAATAAGATCTTTGGAGCAATGCTTCCCCTAAATCTATGCTCTATTTTAAGTTTACTGTGATATTTCTTTGTTTCTTATTTTTCTCCCTTGTTTTGACAACAAAAGAAAATGGGGTGATAACTCAAAAAATAAGCAGCACAGATACTATGACAGTAAGATTATGCATAAACAAACTTGCATGCAAAAACTAGGTATTATTCAGAGCTGGGAAGACTTCTTGGGAATAACCGAAATTTTTCATACTAGCAGAAGTAGTTAAAGCATAATGTGGAGTAAAAAATGATTTAAACCAAGTAAACATATATCGTAAAAGTAAAGCAAGTATATGAACCATAAGCTAGACATGAAATATAAGCAAATATATAGATAAATATCCATACATCACAGGCTTCTAGAAGCCAAATATCAAATATAATAACCGAAATGTATAATAAAGTAATAAATGTTCATGCTAAGATCAACTAATAGCTATATACAACAAAAAATGGATAACAACAAGGAACTCAGCGAGTGGGAGAATCAGAGCCATCTCGAATAAGATCCCGAAGCTTAGCCAAGGAGCCTTCTGTGTACTCTTGGTGCAGCTCAAAGTCATCTCGAAGTGAGCGGAGGTCATGATGCATGGAATCAACAGAAGAGCTTAAGCTCTGGAACTCAGACTGCATGGATAGCTGGAGGCTTGAAATAGCCTGGAGTAGATCATTGTATCCAGCTGAACCAATACTAGAACCACCATACGGTGATGCTCGGTCATCAGTATCCATAGCAGTGGTAGGGACTACATCACTTGGACCCTCGTCGTCCTCCTTACTGCTGTTACCCACTCCAATCCTGATGTTCTTCTCGGTCTTGGAGTAGATCACCCATCTCGGATCATGCACCCCATCTTCTTTAGAGACAAGACGTTGATGATATCCTTGGGGCTGATGTCTTGAGTCTCAGATGTGGGAAGAGGAACCCGAAAATGCTTGAGGATGAACGTGATGAGCATCCCATAGGGAAGGCACCCGGAGTCACTAGCTTCATTGTTGATAATATTGGCGAGTAGTAGGGGGTAGATATTGAAGTGGTGTCCAGTTTTGAGACACCAAATCAATACCACGTCTATCTTCGAGAGATAGCCCCAACTTCCAAGTCGTGGATGGATGGTCCAATTCACGATGAGATTGAACAACTTTGAATCGAGGGGCACGCCACTACATGTGTGAAATGTAGTGGGCCAAAAGATATAGTTAGGGTCTCTCCTAACGATCTGACATGCCTTCTCATAGTAGAAGTTGTCCGACCATCCGTCCAGACTCCATTGGATCCCTCCCATAGGGATCCCCCATATGCTCACCAAGAGGTTAGTGTTTACCTCAAACTCTACGCCCATCATACTGGTTCTGAACCGAAGAGCCAGTGGACTAGGTTTCATCAAGTTCGCATAGAACTAGCGAATCAGGTGTGGGTAGTACTTTTGGTGAATCTTGATAAGTGGTATCAAGTGCACTGCCTCAAAAGAAGGTAGTTTGTCAAAGTTTGCATGATGGATAGAATCAAAGTCAGTGAATCTACCCATCATGATCTTCTTGTGACGAATTACAGAATTATACCTCGCTTTGGCGATTGGACTCCAAAAGAGTGAGTTGTCAAGCTTTGTCCCCGCATTTTTGCTCGAGGATCCCACCAAACCCTTTCCTTTGACATCTGGTGTCGTGGATTTGGTTGACCGTGGCCTAGTAAGCGCATAAGGTCCTCCAACGTTGGTTTTGATCTGTATTCTCTCAAACATTTGGAAAAAAGTTTTTTTGGGGAAATTTGAGATATTTTTGGGGAAAATAGAATTTTCAATCGTGGAAAGTTGAAATAAAGGTTATGGGGGATGAGATTAAAGATACTATGGGGTGTTTTTGCGAGATTTTAGAAGGAAAAGTGATATTTTCTAGAAAGAAAGCTTTAGAGTTTTGAAAATGGCGTAAGACTTTGAAAAACTGAAGCTATTATTTATAGAATCACGATACCAGTCGACTGGGTTTTTCACTGATTTGGGAATTTTTGGCATACCAGTCGACTGGGTTGAGATACCAGTTGATTGGGTAAACTAGCAGAAAAATACCAATCGACTGGGTTATTAATACCAGTCGGTTGGGTAGTTACCAGAAATTCAAAAAAATTGGCTCCAAATAAGGTCTTCTTCTACCAGTCAACTGGGTACTTGGACTAGTCGACTTGGTGAAAAGGCAGTGTATTACCAGTCGACTGGACTCTTAAAAAAAATTTTAGCTTAAAGTCTTAACACAAGATTTGTTTATCTATGCCATCTTGAGTGATGAAAATATTAAATAAGGTTTAATACTCATTCACTAGATGTCAAATATGCAAATGATGAATGATGATGCAATCAAACATACAGTTTATCATAGTCTATTAATCCCATTAACAGTCTAATTTTACAAAAACTAGCTTCACTTAAAGGTTTTATAAGAATGTCAGCTATTTGATCTTCTGAAGGAATGAATTCCAGTCTTATATCACCTTTTTGAGCATGATCTCTTAAGAAATGATATCTAATTTCTATATGTCTGGTTCTAGAATGCTGAATAGGGTTTTTAGTTAAGTTGATAGCACTAGTATTATCGCAATGAATTGGAAAAATTTTAAATTTCATGCTAGTCTTCTAGTTGTTGTTTCATCCACAACAGTTGCGCAACCAAACTTCCAGCTGCTACGTATTCCACCTCGGCGGTTGATAGTGCAACCGAGTTTTGTTTCTTGAAAAACCAGGAGATTGGCATTGTATCTAAGAATTGGCATGTTCCACTATTGCTTTTTCTATCTAACCTACACCTCGCAAAATCAGCATATGAATATCCTACAAGCTCAAAAGATGAATCTCTAGAGTACCATAATCCTAGGTTTTGAGTCCCTTGTAGATATGTAAGGATTCTTTTTACTGCATTCTCATGTGATTCCTTAGGATTAGCCTGAAATCTAGCACACATGCATACACTTAACATGATATCAGGTTTACTTGCAGTTAAATAAAGTAAAGCACCTATCATGCTTCTGTAAGTTTTAGTGTCTACACATTTACCTCCTTCATTAAGGTCAAGTTTTGTAGAAGTGCTCATAGGAGTACCAAGTGACTTTGAACTTTTCATCCCAAACCTTTTTAGTAGGTCCTTAGTGTATTTTGATTGATTGATGAAGATCCCTCCTTTCAATTATTTGATTTGAAGTCCAAGGAAGTAGGTGAGCTCTCTCATCATACTCATTTCAAATTCACCTTGCATGCACTTAGCAAACTCTTGACACATAGATTCATTAGTAGCACCAAATATGATATCATCAACATATATTTGGAGTAGTAGTGTGTCATTTTTATGAGTTTTTGTGAAGAGGATTGTGTCTATTTTTCATTTTATAAAATTATTGTCAATAAAAAATTTACTTAGTCTTTCATACCATGCTCTTGAAGCTTGCTTCAACCCATATAGAGCTTTAGAAAGCTTGTAGACATGATTTGGATGACTAGGATTTTTAAATCCAAGAGGTTGCTCAACATATACCTCTTCTTCTATAAAGCCATTTAAAAAGGCACTTTTTACATCCATTTGAAATAATTTAAACTTGTTAAAGCATGCAAAGGCTAATAACATTCGAATAGTTTCTAATCTTGCTACGAGAGCATAGATCTCATCAAAGTCTATTCATTCTTCTTAATTATATCCCTTAGCAACTAGTCTAGCCTTGTTCCTAGTCACTATTCCATTTTAATCCATCTTATTTCTAAATACCCATTTAGTTCCTATTATTGTATGATTCTTTGGTCTAGGAACTAGATTCCATACATTGTTTCTTTCAAATTGATTTATTTCTTCATGCATGGCATTTATCCAATCAACATCCTTCTCGGCTTCTACAAATGTTTTAGGTTCTACTTAAGACAAATAGGCTACATAGTTGCAAATATTTCTAATTGAGGAACAAGTTCTTACCCCTTTGAAGGATCACAAATTACTTGATCGATTGGGTGATAGTTTACATACCTCCAATCTTTGGGAAGACCGTCCTCTTATTGACTTATAGATGGTTGGTCCAGTTTGAGAGCTTCTATCTCTTGATTTGTTTGAGGTGGGCTCTCATTTGGGTCAACAATGGGAGTAGATGTTTCCGTTCTTAGAATGAAATATGCATCATCATTAAAAGAAACTACTCTACTACTAATTGGGTTAGACTCATCAAGAGTTATATGTACAGATTCTTCTACTACCAGTGTTCTCTTGTTGAAGACTCTATAAGCTTTACTATAGGTTGAGTATCCTAAGAATATCCCCTCATCGGTCTTTGAGTCAAATTTACCTAAGTTAGTTTTATAGTTATTTAGGATAAAGCATTTACAACCAAAGGTACAAAAATAGGAGATATTAGGCTTTCTACCTTTCCATAATTCATATGGAGTTTTGTTAAGCATAGGCCTATTTAAAATTCTATTTAAGATATAGCAAGAGGTGTTTACCACTTCCGCCCAAAATTATTTTAGCAAGCTATTTTCACAAAGAATTGCTCTTGCAAATTCTTCTATAACTCTATTTTTCCTCTCAACAACTTCATTTTGTTAAGGGGTTCTAGGAGCTAAAAAGTTGTGATCAATTCCATTTTCATCACAAAATTTTGAAAAACTTTAGTTTTCAAATTCTTTTCCATGATCACTTCTAATACTTGAAATACAAATTTTTTTTTTCATTTTGAACCTTTTTGCAAAAGTTTTCATATCCTTTGTAAGCAATAAAGATAACAAAGGTATATCTTGAACAGTCATCAACAATAACAAGATCATATTGATGGCCACCTAGACTAATGGTACTTATTCGACCAAATAAGTCCATATGCAAAAGTTTTAATGGTCTAGTAGTTGAGACTACCTTTTTTGATTTAAAAGAAATTCTAGTTTGTTTTCCCATTTGACAAGCATCACACACTTTATCTTTTTCAAATTTGATTTTCGGAAGTCTAATGACTAAATCTTTTCTTGAAATGATTTTAAGCAAATCCATATTCACATGACCAAGCTTTCTATGCCATAGCCATGACTTTTCACTAAATGTGGGAAAACATTTTTCATTTTCTGAATGCAAGGATTTTAAGTCAACTATATAGACATTTTCATATCTATGGCCAACAAACTTGATCTTGTTACTCTTGTTGTCTATAACAAGACAATGAGAGGTTTCAAATATGACTTTGTTGCCTTTGTCACATAGTTGACTAATACTTAGTAAATTTGGCTTAAGGCCTTGCACAAATAATACATGATCAATGGTTGAGAAATTATTACCAACTTTTTCATGCCCGATGATCTTTATTTTTGTGTTGTCTCTAATGATGACATGTCCACTATCTCTTAGAGTTAGCTTTTTGAATACACTTCGATCATCGGTCATGTGCTTTGAGCATCCACTATCAAGGTACCAACTGTTACCTTTTTCTTTGGTGTGGAGACATATCTACATCACACAAGGATACACAATTGCACTTTTAGGTACCCAAAATTTCTTGGGTCCTTTGGGGTTAGTCTTAGAAAGTATGGGTCCCTAAAGGAACCCATACTTTCTTAACAATGTAAGGTGTTCGATATTTATAGACATGAGATGAGTATTCCTAGGATACATGTTTCTATTGTGCATGTCATTCCTAGGAATTGTATGATGGTGATTTCTAGGATATATGCTTGCATTATTGTGAACATGCATGTTATTTCTAGGATACGCATGATGGTAATTCCTATTATCTCTAAGATTCATATAGTGGTTACTCCTAGGATGTGTATATGCATTTCTTGAATGATTGTTCCTAGCATTTGCATTTATTGAGTGAGCATATATATATGCATGAGTGTTTCTAGGATGCTTAATTCTTGTATATGCATTAAAATTAGTATTTTTATACCTACTAGCATTCATTGAAGGAGTGCTTTTAACCTTGCTAGTGGTCTTTGAAGTAGATGCTTCATTCACACATGATGCTTTCATGAATAAGGTTGTTGGTATTTGTCTAAGGTTTAAACATATCTAAACATAGTTCAAAGATGGTTAAATTCTAAACCAAGGTTGGAAGATTAAAATACAGTATGTTAAAGGAGTGCACACATGTGTGTGCATCCATTTGGGTGTGTGTGCACACCCCTAAACAACAAAGCAAAGTAGTGCGTACTGCTGTGTGAAGGGCAGCATCAGTGTGCGCCTCACCGCCCCTTCACCAGTGCCTCACTTCCAAGTAAGGAAGCAGCTTGGAGAAGGGTAGCACTGCATCGCCCCTCCACCAGCACCGCATCGTCCAGAATGTGGTGCAAAGGGGCTTTGCCTAGCACCTCACCGCCCCCTGTTCAGCGCCTAGGCGTTAGGCACACTGATGCACACATGGACAGCTTGTTTAAACCTCCTCTTAGGTGTGTGGATGCAAGCTTAAAATGCACAGAACCACTTAGGATTGATGGAAGGCCATGGTTAAGTGGTTATCAAGATCTAAGGGTGGAGATTGACTCTCAAGATTGGACAAGAAGTTGGTGCACTATATAAAGGGTCACCTAGCTTCATTATGGATATAATATTGTGATATAATTTGAGATCAATTGTAAAGAGGGACAAGACACAATACAAGAGAGAATTGTGTGAGAGTGCAAAGACACAAAACACAAGAGGGACTCATTGTAGAGAGGCTGGTTGTAAAGAAAAGAGAGTAGTATAGATAGAGAGCATTGTAATATGATTTAGTGTAGAGAGTTTAAAGGAACTCACGGGGACCTAGGCTATTGCTGAACCTCGATAACAAATCGTTTGTCTTCTTTTCTTTCTTGCTTTTGATTGCTGTATTTCTTTCTACAAGTCATTCTAGACCTGGGTGTTTGGAATATCACCACCTGGGCATCTTGCCAAGGTGATTTTCAATAGTGGTATTAGAGCTTTAGACAATGGTATCAGAGCTAGCACAGCTGGGTATTGGAGCAAAAACAAGAAGGTGACGGAGCTAAGACTCCAAGAATCAAAGATCAACTTCTTGGGTGATTCAAGAACAGAGTAAAGATCAAGATCAAATCGTGTTCTTGAGGGTGATCCAAGAACGGTGTTAAGATCCATCTTCGATTGTGTTCTTGAGGTAGAAGAAAGCATTTGTAGGTATTGCATAAATCTGGGATCTTGTCCGCAAAGATGGCTTCAAATTTCGTGGTTGCAAAATTTGATGGAAAGGGAGATTTTTCCTTATAGAAGTGGAAGATCAAGGCTGTTTTTATGCAATAGAAAGTGGACTTGGCTATTGGAGAAGATGATGCTTTTTCAGTAAGTGTCACGGAGGACCAGCGGATTGAGATGAAGAAGATGGCTTACAGCACCATTTTCTTGCACATGTTGGATAGTGTCACAAGGGAATGCAGAGACTCGGAAGATCCGGCTGTCATATGGAAGAAACTAGATGAGTTGTTTCTTACCAAAACTCTTCCTAACAAGATTTATCTTCTTAAAAGAATCTTGGCCTTTAAAATAGATCCTAGTAAAGAGTTGCAAGATAATCTTGATGTCTTTAATAAGTTAGTTCAAGATTTGAATAGCTGTAGCATTACATTTTTGGATGAACAATTGGTTGTTGTCTTGTTAAATTCTTATCTTGATTGCTTTAATAATTTGATTAATGCTATTGAGTATGGAAGGGATACTTTAACCAAGGAGATTGTGATCAATGCCATAAGGGCACATGACTTCAAAGCCAAGATGAAGGAGACATCAAGTGGAGATAGACTGTTCATAAGAGGAAGGCCAGCAACTCGGAATGGCAGTAGCAACCATGGCAACTACCAGGAGAAATCAAGAGGTAGAGTGCAAAGCCATGAGAGAGCACATTCCAAATCAAGATTTAGAAAGAGGTGCTTCTACTGCAACAAGGAGGGCCATTTCAGAAAAGATTGCAAGAAGAAGATGTGGGATAAGAGAAGAAGCCACACCAACAATGGAGAGGCTTTGGTTGCCAAGGGAGAATAGCAAGATGATGTTCTTGTTGTGTGCTCAAATGTGAGCAGGAGGCAAGACAGCGAAAAGTAGATTCTGGATTCCGAGTCCACTTATCACATGTGCCCTCACAAGGAATGGTTCAAGAATTTCAAGGAGATCAATGATGGAAGGGTCTTCTTGGGGAATGACAATTCTTGCCAAGTGAGGGGGATTGGAGACATCCAATTGAGGATGTTTGATGAAGTCACAAGGCTGCTGTGAAATGTGAGGTATCTTCCAGATTTGAAAAGAAATTTGATCTCATTAGGGCAGCTAGATTCCATGGGGTATACATGCAAAGTAGATGGAGAAAAGATCAAGGTGGCCAAGGGATCTTTGGTAGTGATCAAGGCAGCAAGAAATGATGGACTCTATGAGATGATCGGAGAGACAAAAATCAATGATCAAGCAGTAAGCTTGATGGTTGAGATGGATAGGGTAGCCCTTTGGCACACTCGCTTGGGACATATGACCGAAAAAGGCCTACAAGTTCTTAACAAGGATGGTCTACTTGGTGGTGACAAAGTAGAGAAACTGGATTTCTATGAGAGTTGCATTATTGGGAAGCAACACTGGGTCAGCTTCAACACCGAAGTGCACAAGTCTAAGAGGATTCTTGACTACATTCATTCGGACCTTTGGGGACCAGCAAGAACACCAACACAGGGAGGTAACTTTTACTTTATGTCCTTAATTGATGATAATTCAAGAAGAGTGTGGATTTATTTACTTAGAAATAAATCAGATGCCTTGAATAAATTTGTTGTGTGGAAGAAGTTGCTGGAAACTCAAACGGGTAGGGTAGTTAAGGCTTTACGAACCGATAATGGCTTAGAATTTTGCAATAAGGATTTTGATAAATTATGTGAATTAAATGGCATTCTAAGGCATAGAACAATTGTAAAAACACCTTAGCAAAATGAAGTTGCTGAGAGGATGAATAGAACCCTTATGGAAAAGGTTAGGTGTATGTTAATAGGATCCAGTTTACCAAAATATTTTTGAGGAGAAGCTGTGGCTACAGCTGCATACTTGGTAAATAGATCACCTTCTAGAGCTTTAGAGCTCAAGACTCCCATGGAGATGTGGAGTGGGAAACCCCCTGCATTGAGCAACCTTAGGACTTTTGGGTGTGCTGCATATACACATCAAAATGAGGATAAACTTAGCCCAAGATCTAAAAAATGTGTATTTCTAGGATATGGTGATGGGGTTAAGGGATATAGGTTGTGGTCCTTAGAAAAGAAAGGCATGAAACTCATTATAAGCAGGGATATTATTTTCAATGAATTGTTATTTCCCTACTTGGAGAAAACTAACCTTGCAGGGGCTAGTGAGCAAACCAGTCTGGAAGTTGTGGAGCATCACATTAAGGAGAGTTCGGTTCAGGTAGAGCAAGGAAGGCAAGAGGGTTTGGACCAGGTAGAGCCCTTGAATGAAGGACATGCTCAAGAAACTTAAGAAGAGGCTGAACAAGAAGAGGTTGATGCAGCAAGTCATAATGACTACCAGCTCACAAGAGACCGGGAAAAGAGGGTGGTTAGACCACCTTTAAGATATGGGTTTAAGGATGCTAATGTAGCAGCTCCTTGGACAGAAGGAGAGGTTGAACTAGAAACTTACACGAATGCCATGGAGTGTAAGGATTCGTCAAAGTGACAGCTGGCTATGGAGGAAGAAATGGACTCTTTGATGAAGAATAACTCTTGGGAGTTGGTGCCCAAACCTGAAAAACAGAGAGTTGTGGATTGTAGATGGATCTACAAGATCAAAGAAGGGAATACTCTAGGGGATGAAGTTCAGTATAAAGCTAGGCTGGTGGCAAAGAGGTTCACACAAAAAGAAGGCATAGATTTCACCGAAATCTTCTCACCGGTTGTGAAGTACAAGACGATACGGATAGTGTTAGAATTGGTGGTCCAATTTGATTAGGAAATTGAGCAAATGGATGTGAAGACAACGTTCTTACATGGAGAGTTCGATGGGACCATTTTCATGAGGCAACCCGAAGGCTATGAGGAAGGAAGGCAGGGAGAGTTGGTGTGCAAATTGAAGAAATCTCTCTATGGCCTGAAGCAATCACCTCGACAATGGAATAAGAGGTTTGATTCCTTTGTTATCAGCTTGGGTTTTATGAGGAGCTACTATGATTTGTGCTTGTATTATAAGGGGCAGAAGGTTGAGGAAGTGGTGATCATCCTCATCTATGTTGATGACATGTTGCTGGTTGGGAGCAACATGGAGAGGATAAGGAAATTGAAGGCTCAACTTAGTGAGGAGTTTGAGATGAAGGATCTTGGCCATGCACAAAAGATCCTTGGGATGTGTATCATCCAGGAAAGGGAGAGAAACAGATTGAAGATCTCTCAAACTTCCTATATAGAGAAGATGATATCTAAGTTCTCTATGGAAGATAACAAACCAATGAAGGTTCCCCTTGCTAGTCATTTCAAGTTCTCCAGCGATCAATGTCTGAGATCGGAGGCGGAGAAGAAGGAAATAGAAAAAGTCCCTTATTCTAGTGCTGTTGGTTCTGTTATGTTTACCATGGTAAGCACTAGACCTGATATTGCTCATGCAATATGTGTTCTCAGCAGGTTTATGAGTAATCTCGGAAAGAAGAATTGGCTTGAGATGAAGTGGTTGCTGAGGTACTTGAAGGGAAGCCCAGAAGTAGGGCTGGTTTATAAGAAGAGGGGTAAGTCCATCTGCTTTGAGGGTTTTGCGGATTCAGACTATGGAGTAGACCAGGATAAAAGGAGATCGATTACCTCTTACTTCTTCAACTTAAACGGATGTTGTGTAAGTTGGAAGGCTCAGTTGCAGCCAGTGGTAGCACTCTTAACAACCGAGGCTGAGTACATAGCGGCTACGGAGACCATTAAGGAGGCTATGTGGTGCAAAGGGTTGCTGGAATAGTTAAAGGTACTGGAGGAGCAGGTTGTGGTGTTTTCAGATAGTCAAAGTGCATTGCACTTGTGTAAGAATCCGGTGGTCCATGAGAGGATAAAGCATATGGATGTTTAGTATCATTTCATTTGAGAAAATGTTACGAAAGGATGCATCCATGTGGACAAGGTAGCCACGGAAGAAAATCTTACAGATTTAGGTACTAAAGTCCTACCTCTAAGTAAGTTCAATCATTGCCTTAGTCCACTTAGGATTGGAGTTGGTTAATTGATGACTCAAGATGAGTTTGGATCCTGAAGCTCTCTGCACAGTGGTTCGGGTTTAAACACTTAGACAAAGGTAGAGATTGTTGGTATTTGTCTAAGGTTTAAATATGTCTAAACATGGTTCAAAGATGGTTAAAGTCTAAACTAAGGTTGGAAGATTAAAATATAGCATGTTAAAGGAGTGCACACATGTGTGTGCATCCATGTGGGTGTGTGTGCACACCCTTAAAAAACAAAGCAAAGTAGTGCGCACTGCTGTGTGAAGGGCAGCATCAATGTGCGCCTCACCACCCCTTCACCAGCACCTCACCGCCCAGCAGGGAAGCAGCTTGGAGAAGGGCAGCACCGCACCGCTCTTCCACCAGCGCTGCATCATCCAGAATGTGGTGCAAAGGGGCTTTGCCTAGTGCTTCACCGCCCCCTGTTCAACGCCTAGGCGCTAGGCACACTGATGCACACAAGGACAACTTGTTTAAACCTCCTCTTAGGTGCATGGATGCAAGGTTAAAATGCACAACACCACTTAGGATTGATGGAGGGCCATGGTTAAGTGGTCATCAAGATCTAAAGGTAGAGATTGACTCTCAAGATTGGACAAGAAGTTGGTGCACTATATAAAGGGTTACCTAGCTTCATTCTAGATATAGCATTGTGATATAATTTGAGATCAATTGTAAATAATGACAAGACACAATACAAGAGAGAATTGTGTGAGAGTGCAAAGGCACAAAACACAAGAGGGACTCATTGTAGAGAGGCTGGTTGTAAAGAAGAGAGAGTAGTATAGATAGAGAGCATTGTAATAGTACTTATCATCTTTTTTCTTCTCTTCTTGGTTTCTTCAAGAACTTGAGCTTCTTGAAGAGGGTTGCTGTAATTGTAAAGAACCATTGATTTAGTGCAGAGAGTTCAGAGGAACTCACGGGAACGTAGGCTATTGCTGAACCTCAATAACAAATCACTTGTCTTCTTTTCTTTCTTGCTTTCGATTGCTGTATTTCTTTCTACAAGTCATTCTAGACTTGGGTGTTTGGAAGATCACCACCTGGGCATCTTGTGAAGGTAATTTCCAACAAAGGTCTCTTTTGATTTTTTCTTGCCTAATGGAGAATAACCCAACCTGGATTTTCCTCCACTTAATCTTTGGCAAGATAACACTTCATCTAGTATTTCTTTTCTAAGCATAAGTCATGATATAGTGCTATTTAATTCTATTATTTTCTTCTTTAAGCTTTCATTTTCATCTTTAAGAAAATCTTGAGAAGAATTATAACGCAAGGAAGATAGTTTTTCATTTTCTTCCTTTAAGCCTTCCATCTCTTTAGAAAGAGATGACACTTCCTTTTTGAGAATGATGTTCCTAGAATCGAATTTCTTCAATTCTTCATGCATTTCATTTATGACCTCTATTAATTCTTCACTACTACTAACAATGTTATTATTTGAAGGAGAGGAATTTGATACCTCATTTTCATCATCGATTTCCATAAGACATAGGTTGGCAATCTCCTCGTATCCGACCTCATTTTTAAAGGATTCTTCTTCTTCGTCATCATTCCAAGTGGTTGCAATCATAGATTTCTTTTTGAAGCTCTTATAGGGTTTGCTTGTTGCTGTATAATCGACATTGATGTGATAGGGCTTCTTACAATCATAACACACAAGTGGTTCCCTTTTTGAAGTGGGATCCTTTGTGCATAGTTTCTTGCTTTTCTTCAAGCATCTGTGAAACCGCTTGGTGATTAGAGTCATCTCACCATATTCTTCGCTGCTCTCCACCTCTTCTACCGTTTCTTCTTATTTGTTGCTCGTAGAGGCTTTGAGAGCAATCACCTTTTTCTTCTTCTCATCATCATTGACAACGAGATTCATTTCTTCTATCTTGTATGTCAATAGTGATCCAAGAAGTGTTTCGACATCAAGTTTGTTGAGATCTTTGGCCTCTGTGATGGCCGTCTTCTTTGCTTTCCAAGTGGATGACAAAGGCCTTAATATTTTCCTTGTTAGTTCAAATTCCTCAATGTTCCTACCAAGAAGCTTCAAACCGTTAACAATAGTAGTGAAACGTGAGTACATTCGAGAAATTGTTTCGTTATGAGACGTTTTGAAAGATTCATACTCGGACACTAGCATATAAATTTTTGATTTTTTAACTTCACTAGTTCCTTCATATGTAACTTGCAATTTATCCCAAATCTCCTTAGTTGAAACACAAGTAGAAATTTTATTATATTCAAAAATATCTAAAGCACAATGTAAAATACTTGTGGCTCTACTATTTAGAGATATCATTCTACAATCCTCTTCATTGAACTCAGTTTTGAGTTTAGGCATTGTATGATTGATTTCTCCAATAGTTATTTACTTTTTAGGAATTCTAGGCCCTTCCTCAATGACACTCCATAGATTGTAATCTTGTCATTCGACAAAGATTTTCATCCTATTTTTCTAATAGTTATAGTTGGAGCCATTGAACAAGGGAGGCCTAGTGTAGGAACGTCCTTCAGAATAGCTAATTGATGCCATCGGATCAACTCAAGGATTTTAAGCCTGAAATTGAGAACAAGGCTCTGACACCAATTGTAGACTGAGGTTCCAACCCAAGAGTGGGGTGAATTAGGTTTTTAAAAACTTTTGCTAATTACTTGCAAGTTTATAAAAACAATTAAATGCACAAGCATACAAACAAGTAATGTGCTTTAAGTAAAAGAGATTAAGGAAAAGAAAGTGCAAACTCAGTTTATAGTGGTTCAGCAGTATCAGATTCGTTTCGACCCTATGTCCACTCTCTTCAAGGAACCTCCTTGAAGCGATTCACTAAAACTTTTAGTCATACAACTTCACAGGTGTTGTACCAACCTTACATCCGATCCATTCCTCTCGGAAGCTAATCCCTTCCTTGCGAAAGCTAATCCCTTCTTCTCGAAAGCTACAAAGAAATGTTTATTTCTAAACACTTTAAGAGTTTAATAAATGTGAGTTGTTGTAAAGTAAATGGTAGAGAGATAACAATGAATGCTTTTACAAATGAACAATATCTCTCTTTCAAGAAAAAGCTTGAAGAATGGCTCAATAATAAATTTTTCAAAGCTTTTGAGAATTAATGAGAAAACTTGTGAATTGAATGTGTAATCTTGTTGTTTTAAATGCTCATTTAAGTGGGTTTATATAGCCTTGAGTCAATATGGCCGTTAGACACTAACTTGGTAGGTTTGGTGCATTAAATGCTCAAGTCCCGCTTCTTAAACGGTCATATTTTTGAATTACCAGTCGACTGAGTCTTTGTACCAGTCGACTGGGTCAAATGAGAAATCTCACTTTTAGGCTGTGGGAGAGTACCAGTCGATTGGGAACTTTCTGTCCCAATTGCCAGTCGACTAGGTCACACTAGTCAACTGAGAACCTTCTGTCCCATATCCCAGTCGACTGACTCCTTCTACCAATCAACTGGGTTGTCCTTCAACCCAGTTTTTCATGTTTCAAAACATTTTTGACTTGGAAGAGTTTAAATAAATAGTTTTGTCAAAATTCTTTTGTTTCAATACTTTAATGCCTATTCTATATCTTCTGTTTTGTTTAGGTATTTGATACAGGTTGAGTTCTTACATCTTGATTCTTTGCTAAAAGCTCTTATAGTTTAAACATTTAGATAAAACTGTTAGCACAATTAGAGTAGTGTTTTGTCATTATTAAAATTTAGATAAGGGTCAACAATCACTATTTGGGACCTCCTCCGCATCCCAATTAAATTCAAGACCATCATTATGCATTACTATGTCCCTCATCTAATTCCTTCCTCTGAATCCTCCCTTCACATTGTAAATTTAGCTTGTCGAACACCACAGAAACAAAGGAACCTCTCCATGTCAAGTCCATCTCTTATCATTACTAGCAAACCCTTCTTGTATAGGTGCACGATAACCACATCTCTCATTAGAAACTTACTATTACTACAAACAAAGCAAGGACATCTAATAGTTTCCTTATACATGTAGCATTTATTACTATATGCGAAGTTAAAGAATCGTTCAACTCAATTCCTAAATTCTTCCAATACGACATTACGCACAACTCGACGGTCCATCGAACTCCGATTAACTGACATCGTTATAATACTAAAATAGTTTTCACTCAAAAGTTATTTTGATTTACAATTAACTGATAGATATAACTGAAAATAAATAAAGGGAATTAAGATTTATGAGATAAATCAATTTAAAAGCCTTGTTTTTAGTGGATGTATTTTGTGAGCGCATTATTCTACATCTTATACATATATCATATCCTTATTTATATTATCTCTCATCTTTTGTCACTCAAGAGTACAAGGTAAGATTTACATAAGAAATTATATTGTCTACTTATAAAAACAATCTATTCATACTTCTGTTATTAAAAACTAATTAAATTAATAGCATATACAAGTTATAGTTTGCATACCTAATAAAAAAGAGTAGTACTGGAGCACAGAAAAATCAACGAGTACTCGCGTAACATTGTTAAAGAAAATTATAAAGTATTAGCGAATAAAAAACTATAAATTAAAAAACGATTATATATGAACATCATGCATTCTGATGCTTTCTAGCCATATCATTCAATTCACTAAAAGGTAAGGGTCCTAACCCATTTAGGAATGCGTAATTCTTATTGCATTTAATAACTCTTATGTTGTTATATTTCAAAAAAATTCGACAGGACTTCCTCTTAGTTCTCCAAGTATACGACTTAAATTCGGTGCTATCACCCGAATGAGATAGCCACAAATTTAGTACGTACCCAGAAAACAATGAGAAGTACTACTAAAACTTTATCGAAACAAAACAAGTAAGGAATTATTAACTGCGATACAGATCAAACATTCCTAAATTATCCACACTAGACAATTCAATGATTATTTGAATACAAACACTCTCATTGCAAACATATTAATTAGCAAACAACAAGTGCATTTGTATCACTTAATAATCCCCAAACAGGTGATCTAAGTTAAGCTGCAATGCATTATATATGCAAATAAAAAAATTATATTAGAGAGATAGGGGATTGAGATCCTTCCATTTCAAACTAAAAGACTGTTTATGGTGCTAAGTTTAAGTTAATGGATTGGGATCCTCACCATTAACGGATAGAAAATATTTACTAAATCAATCATAAGAGCAACCAATAGTGATTGTTCATATAATTAACATCTTGTGCATTTTATGCGTGAAATTCATAAGATAATTCACTTAATAATTTCTCAGTAAATAGGTTGCTGATTCATATGACTGTAAATTAGAAACTAACGAACATTATAAAGCAATAATTACATCAAAATCTCGACAAAAACATTGCTGATTCACATGGTTGCGTAGAAAAAGGAAGGTAAACCACCACACAAAGTTTCAAATCTTGGATTTGTCCATTTGATATTGATATAAAAACAAGCTGCAGCTGACACTGCTTGATAAATTTGTTTTTCATGACCAACAAAAAATTAACTTATCATCATTCTATAATTTATAATTACTCACCAAAAATTTCAATTTCTTTCTAATTCCACCATTCTCTCATAGAGAATTAGTAGAAGTGGCATCTATAACGGACTTTTAAGCACACCTTAATTGTGCCCCAACCAAAAGCTAATTAGAAAACTACAAATAATTACCGCAATTTAAAAATAAAAAAAGACTCTAAACATCAAAAGGAAAAGGCATTTAATTAGCAGAGGTATGTTAGGAATAAGAGGAAACAAATTGAAGTATGTTATTTAAAGATCAGATTTGTTGGTAAGAGATACCGAATCTCATGCGGTTCTAGGGAATGAAAATTAACCTCAACTAACCCATAACATATAGTTTAAATTCAGCACAGTTTATTATTGATAAATTGGGGACAATTTCTTACCTACATTTTCTTAGCTACCAAACAGAGTATAAGAACAATCAATTATTTGCAAAAAAAATTATCAGCAACCAAACAAAAGGTCGACTAACCCATCAAGCAAAATCAACAAATGAAATTAAGGAAGAATGACAGAGAAGAAGCTGAAGGAGGGCTTACCTGCAGTGATGGGGGAGGCATGAGGGTGAATGAGGTGCGGCCGTGGAGGAGACGCGGTGAAGAAAGAAAAAAACCCTTTCAGACAGGAAAGAAAAAAAGAAATTCATGGAAGAGGAAGAAAAATCAAGTAAGAAACTCAGAAGAGGAAGAAAAATTAAGGAAAAATGACAGTGATGAAGATGAAGGAGAGGAAAATGGAGGAAGGAATGCACGCGGCGGAGCAAATGAGGAAGAATGAGGGAAGAGAGAGAGAAAACGAAGGCTTAGGTTAGAACCTCATCTGCGACGATACTATCCCATGCAGATGAGGCATAAATTCAATCGCATTTAATTGTTTATTATATTTAATTGATTAAATGAATCAAAATATTATATTATATAGTTTATATATCTATGACGAAACTAAATCCATCGCAAAACTCAATTGCGACAAAATGGAGGAGTAATTGCAATAGCTGACCATAGAAAATGACATTTGCGACCACCTAATATGGTCGTCCTAGATAACAATTAATTACGATCGATTTTTTGCCATCTCGACTAATCTGTCACATATACATACTTTTCTTGTAGTGTGTGGGTGATCAAGGAGCCTATGAATAACAAGGGACTTGAATGAAAAAACCGAGAATGTGGTAAAGAGTAGCATATATACCAAGAAATGCAACAAAAGCATAAAGATCGAGTAGGGGAGTGAGAGAGGGAGAGAGAGAGATCTGATACTTGGTTGTTGATGGTGAATGGAGAATGGAATTGATGTTGGTTATGACACCTTTTCTGTTCATCAACATTTTTCTAGAAACTAAACACAACCTATGAGAATAAAAGAACAGGCTTTCATGAATAAAAATTCAAGTGATATTTCAAGAAAAAAGCAATTGAATTACAACATTCCAGCATATTCCCAGCAAAAACATTCTTAATGAGGTAACCCAAGAGCAAAAATATTAATTAAAAAAAAAGAAGAAGTAGATCAATACCACCATTGATATGCTTTTATCATACACAATGCATCACCATTATAAACCTTGAGATCTTACAATAGTTGCTACCATGTGACTTGTATTAGTATTTTTTTTCTTTATGGTTCTTTTGTCTTTTTTGTTTTTCTGTAAAGTCTTCCATTCTTTTTTCTTTGATTAATTAGAAGATGTGTAAACGGGAAATAATTAGAGAAGCGTGACTTATCCATATGCAAAACAGAAGAAGTCATCATGTTGGAGGTGATTTCAAACTCAAAAGCAACAAAACAATAACAGAAAAAAAAAAACGACCAAAAAATTAGAAATAAAAAAACTTGAATAATGAATTCTGAGTGAAGAGAATCAGTGGAATTGATCTCATTATATTCAGTTGTGCTCAAACAATATAAGAAAAGAAATATAAACATCACAAACACCTATGGCTAAAGAAGAGTGTATACACTACCAAAAAAAAAAAAGGCTTATAACAGAGTTTTTTTTTTTTTAAAAGTTGGCCAGCACTTTGAAGCGCCGGAAAGTTAGTTTTTATCGAACTATTCAAGCTTAAGCTCGAGCTCGAACTCGAGCCTGAAACTTAGGCTCAACTACCTTAAGGTTCGACTCGAAAGGCTCTCGAACAGTTCGATAAGGTATTATCAAGCTCGAGCCGAGCCGAACTCGAGCTCTAACTCAAGCTCGAATGGGCAATCCAAGGCCCAAACTCGAGCTCGAATCGAGCCGAGCTCGAGCCTTCATAAAATTTATCGAACTCGAGTTCAAGCTCAATTTTCGAGTTCGATTCGAACTCGAGCCTGTTCATTTAAGCTCGGGTCAAGCTCAAATACCTTAATATTCAGGCTCGATTCAACTCGAATCCACCCCTACTGAGTGTCGTTATATTTTCCCCTCACTAGTCTCCAATTGTCTCCGATCAGCACTTTGTGGCACTTTTAAGCGCTAGAATCTATTTTTCACCCCACTTTTTGCCACTTTGAAGAGCCAATATTTTTACTTTTCCGGAGCTTACAAGCATCGGTATAGCTTGTTTTGTTATATATATATATATATATACTTGTTTCCTTAGCTACAAAACACAACATTTTTCGACATATATTGAACCTGTCTATATGCCAAATTAAAACAAATATTTGGACAAACTATTCACATAACTAGAAATCTTAGAAATTCAATCCATATAAGAGTAAAAATATTCATAGACAACATAAAATTCTAAGCCACATTCATGTATAGAAAAGCTAATCAAATTCAAGCCTCCTTACTCCCATAAGAAAAAAAGAAATTCAAGTCTCCTTATATATAAAGTTACAAGAGACATAAAATGTAATAAAAAAAATTCAATCAGGCAACTAACTCAGGATAAGTTTCTTGGCAATTATCTTCACATAAATCGTCTAATACTTGGACATAGGGAAACTGCAATAGACACAAAAAACACAAAACTTAGCATACAAATATAGTGCCAAAATAATCCTAAAGATTTTACTTGCGAATGCAATTTTTATAATAAGTTGTAGTGGCATACCTTAATCCTAGACAAAAAATGATGATGACATTTTAAATCATCCTGCAGAATGAAAAGAATATTCCAAAGAATAAAACCAGATACAACCTACATCATCTTCCATACATCGATGGCCAAAAATAAACGACTAAATAATTCAACAAGAACTTACACAAATAACTTGAGCAATTTTCTTAGCTTTGATTTGATAAAAACTTGTACAAAATTTTGTTACTACATGAGAAGAAGAAAAACTTGAAACATATTTTGATTTGCAATAGAGACAATGGGATTCCGTTCTGCACACAAGAGAAGCACACAAGAGAACACCCAATGGTGCTTCCCAGTGAACCGACAGTAAGGACAAAATTTTCTCAAACTAATAATCCTACCTTGACCATATTTGCCAAATTTAGAAACTTTTTGCAACTTTATACATGATTAATAACATGCTAACACTGAATAACGAAAGTAGGTAATTATTGAGCATACCCTTCACCTAGCATATACCTTTAGAATAATGTTATTAACCGTGCCCCCATTTACTCTTAATATTAAGCATCTTCAAAGTCAACAACCTCTTAAAAAATTTCAAGAGCATGATCTAAATTAAGCAGAACACCAAAATCATGCCAATTTGGAAACCTTTAGAATTATATGAACATTAAATCAAAACCCTACTTGAGTCCTCATACCATGCTAATTGTTAACACAAGTACAACAGCAAAGAAAACCCCCCAGATTTAAGAAAAAAGAAAAGAAATTCTAACCGGTATCAAACCTAAATCAATTTATTCTAAATCATCTCTTCTTCAAGTTTTTTGATGAGATTATCTGATTGATTACTAACAGCTAGAACAAGTAAATAAAATCTTTGAGGGAATTTACATCCTTACTACTCCATGGTTATTATGGTCTTTATAAATAAAAAGAATCGATAACTGCATATGAGGTAGAGGTGTAGTCTACTAGTTAAGAGACATCTCACCTGAGAATTCATCCAAAACAAGGAAATGATCAAAATATTTCAACTCAAACTTGAAAAAAAAAATAGTATATACAAATAGTACTAATATTTAACAATGCTTCCAAGTACCATTAGAAACCATGGAAGATATTTCAACATATTTGTTAGAATCAAAGAAAAAAACAAAAACTATCATTCATTTGAACCCGCCAGGAATCCCAACCTCACATGCTTTCAATCAAACACATTTATTTGTCTAAGATTCAGATCTATATCTAATCATTAATAAAGCAATAACTATTGATCATTAAGAAACCATAAACCAGAAACTTGAACCTCATTTCAAGAAATCACTTCAACTTTTCAATTCTTTCAATCTTTCTAATATGTCGTACAAATATTTCTCATCTCTAATATATCAAAACAGAAAAGTCTACCATCATCAAGAAAATAAGAGCAAATTAACTCAAACTAGTTGTAACGACCCATCCCCGGGTGGGCCTTACCTGAGGAGGTATCATTACCTTTTAGTCCCGAGCATCCCGACTTATATGTAATCACACATTTAATTTATCAAGAATACAAACATTTACTCAAAACATCACAAGTTCATACAATTACAAATTTATAATTACAATACAACAATTTTAACATTTGACACAAGTGAAAGAAAACCTTCCCTTACTACAACGTTCTTTTACAACAACTAATCCCAGTCCTAAATTTCTAACTCCTAACAAGGATTCTCAAAACTAGGGATACAACTATCGAAGACCTTAATTAGGACTTCTTTCGACTTGACCGTCAAGTCCCCAACAATTTTATGAAAAGTTAGCAACAATAAAAGGATGAGCTAAAAAGCTCAGTGAGATACCGTACGAGAAGTAATTGCATTGGATGAAATTATTATTTTTATTACCATTAATTCTTACGATTTGTTTAATTACTAAGTACATGAAACATATGGTTTGTAGGTTTCCTCCAAATATTTTTGTTTATTTCTCATATAATTATAAAACCATTAATACTACGATTCACAAGGTTTTCTTAATTTAGTACCACAAACCACTCTTCATACATACAAACAACATGAAACCAATAGAACAAGAGAGAATTTTTATCACAATACTTTTTATTTTCACAATAAGTTTCATGCCCATTCTTCAGGCCAAGCACATCACATGCCCCTTATGGGCCAAATCATAACAATTGCCCCTCATGGGCCAATCATAACCATGTATCCATGAGATTCAATGCAATAAAATACATAATCATATCACTACTCCTCACTAGGCTAATCTCATCATCACGAGGACGTCTCTCCATGTATCGGTACGTCAAATCATCATATCAAAGCACAACAAATCCCCCTTCAAGGGTCCTGAACGTCAAATAACGTTTGGTACCCTTACACCCATTGTGGGAAGGGGCTTACCGCAATCTCACCACTCCTCCCTCTTATAATACGCTAACTATATATATAGCATGAAATGCATTCATGAAACAATGAATACATAATTAGCATCCATCAATCGATTACATCATAATCTTATAACAACACAATCAATCATTTTCATTACAATTATACAAATCACATTTTTCTCAACACAACCACCTGGAATCATTTCTAAACTCATATCTTATACAATTATTTCTCAACCTATACCAGTTTTTCATGCCACAAATCCTTAATATCTTCATACCAAAGTTTATATACTTAATCTCATGAAATTCTAGTGTTTATACTTATCAAGGTAGATGTAATAACCGTGTTCTTAAAGTAAGGGAAAAGAAGTAATTTGATAAATATGACATGAAATTAAAGTAATATATATGAAAGATTTATTATTGAATAAAATAATCATTTTGAAAAAAAAAATATTGAAGTGTCCAGGCGTGGGTAAGAAGAAGGAAAAAAAAGTGACAACACCTGGACGCGTAGGTGTTGTCTCCACATGCATGAACATTGCATAGAAGACACAGGGAGGGAATAAATGGTGGGGGCAGTAATATATATATATATATATATATGTATATATATATATATATACATATATATGTATATATATATATATAAGAATTATTTTTTATATTTTCTTACCAAATCCCGTTTGGTTTCCTTCTTTCTTCAATTCAAATTACTTTTTTTCTTTAAACACCCATGGACTCAAAGAAAGGTTGAAAGATCGAAATTTTGAAGAAGTTTATGGGAGAATTTTTAAGAGATTCGAAGGAAGCTTTAAGAAAAACAAAAGATAATAATGTGAATTTTATTTTTGAAATTATGTATACATGAAATTACCTGGAATTTGATGTTGAAATTTAAAGAATATGAATTATGCAAGAATAGAAAGATAAATTAAAATTTTTAATATAAATATTATATCAGGTTTTGACGATTAGCAATCGGGTAAAATTGCTGAAAAGAGCAAGAAAGGTGAGGAGGTGATCCACGGGTAGCTTTAAGTGCTACGTGATGGGTTAGATTTACTTTTAATAATCAAGATAAATATGAAATATAAAATGATGATATTTGAATTAATTATTGAACCACAATGATTGGATGATATATGAAAGTTGGTTGATTGATATTATATGAATAATTGATATGTTAAAAATTTATTATATGAGAAGTAATATTAATGAAATAATGAGTTAATGAAATATATAATGAAAGGATAAATGAAATTTTTGATAATCTATGATTGATAATTTGATATGATATATGAGGAGATAATTTAATGAATATGATAAAAATAATAATTTTGATAAAGAGTTTGATAGTTAAATTGAATGCTTGAATATATGTTTGTTTTCATATAATTGCGCATATGCATAAAATAAAAGATCAGGAAGGCAGTTGGTCTGTTTGTTTTCATATTATTGTTCATATGCATGAAATAAAAAGAACCGGGAAGGCAGCTGGTCTAAATAAAAATAAAAGAACCGAGAAGGCAATCGATCTAAACGAAAATAAAAGAACTGGGAAGGAAATTGGTCTAAATGAAAATAAACTTACCGGGAAGGCATCCGGTCTAAATGAAAATAAAATAACTGAAAAGGAAACCTGTCTAGTTGAAAATAAAAGAATCGAGAAGGCAGCTGGCCTAATTGAAAATAAATAACCGGGAATGTAACCGATCTAACTGAAAATAAAGAACCGGCAAGGCAGCTGTTCCAAGCTGAAACATGTCGACATGTGGGAAGACGTTCCCAAATGGTAATACAAAATGATCTGATAATTTAAATTCATACATTGCATTTGTTTTAAATATTGATTATTATTGCTGGAGATGCCATAATATCATTCTTGATTGTGAATTTATTGATAGACAAATGAGTCTCACAGAGAGACATATCTGATGAGAAAAAAATATGACAATATGATATGATAAAAATTTATTTGATTGATTGATTATATGCTGTGAACCTCATAACGAGGTAAATAATGATGCTAAATTGGTAATCTCAAGATGATTAAATATATGAGAAGAAAAATTGATATGTTTGATGATTAATTTAAGATGAGATTGATAAATGGTTGAAATTATAGTAAGATGTTATTATTGATTTATATGAGATAATAGATGAATGATTATGGGAAGATTATTTGAAAGATTAAATGATTATCTGTGAAGAAACATATGATTTATACTGGCAAATTGGAAAAAATTAAATTATAAGATGTGACTGGAAGTATATAATCGAGTACTTCTACTAAATTTAATTCACTAAGCTTGTGAATCTCACTCTTCGTTGTTGAAAATTTTTAGGCGGCGGGCAGGGCAAATAGAGTTTAAAGTTGATAACAGAGTAACTACCTTAAGTAAGTCCCATTGTCAAGTCCTCAGACATTGTAAGAAATAAGAAAGAAAAATTTGTAATAAAAATCTTTTTCATGCATTTCGTTATATGTATATATTGTTTCTGAAAGGAGAATGATAAGGTATCTTCTCTGAGAAGAGTTAAGGATTGGATGAAATTTTTTAATTTCAGTTGATGTATTTTATATTTTTGCATATATGTGTCGTGTTGAGACTTTCAAACGTGACAACATCGTCTCGGGGATGGCCAACCCGGGATGGGTCGTTACAGTAGATCATATTCTTATCCTTTATTACTATAATTATATACATTTAAATATGCTTACTAAAGGTAAGACATACTAACCCCGCTACGCGATCTTACTACTTCCTTGTCTCTCAAGGATTTTCCCATTAGTACCTAAGAACGAATAACACTCAATATTATAACTTTATGCCATTTAAAAGAATCACTCGCAACCTCAATGTGTTTGGCACATTTTAAATCTCAAGAGCGCACTTCGTGCGAAACCAAAAGTCAAAGAAATTGAGGATTTAAACCCTTTTTCAAATCATCTATTTTAAACCTTGATTACGCCCAAAGAATAATGCGGTAGTTATAGCACAGCTTTAGGATGTTAATTCCACAGGGAGACAAATTAAAAGAATAGTAGAAGGTACAAAGAAACTAAAGAAAAATATCAAGTGATTAATGGAGAACAAAGATTGATTGTAAATGCAAATTTAAAACAAAGTAAAGTGAAACAGTAAAGCGTTGGGAATCCTTTGCACAAATCTAGTATTTTAATTATTCTTAATTCATTGAATAACTCAATTCCAAAATTCTCAATTGGAAGGTGTAGATTTATGAACCAAGATTAAACCAAATGTAACCCTTTGAAATATCATTCACCACTTTTAAAATATGAAAATTATTGTCACTATTGAGAAAACCCAGCGACGACAATATACTCAGGAAGCGATATTGCAGCAAAGAACTAAATCAATATAGATAAATAATTGATCCCAGCATTAGCAAAGAGCTAATCTACTCAATAGAAAAAGCATGACTGAATCCATAAACAGAATAAACTCTATGACTATTCGAAAAAGAAAACATCGCTAATAAATTGCGAATAATAAAACAAAAGAGTTTTAATAATTAAAGATCAAATACATAAATTTAAAAATAAACAAAAATATCGTCAAATGTGCAAGTTCATCCCTAGCCCCACTTGAGAATTTAGTTACCCATAAATATAATGGACAACAAAAATCTCAAGGGAAAATTTGAACTCTTCGTGAGCATCCCCGCTTGGTAGTGGAGATTCCCCAGATTGCTCCCAAAAGCCCTCCAGATTGTTTCTTAGTGGTAGCAAAGTCCTCCAGACTGCACACTGTTTGGTAGCAAAGCCTTGGAGATTGCACCCCGATTGTTGAAGTGAGGTGGGGCTTTTATAGGGCAACTCTACGAGTGCAATATGTTTCTAATATAATGTGGGATATTGTGCGAGTGTGCTCGATCGCAGCCTGGTGCCCTAGAGCGCAGGTGCACTACAAAGTGTTTTGAATTGATATGGGATGTCGCGGGTGCGCTCGATCATAGTCTTATGCGCTCGAGCGCAGCATGGTGCATTGCTTGACCTTTGTCTACTAAAACTGCCATAACTTTCTTTAGGAATATCATTTTTACGAGCTATAAAATTATCCAGAAAATAAACATCCGGATCTTTCTAAGTATATATGGCTCATCTCCTGGTTCTTCTTGAATCAATACAGTTTAATCTGCAAAAATGACTGATATATACGGGCAATTTCGCAATTTAGTGAAACTCCTTTCCAAGTGCTCGTGGACCTGTAAAACAACGAAAAACAACTCAAAGTAACAAATTCCTAAGCTAAACATATAAAAACATAGAAAAACACTGTAAACACAGAAATAAGATAAAATAGGATGAAATAACACAAACTAAGAGCTTAACAAATATAAATTAAGGTGCTTAAATACATATTTAAGCACTTATCACACCCCTAAACTTACATATTGCTAGTCCCTTAGCAATACGAAACTAAAAACTAAATGAAAAAACAAAGAATATAAAGATAAATTCATCATTCATGGTATCCTAAAATTTAAGCATCACACAAAACCATGATATTCAGTCATGAGCAAGCTTAAAATGTAAACCCATATTCGCAATGAATAGGAATTTTAAAATCTAATTACTTACAAAAGGTAGGCTAAGGCATCACAAGTTTGACTCAGTGTAAAGTGAATTAGCATATAAAGATGAGGCTTTCAAGTAACTCCAATGTGCTATGCTTCCATCTCTCAAGATTCACAGAATTTCTCATCAGAATAAACAACAATGGCATAGTTTTATTTTCTTCTCTTTTTTATTATAAGGCTCTGCTATGTTTAGTTCCCTTAAGCTTTCTAATTGACCAATGTAGTGAGTGTTGAGTCAATGACTCCCAAACCAGATGGTTTTAGGGCATTAGGTGTAAAGACACCCGGACTTACTAACTCGAGTCAAAAAGGCTACAAACCTAAACTAGCCTTAATGCGACCAAGCAAAATTCCCACCTTTTGACGTGAACGCTTATTGCTTACTGAGTCAAGAGGTCCAGTTACTCAGCAAATTTTTTTTCAATGATCATTATGAATTAAATTCCCACCTTTTGACGTGAACACTCACTACTTACTGAGGTAAGAGGTTCAGTTACTCAGCGAAAATTTTATTAATGATCATCATGAGAATTTTTTTCTTTTTGTGCAAAAAAATAAAATTAAAGTGTTTATCCAACAAGTCATTCAGTTCCAGTTGAGGCATGGAAATATACACATTAAACTCACATGTCATACCTCACACTATTTTGTGCTAATGTGCTCGTGTCAGATTATATCAAATATGTGAATTCTCAAATGCCTAAAGTAAGTAACAAAATTTTAAAACTCTATCATCAAATCATGTGTTCAAGATTTTAAGCTCACCAATGACATCACATCACAGTATTTGTTTAGATCAACCAAAATTTCAAAATAACATGAGTATGCATTTATCTTCTCTTTAATAAATAATAAAAAAACTGGGACAAAGTGTGCGTGAATGTGTTTCAAAGTGTGTGTGAATGTGTCTCCCATACCCCCAAACTTAAATTACACATTGTCCCCAATGTGTGAACAACATTGAAAGAGCTGACCTGGGAGATGGAGAACTAGTTGGGCTGGCATGGCTCATAGCACACCCCCAAACTTGAACTGATGCGCATATTTGTCCCTGAAAAAAAATACAAAGGTAATATTGGAAAACAACAAAATACTAATAATAAACAAGAAAAAGAAATATGAAAATAATAAAAATAAAAGGATATACTGTGGGGTGCCTCTCATGAGCACTAAGTTTTACGTCTTCAGCCAGACTGTGTTACTCTCCCATATAAGTATAAGTTAGATGCTCTGGCAACTGCTTCAATTCAACTTTGGGTGCTTCCACACTTGAAGGAATTTGTTTTGCACTGTTCTCAGGCAACTCCTCAAATTTCGGTTGCCATGCCTGAGTGCCATAATCCAGAGTTCACTTTCTTGATTTTAAAGCTTGAGGGAATGGTACATTAACATAACTCTTTGTCACCTTAGGTTCCTTGGGTAGCTCGGCATCACTACTATCTTGAACCTTTTCCACATCCTTTGATTTGTTCGTTGTTGGGATGTGTAATGACTTACCACTTCATGTCACAATGGCATTCACATGCGCCATATGTTGATCATGGGGTGTGGACTGAGCTTGAGAAGAGAATTTACCTCATTCATTCACACTCAAAGAGCTCATCAATTTGGACACTTGGCTCTTTATCTCCTTATTTTCTTCAACAGCCTGTGTAATCAACGCTTCAAATCTTTGGTTAATCTTATCGTATGCCTCAATAAATGTCTGCAAGGTGTCTTCTAAAGGACTCTTAAAAGATGCAGGTGCATGATATGGTGCAGGATATGATTTAGGGGGTTGTGCAAACAGCTGGTTTTCAGGCTTCCAGCTAAAATTGGGGTGATTCGCCACCCCGGATTATAGGTATCAGAGAAAGGTGAAAAAGACTTCTTGTACATACCTAAAGCATTACATTGTTCCTCATACATCCCTCTCATTTTAGCAAATGTGGGACACTCTTCTGTGAGATGATCTACCCCTTCACACACAAAACATAGTCCAAAAGACTCTGCATGATTAGCCACGTGTGTTGGCTTTAAGTCCTTAGTCTTTAACACATCTAGCTCCCTAGTGAGCATCTCGGCCCTAGCCTTTAGGCTATTCTCTTATCTAAGATGGTAAATTCCACCACCATTTGGGTTCCCTGCAGGTCGTGACCTTTTTATGCTTTCAGTAGCACTAGGTCCAGTCCAGGTGTGAGCTTTTTCAACAAGCTCATTGAGGTATTCTATGGCCTCATCAGGATCTTTATGTAAGAACTCATCATTACACATCATCTCCACAAATTGGCGCTCTTTATATGTAAGTCCCTTATAAAAATAGCTCACCAAGCGCCAATTCTCATACCCATGGTGAGGACACATACTCAACAACTCCTTAAATCTCTCCCAAGACTAATACAAAGTCTCACTGTCCTTTTGTGTAAAGGTGGAGATTTTCCTTTTTAAAGCATTGGTCTTATGTTAGGGAAAGTATTTATTAAATAAAACTTTAGTCATCTCATTCCATGACCCAATAGATCGTGGTCTCAGTGAGTATAGCCAACTCTTAGCTCTATCCTTTAAATAGAAAGGAAAGAACTTAAGTCTCACAATGTCATCAGTTGCATTTTGACTATGAAAAGTCGCAACTACTTCTTCAAACTCCCTAATGTGCATATATGAGTTTTCATTTTCCAAGCCATGAAATGTAGGGAGTAACTGTATCATCCCTCTTTTAAAATCTAGTTGGTGAGTATTAGCTGGAAACATGATGCATGATGGTGTGGCTATGTGTGTAGGGTGGAGGTAATCCTGAAGAGTCCTAGTGGGTTAATCTCCGTGTTCACTCATTTCTTCAGGACTAGATGGATTGTCAAATAAGGATTTAGAAAGTGTGATTCTGACTCTAGCACAGGCTTACAAGCAAATCTACCTAAAGTGTCTCTATATATGGGCATGCAAGGTCACAAAATAATAATAAAAACACTATAAAAAGAAAGAAGGGAAAAAGAAAAAAAAATGATGCAGCAAGCTAAAAGAAGGAACGAATTTACCGCCTTTACAAACTGCTGAAAAGAAAAACTATCTAGCAATTCTTCTACCGTCTCCCCGACAACGGTGCCAAAACTTGATTACACCCAACGAATGACGCGGTAGTTATAGCACAGCTTTGGGGTGTCGATTCCACAGAGAGAAAAATTAAAAGAATAGTAGAAGGTACAAAGAAACTAAAGAAAAATGTTAAGTGATTAATGGAGAACAAAGATTGATTGTAAATGCAAATTTAAGACAAAGTAAATTGAAACAGTAAAGCGTCAGGAATCCCTTGCACAAATCTGGTATTTTAATTATTTTTAATTCATTGAATAACTCAATTGGGAACTCAATTCCAAAATTCCCAATTGGAAGGTGTAGATTTATGAACTAAGATTAAACCAAATGTAACCCTTTGAAATATCATTCACCACTTTTAAAATACGTAAATTATTATCACTATTGAGAAAATCCAATGGCGACAATATACTCAGGAAGCGATATTGTAGCAAAGAACTAAATCAATATAGATAAATAATTGATCCCAGCATAATCAAATAGCTAATCTAGTCAATAGAAAAAGCATGACTGAATCCATAAGCAGAATAAACTCTGACTATTCAGAACAAAAAAAACATCACTAATAAATTACGAATAATAAAACAAAAGAGTTTTAATAATTAAAGATCAAATACATAAATTTAAAAATAAACAAAAATACTATCAACTATGCAAGTTCATCCCTAACCCCACTTGAGAATTTAGTTACCCATAAATATAATAGACAACGAAAATCTCAAGGGAAAATTTGAACTCTTCGTGAGCATCCCCACTTGGTAGTGGAGATTCCCCATATTGCTCCCAAAAATCCTCCAGATTGCTCCGAGTGGTAGCAAAGTCCTCCAGACTGCACACTATTTGGTAGCAAAGCCTTGGAGACTGCACCCCAATTGATGAAGTGAGGTGGGGCTTTTATAGGGCAACTCCACGAGTGTAATGTGTTTCTAATCCGATGTGGGATACTGTGCGAGTGCACTTAATCTCAGCCTGGTGCCCTCTAGTGTAGGTGCGCTAAAAAGTGTTTTGAATCGATGTGGAATGTCGTGGGTGTGCTCGATAACAGTCTTGTATGCTCGAGCGCAGCATGGTGCATTGCCTGACCTTTGTCTACTAAAACTGCCATAACTTTCTCTAGAAAAATCATTTTTATGAGTCGTAAAATTCTTCAGAAAATAGACATTCGGATATTTCTAAGAATATATGGCTCATCTCCTGGTTCTTCCTAAATCAATACAGTTTAATCTGCAAAAATGATTGATCTGTACGGGTAATTCTGGCAATTTAGTGAAACTCATTTTCAAGTGCTTGTGAACCTGTAAAACAACTAAAAGTAACAAATTCCTAAGTTAAACATATAACAACCTAGAAAAACACTGTAAACACAGAAATTAGATAAAATATGATGAAATAACACAAACTAAGAGCTTAACAAATATAAATTAAGGGGCTTAAATATGAATATTTAAGCACTTATCAAGCCTCAAAACATGTTAATTTTTGTGAATACTAATTTTTTTAAATGTTTTTTAAATCATACTTTAAATTTACTTAAACATTATAATCATCTTGGGAAAATTTCACACTCAAAAACTAAGGAAAAAGTCATTTTTTTCAAAAATCAACATGGTCCAACCGACTAAATGTCTGATTCTGTTGACTGAAAGGGTTTGAAGGTTTCACCCCCTTAATTCAGTTGACTGAACACTTCATTTAGTCAACTAAATGAAGATATTCAAGCCTTGTTTGGTTCAAGTGAATTATCTAGTCGACTAGGCATTTGATCTAGTTGATTGGATCCTTGTTTTTCAGTGAAAATCATTATGAAAACTCATCTTTTCCCCAAATTTCTTCTTGATTTCAAAAGATACTTTCAATTATTCAAAGATACCATTTTCTACTAGTTATATTAAAAAAATAAATGTTAACCAAAACAAAAAATTACATCCCAAACTCAAAAATCACAACTTTTGTTTCAAGACCCATTTTTTTTTAAACAAGCCTTTTTTCTTCAAGCTTTTTCTTAAGAAAAGTATTTGAATCCAAACTCAAAGTTCATAAATCTTTAGTTTAATAAAAATACTTGAGTTAAAAAGAAAGAAGACAAGATTTTACTTTGAAAATTTTGTAAGAAATTCCCATCTCCTTACTTTTCCTTTTATTCTTTTCCTCTCTTTCTTCCTCTATTATTTTCCTATCTTTTTTCTTTTCTTATTTTCTCTCCTCTCTCTCAGCCAATCTAGATAGTTCCAAAACTTCCTAGATTTCTCTCACACTCTCATCATATATATAACCTAAGTCTCTCTTAATTGCACATTACCCCTCCAATTGACATTCCTTCCGACAAACCACACCCATTACGCTTTAAAATTTTAAAATCTCTCTAAAACATGTTTTTATTACTTGAATCTACTTTAATTACTTGTTTCCAAGTTTCTCACAATTCTAGTATGAAATAATTATACTTCAAACACGAATAGGTATACTAAATATGCACCAAAGTTAAACCCCGACATTAAAATATTCTAATTAGGGTACCAGGCTCCAAAATATTCCCCCACTAATAAAAATTTCATCCTCGAAATTTCCTTTACCAAGGTTATTCAAACATTAGATTCCTTCTCAATACATTACTTAAACCTTTCACTTTTGTCAAAATTTCTTCTTACAAAACTAAACTATTATCACACCGTCAACTTGAACTTCCTCTTCACTATTTCTAACCAAATATTTTAATAAACTCCACTCAATCTTACTAGAAACTTTTCTTTTTTAAAAAGCAGTGTTTGTTCTACTATTTACTACTCAACCTCATAATTTTGATTCCCCACTAATTGATTCATTTAACTAGTCCCTCAGCTAAACATTATGAAACAAATGTATCACTCAAAATTATTCCTTTTTTCATCTTTCTTCTACCTTTTTGTTTCAAAACTAAAATCTTCACTAATTCAAAATCCTCTTTAAATCCTCTAACTTTTCTCCCGACATCAAGCACTAAGGGTCTCAAATACGCTATGACTTGAAAGATGCATTTCTTCCAAAGATACCTCTTCATAAGGTTACTTACTGACTAATCATTTTCTCTTATACTTTTATAACTTCCTCCCTAACTATTCGCTCTACTCAGGATCTATCAACAATATTATCAAAAGTTTTTTATTTACTTTTACTTAGTCCTTTGTTCAAATCCTTAATTTCTTTACTTCACAATTCCAGAATTTCATTCATGAGAAAAGAATTTATCTAATACACTCTAACTTCTGAATTATTCAAAAAATTTCTAGTATCTCTCAAATAAAAAGTTACATTTAGTAATTTATTCTCTTTCTTCAACGCATCTCCTAGTTCAAATCCAATTTCCTTACCTATTGATTCCATCTAAACCTTAACCTATTCATCGCCAATTGGGTCATGTCTACCAAATAAACTTTAATATAACTCACTATAGTAGTAACAGTTAAACACCTTACCCTTCACCATGACTCCACTTTGACTAATCATTCTGTAACAATAATAATTTCACTATAGCTTTTTCGTAGTATGGTTTTATCATATCTCAAATCAAACGTCTTCATTTATAGGTAACAACTCCATTCTACAAAGCTCTTCTCCAATTTCATCACATAATTATCTTAGATGATAACTTATTTAACTTATCTTTACTCTTGAACTCCTCAATAATTTTTCCCACATAAAATTTTACTTTTGGTGCTGATCGTATTCCAAATTTACCATTTTATTTCAATTCTTCTATTCCTTTATGTATCCTCTCATATCAAATCTTTTACTCGTTTTCCACATCATAAACACATACTCTATACTTTGCGTTTAACTAAAAAAAATTGGGAAAGGAGGACGACGAGATTTTGGGAGGGGATGGTGAGGTTTTGAGGTGATTGAGAGAGTGGAGAGGCGCAGAAGAGAGAGTTAAGAGGCTCACAAATAGTACCATTTGAATTTCGAAAATTTTAAGACCCGCCTAATTTGAAGGCCAACTATCACTTTATCGTTGGTTCACCTTAACCAGACTTAAACCCATCTGCATTTTAAGTCCCATGCCAACTATAGCTTACCTGTCATGTTCTTATTGACTTAGTGTAAATAGGGTGGTTTCATCCAAGCTAGGTAAGAATTTCTCCCCAAAGTGGTCCTTAGGTTGCCACCAATGCCATTGGAGTTATGATTCTGATAAGAGAATTCTTGAGGTTAGTACTTTTTAGTTAACTAAGTTGATTATTGTTGACTAATTATCTTCCGAATAGGGTTCTACATTTAGTCTATTTCCAGATGGCCCAATTAGATCTAAATTTGGCCCAAATTTCTTGGGTCCAAATTGGGTGTAAACATTGCGCCCCTCCTACTTGACCTTAGCGACAGTAGATAACTAAGGTTAAGTAGGAATTAGATTTAAAAAATCGCCTGAATTTATTTAGGTCGAAATTTTTTTGCTAGAACATTTTGAATATTTTTTGGAAGGCTTTGCATAGAGATAACTAATTTTGAATGGGTAGAGTGATATCAGTATTCTCAAGATATATTTCCCATTTGTTTTTCATATGGTAGGAAAATATCTTTTAAAAAAATTTCCATTTGTTTTCTTTCTATCATCTTGGTCTCGTAGACCTTGAATGATATAATACCCTTCTGGTAGAACTTCTACCACTCTAAATGGTCCTTCCCAATTTGGAGACCATTTGCAAAATGTAGGATCTTTTCTTCCAGCAGGAAGAATTGTTTTCCATACTAAGTTCCCTATAGTGAAAGACCTGTATTTCACTCTTTTGTTATATATTTGAGCCAATTTTTCCTTTTGTGTAGTTGAATTCTACCAAAAACTTTTATTTTAGCCTCTTCCAAATCTTCTAGCTTCACCAACATGGCTTTGGTAAACTCATTTGGAGTGAATTGATTTTGCATGGCCACTTTTAGAGAAGGAACGATAATTTCTAAAGGAAATACTACATCGTGGCCAGAAGTAAGAGCATATAGTGTTACACTTATGCTTGTTTGTATGAAGTCTTGTAAGCCTATAGAACTTCACCCAACAACTTGTGCCAAGACCTAGGCTTATCTTTAATATTTTTTGAAGAATAGTTTTTAAGGTCTTGTTGGTTGACTTAGCTTAACCATTAGCCTGGGCATAATAAGGGGTAGAATTTAAGATCTTAATCCCATGGTATTGAGCATAGAGGGGTAGAATTTATGATCTTCATCCCATGGTCTTGAGCAAATCTTCTTACCAAATCCCTAGTAAACACGGTACTAATATTCACTGTGATTGTTTATGGGATACCATACATGTGCACAATGTTTTCTTTTATGAACTTGATCACATCAATTTGTTCCAACTTTTTCTTTAGAATGACTTCTACCTAGTTTGTGAAGTAGTTTGTTGCCACAATTACAAAATAATGCCCTAAGATATAGGATGAATATTTTCTATAAGATCCATTTCCCATCCATGAAATAACAAAGGCTTGGAGATTGGGTAGAATTCATTTGCTGGAATATGTTGAACAACCCTGTTGATGCCAAATATGTGCGTTGCGGAGCAGGAGGTCAGACTGCGAAGGTACCTGCACAGGGAAAGAGTAGCTATGGGGTCGACGGAGGGGATGCTTCCGAGGATGCTCCGATGCTTAAGTTAGGGTAAACTCAAGTGTATCTTTATAAAGCTGAAAGACCAATCCCCTTCTTGACTGCTTACCAAGTCCTTTTTATAGAGTTTCGGAGGCGGTAGTGGGCCTAGGACGACCGCGATATGATGCCCCAACTAGGTTAGGTAATGATGCCTATGAGGCCCAGCTAGATGGCTGGAGACCGTTCGTTAGGGCTTTTGCCTTGCTGGCTTGATCAGAAGTCGTTTATGCGTTAAGACGGTTTTTATGACCTGACGTCCCAACTTGGTTGGGTGATGATGGCCTGGAGGGCGGTGATGACCTGGAGGCCCAGTTGGGGGGGCAATGATGCCCTGAAGGGCGGTCATGACCTAGAGGCCCAGCTGGGGGGCAATGATGCCCTGAAGGGCGGTGATGACCTGGAGGCCCAGCTGGGGGACAATGATGCTCTGAAGGGCGGTCATGACCTGGAGGCCCAACTGTCCGAGCCTGGGTCTTCCACGTGTCTTCTTGTGGCCTGGGGTCGAGATGATCCACGTGTCGTCTTCTTTTTGGAAAGGTGTATTTTGGCAGTATCAGAGGCCCCCCACTTCCTTAAGTGCAGCACTGTGGTTAAGGAAGTAGCCTAACTGGGTTGGCATTTGTTCATCTGTGGAGGTATGATGTCGGGATCGAAGACGCCAGGGGTCCGAGGATAAGTGGAGCAATCCATCTCCTCGGATCTTGAAGATAATGGGCTGAGGACTTGTGGAGCAATCCATCTCCTCGGACCTTGAAGATAATGGGCCGAGGATATGTGGAGCAATCAAACTCCTCGGCCAAGAACACCATGGGTTCGAGGACAAGTGGAGCAATCCATCTGCTCGGACTGTGAAGAGAATGGGCCGAGGACTTGTGGAGTAATCCATCTCCTCGGCCAAGAACACCCTGAGTCCGAGGACAAGTGGAGCAATCCATCTCCTAGGACTGTGAAGAGAATGGGCCGAGGACTTGTGGAGCAATCCATCTCCTCGGCCAAGAATACCAGGGGTCCGAGGACTTGTGGAGCAATCCATCTCCTCGGACCTTGAAGATAATATGCCGAGGACTTGTGGAGTAATCCATCTCCTCAGACTTTGAAGATAATGGGCCAAGGACTTGTGGAGCAATCCATCTCCTCGACCAAGAATACCAGGGGTCCGAGGACTTGTGGAGCAATCCATCTCCTCGGACCTTGAAGATAATTGGCCCAGAACTTGTGGAGCAATCCATCTCCTCGGCCAAGAACACCCTGAGTCCGACGACAAGTGGAGCAATCCATCTCCTCGAACTGTGAAGAGAATGGGCAGAGGACTTGTGGAGCAATCCATCTCCTCGGCCAAGAGTACTAGGGGTCCGAGGACTTGTGGAGCAATCAACCTCCTCAGACCTTGAAGATAATGGGCCGAGGACATGTGGAGCAATCCAACTCCTCGGCCAAGAACACCTTGAGTCCGATGACAAGTGGAGCAATCCATCTCCTCGGACTGTGAAGAGAATGGGCCGAGGACTTGTGGAGCAATCCATCTCCTCGGCCAAGAACACCCTGAGTCCGAGGACTTGTGGAGCAATCCATCTCCTCGGACCTTGAAGAGAATGGGCCGAGGACTTGTGGAGCAATCCATCTCCTCGGCCAAGAATACCAAAGGTCCGAGGACTTGTGGAGCAATCCATCTCCTCGGACCTTGAAGATAATGGGCCGAGGACGTGTGGAGCAATCCAACTCCTCGGCCAAGAACACCTTGAGTCCGAGGACAAGTGGAGCAATCCATCTCCTCAGACTATGAAGAGAATGGGCCGAGGACTTGTGGAGCAATCCATCTCCTCGGCCAAGAACACCAGGGGTCCGAGGACTTGTGGAGCAATCCATCTCCTCGGCCAAGAATACCAGGGGTCCGAGGACTTGTGGAGCAATCCATCTCCTCGAACCTTGAAGATAATGGGCCGAGGATATGTGGAGCAATCAAAATCCTCGGCCAAGAACACCATGGGTTCGAGGACAAGTGGAGCAATCCATCTGCTCGGACTGTGAAGAGAATGGGCCGAGGACTTGTGGAGTAATCCATCTCCTCGGCTAAGAACACCCTGAGTCCGAGGACAAGTGGAGCAATCCATCTCCTAGGACTGTGAAGAGAATGGGCAGAGGACTTGTGGAGCAATCCATCTCCTCGGCCAAGAATACCAGGGGTCCAAGGACTTGTGGAGCAATCCATCTCCTCGGACCTTGAAGATAATGGGCCGAGGACATGTGCAGCAATCCAACTCCTCGGCCAAGAACACCTTGAGTCCGAGGACAAGTGGAGCAATCCATCTCCTCGGACTGTGAAGAGAATGGGCCGAGGACTTGTGGAGAAATCCATCTCCTCGGCCAAGAATACCAAGGGTCCGAGGACTTGTGGAGTAATCCATCTCCTTGGACTGTGAAGAGAATGGGCCGAGGACTTGTGGAGTAATCCATCTCCTCGGCCAAGAATACCAGGGGTCCGAGGACTTGTGGAGCAATCCATCTCCTCGGACCTTGAAGATAATGGGCCGAGGACATGTGGAGCAATCCAACCCCTCGGCCAAGAACACCTTGAGTTCGAGGACAAGTGGAGCAATCCATCTCCTCGGACTGTGAAGAGAATGGGCCGAGGACTTGTGGAGCAATCCATCTCCTCGGCCAAGAATACCAGGGGTCCGAGGACTTGTGGAGCAATCCATCTCCTCGGACCTTGAAGATAATGGGCCGAGGACATGTGGAGCAATCCAACTCCTCTGCCAAGAACACCTTGAGTCCGAGGACAAGTGCAGCAATCCATCTCCTCTGACTGTGAAGAGAATGGGCCGAGGACTTGTGGAGCAATCCGTCTCATCGGCCAAGAATACCAGGGGTCCGAGGACTTGTGGAGCAATCCATCTCCTCGGATTGTGAAGATAATGGGCCGAGGACTTGTGGAACAATCCATCTCCTCGGACAAGAATACCGGGGGTCCGAGGATAAGTGAAGCAATCCATCTCCTCGGACCTTGAAGATAATGGGCCGAGGACTTGTGGAGCAATCCATCTCCTCAGCCAAGAACACCCCGAGTTCGAGGACAAGTGGAGCAATCCATCTCCTCGGACCTTGAAGATAATGGACCGAGGACTTGTGGAGCAATCCATCTCCTCGGCCAAGAACACCCCGAGTCCGAGGACAAGTGGAGCAATCCATCTCCTCGGACCTTGAAGATAATGGGCTGAGGACTTATGGAGCAATCAATCTCCTCGGCCAAGAACACCCTGAGTCCGAGGACTTGTGGAGCAATCCATCTCCTCGGACCTTGAAGATAATGGGCCGAGGACATGTGGAGAAATCCATCTCCTTGGCCAAGAACACCCCGAGTCCGAGGACAAGTGGAGCAATCCATCTCCTCGGACCTTGAAGATAATGGGCCGAGGACTTGTGGAGCCATCCATCTCCTCGGACCTTTAAGATAATGGGCCGAGGACTTGTGGGGCTACGGGAAAGTGTTTCTTGTCCAAGACGGCGGCTGTAGTAACACGTGGCCTTCCCTGTTGATAAGTCTTAAATATTGCATATTTTAGACCCTTAACTTATATTTGTTATGCTTTTAGTTAGTAGTATTTTACTTTATTTTACGTTTTTCTTGTGTTTTGTGTATTTTTACAGGTTTGTGGAGAAAATGAAGCATTTCAGGAGATTTGAAGCTTCTGGAGACATTGCGCTCGATCGCACAAGATATGCGATCGAGTGCACCTGCGCTCGAGCGTACCTGCCTATGAACGAGCGCAAGGTCAACATCCCACATCAAAATAGTTGCTGTTCAACGCGTCTGCGATCGAGCGCACAGACATGTGATCGAGCGCACATGCGGTCGTGCGCACGAGACATGCGATCGAGTGCACATGCGATTGATCGCACCATTCTGCGATCGAGTGCACTCGGGCCAGTATCCCACATGGAATCTGAAACCTGCAGTGCTCCGTGACTTCCCCTTTATAAACACCATTTGGCTTCATAATTCAGTGTACAATTCCTAAGCCACTTTGGTGTTTACTGGTGGACGTCCGTCAGCATTTTGGTGGATCCCGAAGGCATTGCTACCACGAGGGGAAGCGCCGTCCGTCAGCGAGTGGAATTTCTCCCATGTAAAGTTGTTTATTTATTTCTTTATATTCAGTTGTTTTAGTTTAAATGTTTAGCACTTTTTATTATAGTTTTATAATTATGAGTGGCTAGACTCTTCAGCTAAGGTTGAAGATGAAGCCCCGCCGTTGTTTGACATAGTAATTCAGATTTGCTTGTACAAATCTGACAATTTTTAGTATAAATTTTCTGTCAATTATTTGAGTTAATCTTATAATTGATTGAGTTTAAATTGTCTGTTGGATTTTCTTTGTGTTTCATCTGATGGATACATTGAATGCTTTTCGATTAAATTGGATTCCCTTTGTGATTTGTTAAGACTGGATACATTGGGTGCTTTTGGTTTAGTTGGGATATTCTTTGTTTTTTGTCTTATAGTTGGATTCATTGAATGTTTTGATAGGCTATATTTTTAGAACATGTATGCTTAACTTCGGTGGGGTAGATTCGGAAACCTTAGTGCTTTTTATTATTAGATTTTAAATCAATTTAATTTAGTTTTAATTTGCTTTGCAAATTATCATTCAAAATTCGGAACTAAGTTAAGATAGAGTTAATTTAGATTAAAAATTATATTTTCACAACGCAATTCCCTGTGGATTCGACCTCGCACTTGCACAACACTATACTGCAAACGACTCGTGCGCTTGCGAGTAAATTAAAACTCACAACAAGTTTTTGGCGTCTTCAGCCAGACCCAACATTAGTAAACAGGCCCAACTAAGCGCTCATGGGAGGCACCCCACAGCTTATCTTTTCTTTTGTTTATTTATTATTTCGCATTTTTATGATTAATGTTTGTTTCCAGTATTTTTTTGTTTTCCAATTTTTATTTTTCAGGGACAAAGTGTACTTCAGTTCAAGTTTGGGGGTATGCTATGAGCCATACCAGTCCAGATAGTTCTCCATATCTCAGGTCAGCTCTTTCCATATTAGTCACACATTGAGGTCAATGTGTAATTTAAGTTTGGGGGTATGGGAGACACATCACACACTTTGTCCTAATTTGTTGTCTTTTAGTCATAGAGATAAATGCATGCTCATGTTATCGTGAAATTTTAGTTGATCTAAACATTTTCTGTGATGTGATGTCATTGGTGAGCTTAACATTTTGAACACATGATCTGGTGATAAATTTTAAAATTTAGTTACTTACCTTAGGCATTTGAGAATTCACATGTTTGATCTAATCTAACACGAGTACATTAGCACAAATTATGTGAGGTATGACATGTGATTTTAATGTGTATTTTTCCTTATCTCAACTGAAACTGGATGACTTGTTGGATGAACTCTTGGGCATAGGAAAATATTAAAAAAAAAATATCAATAAACTTTTCGCTGAGTAACTAGACCTCTTACCTCAGTAAGCAGTGAGTGTTCACGTCAAAAGGTGGAACTTTGCTTGGTAATATTAAGGTCGGTTTAATTTCGTAGCCTTTTTTACTCGAGTTAGTAAGTCCTTAGGGGTGTCTTTACACCTAATGCCCTAAAACCACCTGGTTTGGGAGTCATTGACTCAACACTCACTACATGGGTCAATTAGAAAGCTTAAGGGAACTAAACATAGCCGTGCCTTATTAAAAAAAAAAGAAAAAAAATAAAAACTATGCCTTTTCGTTCATTTTTGATGGGAAATTCGGTGAATCTTGAGACATGGAGACCTCACACATTAGAGTTACTTGGAAGCTTCATTTTTATATGCTAATTCACCTTACACTGATTCAAGCTTGTGATGCCTTATCCTGCCTTTTGTAAGTAATTAGATTTTAACATTTCTATTCATTGCGAAGATGGGTTTACCTTTTTAAGCTTGCTCATGAATGAATATCATGGTGATGTGTGCTCCTTAAATTTTTGGATACCATGAGTGATGACTTTATCTTTATGTTCTTTGTTTTTCATTGAGTCTTTTATTTTGTTTTGCTAAGGGACTAGCAAAATATAAGTTTGGGGGTATTTGATGAGTCTTAAATATTGCATATTTTAGACCCTTAACTTATATTTGTTATGCTCTTAGTTAGTAGTATTTTACTTTATTTTATGTTTTTCTTGTGTTTTGTGTATTTTTACAGGTTTGTGGAGAAAATGAAGCATTTCAGGAGATTTGAAGCTTCTGGAGACATTGCGCTCGATCACACAAGATATGCGATCGAGTGCACCTGCGCTCGAGCGCACCTGCCTATGAACGAGCGCAAGGTCAACATCCCACATCGAAATAGTTGCTGTTCAACACGTCTGCGATCGAGCGCACAGACATGTGATCGAGCGCACATGCGATCGATCGCACCATTCTGCGATCGAGCGCACTCGGGCCAGTATCCCACATCGAATCTGAAACCTGCAGTGCTCCGTGACTTCCCCTATATAAACACCATTTGGCTTCATAATTCAGTGTACAATTCCTAAGCCACTTTGGTGTTTACCGGTGGACATCCGTCAGCATTCTGGTGGATCCCGAAGGCATTGCTACCACGAGGGGAAGCGCCGTCCGTCAGCGAGTGGAATTTCTCCCATGTAAAGTTGTTTATTTATTTCTTTATATTCAGTTGTTTTAGTTTAAATGTTTAGCACTTTTTATTATAGTTTTATAATTATGAGTGGCTAGACTCTTCAACTAAGGTTGAAGATGAAGCCCCACCGTTGTTTGGCATAGTAGTTCAGATTTGCTTGTACAAATCTGACAATTTTTAGTATAAATGTTCTGTCAATTATTTGAGTTAATCTTATAATTGATTGAGTTTAAATTGTCTGTTGGATTTTCTTTGTGTTTCATCTGATGGATACATTGAATGCTTTTCGATTAAATTGGATTCCCTTTGTGATTTGTTAAGAGCGGATACATTGGGTGCTTTTGGTTTAGTTGGGATATTCTTTGTTTTTTGTCTTATAGTTGGATTCTTTGAATGTTTTGATAGGCTATATTTTTAGAACATGTATGCTTAACTTTGGTGGGGTGGATTCGGAAACCTTAGTGCTTTTTATTATTAGATTTTAAATCAATTTAATTTAGTTTTAATTTGTTTTGCAAATTATCATTCAAAATTCGGAACTAGGTTAAGATAGATAGAGTTAATTTAGATTAAAAATTATATTTTCACAACGCAATTCCCTGTAGATTCGACCTCGCACTTGCACAACGCTATACTGCAAACGACTCGTGCGCTTGCGAGTAATTTAAAACTCACAACACCTGTGTAAATGACGGGTCATGTTACCTTGAAATTTTAAACAGCCATTTTAGGGAAAACGGCAGCCACCTCGGGGGGCGTAGCACCCCTTGGGGAAGCGTGTGGGTCGCTTTGGGACTCTAAAGAGTCCCCTTGGTTTCTGCATTTGCATTAAATAGTACTCGTTGGCCGTGACACATTTCCTATATAAGAGGCTTTGGCTTCCCATTCTTCCTTACTCATTTCAAAACCCATTGTTTGTTCAGAGAGAAGTTTTTGTGAGAGCCCTCGGCCTCGTCCCTATTGTGTTTGAGAGTACTCGTCCTCGTCCCTTCAAAGAGAATTTTCCTTCTTCATAGGTCTGTCGTGTCTCAACGCTGCGGGGAGTTTTTGGTGCTGGGGTTTTTTGGGTGATCGCGGCGTTTGCGAGATCTTGGAGAGGAGTGCTCTTGGACAAATACCGAGCGTTTATGAGGAATTCAGGAGGGGTTCAAGTCCGAATCCTTCGGACTTTGGTGAGTTCGTGTCTCTTTAATATTTAAATCATGTCTTCTTCATTTGATACATACCGCGATAGGCCTAGTAGGAGTAACGGTAGGAGTAGTGTAGATGATACTAGCGGCAGCAGCTCCGAAGAAGTAGAGGTGTCCTCATCTTCTTCTGGGGGGAATGCCCCCGTAACGGGCATGCCAAAGGCAGACCCCATGGCACTAGTGCCCTACATTCCTTTGGAGGTGGGGAAGGAGTATGAGGAAGACTCCTCGTCCGGTGAGGACACACTTAGGGCGTTGACTGATATTAGGGAGACCTTGGCTGGAGAGGAGAGAGAGGAGTGGAACTATACAGCCAACGAGATCCCTTGTCAACTGAGGGAGGAGGATTTGGAGGTGATTAGGAATATGTACCGCATTTCGGGCGAGTACGGTCTTCGGCTGGCCAAGGTGGGAGAAAGGGCCTGTGATGTCCTCCCTGACTGAGCCCCGTTCGAGCTCTGCGTGTACGAGCATCACATGCAGGCTGGACTCCGGTTTCCCCTTCACCCCTACTTTTGTACTATTCTTAATTACTTTGATATAGCGCTGTGTCAGCTGGTGCCTAATTCGATATGGCTGATCATGGCCTTTATCTGCGTTTGCTTAGAAGTGGGCCGACCAATGACGATGGATATTTTTAAGGCCCATTTCTTGATCAGCCGGCATGGTCAGACAGGGTGGGTGGTCTTCAGTACTCAGCCAAGGAGGAGGTTGCTGAAGAAGACCCCTTCATCGATCAAAAGGTGGAAGAAGAATTTCTTTTTCATCCAATCTGCCGAGGACTTCGGCTTACCTCGTGCGTGGAGTATGGACCGCACCGGGAAATGCAAAAAGGCAGGCCTTCTTCCGTATAAGCAAGAAACGGTGAACGCCATGGTGGTCTCGCCTTTGGACGTCGGGGTCCTATATGACAATGAAGAACTGGCCCGGCGAGGTCTTTGTTCTTCGTGCCCCGAGCCTTCGCTTGAGAGCGGTAAAGGCTTTGGTTTGCCTTCTACTTCCTTTATTTTTATTTGCATCGTTATCCTGCGATTTGTACTTACGCTATTTCCTTCCTTTGTTCATATGTTTTGATCAGAGATGGAGGCGGCTGCCCGTGCCCGAGAGCATGCCAAGAAATTGGCATTGGAGCAGAGAAGGTCAGCTCGGTCCGAAAAGCAAACGGCCTCGACTTTTCGGCCTAAGAAGAGGCCCCGAGCTCCATCTCTGACTCCGATCGGCTTGGAGACTCCTCCAAGGCCAACGACCCAGTCAGAGACACCTCCGGTCTGCAATGCCCCGACGTCGATCCCTGTGACTACGGGGACTTCCACTATCCCGGGCCCTAGCCAAGGGGCGGCTTCGGAGGCCTCGAACTTCATGCCCAACTGGGCCATCAGGACAGATGACTCTGTCTTCGCACATCCTCGGGTGGCGAGGGAACATCTGTTTAAGGGCACCCCTCCTCGTGACATTGCTGAGTTGGGTCGAAAGACCACGGACTCTCTCTGTGCGGCAACCGAGGCTTTGGCTTCTCAGGTTAGATTTTGTTTTTACTTTGCTTTATGTTCTGTCTTCACCGAATTTTGTTTCACGCATGGCTTCTGGTCTCAGATGGGTGTTCTGGTGGGCGCGGCCACACGTCGCTGCATGGAGACAGTGGAGCTCCTAGGGCATACCCAGCGCCAGCTAGAGGAGAGGACAGAGGTCGTTTGTCGGCTGCAGGCTTCGTTGGAGTCTGCTGTCCTGGCTAAAGCCGAAGCTGAAGCCATTGCTCGGGTAACTGTAGAGGAGGTCGAGGCTCGCCTTAGTGCCGCAGCGGAGGAGGTCGAGGCTTGTCTTCGCACCGCTGCAGAGGAGGCTGAGGCTCGTACTCGGGCGGCCGTGGAGGAAGCCTTAGCGTCTTTCCAGAGTTCGGAGGCCTATCGCCAGATCATCGTTTCCGAGAGTGGCCAGCAGTACCTTACGGGGTTCATGGAGGCCAAGGGGAAGGCTGAGGCCATGTACCTGGAGCTCGATTTCTCCGCGTTGGACCTGTTGGGGCCTGAGGATGAGGAGCTGCTAGCTTCAGACGAGGAGCATGCTGATGGACAGGACCGTGACGGGCGATCAGGCATGGGGTCTCCTGCCCTTGGAGATTAGTAGGGCTCAGGTTGAGGGTAATCTGTCGTAGCTTTTTTTTGTTTTGGCCCGGCCAGTGTTTTGTTTTGTATTTTGAGGCTGTTGGTGCCCTACTTTGCCTTGTTTTAGGCTTTTTGTTTTATTCGGCAGAAAGACAGATGTAGGTAAAGTCCTTTATTTATAAAACAAGACTGTTTACATATGCGTAACACTTTTTATTGATAAAAACGTCGAAGATGTTCCGCATTCCAAGTACGAGGAATGGCCTTTCCGTTCAATTCTTCGAGTTTGAAAGTGCTAGGACGGCATACTTTTTTGATTCGATATGGCCCTTCCCAATTAAGGACTAGTTTGCCTGATTCTCGGGGCCTAGATACTTCGTTCTTTCGTAAGATGAGATCATGGAGACAAAAGTGTCTTACTTTTACTCTTGAATTGAAGTACCTGGTAGCTCGCTGTTGATAAAAGGCAAGTCGGATTTGGGCTTTATCCCAGGCTTCATCGAGAAGATCGGCGTTCGTGCGAAGGGCTTCCTCATTGCTTCATTCCTCGAAGTTCTGTACTCGCAAGGAAGGTACTCTTATTTCCAAGGGGATTACTGCCTCGGACCCATAAGTCATGAAGAAGGGGGTTTCCCCCGTGGGTGCTCGAGTTGTGGTTCGATATGCCCAAAGTATGTTAGGTAAATGGTCGGTCCACTGCTTATCTGCTTCGTCTATTCGCCTTTTAATGCCTTGCAGGATCGTTCGGTTGGTAACTTCGGCTTGTCCATTTGCTTGTGGGTATCCAACCGAGGAGAAACGATGGTCAATGTGTAATTCATCGCAAAATATTTTGAACCGAACACTGTCAAACTGTTTGCTGTTGTCTGTCACTAACACTTGGGGTACTCCAAACCGACATACGATTGATTTCCACACGAAGGCTCGGGCTTAAAAGTCAGTGATGCTGGCTAAGGGCTCATCTTCCACCCATTTTGTAAAATAATCTATTGCAACTATAAGATACTTTCGCTAGCCGGTTGCTCCGGGAAAAGGTCCGAGAAGGTCCATTCCCCACATAGTGAAAGGAAGTGGACTGACTATTGGTGTCAAAAGGTTTGTTGGTCGATGTGGCACAGTGGCATATCGTTGACAGCTTTGACATTTGGTCACCAGCTCCATGGCTGCTTCCCTCATCTTTGGCCAATAGTATCCTTGACGAAGGATCTTGAATGCCAAGGCACATCCCCCGAGATGATTTCCACATATACCTTCGTGGACCTCTTGGAGGGCGTAATTAGCTTCGGTTGGGTCAAGACATTTCAAGTAGGGCATTGTCAGCCCTCGCTTATACAGGTGATCATCCAGAATTGCGTAACGGGCTGCTCGAGACATAATCTTTTGGGTTTCACCTTTGTTATCGGGAAGAAGACCGTCACGCAGATATTCCAGGATAGGACTCATCCATGTTCTCTCACCAACCACGGGTAAGACCATTATTTCATCGATACTAGGTACGGCTAGGGTTTCGAGGTAGACTGCTCGCCTTGACTCGAGCTGGCAAGATGAAGCAAGCCGGGCTAATGAGTCGGCCTTTGTATTTTTCGCCCGCGGAATCTGGTTCAGAAAAAATACTTCAAACTGCCCAGCTAATATCTTTGCTGCTGCTAGATAGCGAGCGATTTTTTCTCCCCGGGCCTCGAATTCGCCGTTCACCTGGTTCACCACTAGTTGGGAATCGCTATATACATGCAAATTTTGTACAAAAATTACCTTGGCTAATTTCATGCCCGCGAGTAGAGCTTCATACTCAGCTTCGTTGTTGGAAGCCGGAAACTGAAACCTCAAGGCGTACTCAATGGTGAAGTTGTCAGGACCGCTTAGAATAAGCCTGGCTCCACTTCCAGAGTCAGTGGAGGACCTGTCAACATGAAGGGTCCAACGTAAAAATGGGCTCGATTGATTAACATTCTGCGGGGATTCTTCTTCCATTAGTGGCAAAGTAGTTTCCATGACAAAATCAGCTAGGGCTTGCGCTTTGATAGCTGTCCGAGGCCGATAGCAGATGTCGAACTCGCCTAACTCTATTGACCGTTTGACCATTCTACCGGAAACATCTGGTTTGTGGAGTGTTTGTCGAAGAGGTTGGTTGGTGAGGAGTGTGATGGTGTGGGCTTGAAAATAGGGTCGAAGCTTCCGGGCCGAAATCAACAGAGCATACACCATCTTTTTCGCAGGAGGATATCTTGTTTCGGCATCGTGAAGTACCTTGCTGACATAATACACCGGCTTTTGTGCGCCTTCTTCTTCCCGTATTAAGACGGAGGCCACTACTTCGGGTCCGGCCGAAAGATACAAGAAAAGTTCTTCGCCGACTACTGGTTTAGTAAGTACGGGAGGTGTCCCCAAATATATTTTCAGCGCCCTGAATGCTTCTTGACAAGCTTTGTTCCATACAAAGTTTCGGGTCCGACGAATGGCCTTAAAAAGGGGGAGGCACTTCTCGGCAGATTTAGACATGAATCGGCTGAAGGCCGCTATTCTTCCAGTAAGTCGCTGAACTTCCCTCACAGTCCGAGGCGGACTCATGTTAAGAATAGCATCGATCTTCTCTGGATTGGCTTCTATACCTCTGTGGGTGACTAGAAAGCCGAGGAATTTCCCCTCAGTGACTCCAAAGGCACATTTTGTGGGATTCAACTTCATGTGGTGATGGCGGAGGATATCAAAAGCTTCTTGGAGATCGACCTCGTGGTCTTGTGCTTTGACGCTTTTTACCAGCATGTCATCTACATATACTTCCATATTCCGACCAATCCGCTCTTTGAATATCTTGTTTACTAACCTCTGGTAAGTGGCCCCGGCATTTTTCAGACCGAATGGCATGACCCTATAACAATAGAGGCCTTGTTCTGTGATAAACACCGTTTTCTCTTGGTCAGGCGGGTGCATGAGGATCTGGTTATACCCAGAGTAGGCGTCCATGAATGTTAACAGCTCGTGGCCGGATGTTGCGTCAACGAGTTGGTCAATTCGGGGCAAAGAAAAACTGTCTTTTAGACAGGCTTTATTTAGACCTGAAAAGACTATACAGATTCGCCACTTGCCGTTTGCCTTTTTAACCATTACAACATTGGATACCCAGTCTGGATAGCTCACATCTCGGATGAAATTAGCTGAATGTAATTTGTCAACTTCTGTTCGGACAACTGCCTGTCGCTCAGGAGCGAATGACCTTTTCTTCTGGATGACTGGTTTGTGGGTCGGATCCACACTCAAGCGATGTACAATGACATCCGGGCTGATCCCCAGCATATCTGCAGCGGTCCAGGCGAATAGGTCTTGATTTGCCCATAGAAGGGCTAACAGAGATGCCTGAAATGTGTTGGACAGGTTTGAACCAATTTGAACAGTTCTGGTGCTATCTTCGCAGAGGGGGATCATGAGTACATCTTCTCCGAGCCTACCTCGCAGGTTGCTCGCTTCATCCCTAAGGTCATCCAGTTCAAGTGGTAGGGCTTCCGTCTTCTTACCCTTTATTGCACTGAGATAACAGGATCTGGCGATTCGTTGATCTCCTTTGACTTCACCTACTCCGTTTTCCGTGGGGAATTTGATTTTGAGATGATGGGTAGAGACAATCGCTCGGAGTTTATTCAGTGTAGGTCATCCAAGTATCATATTGTAAGAGGAGGGTTGTTGAACAATTAACAAAGTGGAGTGTACAGTCGTTGTTTGGGGTGTCGTCCCCGCAGTTACCGGGAGGGTTATGCTGCCTTCTGTAAAGACTGGTCCCCCTGAGAAGCCATAGAGTGGGGTGGAGACCAGCTCTAGATGTGTATCGCCCAGTTGCATTTGTTGAAAGGCATCGTAAAAGAGGATATCGGCTGAGCTCCCGTTGTCGACCAGGACTCGTCTTATTTCATGATTGGCCACAAGGAGTGAAATTACAACAGCATCGTCGTGTGGAATCTGCACTCCTTCTAAGTCTTCGTCCGAAAAAGAAATGATCTCTCCGGTCTTAGATGGTTTATGAGACCCAGCGACAGAGGCTATTGACCTGGCATAAGACCTACTGCGAGCATGCGACCCCCCACCAGCAACGGGTCCTCCGTAAATGGTCTTGATAATCTTTGCCACGGGGGGCCTCTGGTTTTTTCTAGCTAGGCTCCGTATAACTTGGCCCTGGGCTCTTCCGAATTGCCCTTGTAGGTCTGTTTCGCTCGAGAGGGCGTTCAGGGCTTCTGCATGATCGTTCGTCAAATTTCTCCTGTCGTGGCCCGACGTATTCTTTTAAATGCCCCCGATTGATGAGGGCCTCGATTTGATTTTTTAAGGCCTTACATTCTTCCGTATCATGGTCGAAGTTTCTGTGGAATCTATACCAAGTATTTCGATCTGGGTTGAGGTTCGGCGGTCTTGGAGGCCATTGCAAGAGGTCCCTGTCATGAATCTGCATTAGAATGTTGGTCCTGGAGGCCTTCAGTGGTGAGTAGCTGTGGATTTGCCTCGGAGTTCTGGCTCTGGTTCCGAAGGCAGCAAGATTTCGGGGTCTATCTTTAAAAGGCCTGAGGGTCCTAGGTTTCTCATCGCGAAACGGCCGCTTAGTAGGCTCGCGGCAGGGACTAGTGGGGCCTCTTTTTCTTCTTTCCGTGTCTCTTTTGTGTTCTCTTCGGAACGCCTGATCATCTTCTGCCAGCATGTATTTTTCGGCTCGCGCCAAGACTTCACTCATATCCGTAGGCGGACGTCTGATGAGTTTTGAACTGAAGAATCCAGATCTTAGCCTATTTTTGAATGCCAGGAGCTGAACACTGGGATCAAAGTCTGGGATCTCCCAAGCTGCAGTGTTGAATCTAGAAATATAGGGGCGAAGCTTCTCTCCTTTTGACTGGACAATATTAAACAGAGACTCCGAAGTTTTCTTGGGTCCTTTGTTGCTGATGAAATGTGAGGCGAAAGCGTAGCTTAGGTCTTTGAAGGTGCGGATTCCTCCTGGTTTCAAGCGGGAATACCACGTCCCAGCCGCTTTCTCAAGAGTCAATGGAAATGCCCTGCACATCACAGGGTCCGAATGTCTATGGAGGGTCATTGTGGTTCGGTAGTGCTGGAGATGATCCAAGGGATTAGTGGATCCATCGTGAGGTTTGGTTTGTGGCATCCAGAAATTTGGTGGGAGGGGGGCGTCAAGGACTTCTTGTGTGAAAGGTGGGTCCTGCACATCGAGATCATCGCTAATACTATGGCCGCGTTCTTTAAATGCCTCATTGATTCGTCCCTCTATGTCCTCGATTTGTTTGCCAAACCCTTCGCTGTTCTTGGACATGGGACTTTCTCCGAACTTGGCTGGGGGAGGTGAGTGGGTCACCGAACAGTCATCTGCCGGGGGGCGGTGGTCGGTGGAACCATTGTGACCTGGTTCCTGCGATGGGAGTGGTACAGTAGGTTGAGGTCTCCTACGAACTTCGGCAGCCAGATCGGCTACTAGGTGTGCGAGCTCTGTGAATTGCGCCTGGAGCGTGCCGTCATTCGGGTGAGCCTCGGGTTCGGCTGAGGAACTCGCTCCCGACCGTTGTCCCGACCGTAGTACGCGAGTGCCTAGATCCCTGGCGGGTGTTTTTGGGGGCATGATAACAGATGAGTTCTTTCGACTTCTTCGCTGTTACTGTCAGCGAGAGATGTGGTTTCCCACGGACGGCGCCAATCTGTTGATGCCAAATATGTGCGTTGCGGAGCAGGAGGTCGGACTGCGGAGGTACCTGCACAGGGAAAGAGTAGCTATGGGGTCGACGGAGGGGATGTCTCCGAGGATGCTCCGATGCTTAAGTTAGGGTAAGCTCAAGTGTATCTTTATAAAGCTGAAAGACCAATCCCCTTCTTGACTGCTTACCAAGTCCTTTTTATAGAGTTTCGGAGGCGGTAGTGGGCCTAGGACGGCCGCGATACGATGCCCCAACTAGGTTGGGTAATGATGCCTATGAGGCCCAGCTAGATGGCTGGAGACCGTTCGTTAGGGCTTTTGCCTTGCTGGCTTGATCAGAAGTCGTTTATGCGTTAAGACGGTTTTTATGACCTGACGTCCCAACTTGGTTGGGTGATGATGGCCTGGAGAGCGGTGATGACCTGGAGGCCCAGCTGGGGGGGCAATGATGCCCTGAAGGGTGGTCATGACCTGGAGGCCCAGCTGGGGGGCAATGATGCCCTGAAAGGCGGTCATGACCTGGAGGCCCAACTGTCTGAGCCTGGGTCTTCCGCGTGTCTTCTTGTGGCCTGGGGTCGAGATTATCCACGTGTCGTCTTCTTATTAGAAAGGTATATTTTGGCAGTATCAAACCCCATGCCTTTGACAAGCTTGGCAACCTTTTGCATAATCTATGCAATCTTTTGTGATAGAAGGCCATAAGTATCTATGCCTCATGAGAAGCCATCTTTTTTTACACTTGGCAGGTGAGCTCCACATATACCTTCATAGATTTCAATCATGGCTTTCAAGCTTTGATCTTCTTCAAGGAACTTCATTAGTATACGTCATTCTGTCTTTCTCATAAGCTCATTCTCAAGGAGAATATATTCCAAGCTATTTTCCTTGTTTTCTTATTTGTTCTCCCATTTAGGTTCTTCAAGTAATTAATGATTGGTGTTCTCCAATCATCCTTAAGTTATAATACTTGAACTTCATGGGATAGATGTAATATTTCTTCTGCTAAAATTATTCTCCTTTTCTGGATTGTTAAAGTCTTTTGGGTCTCACTTTTTGCTAGTCTCAAACCAGAGGCTATATGGGCCAGATCGTTGGCCTCGATGTTTTTCTCCCTCGGTCTATGACAGAGAATCACTTCATCAAATCTCACCATTATTTGGTTGGCTAAGGCACAATAAGAAGCTAGTGTCTAACTAAAACACTTGTATCTTCCAACTAACTAGTTGTGAATTTCTATATACTTGCACCATGTCTGCCCCCAAATCTATTAGAATTTCTAGCCCAATGATCAAGGCTTCATATTTAACCTAATTATTGGTTAGGTCTCCTTCCAATTGAAAAGCCATCTCTGTTCTATCCCCTTAAGGACTTTTTATCACTATGCTAGCCCCTGATCCTTTCTCCCTCCTAGATTCATTGAAGTATAATTCACAGTGGGTTATTTCAACCATTGAAACTTCTACCTGAATGTTCTGGTCATAATGCAAAGGACTTGGATGATTAGGCAGAAAATCGGCCACTATTTGACCTTTAGCTACTTTGAGGGGTATATGATACAAGCTTAACTCAATAAGAGATAAAAGACCACTTGCATATTCGAACTTTAATTAGAGGCTGTGAAAGCATTTATTTTATTACATCAGTGACAGAAATTATGTGTACATCAACTAGCAAACAATAATGTTTCAACTTTGTTACAACAAAGAATAAGCATGAAAAACTTTTCTATTTGAAAATATATATTTTTCAATATTTGCCAGAAGCCTGCTTAAATAATAATGACTTGCTCTTTTTCATTGCTACTCTCTTGTGACAACATTGCACTAATAGAACCTTCAGCTGCAGACAAATATAATCGGAGTAGCTTTCCTCGAATTGGGGAAGCCAACACAGGTGGATGTTTAGGCTCCCATCGATATTTTGACTATGCATGAAGTTTTAGCAGAGATGAGAATACATTAGTTTTTTTCAGCCAAATTGGAAATAAAAACATCTCAGAAAGTTAACTTTCCTAAGAAATCTCTGCAATTCTTTTTTCGTTTATAGAGGTTTCAACTTGGAAAATTGCCTTTGCTTTATTTTGATCCACCTTGATTCCTCTTTGGTGAACTATGGTGAACAAAATATCCCAAGAAAATTCCAACCGTAACTCTAAAGCCACGTTTTAAAACATGTAATAAGTCGTGTTCATGTGAGTTTTTGAAACGAATGGTTAATTATGTAGTAGTATTTATGTCAATAAATTATATCCAACCTTCAACACAACACATTAACGTGAATTGATCAAAATCATTTTTCTTCATTCTTTTGTATGTTTAGACTTTGATGCGGTTTGAAGTTTTCTAGGAAAGTGGAGCAGCTTTGAAACGACAGCTCCTGCTTTAGCGTTTCAAATTCACAAAATTATTGTGATTTTCATGAATCCATGAATCCGTATGACGATTAATTTTTCAATTTTTTTTTCGCATTCTAGCAATTTAACTAAATTTAATACTAAATCCCTTCTTCCAAACTCATGCATCCACATGCCTGCCTCTCCGCAAATAGATTGGCAATGACATGTTTCCATGTAGTAGACTTCTCTGACTGTTGCAATCATGTGAGGACTGCATTCTAAAGATTGCTCACTACTTAACCCTACCATAAACAAAGTGAAATCATTTTCACAGAACCTAACCATATCTTTATGCTTGGATCATCATATTTACAGAAAGAGCAAATTTTTCTGTTAGGTCAAGATTTGAGAAGGTCAGTCTGAATAGTCTACTGCACAAAGGGGTATCTAGAAATATAGTATTCCCTCACACATGAAGCACCGTCTCTGGCAAGAATCCCTTCAAGATCTCCAATGATTCTGGCCAACCATATCTCCAGGTTTCTCTGGATTTCTTTTAAGTTGTTTCTTATCAAGTCCAAGGACCGTCTTGTGGTCAGTTTGGCCTGGCTCCCCTGCTCATCTCCATAGTATTTTTTTCCGATTTCACTTTGTAATGCAACCAGCTTTTGTGCAGTTTCAGATGCACGCTGCTGAAGTCGAAATGCTTCAAGCAAAAACTCTGTTTGCCTCTGTGTCCGAAACTCGGGACTCAGTGTTGGTTCACAGGGACCGGTAGCCTGCTGTAGTACCAGGAAAAGAAGTTTTTATCAACATATCCGATAATGCATTGATATCCTCACTACAGAAAATCCACAACTCATTCAATATCAACAGATAATTGCATTAGAGATTAAAATTAGGGGCAGGTACCTCATCAAATACAACAAAAGATACAGTATATGGTCATGACTTTGATATCATATTATCCATTTAAGTGCAACTAAGGACAAGCCTCATGACAAAGAAATTCCCAAATCCCGAATTATATTCTCACGACTTTTGATATATTATCCTTAAGTTTCAGTGGTTCTGCATTTGCAGCAATTCTTTCACATGATCTTCCACTAGAATTGTTAAATCCCTTCAACCTTATTAGCATTGCAAATTTGAGGACAAAAAATGTCTTTCATTTTCATTCTTTATATGATAAATTTTCCCTTATAGGCCTCCACTCCTAAGCCTTGTCTAGTTTGAACCCAGGACTTCATCATCCCTTGCTTCTCACTTTGCTTCTACAAGATCTAAATGATGGAGAAAGAAGAAATAATTATATAAAATAGCAGAGAGTGAAATTTAGAGGTTGGTATGCATTACCATTATTCTGCATAGATCATCAATTTTCCCGGCTAGAGATTGATATCTCTTTGCCTGCTTCCTCAATAATGATGGTACTTTTGATAGATCACTTTTGCTAACTTTTTCTAGATTCAATAGTTCCTCTTCAAGTAACCTTAGTTTAGAGGAAACACCTGTTGATTCCCCATCTACCTTCCATGGAGATTCCCTTCTGAACAAGAAACATATGTTGGCGTTTCATCAGTTTCAACAGTATATATTTCATGAATGAAAAAATATCTACACAGTTAATTTACCTTGCAACAAAATGCTTAATATGATACGGTGATTCATAAGATCCATATTGTACATCCTGCAAGAAGTTAACATTTTATATTAAAACACTAGGGTAATAACTTAATTGATAAGAGTGACTTTTAGCAGTGGTTATACCAAAGTCAAATGCCAACAATTTGTCCACGTAACACAATGGTAAAGGTCACGAAAACGATGAATTGATGGATAGTCAACAAAGAAAACATGTAGTAGTAAAGTAAACCAATCCTATCTTAAAATTCAACTGGTAAAGGAGACCTCTTGACAAGTAATATGGTCAAAGTAAGCCACATTTTAATGGATCTTTGACAAGTGGAAATTAAGTTTGAAGTTCAAAGGAGTCCTCATGTTTCGCTAAGACCTCCTCTTAAAGGAGACAAGCTCCAGCTAGACCAGCAAAAATGGCCTATTGGCACATGGAAAACTAGTCATGGTACAAGATGAAATGTTTCACAAAACCCATAAGGGAGAGAAGAAGAGGAAGAAACATCTGCTTGACAATAGCCTGGAGGTGTTGTGCTTGCCCACTAAAGACATCAGATGAATAGTTGCAGTTAACTGATGTTCTGATTAATATTCACACTGCTAAAAGAATCAACTAACAGTTGCCCTGGGAGCATGTGACCCATTTACTAGTACTGAGAAATTAACCAGGCCTGACTGCCTGAGCTATTGCAAGGATATGTCATCCTTCTCCGTGCTATTACAGCTTTAGTTATAGTCAATTCATTAAGTATTGGATCTCGAATATCACTCTAGTTGTAATACTACACCAAAATCTCCTGCAGTTGTACTATATCATCACAAGATGAATATTGAGTGGCTACCAAAGGAATAAAAACTTAAATTTTTTTTTTGGATTTGGCTCAGTCAACTGTTGAAGTTACATGGTAAGCAGCAGCTGATTTGAGATTGAATATTTCAAAATATCTTCTAGTTACAAATAATGACAAAAACCCAATTAGCAGAAGATAAAGAACCATAAAAACAGGGAATTGCTACATGCACTCCACTACAAAAGCTATTAATTGGAACTTATCTACAGAAGACACTCGAATAAATAGTAAGATTATTGGAAACCTGGCAGAGATTGAGATTAGGTCTGTCAGCCCAGAAGTTATCAGACGCAGAAGAAGGCAAGAAATGTGAAGAAAATCCGAAATTGGTGTTGAGTTGGTCGTCCCTCGAGCCGCACCCAGCGGATTCGTGTTGGTCTTCGTCGTCGTGAAAGTGAGTCTCTCTCTTAGATATAAAGGCAAACAGGTCGACCTCTCTCTCCAATTGTTGAATCCTGGTGTGGGAATGTTCCCTCTCCAACTCCAATTCCTCAAGTTTGGCTCTGAGAGTGAGCATCTCCTGGCTGGCAGCGTCGATCTGCTGTAGTAGTCGCTTCTCCTCGTCCTGCCACGCGTTCCTGTGGGTGGCGAAGATCTCCACGACCCTCGCGTTAGCCTTCGAGTCCTCTTTCCTCCTCGACTTCATCTGCCTCAGCTGATCCTCTGCTGCAAACACCCTCGACCTTAGCTCCCTGATTTCCGTTTGTAGCTTTGGCACCAGAGAGATTGCCTTTTCAGGGAGATAAGCTAACAGCAGCAAGAAGCTCACCCCGAGATACGATGAAAGCAGCTTCTTCAACTCTTCTTCTTCTTTTTCTACATTATTTTCTTTTTCCTCTTCTTGCTTTTGCTGCCCTTGTGTTGCCATAATTATTAAACACCAGCCACACTGCTTTCTAAGTGAAAAGGAAATCTGGGAAAGTGGAGTTCGCTTTCTTTTTTGTTTGGGATTTGCGAAAAGAGGTGGATTTTTTTTCTTCTCTTTTTTTGGGACTGACGATAATGGATTTTAGTTGTTCCGTAATTTACCAAAATGACACTCGTGATTCATCATCACTCGTCAGCAGTGTTTTAAAAAACCAATTTGGGGCGCGCCCGGATCGCGCCCACGGGCGAAATCCGGGTAAAACGCCTGCGGGCGTGATTGTTGGGGCGTTTTTTTTTTTTTGTCGCGACATCCAAAACGACGTCGTTTTGGTCAGTTACTAATAATTCATCTTCCCTGACGTGCGGCTCGGCTCGAACTCAGAACCAAATATGTCATAATTATAAACCTTACCGCTGAGCTAACACCGGTAATTTGATATTATTACACTTCATATCTAATTTAATAATAATTACAAACTATTTAATTAATCACTTACAAATTACAACAATATAGAAATATAAGTTATACTTCATATAATTTATATATAAATATATATTAATATTTATAAAATTATAATTATCAGGCTATAATGAGTTAGTAACGTATTAAATTTTAATAAAATTAATTAATTAATTAAAAATTAAATTATTTTTATTTTACTATTCTAATTAATTAATTAATATTATTTTATTAAAAATTCAAAACATCCCAAAAGATTCAAAAGACTTACCTGGATTTTCAGTCTTTTAGGTTAGAATTTTAAATTTTCAACATTTTGATTGGACATCATTACAAATAGAACCACTATGTTGAATGGATACATATGCAACAAATAATAATATACCTATAATATCATATGTGATTAAAATTTTCATCAAATTGTTTGATATTTGTGTAAAAATATTTTGATAAATATTCATTCATAGGTATTAAGTTAGTAAAGTTTATTGATAATTAATTAATTAATATTATTTTAATTTTTTAATATTTTTATAATTTAATTAATATTATTTTATCAAAACGCCCCAATGTTTCAAAAGGCTTACGCCCCAAAGCCTCGGGGCTTACGCCTCGCCTCATTGAGGCAAAACGCCTCGCTCAACGCCCTCGCCTCTGAAAACACTGCTCGTCAGTGGTTGGTTGTTTTCGTTCAGATAAAATATTCATTTCGTAAGAAATTAGCTCATTTTCATAATAAATAATAATTTTTTTAAAAATTTTTTATCTTTTAAATATAATAAATATAAAATTACAAATAAATTTAATAAAATTAATTTCTTTCAATTATGCTCTTAATAACCGTTAAAATAATTTTTAAAACTCGAAATTACCCTTAGAGGTCAAAGACCATCGTCCTAAGCTGCCAGCCATCGGCTGCAACGAGAATTGGCTCCAAATTGCCGTTATATAAGTGTTTTTTTTTTTTTTTTTTTTTTTTTTTTTTTTAACTACAACAAAAGTAGTTATTAGAGACAAAAATATGAAGATATAAAAAGAGTTAGCCTCTAAATCACTTTTTGAAGGTAAATTTTTTTATCTGCTCTATAATAATCATAATTTGCCATTATTTAACTTTGTATTTGGAGCCAAAATTAAAACATAAAAATTATACATATGGCAGCTAATTTGTTTTTTGCCTTTAAACTTTTAATGACAAATTTAATTCTTTTTGGCTCTACAAAATTTCATTTTAAAGGCACTTCTAAGGACTTTTATATGTAAAATATTTTGCCATAATATAAGTATTGGCACCCTGATTTTTTTTTTTCTTATTAGTTCAAGATTGTTAAGAGATCGGGCAAGCCTTATCGACTATAGTTGATTGATTAGTGTGCATGAGGTTTGTTGCTTAGACGGTATTATTGTGGATATTACTCTATGTGATAATGTAAATCGTTTTTACGAAGAAAAAAAATGATAACGTAAATCATCCAATGCACGTGGCAGCACAAAGCAAATGCATTTATGATGTACTTAGGGTCTGTTTGGTACACGGACAGGATTATAATTGGATTAGGGTTAAGAGGATTAAAGTGGGATTATTTTAATTCTTGGATCATGTTCATCAATTAATTAGTTAAATTAAGTATAAGGAAAACGCAACCACCTAAATCACAATTTGATTTGAATCCTGATTTAAATTCCTATTCAAGAAAGCTTAATTAGGTCTAGATGATTTGTTCTCAACCTAATCTCAAATATTAACCTTAACTATCAATAATAGATGGCCAATCCACAAGCAATAATCTCTTGATAAGCCGTCTTGATGAAAGAAATCGTCTCCTCCTTCAATCTCCCAAAACTCCTCTTGATAATATCTCTCTAAGAAATGCTATCGTCTCTCCCCTTCTCTAAGTCTAAAATTCCTATATATAGCTGTATGGAGACAGCTTTGTAGATAGAAAAGTTGCCCTAGGGTTTCTATTCGGGCCGTGTGCTTTTGCTGCTGTCTAGGCCCGGTTCTGCTAAAACTGTCATAACTTTATCTAGAAAAATCATATTTGTGAGTGTAAAATTCTCCAGAAAATAGACATATGGATCTTTCCAAGAACATATGGCTCATCTCCTAGTTCTTCCTGAATTAATACAATTTAATCCACAAAAATCACTTATGTCACGTTGAAATCACGCACAGCCTGACCTTTGTCTACTAAAACTGCTATAACTTTCTCTAAAAAAATCATATTTATGAGCCATAAAATTATCCAGAAAATAGACATCCGGATCTTTTCAAGCATACATGGCTAATCTCCTAGTTCTTCCCGAATCAATATAGTTTAATCCTAAAAAATGACTTATATGTGCGGGTAATTTAGTGAAACTCCTTTCCAAGTGCTTGTAAACCTGTAAAACAATGAAAAACAAATTCCTAAGCTAAACATATAAATAAATACTTGAAAAACATACAAAATACTAGGACAAATATTCGTTTATCATATATCTTGAATAGTCATCAACAATAATAAGAGCATATTGATGGCCACCTAGACTAATGGTACTTATTGGACCAAATAAGTCCATATGCAAAAGTTCCAATGGTTTAGTAGTTGAACTACATTTTTTGATTTAAAAGAAATTCTAGATTGTTTTCCCTTTGACAAGCGTCACACACCTTGTCGTTTTCAAATTTGATTTTCGGAAGTCCAATGACTAAATCTTTTCTTGAAATGATTTTAAGCAAACCCATATTCACATGATCAAGTCTTCTATGCCATAACTATGGGTTTTCACTAAAAGCGGGAAAATATTTTTTCATCTTTCGAATGCAAGGATTTTAAATCAACTATATAGACATTTTCGTGTCTATGGCCAACAAACTTGATCTTGTTACTCTTGATGTCTATAACTAGACAATGGGAGGTTTCAAATATGACTTTGTTGCCTTTGTTACATAGTTGACTAATACTTAGTAAATTTGGCTTAAGGCCTTGCACATATAATACATGATCAATAGTTAAGAAATCATTACCAACTTTTCCATGCCCGATGATCTTTATTTTTGTGTTGTCTCCAATGGTGACATGTCCGCCATCTCTTAGAGTTAGCTCTTTGAATACACTTCGATCACCGGTCATGTACTTTAAGCATCCACTATCAAGGTACCAATAGTTACCTTTTTCTTTGGTATGGAGACATATCTACAACACACAAGGATACAAAATTGCACTCCAAGGTACTAAAAATTTCTTGGGTCTTTTGGGGTTAGTCCTAGAAAATACGGTTCCTTTAGGGACCCATACTTTCTTAACATTGTAAGGTGTTCTATATTTACAGACATGTTGATGATGCACAATCCTAGGATGATAGTTATTGAAATTTCTAGGATTTCTTAGTTGTGCATTGATAAGTGCTTAAATATTCATATTTAAGCCCCTTAATTTATAGTTGTTAAGCTCTTTATTTATGTATTTTAGTATATTCTGCTTCATTTTTGTATTTTCTGTGTTTTTAATAGGTTTTTGAAGAAAAAGTACCATTTTGGAGCTCTAAAGAAGAAATCTGAAGACCTAGAAGCTGCCAAGTGCGATCAAGCGCAAAGTTTCCATGATCGAGCGCACAAGCACTCGTGCGCACATATAGAATGCTCGAGCGCAACCCTGCACTCGAGCACAAAAGCATGAGATCGAGTGCACACGTACAGTGAGGCGGCAGAGCCAGTTTTGGAAAGACTGTTTCGGGTCTTATTTTGAAAATTAGGGTTTCGAAGTGTCCTTAGAACCCTATATATAGGCTTGTAAAACACATAAACTTCACTTTTGACTTTGCTTTGAGTTGTAAGCTTTGGAGAGGAATTGATGACTCTTCTCCACAGTATTTTTCGGGTTTATTCTTTTCTACTTAGTTTATACTATGATGATGTTTAGCATAATTAGGGCTCGATTGAAGCCCTAATTATACCTTTCCATATACGAGTATTGTTGCCTTTGCAAATAGCTATGTTATGATGCTTTAATTGATTAATGCTTGTTTTATTGAATTCCTCATATGTGTTTGTCTGGTCAACGTATGCATGTGGTATTGATTAGTTAGTTAGATCAATTTGTATGACTGAGTCCTGGGTCTGACAATAGTAACAAAAGAAATCCATGCCAGATTCTTAGGTTAATCAACATGGAAAACCAGGAGTATACAAACATGCCCTAGGTCTCGTGTGGTTATCGATTTCCGCAAACCTTATGCTCTCTTAAGGAACAACTCAGTATACACCATGCTGAATCCCTTAAGAGAGAAAAGAGTTAGAGTATACACCATGCCTAACTCGTTGCTTAGGGAAATCAATAGCTTAAGGAGCGAACCAAGCCCTTAGGTTGATAACCATTAGGTATTCATGGTAGGGCTAGAGCATTGGCACATTACTTATTAGGAAAGTATGATTAGTGGTGGATATCAAAGCCCTATGTTCTTATCATTATCAATATAAACTCAATATTTATTTCTATCATTTTACATTGTGAAACTAATTCTAAAACGAAATTCACCAATCTCTGTGGAGATGATCTCGTATTTGCACACTATGCTACTATGACCTTGTGCACTTGCAAGTAAAACAAGTTCGATTATTTGCTTAATAATTTAGGTAGATAATTGCACAACAAATTTTTGGCACCGTTGCCGGGGATTGCGCTAAATTTCTTTTCAGGATTATTTTTCATTCATTTTTATTTTTATTATTCTGGTTTATTCTATTTTGTCATAAACCTATTTTGTTTTCGTTTTATGTTCTGTTTCAAGTACTGCAGCTGTTTCATCTGTGGCACTGCGATCGAACGCACTCCTTTGTGCGATCGAGCGCATTTGAGGTAGAGGCTACCCGAGCAGCAGCATTGAGACTGCTGTACTGAAGCGATTTTGCTGATTCATGTAAGGGCTTCGATCCAGGAATCCCACTTTCTTTCCCCTCGATACAGAGCTTGAGTGGACCATTCGACAAAGGCTTAAAGACAACTTTGAAGAGATAGAAGAAGAATTCAAGGAAGAAGCATCAATGGCAGAACAGCTAGAAAATCAACAACCACTTGAGCGAAGACCTATGAAGCAATCCTTCATCCCACGGAACCTCGACCAACCACTATGCATTTGTAACGACCCATCCCGGGTTGGCCACCCCAGAAACGGTGTCATCACATTTTGAAATCTCAGCACGACACATATATGCAACAAAATAAATAATACCAAAAGAAATTTACATCAATCCAATATTAAAACATTCTATACAACGTAAAATGCATGAAAATTTACAAATAAATTTTTCATTTTTATTTTCTCATTAGTCTGAGGATGATGACACGTACGCGGCTTACAGAAAATGGTATCTTCTGAACCTTAAATCACCAAACTATTTGTCAAGCCTGCTACCTGAAAATCATTGCACAATGAGGGGTGAGCTTCACAAGCTCAGTGAATTAAATTTACTAAAAGTATTCCAAATTTCATAAATAGTCCTTTAATATTTAATCTTTTATTTTTCACATAACCTGCTGACAAATTTCTATTATCATTACACATGTCATAAGATTTATTCTCTATCAATATCTTATTCTCAACCATTGGTCCACCTTAAGACCATCAGTTATCTCATAATTACCTCGTAATGAGGTTCACATCATAAAGTCTACCATTTAGATAAGTCTTATCACTATAACTGTCTCTTTCTATGAGACTCAACCATCTATAATTAAATTCACAATAATATACCACATCTCAGCATTTCAATAATCTCATCATCATAGCTGTCTCTTTTTATGAGACTCAGCCATCATTCACGACAATATACCACATCTCAGCTTTTCAATAATCTTATCATCATAGTTGTCTTTTATTTTTTTTTATGAGACTCAGCCATCATTCACAACAATATACCACATCTCAGCTTTTCAATAATATTTTCATCATAACTGTCTCTTTCTGTGAGACTCAATCATCTATAGTTATATTTACGATAATACATCAGACCTCAACATTTCAATAATGCAACAATAATTAAAACAGATGTAAATGCATGAATGATTATGATGGGAACGTCTTCCCACCTGTCGACAGGTTGTTATTATCTCAGACCGGTTCTCTCCCGGTTCTTTACTTTGCAACTTAGTCCCAGTTGCCACGGAAATTTTCTCAGCATATATCGGCTGGCACGGTGTCTCTTTTATTTCCAGCATATACCGGGCGTCACGGTGTCACTTTTATTTCCAGCATATACCGACTGTCACGGTTATTTCATTAGACCGGCTGCCTTCCCGGTTCTTTTCTTTCTCATTTAATGCACATGTATATGAGTAATGATATGAAATATGTATATAAACAGTAATATAAAAACAACATATAAATTCACAACACTTAAATTTTCTATCCTTATTTTTCTCAAATTTATATAACAAAAATTCTGCTAATTTCCTCTCATCTCAAATCATATCAAATCACCCATCCAGGTTTATCAAGATCCATTAAAATTCGTTTCAAATCACATCAACTCATCCATCAAAACTTATCAAAATCCACTAAAATTCATCTCATCATAATTCGTATTAAAACATCAATATATTTCATCAATAATTTATTTATTTTTTTTATTCTCAAATAAACTTATGATTTCCAAAAATATCACTTCTCACTGAAAAATATTTCTACATGTCCAAATTTCTTATCATACCCATAAATCAATTTTTCATCTATCACCAAAGCATACTTTAATATTTAAATTTAATATTATCATCAAATAATTGATTTTTATTTAGACTACTTAAAGTAAATCCAACTCACCACGTAGCTCTTAAAGCTACCCGTGGATCACCTTCTTGCCTTTCCTGTTTCTCTCATAAATTTCCTCAGTTGTAGATCATCAACACCTGACATCATATTTGTATAAATTTTCCAATTTATTCTTCAATTCGATATAAACCACACATTTTGAAAATTCCCATTTTGACTTTCTAGGAATTTTATAAATATCAGAAATTTAAAAATAAACACTATATTATTACCTTCTATTTCTCTGATAGTTTTTCATGATTCTCTATGCAATTCCACATAAAACTCCTTTAAAATTTTGCTCGTTTAGCATTTTGTTAAGTCCCCAAGTGTTTTGAGAAAACAAACGAGAAGTTGAAAGAAACTGAACGAAATCGTTCAGTCTTCATATGTTTGCCCATTATATATATATATATTTTTCTTTGCTTCAGCCATCCCCTTCCTTTGCATTTCTCACATTGCCATGCACAGACCATGTGGCATGCATGCAACATGCCTTTCTTTGGCAGCCCCCCGCCCTTCTCACAAAGTCTCCACGTTTTGGAGACTTGGGAGGCATTCATAATGCCTCATTTAAATTGGCAGCAGGTGTAATGCCTGCTGCCCACATTTTTGACATTTAGTTTTTTTTTTTTTTTTTTTTTTTTTAAGAAAAAAAAATATATATTATTTTTCAAAAATTTTTTTTCTTTTCTTTCTTCTGACCTCATCTGGACGTTGAGGTCATTTTTTTACTATTCATTTATTTTATTATTCATATTTTACTATTCATATTTTTTTATAGAATTATTTAAATTTCATAACATATTTATTAAATTACTTATTTACCCTTACTTCACGAATATGGGTATTATAGCATTGATTATCAACCAGAGTCGGAAGGAAATTATTACATATCTCTGATGATACTCAATGCATTAACTCATTTTAGGGGAACACCTGTTGATGATCCACACTTACACCTTTGGGAGTTCTTTGATCTATGCAAGTTCTAGCATATCCAGGGCCTAGACCAAGAGGGAATCATTTTAATTCTTTTTTCTTTTTCATTAAGAGGTAATACTAAACTGTGGTATAATTCGTTGTCTACAGTTTCTATCCACAATTGGGAGGAGTTGGCCAGCAAGTTCTTAAGAAAGTTTTTCCCATCTCAAAAGACAAGATAAATGAGGAAGGAGATTCAGTCTTTCCAACGAAAGGATGAAGACCTGTTCTTTGAGGCATGGTGACATTTCAACGAGTTGCTACTCAAATGCTCACATCACAATCTACCTCAAGATGAACTGGTACAAGCTTTTTATGAAGGTTTGAGTGATACTAATAAAAGTATTATGGATTCAGGTTGTGAATGTGTGCTGATGGAGAAGAGCAGTGAAGAAGCCATTGAACTATTCGAGACATTAAGTGAGCACGCCCAGCAATTTTCCTCTAGAGGTAGACATGGATCCAAGAGCAAAGGTATGTATGAGGTGACTCTAAATGGTAGATTCTCTACCTAAATAGTTGTTGTAGAGAGGAAACTAGATCTGTTTGTTAAAGCCATGACTGCTTAGAATACCTCACCTAATCCACCAGTTACACTACTCCAGGTATGTGCTATATGTTCTCAATTTGATTATAATACTAAGACACCACCTCCTGCTCTTTTAGGACCTTCCACTTGTCCAATAACCTTTTGCACCACATAGCCTCCTTTATGGCTTCCGTAGCCGCTATGTATTCTTCCCCGGTTGTTATGAGTGCTACTACCGGCTGCCACTGAGCCTTCAAGTACCTCAGCAACCACTTCATCCCAAGCCAAAGCTTCTTTCCGGGATTACTCACAAATATACTAAGAACACCAATTACCTGAGAAATGTCGGGTCTACTGCTTACCATCATGAACATGATTGATCCATCCGCACTAGAGTAAGGGACCATTTCCATTTCCTTCCTCTCCTAATCCATTCCAAGACACTGTTTACTAGAGAACTTGAAATGACCAGCAAAGAGAACCTTCACTGATTTACCATCTTCCATAGAAAACTCATACAACACCTTTTCTATGTTAGAAGATCAAAAAACCTTCAACCTGTTTCTCTCCCTTTCCTGAATTCTTCTCATCCCAAGGATCTTTTGTGCAAAGCTAAGATCCTTACTCTCAAACTCCTCATTGAGTTGAGATGTCAACCTTTCCATCCTCTCCCTGCTGTTCTCAACCAACAGCATCTCATCAGCATAGACGAGGATAATCACCACTTCCTCCACCTTGTGTCCAAGTGAGAAGGTTTCTGTAAAATCTATGCCTTCTCTTCGTGTGAACCCTTTCGCCACTAGGTTAGCCTTGTTTTGGACTTCATCCCCTGGAGGGTTCCCTTCTTTGATCTTGTAAGTCCACTTACAATCCACAATTCTCTGTTTTCTTAGAATGTGCACCAATTCCCAAGAGCTGTTCTTCCTCAAAGAATTCAATTCTTCCTCCATAGTTGGCATCCTCCTTAATGAATTCTTACATCCCATGGCATCAATGTAAGTCTCTTGTTCACTTATCCCTCATTCTGTCTAAGGAGCTGCTGCAATAGCATCCGCAAACCCATATATTGAAGGTGGTCTGACCAGTCTTCTTTCCCGGTCCCTTGTGAGCTGATAGTCATTCTGACTTGCCGCATCATCCCCTTCTAGTTCAGCCTCCTCTTGAGTGTCCTGAGCTTGGCATTCATCAATGGGCTCTACTTGGTCCAAACTCTCTTGCCATCCTTGCTCTACTTGAACTAAATTTTCCTTAATGCTACGCTCCACAAATACCGAACTGGTTTGCTCACTATCCCCTGCAGGGTTAGTTTTCTCTAAATAGGGAAATAAAAATTCATTAAAAATAACATCCCTACTTATTATGAGTTTCAATCCTTCTTTCTCTAAGAACCACAACCTATACCCCTTAGTCCCTTCCCTATATCCTAGAAGCACACACTTTCTAGACCCTGGGCTAAGCTTATCATCATTTTGATGTGCAAACGCAGCACACCCAAAAGTCCTAAGGTTGTTCAACTCAGGGGGTTTTCCACTCCATATCTCCTCGGGAGTCTTGAGCTCTAAAGCTCTAGAGGGCGATCTATTAATCAAATACGTAGCAGTAGACACTGCTTTCCCCCAAAAACATTTGGGTAATCCAAATCCGTTTAACATGCACCTAACATTTTCCATAAGGGTCTTATTCATCCTCTCAGCAACTCCACTTTGCTGAGGGGTTTTCACAATCGTTCTAAATCTTAGAATGCCATTTAACCTACAGAATTGATCAAGTTCCTTGTTAAAAAATTCTAAGCCATTATCAGTTCTTAACACCTTAACTACCCTGCCCGTTTGAGTCTCCTCCAGCTTTTTCCACACCACTAATTTATTCAAAGCATCTTGTTTATTTTTAAGCAAATAAACCCAAACCTTTCTTGAATAATCATCAATTAATGACAAAAAGTAAAGATTACCTCCCTGTGTTAGTGTTCCTGCTGGCCCCCAAAGATCCGCATGAATGTAGTCAAGAATGCTCTTAGACTTGTGCACTCCGATGTTAAAGCTGACCCAATGTTGCTTCCCAAGAACACAACATTCGCAGAAATCAAGTTCCTCTACTTTGTCAACACCAAGTAGACCATCCTTGCTGAGACCATGCAGGCCCTTTTCGCTCATGTATCCTAAGTGATTGTGTCAAAAGGCTGCCTTATCCATCTCAGCCATTAAGCTTGCTGCTTGACCCTTGATCTCCGTGTCTCCGATCATCTCATAGAGACCATCCTTCATTGCTGCTTTGATCACTATCAAAGATCCCTTGGTTACCTTGATCTTTCCTCCCTCTACTTTGTATGTGTACCCCATGGAATCTAACTGCCCTAATGAGATCAAATTTCTCTTCACATCCAGAAGATACCTCACATTCCTCAGCAGTCTTGTCATTTTATCAACCATCCTCAATTGGATGTCTCCTATCCCCCTCACTTGGCAAAAAATATCATTCCCCAAGAAAACCTTTCCATCATCGATTTCCTTGAAATTCTTGAACCAATATCGGTGAGGGCACATATGATGAGTGTAGCCGGTATCCAAGATCCATTTCCTGTTGCCTTCTTGCCCCTTGCTCACACTTGAGCACACAACAAGAACATCATCATCTTGATATTCTTCCTTGGCAACAGAAGCCTCTCCATCCTTAGTATGGCTTCTTCCCTCATCCCTCATCTTCTCCTTACAATCTTTCTTGAAATGACCCTCTTTATGGGAGTAGAAGCATCTCCTATGGCTTTCTCCTTTACCTTTGTCCCGGTAGTAGCCATGTATGTTACTGTGCGCTCTCCTATGGCTTTCTCCTCTACCTCTATCTCAGTAGTAGCCATATATGTTGTTGCCATACCAAGTTGCTAGCCTTCCTTTAACGAACAACCATTCTCCACTTGATGCACTCCTCATCTTGGCATCAAGATTATCTTGCAACTCTTTATTAGGATCCAATTTAAAAGCAAAGATTCGTTTATAAAGATACCTATTATTAGGGAGAGTCTTGTTAAGAAACAATTCATCTAGTTTCTTCCAAATTGCAGCTGGATCTTTCGAGTCTCCGCACTCCCTTGTGACATTATCCGACATGTGCAGAAAGATGCTGTTGTATGTCATCTTCTTCATCTCATTCCACTGGACCTCCATGATACTTGCTGGAAAAACATTATCTTCTCCAATAGCCAAGTCCACCTTTTGTTGCATAAGAACAACCTTGATCTTCCGCTTCCAAAGGGCAAAGTCTCCCTTTCCATCAAACTTCTCAACAATGCAGTTTGAACCCATCTTACGGAGAAGATCCCAGATTTATGCAACACTCACAATTTCTTTCCAACTTCTTCTAAACCTCAAGAACACGATTGAAGATTAATCTTAATATCATTCTTGAATCACCCTCAAGAACATGATCAAATCTTGATCTCTACTCCATTTTCGAATTACCTCAAGAACATAATCAGATATTGATCTCTACTCTGTCCTTGAATCACCTCAAGAACACGATCAGATATAGATCTCTACTCCATTCTTGAATCACCCAAGAAGTTGACCTTTGATTCTTGGAGTCTTGCTCTGATACCTTTTGTTTTTGCTCCGATACCTACTGTTGTAGCTCTGATACCACTGTTGTGGTATCTCCTCTAGCTCTGGTACCACTGTTAGGAAATCACCTTGGAGATGCCCAGGTGGTGATCTTCCAAACACCCAAGTCTAGAATGACTTATAAAGAAAAGAAACAGCAAACGAAGTAAGAAAGAACACAACACATGTAATTTGTTATCGAGGTTTGGCAATGTACCTACGTCCTCGTGAGCTCCTCCGAGCTCTCTGCACTATCTTATCAATGAAGTTCTTTACAATCAACAACACCTCTCCAAGAAACCTTAAGTTCTTGAAGAACAAAAGAAGAGAACAAGAAAGTGATAAGGTCTTGAGTTACCCTGGAATTTCTCCCAAGAAATTCCACTTAAAAGTCCCTTGAATCCCCCCTCTATACTACTCTCTCTAAACATCCAGCCTCTCTAGAATGAGATCTCTCCTTTGTTCAGTGTCTTTGCACTCTCACACAACTCTCATTTACATCACAAGTCTCACACCTTTATCACATTACACTTTGAGATTGAAGCTAGGTTACCCTTTATATAGTGCACCAACTTCTTGGCCAATCTTGAGGGTTAATATCCACCCTTAGATCTTAAGGACCAATCAACCATAGCCCTTCATCAATCCTTAGTGATCCTATGCATTTTGATCTTGCCTCATGCACCTAACAAAAGGCTGAACCAAATGGACCATTTGTGCCTTCAAGCCGCGGCCTAGAACAGGGCATACCGCGACTCAAGGCAGGACACAACTTCTCCACCTTCTGGACACCATGGCGCACACTACCCAAAAGTTACATGTCTGATGAAGGCTATAGCCCAGCCTTCCCAAGCTATGGTGCACACTAGTGGAGGGCCTTTTCTCCCTTACTGTAGGCCGAGGCGTGCACACCTTGAGCCGAGGCGCCAAGACTTGATGCTTAACCATCTTCAAACCATGTTTAAACCTTAAACAAATACCAACAGATATTATCTTAAATAAACTTGGGATCTGTTTGGTATTTTGTGTGTATTATCGCAACTAATTGAGTATCAATCAATATTAGTTCATAAAATTTTTGGGTTTTCTTTGAATCTTCAGGAATAAATTGGAAACCTGTAGGGAAAATTTTGTTAGTATAAACATAATCATTGTTGGTATTTGTCTAAGGTTTAAACATGTCTAAACATGGTTCAAAGATGGCTAAAGTCTAAACCAAGGTTGAAAGATTAAAATGCAGCATGTTAAAGGAGTGCACACATGTGTGTACATCCATTTGGGTGTGTGTGCACACCCCTAAACAATAAAGCAAAGTAGTGCGCACTACTATGTAGAGGGCAGCATCAGTGTGCACCTTATCTCCCCTTCACTAGCACCTCACCGCCTAGCAAGGAAGTAGCTTGGAGAAGGGCAGCGCCTCACCACCCCTCCACCAGCACCGCACCACCTAGAATGTGGTGCAAAAGAGCTTTGCCTAGCGCCTCACCGCCCCCTGTTCAGCGCCTAGGCGCTAGGCAAACTGATGCACATATGGACAGCTTGTTTAAACCTCCTCTTAGGTGTGTGAATGCAAGGTTAAAATGCACAACACCACTTAGGATTGATGGAAGGCCATGGTTAAGTGGTCATCAAGATCTAAGGGTGGAGATTGACTCTTAAGATTGGATAAAAAGTTGGTGCACTATATAAAGGGTCACCTAGCTTTATTATCAACAAGAATGATATTGTTGTAATATAATTTGAGATCAATTGTAAAGAGTGGCATACAAGAGAGAATTGTGTAAGAGTGCAAAGACACAAACACAAGAGGGACTCATTGTAGTGAGGCTGGTTGTAAAGAGAGAGGAGTTTAGATTATATAGAGGGCATTATTAGTTCTTATCTTCTTCCTTTCTTCTCTTCTTGGTTTCTTCAAGAACTTAAGCTTCTTGAAGAGGGTTGCTGTAATTGTAAAGAACCATCGATTTAGTGCAGAGAGTTCAGATGAACTCATAGGGACGTAGGCTATTGCCGAACCTCGATAACAAATTGCTTGTCTTCTTTTCTTTCTTGCTTTCGATTGCTGTATTTCTTTCTATAAGTCATTCCAGACTTGGGTGTTTGGAAGATTGATAGGTGCTTAAATATTATTTAAGCTCCCTTATTTACATTTGTTAGGTCCTTAAATATGTTAATTTTATATCTTTTACTCCATTTGTGTGTTTCACATGTGTTTTATAGGTTTTGGAAGAAAAGAAGCAGTTTTGGCACTTAAAGGAAGAAGCCTGGAAATCCTGGAGCAGTCTCTGGTCAATCTGCGATCGATCGCACCATACAATGCGATCGAGCACACATTGTGATCGTGCGCACAGAAGAGGGATCGAGCGCAGCACTGCGATCGAGCGCAAGACGTGTTCGATCGAGCGCACATATACGGGCGTGAACAGTAAACTGCCGAACCCTGTTTTGGAAATAAAGAGTTTTTGTCGGTTTAGGAAATTTAGGGTTTCCTGCACCTCTCAGGACTTCTCAAAGACCTATAAATACACCTGTAAAGCACACACAACATACACCACAACTGAGAGAACACTTCTCTTAGCCTTTACTTGGAGTTGTAAGCTTTGGGAGAGAATTGACGCCTCTTCTCTCGGGTTTATTCTTCCCTTATGTTTAGTTTATATATGATGTTTACTTTAGACAGCATGTGTAACTAACTTTCTTATAGGGCTCGATTGAAGCCCTAGTTATGCTTTCTCATATATTTATGCATTTATAAATCTTTGCCAATAGCCTTTATTATGTTGCTTAACTTGATTAATGCCTGTGCTTATTTAAGTTCCTCATATGTATGTGTATGGCCAGCGTATGCATGTGGTTTGGACCTGTTAGTTAGATCAATTTGGATGACCGAGTCCTGGGTCTAACATTAGTAACAAGGGATATCTTATCCGGATACCCGGGTTAATAAACATGGGAAACCGGGAGTAGATACCATGCACTAGGTCTCATGTGGTTGTCGATTTCCATAGTACTTATGTTTTCTTAAGGAACAACTCAAGCAGATACCATGCTGAATCCCTTAAGGAAGAAAAGAGTTAGTGTAGATACCATGCCTAACTCGTTGCTTAGGGAAATCAATAGCTTAAGGAGTAGATACCATGCCCTTAGGTTGGCAACCAGTAGGTATACATAATAAGGCTAGTGCACTGATACCTTATACAATTGGGAAAGTATGACTAGTGATAGATATCAAAGTCCTATGTCTTTATTATTATTATCACTCACATTAAATAGTTATTAATTTTTTTTTACTTTAAAGAAACTAATTCTAAAACCGAACTTTACCATTCCCTGTGGAGATGACCTTGCTTTCGCACACTATACTACACTGTTGACCTTGTGCACTTGCGAGTAAAACGAGTGCGATTATTCGCCCATTAATTTAGGTGGATAATCGCGCAACAAGTTTTTGGTGCCGTTGCCGGGGATTGCACTAAATTTCATTTTAGGATTACTTTCGTTTAGTTTAAATCAGCATTATTATTTTATTTTCTAATTATCATCTTTATTTTTATTTTTCCTCAAACCCTAATTGATTTTTTTTTTTTTCTGTTTTAGGCACATCAAACAGAATTCTCTGTGATATTTGCGATCGATTGCAATTAGGGCAGAGAGCTACCCGAGCAGCAGAGTTACACTGCTGCACTGAAACTGTTCCACCTGATTTATGAATGGACTTCGATCTTGACATCTAATAATTTTTCCCTTCGATCCCGAGCTTGAGCGGACCATCCGACAAAGGCTTAGGAACAACTTTAAGGAGAAAGAAGGATTCAAGAACGAAGCACCAATGGCGGAACACTTAGAAATCCAGCAACCACCTGCACGAAGACCGATGAAGTAATCCTTCATCACACAGAGCCTAAACCATCCGTCATGCATTACATATCAACCTGAAGTAGAGGGCAACTATTACATATCCCCGCAGATACTCAATGCTTTGACTCACTTTAGGGGTACACCGACAAAGGATCCACACTTGCATCTTCGAGAATTCTTTGATCTTTGCAAGTTCCAGCACATCCAAGGCTTTGACCAAGAAGGAATAAGGTTAATTCTTTTCTCTTTTTCCTTAAAAGATAATGCTAAATTATTGTATAATTCTTTGCCTGCAGTTTCAATCCACACTTGGGATGAGTTAGCTGGCAAATTCCTAAGGAAGTTCTTCCCAGCCCAAAAGACGAGGCAAATGAGGAAGCAGATCCAATCCTTCCAACAAAGGGATGGAGATCTGTTCTTTGAGGCATGGGGACACTTCAACAAGCTACTACTCAAATGCCCATACCACAACCTACCTCAAGATGAGCTGGTACTAGCCTTTTATGAAGGTCTAAGTGACATGAATAAAGGTATTGTTGATTCTGGTTGTGGAGGTGTGCTGATGGAGAAGAGCAGTGAAGAAGCCATAGAGCTGTTTGAGGCATTGAGTGAGCATACCCAACAATTCTCCTCTAGAGGTAGACAAAGAGTCAAGAGCTAAGGTATATATGAGGTTACTCTGAATGGTGGACCCTCTGCCCAAATAGCTGCTTTGGAGAAGAAGCAAGATATGAGGCTAGATATGATTGTAAAAGCCATATCTACTCAAAACATCTCTCCTTGACCACAAGCTACACAAAGCCAGGTATGTGCTTTATGTTCTCAATTTGATCACACTACTGAGACCTACCATTTGTATTCATCTACAGATCCCGAGCAAGCAAACTATGTGGGACCGAACAATGCATATGCAAATACATACAACCCTGGATGGCGAGACCACCCCAACCTCTCATGGAGCAACAATCAAAATTCCTTGAACCTTCAAGGACAACAAAAGAACTTCCACCAAACAGCCCAACCAGTTCAAGAGTCAAAGAAGAGTGACCTAGAGAGTATAATGAGGCAATTGATAGCCTCACAAGATCAGTTTATGACTCAGCAAAGACAAACCACTACAACACATGAGCAAGCAATTCAAAGGTTAGAGGTATAAATGGGGCAAATGGCTAAGAAGTTATGTGAAAGAAAGCAAGGTGAGCTCCCTGCACAAACACTACCAAATCCAAGAGGACATCAGCAGCTGAAAGCCGTTACAACTCTCCGAAATGGTAAGATCATAGGAGTTAATGAGCCAGCTCAAGTATCTCCAGCTAAGCCATCCACATCCAAGGTAAGTGAAGTAGAGAAGTGGAATGCACCACCCTTCCCTCAAAGGTTAGTAACACCAAAGAAAGATAAATTGTTTGATATTTTTGAAACTTTGAGAAAAGTAGAAATCAACATTCCCTTATTAGATACAATTAAACAAATACCTGCTTATGCTAAATTTTTAAAAGATTGTTAAACTAATAAAAGAAAATTTCAAGGACATGAAACAGTGGCTCTAACTGAAGAGGTAAGTGCGATATTGTTAAGAAAACTACCACCAAAACTAAAAGATCCGGGTAGTTTTACTATTCCCTGTAGGATAGGTGATCAGTTGTTTGAGCGAGCATTACTAGATTTAGGAGCAAGTGTCAATTTGCTACCATACACAGTAGTTGAAAAGCTAGGTTTGGGGGAGCTTCAACCAACCTCCATCACTTTGCAATTGGCGGATAGAAGCATCAAAAGACCTAGAGGTATACTTGAAGATGTCCTGGTCAAGGTAGGTGAGTTTATTTTGCCTACTGACTTCATTGTATTAGATATGGAAGAATGCTCTATGCCATTACCTCTGCCCATTATCTTAGGAAGACCCTTTATGAGAACTGCTGATACAATAATTAATGTGAAAAAAGGTATTGTAAGTATGACGGTAAATGGAGAGACAATAGAATTTAAGATATTTGATGCAATGATATTACCTCAAGATGATAATGATGATGAATGTTTTAATGAATGTATGATGCAAAGTGCTGGCAATCAAGTTTTTCAGGTCCATCACACTGATCCGTTGGAGGCCACCCTCACCCATAGCTTCAAAAGATCGGATATTGAGCCTGCATCAGAAACTGTCCCTGATAATATCTTTAAAGTTGTGCACCTCCCTGAAATCTATCCTATGCATCCAAGACCAGGTGATAAAAAGAAATCCCATTTGAATGAGCTGAATAGATTGAGTCATGATGAATGTGCGGCATCATCAAGAGCATTTGAGCCACATGAAGTGGGCTTTAAGTACTCCCTACCAAAAGACTAAAGTTGAGAGGATACCACGTCTGGCTGAAGACGTTAAACTTAGCGCTCATGGGAGGCACCCCAAAGCATATCCTTTTTCTTAGTTTATTTCATTTTATTATTTCCTAGTTTATTGTTTTATCTGTTTATTATTACTTGTTTTCCATTTTATGTTTGTTTTTCTTTCTTTTTCAAGGGCAGCGTGAGTGCATCCAGTTGATGTTTGGGGTTGTGCTACGAGCCATGCCATCCATCAGTTCTCCATCTCCCAGGTCAGCTCCTTCCATGCCATTCACACATTGGGGACAATGTGCAATTTAAGTTTGGGGTTATGGGGACACATTCACACACTCACTATGTCCCATATTTTTTTGTTTTGTTGCTATTTTCATAGATAAGTACATGTTCGTTCTGTCCAATAAAATTTTTTGTGATCTCAACAAAACTTTATGATTCGACTTCATCAGCGAGCTTAACACTTTGAACATATAGGCCAATAATCAAGTTTTGAACCTAGATCACTGCCTTTTTGACATTTAAGGATTCATAAGTTTGACCTAAACTATCACAAGCACACTAGCACATAACTGTGTGGGGTATGACATGTTATTTGGATTGGTATGTTTCTTTTGCTTAATTATGAACTAGATGACCTATTAGATTGACATTTTGGCATATAAAAATAGAAAATATTGATTAGTGCTCAAAAAGGAAAAAAAAATGCTCCTAATGATCAATAAAAACAAATCTTCCGCTGAGTAACTGGCCCTCTTGCCTCAGTAAGCATTGAGTGTCACGTCAAAAGGTGGAAAATTATAAGTGATCATTAAAAAGAACTTTCTGCTGAGTAACTGGCCCTCTTGCCTCAGTAAGCATTGAGTGTCACGTCAAAAGGTGGAAAATTCTAAGTGGTAGCATCAAAATCAGTTAGTTTCGTAGCCTTGTTGACTCGAGCTAGTAAGTCCTTAGGGGTGTCTTTTTACCTAATGCCCTAAAACCATCTGGTTTAGGAGTCATTGGCTAAACGCTCATTTCACGAGTCAACAAGAAAGTTTAAGGGAACTAACTTGGCAAAAATCTCACAAATAAAAGTCTATGCCATATTTGTTGACTCTAATAGGAAGTTTGGTGAATCTTGAGTCATCGAAACACTACACGTTTGAATTTCTTAGAAACCCAATCTTTTGTGTGCTAGTTCACCACACACCAAAGTCGAACTTGTGATGTCTTAAATTGTCTCATGAAAGTGATTTGCGTTCAAAGCTCTTATTCATTGCAAAAATATGTTTGTATCTGTTAAGATTGCTCATGAATGCGCATCATAGTTTTGTAAGATTTAAACTTTTGTTGGACCCCATGAACATTGGATTTATCTGTTTTTTTTCGTTTTAGTTTTTAATTTAATATTGCTAAGGGACTAGCAATATGTAAGTTGGGGGTGTGATAGGTGCTTAAATATTCATATTTAAGCCCCTTTATTTACATTTGTTAGGTCCTTAAATATGTTAATTTTATCTCTTTTACTCCATTTGTGTCTTTTACATGTGTTTTATAGGTTTTGGAAGAAAAGAAGCAGTTTTGGCACTTAAAGGAATAAGCCTGGAAATCCTGGAGCAGTCTCTGGTCAATCTGTGATCGATCGCACCATACAATGCGATCGAGTGCACATTACGATCGTGCGCACAGAAGAGGGATCTAGCGCAGCACTGCGATCGAGCGCACATATATGGGCGTGAACAGTAAACTGCAGAACCCTGTTTTGAAAATAAAGAGTTTTTGTCGGTTTAGGAAATTTAGGGTTTCCTGCACCTCTTAGGACTTCTCAAAGACCTATAAATACACCTGTAAAGCACACACAACATGCACCACAACTGAGAGAACACTTCTCTTAGCCTTTACTTGGAGTTGTAAGCTTTGGAAGAGAATTGACGCCTCTTCTCTCGGGTTTATTCTTCCCTTATGTTTAGTTTATATATGATGTTTACTTTAGACAGTATGTGTAACTAACTTTCTTATAGGGCTCGATTGAAGCCCTAGTTATGCTTTCTCATATATTTATGCATTTATAAATCTTTGCCAATAGCCTTTATTATGTTGCTTAACTTGATTAATGCCTGTGCTTATTTAAGTTCCTCATATGTATGTGTATGGCCAGCGTATGCATGTGGTATGGACCTGTTAGTTAGATTAATTTGGATGACCGAGTCCTGGGTCTAACATTAGTAACAAGGGATATCTTATCCGGATACCCGGGTTAATCAACATGGAAATCCAGGAGTAGATACCATGCCCTAGGTCTCATGTGGTTGTCGATTTCCATAATACTTATGTTTTCTTAAGAAACAACTCAAGCAGATACCATGCTGAATCCCTTAAAGAAGAAAAGAGTTAGAGTAGATACCATGCCTAACTCGTTGCTTAGGGAAATCAATAGCTTAAGGAGTAGATACCATGCCCTTAGGTTGGCAACCAGTAGGTATACATAATAAGGCTAGTGCACTGATACCTTATACAATTGGGAAAGTATGACTAGTGGTGGATATCAAAGTCCTATGTCTTTATTATTGTTATCACTCACATTCAACAGTTATTTATTTCTTTTTACTTTAAAGAAACTAATTCTAAAACCAAACTTTACCATTCCCTGTGGAGATGACCTTGCTTTCGCACACTATACTACACTGTTGACCTCGTGCACTTGCGAGTAAAACGAGTGCGATTATTCACCCATTAATTTAGGTGGATAATCGCGCAACAAAGATCACCACTTAGGCATCTTGTCAAGGTGATTTCCAACAGTGGTATCAGAGCTTGCACAGTTAGGTATCAGAGTAAGAACAAGAAGGTTACGGAGTCAAGACTCCAAGAATCAAAGATCAACTTCTTGGGTGCTTCAAGAACCGAGTAAAGATCAAGATCAGATCGTGTTCTTGAGGGTGATTCAAGAATGGTGTTAAGATCTATCTTCAATCGTGTTCTTGAGGTTGAAGAAAGCATTTGTGGGTATTACATAAATTTGGGATCTTGTCCGCAAAGATGGCTTCAAATTTCTGTGTTGAGAAGTTTGATGGAAAGGGAGACTTTGTCCTTTGGAAGCAGAAGATCAAGGTGATTCTAATGCAACAGAAAGTGGACTTGGCTATTGGAGAAGATGATGCTTTTCCAGCAAGTGTCACGGAGGACCAGCGGATTGAGATGAAGAAGATGGCTTACAACACCATTTTCTTGCACATGTCGGATAGTGTCACAAGGGAGTGCAGAGACTCGGAAGATCCGGTTGTCATATGGAAGAAACTAGATGAGTTGTTTCTTACCAAAACTCTCCATAACAAAATTTATCTTCTTAAAAGAATCTTTGCTTTTAAAATGGGTCCCAGTAAAGAGTTACAAGATAATCTTGATGTCTTTAATAAGCTAGTTCAAGATTTAAATAGTTGTAGCATTACATTTCTGGATGAACAATTGGATGTTATCTTGTTAAATTCTCTTCCTGATTGCTTTGATAATTTGATTAATGCTATTGAGTATGGAAGGGATACTTTAACAAAGGAGATTGTGATCAATGCCATAAGGGCACATGACTTCAAAGCCAAGATGAAGGAGACATCAAGTGGAGATGGGTTGTTCGTAAGAGGAAGACCAGCAACTCAGAATGGCAATAGCACTCATGGCATCTACCGAGAGAAATCAAGAGGTAGAGGGCAGAACTATAGGAGATCTCATTCCAAGACAAGACTTGGAGGAGGAAAGAGGTGCTTCTACTGCAACAAAGAGGGCCATTTCAAGAAAGATTGCAAGAAGAAGATGTGGGATGATAGAAGAAGCCACACCAATAATAGAGAGGCTTTGGTTACCAAGGGAGAACAATAAGATGATGTTGTTGTTGTGTGCTTAAATGTTAGCAGGAGGCAAGGCAGCAAAAAGTTAATTCTGGATTTCGGGTGCACGTATCACATGTGCCCTTACAAGGAATGGTTCAAGAATTTCAAGGAGATCAATGATGGAAGGGTCTTCTTGGGGAATGATAATTCTTGCCAAGTGAGGGGGATTGGAGACATCCAATTGAGGATGTTTGATGGAGTCATAAGGCTGCTGCGAAATGTGAGGTATCTTTCAGATTTGAAGAGAAATTTGATCTCATTGGGGCAGCTAGATTCCATGGGGTATACATGCAAAGTAAAGGGAGGAAAGATCAAGGACCAAGGGATCTTTGGTAGTGATCAAGGGAGCAAGAAACGATGGACTCTATGAGATGATCGGAGAGACAAAAATCAATGATCAAACAGCAAGCTTGATGGCTGAGATGGATATGGCAGCCCTTTGGCACACTCACTTGGGACACATGAGCGAAAAGGGCTTGCAATTTCTTAACAAGGATGGTCTACTTGGAGGAGACAAAGTAGAAAAACTAGATTTCTGTGAGAGTTGCATTCTTGGGAAGCAATACCGGGTCAGCTTCAACACCGAAATGCACAAGTCTAAGGGGATTCTTGACTATATTCATTCGGACCTTTGGGGACGAGCAAGAACACCAACACAGGGAGGTAACTTTTACTTTCTGTCTTTAATTGATGATTATTCAAGAAGAGTGTGAGTTTATTTACTTAGAAATAAATCAGATGCCTTGGATAAATTTGTTGTGTGGAAGAAGTTGCTGGAAACTCGAACGGGTATGGTAGTTAAGGCTTTACGAACCGATAGTGGCTTAGAATTTTGCAATAAGGATTTTGATAAATTGATGCAGGAGGATCCGAGTCAGATGATGCTGAGCTATCAGATGGCAAGTGGGCTACCCAAGCCGATTTACATCGTTTAGCGGGCCACGAGCTCAGATTGGGCCTAGTCTGATTGGAAACGAGCTTTCGGGAAAAACTTAGTATTTGTACTAAGCCTTATCATTTTAAAGCTAAAAAACGAAGTTTAAACCTTCAAATTGGCAGTTTTTAGTTTTTAGGAAACTTTTTATTTTATTTAATTTAAATTCGACCTTAATTTAATTTTCCTATTTTAGCTTCGACCTTATAAATAAGGTCTTAGAGTTTCGTAATATTATTATTATATTTTTGGAATAAATTAAAATAAAGCATCAGAGTAGTTTCTCTGTATTGTTTTAGGGTTTTTCTTGTGTTACTCCCTGTGAACTATCTGTTCGACTAGCCTGCAGAATAATTGCTATTATGTCCGGTGTCAGTTGGTATCAAAGCTTCAGCATCTTCCTGGGGTTAGATTTCATCAGTTTCCATGGCTGGTGATCGTGGTCGTGGTCGTCATGGGCAGGTTCCGAACGAGGAAGCCCCACTCCATGAAAGTAACGTTCAGGATGTGATGATTGAGGATTTACAGAGGCAGGTTGCAAAGTTAACCCAGCATCTAACGGCGCAGAATTTCGGTGATCATGAGATGAAAGATCACGATTCCGATTCTAGTTTCGAAAACCCGTATTACAATCCTGCTCGATTCGAGGAACACCGTGGTTGGGAGGATCGTTATGGAGATCTCGGTTTCAGAGTGGATTTGCTGCTGTTAGCAGAGTTTTCTGACTTGATACCAGAGGATCTTCCTCCTGGGTTACCGCCTGAGGTCTTTAATGTGAAACACTTGAGTCATTGTTTTGGGGATTCCGATGTGGCTATTGTGAACTCGAGGACAAGTTCTTTCCAACTTGGGGCGACTGATGCAGGAGGATTCGAGTCAGATGATGCTGAGCTATCAGATGGCTAGTGGGCTACCTAAGCCGGTTTACATCGTTTAGCGGGCCACGAGCTCAGATTAGGCCTAGTCTGATTGGAAACAAGCTTTCGGGAAAAACTTAGTATTTATACTAAGCCTTATCGTTTTTAAGCTAAAAAACGAAGTTTAAACCTTCAAATTGGTAGTTTTTAGGAAACTTTTTATTTTATTTAATTTAAATTCGGCCTTAATTTAATTTTCCTATTTTAGCTTCGACCTTATAAATAAGGTCTTAGAGTTTCGTAATATTATTATTGTATTTTTGGAATAAATTAAAATAAAGCATCAGTGTAGTTTCTCTGTATTGTTTTAGGGTTTTTCTTGTGTTACTCCCTGTGAACTATCTGTTCGACTAGCCTGCAGAATAATTGCTATTCTGCCCGGCGTCAGACTAGGGTCTTCGGGGCCCAATCCGAGCCTGTGGCCCGCTAAACGATGTAAATTGGTTTAGGTAGCTCACTTGCCATCTGACAACTCAGCATCATCTGACTCGGATCCTTCTGCATCATAAATTCTATAAATTAAATGGCATTCTAAGACATAGAACAGTTGTAAAAACACCTCAGCAAAATGGAGTTGCTGAGAGGACGAATAAAACCCTTATGGAAAATGTTAGGTGCATGTTAATAGGATCCGATTTACCAAAATATTTTTGGGGAGAAGTTGTGGTTACAGCTGCATAGTTGGTAAATAGATCACCCTCTAGAGCTTTAGAGCTCAAGACTCCCATGGAAATGTGGAGTGGAAAACCCCCTGAATTAAGCAACCTTAGGACTTTTGGGTGTGCTGCATATGCACATCAAAATGAGGATAAACTTAGCCCAAGATCTAGAAAATGTGTATTTCTAGGATATGATGATGGGGTTAAGGGATATAGGTTGTGGTCCTTAAAAAAGAAAGGCATGAAACTCATTATAAGTAGGAATGCTATTTTTAATGAATTGTTATTTCCCTACTTGGAGAAAACTAACCCTGCAGGGGCTAGTGAGCAAACTAGTCTGGAAGTTATGGAGCATCGCATCAAGGAGAGTTTGGTTCAGGTAGAGCAAGGAAGGCAAGAGGGTTCGGACCAGGTAGAGCCCTTGAATGAAGGCCAAACTCAAGAAATTCAAGAAAAGGCTGAACAAGAAAAGGTTGATGCAGCAAGTCATAATGACTACCAGCTCACAAGGGACCGAGAAAGGAGGGTGGTTAGACCACCTTTAAGATATGAGTTTGCGGATGCTAATGTAGCAGCTCCTTGGACAGAAGGAGAGGTTGAACCAGAAACTTACACGGAAGCCATGGAGTGTAAGGATTCATCAAAGTGGCAGCTACCTATGGAGAAAGAAATGGACTTTTTGATGAAGAACAACTCTTGGGAGTTGGTGCCCAAACCTGAAAAACAAAGAGTTGTGGATTGTAGGTGGATCTACAAGATCAAAGAAGGGAATTCTCCAGGGGATGAAGTTCGGTATAAAGCTAAGCTAGTGGCGAAGGGGTTCACATAAAAAGAAGGTATAGATTTCACCCAAATCTTCTCACCAGTTGTGAAGTACAAGACGATACGGATAGTGTTAGCATTGGTGGTCTAATTTGATTGGGAAATCGAGCAAATGGATGTGAAGAAAGCATTCTTACATGGAGAACTCGATGAGACCATTTTCATGAGGCAACCCGAAGGCTATGAGGAAGGAAGGCAGGGAGAGTTGGTGTGCAAATTGAAGAAATCTCTCTATGGCCTGAAGTAATCACCTCGGTAATGGAATAAGAGGTTTGATTCCTTTGTAATCAGCTTGGGTTTCATGAGGAGCTACTATGATTCGTGCTTATACTATAAGGGGCAGAAGGTTGAGGAAATGGTGATCATCCTCATCTATGTTGATGACATGTTGTTGGTTGGGAGCAGCATGGAGAGGATAAGGAAATTGAAGGCTCCACTCAGTGAGGAGTTTGAGATGAAGGATCTTGTCCATGCATAGAAGATCCTTGGGATGTGTATCATCCGGGAAAGGGAGAGAAACAGATTGAAGATCTCTCAAACTTCCTACATAGAGAAGATGATATCTAAGTTCTCTATGGAAGATAGCAAACCAGTGAAGGTTTCGCTTGCTGGTTATTTCAAGTTCTCCAGCGATCAATGTCCGAGATCGGAGGCGGAGAAGAAAGAAATTGGAAAAGTCCCTTACTCTAGTGCTTTTGGTTCTGTTATGTTCACCATGGTAAGCACTAGACCTGATGTTGCTCATGCAATGAGTGTTCTCAGTAGGTTTATAAGTAATCCCAAAAAGAAGCATTGGCTTGGGATGAAGTGGTTACTGAGGTACTTGAAGTGAAGCCCAGAAGTAGGGCTAGTTTATAAGAAGAGAGGTAAGTCCATCTGCCTTGAAGGTTTTGCGGATTCGGACAATGGAGCAGACCGAGATAAAAGGAGATCGATTACCTCCTACTTCTTCAACTTAAACGAATGTTGTGTAAGTTAGAAGGCTCAGTTGCAGCCAGTGGTAGCACTCTCAACAACCGAGGTTGAGTACATAGAGGCTACGGAGGCCATTAAGGAGGCTATGTGGTGCAAAGGGTTGCTGGAAGATTTGAGGGTACTGGAGGAGCAAGTTGTGTTGTTTTCGGATAGTCAAAGTGCATTGCACTTGTGTAAGAATCCGGTGTTCCATAAGAGGACAAAGCACATGGATGTTCGGTATCATTTCATTCGGGAAAATGTTACGAAAGGATGCATCCATGTGGACAAGGTAGCCATGGAAGAAAATCCTGTGGATTTAGGTACTAAAGTTCTACCTCTAAGTAAGTTCAATCATTGCTTTAGGCTACTTAGGATTGAAGTTGGTTAATTGATGACTCAAGATTAGTTTGGATCCTGAAGCTTTCTGCACAATGGTTCGGGTTTAAACACTTAGACAAAGGTAGAGATTGTTGGTATTTTTCTAAGGTTTAAACATGTCTAAACATGGTTCAAAGATGGTTAAAGTCTAAACCAATGTTGGAAGATTAAAATAAAGCATGTTAAAGGAGTGCACACATGTGTGTGCATCCATTTGGGTGTGTGTGCACAACCCCAAACAACAAAGCAAAGTAGTGCGCACTTCTGTGTGAAGGGCAGCAATAGTGTGCGCCTCACCTCCCCTTCACCAACGCCTCACTGCCCAACAAGAAAGCAGCTTGGAGAAGGGCAGCGCCGCACCGCCTCTCCACCAACACCGCACCGCCCAGAATGTGGTGCAAAGGAGCTTTGCCTAGCGCCTCACCTTCCCCCTGTTCAGTGCTTAGGCGCTAGGCAAACTGATGCACACATGGACAGCTTATTTAAACCTCCTCTTAGATGCGTGAATGCAAGGTTAAAACACACAACACCATTTAGGATTGATAGAGGGCCATGGTTAAGTGGTCATTAAGATCTAAGGGTGGAGATTGACTCTCAAGATTAGACAAGAAGTTGGTGCACTATATAAAGGGTCACCTAGCTTCATTATCAACAAGAATGATATTTTTGTGATATAATTTGAGATCAATTGTAAAGAGTGACATACAAGAGAGAATTGTGTAAGAGTGCAAAGACACAAACACAAGAAGGACTCATTGTAGTGAGGCTGGTTGTAAAGAGAGAGGAGTCTAGATTAGATAGAGAGCATTGTTAGTTCTTATCTTCTTCCTTTCTTCTCTTCTTGGTTTCTTCAAGAACCTGAGCTTCTTGAAGAGGGTTACTGTAATTATAAAGAACCACTGATTTAGTGCAGAGAGTTCAGAGGAACTCATGGGGATGTAGGCTATTGCCGAACCTCGATAATAAATCGCTTGTCTTCTTTTCTTTCTTGCTTTCGATTGCTGTATTTCTTTCTACAAGTTATTCCAGACTTGGGTGTTTGGAAGATCACCACCTGGGCATCTTGTCAAGATGATTTCCAACAATCATTTATGATATCAAGATCATTTGTGGGTTTATCAATGCTGGTGCATCTGATATATTCTTGATGGGGTTTTTGGATATATTGGCTGGGTTGTTGAGAGGATAATCTCTGGGCATAAGTTTGGGGAGAAAGATTTGGAAATTCTTCAAGGAAGACAAATCTATTTAGTCTTTGTGGGGTTTTTGGTTGTATTGGTATTTGGCTTTGGCTCTTTGTGGCATAGTCTGCCAGAGTTTGGGGTTTGTTTGATGGTGATGGCACATTCTGCTTTCCCTTATGTTTCGTACTCATGCTTTGTCACTCGTGTTTGGATTCTGCAAAAATTCCCATAAGAGGAAGTCAGGCAGGGAAGTGTTCTCTCCTTTGATGTATTCAATATCAAAATAAAAAACACTTAATATTGCTTGCCATCTGGCAAATATCTGTTTGGAAACAAAATTTTGAACATCTTTTTGTAAAACTTCTTTTGCTGATTTGCAATCTACCCGCAATAAAAATGTTTTGTTATACAAATCATCTTGAAATTTGGAAATTCATAAAACAATTTGTGAACTTTCCTTTTTGATAGTAGAATAATTTTTTTGTGCTCCAAGCCATATGCCAAAATGGAATCAGACAATTTGTTCATTGGAATTCTGAGGAAGGACCTGTTTGAGAATACCTCCATATCATATGTTAGAGGCATCTATTTCAACAATGATTTTTGCATGAGGATTAAGAATTCCTAAGCAAGGAAGACTCATGACTTTGGATTTGAGGAGTCTAACCACATCAGTGTGCTGTTGTGACCATGGGATTGGATTCTTGCGAAGCCTTTTATATAAAGGTTCACAAATTTGCCTGAGCTGAGGAAAGAACTCGGATATGTGGTTCAAATAGCCTAAAAACCTTTGTAGCTGGGTTTTTTCTTTTTTTTTTTTCATCTGGAAACTTATTTGCAAATTTGATAGACCTATCAATAGTTTTGATAGTTCCTTGATGAATTAGATGTCCTAAAAACCTAACTTTTGTTAGAAATAATTTCATCTTTGTCATGGATAAGACTAAACTATTAGTTTTGATGATTTGGAAAAATGTTTTCAAATGCTTAAAATGCTGGTCTATTGATTTTGAGAATATTAATATATCATCAATGTATGTGATACTAATTTAGAATAATCATTGAAAATATCATTAATAATATTATGAAATTCAGAAGGTGCATTTTTGAGTCCAAAGAGCATTACATTCCATTCGTAATGTCCAAATGGCACATTGAAAGTCGTTTTGTATTTATCAGTCTCATTTATTTGGATTTGCCAAAATCCAGATTTCAAGTCAAATTTGGAAAATATAGTCGCATCATGCAATCTATTAAGAAGATCTCTTTTGTTAGGTATTAGATACCGAATCCATTGTAGAACTTTATTCAACGGTTTGTAATTAATGATAAGTCTTGGAGCTCCTCTTTCAAGTTCAGCTTGCTTTTGAACATAAAAGGCGGAGCAACTCCAGGGGGATTTGCTGGGTCTAATTAATCTTATATTTAAAAGAGTTTTGATTTCTTCTTGGCAATATTTTAATAATTCTTGATTCATTTGTATTGGTCTAGACTTAGATGGAATATTTTTCTCATCAAAGTCTGGTTCATATGGTAGAGAGATTATATGCTTTTTTCGTTCCCAAAAGGCATTGAGAAGATCAGCACAAATTTCTCTTTTAAATAGATCTTCAAGTTTCTTGATCTGAGTTTGGACTTGTGGTTGTTAAACCTATTGTTCTATTTTTTGATAATTTATTTCTTCCTTAAGGAAGTTTATAGGGGCTTTTTTATTTTGTATTAAATTTATTTATTTGCACAGAGTATTAGTTTGGAGTAAATTTAATTCTTTGGTATCAACTGGTTGTAAAAATTGGAAGAATAAGTTTTGTCCTAAGATATTGGTTTCTATTCCTTGGTGGCTGACATGGAAAGGATAAATTTGGGTTAGGAAGGGTGTTCCTAAAATAATTTTTGGTGGATATGTTTTTCAAGGATAAAATGAGCTTTAAAGCAATATCCTTGATTACATATATAAGAGTTTGTAATTTTATATTCTACATTTAGTTTTGAGCCATTGGCGGTGTTTAACCTCTCAGTAGTTTTTTTCATAGTATTTGGTAGGTATAAGACCTTCCTTGATACAGTTCTGGTCAGCACCAGAATCAACAAGGGCAGTAGTATTAAGATGATATTCTTTGTTAATAACAACATAAATTTTGATATACCATTTCTGGTAATGCATCCTTTCTATTGAATTAACAAAACTATCTTTGGGTTCATCATTAATATTAATTAAATTATGACTAGAAATTTCAGGGACTTCATTTTTATTAATTTGTAAAGAAATTGATTCTCTTAGATTGTTTATTTCTAAATTGATCATTTTTGCTTTTAATTCTATGATGTCTTTTTGAATTTCTTTAATTTGTTCTTTTATAAGGTTTACTTCTGTTTGTAAATCTTGGGTTGTGGCTACTTTGGGTTTTTGAAATCATTTTTCAAAAATTCTTTCAAGGTTATATGGTTCAGGAGTCTTGGTTTTATTTTCTTCGTGAATAAGATCTCTCAGTTTTGTTAAATAATCCTTTTTTTTATTGCTGGGCCATCTATTTTGTCTATTATGTCTAGAAGGAATTCTTTTTGAGAAGTGATCATATTAATAGATTTACAGAAACAAAGACCATCTTCACAATCACACTGTAAGTCAATGGATTCTTCGGAATCTGTATTCTCTTGGATTGTATAAATGACTTCTTCATCGTCAGAAGATGAATTTTCATTTTCTGATTGAGAGTCGTTTATCATGATTTTGGTTAATTGTTGTTTCATGGAATCATCGATATCTAATTCATTGATTTTTTGTTTAACTCTGCAATTTTTTACCTAGTGTCCAAGTCTTCCACACTTGAAACATGCTTTTGATAGGTTTTGTGTTTTAGTTTTCTTGGGCTTTTTGCTATAGGTTTTTGGTGTAGAGAAAGTCTTAGTAGGTTTTCTATAGTTTCGTTTCTTGAAAAATTTTCTTTTCTTTTTGTTTAAAGCAGAAAGGGGCTCTTAGGGTTTCATAACCATATTTGCTACAAAATAATCCTAATTCTTTCCTGCTTTGATTTAGTTCTGATTTCATTTTTGATTTCAGTTTGAGATCAGTACATATAGATAATCCTTCGTTACTTACAAAGTTGATTAAATCACCTTAAGTGAGATAATCATATAGTATAGATTCATTATTTTGATATCTTATTCTTCGTCTCACCTTTTCTAAAAATAATTTTGGAAGTCCAGATATAAATCATTCTTTCCAATATGAATTATTAGAATCTTTTCTGGTGAAGACTTTGGCAAGGAAAACATTTTTATACCATCTAAAGTCTTGTAAGGTTGGACAAGTTAGGTTTGAAAGTATTTTTGAAGTTATTTCTTGAAACAAAAAAGCAAAAGCAAAAAGCAAAAAGCAAAGATGCCCGACAACGCATCTTAGAAGTCAAAAAGGAAAAAAGCAAAAAGTAAAAAATAAAATATGCCCAACAAAGCATCTCAAGAAAGTCCAAAAGCAAAAAGCAAAGATGCCCGACAACGCATCTCCAAAAGTCAAAAAAGAAAAAGCAAAAAGCAAAAAGCAAAGATACTTCCGACAAAGCATCTCCAAAGCAATCAAAGCACGGATTTCAAACCATTTGAAGTCCGCACACCCGGATTCCAAGACCATTGAAATCCGATCAAAGTTTTATAAATATGTAAACAAACTATGTAATAGGCAGAGTACATTTGAGTGAGCTTTACTTGTAATAGAGTGAGGGTCATATCACATATTTCGTTCCTTGCTGTTTTATACTGTAAGCTTCTTACTCTTGTCAAACTTATATTTTGTAATTTCAAATTCATATCTATCAAAAGCATATATTTTCAAAGAATTTGTTTTATTAAGATATCTTGTTTATCTTGTTGTTTTGATCATGCTCACATTTGGTATCAGAGCCATGTTGTTCTCTAAGATTGTTCTGTCCATACTCTATCTCTGCATACTGTTACTTCATATCTACTGTTTTTTTGTGCCTGGTTTTTGTGTAAAGCCGTTGGTCAGCCCATGTAAGTCCGTTGGTCAGCCCAGGTTTAGGGTGGTCCCAGTAGAAAGCCTTCTCAGTTGAACGTTTTGAAATTAAGCTAATAGTGGCATTCTTAGTTTATGAATAGACTATTTAGGAGACGTTGGCAGGGTGATGATTCATCCGTGTCCGGTTCAAACACATCTTCCCCTCCAAGATATGATGATCAAATAGATGATCATATAAGTTAAAATGTCAATAGTTCCATGAACAGCCAAGAAGTTAATATTGCTAAGATTGAGCAAGATCTGCTCAATTGGCATATACCCAAACAAAATATAAATAGAATATATCAAATATGAACATTTGATTTCAAAACTGGTTATTCAATTAAAACAACAGAGCAAACTTATTCTATCAAAAATGAGAATGAAAGTATTAAATTACTTTCACTAGCATCAATCCAAAAACACAAACAAGAAGGATTTAGATACCTTCACTTAGGACTTGTCCAAGTAGCTATCAAACCATTATATCGATTGGGTATCGATACACCTATTATGATGATGCTTAGAGATGCTAAGCATCTTAACTTTTCAAACTCACTATTATCATTAATACAATCAAATTTACATAATGGACCAGTTTATTTCAACTGTTACCCAAATTTCACCATAGATCTGCATGATCCTAATATAATTGATACTCTAACCATAGACATCCAATTAAAGGGATTAGACATCAAAACAGGAACCAAAAACTTAATCTTAATATTTAAGGTTTTTTACAAAGTCATGACAACTAAAGTTAATCCCAAAGATCTTTTAGAAATCAAACTAAGGGAAACTTTATTACTGGAGGCAAACACTTTTCATGCCAGCACGATAACTCCCAAAATTTTAAAATGGGATCATATTACAATCCCAGATTGTTGGTGTTGGTATTTGTCTTAGCATTAAACGGTTGCAAGGAAGGAAGAAAAAAAATCAGCATCAATGCACACTAGTGTGCGCCGCGGCCCACTCATTCCAAGGTGCGGCGCCCAGCAAGGAGAAGTGCTGGAGGAGGTGTGCGCTGCGGCTCAATCTCCCCCAGGCCACAGCACTCAGAAAGGTGAGAAGTGGAGAGGTGTTCAGCACACTCCAGGCCGCGGCCAAAAGGCACACTAATGCCATTTTGTTCAGCCTTTTGAAAGGTACGTGGGGCATGTCCAAAATGCACAACTTTACTTAGGATTGATGGAGGGCCATAGTTAATTGGTCTTCAAGATCTAAGGGTGGATATTGACCTTTAAGATTGGTCAAGAAGTTGGTGCACTATATAAAGGGTCACCTAACTTCAATCTCCAACAAGTGTGAGGAATAACTTGTGATTGAAAGTGAGATCAATTGTAAGAGTGCAAAGACATTAAACTCAAGAGAGATTCTATAGAGAGGCTGGTTGTTTAGAAAGAGAGAGTAGAGTAGAAAGGGATTCAAGGGCTTGTAAGGGGAATTTTCTTGGGAAAATTTCAGGGTTAGTTCTTATCACTTTCTTCTTTTTCCTCTTCTTTTGTTCTTTAAGAACCTGTGAGTTCTTGGAAGGGTGTTACTGTTTGTAAAGAACTCCATTGATAAGATAGTGCAGAGAGCTCGGAGGAGCTCACGGGGATGTAGGCAGATTGCCGAACCTCGATAACAAATTTCTTGTATTCTTTTCTTTCTTACTTTGATTGGTTGCTGTTTCTTTTCTTATACAAGTCACTCTAAACTTGGGTGTTTGGAAGATCACCTCCTGGGCATCATCCAAGATGGTTTCCCAATAGTTGGAAATTTGAAGAATTATGCCCTCCAAGAAACATTGCTAATACCAATGTTTCTCAAATTGAAGAAAATATAGATGGAAGTGTTATTATTAGGTTTGCACCTAATACATCTAATCATTCTCCACATCTATCTAGGATCTCCAATTCTGGAAATCTTAAAACACCATTATATGATGATTTTCATATTATTCCCTCAACATACAGCTTTAATGTTTCTTCAAATAGAAACTCTTTGAATCTCCTAGGAGTCAACTTTGACCCTACGATTCCCAAGGGTTACTATAAAGAAATAGATTCCTTCAAAACAACAATTGATCAAACTCAAATAGGAGAATCTTCTAAAAAAGACCATTCTCCCACTCAGTCTGATATAAATATGTATGATGAATTAAATGTCAGCATGAGTTCAAACTTTGAAATTAAAAAAACTAAACTTAAAAATGATTTTTTATTTGAAGCAAATAAAGAAAAATCATATTGGTTTAAGGCAAACTTTTCTGAAGAATCAAGGTCGCAAATTAGAAAAGAATGGTACACTCATATGGAAGAAATACAATGTAATATGTATTTCTTTGACTTTTTTTAGATGTACACATATAATAATAAGATATATAATCCTTTTGCCCAAAATCATCATGACCTAGATAAACCAAAAGAAATAGATGTCATCCAATAATTAGAACAATTATGGATAACCACTCATGGTCAAACATCATTATCTGTACATCCACCTCTACAAGAATTCAAAGTTAAAAGTCCTCATATATAGGTTGAAGTTATTGCCGCCCTCTTCAAACAAGGGGAAGGTCCCGATGATGGGCATATCAAATTTAAAGATATTAAAAATATTTATTTTCAAAATAATTATACCAGTCAAAATTTACAAACTTTGTCAAATCAAATGGAATGTATCTCAACCACTATAAACTCAATTGACCAAAAAATTGGTACACCACCTCCAAAACCCCCCGGTAAAGAGTTATCATCATCTATGCCTGTTCAAAATCCTGTCATACCTCAGTTATCAAAGCTAATCTTTACCCCAACAAATATTGGCAGAGAAAATTTAATAAGACTCAATAATGATAACAACGAAGATGTATTACGAGTAATAAATGACAAATTAAAAGGATTATCAATTAACACCTAAGTAGGAGAATCCTCAAGTAATATTAATACCATAGAACAAGATATTATTAACGAAATAAAATAATCTGTTAATACATCACGACCCAATGATATTAACAAAATTTATAAAAGAAATTTTAGAAATGCACATTTACCACAAACTAGGAATTACTATCCTAGACCTACACCCCCTGACCTTCAATATAAAGATGCCTCTCATAATACTCAAGCAAGGTATGATGATAGTTCTATCATTGAATGGAATATTGATGGTCAAAGTGAACATCAAATTCTAAATACCCTCTAAGAAATTACAATGGTAGCCACTGATAAATGCTTAAATATTCATATTTAAGCCCCTTAATTTACATATTTTAAGCTCTTTGTCTATATGTTTTAGTCTGTTTTACTTCATTTTGTGTGTTTCATATGTTTTTATAGGTCTTGGAGAAAAAGAAAGCAGTTTTGGCACTTAAGGGAAGAAGCCTGGAAATCCTGGAGCAGCTTCTAGTCAAAGTGTGATCGATCGCACTACTACATGCGATCGAGCGCACATGCGATCGTTAGCACACATGAAGGATCGAGCGCAGCAATGCAATCGAGCGCAAGATGCATGCGATCAAGCACACATGTACGGGCGTGAACAGTAAACTGCAGAACCCTATTTTGGAAATAAATGAGTTTTGTGTTTTAGGAAAGTTTAGGAACTCATGAGCCTTCTAGGACTACTCAAGCCCTATAAATATACCTGTAAAGCACACACAAATAAACACTTCTTAGATCACAACTTAGAGAACACTTCTTTTTGCTTTTAACTTAGAGAAGGAAACTGTGGAGGAGAATTGACGACTCTTCTCTCGGGTTTCTTCTTTCCTCTATTTTTATTATGTATACTTAACTTTTAGTAAGGGCTTGGTTAAAGCCCCAATTATGTTTACTCAATAAATTTAGTATTGGTGCCTTTGCGATATTTATGTTGTGTTGCTTAACTTGATTAATATATGCTTTTATTTAAATTCCTCATATGTATATGTCTGATCAATATGTGCATGTGGTATGGACTTGTTAGTTAAATCAATTTGGATGACCAAGTCCTGGGTCTGACATTAGTAACAAAAGACATCCACACCGGATTCTTGGGTTAATCAACATGGGAAACTAGGAGTAGATACCATGCCCTAGGTCCCGTGTGGTTGTCGATTTCCACAGATCCTATGCTCTCTTAAGGAACAACTCAGCATACACCAGGTTGAATCCCTTGAGAGAGAAAAGAGTTAGAGTAGATATCGTGCCTAACTCATTGCTTAGGGAGATCAATAGCTTAAGGAGTAGATACCATGCCCTTAGGTTGACAAACATTAGGTATTCATGACATGAGTAAAGCATTGGCATACTGTTTTGTTGTGGTAGCATGATTAGTGGTGGATATCAAGTCCCTACGCCTTTATCTTTATTATTTTATCTTTATCAAAATAAACTCTTTTATTATTTCTATCTTTTTATATTGCAAATATAATTCTAAAAAGAAATTCACCAATCCCTGTGGAGATGATCTTGCTTTCGCACACTATACTACTAAGTTGACCTTGTGCACTTGCAAGTAAAACGAGTGCGATTATTCGCCCATCAATTTAGGTGGATAATCGCTCAACAAGTTTTTGGCGCCGTTGCCGGGGATTATGCTAAATTTTTGTTTAGAATTATTTCCTGTTTATTTTTCTTATTTTGATCCATTTTATTTTCTTATTTTTCATTAAATATTTTTCTTAATCTGTTTTGTTTTATTTAATTTTATTTTCATAAACTATCTAACTGAATTCTTCGTTTTTGTTATTTTCTTGCTTTCTGTTTCAGGTGTGCATCAGTACTCATTCTGGCACTGCGATCGAGTGCAAACCTAAGTGCGATCGAGCGTAGTGCTTGGAGTGCTCGAGCGCAAATAGTCCAGAGACTACCCGAGCAGCAGTACTGAAGCTGCTGCACTATGGTATTACTGCTGATTCATGCAAGGGCTTTGAGTGAGGAACCCAACCATCCTTCCACTTGATATAGAGAGTGAGTAGATCATTCGAAAGAGGCCTAGAAACAACTTTGAGGAGAAAGAAGAAGAATTTGAGGGTGAAGCACCAATGGAACAACTTTACAACCAATTGCCACCAGAATGGAGACCTATGAAGCAATCCTTTATTCCACAGAACCTCAACCATCCTTCATGCATTGCATATCAACCTAAAGCGGAAGAAAATTATTACATATCTTCGCAGATACTCAGTGCCTTGACCCATTTTAGGGGTACACCTGTTATGGATCCACACTTGCACCTTCGAGAATTATGTGATCTCTGCAAGTTCCAGCATATTCGGGGCCTAGATCAAGAGGGAATCAGGTTAATTCTTTTCTCTTTTTCATTAAAAGATAATGCTAAAATGTGGTATCATTCATTGCCTGCAGATTCTATCCATACTTGGGAAGAGCTATCCAGTAGATTTCTAAGGAAATTTTTTCCAGCCCAAAAGACAAGGCAGATGAGGAAGGAGATTCAATCCTTCCAAGAGAGGGATGGAGACCTTTTCTTTGAGGCATGGGGACACTTTAATGAGCTGCTACTCAAATGTCCACATCACAGCTTACCTCAAGATGAGCTAGTCCTAGCTTTCTATGAAGGTTTGAGTGGCATAAATCAAGGTACAGTGAATTCCAGTTGTGGGGGTGTGCTGATGGAGAAGACTAGTGAAGAAGCCATGGAGCTGTTTGAGACATTAAGTGAGCACACCCAACAATTCTCTTTGAGAGGTAGACAAGGAATTAAAAGCAAGGGTATGTATGAGGTGAGCTTCAATAATGGATCTTCGAATCAAATGGCTGCTATGGAAAGAAAGCTAGACATGCTCATAAAAGCCATGGCTGATCAGAACAACTCACCTAGCCCACAGGCTACACAACGCCAGGTATGTGCTATATGCTCTCATTTTGATCATAATACTTATACTTGTCCTCTGTATTCAACTACAGATCAAGAGCAAGCAAATTATAAGGGAGTGAATAGCGCATATAAAAATACCTACAATCCTGGATGGCAGAACCACCCCAACCTCTTATAGAGCAACACTCAAAATGCTTTGAATCTTCAAGGACAGCAACGACACTTCCAACCAGCAGCCCAACCAGTGCTGAAATCAGAAAATAGTGACCTAGAGAGTCTTATGAGGCAATTGATGACTTCACAAGAACAGTTCATGACTGAGCAAAGACAAACCACTACAAAACATGAGCAAGCCATTTAAAGACTCGAGGAACAAATGGGGAAATTGGCTAAGGAGCTAAGTGAAAGAAAGTTGGGTGAACTTCCAGTCCAACCACTACCTACTCCAAGAGGACATCAACAACTAAATGCCGTGATAACTCTAACAAATGGTAAGATCATCAGAGCTGATGAGCCTGCACAAGCATCCACATCCAAGGTAAGTGAGATAGAGAAGATAAATGGTGAGAAGGTTGAAATCAAAAGATATAATGCATTAAAATTACCCTCAGATAATATAAAATGTTTTAATGTATGCATGACGCAAAGTGTTGTTGAGGAAGTTTTTCAAGTCCATCACATTGATCCAGTACAAACCGCTCTTACCTATAGTGTCCCAAGATCGGATATTGAGCCCAAATGCAAGGATGTTACTGATGACATCATTAACACTATGCACCTCCTTGAGGCCTTTCCAAAGCCTCCAAGTAAGTACACCGATCCATTTGAAATTATTGGGCCTGCTAATACTATTTTCCCTTTTATTATACAGGCACCTAACTTGGAATTCAAGCAGTTGCCAGAGCATTTGACTTATGCTTATATGGGAGAGAATAAGACACTACCTGAGCTAGTTGCTGCCAATCTTAGTTTTGGGGAAGAATAAGGCTTGGTCCGGCTGAAGACATTAAACTTTGCGCTCATGGGAGGCACCTCAGACTTATACTTTTCATTTTAATGTTTTTCTTTTGTTTATATTTATATTTACATATCTAGTATTTATATTTCTTATTTTCCAGAACAACGTTTATTTTTCTTTGTGAGGTACTTAGTGCGTGCATCCAGTTCAAGTTTGGGGGCGTGTTACAAGCAAAGCAAGCAACCTAGTTCTCCATCTCCCATGTCAGATCTTTCCATGCCACACACATTGGGGACAATGTGTATTTTAAGTTTGGGGGTAGTGGGAGATACTAGATACTATCACACACGCACTTGAAACACATGCACACACTAAGTCCCAGTTTTTTAGGAAGATAAATGCATGTTCTTTTGGTAAACAAAATCTTTTTTTTGATTTAAAAATTTGCTAACACTTCATTAGTAAGCTTAAAAGCTAGAACACATAGTCTTGTAATGGGAATTTTACAAAGTTTAGTTACCTACCTCAAGGCACCTAAGAATTCACGAGTTTGATCCAAATTTGCACGAACACATTTAACACGCATTTGTGTGGGGTATAACATATAATTCTCTTGTATATGTTTCCATAATCTAACTGTAATCGGATAACTTGTTGAAAAGAACACTTTGGCATAAGAAAAATAAAGAAATTTGTTCATCATGCAAAAAATGATCAAAAAGCTTTCCACTGAGTAACTGGGCCTCTTGCCTCAGTAAGCATTGAGTGTTCACATCAAAAGGTGGGAAGTAAGCCTTTAATGATCATAATAAAAAATTTCCACTGAGTAACTGGGCCTCTTGCCTCAGTAAGCATTGAGTATTCACGTCAAAATGTGGGAATTTCATTTAGAAGCATTAAAACCTGTTAGTTCCGTAGCCTTTTTGATTCGAGTTAGTAAGTCCTTAGGGGTGTCTTTACACCTAATGCCCTAAAACCATTTGGTTTGGGAGTCATTGGCTAAAACACTCGTTACAAGGGTCAAATAGAAAGCTCGATGGAACTCAACATGGCAAAGATCGCATGATGAAAGAAAAAAGAACGAAGAAGCAAGTATTATGCCATTTTTGTTCTCTTTGATAAAGAATTTGATAAAGGTTTGGGCATCGAAACCCTATACACTAAAATTATGTGGAAGCCCCATCTTATATATGCTAATTCATCACACATAAATCAAACTTGCGATGCCTTAAGCCAACCTTACGTAAGTAACATGAACTTTTGAAAATCCTTTTTCAATACAAAAATGTGTTTTTATTATAAGCTTACTCATGAACGGTTATCATAGTTTTATTCACAACCCAAATCTTTGAGTATCATGGAAATGAATTTATCTTTAATTTTGTTCTTCATTTAGTTTTTAGTTTTGTATTGCTAAGGGACTAGCAATATGTAAGTTTGGGGGTGTGATAAGTGCTTAAATATTCATATTTAAGCCCCTTAATTTACATCTGTTAAGCTCTTTGTCTATATGTTTTAGTCTGTTTTACTTCATTTTGTGTGTTTCACATGTTTTTATAGGTCTTGGAGAAAAATGAAGCAGTTTTGGCACTTAAGAGAAGAAGCCTGGAAATCCTGGAGCAGCTTTTGGTCAAAGTGCGATCGATCGCACTACTGCATGCGATCGAGCACACATGCGATCATTCGCACACATGAAGGATCGAGTACAGTAATGCGATCGAACGCAAGACGCATGCGATTAAGCGCACATGTACGGGTGTGAACAGTAAACTGCAGAACCCTATTTTGGAAATAACCTTATTTTGGAAATAAATGAGTTTTGTGTTTTAGGAAAGTTTAGGAACTCATGAGCCTTCTAGGACTACTCAAGCCCTATAAATACACCTGTAAAGCACACACAAATAATCAATTCTTAGATCACAACTTAGAGAACACTTTTTTTTGCTTTTAGCTTAGAGAAGGAAACTATGGAGGAGAATTGACGATTCTTCTCTCGGGTTTCTTCTTTCATCTATTTTTATTATGTATACTTAACTTTTAGTAAGGGCTTGGTTGAAGCCCTAATTATGTTTACTCAATAAATTTAGTATTGGCGCCTTTGCGATATTTATGTTGTGTTGCTTAACTTGATTAATATCTGCTTTTATTTAAATTCCTCATATGTATATGTCTGATCAATATGTGCTTGTGGTATGGACTTGTTAGTTGGATCAATTTGGATGACCAAGTCCTGGGTCTGACATTAGTAACAAAAGATATCCACACCGGATTCTTGAGTTAATCAACATGGGAAACCAGGAGTAGATACCATAACCTAGGTCCCGTGTGGTTATCGATTTCCACAGATCCTATGCTCTCTTAAGGAACAACTCAGCATACACCAGGTTGAATCCCTTGAGAGAGAAAAGAGTTAGAGTAGATACCATGCCTAACTCATTGCTTAGGGAGATCAATAGCTTAAGGAGTAGATACCATGCCCTTAGGTGGACAAACATTAGGTATTCATGACATGAGTAAAGCATTGGCATACTGTTTTGTTGTGGTAGCATGATTAGTGGTGGATATCAAGTCCCTACGCCTTTATCTTTATTATTTTATCTTTATCAAAATCAACTCTTTTATTATTTCTATCTTTTTACATTGCGAATATAATTCTAAAAAGAAATTCACCAATCCTTGTGGAGATGATCTTGCTTTCGCACACTATACTACTAAGTTGACCTTGTGCACTTGCAAGTAAAATGAGTGCGATTATTTGCCCATTAATTTAGGTGGATAATCGCTCAACAACCACTGTTTTCAAAACAAAACCTAAGAATACTGATAGGAAAATTGCTTTCATCCTTATTGCTGGTTTTACTAGTGTGTTAAAAGGATGGTGGGATAATTACCTATCAGAACAAGACCGTCTCAATGTCTTAAATGCTACGGTCCAAACATTCACAACTCAAACAATTCAAAATCCTGAGACTAGAGATACAACCTCTAGGACTGTACCTATATACCAGGAAAATGCAGTTGAAACCCTAATATTTTCCATCACCAAACATTTTATAGGAGATCCAGAAAAATTTCAAGAAAGAACTTCAGAAATACTTTCAAACCTAACTTGTCCAACCTTACAAGACTTTAGATGGTATAAAGATGTTTTCCTCGCCAAATTCTTCACCAGAAAAGATTGCAATAATTCATATTGGAAAGAACGATTTATATCCTGACTTCCAAAATTATTTGCAGAAAAGGTGAGACGAAGAATAAGGGATCAAAATAATGGATCTATACCATATGATTATCTCACTTATGGTGATTTAATCAACTTTGTAAGTGACGAAGGATTATCTACATGTACTGATCTCAAACTGAAATAAAAAATGAAATCAGAACTAAATAAAAGCATAAAAGAATTAGGATCATTTTGTAGCCAATATGGTTATGAAATCCTAAGAGTCCTTTCTGCTTTAAACAAAAAGAAAAAAAAATTCAAGAAAAAAAATTATAGAAAACCTACCAAGACTTTCTCTATGCCAAAAACCTATAGCAAAAAGCCTAAGAAAACTAAAACACAAAACCCATCAAAAGCCTGTTTCAAGTGTGGAAGACTTGGACACTGGGTAAAAAATTGCAGAGTTAAACAAAAAATCAATGAATTAGATATTGATGATTCCATGAAACAACAATTAACCAAAATCATGATAAATGAGTCTCAATCAGAAAATGAAAATTCATCTTTTGACGATGAAGAAGTCATTTATACAATCCAAGAGAATACAGATTCTGAAGAATCCATTGACTCACAGTGTGATTGTGAAGATGGTCTTTGTTTCTATAAATCTATTAATATGATCACGTCTCAAAAAGAATTCCTTCTAGACATAATAGACAAAATAGATAACCCAGCAATAAAAAAAGGATTATTTAACAAAATTAAGAGATCTTATTCACGAAGAAAATAAAACCAAGACTCCTGAGCCATATAACCTTGAAAGAATTTTTGAAAAACGATTTCAAAAACCCAAAGTAGCAACAACTTAAGATTTACAAACAAAAGTAAACCTTATAAAAGAACAAAGTAAAGAAATTCAAAAAGACACCGTAGAATTAAAAGAAAAAATGATCAATTTAGAAATCAACAATTTAAGAGAATCAATTTCTTTACAAATTAATAAAAATGAAGTCCCTAAAACTTCTAGTCATAATTTAATTAATATTAATGATGAACCCAAAGATAGTTTTGTTAATTAAATAGAAAGGATGCATTACCAGAAATGGTATATCAAAATTTTTGTTGTTATTAACAAAGAATATCATCTTAATACTACTGCCCATGTCGATTCTGGTGCTGACCAGAATTGTATCAAGGAAGGTCTTATACCTACCAAATACTATGAAAAAACTACCGAGAGGTTAAACACCGCCAGTGGTTCAAAACTAAATGTGGAATATAAAAATTACAAACTCTTATATATGTAATCAAGGATATTGCTTAAAAGCTCATTATATCCTTGTAAAAAATATCCACCAAAACATTATTTCAGGAACACTCTTCCTAACCCAAATTTATCATTTCCATGTCAACCACCAAGGAATAGAAACCTCCTAGGACAAAACTTATTCTTTCAATTTTTACAACCTGTTGATACTAGAGAATTAAATTTACTCCAAACTAATACTCTGTGTAAACAAATAAATTTAATACAAAATAAAAAAGCCCATATAAACTTCCTTAAGGAAGAAATAAATTATCAAAAAATAGAACAACAGGTTCAACAACAACAAGTCCAAACTCAGATCAAGGAACTTGAAGATCTATTTAAAAGAGAAATTGGTGCTGATCTTCCCAATGCCTTTTGGGAACGAAAAAGGCATATAGTCTCTCTACCATATGAACCAGACTTTGATGAGAAAAATATTCCATCTAAGTTTAGACCAATACAAATGAATCCAGAATTATTAAAATATTGCCAAGAAGAAATCAAAACTCTTTTAAATAAAGGATTAATTAGACCTAGCAAATCTCCTTAGAGTTGCTCCGCCTTTTATGTTCAAAAGCAAGCTGAACTCGAAAGAGGAGCTCCAAGACTTGTCATTAATTGCAAACCGTTGAATAAAGTTCTACAATGGATTAGGTATCCAATACCTAACAAAAGAGATCTTCTCAATAGATTGCATGATGCGACTATATTTTCCAAATTTGACTTGAAATCTAGATTTTGGAAAATCCAAATAAATAGGACCGATAAATACAAAACGACTTTAAATGTGCCATTTGGACATTACAAATGGAATATAATGCCCTGTGGACTAAAAAATGCACCTTCTGAATTTCAAAATATTATTAATGATATTTTCAATGATTATTCTAAACTTAGTATCACAAACATTGATGATATATTAATATTCTCAAAATCAATAGACCAGCATTTTAAGCATTTGAAAACATTTTTCCAAATCATCAAAACTAACAGTTTAGTCTTATCCATGACAAAGATGAAATTATTTTAAGCAAAAGTTAGGTTTTTATTACATCTGATTCATTAAGGAACTATCAAACCTATTGATAGGTCTATTGAATTTGCAAATAAAAGACAAACCCCAACTACAAAGGTTTTTAGGCTGTTTGAACTACATATCCGAGTTCTTTCCTTAGCTCAGGCAAATTTGTGAACCTTTATATAAAAGGCTTCGCAAGAATCTAATCCCATGCTCACAACAGCACACTGATGTGGTTAGACTCCTCAAATCCAAAGTCATGAGTCTTTCTTGGTTAGGAATTCTTAATCCTCAGGCAAAAAACATTGTTGAAATAGATGCCTCTGACATAGAATATGGAGGTATTCTCAAACAAGTCCTTCTTTAGAATTCCAATGAAAAAATTGTCTGATTCCATTTTGGCATATGGCTTGGAGCAAAAAAAAAAATTATTTTACTATCAAAAAGGAAATTTTATCAATTGTTTAATGTATTTCCAAATTTCAAGATGATTTGTATAACAAAACCTTTTTATCACGGGTAAAGTGCAAATCAGCAAAAGAAGTTTTACAAAAAGATATTCAAAATCTTGTTTCCAAACAGATATTTGCCAGATGGCAAGCAATATTAAGTGTTTTTGATTTTGATATCGAATACATCAAAGGAGAGAACAATTCCCTACCTCACACTGGAATTTTTGCAGAATCCAAATACGAGCTACAAAGCATGAGTACGAAACAAAAGGGAAAGCAGAAGGTGCCATCACCTTCAAACAAACCCCAAACTCTGGCAGACTATGCCACAAAGAGCCAAAGCCAAATACTAATACAACCAAAAACCCCACAAAGACCAAATAGATTTGTCTCCCTTGAAGAATTTCCAAGTATTTCTCCCCAAACTTATGCCCTGACATTATCCTCTCAACAACCCAACCAATATATCTAAAAACCCCATCAAGAATATATCAGATGCACCAACATTGATAAACCCACAAATGATCTTGATATCATAAATGATTATGTTTATACTAACAAAGTTTTCCCTGCAGGTTTCCAATTTTTTCCTGAAGATTCAAAGAAAACCCAAAAATTTAATGAACTAATATTGATTGATACTCAATTAGTTGAGATAACACACAAAAGACCAAATAGATCCCAACTTTATTACCTACTCTAAATGCAAAATACTTAAGATAGTACCCCCAGAAAAAATCAAAGACCACTACCAACCAAAAGCCTTCTCCATACCATTTGTACCACCCATATATAATTACCATGACCATCAAATGGCATGGTACAACATGTTCTTCATAAGACCAAAATCACACTCATGGTTTATATTTTTTGATAAAAAATGCCCAATAAACCTCCCAATGTGGATCTTTGACTGGTAGATCTTCTTTGGAAGTGATCCATCCATACTTCCTCCTCCCATCAAAGATTCATTATCACATTTCAAACAAAACACAACTACGAAAAAACCATATTCTCGTGAGATGCTCTTCCATGTTGTATTTTCTATACCATGGATTATTTCATGGGATTATATTATTACAAGACCCCCTCTCGAGATTTTCGCAATCAAACGAATTTTCAAAGTTAAATGGTGGGCAAAATATGACTGCTCCCTGGCTAGTATTCAAGTCATAAAGAACTGGTTTTTTGATAATCCACATTATTCCAAATATGTGCAATGTTCGTCAAGTTCTTCTAAGACTAACAAATTATCTAAACAAGAGAAAAAGAAAAATTTACTGGAGGAACTATCTCATTTATCTGATAGTGATGACAGTACCCAAACTCCAGATGATGATCTGAACAAATCTCTCGAACAATTTGCTCAAGACCCCTACGATGCGTTTGATTTCTTGTAACATTTCAACAAATTAAAGTGAAAAGCAGAAAACAAAAACAAAGATGCCCGACAGCGCATCTCAAAAAGTCCAAAAGCAAAAGCAAAAAAAAGATGCTCGACAACACATTTTAGAAATCAAAATGGAAAAAAGCAAAAAGCAAAAAAGAAAAGATGCCCAATAAAGCATCTCAAGAAAGACCAAAAGCAAAAAGCAAAAAGCAAAGATGCCTGACAACGCATCTCCAAAAGTAAAAAAAGCAAAAGCAAAAGGCAAAAAGCAAAGATACTTCCGACAAAGCATCTTCAAAGCAATCAAAGCACAGATTTCAAACCATTTGAAGTCTGCACACTCGAATTCCAAGACCATTGAAATTCGCCCAAAGTTTTATAAATATGTAAACAAACTATGTAATAGGCAGAGTACATTTGAGCGAGTTCTTCTTCTTCTTCTTCTTCTTCTTCTTCTAGAGTGTTGGAAATCACCTTAACAAGATGCCCAGATGGTGATCTTCCAAATACCTAAGTCTAGAATGACTTGTAGAAAGAAATACAGCAATCAAAAGTAAGAAAAAAAAGAAGACAAACGATTTGTTATCGAGGTTCGGCAATAGCCTACATCCCCGTGAGTTCCTCTGAACTCTCTGCACTAAATCAATGGTTATTTACAATTATAGCAACCCTCTTCAAGAAGCTCAAGTTCTTGAAGAAACCAAGAAGAGAAGAAAGAAGATGATAAGAACTATTATAATGCTCTCTATCTATACTACTCTCTCTTCTTTACAACCAGCCTCTCTACAATGAGTCCCTCTTGTGTTTTGTGTCTTTGCACACTCACATAATTCTCTCTTGTATTGTGTCTTATCACTCTTTACAATTGATCTCAAATTATATCACCATTTTATGTTATTGTATCTAGAAAATGAAGCTAGGTGACCCTTTATAAAGTGCACCCACTTCTTGTCCAATCTTGAGAGTCAATCTCCACCCTTAGATCTTGATGACCACTTAACCATGGCCCTCCATCAATCCTAAGTGGTGCTGTGCATTTTTAACCTTGCATTCACACACCTAAGAGGAGGTTTAAACAAGCTGTCCATGTGTGCATTAGTGTGCCTAACGCCTAGGCGCTGAACAAGGGGCGGTGAGGCGCTAGGCAAAGCCCCTTTGCACCACATTCTGGATGGTGCGGCGCTGGTGGAGGGGCGGTGCGACGCTGCCCTTCTCCAACCTACTTCCTTGCTGGGCGGTGAGGTGCTGGTGAAGGGGCGGTGAGGCGCACACTGATGCTGCCCTTCACATAGCAGTGCGCACTACTTTGCTTTGTTGTTTAGGGGTGTGCACACACACCCAAATGGATGCACACACATGTGTGCACTCCTTTAACATGCTGTATTTTAATCTTCCAACATTGGTTTAGACTTTAACCATCTTTGAACCATGTTTAGACATGTTTAAACCTTAGACAAATACCAACATAGAGAGAAAGTGACTTTAGAGATAACAAAAGGTTCTTGGGTGGTGAAAATAACCGTGTTTTCCAATTTTGTGACTACACACACGACCTTTAGTAAGATTGAAGATAGAAGTCACGGAGAGGAGACCAAGATACTTGAAGATTTCAGGTCGAATTAGTAAGAACCATTTATACCACTACATAACTCTTTAATTTTGGTATTAGAGCAAGTGTTTATGTTTTTCAGATGTATATAATCTTTATGAATATAAGTTCATGTATCAAATTCGTAGAGAATGCATGAAAATCTATGGAACGTGAAATAATAAAGTTTTGATGGTTGAAAATGGAAGATAGTTTATTTCTTTACTATATGTTATAATTTTCTAGAATAATATAGTATATATGATGTATATGAAATCTGAAATGTCTTGTGGTCTAACTTTTAAAGAAGAGAGAGAAAAATGGGACCCTTGTTAGTATACTTGAAACTTTTTAAAATTCTTATAATTTGTAAATTTTGTTTTATGACACGGCTTATATGATAGGAAAGATAATTTCATAAGCTTTCCAACGGTATATTGCATGTATTTTTTTGGATATATGTAGAGGAAGATATAGGCCTAAAAATTTTTGGAATTTTTGAGTGAAACGACAAGTCTGGAAGTTGAAGATGACCTCCAGACCAGAAAGGCCAATGGAGAGTGTTTACACTCTCTCACTTTTTCGGTGACCGAAACCCTAAACCGAAACCACCACCATGACTAGCTCCTCGAGACGAAACGACCGCCATCGGTCCGGTCATCATCAGACTCCGGGAAGGTAAAGCGAGTACTACACGCGCTAGGTCTACAGGTATTATGTTTTTAGGTTATTATAAATAATAGCCACCAATCCCACGACGATTGATCTGGAAGAACAAAATTTTTTAGCTTGATTAGAAAAATATTTCTTATTTTTATATAATATTTCAAAATATTAATTTTACCTAGATTATTTAATATTATTTTTTAATAAAAAATTAATTAAATAATTTTTTAAAAATATTAAAAAATTTCTAAAATTAATATTTGCGCATTATTTGAGTGCGACAAACTTGTTTTTAGCATAATTTTTTAATGGGGTAGTATCCAATGGGAGATCATGAAAGATCTTAGATTTCTTTTTTTTTTCTCTCTATAGTTAAAATCAAATTTAATCAAAAATTGTGTGCACGTATATTTTTTTTTTCATGTGAATAAATTTAATAATTGATTGGGTTTCAATTTAACATACTAACAAATGTTAATTACTTTAGAATATAGTAAACATATCTATTCTATTGGAGTTTCTTAATTATAAAAAGATCTAGAACCTATAATAAATAAGCATATAGATGTACTGGCAAAGAAGTGAGATAAAGTTATAGTTGAAGGTCTCACTGTTTCTAAATGTCTTATGACTCAAGTCCTTTCTAGTCCTTTCGGATGATGAATAGAAAACTGTGAAGACTATTATGAGGCATGACCGAAGTTTTCTAAGGCCACCTATGAGTTGGAATTGGCAAAAGAAGGTCGTATTCTTTTAGGAATGAGGTGTACTTCTATATTACCATACTTATTCTAAATCTCTGTAGTGCAAGACATTTTAGTTTTTTGTAGGATAAAAGGATCCTTGGATGATATAGATAGGAAAACGAGTAATAGATGAGAAAATAAGCTTCTTTGGTATAATAAAAATTACTTGGATGATTATATAAGTGTTCAACATTTGACCAAGAAATTACTTATAAAAATCTTTTCTAATGAGAAAAAGAAAGAAAAAGTGTAAACCGTACTAGAAGCTTATGATATGTAAATAATTATATGAATGAATCTAAGTTAATGAAGTGAAACTTAGGTCTTTCTTTTGTACATATTATGTTTGCATAATGAATGAAATAAAGTGCTTTCATTCTAAAATGATTTATTATGTTCATGATCATGCTTTATGAATGTTATATAATGTATTTAATATACCTGAACTGAGTGGGAGATCTAGGTTGGCAGAGTAGAGATGAATTCTCACCTAGGACTTAATTTTTGTGCTAATTGGACTAAATTTATGATGATTAAACTTTTGCACATGAGAGATGATTGGGAGCATAGAGAACTTTCGATTCCATGTATTAAGTAAAATTATCATCGAATTAGTTCGTATTAGCTACAAAATGAATGTGTGTGAATAAAGTTATGAGTGTGCTAGTATTTTGATTAGTGATATGTCTCTATATAGTTATTTAGACCATGGCTTCGAATCCTAAGGCTGTAAAGGCTGAGCTGAATGAGGATAAAAAAGTTAATGGTGGAAACTTTGAAGTTTGGCACCAAAAGGTTTAGTCCATCCTTGAAGCACTAGCTGATAATGAAGTCGTCAACTACACCATGAGTGAACTTGAACGAGGAACTTCTGTTCAAAGTGATAGAGATCATGAAGCTTATGCATTATGAAAAAAGGAACGATAGCATTGCTCGCATGGTGATGCTGAGTAATATGCAAGATGATTTCGCATATGAGCATATGAAATATGACAACGCTCGGGAAATCTTGGTTGCCTTGAAAAAGAAATACGGAGGTTTCTCTGTTGAATTGAGGTGTCTTATTAGAAAATTTTGCACCTATAAGAAGTGCCTAGATCATTTAATGAGGCAACACCTTATTGAGATGTAAAACATGATAAAGGCAACTAAAACTGAAGGTTACCCCTTGATTGATGAACAATAGGTTCATGTAGTAATTCAATTTCTGCCTAAGGAATGTGAACACATGAATATGAGATGATGCGTAATGAGAAACTTAAAAGTTTTGATGACATTGTGCATAATCTAGAACTTAAAGATTGTTGGAAATCACCTTGACAAGATGCCTAGGTGGTGATCTTCCAAACACCCAAGTCTAGAATGACTTGTAAAGATTTGGAATCAAAAACAGGAACAGAAATCAAAGAAAGAAATAAGACAAGCGATTTGTTATCGAGGTTCGCCAATAGCCTATCCTTGTGAGTTCCTCTGAACTCTCTGCACTAAATCAATGGTTCTTTACAATCCAGCAACCCTCTTCAAGAAACCTCAAGTTCTTGAAGAAACCAAGAAGAGAAGAAAGAAGATGATAAGAACTATTACAATGCTCTCTATCAAATATATACTACTCTCTCTTTACAACCAACCTCACTACAATGAGTCCCTCTTGTGTTTTATGTTTTTGCACTCTCACACAATTCTCTCTTGTATGTCTATCACTCTTTACAATTGATCTCAAATTATGTCACAATGTTGATGAGAATAAAGCTAGGTGACCCTTTATATAGTGCACCAGCTTCTTGTCCAATCTTGAGAGTCAATCTCCACCCTTAGATCTTGATGACCACTCAACCATGGCCCTTGATCAATCTTTAGTCAAGCTGTGCATTTTGATCTTGCATCCACATACTCAACATAAGGCTGAAAAACTAGCCTTGGTGTGCCTTCGGGGTATGGCCTGAAACAGGGCAAGGTGTGGCCTAGAACAGGGAACACTTGCTGCCATTCTATACACCGCGGCCTGGGGTATGGTGCACTGTGGGTTGACCTTCCTCCAGCATTCCTCCATGCTTTGCGCTAAAGCCTAGACAGAGCTGGGCTGCGGTCTGACCTGATGCACATATTTTCCAGCTTGTGTGCTTAGGCGCACACACTATTGTGCCTACCTTTGCCTTGCTCCAAGGTGTCGCGCACACTTATGTGCACTTCTTTAACATGCTAAAATTTATTCTTCCAACTTTATTTTAAACTTTAACCATGTTTAAACCTTAGACAAATATCAACAAAGATGAACGCTTTAAAGCTGCTAGATATTCAAATGAAGCTTGTGTCGTTGAATCCAACTTGAGTAAGGCTTTGGGCCTGAAGCATTAGAAAGGTGAAGAGATTTTTCTGGAACCCAAGAAAACTTAAAAGCACAAGAGGGGTAAGCATGGTGGTAAGAAGTATAAGACCAAAATGAGCTACTGCAACTGTGGTGAGCTGAGTCATTTCGCTCGTGATTGCACTGAGCTGAAGAAGGTATTACCCTAATTTATTTCTTTGGTTAATTATTATATTTATAGCTATGTGTGGCTTACTGAATCTCATCTTTTGTGGATTATAGATTCAAAAGGGGCATGCTGTGTAGCTGGAGAACATGGAGCATTGCGGGGTACCATCAAATCTAACAAAGTGCACGTTGGATGTATGTGAGGAGTAGCTTAAGAGTTTAAGAAAAGAGTTTTGACACCTATCAGCTAAGTTTGACTGATAGTCAAACTTGAGTCCTACTAATGTCCTATATGTACTTTAGTTTGACCAAGTTTTTTTTTTTAGTTTAGTCCTTCTAGGTCTAGTTTTAATATTATTTACTTTGGTGTTAGGTTGATGTATTGTTAGAAGCAGACTTATATGTTGTGTTGATGTATTAAATGGTTCCAAAACACTTTGATTTGGTTTGTGTTTTGTAATATAATTAAAATTGTGGTTGTTTTTTTATTTAATTGCATATCTTTTCAGTGTAAATTGTTGATGCAAAATTATTTGGCAAGCTAGACTAGATCAAATTGGGTTTGGAATATATAAATGGTTTGACTAGTGAAAGCATATTAGGCTTACTCACTAGTTTTATTATTATCTACATGTGAACTTTGTCTAGCTGATAAAACAACTAAGAACCATTTAATACAGAACCTAGAACTAAGAACTCATTGTTAGTAATTCATTGTATTTTTTTTTTTGGTGGTTCAGAAGAATTGATTTAGGACATTTTTGAAAGGGTTTTAAGAAAAGAGTTGTTCATTCCATAAAATTTTTGCAACAAAACGTTGTTGCAGAGATATAGGATTAGACACTATTATAAATGGTAAAGTTATTGGCGCAATCTATCTTTATTGAGATTCCTTGTTAATTGTTGTCTGTATGCTTAACCACGTACTTTTTCTATCAGTTACTTCTATTCAATTGACTTTGAATAGGTTTGATATCTGCTTTAAGTTGATTAATGACCTTTGGGGTCAATTGCTTGTGTTTATGGCCATTCTCATAAGTTTGGGAAGTTGGGGTCAAAACATAGAGGTGTATCTTTAGTAGATATTGAGAACACTCCAAAGGGATGTGTTTGTTAATAAGAAACTAAAAGTTTGATTGAAGTTTATAGAAGTAATGTCCTAAAATTGATATTTCCTAAAATTGGGTTAGATCAATAAGTTTCTTTTGCTCTATGAGATTAAAGATCCTCATCATATTAGTGCATCTAATCAATAAGATGAGGTTAACAAGGTTATTCCTAAACCTTATCAACCTAGTGGGAGTGATAAATTGATTAGCGATTTTGTTTGAAGTCTGTTTGAGGCTTAGTTTTTGAGATCGTCCCTAGAAAAGAAAATGGATTAAAAATAATATAGAAAATATTAGAGTTTAGAGAAAACTAACTATGTTTGGGACATGGTCAAACTCTTAACTATTACAGAGTAAATGAGAACAAGTGAGTTCTCAACATCACCCGAAAAGCGATAAGTGAATGAGTTTAATTAAGAGGTAATAGGCATATTTAGTGGTGAAAAACTACATCCTATAATAGGGTATAGCTTGTGAGGTTTACCTCTATTCTCCCAATTCTAGTTATCATCACAAGTCTGGGTTATGAAAGCACCAAATGGACATTAAGCTTACATTTCTCAATGGAGAACTGGATGACTAAATCTACATGAAACTGACCATAATTTTTATGTCAGAAGGCCAAGAGCGTAAAGTATACTAGCTCCACTGTTTTGTATATGACCTAAAGTATTAATCTAAATAGTGATATTTCAGATTTCATTAAAATATAAAAACTTATGAGTTTGTGTGACCGATCAGAATCACTGTATATATGTAAAAGGTCCGATGATAAATTTTCAAATTTATCATTCTATGTTGATGATTTATTTGCTAGAAAGAAAAGGAGATTGTCACCATTTAAGAATAGTTGTTCTTTCAATTCTAAAATGAAGAATTTGGGAAAAGTTAATTATGTATTTGATTTTAAGATCTATACAGATCATTCGGAATCTCTTAGCTCTATCACAAGAGCCTTACACTAAGAAGATTCTTCAAAAGTTTAGTCTACATAATAGCAATCCCGTAGACACCTTATATCTAAAGACGAATGCTTAAATGTTGAATTATGTTTGAAACTCCATAAAAGATGAAAGAAATTAGAAGAGCTTCCTACTTTAGTACTAGTGAAAGCCTATTGTATGCCATAGGCACACTATATCTGATATTTGCTAAGCTTTGGAGCTAATGAATTGTTGTAAATGGGAAGAAGTATTAGATAATGGTCAATATTGATTCACATATACCTAAGAGCATTGCAAATGACTAGCCACGGAGGCTGAGATCATAGCTTGTTCTACTATAGCGTAAAAGGTAGTATAGCTTAAGAGGTTATTTGAAAACCTAGGAGTTGTCACTAATGTCTTGGAATTAGTGACGGTCAACTTTGATAGTCAAGTTGATATTGCTTATATGTGGGATCCTTAATATCTTGTTTAGACCAAATATATTAATTATAATAATAACTTATATTGGGGACAATGTGGATCAAAAGACAATAGTCCAACGGTACATATTTGTACATTAGATAACTGAGTTAAATTTATCTCTAGAGGTATGTTTTTGCCTTACATTAAAATCTATAGGTATGCGTATTAGTTAAATAAAAATCTATGTACTGGTATATTAATGATTTTAGTGTTCATTCCATGTATTTTAGACATGTTGTATGTCTTATACATATTGACACTAGCACAAACACACACACATATGAAAGTATATCACTAAGAAAAGGTTGGCTCTCTCATACAAGCCATCGCCTCAGGAACTAAGATGAGAATCGGTATATTATTTTGACGCTAATGAAAGCAAAACAAGTATATAGTGAATGTGATGAATTCATAAACAATGTACCTGATTAAAAGTTGCCTTGACTAGAGTCAAAATGAGGTCTTGAGCTAAAAGATTTAAAACCTTAGATCGATCATGATCATCCCACGATCATAGAAACCTAGATGGAAGCTAGTTACAAGTACTTATTAAGACACTCAAAAGAGCGAGCAAATAAAGAACTCGAGCTAGGTGCATGAGATCATGAAGATTTAGATTACAACTAGGCTAAGATTCTTATAGTGGTATACAATTTAAAAAGACATACACTCTTATCAAGAAAAAGCATACCACTATAGCATGTATTTCATACTATATGTGCTTAGTGCGACTTAAAGGGAAGTGAGTGAGTGAATCTTTGTGTCCTAACTGTGTGAGATCTAAAGGCCTATGTAAATTAAAAGCCTCAGCTAGTGCCTTATGTGACTTTCAACTATGTTCTCAAAGGGACAAGCTGATGTTTGCTACTTTAGCATGTTTTCAACAACAATGCAATAATTAGCCTTATAGGGCATGTCTAGGAAAGTAGTTAGTCTAAAACAGAGAGACATAAGTGTAGAAGAAAGATTGTTTTTGTTTACATCGATCACATATATTAACAGGTTGATCAATTATGTCATTTTGTTGAAGCTTGGATATAATTGTGGATACATGACGAGGAAAGTAAAGTCTAGCATAGACTTTGAGGGATTAGGTATGCTATGAATGATGTAATAAAATAAGTATGGGGCATAATGAGACACTTTTCTAATTATTTTATTTATTTATGGTTGAACTCATTTTGCATCCCTAATAGGTGCATAGTATTGAGCTCCCAAGTGTAGGTATACTCGTAGGTCGCACGATCCATTTGCCAGTACAAAGTTCTCCAAAGGAAATTTGATATTGAGGTTCTCTTTATCTTTATCTGTTGGGTGATATAGAGCCCATCACTTGTGAGTGAGAGATGTAGGAAATAAGGGTTGGGTTAGGCACCCATGATGGGCGACCCGACCCTCCCGTTTAACTTTGAACCAAGAGGCATGCATGAAACCATGAAACTCTTAGTTGAAACCAAGCAACTGTTGGTTAATTTCAACTACCTATAACTACCATCTCCCTGGCAGTATATATATGTGGAATGACATAAAAGAAAAGGCTGCTGAAAAATTCATTCTAGAGAGAGAAAGTCCATCTTCTTCCTTTAGAGATAACAAAAGGTTCTTGGGTGGTGAAAACAAGCGTGTTTTCCAATTCTTTGATTACACACACGACCTTCAACGAGATTGAAGATGGAAGACATAAAGAGGAGACCAAAATACTAGAAGATTTTTGTTCGAATCGGTAAGAAACAATTATTCCGCTACGTAACTCTTTAACACTTGTGCTAGCTTTAAGAGTAATAGACTTTTTCTTCTTCGACTCATCATCAACAACACCATGATTCATTTCCTCCATCTCATATGTTAACAATTATCCAAGAAGTGTTTCTACATCTAGCTTGTCAAGATCTTTGGCTTTCATAATAATTGTCTTCTTTGCTTTCCAAGTTAGTGGAAAAGGTTTAAGAATCTTCCTTGTAAATTCAAACTCTTCAATATTCCTACCAAGAAGATTTAAACCATTAATAATTCAAGTGAAACGTGAATATATTTCAAAATTGGTTTCAGTAGGGTACATATTGAAATATTCATATTCAGACACTAGCATATAAATTTTCGATTTCTTAACTGCACAAGTACCCTCATATGTCACTTGAAGTTTGTCACAAATTTCTTTTGCCAAAACATATACTGAAATTTTATTGTATTCATTTATGTGTAATACACAATGTAGAATATTAGTAACTCTATTATTTAAAGATAGAATTCTACAATCATCATCGTCATCATATTCAAATTTTAGTTTAGGTAAAATAACTACTATTTCAATAACTGAAACTATTTTAGTTGAAATATTAGGTCATTCTTTAATGATTCTCCACAAATTATAATCTTGACCATCTACAAAGATTCTCATTCTATTTTTCCAATAATTATAATTTGTGTCATTGAAAAAGGAGGTATGCATAAGAATGACCTTCGGTATAACTATTGGAAGCCATAGGATCAACTTAAAGATGTTAAGCTTGAAATTGAGTACCTCACTCTGATAATAATTGTAAATCAAGGTGTAAACCAAATAAGGGGGTGAATTAGGTTTTAAAACTTTTTGCAATTAATAAACAAGTTTTAATCAAAAAAGCAAGCATAATAAAGAATATATTGCTGAAATTAAAGGAGTAAAGGAAGATAATATGCAAACCCCGTTTATAGTGGTTCATCAATATCGAAATCTATCCGACCCTACGTCAACTCTCTTCAATGAACCTCCTTGAAGCTATCCACTAGAAATAGTCAACCAATTTCACTAGTGTTGCTCAAACCTTAAAAATATCTCTTCCAGTTATGGAAGTATACAAGAAGATGTTTAAAACCAAAACACCTCTAAGAGTTACATCAACTATTTGTTTTTACAATGATTGAAATTGATTGTAGAAGATTACAAGAGAGATAGTAATTAATACATTTACAAGATGATGATTATCTCTCTTTCAAGAAGCAAAGCTTTAAAGAATGGCCCAAGAATGTTTTTGAAAGTTTTGAATAGCAATAAATGATCAAGAATGAATTCAATGTTCAAAGAATGTTTTTTTGTTTGCTCATTTATAATGGGTTTATATAGTCTCAAACTAATATGGTTGTTACTCACAAAGTAAGGTTATTGAAGATTGATTTGAAGCGTCTAATGCTCTGAACGACGTTCAGAAATTCAAAATATAAATGTTATTTTTGAGCGTTTAGTTAACTGGATGCTTGTTCAGTCGACTAAAACAAACTACTTTATTTCAAGTTTTTAATTATTCATTTGACTGAATAACTCATTCAGTCGACTGGGTCAGAGGGTTGAATTCTCTATCCCTCATTTAGTTGATTGAACTGAATCATTTAGTAGACTAGACTTCATTCAGTTGACTGAATCATTCACTTAGTCGACTGGATGATCGGAAACATTGTTTTTTTGTTTCCATTTTGTTTTATAAAAACAAACCCAGTTAAATAGACTTTTATTAAAATAATTTGTGATCAACATGAGCCATTAATAAAGTTATAGTTTTGAAAGAAGATTTACAAATATATTGACCACCTTAAATCTTCTAATTTTGTTCTTCAATCTTGTTCCAAGGTTGAGTACTTAGTATATCAAGTATTAGCTGTCTTTGTACAAACATCCTGGGGACTTTAAACACTTAAATAAAATGGTTAGTATAATTTGATATTGTTTTGTCATCATTAAAATCAAGTTAGAGGTCAATAGAAAGAAATGAAAAAAGATCGCTCAAGGCACACAAGGCGATAAGCCCTCACATGCTTCTTAGAGGAGCTTTCCATGAAAGCAGAAGGTGATAACCCTACAACGACATCGTTCACAAATGATATACCTAGTTATTTCCCACAGATGATACCATTTGTTGAATCTGAAAAATAGACAAATGATTTCACGAACACTTGTGCACACGAGAACCTAAAACTGAATAGTCTCTCGGAGTTTGGATCTCTAGAGTGACTCTCCAAGGATCAAGTTAGAAATCTTGAAAGAGAATTTAATAAATTGAGAGCTAAAATAATGAGATACTTGTGCTATATCTGAAGCCCTTTATATAGTGAAAGAATTAGAGATTTTTTTTAAGGAAATTGAGTCTTCAAAAATCTCTTATTTTCTATTTTGATGGAACTAGAGTTCCTCTTTTTATTAGGTTTATAGAGCAAAATTACCTCTTTGTCTGTAGACAGGAAGGTACTATTTTTCCATCTCTAAGTGCCATGTGTCATTATACGGTTAATTATTGTTCTTAACATATGAAATTATCTATTTGTTGTTAAGTGTTTCCACGTGTCAATCTTTGATTGGATGGTGAATATTTGCTTGCATCAAAGGTTATACCAAAATTTTAACTTGTTGGATTAATTTTCTCCATTTATGACAATAAATTCAAGATTGTTTTGAATAACAAGCTAAGTGATCGAGTATTTATAAAAAATAAAAAATAAAGAAGAAACAAAGATGAATACACATATAAGAATGACACGAACCATGGAAGTCCTTCCTTAGTAGTAAAGCCCAATGATTTTGAACTTGATACTATAATTCTATCATGTATAACTGGTAACCAATGCACTATAGTATACGCCATAGTTAAAAATTGTGTAGTTTGTAACATGGGGCTATCCTCATACGAAGTTCCTTGTAGTGACAATGTGATTGCATTTATTTTATATAAATTTTTATTTTTTGTACTATACGAGATCTTTGTTAATGTTTTTTAGAAGTGTCAAAATTTGACCCAACTCAATCTGGTCCAAACCGACCCAAACGAACTTGACCCAAAAATACCTCAAAATAATATGATCCGGACCTGACCTGACCCTAACTCAAGTGACCCAAAACCCGAAATGACATTGATTCAAAATGAACCTATCCAAACGACGCGAAACCCAGAGCAACCTATAAACCCGAAATGACTCGACTCGAAATGACTTGAAAATATGTTTTTTTTATAAAAATAATTTGATTTTTAAAATTAGGGTAATAGTTAATTGACTAGTTGTCAAATAAAATAAATTATATCATAATTAATTGATTATTGATTTATATATGTTGATGTGCATGGTTCAACATTCTATTAATATGACTAATCTCATTAACTTCAAATAAAAAATTGAGAAGACTAGTAAATTTTGCATTGTTCTTCTCATCACAATAAAATTTTATCTTTAATTGTCATGCAAAAATATAATGGAATGAAGTGATTATATGAAATTTCATCTCTAAAATATGGTATAAGCCGTTATTAGTGAGAATAATTTTGTGGACAAGTTGTTTGAGATCATTTAATACTGAATTTTGGGACTAAGAGCCACAAAATTGCATATTGCATTCAAAAATTAAATATATTATTTAAAAATTTTAGTATTGATTTATTATTAATTAATTTTCACGGATTTGGACATGTAACTCATTTAGTCGTATTATGTGCAAATAATATATATTTTTAATTAAGTATAAATATCTATTTTGTTGACCCGACCTTAGACCTAATACAACCGGAGCTCAAAATGACCCAAACCTGACCTGACATGACCTGGGACTCGATATGACACGAACTTGAACCGACCCGACCCGACTCAAAGTGACACGTGACCCAAACAATACGTGACTTAATTTGACCCGAACCTGATCCGACCTGAACCTAAATGACCCGACTCGACTGTTTGCCACCTCTAGTGTGCTTTATGTAGGAGTATTTTGGGTTTTAAGAAACTTAATGATGATGTGTCATTCTTTTGATCGACATTCTAATGGTTGAATAGATTTTGAATGATAATGAGGTACATGTAACGAAAAATCAAATTATAAATAAAGATAAAAATTGTTTTACGGGTTTTGAAATTGGAAAGGGATAATTATTATAAAAAAAATACACAGGATAATTGTATGCTACCCCAAATCTCAAAGGTTAATGGCATTTTTCTTAAGGTTAAATTATAAATTTGATCATTGAGGATTAAGTTGGGTTTCAATTTGGTGCCCAACCATCAATCACTCTAACTTAGGTACTCAACGTTATATTTCGTGCTGGAAATCACCTTGACAAGATGCCTACGTGGTGATCTTCCAAACACCCAAGTCTAGAATGACTTGTAAATAAAAGATATAACAACCAAAGCAAGAAAGAAGACAAGTAATTGTTATCGAGGTTCGACAATAGCCTACGTCCCCGTGAGTTCCTCCGAACTCTCTACACTAAATCAATGGTTCTTACAATCACAGCAACCCCTCTCCAAGAATCCATAAGTTCTTGAAGAAACAAAGAAGAGAACAAGAAAGTGATAAGATCTTGAGGTACCCTGGAACTTTCCCCCTTGGAAATTCCAATTACAAGTCCCTTAAATCCCCTTTCTATACTAATCTCTCTCTTTACAACCAGCCTCTCTAATGAGTCCCTCTTGTATGTCTGTGTCTTTGCACTCTCATACATTCTCTCATTCACATGTTCTGTCACAATTGTTGTTGAGAATGAAGCTAGGTGACCCTTTATATACTGCACCAACTTCTTGACCAATCTTGAGTGTCATTCTCCACCCTTAGATCTTGATGACTAATCAACCATGGTCCTCCATCAATCCTAAGTGATGTTGTGCATTTTGGACTTGCACCATACACTTAACAAAAGGCTGAATCAAGTTAATCATGTGTGCATCAGTGTGCTTAGCGCCTAGGCACTGAACAGGGCGTGCTGCGGCCTTGGGTAAAACACTTTTTCACCACTTTCTAGGCGCCGCGACCTTGGGTAGGGGGCACTGCGGCCTTGGCCTTCCTCCAGCATCCTCACTTACTAGGCACCGTGGCCTGGAAGAAGCAGGGCTATGGCGCACACTGATGCTGGACCCTTCAAAGTTGTGTGCACTTCTTTGTCTTGCTGAAAGGAGAGGTGTGCAAACACCCAAAGTGAGCCGCACACTTATGTGCACTCCTTTAACATGCTGAAATTCATTCTTCAATCTCTTGTTTAAACCTTAACCATGTTTAAACCTTTGACAAATACCAACAATCTCTACCTTTGTCTAAGCGTTTAAACCCAAACCATTGTGCAGAGAACTTCAAGATCCAAACTAATCTTGAGTCATCATATCAATTGACTCCAATCCTAAGAAGTTCAAGGCAATGATTGAAGCTTCTTAAAGGTAGAACCTTGGTACCTAAATCTGTAGGACTTTCTTCCATGGCCTTCTTGTCATCATGAATGCATACTTTCGTACCATTTTCTGGAATGTAATGATGCCAAACATCCATATGCTTTGTCCTTAATGGAACACCGAATTCCTCCACAAGTGTCACGTACTTTGGATATCCGAAGACACCACCACCTGCTCTTTTAGGACCATCTACTCGTCTAACAACCCTTTGCACCACATAGCCTCCTTTATGGCTTCCGAAGCCACTATGTATTTTGCCTCCGTTATTGAGAGTGCTACCCCCAGCTGCCACCGAGCCTTCTAATACCTCAGCAACCACTTCATCCCAAGCCAAAGCTCTTTTCCGAGATTACTCACACATCTGCTAAGAACACCCATTGCTTGAGAAATGTCGGGTCTAGTGCTCACCATCATAGACATGACTGGTCCAACCACACTAGAGTAAGGGACCTTTACCATTTCCTTCTTCTCCTCATCCATTCCAGGACATTGTTCGCTAGAGAACTTGAAATGACCAACAAGGGGAACCTTCACTGGTTTACCATCTTCCATAGAAGACCAAGAAACTTTCAACCCGTTTCTCTCCCTTTCCCGAATTCTTCTCATACCAAGGATCTTTTGTGTAAGGCTGAGATCCTTCCTCTCGAACTCCTCACTGAGTTGAGATGTAAACCTTTTTATCCTCTCCCTACTGTTCTGAACCAACAACATATCATTGGCATAGATGAGGATAATCACCACTTCATCCACCTTATGTCCAGGTGAGAAGGTTTTTGTGAAATCTATGCCTTTCCTTTGTGTGAACCTCTTTGCCACCAGCCTAGCCTTGTTCCGGACTTCATCTCCTAGAGGGTACCCTTCTTTGATCTTGTACTCCATTTACAATCCACAACTCTCTGTTTTCCAGAATGTGCACCAATTCCTAGAAGTTGTTCTTCCTCAAAGAATCCATTTATTCCTCCATAGCTAGCTTCCATCTTGGCGAATTCTTACATCCTATAGCATCAATGTAAGTCTCTTGTTCACTTATATCTCCTTATGTCCAAGGAGCTGCTGCGGGCATCCACAAACCCATATCTTAAAGGTGGTCCGACCAGCCTTCTTTCTCGGTCTCTTGTGAGCTGATAGTCCTTCCGACTCCCTACATCATCCTTTTTCAGTTTAGCCTCCTCATGAGTGTCTTGTGCTTGGCATTCATGAATGGACTCTACCTGGTCTGAACCCTCTTCACTTCCTTGCTCTACCTGAACCGAATTCTCCTTGATGCTATGCTCCACAAATATCGAACTGGTTTGCTTACTAGCCCCTGCAGGGTTAGTTTTCTCCAAGTAGGGAAATAATAATTCATTAAAAATAACATCCCTACTTATTATGAGTCTCAATCCTTCTTGTTCTAACGACCATAACCTATACACCTTAGCCCCTTCCCCATATCCTAGAAACATATATTTTCTAGATCCTGGGCTAAGTCTATCATCCTTTTGTTGTGCATATGTAGCACACCCAAAATTCCTAAGGTTGTCCAACTCAAGGGGTTTTCCACTCCACATCTCCTCAGGAGTCTTATAGTACACAATCCTATAGGGTGATCTATTAACCAAATACACAGCAGTAGACACCGCTTCCCCTCAAAAACATTTGGGTAATCCAGATCCATCTAACATGCACCTAACCTTTTCAATAAGGGTCTTATTCATCCTCTCAGCAATTCCACTTTGCTGAGGGGTTTTCACAACCGTTCTATGTCTTAGAATGCCATTTAACCTACAGAATTGATCAAGCTCTTGGTTAAAAATTTCTAACCCATTATCGGTTCTTATCCCCTTAACTACCTTGCCCATTTGAGTCTCCACCAGTTTTTTCCACACCACTAATTTATTCAAAGCATTTGATTTATTTCTAACCAAATAAACCCAAACCTTTCTTGAATAATCATTAATTAAAGACAGAAAGTAAAAGTTACCTCCCTGTGTTGGTGTCCTTGCTGGTCCCCAAAGGTCCGCATGAATGTAGTCAAGAATGCCCTTAGACTTGTGCACTCCGGTGTTGAAGCTGACCCAATGTTGCTGCCCAAAAACACAGCTCTTGCAAAAATCGAGTTTCTCTACCTTGTCACCATCAAGTAATCCATTCTTGCTAAGAACTTACAAGCCTTCTTCACTTATATGTCCCAAGCGAGTGTGCCAAAGGGCGGCCTTCTCCATCTCAACCATCAAGCTTGCTGCTTGACCCTTGATGTCTGTGTCTCCAATCATCTCACATAGACCATCCTTCATTGCTGCTTTGATCACTACCAAAGATCCCTTGGCCACTTTGATCTTTCCTCCCTCTGCTTTGTATGTGTACCCCAGTGAATCCAACTACCCCAATGAGATCAAATTCCTCTTCAGATCCGGAAGATACCTCACATTCCTCAGTAGCTTTACCATTCCATCAAACATCCTCAAACTGAAGTCTCCTATCCCCCTCACTTGGCAAGAATTGTCATTCCTCAAGAAGACCCTTCCATCATTGATCTCCTTGAAATTCTTGAACCATTCCCGGTGAGGGCACATGTGATAGGTGCACCCGGTATCCAAGATCCATTTCCTGCTGCCTTCTTGCCCTTTGCTCACATCTGAGCACACAACACACAACAGGAACATCACCATCTTACTGTTCTGTTTTGGCAACCGAAGCCTCTCCATTCTTGGTATGGCTTCTTCCCTTATTCCTCATCTTCTCCTTGCAATCTTTCTTGACATGACCCTCCCTATGGCAGTAGTAACATTTTTTCCCTTCAAATCTCAGTTTGGAATGCATTCTCCCATGGCTTTCTCCTCTCTCTCTGTCTTGGTAGTAGCCATGTATGTTGCTGTGCTCTCTCCCATAGCTCTCTCCTCTACCTCTATCTCTGTAGTAGCCATGTATGTTGCCGCCATACGGAGTTGCTGGCTTTCTTTTAATGAACATCCTTTTTCCACTTGATGCACTCCTCATTTTGGCATCAAGATTATCTTGCAACTCTTTCTTAGGATCCAATTTAAAAGCAAAGATTCGTTTATAAAGATACCTATTATTAGGGAGAGTCTTGTTAAGAAACAACTCATCTAGTTTCTTCCATATGACAGCTGGATCTTTTGAGTCTCTACACTTCTTTGTGACATTATCCTATATGTGCAAGAAGATGGTGTTGTATGCCATCTTCCTCATCTCATTCCGCTGGTCCTCCGTGGTACTTGCTGGAAAAGCATCATCTTCTCTAATCGCCAAGTCCACTTTCTATTGCATAAGAACAGCCTTAATCTTTCACTTCCATAAGGAAAAATCTCCCTTTCCATCAAACTTCTCAATACCGAAATTTGAACCCATCTTGTGGAGAAGATCCCTTAATTTATGCAGCACCCACAAATGCTTTCCATCTTCTTCTAAACCTCAAGAACACATAACGAAGATTGATCTCAATACCATTCTTGAATCAACCTCAAGAACACGATTAGATCTTGATCTTTATTCCATTCTTGAACCACCCTCAAGAACACGATTAGATATTGATCTTAACTTCATCCTTGATTCACCTCAAGAACACGATCAGATATAGATCTTAACTTCGTTCTTGAATCACCCAAGAAGTTGACCTCCGATTCTTGGAGTCTTGCTCTGACACCCGACTGTACTAGCTCTGATACCACTATTGGAAATCACCTTGACAAGATGCCCAGGTGGTGATCTTCCAAACACCCAAGTCTAGAATAACTTGTAAAGAAAAGATACAGTAACCAAAGCAAGAAAGAAGACAAGCAATTATTATTGAGGTTTAGCAATAGTCTACGTCCCCGTGAGTTCCTCTAAACTCTCTGCACTAAATTAATGGTTCTTACAATCATAGCAACCCCTCTCCAAGAATCCACAAGTTCTTGAAGAAACAAAGAAGAAAACAAGAAAGTGATAAGGTCTTGAGGTACCCTAGAACTTTCCCCCTTGGAAATTCCACTTACAAGTCCTTTGAATCCCCTTTCTATACTAATCTCTCTCTTTACAACTAGCCTCTCTAATGAGTCCCTCTTGTATGTCTGTGTCTTTGCACTCTCATACAATTCTCTCATTCACATGTTCTGTCATAATTGTTGTTGAGAATGCAGCTAGGTGACCCTTTATATAGTGCACCAACTTCTTGACGAATCTTGAGTGTCATTCTCCACCCTTTGATCTTGATGACAAATCCACCATGGCCCTCCATCAATCCTAAGTGATGCTGTGCATTTTGGACTTGCACCCATGCACTTAACAAAAGGCTGAATCAAGTTAATCATGTGTACATTAGTGTGCCTAGCACCTAGGCACTGAACAGGGCGCGCTGCGGCCTTGGGCAATACACCTTTTCACCACTTTTTGGGCACCGCGGCCTTGGCCTTCCTCTAGCATCCTCACTTTATGGGCACCGCAGCCTGGGAGGAGTAGGACTGTGGCGCACACTGATGCTGGACCCTTCAAAGTTGTGCGCACTTCTTTGTCTTGCTGAAAGGAGAGGTGTGCACACACCCATAGTGAGGCGCACACTTGTGTGCACTCCTTTAACATGCTGAAATTCATTCTTCCATCTCTTTTTTAAACCTTAACCATGTTTAAACTTTAGACAAATACCAACATTGCGTTATCAATATTGGTCATGATTTAGATTTCCATTAAGAATGTTGGATAGAAAAACATGTAGCTACCACCTAGACCCCAACTAAGCCATTTTTAACCCTAAATTTTCTTTAAACTCAATTTTCTTATTACTTTATTCATCTCTAACATGATCACTCAATATGAAGAAAATGGATTAAACAATGACTTAGGTGGGGGTTCAGGTGATGACCCCTTAACGAAAATCTAAAGCAGGTCCAACCATGATAACAAATATAACGTTCCTAAATTTGAGTGATTCATGGTTGGGGTCAAATTGAAATCCAACCCAATCCCAGAAGACCAAATTTATAAATTAGCATTTTTCTTAATGTTCACATGGCAAAACTGGATAGTGACACCAAAATTTATGGTAGTGTATGCATGCATACGGTGAAAGTACTAAAACAACTCCTACGCAAAGGGCGCACAGATTGTACAATCAATCGAGAGAGATGACTTGAGGAAATCAGAATATCGAAGCCTAGAGGAAAAATGCAGAGAAGAATTAGAAGCCAAAGGGCTCTTAGCTTTAGGCCAGAGTTGTTGCCCTTAAAGTCAGCTGCCCCATCTGTAAGGTACTCTTTTTTATCATCTTAAAATTATGTCTTGTTTGTTCCTTACTCCATTTTCCATTCAAGTCAGTATTGTTCCCTATCGTTTATCTCCACCATTTATATCTTCATAATCATCTTTTTGGGCTTGGTGATTTGGGTTATTCTATATATTTTTTCCTTAATTGATTCAAAAGACCCAACTTAGATTTTATTTTTCATGTTTTGAAGGTATCTTTTTTTCTTTTATTATGTTTATGATGTTACGATATCGAGTATCTTATATAGTTAGGGCTTAAAATCAAGTGTAAGTATGACCAAAAGGAGGAGAAAATTTAGGGTTGTTTAGTTGAAGAAAATAGTCCAGTGTTCTATATTCATTTTCAAGTTAGGGTTTTATCAGTGGAAACTACAAGAAAAATAAGAAAAAGAGAAAAGAAATAGAGAATTTGAATAAAGTGAGTTGTAATTCTTATTTGCTTGAATAAAATAACCCTAAGGCATTACATATTTATAATATTAAGAAAAGAAACTACTAAATATAAAATTATAAATCAACTAGGAAACAAAAAAGATAATCTAGAATTGCCTAATTAGTATATCGCTAGAAAAAGAAAATAGTGGAAACTTATCATTCCCCACCTTTCAAATCAGCCTTGTCCGAACCAATTTTAAACGTCTTGTTCACTCAAATATTTATCAACTTGATACTTCATGTGTATTTGAGCAACTACATTTTCATATTATGACAGCATGGATTCAAGTGATTGAATCTGTTTTGGTGGAGGATCTGACTTTTGACTATGCAAATGTTGAGTAAAGAAGCCATGTTACTACCTAAAATAACTTTACCATAAAATTTACTTTTCAGAATAATGTGTTTCCCATTTATCATAAATTTCATAATCACTTTGGAGAAGCTCTAAGAAATATATCCAAGAGTCCTTAACCATCGATCCCAAGAACCATTTTGTAGTTTTCCAATGATAATAAAAAGAAATAAGTGGTTATCTATTGATTTATAGAGATGTCCCTTTTTCAATTTTTCATCACAATGCCAACACAACCCCTTTTTCCATTTTTCATCGCAATGCCAACTATTAATTGGTTGTTTGCTTGCCTCCTTATTCATACTATAGCTTTCCTCGTTGAGCCTTTCCTCTTGTAGCCGCACAAAAAGAAATAACGGTTGTTATGGTACGCGACTTATACATCTTGATTGCTCTATGAATGTCCAAATGAATAAATTCAAGAGAAGTCCCCACCAATTATCTCTCCAACCAATCATGAGCCCGATTAGGTAGCCATTCAAATTGGCCTTGATATTATAATATTCTTGTCGTCTGCCGACTTTTAGCAAGTCGACATCAACATTCTTGTATTATGAGGGACTGAATCTGATATGAAGACCTTTAATGAATTCCTCCTATCTTGGCATTCCATGACATGATTCAAACCAATCATACCATTGGATAGCATCTCTTTCGAGATTGATGGCAGTCACCTCTACTTTGGAAACCTCTAGTGTTCGGGAGAAGTAGATAAATTTTTTTGCTCTTGAAACTTATCCTATTAGATCTTTTGAAAGCTCTACCTTTATGCATAGGAAACCATTACCACGTCCATCGTGAGACTCTTCAGTAGAATTTTCTGTTTGAATCTCAAACTACTCCTTTTGATTAGCAATAGACCCTAAGGTAGGATTATGATGGCTTCGTTCTGATTGCTCCCCTAGAATTTGGGTCATGGAAGCAAGCATGGATTGCTTAAGTTCTTCTAACCTCATCTCAAATTTTGTATCGTGTTGATTCTCCAATTCAGATTCAATAAAAGATTAATGTGGATAGTTTTCTAAAGCTATTATGTATTTTTACAGATAAAAAATTCCCAATCGTTTCATCTGATTAAGCGTCAAAGGCATACACAGATCTAATACCAATTGATAGAGCCCTAAGGTTTTATCAAGGAAAATTGCAAAAAAAATAAGAAAGAGACAAAAAAGAGAGAATTTGATCACTTTGAGGGGATTAGCCTCCAATAGACAAAGTTTCGACGAGTCGTAATTCTTATTTGCTTGCATAATATAGCCTTAGAGCATTACATATTTATGAAACTACTAAACCGTAGTCTACCAAGAAAAGGAAACTACTAAATAGAAAATTATAAATCAACTAGGAAACAAAAGAGAAATAATCTAGAATTGCCTAATTATTATATCAGTAGAAAAAGAAAATAGTGGAAAGTTATCATTCCCCCACCATTCAAATCAACCTTGCCCGCACCAATTTTAAAAGTCTCATTCACTCAAATGTTTATCAACTTGATGATTTATGCGTGTTTGAGCAGCTACATTTTCAAATTATGGCAGCATTGATACAAGTTAATGAATCTGTTTTGCTGGAGGATCTGACTTTTGACTATGCAAATGTTGAGTAAAGAAGCCATGTTACTAGCTGAAGTAACTTTACTATAACATTTTCCTTTCAGAATAACACACTTCCCATTTATCATAAATCTCATAATCAATTTGGAGAAGTTTCAAGAAATATCTCCAAGAGTCCTTAACCATTTGATCCCAAGAACCACTTTGTAGTTTTTCAATGATAATAAAATGAAATCAATGGTTATCTACTTATCTTGAATTGTGAGCTATACATTATAGAGTTTGTTTTCACATGTTAAAATATGTCCATCTGCAAGCTTCACCTCAAACTTCTCACATGGTTCCAAGGGATAAGCAAGCCTTGTTGCAATTTAAAAATCCATAAATTATTAGTGCTACCCAAATCAATCAAAGCAGTTACCAATTGAAGCTTATGAAAACCACTTACTCGCATAGTTTGAGGATTTGAATAATCAGCTAGATCATGAAATAAAACGTTGATATTGCATGATTCGATATCCTCTTGGTCGGACTCTTCATTTGTAACTCTTTCTTCGGCTTGAGCAGGTTCAATCATAAGCAACTATGTCTGCTATCAGAGATGCCCCTTGTTTCATTTTTTATGACAATACCAGCATAACCCCTTTGCGGTTCTATCCTTAAGTTCTTCTATGAGGCGTTTCTTGGTGTGTTACTAGTTGCATTAGGGAAAGAGCCACTACCACTATTAATTGGTTGATTGCTTACTTACCTCCTTATTTATACTATGGCTTTCCTCGTTAAGCCTTTCCTCTTGTAGTTGTGCAAAAAGAAATAACAGTTGTCATGTTATGCAACTTATACATCTTAACCTCTCTATGAATGTCCAAATGAAGACCTTCAAGAGAAGTCCCCACCAACTATCTCTCCAACCAATCACGAGCTCGATTAGGTAGCCGTTCAAAACGGCCTTGATATTATAGCATTCTTATAGTCTGCCGAATTTTAGCAAGTCGCCATCAAAATTCTTGTATTATGAGTTACCAAATCTGATAAGAAGACCTTTAAAGAATTCCTCTCTTCTAGGCACTCCATGACACGATTCAAACCAATCATACCATTGGATAGCATCTCTTTCAAGATTGATGGCAGTCACCTCTACTTTGGAAACCTCTGGTGTTCAGTAGAAGCATATAATTTTTTTTTGCTCTTGAAACCCATCCTGTTGGATATTTTTCACCTCATTTTGAAAACTCTACATTTATACGTGGGAAACCATTATCACGTCCATTGTGAGACCCTTCAGTCGAATCTTTTATTTGAATCTCAAACTACTCCTTTTGATTAGCAACAGACCCTAAGGTAGGATTTTGATGGTTTCGTTCTGATTGCTCTCTTAGAATTTGGGTCATGGAAGAAAGCATGGATTGCTTGAGTTCTTCTAATCTCATCTTAAATTTTGCATCGAGTTGATTCTCCAATTTAGACTCCATAAAAGATTGATGTAGATTTTTTCCTAAAGCTATTACGTATTTTTGCAGATAAAAAATTCCAAATCGTTTCATCTGATTAAACGTCAAAGGCATACAACAATCTGATACCAATTGATAGAACCCTAAGGTTTTATCAAGGAAAATTGCAAGAAAAATAAGAAAGAGACAAAAAAGAGAGAATTTGATCACTTTGAGGGGATCAACTTCTAATAGACAAAGCTTCAATGAGCTGTAATTCTTATTTGCTTGCATAAAATAGCTATAGGGCATTTTATATTTAGAATACTACTAAACCATAGTCTACTAAGAAAAGGAAACAATAGGAATTATAAATCAACTAGGAAACAAAAAGGAAATAATCTATAATGGCCTAATTAACATGTCACTAGAAAAAGGAAATAGTGGAAACTTAGCAAATTGGAAACCCATTTTATCTGTGAGGAAATATTTTTCGGTAAAAGGCTCCAGTTAAGAGAAGAGAACATCAAAAAGACATTTATTTGTAGCTAATAAAAGCAAAATTAAAAGTGGAAAACAGGTTTTATAAAATGAAAAGTGAGACTAAATAGTGACTTGAAGTTGGATTATGCTGGCTAAAGAGTACTTAACTTATGCATTTAGCAAAGCTTGAACTTTTCTTGTCTCACTTGGTCTCTCTAGGCCTCAGCTTCAGATTCCTCTCTCATCCATTCATTATTTTTCTTCTTTTTTGCCTTTTTCTTACAAATTTTTGGTTGAACAATTGTTTTATAACAATATTACTATTTTTTACTCCATACACTTTTATGGTAGATTGAAACAAAACTATTTTTTTTTTGTTTATTTATTAAAATTGACTGAATAAAAGGTATATCCCATTTGTTGATGGCTGTTTTCTTATGTGAATAATACACTACAAAAAAATTTTATTACCTTTCTTGTGCATTTTTAGATTTTACATAAAAGGAAAACTAAATTATCTTTTGTAAACAAAAAGTAAAAATGAAATAGAAAATGCTTTTGTAAACCAAAAGTCCCATTGTGTCTAAAGTTACTTTAAAAGTGGGTAACGATTGGTGTGGGCATGGGAAGTTCAAAGTTTAGGTCCATGCTTTGATGTGAATAATACCACTACCAATGGCATTACTGTTGGACAATAAATTTATTGGGTATTTATATTGATAAGAATCCTAATAGGATTCCTATTATGTGTCCTAGTAGGCTTAGTTTATGTTTCTCTTTTTTAATCAATGTATCATAATCCTATTAGATTTAATATCATGGATCTATATACTGGATGACTTAATGTATTCAAATCAATCAATAATAAAAAAATCAAATTCTTATTTTCAACATGGTATCGAAGCAAGATCTCTCTTGAGATCCCAAATAAATTTTTTTTTCTTTCTTCTAAAAAAATTTCTTAGGTACTGTTCATGATAATATTCATGGTACTGTCTAGGTACTGTTCACAGGTACTAGAGAAAGTTTGGTAAATAGATTCGTACGAAAAAAATAGTAAAAAATACTGTAAAAAATATAGTAGTTCAAAAAAAAGGTCATTGTTATGGCTTCATATAAATCTACTTTGGTGGCTTAGGCTTGGCAAGGTGGTCGAGCTGATGTTAGTAGTAGTAGAGGACATGATTTTAGTGATTTGATTTGTCATAATAACATAGGTGGTCGTGAAATTGGTGATAGTTGTATATTTGTTGGTCATGGTGGTGATAGTTGGGGTTCAGTTCGCCAATGTACTCACTGTCATCGTTATGGGCATACTCGAGAGACATGTTGGCACTTAATCGTCCCCTAGTTTTTAATGGTGTGACTTCTAATTCAGTTGAATGTGATCCTACATTTGAAACTTCTCTTACAGGTTCCAAAGTTGAGTATGATGAGTTCTTTATAAGGAAACTCCCCAGGCATCTTCCATGACTACTTTTTGACCTATAAAAGTACTCCGGTTGCTTGTTTACCTTATAATAGTTCTTCATCTAAACCTTGGGTTCTTGATTTTGTATCCACTAATCATTTGTCAGGTACCATTGATGTTTTTTCTACTTTTTCTTAATCATCATCCTTATATGATGTTACTCTTGCTGATGGATCTAAAACCACTGCTAATAGCATTGAAACTGTGCATCTTAGTTCTTCTGTATCTTTATCGTCTGTACTTTATGCTTATTTTTATCAGTATAATTTTCTATCTGTTAGTCAGATTTTAAAAGATCTAAACTATTATGTTACCTTTCTCCCTAATTTTGTTTTTATTCAAGATCTGAAGACATGAAAGATAATTATTTTGATCCTGTCTCGTCTCGTGTTGTCTGCTCAGTTGATGTATCTCATTTCCATCTTAATTTTTGTCTTGGTTATTCATCTTTAGAGACACCGAAGAAGTTAGTCCCGACTTTGAATCATGTTTCTTCTTTGGAGTGTGAGTCGTGTCAATTGGGTAAACATTATCGTGTGTCATTTTCTTCCCGCATTCATAAATGTGCGTCTAGTCTTTTTATGTTAGTACATTAGGATGTTTGGGGTCTGAGTCATGCGTCTTTTAAATCTGGCTTTCGATATTTTGTTACTTTTGTGGAAGATTATTCTAGGCTCACCGGACTTTATTTAATGAAAGACCACTCTGAGTTATTTTTCATTTTTTGTGCCTTTTGCGTTGAGGTGAAAACCCAATTTGGTTCGTCTGTAAAAATCCTTCATAGTTATAATGCTCATGAGTAGGTTTTAGATCCTTTTACTACTTTCATGACCAATTCTAGCATCATCCATCAGTCATCTTGCATTCATACATCTCAACAAAATGGGGTTGCATAGCAAAAGAATCGTCATCTTTTAGATATTGCTCGTACTCATTTATTTCATATGTATGTTCCTAAATTGTTTTGGAGTGATGCTATTCTTACTGCCCATTACTTAATTAATCGTAGACCATCCTCTGCTCTTAATGGCAAATCCTTGCACTCTATGTTATTTCCTAACGATATACCTTTTTATTTACCTCTGCATATTTTTTGGTCCGTTTGTTTTGTTCATCAACTTAATCCAAGCATTGACAAACTTGATCCTCACTCTATTAAATGTATTTTCTTGGGTTATTCTCACACACAAAAGGGTTATCTGTGTTATAGTCCATCGTTAAAAAGATATTTTATTTGTGTTGATATTAAATTCTTTGAGACTACCCCTTTTTATTTTGATTCTCATTCTGTATCTGATCTGGTTGATTCTTTTCCGTTTCTATTACCCATTCCAATGCCCCTTACATAGTTAGATCCTCCTACTATGGTTTCCCTTTTATCAATTCCTCCTAGGTCGGTATCTCCACTACAAGTTTACACTCACCGTTATCCATCTTTAACTACCTCATTTGAGGGTGATCTTTCCATTGCTCTTCAAAAAAGTAAGCATTTATGCACTGCTCTTCTTATTGCTAATTTTGTGTCTTATGATCATTTATCTCCTTCATATGCTTCATTTGTAGCTTCAATCTCTACTAAATTTGTTCCTAAGTCTATTACAAAAGCTTTGTCTGATTCTAGGTGGAAAGCAGCCATGGAAGAAGAGATGCATGCCTTGAGTACTAATGATACATGGGACTTGGTTCCTCTCTCATCTGGGAAATTTCTTGCTGGATGTCATTAGATTTATACTATAAAAATCTATCCTGACGATGCTGTTGATAGATTGAAAGATCAACTGGTAGAAAAAGGATATACACAGGTATATAATATTGCTTATACTGAAACGTTCTCTCATGTGGCTAAGATTACATCTATTCTTGTTTTGTCTCTTTGGTGACTACGTTTAATTGGTCACTACATCAGTTAGATGTCAAGAAGGCTTTTCTCAATGGTTCTCTACAGGAGGAGGTTTATATGGAACAATCTCTTGGATTTTTTGCTCAAGGGGAGTCTGGGTTAGTTTGTTGACTAAAGAAGTCCCTATATGGTTTGAAACAATCTCCTCAAGCATGGTTTGGCAAGTTCAGTGAAGTAGTGATTGATTTTTGTCTAAGTAGATATGGTGTAGATCATTTTATCTTTTATAAACATAGTCAAGTGAGTAGGATATTGTTGATTGTATATGTGGATGATATTGGGATCACTAGAGACAAGAAGGAGGGAATTCTAAAACTAAAACAATTCCTAAGTACTAAGTTTCAGACAAAAGATCTAGGACAACTGAGATATTTTTTGGTTATTGAAGTTACTAGATCTCATCATAGTATTGCTTTATCTCAGCGTAAATATGTTCTTGATTTGTTAAGTGATACTAGAATGTTAGGGTGTAAGCCTATAGATAATCCTATGAGTCTCAACACAAAACTTGTAGTCAATCAAGGTGAATTATTATCTGATCTAGGAAAGTATAGATGATTGGTTGAGAAATTGAATTATTTGACTGTTACTAAACCAAATATTTCGTTTGCAACAAGCGTAGTTAGTCAGTTTCTAGATGCTCTATGGACTAGTCACTAGGATGCTGTTATTTGTATTTTGAGATATCTGAACAGTGCTCCTAATCGCGGTTTACTTTATCAAACTTATAGTCATACACAGGTTGAGGTTTATAATGATACAGATTAGGCAGACTCTCCATCTGATAGGAAGTCTACTACTGTATATTGTGTGCTTGTCGGAGGTAATCTGGTGTCCTGGAAGAGCAAGAAGAAAACCATGGTCGCTAAATCGAGTGTTGAATCTGAATACAGAGCAATGTCATACACTACTTATGAGTTAGTTTGGCTGAAACAGTTGTTAGCAGAACTTGAGATTAACCAGTCAAATCCTATGTGCTTGGTGTGTAACAATCAAACAATTATTCATATATCAAATAATCCAGTGTTTCATGAGAGAACTAAACATATTGAAGTTGATTGTCATGTTGTTCGAGAAAATCTTCTGCAAAATGTGATCAGTACCAGACATGTGAAGTCGAAATATTAATTAGTAGATTTATTTACTAAACTATTGGATGATTTTCAAGTTAGACTTATTTGTAATAAGTTGGGTGCATATGATATCTATGCTCCAACTTGAGGGGGAGTGTTAAGAATACTAATATGATTCTTATTATATGCCCTAGTAGGCCTAGTTTATATTTATCTTATCTAATCAATGTATCCTAGTCATATTAGATTTAATATTCATAGGTCTATATATTGGACGACTTAATTGTATTTAAATCAATCAGTAATACAAAAATTCTTTTCAATTCTTATTTTCAACATTTACTTTCGATTAACTGGTGAATTCAATTATGGTTAACTTATACGTGTGGAAGCAGCAAATCACATGTAAAGGCCCAATCTCTAAATTTAGTCAATCTGTTTGATTTTATTTCTTTTTATCTTCTTGGTATTTTCATTTTCATGATAACTCATCCCTTTTGACTTGTCAAAGTGAAAAGTATATATTGAATTTTGTAGCACACCAGAATCTGAATCCAAGGAAAATCATAACAAAAACATGGCAGCTAATAAATATGAACCAAACCATCATTGTTTGTCCTATTAATCTAAAAGAAAAAACTTCATTAAGTGTATTCTCACAAATGAGTAGAAAAAATGACCCAGCATATGCATCCTCACAAATGAGAAGTAAAAGTGACCTAACTATTGCATACACCTTTTAGAAAAATAAAACTCACAAGTTTATGCACTTATAGAGATTTGCCCTCGCCCAACCCGTTGGTTTGCCTCAAAAATTCCATCGAAGATATTGCTTATTTGCATCCCCACATTCTACAACATTATTGCTATTTTGGAAATTTTTGAAACAATAATTTCTATTTTGATAAGATTGAAAGAAGAACTTATTGTTTTGAACTTTTTAAGAAACTTTTTGATGTAGATCAGTCGGAAAGAAAATGAACAAGAACAAGATAATAAAGATAAAACGATACAAATCACATAGTTCTTCCCAAGTAAAATAGGAACTGTAATCCAACTCACATGGATGTGAAAAACCGTAACCAAATCACATGACGCGAACGACAAACTTAATCACAGAGTTGTTTTTATTTTAATAATCTGATTTTTATTAATTCATAAACTAAGTAAAAATAACATTGGAACATCTCTTGTATAGAGATCTTAAAATCATAGTCCAATACTGACAAGGAAAACTAAAATAAGGAAACTAACTAAACATAGTCCTAGACTAATAAGGAAAACTGAAATAAGGAAACAAACTAAACTTAAATAAACTTTAAATACCTATAATATTTTTCAATTACATATAATTATCAACATAATTAAAATATCCTCCAATTCCTATATTAAAATCCTTAATTCTTATCATCATTGTGTACTCCATCATTCTCCACCACTTAGAAAGAACTTGACATTGAGTTGAAAAATATTGAAGGATCATGACTTAGATGCTTGGAGAGACAAAACATGGTCATAGAAATTATTGAAGCTATAGTCACTAGAAGGTGAAAACAATTTCACTGGAAATGTTTGTTGTAGATGTGCTTGAAACCATGTACGTAGAATAAAATCAATATCAATGACGTGGATCAAATTGAACTTCAATCTTCAATCAAGCTTGTCTTTCTGTTTCTTTTGAACATTTTCAACATACTCAATGCGCACATCCAATTCATCATCTTACTGAACTGGTTCAACTAAGACAGTCTCACTTGAAATTGACTCAATATGTTCAACCTCCTCTTGAAATTCTCCCTTGACTTTAACCTTTCTTGGGATAGGCTCATATTCCAAGATCTTCTCTTGCTGCTCCTTTGAGTCATTCCTATCATTAGTGGGCTTTGATTTATCAGTTTTTGGATCATTTTTCATTGTCACAACATCTAAGGGCTTGCACGCTTCTTTATATCCATTCGACAACTTACTCATCTTCTTTTCATAAAGAGAGATGGAACAATACTGAGGTTTTCGTTCTATCATAAGCTTATCATAATCATAAGCATCCCTATAAATATGATTATGCCCTCCATAGCCATTAAAACCACTTCAAGGAATATAATAAAAAAAATTTATAAGCATAACCATCATCATCAGCATTACCATTCAAAATAGTGTTATCTTGATAACAACACTTATACTCATAGTCATGTTGTTTATATAGGATTTCAAGATTTTGAACAACCAAATACTTTATATTCCTCCTTCCAACGTTGACAAAAAGTTAGAGTCTTAACTATACCTTGTTCATCGAGATCTCAACTCACCCATATGCTTGTAGTCATTCAAATTATATTAAACAAAAGTTGAATCTTTTCCAAAATATCAGTTGTCATAGTACAAACTAAACTAAAATAAAGCCTGACCGTGTGCGATCGAGTGCATAGCCAGTGGGCGATCGAGCGCACCTCCTTAAGATCGATCGCAAATCAGGCAGAAACTATAGAATAGCATATCTAGACCATCTGTTTCCACTTCTGGTGCATCCAGCAGTCGTGCCTCGTCATTCCGGCCCAGCATAGAGCAAAGAGAGCTTTTATTAGAGACCACCTTCGCCATCGATGACGTATTCTGACACATGGACGCCACTCAATGGGCCGTCCAAGCATTCCAATATCGAGGGTTGAAGAGATTGTTTAAGCCGGTCTGTTCCACTGCTTACTCCCAGCTCATAGTCCAGTTCTATGCGAGCCTATCATTTGACTGCAGCAGACCAGGAGTTCTCACTTCTTCAGTCCGGGCCGCATCCATCGAGGTGACTAGTGCCGATATAGCTGCTGCTCTTCATTGCACCGATGATTCCCCTCCTGAGGACACAGATATCGAAGAGCAGCCGGAGTCCTTTGCCCTGGCTGAGATCATCACAGACATGTGCGCTGGCCAGTATGCCGACAGGCATAACAATACGGCCAGTCAGTCCATGCTACCTCCACGACTGTGGCTTGTCGACACGATCCTGCAGCGTAATATGTGTCCATTGGGGCACAAGACACAGCGATGAGACCAGTTTCTCCAGTCCTTATATGCCTTCCATAGAGGCCACTGGTACTCCATCCCGACTGTCATTTGGAGCCAGCTGCACAAGTTCTGGGATCACGTACATGGCCGTCAGACCACCACGGCCAATGCTTGGGGCCTCCCTTTCCCGTTCCTACTCTCTGTCATCCTCAAGAAGAAGGGGATTAAGGGGACCCATAGTGACGGCCAGTGCGAGAGCTTCCCTTCTTCGGGAAGGCTCAGTGGACACATAGCATCTCGCATATGCCACGAGGACCCCCAGTACCTGCTCCAGCAGCTAAGCGAGTTGAGGAGGATCGCATGGAGACTGAGACCTCGATCATTAGCCTAGTACATGAGGAGGACCATTCGGACATGGGACCCACCGAGTCCCAACACTTTCTAGCTGAACTGTCCTCCTTCCGAGGTGAGGTCTCTGCTGCTACCACACTCGTGCATCAGCGCATGGATAGTTTGGAGGCACAGTTACCCGGTACCTCTTCAACTGCACCACCTGATGATCAGTAGTGAGAGGATTCCACGTCTGGCTGAAGACGTTAAACTTAGCGCTCATGGGAGGCACCCCAAAGCATATCCTTTTTCTTAGTTTATTTCATTTTATTATTCGTATTTCCTAGTTTATATTTTTATCTATTTATTATTACTTGTTTTCCATTTTATGTTTGTTTTTTTTCTTTTTCAAAGGCAGCATGAGTGCATCCAGTTGAAGTTTGGGGGCATGCTATGAGCCATGCCATCCATCAGTTCTCCATCTCCCAGGTCAGCTCCTTCCATGCTATTCACATATTGGGGACAATGTGCAATTTAAGTTTGGGGGTATGGGGACACATTCACACACTCATTATGTCCCACATTTTTCTTTTTCGTTGTTGTTTTCATAGATAAATACATGTTCATTCTATCAAAATAAATTTTTTGTGATCTAAACAGAACTTTATGATTCGACTTCATCAGCTAGCTTAACACTTTGAACATATAGGCCAATAATCAAGTTTTGAACCTAGATCACTGCCTTTTTGACATTTAAGGATTCACAAGTTTGACCTAAACTATCACAAGCACACTAGCACATAACTGTGTGGGGTATAACATGTTATTTGGATTGGTATGTTTCTTTTGCTTAACTATGAACTAGATGACCTATTAGATTGATATTTTGGCATATGAAAATAGAAAATATTGATTAGTGCTCAAAAAAAAGAAAAAACAATGCTCCTAATGATCAATAAAAACAAATCTTTCGCTGAGTAACTGGCCCTCTTGCCTCAGTAAGCATTGAGTGTCACGTCAAAAGGTGAAAATTTCTAAGTGATCATTAAAAAGAACTTTCTGTTGAGTAACTGGCCCTCTTACCTCAGTAAGCATTGAGTGTCACATCAAAAGGTGGAAAATTCTAAGTGGTAGCATTCAAATCAGTTAGTTTCGTAGCCTTGTTGACTCGAGCTAGTAAGTCCTTAGGGGTGTCTTTACACCTAATGTCCTAAAACCATCTGGTTTGGGAGCCATTGGCTAAATGCTCATTACACGAGTCAACAAGAAAGCTTAAGGGAACTAACTTGGCAAAAATCTCACAAATAAAAGTCTATGCCATTTTTGTTGACTCTAATAGAAAGTTTGGTGAATCTTGAGTCATTGAAACACTACACGTTTGAATTTCTTTGAAACCCAATCTTTTGTGTGCTAGTTCACCACACACCAAAGTCGAACTTGTGATGTCTTAAATTACCTCATGAAAGTGATTTGCATTCAAAGCTCTTATTCATTGCAAAAATATGTTTGTATCTGTCAAGAGTGCTCATGAATGCGCATCATAGTTTTGTAAGATTTAAACTTTTGTTGGACACCATGAACATTGGATTTATCTGTTTTTTTCATTTTAGTTTTTAATTTAATATTGCTAAGGGACTAGCAATATGTAAGTTTGGGGGTGTGATAGGTGCTTAAATATTCATATTTAAGCCCCCTTATTTACATTTGTTAGGTCTTTAATTACGTTAATTTTATCTCTTTTACTCCATTTGTGTGTTTCACATGTGTTTTATAGGTTTTGGAAGAAAAGAAGCAGTTTTGACACTTAAAAGAAGAAGCCTGGAAATCCTGGAGTAGTCTCTGGTCAATCTATGATCGATCACACCATATAATGCGATCGAGCGCAAATTGCGATCGTGCGCACAGAAGAGGGATCGAGCGCAGCCCTACGATTGAGCGCAAGACGTGTGCGATCGAGCGCACATATACGGGCGTGAACAGTAAACTGCAGAACCCTGTTTTGGAAATAAAGAGTTTTTGTTGGTTTAGGAAATTTAGGGTTTCCTGCACCTCTTAGGACTTCTCAAAGACCTATAAATACACTTGTAAAACATACACAACATCATAACTTAAAGAACACTTCTCTTAGCTTTTACTTGGAGTTGTAAGCTTTGGGAGAGAATTGACGCCTCTTCTCTCAGGTTTATTCTTCTCTTTATGTTTAGTTTATATATGATGTTTTTAGACAGCATGTATAACTAACTTTCTTATAGGGCTTGATTGAAGCCCTAGTTATGCTTTCTCATATAATTATTCATTGATAAATCTTTGCCAATAGCCTTTATTATGTTGCTTAACTTGATTAATGCATGTGCTTATTTAAGTTCCTCATATGTATGTGTATGGCCAGCGTATGCATGTGGTATGGACTTGTTAGTTAGATCAATTTGGATGACCGAGTCCTGGGTCTAACATTAGTAACAAGGGATATCTTATCCGGATACCTAGGTTAATCAACATGGAAAACCGGGAGTAGATACCATGCCCTAGGTCTCATGTGGTTGTCGATTTCCATAGTACTTATGTTTTCTGAAGAAACAACTCAAGCAGATACCATGCTGAATCCCTTAAGGAAGAAAAGAGTTAGAGTAGATACCATGCCTAACTCGTTGCTTAGGAAAATCAATAGCTTAAGGAGTAGATACCATGCCTTTAGGTTGGCAACCAGTAGGTATAATGAATTTTATAATTAAAATATTAAAATTCGTGTGTGTGTGTAAAGAGTACCTTGTGGATGTATGTAATGGGGAAGGGAGTACGTGGTGGTGGCAGTGATGATAATGGTGGTTAACGGTGATAGGGGTAATGAAGATGGTGGAAATGGAGTGTGATGGGGTGTAATAAAGTGGAGAGTGTAAGGGTGAGTGTGAGGGATGCTGGTAGGAAGGTGCGAGTGAGTTTTTAGGAGTGCGGGTGTGCGAGTGAATAGAGAGAGAGTGAGTGAGTGAATGAAGGTTTTCAGATTTATAACTGTTTCTGCCACGAGTGCGCTCGATCGCACGCGAGGTGCGCTCGATCGTACTTGTGCGCTCGAGCATATAGAAAGACACACTCGATCGCACACATGCGCTCCATCGCATTGAATGAGGCGATCGATCGCAAGTAGTGTGCATGGGACAAAAGAAAAACTTACTTTTAGCTGAAAAATGATAAATTTGGAATGATACATCCTTACCATGTGTTAGTGGCCTCAGTACCACTAACCTCCGTAGAGTTGCTTGAGCTGTATGAGTGATCGAAATGAATTTTTTCTCAAGCACTCTCGTGTTTTAGTGCTAGTTGGTTGGATGGAAGCACTTAGAACCCACATCAGGTGGTTCAAGTGCTTTTGATGGTTGCTTTATCTCCCATTTTGATGCCTGGTCAATAAGAAGGAAAGGTAGCATCAGTAAGTGCATAAGGTTCAATTTGAGTAACATACTTACTTGAAAGCTTTGGTGTGTTTTTGAAAAGGTGCATAGCTTTATTGACATCTTTAATCACATTGTCCTCCTCCGGCCTAATGTCCATTCTTGTGTCCTTATGGTTGGGGATGGTCTCTGATTGAACAGTGTGATGGACCTGAGAAACTTCCTCAACAATATCTTAAATGAAGCTCACATTAGAATATTCATTATCCTTATTGACTGATTTTGATGTATTAAATACTTTAAATTCTATCTCCTCATTATTTACTTTCATAGTGACTACTCCCCTTTTTACACTAATGTTAGTATCAGCAGTTATCATAAAGGGGCGTCCTATGATAATGGGGAGAGGTGATGGTAAAGTACATTCTTCCATATCTAATACTACAAAATCAGTAGGTATAATAAATTTACCTACTCTTACCAACACATCCTCAAGGATACCTCTCGGTCGTTGGATGCTTCGGTCAGCTAATTGTAAAGTGACGGAGGTCGATTGAAGCTCCCCCAAACCTAGTGTCTCGTATACACTGTATGGTAGCAGGTTGACACTTTCTCCTAGATCCAATAGTGCATGCTCGAACAGTTGGTCACTTAACCTGCAAGGACTAGTAAAACTACCCGGATCTTTTAGCTTAGGTGGTAATTTTCTTAAAAGTACAGCACTTACCTCTTCTGTTAAGGCTACCATCTCATGCTCCTGGAACTTCCTTTTGTTAGTGTAATAATCTTTTAAAAACTTAGCATATGTAGGTATTTGTTTGATTGCATCTAACAGAGGAATGTTAATTTCAACTTTCCACAAGGTTTTAAAAATATCAATTAGTTTATTGTCTTTCTTTTGTTTTACTAACCTTTGCGGGGAGGGTGGTGCATTCCACTTCTCTACTTCACTTACCCTTGTTGCCGATGGTGTCTCTTTGGATGCTGTTGCAGATTCATTAGACCCTATTACCTTGCCATTTCTCAAGGTTGTCACAGTATTTAGTTGTTGATGCCCCCCAGGGTTGGGTAATGTTTGAGCTGGGAGCTACCCTTGCTTTCTGTCACTGAGCTCTTTAGCTAGTTGTCCTATTTGTACCTCTAGTCTTTGAATTGCTTGTGCATGTGCTGCAGTGGTCTGTTTTTGCTGAGTCATGAACTGTTCTTGTGACGTCACCAGTTGTCTTACTAGACTTTCGAGGTCATTCTTCGTTGGTTCGGGAGTAGCATGAGTAGTGGGATGAGGGTTTCGTTGTTGTCCTTGATTTTTCTGGTTGTTGCTCCACGAGAAATTTGGGTGGCTTCGCCATCCAGGGTTGTATATGTTGGCACATGGGTTGTTCTTCGGTGGATAGTTGTTAGGTCCCACGTAGTTGGCTTGTTCTGGATCTGCAGATGAGTACAAAGGACACGTATCAGTATTATGGTCGTATTGAGAACAAATTGCATATACCTAGAGTGGGGTGGATTGTAGGTTGGATGAGGCATTTTGAGTAGTCATGGCTTTTACCAATTAGTCTAGTTTCCTTTCCATTGCTGCCATTTGAGGGGAAGATCCTCAATTTACATTTACCTCATACATACCCTTACCCTTGGTCACATGTCTACCTCGAGAGGAGAATTATTGGGTGTGCTCGCTGAGGGTTTCGAAGAGCTCCATTGCTTCTTCACTGCTTTTCTACATCAGGACTCCTCCATAACCTGAATCAACAATACATTTGTTAGTATCATTTAAACCTTCATAGAATGCTTGTACCAGTTCATCTTGAGGCAGGTTGTGGTGTGGGCATTTCAGTAGCAGCTCGTTGAAGTGTCCTCATGCTTCGAAGAAGAGGTCCTCATCCTTTTGTTAGAAGGATTGGATCTCCTTCCTCATTTGTCTCGTCTTTTGGGCTGGGAAGAACTTCTTCAGGAACTTGCTTGCCAACTCCTCCCAAGTGTGGATGGAAACTGCAGGCAAAGAATTATACCAAAGTTTAGCATTATCTTTCAAGGAAAAAGGGAACAGAATCAACCTTATTCCTTCTTGGTCTAGTCCTTGTATGTGCTGGAACTTGCAAAGATCAAAAAGTTCTCGGAGGTGCAAGTGTGGATCTTCGTTAGGAGTGCCTCTAAAATGAGTCAAAGCATTTAAGATTTGCGGAGATATGTAATAATTTCCCGCCGCCTCAGGTTGATTTGCAATGCATGATGGTTGATCAATGTTCCGAGGGATGAAGGAGTGCTTCATTGGTACTCGTGCAGGTGATTGCTGGTTCTCGAGCTGTTCCGCCATTTGTGTTTCGTTCTCCTCGAAGTTGTTCCTTAGCTTTTGTCGGATAGTCCGCTCAAGCTCGGGATTAAGGGGAAAGAATGTTGGATGTCGGGATCGCAGTCCGTGCGTAAATCAGGAAAACTGGTTTCAGTGCAGCAGTGCAACTCTGCTGCTCGGGTAACTCTCTGCCCTAAATGCGCTCGATCGCACAGAAGGTTGCGATCGATCGCAAGTACCACAGAAAGTGCGATTAAGGTTTGATGTGCCTGAAACAGAAAACAAATAGATTAAGTTTTGGTGAACAATAAAGAAGGTAAACAAAAAATAAAGTAATAATAACAATGATTAAATGAAAGTAATTCTAAAAGGAACTTTAGCGCAGATCCTCGACAACGGCGCCAAAAACTTGTTGGACGTTTATCCACCTAAATTAATGGGCGAATAATCGTACTAGTTTTACTTGCATGTGCACAAGGTCAACATTGTAGTATAGTGTGCGAAAGCAAGGTTATCTCCACAGGGATTGGTAAAGTTCGGTTTTTAGAATTAGTTTCTTTAAGTAAAAAGAAATAAAATAACTGTTGTGTGTGATTTGATAATAATAAAGACATAGGGCTTTGATATCCACCACTAGTCATACTTTCCCAATTGTATAAGGTATCAGTGCACTAGCCTTATTATGTATACCTACTGGTTGCCAACCTAAGGGCATGGTATCTACTCCTTAAGCTATTGATCTCCCTAAACAACGAGTTAAGCATGGTATCTACTCTAACTCTTTTCTTCCTTAAGGGATTCAGCATGGTATCTACTTGAGTTGTTCCTTAAGAAAACATAAGTATTATGGAAATCGACAACCACATGAGACCTAGGGCATGGTATCTACTCCCGGTTTCCCATGTTGATTAACCCAGGTATCCGGATAAGATATCCCTTGTTACTAATGTTAGACCCAGGACTCGGTCATCCAAATTGATCTAACTAACAGGTCCATACCACATGCATACGCTGGCCATACACATACATATGAGGAATTTAAATAAGCACAGGCATTAATCAAGTTAAGCAACATAATAAAGGCTATTGGCAAAGATTTATCAATGAATAATTATATGAGAAAGCATAACTAGGGCTTCAATCAAGCCCTATAAGAAAGTTAGTTACACATGCTGTCTAAAAACATCATATATAAACTAAACATAAAGAGAAGAATAAACCCGAGAGAAGAGGCGTCAATTCTCTCCCAAAGCTTACAACTCCAAGTAAAAGCTAAGGAGAAGTGTTCTCTAAGTTGTGATGTTGTGTGTGCTTTACAAGTGTATTTATAGGTCTTTGAGAAGTCCTAAGAGGTGCAGGAAACCCTAAATTTCCTAAACCAACAAAAACTCTTTTTTTCCAAAACAAGGTTCTGCAGTTTACTGTTCACGCCCGTATATGTGCGCTCGATCGCACACGTCTTGCGCTCAATCGTAGTGCTGTGCTCGATCCCTCTTCTGTGCGCACGATCGTAATTTGCACTCGATCGCATTGCATGGTGCGATCGATCGCAGATTGACCAGAGACTGCTCCAGAATTTCCAGGCTTCTTCCTTTAAGTGCCAAAACTGCTTCTTTTCTTCCAAAACCTATAAAACACATGTGAAACACACAAACAGAGTAAAAGATATAAAATTAACGTAATTAAGGACCTAACAAATGTAAATAAGGGGGCTTAAATATGAATATTTAAGCACTTATCAGTGGATTCTGATTGTGATGGTGAGGTCAATTCATGGCAGACGGTGGTAGAGGTTGGTGAATGTGAGGTGATAGATTCAGGGACTTTATTGTTGTCAAAATTTTGTGTTATTTTTTGGTTTTTTTTTTTCAATTTTTCAACAGATGTGGGTTAGGGTTTGTTTGGTGGATTTAGAAGATTGTGATGAAACACTAAGAGATCGAAGTTTGGCTCGATGGTCACATTGGTGGGAGATCAAAGTTTGGGCTTTGATATCACTTTGATGTTGAACTGAAAGGGAAAAAACGAACAAGAACAAAACAAGAACAATATAATAAAGATAAAACGATCCAAATCACATAGGAACCACAATCCAAATCATATGGACACGAACAACCACAACCAAATCACATGGCTCGAACAATAAATTCAATCACAAAGTTGTTTTGATTTCAATTATCTGATTTTTATTAATTCATAAGCTAAGTGAAAGTAACATAGGGACATATCTTATATAGAGATTTTAAAATCTTAATCCTAGACCGATAAGGAAAACTGAAATAAAGAAACTAATTAAACTTAAATAAACTCTAAATACCCATAATATATTTCAATTACATAATTATACGCATAGTTAAAATATCCCCCAACTTCAAAATTATAATTTTCAATTCTTATTTTCATTGTGTATTCCGTCACTTTCATTTTCCTAAAAAGAAAACATGACTTACCAAATGCAATTTTTGTGTTGTTTCTTAATTTTTGATAGCATCTAGGTTATTCTTTCTTTTTCTTTTTCTTGTTTTCTTAGCCCTTTAAGCCACTTCAATCCTTAGAAAATCCGATTCATACATCTTTCATTTAACCTTCTAAAGAAATTTCTTTTGGCACATTCTTTTGGGTTTTGAAATTATGATTTTCTCAAATATGGAAGAATAGAAAGACAAATAGGAAATGGTAAAGTTAAATTTTTTTTTTAATTGAGTACGAGCTGCATGGAACTCAATCACCTTGCAGATGATGCTTGTTTTGATGCCTCTACAATTAGTTCTTGTAGATGATTGATATATATATTTTTTATAAGTAATAAGCCTAAAGAAAAAGTTGTACATGATTGATATTGAATTTCAAGCAGGTATAGGGGTTGTTGGACATCATTCTTGATTCATTTGATATGGATATATTTTTAGCCATTAGGTTGCTATTTTGGGGAATTTTCACAATCATATTTGTTAATGTGTTTTATCAAATAAAAGTAATGTATTCTAAGCATGTCTAGTAGCTTTACATGGTTAAAAGTTAAGTTTGTATTATACTAGGATAAAGGAGGGTTACGAGTCTATAAACCATTTTTTATAAGAAAAAAGTATAAATGGGCACCAAAGAGGTGTCTCCCATGTACAAAAGAATTATCTAAGAAATAGTGTTTTTATGAAATAAAAAAATGAATCTCGTTTACAATAAAATTTCCCTCTAGCCAAAAAACAAGGGTGTTAAGTCACCAATTTTTAAGATCAACAATCGATATTTCAACTCCATCAAAACCTCTCTCATTTCTCTACAACCAAACCATCCACCAAATAGGATATTGGGATTAAGGTATGTTGGAAAATCACTTTTGCAAGAATCCCAGGTTGTGAGCTTTCCAAACCCCCAATTCCATAATGATTTGTACTAGAATGAGAATCAAACCATAAAAGAGAAAACACAAGCAATTGTTATCAAGGTTCGACAAATACCTACGTCCCCATGAGCTCCTCTGAGCTCTCTTCACTAAATCAATGGAGTTCTTACAATTACAGCAACACCCCTTCAAGAACCCTCTTGTTCTTGATGAATGAAAGACGAGAAAAGAAAGAGATAAGAACTAAGTATTTCCCTGGAATTTTCCCCAAGAAAATTCCAATTACAAAGCCCTTGAACCCCTTAATCATATGTACTCTCTCTCACTTGAAACACCTCTAAAGATTTGAGAGCCTATCTCTCTCAACATCAGTAACTCTTGGAATGAGACCTCTTCTTGTGTTTCTTCCTTGTGTGATGTGTCTTTGCACTTGCACACTTTGCTCTTATGTGTTATTGCTCCTAGATGACCCTTTATATAGGGCAACAACTTCTTTAACAAATCTTGGAGTCAATCTCAACCCTTAGATCTTGAGAACCAAACAATCATGGCCCTCCAAGTGATCTAAGTAATCCTGTGCGTATCTCTACCTTTATCTAAGCAATTAAACCCGAACCCATTGTGCAGAGAACTCAGGATCCAAACTCAATATGAGTCACCAAATCATCCGACTCCAATCCTAAGAAGTCCAAGGCAATGATTGAACTTGCTTAGAGGTAGAACTTTAGTGCCTAAATCTGCAGGATTTTCTTCCATGGCCACTTTGTCCACACGAATGCATCCTTTCGTAACATTTTCCCGAATGAAATGATACCGAACATCCATATGCTTTGTCCTCTCATGGAATACCGGATTCTTACACAAATGCAACACACTTTGGCTATCCGAATACACCACCACCTACTCTTTTAGGACCTTCAACTCTTCCAACCCTTTACACCATATAGCCTCCTTAATCGCTTTTGTTGCTGCTATCTACTCTGCCTTGGTTGTTGAGAGTGCTACCATCGATTACAATTGAGCCTTCCAACTTATACAACATCTGTTTAAGTTGAAAAAGTATGAGGTAATCGATCTTCTCTTATCCTGGTCTGCTCCATAGTCTGAATCAGCATAACCTTCCAAACAGATTGACTTACCCATCTTCTCGTAAACAAGCCCCACATATGGGATTCCCTTCAAATACCTCAGCAACCGCTTCATTCCAAGCCAATGCTCCTTTCCGGAATTACTCATAAACCTGCTGAAAACACTAATTGCATGACCAATGTCAGGTTTAGTGCTTACCATGGTGAGCATTACAGATCCAACCGCACTAGAGTAAGGGACCTTTTCCATTTCCTTCTCCTCCACATCCGATCTCAGACATTAATCGCTGGAGAACTTGAAATGACCAGCAAGGGGAATCTTTATTGGTTTATTATCTTCCATAGAAAACTTAGGTATCATCTTTTCTATGTAGGAAGACTAAGAAACCTTCAACCTGTTTCTCTCTCTTTCCCTAATTATATTCATCCCAAGGATCTTTTGTGCATGACCAAGATCCTTCATCTCAAACTTCGAACTGAGTTGAGATTTCAATCTTTCTATCCTCTCCCTACTATTACCAACCAACAACATATCATCGATATAGATGAGGATAATCACAATTTCCTCCACCTTGTGACCTTTGTAGTACAAGCACGAATCATAGTAGCTCCTCATAAAACCCAAGCTAGTTACAAAGGAATCGAACCTCTTATTTCATTGCCGAGGTGATTGCTTCAGGCTATAGAGAGATTTCTTCAATTGGCACACCGAATCTCCCTGCCTTCCTTCCTCATAGCCTTCGGGTTGCCTCATGTAAATGGTGTCATCAAGCTCTCCATGTAAGAACATTGTCTTCACATCCATTTTCTCGATCTCCTAATTAAATTGGACCATCATAGCTAACACTATCCATATCGTCTTGTATTTCACAACTGGTGAGAATATTTCAGTGAAATCTATGCCTTCTCTTTGTGTGAACCCTTTTGCCACCAGCCTAGCCTTGTACCAGACTTTATCCCCTAGAGAATTCCCTTCTTTGATCTTGTAAATCCACTTACAATCCACAACTCTCTGTTTTTTTGGTTTTGGCACCAATTCTCAAGAGTTGTTCTTTCTCAAAGAATGCATTTCCTCCTCCATAGCTAGCTTCCATCTTGACGAATCCTTACATCTCATGGAATCAATGTAAGTTTCTGGTTCACTCCCTCATTCTGAATAAGGAGCTACTACATTAGAATTCGTAACCATATCTCAAAAGTGGTCTGACCAGCCTCTTCTCTTGATCCCTTGTGAGCTGATAATCATTTTGATTTGCTGCATCATCCTTTTCTAGTTTAACCTCCTCTTGAGTATCTTGAGCTTGACCTTCATCAATGGGCTCTACCTAGTCCAAACCCTCTTGCCTTCCTTGCTCTACCTGAACTGAATTTTCCTTGATGCTACGCTCCACATAAACTGGGCTGGTTTGCCCACTATCCCCTGCAGGGTTAGTTTTCTCCAAATAGGGAAATAAATGCTCATTAAAAATGATATACCTACTTATTATGAGTTTAGTTCCTTTTTGCTCTAAAGACCACAACCTATATCCCTTAACACCTTCACCATATCCTAGAAACACACATTTTCTAGACCTTGGGCTAAGTTTACCATCCTTTTGATATGTAAATGCAGCACATCCAAAAGTTCTGAGGTTGCTTAACTCAGGGGGTTTACCACTCCACATCTCCTCGAGAGTCTTGAGATCCAAATCTCTAGAGGGTGATCTATTAACCAAATACACAGCAGTAGACACAGCTTCCCCCCAAAAACATTTGGGTAACCCGAAACCAATTAACATGCACCTAACCTTTTCCATAAGGGTCCTATTCATCCTCTCAGCAACTCCATTTTGCTGAGAGGTTTTCACAACCGTTTTATGTCTTAGAATCCCATTTAACTTACATAAATTGTCAAATTCCTTATTAAAAAATTCTAAGCCATTATCGGTTCTTAACACCTTAACTACCTTGCCCGTTTGAGTTTCTTCTAGCTTTTTCCACACCACAAATTTATTCATAGCATCTGATTTATTTTTAAGCAAATAAACCCAAACCTTTATAGAATAATCATCAATTAAAGAAAGAAAGTAAAGATTACCTCCTTATGTTGGTGTTCTTGCTGGCCCCCAAAGATCCGCATGAATGTAGTCAAGAATACCCTTTGATTTGTGCACTCCGATGTTGAAGCTGACCCGATGTTGCTTCCCAAGAACACAACACTCACAGAAATCAAGTTTCTCTACCTTGTCACCATCAAGTAAACCGTTCTTGCTGAGAATTTGCAGGCCCTTTTCACTCATGTGTCCCAAACGATTCTGCCAAAGAACTGCCTTATCCATCTCAGCCATCAAGCTTGCTGCTTGATCCTTGATGTCCATGTCTCCAGTCATCTCATAAAGACCATCCTTTATTACTGCTTTGATCACTATCAAAGATCCCTTGGTTACCTTGATCTTTCCTCCCTCTGCTTTGTATGTGTACCCCATGGAATCTAGCTACCCCAATGAGATCAAATTTCTTCTCAAATCCGGAAGATATCTCACATTCTGCAGCAGCCTTGTAATTGCATCAAACATCCTCAATTGCATGTCTCCTATCCCCCTTACTTGGTAAGAAGTATCGTTCCCCAAGAAAACCTTTCCATCATTGGTTTCCTTGAAATTCTTGAATCAATCCCGGTGAGGGCACATGTGATAAGTGCACCTAGAATCCAAGATCAATTCCTCGCTGCCTTGCCTCTTGCTCACATTTGAGCACACAACAAGAACATCATCATCTTCTTATTCTCCCTTGGCAACCGAAGTCTCTCCATTGTTGGTATGGCCACTTCCTTTCTCATCCCTCATCATCTTCTTGCAATCTTTCTTGAAATGACCCTCCTTATTGTAGTGGTAGCATCACTTTCCTCCAAACTTGGGTTTGGAATGCGATCTTCCATGGCATTGACCTCTACCCTTTGATTTGTCTCGGTAGTTGCCATAAATGTTACTGCCATTCCGAGTTGCTAGCCTTCCTCTAACAAACAGCCCTTCTCCACTTGATCCTTCCTTCATCTTGGCTTTGAAATCATGTGCTCTTATAGCATTGATCACAAATTATTTGGTTAGTGTATCTCTTCTATATTCAATAGCATTAATCAAGCTTTCAAAACAATCGGGAAGAGAATTTAACAAAATAACAGCCAATTGTTCATCCGGGAATGTTATACTACAACCAGTCAAATCTTGAACTAGTTTATTAAATACATCAAGATTATCTTGCAACTCTTTATTAGGATCCATTTTAAAAGCAAAGATTCATTTCAGAAGATAAATCTTATTAGGGAGAGTTTTGGTAAAAAATAACTCATCTAGTTTCTTCCAAATGACAGCTGGATCTTTCGAGTCTCCACACTCCCTTGTCACACTATCCGACATGTGCAAAAAGATGGTACTGTACGCCATCTTCTTCATCTCATTCCACTAGAGCTCCGTGATACTTGCTGAAAAATCGTCATCTTCTCCAATAGCCGAGTCCACCTTTTGTTGTATAAGAACTGCCTTGATTTTTCACTTCCAAAGGGCAAAGTCTCCATTTCCATCAAACTTCTCAACAATGAAATTTGAACCCATCTTGTGGAAAAAATCCCAAGATTTATGCAGCACCCACAATTGCTTTCCAACTGTCTTCTCTCCAACTTCTAAACCTCAAGAACCAGATCAAATCCAGAATGATTTGTACTAGAATGAGAATTAAACCATAAAAGAGAAAACACAAGCAATTGTTATCGAGGTTCAGCAAATGCCTACGTCCCGTGAGCTCCTCCGAGCTCTCTGAACTAAATCAATGGAGTTCTTACATTACAACAACACCCCTTCAAGAACCAACTTGTTCTTGATGAATGACAGACGAGAAAAGAAAGAGATAAGAACTAAATGTTTTTCTGGAATTTTCCCTCAGAAAATTCCAATTACAAAGCCCTTGAACCCATTAATCTTGTATACTCTCTCTCACTTGAAACAGTTCTGAAGATTTGAGAGCCTATCTCTCTCAAGACCACCCACTCTTGGAATGAGACTTCTTCTTGTGTTTTTTCCTTATGTGATGTGTCTTTGCACTTGCACACTTTGCTCTTATGTGTTATTGCTCCTAGATGACCCTTTAAATAGGGCAACAACTTCTTTAACCAATCTTGGAGTCAATCTCAACCCTTAGATCTTGAGAACCAAACAATCATGGCCCTCCAAGTGATCTAAGTAATCCTATGCATTTTAACCAAGTCCCAACGCACCAGCTGAAAACAAAATCAGAGGCATCAGGTGTGCCTGACGCCACGGCTCAAAATAGGGCAAGCCGCGACGCAAGGCAGAAACCTCCTCCTTGCTGGGGGCTGCGATGCACACCAACCTATGTCGTGGCTCACAGCCCTGTGCCCCGGTGCACACCAGCCTGTGTCGTGGCTTGATTACCCCCAAATTGTAACGCGGTAGTTGTGGCACAGCTTTGGGGTGTCGATTCCACAGAGAAACAAGTTAACTATAAAAGAAGGTGTGAACTTTAACACAAATAATAAAAGATTGATTGAAAGAATCTAAATTGTGTGAAAATAGTGTGAAGAAAATTGTGTAAATAGATTTATGATGGAGAAACAACAAGGTTCTGGGAATCCTCCCTAGGTTCATTGCCCTAATCCTAACTTGATTCAATTGTTTTTATCTCGATTGCAAGTTTCACATCCCAAACAGGCAATCGACAAATATTCAATTAAAGCACATATATAAGCCCTAATGTAACTGATATGATTACTCTTTACTTTCAAGCACATATGACCTAACTTATAAATTATCAAGAGACGACGATATATCTACATGACAATATCGCAGCAATGGACAAATCTATAAAAGAGATCTACCAGACTCAATCACACCCAAACAAATACACATAAGAAGAACATGACTAGATTTATATGGAGGAGAAGCATGCAATCACTAGATTAATAGGAAATCTTCTAATTAAATCAAGAATAAATCATAACAATGTCTAATGAAAATAATTTCAAACTACAACTGAATCAAATAAAGAAAGATAAGAACAACTACACCTATGGATTCATCCCTTTGCTTTGCTTGGAGACTAGTCGGCCATGGGGCTCATGCTTCCTCGAGCTGCCTCGGGCCTCCCAATGATCATCTCCGGCCTCTAATTTTCCTCCTAAGGGCCCTCTGGATTGCTCCTAAAGGCCCTCTGGATTCACTTTCCAATGATCTCAGATGATCCCCGATGATCCTCAAAGCCGAAGTGGAGTAGGCCTTTTATAGGGAAATACCACGAGTACAATGTGTTTCCAATCCGATGTGGGATGTGGGATTTAAGCCTTCACATGCCCTTCACGCTGAAATCCCGCACAGCCCGCACAGCCTGATCTTTGTCTACTTAAACTGCCGTAACTTTCTCTAGAAAAATCATTTTTACGAACCGTAAAATTCTCCAGAAAATAGACTTCCGGATATTTCTAAGCATATACGGCTCATCTCCTGGTTCTTCTTGTATCAATATTTTTTAATTGTAAAGATGATTGATCTGTACGGGCAATTCTAGCAATTTAGTAAAACTCTTTTCCAGCGCGGGCAGCAACTGTTGCTCTTTTAAGCCCTATATCTTGTCCTTCCGGAAGTATTCCTTCACTTCAGTATGCCTCAAGTCTTTGTGCCTCGAGTAATGATAACTTTTCCTCCTCTTTTGAGCTTAAAGTACCTGAAAATGCACCGAAATAGATCAATGATCCAAGAATGATACTTTAGAGTTGTTAACGTATAAAAGTGCAATTAAAACCTAGATCAACCCTAAAATAATAACAATTAAGTACTGTTAAGATGCATTTTATGACTCTCATCACGGCTCAAAGACTGTTGAAGCTGCAATCTTTAACCATTTAATTCTTAGACAAATTCCCAACAATGCAATAATCTTCTTCCTCTCTTTTAAAGCTCGAATGCTTGTCGACACCCACATCTCCTCTTTAACGGAGCTACTACTCACCCAACAAAGACCCAAAACTCGAAAAGCCATAATCAAATGTTGTCTTGTCCACCCATAAAAAAAGTTTTTGTCTAGTCCTTGAACAACGTACAAGTAAATGATGTATGGACTCACAATTCTCTTTGCAAAGGTAGCAACGATTCACAAGCACTTTACCTATTCTTTGGAGATTATCAATTGTCAAAATCCTCTCCCATGAAGCATCCCAAACAAAAAAGACAACTTTTGTATGATTCTATAAACCTATTTAATGTTTAGATTTCAACAGAAATTAGTCATTTGAATTTTTGGTTATTTGAGAGATTAAACTATTTTCCATGCGTAGCTGTTAAAAACGCAAGGCACAATAGAGTGCAAAGGATTTATGGAGCCTTGTGCTTGCTTGATGAAGGTGAGGTGCACACTTACAAAAAAATGTGTATAAAATGGTTATAACTCATATAACACAAACAATATTAAGAAATATCATAGACTTTCAATTTGTAATCAACTTATCACCATTACTTTATTGCAAACACACTAAATTATTAAACACATATTAACTTAAGCAGTAAAATCGTATATACTTTTTGATAAATTAAAATCGTATATACAAAATTAAATTCAATTGTATATATAATCCTAATTTATTTATATAATAAAAACTAAATAATATTAATGTACAATACTATAAGCTGCATGACAACCCTAGTTACTGCACAAGAAATTACAAAAAACGAGCATCAAACATAAGCACATAATTGTTGCACAGGAAATAAAAAATAGAGAAAATAAACTCATAAAAAAACCCAATGTTGTCTAGTCCACCCATAAAAAAATTTGTTGTCTAGTCCATAAAAAACTTATAAGTAAATGATGCATAGACTTACAATCCTCTTTGCAAAAGTAGCAACGATTCACAAGCACTTTATCTCTTCTTTTGAGATTATCAATTTTCAAAATCCTCTCCTAAGAAGCTTCTCAAACAAAAAAGACCACTTTTGTATGAGTCTATAAACCTATTTAATGTTTATATTTCAATATAAATTTATCATTTGAATTTTTAGTTATTTGAGAGATGAAACCATTTTCCATGTGTAGCTATTAAAAATGCAAGGTGCAATAGAGCACAAAGGGTTTCTGGAGCCCTGCGCTTATGCTTGACGAAGGTTAGGTGCACATTTACGAAAAAATTTGTATAAAATGGTTATAATTCATATAACACAAACTTTATTAAGAAATATCATAACTTTCAATTTGTAATCAACTTATCACCATTACTTTAATACAAACACACTAAATTATTAAACACATACTAACTTAAGCTATAAAATCGTATATACTTTTTGATAAATTAAAACCGTATATAAAAAATTAAATTAAATTGTATATATAATATTTTTATTTATATAATAAACACTAAATAATATTATTGTATAATACTATAAGGTTCATGATAGCCCATAGTTACTACACAAGAAATCACAAAAAAAGAGCATCAAACATAAGCCCATAATTGTTGCACAGGAAATAAAAAAACAGAGAAAATAAACTCAGAAGTGGAGAAAAAAACCAAATAGCAACTGAAAATTCTCCATCTTTAACATTCCGTCAATTTTCATGCCATACCTCCACCACCATCAGAATCACAGTCGCGAGACTAAACATTTGTCATCGTTGACGAGTTCCACTGCCGATAAGCCACCCCACTGCCATCAAAGCGCACCACCAGAATCAAAATTTACCGATCTACCCATCCCCATCATCCTTGTGCTAAGATTCCATTGGAGTTCTCCGAATTGAGGCCACTGAGTTCCATTGCCGTCGTCGGAAAGCCACCCCACCGCCAGATCCGAAATTTCCTGATCTACCCATCCTCATGGCTGAGATTCCATCGGATTTCCCCACATCGAGACCAAAAAGATCACCCAGACTTGTTGCTTTTCTTCTTCTAGAACATTTAACAAGCGCACTTTTTAGCGAACCTTGTGCCAGGCCAAAAGTACACGCCTTTCAGGGCATAAGCTTATGCCTCACGCAATTATTCTAGCCTAAGGTACATAGAGGCACCAGCCTTGGAGCCTCGATGTACTTTGTGCCTAAGTGTGCCTCATGCACGCTTTTAACAATTATGTTTCCATGTCATTTTTCTTCAACTCCTTTTCTTCTAGTTATTCTTTCATTTCACTTATTAACAATTTAGTTTACGTATACAATACTTAGGATTGGAATCCTTAATCACCAATAAAGTAATCTCCAAAATGGCATCGCTTTTGCTGAAAACCTGATCTCTGGTTCTTGAAATCATTGTTTTTTCCTCTTCAGAAACCATGTGACTGTTTTCTTTTCCTTTCTTTTTTTGGGCGGGGGAATAAATAATCATGTCACTGTTTTCTTAAGAAGTTGTCAACTTCTTACATACATACCCTATTAACTTCCGAGCTTCTAACCATATTCTATAACCACATAACAGTTCGTATCAATAACTACATTCTAAAATATAATTTTAGAGTTAAATCTGTTAACCTAAGCTCATATTTTATCCTTGTTGTAAATTTAATAATAGAAAAGAAATTTTGTCTTATTATCCTTGATTGAATAGAATACAATTAGCCCAATATAGACTTGTGAATATTAAGTCTAATAGAACTAGGACACATATTAAGAATCCTATTAGGACTCTTAGCACTCTTCTTTGTAAACCGAGGTTCAAACCCAATAGGGGAGTGAATTAGGTTTTAAAAACATTTTGCTAATTAACTAGCAAGTTATTAAAACAGTTTGATAAGCAATGCACACAATCAAATAATACGCTTGTAAATAAAGGAGTTAAGGAAGAGAAAATACAAACTTCGTTTATTGTGGGTCGACAATATCAGAATCTCTCCAATCCTACGTCCACTCTCTTCAAGGAACCTCCTTGAAGTAATCCACTAATCGTTAGTCAAGCAACTTCACGGGTGTTTCACAAACCTTACAATAATCTCTTCCTCACAGAAGTTACAACCGAAGTGTTTAATCTTAAACGCTCTAAGAGTTATACAAACTTTTCCCTTTCCAATAAATGAAATTAACTATAAAGTAAATGGTAGAGAGACAGCAATGACTGCTTTTAAAAATAAATAATATCTCTATTTCAAAAACAAGCTTGAAGAATGGCTCACAATGAATTTTTCAAAGATTTTGAGAATTAATTAGCTATATGACGAATTGAATGTGCTATCTTCCTTGTTTAAATGCTCATTGAAGTGGGTTTATATAACCTTCAATCAATATGGCCGTTTGACACTAACTTAGTACGTTTGGGGCATTAAATGCTCAAGTCCCGCATCTCAAACGGTTATATTTTCGAATTACCAGTCGATTGGGTTCTTGTATTAGTCGACTCGGTCAAGTGAAAAATCTTCACTTTTAGGCTTAGGGAGAATACCAATCAACTGGGTCATAGGACCAGTCGACTGGGTGAAATTACCAAGCGACTGGGTCCTTAGTACCAATCGAATGGTAACTTGCTGTCCCATTTCTCAATCGACTGGTATGTAGACCCAGTCGACTGGGTTGTCCTTCAGCCCAGCTTTCATGTTTCAAAATAATTTTTTGACTTAGAAACTTTTTTATATTTTAGTTTTGTTAAAGTATTTTGTAAATTGAGCCATAGATTAAGCTAAGTAATTGAATTTAGAGATTTACAGAGTGATTCAATTACCTTAGTGCCTATTCTAGATCTTTTGTCTTCTTTTTGCGTTTGAACGTATTGAGTTCTTGCATCTTGTTTCTGAACTGAATGTTTTTACCGCTTAAATACTTAGATAAAACTGTAAGTGAAATTTAAGTAGTGTTTTGTAATTATTAAAATCAAATACGGGTAAAAAAATCTCCCCCTTTTTTATGATGATAAAACTAAGAAGAGAGAAAAAAACAGTTTTAAAACTAAGTGTTAGTTTTTTTGAAAAATTTGGACAAAGTTTCCTCTATTTTTCAGATAAAAACCAACTTGTAAACATTTAAAAACAGTTGTAATATAGCAATATCAATCCCAACCAATTAATGCAAGACTATATTATATTTTTCAATATGTTCGAAGCAATGCTCCCCCTAAATTTATGTTATCTTAGTTTACAAAAGTTTTACAACAAATTTTTCTCTTTTTCTCCTCCGTTTTGAAAACAGCAGAAAAGGGGTGTAAACTTGAAAAATAAGCAATTTAATCACCATTGAAATGAGGATAAGGCATAAAAAAACTTGTATGCAAAAACTTGGTATCATTCGGAGTTGGCAAGACTTCTCGGGAAGAATCAAAAGTTTGCATATAAGCTTAAATAGTTAAAGCATATAGATAAGCAAAAAGTGCTCAAACGAAGCAACCACATAGCTTAAAACTAAAGCATATATATGAACTAAGAGATAAATGAGTGAAACATAAACAAGTATATACAACTATCTATACATCATAAGCTTATAGAATCTGTTTGAACATCGAGTACAAGCATATGAATGTAAATAAAGAAAAGAAATGTTCGTGCTAAATATCCATGGAGCTATATATACATAAGCGAAATGATAAAAGTAAAAGACTCAGCGAGTGGGGGAGTCAGAGCTGTCTCAGAGGAGATCTTGAATCTTTGCCAATGAGCCTTCTGAGTGCTCTCGAAGTAACTCAAAGTCATCCTTGAGGGTGTTGATGTCGTGACGCATGTTCTCAATATCAGCCCACACCAACTTGAAGCTCTGGTCAACAGAAGAGCTCAAGCTCTAAAAGCCCGAATGCATAGACAGCTGGAGGCTCGCAATAGCTTGTAGGACATCGTCGTGTCCAACCTGACTAGTACCAAAGCCACCATGTCTAGTATACTGTGGACTATGGTCAGTGTTCGTGGCAGTTGAAGGAGCTGCATCATCAAGCATCTCATTCTCCTTCTCGCTATTGTCGTCATCACCGATCTTGATGTTCTTCCTAGTCTTGGAATGGACCATACGATCCCGGATCGTGCACCTAATCTTCTTCATAGAAGAGACATTAATAATGTCCTTGGGGCCGATATCTTGAGCTTCTAAGGCAGGTAGGGGGACATGGAAGTGCTGGAGGATTAGGGTGATGAGTATCCCATATAGGAGGCACCCAGAGCCGTGTACTTCACCATTTATTATGTTGGCGAGCAAGAGTGGGTAAATATTGAAATGGCATCCAGTTTTGAGACCCTATATCAATACTATATCTATTTTAGACATATAAGCCTAACTCCCGAGTCTAGGGTAGATGGTTTAACTCACAATGAGATTGAACAATTTTGAATCAAGGGGCATGTCCTACATTGGTGAAATGTAGCGGGTCGAAAGACGTAGTTAGGGTCGCCCCTAACAATCTGAAATGCCTTCTCATAGTCAAAATTGTCTAGCCATCCATCCAGACTCCACTGAACCCCTCCTACGGGGATTCTCATTAGGTTGACCAAGAGGTCAGTATTAACTTCAAATTCTATTCCCATGATCTTGGTCTTAAATCGAAGAGCTAATGGGCTAGGTTTGACCAAGTTGGCATAGAATTGATAGATGAGGCGTGGGTAGTATTTTTGGTAGATGTTTACAGGGGGGGTTAAGTGAATAGCCTAAAAAGCAAGAAATATGTCAAAATTTGCATGACATATAGAATCGAAACCGACGAATCTACCTGTCATGATCTTCTTATGGCGAATGACAAAAGTATACCTTCTATTGGCGGCAGGGTTCCAAAAGAGGGACTCATCGAGCTTAGTCCTCGCCTGTTTGCTTGAGGAACCAGCTATCCCCTTGATTTTGGTGTTCGGTACTGAGGACTTCTTGGAACGAGGCATTGTGGGCACATGAGGGTCCGACAACCGTTGTTTTTACCCGGATTCTCTCAGACATTTTTGAAGAAAATTTCTTTGGAGGGAAGTTTTGGGAAATGATGGGGTTTCAACCATGAAAAGTTGAAAAATAGGTGATTGGAGGGAAGATTGAAGGGTTTATGGAGTTTGTCTTAAAAGATTTTGGTGAAAAATCAAGGATTTCTAGAGAGAGAAAGCTAGGGTTAATCAGAAATGGCATAAACCCTGTAAAAAAAATAAGCAATTATTTATAGAATCGCGATACCAGTTAACTGGGTTAGGGTATCAGTCAACTGGGTCCTTTATATTTTGAGGACATTTCAAAATACCAGTCGACTGGGTCGGGATACCAGTCGACTGGGTAATTTGACAGTAAGATACCAATCAACTGGATGTATCTTACTGGTCGACTAGGTTGTTTAGGAGTATTTTAAATTTTTGGCTCCATTTTCTCGAGGTATCAGTCGACTCGGTCAGGGTACCAATCAACTGAGAAATTGGTCAGTGAGATACCAGTCGACTATATTGACCCTACTAGTCAACAAGGTTCATCAGAAAAAATTTAAATTTTTTTGTCTCTAACTTTCTCGTGTGATACCAGTCGACTGTATCCTTGTACTAGTTGACTAGTGAAATTGGTAGTGAGTTACTAGTGATTGGATTGACTTAACTAGTCAACTGAGTAACTAGATAGAGAGATACCAATCGACTGGATCAAGATACTAGTCGACTAGGTCTTTTACAAAACATAAAAGTTTGAGCTCCAACTTTGAATTTTAGCAAGAAATGATTTATCTATGCCATCTTGAGTGAGAGATGTATTAAATAGGAGTTAATACTCATTCATTAGATGTCAAATATGCATATGATGAAATGTATATATACATAATTTGTTAATCGCATTAATAGTCTAATCTTGCTAAAGCTATCTTCGTTCAATGGCTTAGTAAGAATGTCAGCAATTTGATCATCTGAAGGGATGAATTCTAATCTAATATCATCCTTTTAACCATGGTCTCTTATGAAATGATGTTTAATTTCTACGTGTTTGGTTCTAGAATGTTAAATAGGGTTTTTGGTCAAATTAATAGAACTAGTGTTATCACAATGAATTGGTATAATTTTAAAGTTCATGCCATAGTCTTCTAATTGTTGTTTCATCCACAACAACTTTCGGCTGCTATATATTCTGCTTCGGAGGTGGATAGTGCAACCGAATTTTGTTTCTTGGAAAACCAAGAAGTTAACATTGCACCTAAAAATTGGCATGTTTCACTAGTACTTTTTCTATCTTGCCTACAACCCGCAAAATCAGCATCCAAATATCCTACAAGCTCAAAATTTGATTTTCTAGAATACCATAACTCTAAGTTTTGAGTTCCTTGTAAATATCTTAGGATTCTTTTTACTACAATTACATGTGATTCCTTAGAATTAGCTTGAAATCTAGCACATATGCATACACTGAACATTATATCAAGCCTACTTGTAGTTAGATAAAGTAAAGCTCCTATCATGCTTCTATAAGTTTTGGTGTCTACACACTTACCTTGCTCATTTAGGTCAAGTTTTGTAGAAGTACTCATAGGAGTGCCAATTGACTTTGAGCTTTCCATCCCAAACTTATTTAGTAAGTCCTTGGTGTACTTTGATTGATTGATGAAGATGTCTTCTTTCAATTGTTTGATTTGAAGTCCAAGAAAGTAGGTAAGCTCTCCCATCATGCTCATTTCAAATCACCTTGCATACACTTAGCAAACTCTTGACACATAGATTCATTAATAGCACCAAATATAATATCATCAACATATATTTGGATTAGTAGTGTGTTGTTTTTGTAAGTTTTTGTGAAAAGAGTTGTGTCTATTTTTCCTCTTATAAAACTATTTTCAAGCAAAACTTACTTAGTCTTTCATAAAATGCTCTTGGAGCTTGCTTCAACCCATAGAGAGCTTTAGAAAGCTTATAGACATGGTTTGGAAGACTATGATTTTCAAATCCAAGAGGTTACTCAACATACACCTTTTCTTCTATAAAACCATTTAAAAATGCACTTTTTACATCTATTTGAAATAGCTTAAATTTAGTAAAGCATGCAAAGGCCAATAACATACTAATGGCTTTTAATCTAGCTACTGAAGCATAGGTCTCATCAAAATCTATTCTTTCTTCTTGATTATATCTCTTAGCAACTAGTCTAGCCTTGTTCCTAGTTACTATTCCATTTTCATCCATTTTATTTCTATATACCCATATGGTTCCTATTATACTGTGATTCTTTCGTCTAGGAACTAGATTTCATACTTTATTTTTTTCAAATTGATTTAATTCTTCTTGCATAGCATTTATGCAATCAACATATTTTTCAGCTTCTACAAAAGTCTTAGGTTCTACTTGAGATAAATAAGCTACATAATTGCAAATATTTCTTATAAAGGAACAAGTTCTTATTCCTTGTGAAGGATCACTAATCACTTGATTGATTGGATGATAATTCATATACCTCCAATCTTTGGGAAGACTGTCTCTTTGACTTGTAGATGGTTGATCAAGATTGAGAGCATCTACCTATTGACTTGTTTGAGGTTGGCTCTCATTCGGGTCAACAATGGGAGTAGGTGTTTCCATTCTTGGAGTGAAATCTGTATCATCATTAACAGAAACTACTCTACTACTAATTGGTTTAGATTCATCAAAGACAACATGCACGGATTCTTCAACCACTAGAATTCTTTGGTTAAAGACTCTATAAACTAGAGGTTTAAAATCCTAAGAATATCCCTTCATCAGTCTTTGAGTCAAATTTACCTAAATTAGTTTTATTGTTATTTAGGATGAAGCATTTGCAACCAAAAGTACGAAAATAAAAGATATTAGGCTTTCTACTTTTCAATAGTTTATATGGAGTTTTGTCAAGCATAAGCTTAATTAATACTCTATTTAAAACATAGCAAGAAGTGTTTATAGCTTCTGCCCAAAAGTATTTTGGCAAACTATTTTCACAAAGCATTATTCTAGCAAACTCTTCTAGAACTTTATTTTTCCTTTCAACAACTCCATTTTGTTGAGAAGTTCTAGGTGCTGAAAAATTGTGATCAATTCCATTTTCATCACAAAATTTTGAAAAGCTTTGGTTTTCAAATTCTTTTCCATGATCACTTATAATGTTTGAAATAGAAATACCTTTTTCATTTTGAACCTTCTTGCAAAAGTTCACAAATCCTTTATATGCTTCATCCTTATAAGCAATAAAAATAACAAAAGTATATCTTGAATAACATCAACAATAACAAGAGCATATTGATGGCCACCTAGTCTAATAGTGCTTATTGGACCAAAAAAGTCCATATGCAAAAGTTCCAATGGTCTAGAGGTTGAGATTATATTTTTTGATTTAAAAGAAATTCTTATTTGTTTTCCCATTTGACAAGCATCATACACCTTTTTTTTGTCAAATTTGATTTTTGGAAGTCCAATGACTAAATTTTTTCTTGAAATGATTTTAAGCAAATCCATGTTCACATAGCCAAGTCTTATATGCCATAGCCATGGGTTTTCACTAAAAGTGGGAAAACATTTTTCATTTTTCGAATATAAAGATTTTAAATCAACTATATATATATATATATATATATATATATATATATATATATATATATATATATATATATATATTTGTGTCTATGACCAACAAACTTGATCTTGTTACTTTTGATGTCTATTACTAAATAGTGAGAGGTTTCAAAAATGACTTTGTTGCTTTGTCACATAGTTGACTAAAACTAAGTAAATTTGGCTTAAGGCCTTGCACATATAATACATGATCAATAGTTAAGAGATCATTACCAACTTTGATATGTCTGATGATCTTCATTTTTGTGTTGTCTTCAATGGTGACGTGTCCGCCATCCCCAAGAGTTAGCTCTTTGAACATGCTTTGATCACCAGTCATTTGATTTGAGCATCCACTATCAAGGTACCAATAGTTACATTTTTCCTTAGTGTGGAGACATATCTACATTACACAATGATATAGAATTGCACTTTTAGGTACCCAAAATTTCTTGGGTCCTTTGGGGTTAGTCCTAGAAAATTTAGTTCTTTTCGGGACCCATACTTTCTTAATATTATAAGGTGTTTTATAATTGTAGACATGTTGATGATGCATGATCCTAGGATAATAGTTATTGAAGTTTCTAGGATTTCTTAAATATGCATATCTATAGCTCATTGGATAAGCATTCCTAAAATACATGTTTTTATTATGAAAATTATGAACACGCATGTTATCTCTAGGAAATGTATGATGGTAATTTCTAGGATGTGCACTTCTACCATACAAGTTATGAGCTCTCTAGGATATACATGATGGTAATTCCTTAGATGTGTATTTCTAGTATGTGCATTCCTTGAATGATTATTCCTAGTATTTGCATTTCTTGAGTAAGTATACATATATGCATGAGTATTTCTAGGATGGTTATCTCTAGCATATGCATTATGATTTGAATCTACATTCTTAGACCTACTAGCATATTTTGAAGGAGTGCTCTTAATTTTGCTAGTGGCCTTGGAAGTGGAGACTTCATTCACATATGTTGCTTTCATGAACAAAGTCTCTTTTGACTTTTGCTTGCCTAATAGAGAATAACATAAGCCAAATTTTCCTTCACTTAACCTTAGGCAAGATAGCACTTCATCTAGCTTTTCTTTTCCAAGCATAAGTCTAGATATAGTTTTATTCAATTCCATTATTTTCTTTTTTAAAATATCATTTTCCTTTTTTTAGAAAATCTTGTGAAGAGATATAAAGCAATGAAGATAGTTTTTCTTTTTCTTCCTTTAAGCCTTTTATCTCTTTAGAAAGAGATGCAACTTCCTTCTTGAGGGCCACATTTCTCAAATCGAATTTCTTCAATTCTTCATGCATCTCATTAATAACTTCAATTAATTCTTCACTACTATTAACAAAGTTATTATTATTAGAAGGGGAAGAAATTGATACCTCATTCTCATCGTCGATTGCCATCAAGCATAGGTTGGCAATCTCCTCGTATCCAACTTCATTGTCCGAAGTTTCTTCCTCTTCATCATCACTCCATGTGGTTGCAATCATGGCTTTCTTTTTGAAGCTCTTATAAGGTTTGCTCATTGTTGGGCAATCAGCCTTGATGTGACCGGGCTTCTTGCAACCGAAACACACAAGAGGTTCCCCTTTTTTTCAAGAACTTTTGAAACCTTTTGGTGATTAATGCCATCTCACCATCTTCTTTGCTGCTCTCATCCTCTTTTTCCTTCTCTTCCATTTTATTGCTTGTAGAGGCTTTGAGAGCAATCACATTTTGCTTCTTCTCATCATCATTGACAACAGGATTCATTTCCTCCATATCATATGTTAATAGTGATCCGAGAAGTGTTTCGACATTAAGTTTGTCAAGATCTTTGGCCTCAGTTATGGTCATCTTCTTTGCTTTCCAAGTGGATGGCAAAGACCTTAAGATCTTCCTCATTAGCTCAAATTCCTCAAAGTTCCTACCAAGAAGCTTTAAACCGTTAACAATGGTAGTAAAACGTGAGTACATTTGAGAAATAGTTTCATTGGGAGACATTTTGAATGATTCATATTCTGACACTAGCATATAAATTTTTTATTTTTTCACTTTGCTAGTGCTTTCATATGTAACTTGTAATTTATCCAAAATTTCTTTAGCTGAAATAAATGCAGAAATTTTATTGTATTCAACAATATCTAGAGCACAATGTAACATGCTAGCTGCTCTATTATTTAGAGACATCATTCTACAATCCTCTTCATTAAACTCTATTTTGAGTTTAGGTATTGTATGATTGATTTCTCCAATGTTTATTTCCTTTGTAGGAATTTTATGTCCTTCTTCAATGACTCTCCATAGATTGTAATCTTATCCTTCGACAAATATTTTCATTCAATTTTTTCAATAGTTATAGTTGGAGTCATTGAACAAATGAGGCCTAGTATAGGAATGTCCTTCGGTATAGCTATTGGATGCCATCGGATCAACTCAATGATTTTAAGCCTGAAATTGAGTATGAAGCTCTGATACCAATTGTAAACTGAGGTTCAAACCTAAGGGGGGTGCATTGGGTTTTAAAAACTTTTTGTTAATTAACTTGCAAGTTTTTAAAACAGTTTGATAAGCAATGCATAAAATCAAATAATACGCTAGTAAATTAAGGAGTTAAGGAAGAGAAAATGCAAACTCTGTTTATAGTGGTTCGGTAATATCAGAATCTCTCCAACCCTACAGCCACTCTCTTCAAGGAACCTCTTTGAAGTAATCCACTAATTGTTAGTCGAGCAACTTCACGGGTGTTGCACAAACCTTACAATAATCTCTTCCTCACGGAAGTTACAACCGAATTGTTTAATCCTAAACAGCCTAAGAGTTACACTAACTCTTTCTTTTTACAATAAATGATATTAACTGTAAAGTAAATGGTAGAAATATAGCAATGAATGCTTTTACAAATGAATAATATCTATCTTTCAAGAACAAGCTTAAAGAATAGCTCACACTGAATTTTTCAAGGCTTTTGAGAATTAATGAGCTATATGATGAATTGAATGTTCTATCTTCCTTATTTAACTGCTCATTGAAGTAGGTTTATATAGTCTTGAATCAATATGGCCGTTTGACACTGATTTGGTAGGTTTGGGCCATTAAATGCTCAAGTTTCACGTCTCAAACGGACATATTTTCGAATTATCAGTCGATTGGGTCAAGTGAAAAATCTTCACTTTTAGGCTTAGGGAGAGGACCAGTTGACTGGGTGAAGTTACCAAGCGACTGGATCCTTAGTACCAGTCGATTAGAAACTTACTGTCCCATTTCCCAATCAACTGGTATGTAGACTCAGTCGACTGGGTTATCCTTCAACCTAGTTTTTATGTTTCAAAACAGGTTTTTGACTTAGAAACTTTCTGTATTTTAGTTTTGTCAAAACCTTTTGTAAATTGAGCCATAGATCAAACTAAGTAATTGAATTTAGAGATTTACAGAGTGATTCAATTACCTTAGTGCCTATTCTAGATCTTCTGCCTTTTTTTGGTGTCTGAACATGTTGAGTTCTTGCATTTTGTTTCTGAACTGAATGTTTTTACCGCTTAAATACTTAGATAAAATTGTTAGTGCAATTTAAGTAGTGTTTTGTCATTATATTAAAATCAAATAAGGGTTAACATCCTTCAAGTTGGAGCATAGATATCATATGCACCCAACTTGTTACCAATAAATCTAACTAGAGAACCATCCAATGGTTTAGTAAGCAAATTTACTATTTGATCTGTCGACTTTACATGTCTCGTATTGATCACATTTTGTAGAATTTTTTTCTCAAACAACATGACAATCAACTTCAACATATTTAGTTCTCTCATGAAACACTAGACTATTTGTAAAATGAATAGTTGTTTGATTGTCACACGCCAAGCTCATAGGACTTGACTGATTAATTCCAAGTTCCGCTAACAACTGCTTTAGTCAAACCATCTCACAGGTAGTATGTGTCATTGCTCTATATTGAGACTCAGCACTCGATCTAGAAACCATAGCTTGCTTCCCTCCAACAAATACACAATATCCAATAGTGGACCTTCTATCAGATGGAGAGTTGGCCCAATCTGCATTAGTGTAACCTTCAATTTGAGTATGACCATGACTTTGATAAAGTAAACTACGACCAGGAGCATTCTTAAGATATCTCAAAATTCAAATAATAGCATCCCAATGACTAGTTCGTTGAGCATCAAAAAATTGACTAACCAAACTTATTGCAAGTGAAATATCAGGCCGAGTAACAGTCAAATAATTTAATTTTTCAACCAAACGCCTATGTTATCTTAGATAAGATAATAATTCACCTTGATCAACTGCAAGTTTTGTGCTGGGATCCATAGGACTATCTTAGGTTTACATCTTAACATGCCAATATCGGTAAAAAAATCAAGAACATATTTACGCTAAGATAAAGAAACACCATGACGGGATCTAGCAACCTCGATACCCAAAAAATATCTTAATTTTCTTAAATCCTTTATCTGAAATTTAGTGCTCAAGAATTGTTTAAGGGCTTCAACGATTGCTTTGATCATCACTCGACTGTTCGGCTACTTGCCTATACGGATGTTAGGGGCTTCATCGGGGGCGATCTTTATCATCTCAAGATTGACGAGGCACAGTGTATTCTTTTAGATACCCTCTGCGGATAAGGGATTCAATCTGGTTTTTGAGATTGTGACACTCATCGGTATCATGCCCATGATCTCTGTGCAAACGGCACCACCTGGTCCTATTCTTATTCTCATTGGGGTAGAGTGGCTTCGGAGGCCAACGAAGAATGTCCCGGTTATGAATATGCATGAGTATATTTGTCTTAGAGGCATTAAATGGGGTAAAGCTTTCAAAGAAAGGGGTGGTCTATGCCTTGCCCTCTTGATGGGGCTTTTTTATAGTATTGTCCTTCGGTTCATTGGCGTCCCTTTTCCTTTTCTCTGTTCCTCCTTCTCTTTCCCTTCGGAAAGCCTGATTGTCCTCAGCAATCATGAACTCTTCAGCCCAAGCAATGATGCCGTTCATATCCTTTGGTGGACACCTAGTAAGCTTGGAGCTAAAAGACACAAACCTGAGTCCATTCTGGAATGCCAAGGTCTGTACTATTGGATCAAGGTTTGGAATCTCCCAGACAACGACGTTAAGCCGTGAAATATGCTCTCGGAGCTTCTCTCCCTTGCACTGAATAATACTAAAGAGACTTTCTGAAGTCTTTTCGGGTCCTTTGCTGCTCAAGAAGTGTGTTGTAAAGGCACGACTAAACTCCTTGAAAGAACTTATGCTTCCAGGCTTCAAGTGCTCGTGGCCTTCTCGAGCATCGGAGGAAAGGCTCTGCACATGACATCATCAGGATAGCAGTGCAACATCATGGTGGTTTTGTAGAGCTACAGATGATCCATGGGATTCGTGGAGCCATCGTAGGCCTTTATAATTCGCATTCGGAAATGCTGAGAGAGGGGAGCTTCAATGATCTCTTTCGTAAAAGGCAGAGCTTGAGATTTAAGTTCATCCAGGATGTTTGTGTTCCTTCCTTTAAACGCTTCTCCTATCCTCTTGTCCATTTCTTCCAATTTTTTGTCTAGGTTGGTGCAGTTCTTGGAGATGGAGAAACCTCGAGACTTAGTCCCAAGAGAGGGTTTGGAGGTGGAGAAACTTTGGGACTTAGTCCTGGGATGAGGAGAAGACCAAGTGGTAGAGTGACTGCTAGCTGATTTGTTGAGATCAGTTCGCCTTGTTAGCCGAGGGCTTTGCTGAGGCAGAGGTGAAGATGTAGGAGAACGAGCTTGCCCCCCGAATCTGGCAGCTAGATTTGTGACAAGTTGAGAAAGTTCCAAGAACTGCTCTTGAGTTACTAGAGCAATTGGGTTTGGTGCAAGAAATGCCTCTAAGTTCTCTTGGACACTAAGGTCTACTGGGTCGGGTTGAGGAGGTTGTTCATGCCTGATTCGTCCATCAGATGGTTGTTCTAAAATGACAGGGAGCGGTGAACCAGACTGTTGCTGTGAGTGGACGCTTGTGTGGCTACTAAACTAATATAAGCGGCATTCTTGGCAGGGTTCTTAGGCAGAATTATTATAGATGAGTTCTTTGTACCTCATAAAGTTAAGAAGCTTCCCACGGATGGTGCCAATCTGTTAATGTCGAAATCTGCCAAATAATCGAAGAGCCGGAATGAGGTACCTAAAAGTCACTAAAGGACCGAAAGGGTTGTGCCTCCGAGAAACTCTCCGATACTTTAGTTAGAATAGGGTTTTTGAGTGAAAAGAAAACTGTAGAAAATTGTAAAGCTGTGATTACCTTTTGATATCCATAAACTAGATTGTTTAAATACTAGTCTATCCATAAGCTAGACAATAGCTTATCCATAAGTTGGAGTGTCATAAAAGGATATGGGACAATTTGGCAACCGTCCCGCTCGTTGACCTATCTTAGTGAATTAAAAAGGCTTCCCTTTTTGTTTGAATGAAGATTGAAGAATTCATTTGTTTTATAAAAAGATATATAATCTTCCGTTAAGGTACCAGTTAAAATCTAGCAAGTAAAAATTACAATTTTTTTTTGTTGGGCATATATGAAAAGTTCCACAAAATCAGAATCAAAACATGAAGCAATTCCCATTAACAACATGATCTAAAATCAATAATCTTTTAACTTACTTGAATAAAGCAGCTAGTGGAAATATGGAAAGGTAAGTTGGATATTTCACGATTTTACGTTTGACAAAACATCTTGCAAGACTAAGTTGTACTGTGTATTTCTTATGCTAATGTCCTGGTTTGTAATTACGATCAAAACCTAAGACAAAATTGAAATTTACCCCTTTCTTTTCTATCATCTAGATTTCCGAGAATATGAAACTTCTCCATCTTAAAACCCACAAAATAATACATCCAAACTGTCTCCAATTCAAATTAGCAAATAAAAGACCTTTTTGTATATCAAAATATACAAACACGTTTATATATCTCCTATATTTCTTTTTCTTTCCGCTTTTTCCTATATCGCTTTGCAGTAGGAACTAACTTCCTACATTCATTTCCACCTTAGAGATTATTTTCATTGATGAGTTTGTTCAGGAGAGTGGTCATCAGGGCATCTCTCCTCTCAGCTCGACTCTCTTCTATCATCCTCCTCTGTTCTTCCCTCTCTCTCCAAGCCTGCTCGATCATTAACCTCTCCCTTTCAAGCTTCTCCATTGACTGTCGCCATTCCTGCTCAAACATTTGCCGCTCTTGGGCACGCCTCTCCATCATCTCTCTCCACTGAATCTCCATCATCTGCTGCTGGTCAAAGAATTCCCTGAGCATTTCCTGAATATCAGTACGAGCACTATTGCTAGTATTCACAGTATTGTTTAATCTTGGTGACTTATCCAGCACATTTCCCTCAGCCTTCTTCTTCCGTACGTTGCTTCTAGCAGGCTTTTCCTCCTCACTTTCATCATCATCCTCATTTTCATCTTCAGAGAAGTCATCCGAGGATTTATCTCCAGTTATTCTCCTCATTCTCTTCTTTGCCTGGGTAGAACCTACCTCAGATTCAACAAGTAATTGCTGCATGTTCTTTGCCCTTTCAGTGAATATTGCATGCAGTTCCTCAAAGAAAGGGCATTGTTGACCATTCTCAGGATCGGATGTCTCCTTCCCCTGTAGAGATAGAACAATGCCAATCCCGAAAAAAGAGCAAATGATGAATCCTATTGGAAGAAATATTTTTCCATGCATTTTAGAGTAACATGCGAGAGATTTTTAGCATGTGTGCAGATGCTATAAAACCAAACTATTAAGGGATATAAAATAGACTTCTGAAAATGTATAATGCTAGTAACAATGAAAACAATTGGGACACAATTGGGACAATATTTGTCATACAAAAATGGTTTCCACTTGCTCGAGTGTCTGGACATAGGTCCAATTAACACAGATTTTTTCCTGTCAACCCTCAAACCCTCTAGGCCAACAAGGAAGTGCTTCAAGAAAAAGGGACATAGGATCTCTCTCACAGACCATACCAATCTTTCCTCGAGCCAATATGGCAAAACATAGTTAAGGCCAAGTAATTCAATATGCAAAACCATCAACCTTCAGTATATCAAAGAGTTGCTTTCTTTAGTCGCGATATTGACCTAACGGAATGCTACTCCAAATAGAAAATCAGATTTGAAATTTAATTCCAAGCTACAACCATAATTATACCTAAAGAGATTGTCAGGTAGTGCAGCACTGCAGATAATGTTAGCCTAATGTGATTACACCTTACATACTCAAAACACTTCTATATTATTATTTTCCCAGGCCCACTGAGAAAATTAAACAACCCTAGAAGGCCATGATACCAGATAAAGGGGTGTGGACATGAGTTTAGGACCCTGTTCCGTTCTCATTTTGCTTTTTAGCCCACAAGAGCTGGAATCAAGGGAGGGAAAACAGACAAAGTTGTCTGGAAATTCAATGAAAGTTGATTGATATGGAATCTAAGGCATGGAAACCAACCAACCCCTAATTCTGCCAAGTGCAACAACTAATCTAGAGATGAGATGGTTCTTCCCCATCCATACAGACGTGGCATTTTGAGCTCATACCCATTTACCCATCCATGCTGACCCAAAAACAAGTGAGTGTTGGGTTAACCTATTAATAATATGTATAGGATATTGGTTACCTATAACCAAACGGCTTTTAGACAGGTTGCTATGTGTTACCCATTTATCCATTATAAAATATTTGAGCCATACTGTTTTTCAAATGAGCTCTCCAGCAGGAACAAGGACACACCCAGCTACCAATGAATAAAAGGGACAGACCAGAAGGCAACCAATCTCTCTCTCTCTCTCTCTCTAATTCTTCTTATTTTTGGATTTGCATCTTCTTCAGCATAACATGGTTTAAAAAAGAAAAAGGCTATGACATTTTGTTTATTGTGAGAGCTACTGGTGTGTCAAACAAGCCTAACAGATATATCTGGATGTATAACTTAATTATCTCTAGTCCAGGATGATAGCTGCGTTTGAGTTCAATTTGACCAGGATAGGATATGGGTGTTTTGCTGGTGATGTAAATGGGTCGTTGTGTGGCCAATAACGAACCGAAAAGTACCCGATCCATAACCAGTAACCACCTAAATGTTGAAAAATACAGCACTTCTGCTTCTCTCTGCAACTGCAAGAGTGAGAGAGGTAAAACAGACTACGGGAAGAATTTTATTATTAAGCAAGTGGAAGGCACACAAAATTGCAGAACTGACCACACTTTATTCATTTGTAAGGTTCCTTAAATACACACAAATCATATAACAGATTCCATGATTCAAGGACCAGATACTGGATAAAACTATGATCTACCAAATCCCTATAAAAAGCAAAGCACCTATCCACAACTCCAGAAAATCAGGACTCTAAGTAACAACTATTTGACTCAGTCAAAGACTTGAACTAACTGAGATTACATGGACACTTACGTAGATAAAACTGACAACCAGTTTCTGCATTAATTCTTAACACTCCCCTTTAATGCAGAAACTTACAACACCCAACCTGTCTATCAAATTTTCGAATTTCTGCCAAGGAAGTGACCTTGTGAATAAGTCAGCAACTTGCTCGTTAGTGCTGCAGTATACCATTTTAGTACTTCCTTTTTCTTCCAGCTCCCTTATGAAATGATGGCAGGTCTCTGTGTCTTGTGCGACTGCGGTACACTGGATTCTTTGTCATTGCAATTGCAGACTGATTGTCACAGTAAATGGCCATTGTCTCCACTTGAAATTGCTTCATGTCTTCTAAGATCCTTTGCATCCATATCGCTTGACAGGTTGCTGAAGTTCAGCTCTATATGCAGTAGATGGCTGCTTCTTTAAGCTCCAAGATATGGCACCTTATCCAATGGTGAAAACATAGCCCGTAGTGCATTTTCGGTCATCAACCGCAGAAAAACCACACAAGCTAAAGTTGTCAGTACAAGCGTACCAGATGCCATACGAGCATGTACCCCTTAAATATCTCAGCACCCATTAGGCAGCCCCAAAGTGATGCTTGCTTGGACTTTCATGAACTGTCACAGAAAGCTAGTAGCTTCCAAACTGTCAGGCAGGCTGTTTGTGAGATAAAGCAAACTGCCCAACAAACTTCTGTATACATGAGCTTCAATCTTTTCTCCCCCATCATCCAAACAAAATTTCTGATTAGTACACATGGGAGTTTCAGGATTGCAGTCCTTTAACTTGAACTTCTCAAGAAGTTGACCAACATACTTTTCTGGAGAAATGAATATCCCTTCGCTACATTGCTTCATTTCCAGCCCAAGAAAATAACTCATCAAGCCCAAATCAGTCATTTCAAACTCTTTAATCATAAGATTTTCAAGCTCATTCATCAAGACAACACTATTTCCAATATATATTAAACAATCCCCATAAAGACATACTATAAATACCTCATCAGCACCTCTGGTTTTGACATATAAAGTAGGCTCACTAAGAATTAATACAAAAACAGGTTGTGTCACTTTTATCTACTTAAGTAGTCCATGTAATCTCAATAAGTTCAAGTATTAGATTGAGTCCAATAGTTGTTACTTAGTCCTGATTTTCTGGAGTTCAACATAGGTGCTTTGCTTATTTTTATGGATTTGGTATATCATAATTTTATCTAGTACCTCGTCCTTGAATTATGGAATCTGTTATGTGATTTGTATGTATTTAACGAATCTTGCAGAGAATAAAGTGTGTTCAGTGCTGCAATTTTGTGTGCCTTCCACTTGCTTAATTAAATTCTTCACCAAGTGTGTTTTACCTCTCTCACTCTTGTGGCTGCAGTTGCAGAGAGGAGCAAAAGTGTTGTATTTTTCAACATCTGGTATCAGAGCCAGGTTGAGAGAAGTCTCAAATTGAGCCTACTTTGAGCAGATATTCAGAGTAATGGGAAAACAACAGTGTTAATCTGTCAAAACCAGCAATCCCACTCTTTCATGACAAGCGTGTATCCGTTCAATAAAAAAAAGGTTGTGCGTATGAAATAAGGAGCACTAAGATTAAGAATCTTTTTATTTCTCAAAACCTCTGGGATTTGGTGGAGAAAGGTTACATAGAATATGGAGTTTTAGCCAATACTCTTAGAGATGTTAGGAAGAAAGATGCCAAAGCCTTGTTTTTCATCCAGCAAGCAGTGGCCGAAGTGATCTTCCCTGGCAGTTCTGCAGCAGCAAAGTCAAAAGATGCTTGGAAGGCCCTGCAGAGAGGGTACCAAGGTAATGCTAAGATACTTGCTGTCAAACTCTAAACCCTTCGTCGAAAATTTTGGAAGCTTATTCATGAAAGATAGTGATACCCTCCATGATTACTCTTGTACTGTGATGGAAATTTGTGAATCAAATGAGGAAGTATGGTGAGAATTTGACAGAGAAAAAGGTAATTGAAAAAATTCTTAGGAGCTTGCCTAAGAAATATGACTATGTGGTGACTACAACAGAAGAGTTAAAGGATTTAAGTTCACTAACAGTTGACCAGTTGCTTGGCTCTCTTTATTCACATGAAGTCATGATGAAACGATATGACAGCGATTCCATTGAGAATGCTTTTCACAGCAAGCTGCAACTGTTACCATCAAAAAGGTGGAGGAAGCACGAGTGAGTTAAGCAACAAAGAGTGGAGGAAATTCCTTTCGTGGAAGAAGAGGAGGCAGAAGTTGTGGATGTTTTGATGCCAACAACTCTCAACCTAAAGACTTCACAATGTAAGCATCACCCGTTGGCCACACAAGTCACCTTGCTCATGCCACACGAGTCCCTCGAGCTCCCCTAATTGTCCAACTATACCATTGCGAGCATCTTGGAGCGGCCAAACTATCGGCTCTAATACCACTTGGTTAGGAACCAGGAAGACCTTGCATCAATATACATGGATAAGCTTAAGCTTTTGGGTCAAGTTGGTGCTCATCCATGTATATCAAGCGGCATGCAAGGTCTTCCCGGTTCTTAACACCAAATGCCACCCTTAGTTGCATCTAAAACCCAAACAACATAAAGTTCCACCTGCATTTTACTCCCACAGAAAGTTATAAGACCCTAACAAGATAGAGTAGAGACAATGTCAGGAACCTTATCCAAACCCAGCACCTCTATCAAATATTTATAGCTACGAAGTGGTCTCAAAAGAAGACTGTCTTGACAGTCTATGTATATATTAGTTTATTTACATTTGGGGTTACCTTCCAGTGAGATTTTATGCCGTAAAAGCCTCAATTTTAGGAAACTTTATGGTTGAGAGAATGACCGCTAATAAGTTCAAGACTAAATATTCATATCTTTTACAAGTTGAGAAACAACTACAAGGCTTACATGGTCTCTCTATTCTATCATCTGATGGGCATGATTCAAGAGGTAAAATTTTCACTTTAAAGGCGAACGCACACATATGGGAAAACAAAAAAAGGGAAAGAAAACGAACTTGCCTTGTAGCGATTGACGAGGTTTTTCCACTTGCATTTGCACTGATCAGGGGTCCTCCTGTACCCTCTCTCCCTCATTTTGGTACTCACAATCTCCCACAGTATCTTATTCCTCTTGGCCACCGTAAAATCCTTCTCCAGCTCCGCACGAATCCCGATTAAATCCTTTGTCTCCTGATGCCCCCACTGCGGCTGATTCTGATTCTGTGAGCCCCTCTCTTCCCTCCCCTTCCCAGAAGCAGCAATCGCTGGACTTAGCAGCGACGACGACATCATGCTTAATCTGCCCAGGGCCTCGTTACCTCCGCCTCCAAACATCACCCTTCTAAAGATTTGTACGGCGTCGTGTGAACTAAACCGCTTGGAGATTAGGGTTTTTAAATCTTTGGGCCTCTTGTTGCGCTTGTTCTTTCTTCCGAATAGAGTGCTAAATGATGTGATCTTTAAGAGAAATGAGTTAGTAAAATGCCTTTCTTTTCCGTATTATTTACATCTATGCCATTATCTGAGTATTTTGTCGTTATGCACGTAATATATATATATATATATCGAATAGACCAAAATAGCATCTGAATGCTGTCTAATAATGATAATTTGGTAAACTGAATGCTAATTTGGTCTATTATAGAGGTAATCTAATCCAATCTAATATATATATATATATATATATATGGAATCAAAATGATATTTATTTATGGAGAGCGTGAACTTGTCATATTTCTGTTATAAATTACCATTGTGTTAACATTTTATAGAAAAAATATCAAATTAAGAAAAATACATCAAGATCGATTAAAGAATAAATCAAGATCGGTTAATAGACCATTTGATATAGGAAAAATTTATTCGTCTAATGACATAGTGACACGTGACACTTTTCAAGGGCAAAAGAGTAATTTTGTAAACAAAACAAATCAACCAAACTGATGGCTACACATGACAAAAGGACATGACGATAATTTCACACTAGGATATCAATCTGACTATAACACCAGCTCATGGATAACCTAATATTCTCAAAAGACTCCAACTTATAGATAATCTAGCCTTATCAAAATATCCTAACCTATGGGAATTGTGATCCTATCATGATACTCAGTATCACTCACTATCCTAATTGGACTCTACTCCAATACACTATATAAGAGGGCTCTCACTAGCAAAAGTACATAAAAACAACTTACAATCACATAGTTATCTAGCCTTTTTATTCTATTATTATTCTTTCATATCACTCATTTGGGTGTCGGAGAGTTCTCTCGGGCACAACCCTAGGGGACCTTTTATGATGAGGACACGGCTAACAAATGGTATCTTCCTATCCAAGTTTCAATTGGACCAATTACAAGGGCTCGAGCTAAAAGGTTCAAGGAAACTCTCAATTGACTGATTCAACATATTTGGGCTAAGAACCATCTTGGGGGGAGGGGGGCAAGGATGATACTATAAGTGATCTACAAGGATGAGTTTCCATAATTCAAGCTTTGGAATAATCCAGCAACTCAAGATGGTGAATTAAAATCTTAGTTTCCCAAAATTTGAGGCTTACTCGTTTTGGTTGGCTCATCAAGGAAAATGGCCGGCTACAATTTTACTTATTACATTTTTTTTAATTGTTTCCTTATTAATTTAATTGCTGAATTATAAGGCTTGCATGCCAAGTTAGGTACTTTCCTTATTTGGATTTTAGGTTACCAGAATTCTATTTAGGTTTATTTCCTATTTCTTAGTTTTCCTTTTTCTAATTGGTTACGAATTCTCATGTATTTAAATAGCCATTGGCTTTTTGGAATAAAACAATTCAGATTTGATTCATATTTTTGGAGAGAAAATTCTCTTTGGTTCTTTTAGAACTTCTGAACTTATCGAAGTTTCTGTGGCGTTCATCTTCGACTTATCAATCAATCCTTCCATAATTGATTGTGGTGTCTTCATTATACCAAGGTTCTTACTTCAACATAGGCAACGGGTCGCGGTCTCAGTCTTCATTATACCAAGGTTCTTGCTTCAATATAAGCAACGGGTCGCGGTCTCACATAAATCTGCTTTTAGACGATCTTGGAAGTCTTCTTGATCCATCAATTTCTTAGTTCTTGGCGTGGATCATAGCAGTTGGAATCAAAGCCCTCTAGTTGCAAGTTTGCTTATCTTTTGTTTTGATTAAAAAAATGAAAAAAACGAATTTGAAAAAAAAAACGAATTTCCAGTTTAGGAAAAAAAACGTGAAATAAAAAGAAGTGCATAATATTTAGATTCAATCCTTCAAATTTCTCATCTTTGTTTCCTTATATTCTAGCCTTTAAATCCGAATTTCTTTGTGAGTTATTGGTGAATTGTTGCTGGAAACTTTGATACTTGTTCAGTTAGTTTGATAAGAACCTATAGAGGATTATTACGAGTGGAAAAAAAAGCAAGAGTGGTGAGCACATAAGAGGGGAAAAGCCAATCTGATTTTTGTGTGAAAACACGAGTGAAATTGAGTGACTCATTCTTTGAGTGAAACACGTGAGGGAGTGTGTGAGGTCCTTTTGTTCTTTTTTTTATAACATTGTTTTTGCAGCAAACATGTCAGACAACAGGAACAAAAATAATTCCGGAGATATGTTGGGAGAGGGTGATCCAAAGTTGCTCATAGAGGCTTTAATGGCTGAGATGAGAAGAGTATTGAGAACGGAGATGGAACAGGTTCATGAGCGGATAGATCAGGTAGAGAATGCGCGTGTGGGGCAGCAATAAAACGCTCTTAATGTGTGTAGGAGGGAGAGAGGTAAACCTAGGGGAGAGAGAGTTGAAGATGAAGAGTATTATGGGAATGAATTTGATGAAGAAGATGATCGGGAATCAGTTGTTAGCCATAGGAGATTTGTTAGTTGAGGTGGAGAAGCTAGGAATCGGGAAGATAATAACTTGGGTAGTATTAAGATGAAGATTCCATCGTTTCAAGGCAAAAACGATCTTGAAGCTTACCTTGAGTGGGAGAAGAAGATAGAATTAGTATTTGATTATCATAATTATTCTGAGCTTAAAAAGGTTAAACTTGCGGCCATTGAATTTTTTGGCTATGCGATTGTTTGGCGGGATCAACTAGAGTTATACAGGAGGAGAAATAGAAAGCGTCCAATAGAGACTTGGGAGGAGATGAAAACCGTGATGAGGAAACGGTTTGTTCCAAGCCATTACTACCGTGAGTTGTACCAAAAATTGCAAAGTCTTACACAAGGTAGTCGGAGTGTGGAGGATTATTATAAAGAGATGGAAGTAGCTATGATTCGAGCAAATGTAGAAGAGGATCGAGAGGCTACTATTACTATGTTCTTGGCTGGTTTGAACCTGAAAATTGCTAATTCGGTGGAGTTGCATCATTATGTGGAGTTGGAAGATATGGTGCACATGGCTGTCAAAATTGAGAACCAACTCAAGAGGAGGGGCAACAATACACGACAAAACCCTAACTCGGGTTCATCTTGGAGGCCGAATTTTGTGAAGCAAGCCACAGCCAAGCCCAAAACCGAGCAAAATTAAGTAAGTACCAGCCATGGAAATCAAGGTAAAACTAACTCTTCCACCACTAGAAATCGTGACATTAAGTGTTTTAAATGACAAAGCAGGGGTCATGATTACGCCCAAAACATGACGCGGTAGTTGTAGCACAACTTTGGGTGTCGATTCTACAGGAAAACAAGTTAACTACAAAAGAATGTGTGAACCTTAACACAAACGATAAAAGATTAAATGGAAGAATCTGAGTTGTGAGCAAATTGTGTAAATAGATTGATGGATATAATAAAGAAACAACAAGGTTCCTGAAATCCTCCCTAGGTTCGTTGCCCTAATCCTAACTTAACTCAATTATTTTTATCTCGATTGCAAGTTTCACATCCCAAACAGGCAATCGGCAAATATTCAATTAAAGCGCATGTATAAACCCTAATGTAATTGATATGAATTACCCTTTACTTACGAGTTAAGCACACATGACCTATCCTATAGATTTATCAAGAGACGACAATATATCTAAATGATAATATCGCAGCAATGGATAAACCTAAAAGATAAATCTACCGGACTCAATCACATCCAAACAAATTGACATAAGAAGAGCATGACTAGACTCATATCTAGGAGAAACATGCAATCACCGGACTAATAGGAAATCTTCTAATTAATCAAAGAGTAAATCATAACAATGTTTAATAATAATAATAAATCCAAATTGCAATGAATCAAGACTAGAAAGTAAGAACGACTACACCTAGGGATTCATCCCTTCGCTTTGCTTGGAGATTAGTTGGCCATGAGGAAGAGTGTGGCAGCCTTCATGGTGTTTTCCCCGGCTTTTGGCCTCTAATTTTCCTCCTAAAGGCCCTCTAGATTGCTCCTAAAGGCCTTCCAGATTACTCCTAAAGGCCCTCTGGATTCACTCCCCGATGATTCCAAAAGATGAAGTGAAGTGGGGTTTTTATAGGGGAATTCCTGAAGTGCAATGTGTTTCCATTCTGATGTGGGATACTTCCTGTGTGCACTCGATCACAGCATGGTGCGCTGCAAGGTATTTTTGATTGATGTGGGATGTCATGAGTGCGCACTTACGATCGATCGTAGGTTTGGTGTGCTCGAGCGCACTAGGCATCTTCCAGCTTGACCTTCATCTACTAAAACTGCCATAATTTTCTCTACAAAAATCGTTTTTACGAGCCGTAAAATTCTCTAGAAAATAGACTTCCAGATCTTTCTAAGAATATATTGCTCATCTCTTGGTTCTTCTTGCATTAATATAGTTTTAATTTACAAAAATGATTGATCTGTACGGAAAATTCTGGCAATTTTGTGAAACTCTTTTCCAAGTGCATGTGAACCTTCACTCCGGTGTTCATCGAGTCATTGTGCTAAAAGCAATGATAGCTTTTCCATCTCTTTTGAATTTAAAGTACCTAAAAATGCATCGAAATAGATCAATGATCCAAGAATGACACTTTAGAATTGTTAAGGTATAAAAGTGCAATTCAAACCTATATCAACCCTAAAATGCTAACAATTAAGTACTGTTAAGGTGCATTTTATGACTCTCATCAGGTCACATAGCAAACCAATGTCCAAACAAAAGAGTTATGGTATTGCGAGATAATGGTGAAATTGAAACCGAGGGCGAAGAAGATACCGAATCTATGCCACCATTTGAGGATGCAAGTGATGAGGAATACGCTGCCCAAAGAGAATTGTTGGTTGCAAGGAGAGCTCTAAGTGTGCAAATCAAAGAAGATAATGAAGTGCAGCGAGAAAACATCTTTCATACTAGATGCCACATGCAAAACAAGGTATATAGTGTGATTATTGATGGAGGTAGTTGTACTAACGTTGCTAGCACTACAATGGTTGAGAAATTAGGGCTGCCAACAATTAAACATCCTCGGCCTTATAAGTTGCAATGGCTCAATGATAGTGGTGAAGTGAGGGTGAACAAATAGGTGTTAGTTTCCTTCCATATTGGAAAATATGAAGATGAAGTTTTGTGTGATGTAGTTCCGATGCAAGCTAGACACTTGTTACTAGGTCAACCATGGCAATTCGATCGGCGTGTTAGCATGATGGCTTCACCAACAAATATTCGTTTGTAGAAATCAAAGAACAATCACTCTAGTTCTTTTGACACCAAAGCAGATTTATGAAGATCAAGTGAGGTTACAAAAAGAGAGTGAGCAAATGAAAGAGAGTGAGAAAAAAAGAACGAATGAAAATCAGAAAGATAAAATAGGAGAGGCCAAAAAAATAGAGAGAGAAAATAAGAGAGCTGATTCGGCCATTGAGATAAAACAAATTTCTATACAAGAACGAGTGAAATAAAAAGAGCGACAATTTTAAATCAGCCAATGATTGTACTTTTGTACAAAGAGGTGTTAAACACTAACCAATTTGACTCATCTTTGCCTAGTTCTATTGTTTCTCTTTTATCAGAGTTTGATGATATATTTCCCGAGGAGATTCCACATGGCTTACCTCCTATTCGAGGAATTGAACATCAAATTGATTTCGTACCCGGTGGTACAATTCCAAACCGGCCAGCTTATCGAAGCAATCCCAAAGAGACAAAGAAGCTACAAAGGTAGGTTAGTGAATTGATGGAAACAGGGTACGTAAGAGAAAGCATGAGCCGATGCGTTGTTCCGGTGATTTTGGTTCCTAAAAAGGATGGGACGTGGAGAATGTGCGTTGATTGCCGAGCAGTTAACAATATAACAGTAAAGTATCGACATTCTATTCTTCGTTTAAATGATATGGTAGATGAAATGCATGGTGCATATGTATTCTCTAAAATTGATTTAAAAAGTAGATATCATTAAATAAGAATGAAAGAGGGTGATGAATGGAAAACTGCTTTTAAAACAAAATATGGTTTATATGAGTGGTTAGTTATGCCATTTGGACTAACAAATGCACGAAGTACCTTCATGAGATTAATGAACCATGTTTTGCGAGCTTTTATAGGTAGATTCATTGTTGTTTATTTTGATGATATTATTATTTATAGCACAAACTTAGATGATCACATTGTACATTTAAAATCAGTTTTGGATGTGCTTAAAAAAGAGAAGTTGTTTCTAACTTGAAGAAGTGCATTTTTTGCACCGATAAGCTTGTGTTTCTTGGTTTTGTTGTGAGTGCAGAAGGAATACAGGTTGATGAAGAGAAGATCCGTGCAATTAAAGAATGGCCAAGTCCCACGAGTGTAAGTCAAGTTTGTAGTTTTCTTGGACTTGCTAGTTTTTACAGGAGGTTCGTGAAAGACTATAGCAGTATTGCCGACCACTTACCGAAGTCATCAAGAAGAATGTTGGATTCAAATGTGGAGACGAGCAAGAGAAGGTGTTCTAATTGATCAAAGGTCACCGACAGTTGATTTTTCAACCCAGATATTGGGTTTGGTTACATATGAGGAAAGAAAGATTTCCAGCACAAAGGCGTTCAAGTTACTTCCTACAGGAGATGGGCCTTTTTCTGTCCTTAAACGCATCAATGACAATGCATACAAATTAGGTTTGCCAAGTGAGTACAATGTTAGTGCAACTTTCAATGTTTCTGATTTAAGACCTTATGATGTAGGTGATGATTTGAGGACAAATCCTTTTCAAGAGGAGGGGAATGATGAGGACACGGCTAACAAATGGCATCTTCCTATTCAAGTTCCAATTGTACCAGTTACAAGGGCTCAAGCTAAAAGGTTCAAGGAAACTCTCAATGGGATGATTTAACACATTTGGGCTAAGAATCATCTTTGGGGGCCCAAGAATGAGGTTATACGTGATCCACAATGATGAGTTTCCATAATTCAAACTTTGGAATAATCCAACAACTCAAGATGGTGAATTAAAATCTTAGTTTCCCAAAATTGGAGACTTACTCGTTTTGGTTGGCTCATCAAGGAAAATAGCAGGCTGCAATTTTACTTATTATTTTTTTTAATTGTTTCCTTATTAATTTAATTGCTGAATTATAAGGCTTGCATGCCAAGTTAGGTACTTTCCTTATTTAGATTTTACGTTACCATAATTCTATTTAGGTTTATTTTTTTATTTCTTAGTTTCCTATTCCTACCAGAATTCTATTTAGGTTTATTTCATATTTTTTAGTTTTCCTTTTTCTAATTGGTTACGAATTCTCATGTATTTAAATAGCCATTGACTTTTTGGAATAAGACAATTCAGATTTGATTCATACTTTTGGAGAGAAAATTCTCTTTGGTTCTTTTAAAACTTCTGAACTTATCGGAGTTTCTATTGCGTTCATCTTCAAATTATCAATCAATTCTTCCATAATTGATTGTGGCATCTTCATTATACCAAGGTTCTTGCTTCAAGTCTCAGTCTTCATTATACCAAGGTTCCATCTTCAATATAAGCAACGGGTCGCGGTCTCACATAAATGTGCTTCTAGATGATCTTGAAAGTCTTCTTCATCCATCAATTTCTTAGTTCTTGGCGTGGATCATATCATTTTAGTTTACGTGTCATTCATGTGCGTAGGGGACAGTGAGCTCATCTAGCGGATTTTCGGCATCAACAGATGGCACCGTCCGTGGGAAACAACAAAAATGTTATCTAAAGATGTTGATATGGATGAGTCACCGATCCGCTGCTACAAAATATATCAAGAAAAAGTGTCTCACAAATATCTTCAAAAATCAGATCTTCTTCTTTGGATATGTAATAATATGAAGATCAACATTGCATACCGACTCCACCACCAAGTTCGTTGGCATCAGATCTATCAATTTACAAATTTTTACAACAAAAAGATATCGAAAAATTCTCCATCATGTCTGTAAAAATTACAAGAAAATGGGATCTTTACCATTAGATCTATCAAAATCCAGCCTTCAACAGTAAAATTCAACCACACAAATAGATCATCGGCCTCCGATCTACATGTCTTCAAAGTTTCACAACAACCAGACATTGGAAAGTCCTCGATCGAAACACTAAAGTTCATCGAAAAACGGGATCCTTACCATTATATATGTCAAAATATGAAGATCGATGGTACAACCCGGTCATACAAACGGATTCAGCCTCCGAACTACAAGTCTTCAAAGTTTCACGGCGGTCAGACATTGGAAAATCCTCGATCGGAGCCACTAAAGTTCGCCAAAAAATGGAACATTGGCCGTCGATTTGCAAAAGTCCGGACATAAAAAATTGAGATCATCAACATAGAGTGTCTTGGCATTCTCCCCCGAGCATGTCGACAAAATTTCACGGAAAACCAGATCTCCAGCCACTGGAAAATGACCGATCAAACCGGCAGACTAAATTGCTACACGGGAAGTCATCTTCTTCAAAACAATCAAAAAAAATTTCAAACACATGTCCAATTTTTATTGGACAATAAGATTACTACTATATATTTAAAATCTATCTTGCCAAGTGTTCTATTTTCCACAGAAAGTCACATTTTATTTTATCTTTAAAGATAATATGTATCCTCCACTTGTTAACTTTAACTAGATGTTCAGATTTCACTTATCTATCAACACCACATGTTTGATTCTTATTGGAAAACAAAATTACTCTTTATCTCTTAAAGAACTTATCATCACAAGATGTCTAATTCTCGTTGGACATTGAAATTACACTTTATTTTATAAAACAAGTTATGCCACGTGTCGCACGTTGAATGGATAAAGATGATGCAAATTCACAACGTGACAGCATATAAATGTTCAATTAGAGCCACGTCAGCGCCATGTCACCCAGGCTCCGACAACTGAGCTTCGGTAGTTTTGTATTTTTTTGTAAAATTACTCTTAAACCCCTTAAACTTTTCAAAAATTATATTTAGCCCCTTTAAACTTTTCTAAAATTGTATTTAAGCCCCAAAAACTTTTTAAAATTGCATTTAGGCACCTTAAACTTTTTGAAAAATTGCATTAGCCGATTTGGGAACCTTAAAATTTAAAAAAAAAAAATTGCATTAGCTTTCTAATCTTTTTAGAAATTGCATTCTAGCCTTTAAAGTTTCTAGAAATTATAATTGAGTCCTTTGGAATTTCTAGAAGTTCCGCACCACATCAGTGCCACTTAGGCGCCAAAATCAGTGCCCAAGTGAGTGCCACATAGGCCCCATGTCATCACGAAGATAACGCCACCTAGGTGCCACTTCATAACCACTTAATCATTACGTCACTACCACATAAGCACCACCTAAACATCACGTCACTACCCAATAAGCGTCACCTAGGTGCTAAGTCAGCCCATCTAGGTGCCAAGTCAAGTCCACCTCTGCACCATATCAGTTGACTCAAACCAGCTGGTTCAACCAGATTTAACCGTTGATTCACTAATTTGATCAACCAGTTTATCTATTTTCAACTCAGTTTTATATCCAACAAGATCGGTTCCTGGGGTTTTAGGACATGTTCATTTCATATCTAGGCTCAGAATTTCAAGATTTGGATTTAACAAACAAGATTCTTCACAAACCCATTATTTTGACTCACATTTGACTAGTTGGTTCACCCACTTCAAGCTCAGTTTTATACATGGACAATTCAATTCCTAAGGTTTTTAAGTATTCTCTTTCCAAAATCGGTTTTAGAATTTTGAAATTAGTTAGCCTATGATGCATTAAAGTCGTCATCTGATTACGCCCAAAGTATAACGCGGTAGTTGTAGCACGGCTTTGGGGTGTCGATTCCACAGGGAGACAAACTAACTACAACTGAAAGTGCAAATCTTAAAACGAATGATAAAAGTTAAACTAGAAAATCTGAGTTTGAAGTAGTGTGAAATAATTGTGTGAATATAATAGAGAACAACAAGGGTCCGGGAATCCTCCCTAGGTTCGTTGCCTTATTCTATTCTTGATTCAGTTGTTTTTATCCCGATTGCAAATTTCACATCCCATACAAGCAATCGGCAAATATTCAATTAAAGCATATATATAAACCTTAATGTAATTGTTATGAAATACTCTTTGCTTTCACGCACACATGACCTAACTTATAGATTATCAAGAAACGACAATATATCATAATGACAATATCGTAGTAATGGACAAATCTATAAGAGAAATCTACCGAACTCAATCACATCTCAGCAACATCACATAAGAAGAGCATGACTAAACTTATATGGGGAAGAAAAATGCAATCACTAGATTAAGGGGAAATCTTCTAATTAGATTAAAAAGTAAATCATAACAATGTTTAATGATAATAAATCCAAACTACAATGAATCAAGACTAGAAAACAAGAACAACTACATCTAGGGATTCATCCATTCGTCTTGCTTGGAGATTAGTTGGCCATGGGAGAGAGTGTGGTAGCCTTCATGATGTTTTCGTCGGCCTCCAGCCTCTCCAAAAGATGTTTTGAATAATCATAATATCAAACCCTAAGTGGTATATTTATAATACACAAGGTCCAAGGGTATTTTAGGGTTTAAAAAGTCATTAAAATCCTAATTAGGTCAAAGCTCGGAGAATAAAAATGTGTGCGTGCTGCGATGCTCCTTTATGGGCACTGCGGTGCTGGCTGGTGGTTCAAGATGTTGAGGTTCTGGGCACTGCGGTGTTGGCTGAGAAGCACTGCGGTGCTGGCTGGTGCTGTTTCGGAGGCCTGACCTTTGTCTACTAAAACTGCCATAACTTTCTCTGAGAAAATAATTTTGACGAGTCGTAAAATTCTCCAGAAAATAGACTTCCGGATCTTTCTAAGCATATATAGTTCATCTTCTGGTTCTTTTTGCATCAATACAGTTTAATTTGCAAAGATGGTTGATCTGTACGGACAATTTTGGCAATTTAGTGAAACTCCTTTCCAAGTGCTTATGAACCTTCACTCCGGTGTTCATCGAGTCATTGTACTTCAAGCAATGATAGATTTTTCATTTCTTTTGAACTTAAAGTACCTGAAAATGCATCGAAATAGATCAATGATCCAAGAATGACACTTTAGAGTTGTTAAGGTATAAAAGTGCAATTCAAACCTAGATCAACCCTAAAATGCTAACAATTAAGTACTGTAAAGATGCATTTTATGACTCTCATCATAACCCCCAACTAGCTTATTGCTAGTCCCTAGTAATTCAAGCGAAAACAAAAGATGAATTCTATGGTGAGAATCAAAATAAAGTAAAGCAATGTTAGTGTTAAACCAAGAGTAATTCACTTTTGTCTCAAAAATCGCACATAACACGGCACATAGAATCATTAAATTTCACCCAAGTCCAAAAGTAATCTAAACATTAATCTTAAAATTGTTATCGACCCTTAACATCCATCTTATCTCAATCCATTAATCAACACCTGGATGATTTTATGCACAACATTCATGAATACAAGTCTTGGCCTCTAAGAACATAATAAATTGTGTGACATCAATCACAAATCAAGCTCTATAGGCTTACTTTTCAAATCACTCTCCACTATTGTAGAAAAAATCACACTACATTGAATCAATAGGTCTTTACTAAGCTTGTAACGTTAGGCTAAGGTGAAGGTTAAGAAAGAACGGGAAGGATTCAACAAGTAAAAGAACTTAATCTCTTAGTTTTGAACATAACTCTTTAAGCATTGGATAACCTTACTTCAATACCCAACTCTTCCAACCATTTTCCGAGCATTTCTTTCAACAAATCACCATTTTTTTTCTTTCTTTCTTCTTTCTTTGCCATAATTCATTTCTTTTTATTTTATTTTATTTTGGCACATAAGACCATTCACCTCATTTTTCATCATTTTTTTTTCTTTTCCACAACCCCCAACTTATCTTTTTCATGTATTTGGGCTATTGTAGTAATATTTTTTTTCTCATACTTTCATCCTTACTCCTCTTGAGTGTTTCTCAACAAATGTGTATAGTTAAGTTATTTTAAAAGGAAGGTAAGGATAAAATATTTTAGGCTCATAAAGGTGAGTAAATGGCTATTGAAAGAAACAAGGCTCAAATTCTTTTTCAAGAAAAATGCTCAAATAGGTGACTAGTGATAAATATAGCAATGGTAAGTTCGAAATACTCAAATGGTCCAAAAATGGATTATATCATATCCTAAGTAATGTACATTCTAGGAATTCGCCTCAAGTGGTTATCAAGTAAGTTCTAGAGCTTGTCGAGACCGCAAAAGTATTACAAAGCAATCACACATAAAACTTCTCTAAATGTTTAGACTAATCATACAATCTTACCACAAACTAGAGTCTCAAACCAAATCAAGATTGACACTTAAATTATTCTCAAACCAAAACAAAATTTAACTTCTTCTAAATGCTATATGCTATCTCAATTAAGCTTATATCATTGACATATGAATTATATCCAAGGCTAACACAAAGCATGCTAAAAACAAACAAAAAAGGGAGAACGACACCAAGCAGTTCAATGGAAAAATGTATGGAAATAAAGAATATGGAAACAAAGAGATGCGTTTCCTCTACCCCCAACTTAAAAATTGCATTAACCTCAATGTAAAAGAAAGAGTAAAGGAAACTCCCTTTGTAGTTAAATGTGCACAGAAGCTGAAAATTGTGCTCCACCATTTGAACTGCTTCGTATATTTGTCCCTGAGAAAGAAATACTAAGTTAATACTGGAAAACAGAAAAAAAAAATATGAACAATAAATAAGAAAAAGAAATATGAAAACAATAAAAGTAAAAAGGATAAGCTATGGGGTGCCTCCCATGAGCACTAAGTTTTACGTCTTCAGCCAGATGCTCTTATTCCCTCCTAGACAAACATAGGTTGAATGCACCAACCACTGCTTCATTGCCAAATTCGGTGCTTGTATGCTTTGGAGAGGCCTCAAGAATGTCATCAGTAACATCCATAAATTCTGGCTTGATATATGCTCTTGTTAAGCCATGGGTGAGGGTAGACTCTAATGGATTAAGGTGCAGGACCTTTTCCATGAATGAGTCAATCATGTATGCTTAGTGGGTTTCGTCCACATCCTCTGATTTTTTCGTTGTTGGGATGTGTAATAACTTACCACTTAGTGTCTCAATGGCATTCACCTCTTTCAAATTCTGTTATGCCAGGTGCTGACCATAGGATGTGGACTGAGCTTGAGAGTAGCTCATTAACTTGGATACTTGGCTCTTTATCTCTTTATTTTCTTCAACAACTTGCGTAATTAAAGATTCAAGTCTTTGATTAGTCTTACCCTGTGCCTCAATAAAAGCATGTAAAGTTTCTTCTAAAGAACTCCTAAAAGATACAGGTGCATGATATGGTTCAAGATATGGTGCAAGGGTTTGTGCAAGCTGCTAGTTTTCAGAATTCCATCTGAAATTGGGGTGATTTCGCCATCCCGGATTATAAGTATCCAAGAAGGGTGCCAAAGGCTTCTTGTACATGCCTAAGGCATTACATTGTTCCTCATATATCCCTCTTATCTCAGCAAATGTCGGGCACTCTTAGGCAAGATGATCTACCCTGCCACACACAAAACATGGTTTCAAAGATGCTTCATGATTAGCTACTTGTGTTGGCTTTGAGCTTTTAGTCTTTAACACCTCTAGTTCCCTAGTGAGCATCTCGACCTTAGCCTTAAGGTTATCCTCTTCCCTAAGTTGGTAAATTCCACCACTATTTGGGTGCCCTATAGGTCGTGACCTATTTGTGCTTTCAGTAACACTAGGTCCAGTCCAAGTGTGAGCTTTTTTAGCAAGCTCATTAAGGTATTTTATGGCCTCATCAGGATCTTTTTCTAAAAACTCACCATTACACATCATCTCCACAAATTAACGCTCCTTATATGTAAATCCCTCATAAAAATAGCTCACTAAGCGCCAATTCTCATACCCATGGTGAGGGCACATAGTAAACAACTCCTTAAATCTTTCTCAAGATTGATACAAAGTCTCACTGTCCTTTTGTGCAAAGGTGGAGATTTGCCCTTTTAAAGCATTGGTCTTATGTTGGGGAAAGTATTTATTAAAGAAAATTCGAGTCATCTTAGTCCACGAACTAATAGATCGAGGTCTTAGTGAGTATAGCCAACTCCTAGCTCTATCCTTCAAAGCGAAAGGAAAGAACTTAAGCCTCACAATGTCATCGGTTTCATCTTGACTATGAAAAGTCGCAACTACTTCCTCAAAATCTCTAATATACACATATGGGTTTTCATTATCCAAGCCATGAAATGTAGGGAGTAATTGTATCATCCCTGTTTTAAAATCTAGATGGCGAGCGTTGGCTGGAAACATAATGCATGATGGTGTGGCTGTGCGTATAGGGTGGAGGTAATCCTGAAGTGTCCTAGCACCATTCTCAGGAGGGTTATCAGCCATGTTAAAATCCTCTAAATTCTCGTGTGGGGGTGCACTATGGTTTGATCTAAACAATGTTTCACTAATAGACGTGGAAGGAGAGGGTAACTCTAGTTCGGGTCCTCTAATGAATCTACCTCGCAAATCTCTCGGTCTAAGCATGCACCAAATGAATCAGAGAGGAAATAAATAAAAAAATCAGAAAACCAAAACTTAGAAAAAAAGAACAATAATAATAATAAAATACTATAAAAAGAAAGAAAGAAAAAAAAATAATGTAGCAAGTTAAAAGAAGGAACGAAGTTACCGCCTTTACAGCTGCTGAAAAGAAAAACTATTTACAATTATTCTACTGTCATGTCAAAAGTTGATAATCTTCCTTGTACTTAAGCACGTCTCCCCGGCAACGGCGCCAAAATTTGATTACGCCCAAAGTATAATGCGGTAGTTGTAGCACGGCTTTGGGGTGTCGATTCCACAGGGAGACAAACTAACTACAAGAGAAAGTGCAAACCTTAAAACGAACGATAAAAGTTAAACTAGAAAATCTGAGTTTGAAGTAGTGTGAAATAATTGTGTAAATATAATAGAGAACAACAAGGGTCCAAGAATCCTCCCTAGGTTCGTGGCCTTATTCTATTCTTGATTCAATTGTTTTTATCTCAATTGCAAGTTTCACATCTCAAACAAGCAATCGGCAAATATTCAATTAAAACACATATATAAACCCTAATGTAATTGTTATGAAATACTCTTTGCTTTCACGCACACATGACCTAACTTATAGATTATCAAGAAACGATAATATTTCATAATGACAATACCGCAGTAATGGACAAATCTATAAGAGAAATCTACCGAACTCAATCACACCTCAACAACATCACATAAGAAGAGCATGACTAAATTTATATGGAGGAGAAAGATGCAATCACCAGATTAAGGGGAAATCTTCTAATTAGATTAAAAAGGAAATCATAACAATGTTTAATGATAATAAATCCAAACTACGATGAATCAAGACTAGAAAATAAGAACAACTACACCTAGGGATTCATCCCTTCGCCTTGCTTGGAGATTAGCTAGCCATGGGGGAGAGTGTGGTAGCCTTCATGATGTTTTCCCCGGCCTCCAACCTCTCCAAAAGATGTTTTGAATAATCATAATATCAAACCTTAAGTGGTCTATTTATAATACACAAGGTCCAAGAGTGTTTTAGGATTTAAAAAGTCATTAAAATCCTAATTAGGTCAAAGCTCGGAGAAGAAAAACATGTGCGCGCTGCGGTGCTCCTTTATGGGCACTACGGTGCTGGCTGGTGGTTCAAGATGTGGAGGTTTTGGGCACTGCGGTGCTGGCTGAGGAGCACCGCGGTGCTGGCTGGTGCTGTTATGGAGGCCTGACCTTTGTCTACTAAAATTGCCATAACTTGCTCTAGGAAAATCATTTTGACTAGCTGTAAAATTCTCCAGAAAATAGACTTCCAGATCTTTCTAAGCATATATGGCTCATTATCTGGTTCTTCTTGCATCAATACACTTTAATTTGCAAAGATAATTGAACTGTATGGGCAATTCTGGCAATTTAGTGAAACTCTTTTCCAAGTGCTTGTGAACCTTCACTCCGGTGTTCATCGAGTCATTGTACTTCAAGCAATGATAGCTTTTCCATCTCTTTTGAACTTAAAGTACCTAAAGATGCATCGAAATAGATCAATGATCCAAGAATGACACTTTAGAGTTGTTAAGGTATAAAAGTGCAATTCAAACCTAGATCAACCCTAAAATGCTAACAATTAAGTACTGTAAAGATGCATTTTATGACTCTCGTCATCATCATTGACATATGCGAAGCCATCAATCAATGACACATCTAAATCCGTCAGCCAATGACGCATCCAAAACTGACACTCCAAAGCGGTCGTCACTAACGCATCTAAAGTCGTTAACCAATGACACATCCAAAGCCACCAATGCGCTAAAGTCGATGCTTCAAAGTCATAGTCTTTGTTGCACTAAAATCATCGTCTTAAATGCACCAAGCCCTCATGTTTGAGGCACCAAAGACCTAGGTATATCTACACTCGGAGAGCGGTATAACAAGTTACCTTAGAGTTGATCATTATTAAGGAAAGAAGGCTAACATTCTCCCACGCATGGGGAATTGAACAAGCTCCCATGCTAATAAAAGATTGAGGAGAGTGGTACGAGCACCTATCACCCTTGACACTTTTTCAGCGAAAGCCCAAGGAGAGTGCCCCAAGCATCTATCACCCTTGACACTCTTTCAGAGAAAACTCGATGAGAGTTCCCTGAGCTCCTCTCACCCTTGATAGTGTTTTAGTGAAAGCCTAAGGAGAATGCCCTAAGCACTTCTCACCCTTAACATTTTTTTAGTAAAAACATCGAGGAGGGAGCCTTGAGCCATTCCTATCCTTGGTACATTTTTTCAATAGTGAGCTCATTGATCCTTTGAACTTTGCAAAAAACATCAAATGTAAAGTATAATAAAAAATCAAAAGAAAACTATGAAGCAAATTCTGAGGGAAGCACCCCGAGCTCATTCCTTCATCGGAACATCTACTTGAACAAAGACCAAGGGAAGGGCCCTGAGCTCATTTCTTTCTTAGAAATTTTACTTAGGCAAAGGCCAAAGAGGAAGCCCTGAGCTTTTTCCTCCTCTAATCTCTTCTCTATCAAGACTAAGGAAGAAGCCCCGAGCTTTCTCCTCCTCTAATCTCTTCTATATCAAGACCAAGGAAGAAGCCCTGAGCTTTCTCCTCCTCTGGATCTCCTAAAAATTATCGAGAAAAATTCTAAGCTCTTAACCACTCACAAAGGAAGCCAAGACATTGATATGATCCACACCAAGAACTAAGAAATTGATGGATCAAGAAGACTTTCAAGATCGTCTAGAAGCAGATTTATGTGAGACTGCGACCCGTTGCTTATATTGAAGTAAGAACCTTAGTATAATGAAGACTCCACAATCAATTATGGAAGGATTGATTGATAAGTCGAAGATGAATGCCACAGAAACTCCGATAAGTTCATAAGTTCTAAAAGAACCAAAGAGAAATTTCTCTCAAAAAGTATGAATCAAATCTGAATTGTCTTATTCCAAAAGCCAATGGCTATTTAAATACATGAGAATCCATAACCAATTAGAAAAAGGAAAACTAAGAAATAGGAAATAAACCTAAATAGAATTCTAGTAGGAATAGGAAACTACAAAATAGGAAATAAACCTAAATAGAATTCTGGTAGGAATATGAAACTACGAAATAGGAAATAAACCTAAATAGAATTCTGGTAGGAATATGAAACTACGAAATAAGAAATAAACCTAAATAGAATTCTGGTAACCTAAAATCCAAATAAAGAAAGTACCTAACTTGGCATGCAAGCCTTATAATGCAACAATTAAATTCAGAAGGAAACAATTAAGAAAATATGCAAGGTGCAATCCCAAAGTGAAAGAAGATTCGGATGCAACAACCTACGGGATTTAGGCCCATCATAACAGGCCTAAATGATATCCTTTTTGAAACTTTCTTAGGTCTAAATTGAAGTTCAAGATGTCATCTTTCCACCTCAACAAGTTTCAACCCATTTGGAGACGCGTGCAAGAAAATATGACCATTTTAAGTTTGGTTGTTGGGTTCTCCCGAAATTCCAAGGTGGAAGTTCTTTTGGATCGTGGAAACCCATCCTTGTGGATCACGTATAGCATCATCCTGGGGCCTACAAAGATGATTCTTAGCCCAAATTTGTTGAATAATCCCATTGATAGTTTTCTTAGACCGTTTAGTTCGAGCCCTTATAACTGGACCAATTGAAACTTGAATAGGATCTGCCTCCCATTTGTTAGCCGTGTCCTCATCATTTCACTCTTCTTGAAAAGGATTTGTCCTCAAATCATCACCTACATCAAAAGGGTGTAAATCACAAACATTGAAAGTGGTATTAACATCATACTCACTTGGTAAATCCAATTTGTATACATTGTTATTGATGCACTCAAGGACTTGAAAAGGAGCTAATGTTAATTTTTCTTTGATCAATTGGAACCCCTTCTCTTGCGCATCTCCCCATTTGAATCGAACATTCTTCTTGATGACTTCGATAAGCGGTGCGGCAATACTGCTAAAGTCCTTCACGAACCTCCTATAAAAACTAGCAAGTCCATGAAAACTACGAACTTGACCTACACTCGTGGGACTTGGCCATTCTTTAATCGCACAGATCTTCTCTTCATTAACCTATATTCCTTGTGCACTCACAACATAACCAAGAAACACAAGCTTATTGGTGCAAAAAGTGCACTTCTTCAAGTTAGCAAACAACTTCTCTTTTCTAAGCACATCCAAAACTGATTTTAAATGCACAACATGATCATCTAAGTTTGTGCTATAAATGAGAATATTATCAAAATAAACAACAATGAATCTACCTATAAAAGCTTGCAAAACATGGTTCATTAATCTTATGAAGGTACTTGGTGCATTTGTTAGTCCAAATGGCATAACTAACCACTCATATAAACCATATTTCATTTTAAAAGTAGTTTTCCATTCATCACCCTCTTTCATTCTTATTTGATGATATCCAGTTTTTAAATCAATTTTAGAGAATATACATGCACCATGCAGTTCATTTAGCATATCATCTAAACAAGGAATAGGATGTCGATACTTTACCATTATATTGTTGACTGCTCGGCAATCAACGCACATTCTCCACGTCCCATCCTTTTTAGGAACCAAAATCACTGAAACAGCGCACGGGCTCATGCTTTCTCTTACATACCCCGTTTCCATTAATTCACTAACCTACTTTTGTAGCTCCTTTGTCTATTTGGGATTGTTTCAATAGGTTGGTCGGTTTAGAATTGTAGCACCGGGCACGAAATCAATTTGATGTTCAATTCCTTGAATAGGAGGTAAGCCATGTGGAATCTCCTCGAGAAAAATATCATCAAACTCCTGTAAAAGAGAAACAATAAAACTAGGAAAAGATGAGTCAAATTTGTTAGTGTTTAATGCCTCTTTGTACAAAAGTACAATCATTGGCTGATTTAAAATCATCACTCTTTTTATTTCACTTGTTCTTGCATAGAAATTTGTTTTTCTCTCAACGGCCGAATCAACTCTCTTATTTTCTCTCTCAATTTTTTTGACCTCTATCATTTTCTCTTTCTGATTTTCATTCGTTCTCTTTTTCTCACTCTCTTTCGTTTGCTCACTCTCTTTTTGTAATCTCACTTGATCTTCATAAACCTGCTTCGATGTCAAAAGAACTAGAGTGATTGTTCTTTGATTTCTTACAAATGAATATTTGTTGGTGAAGCCATCATGCTTAACACGCCGATCGAATTGCCATGGCCAGCCTAGTAACAAGTGTCCAGCTTACATCGGAACTACATCACACAAAACTTCATCTTCATATTTTCCAATACGGAAGGAAACTAGCACCTGTTTGTTCACCCTCACTTCACCACTATCATTGAGCCATTGCAACTTATAAGGTTGAGGATGTTTATTTGTTGGCAGCCCTAATTTCTCAACCATTGTAGTGCTAGCAACGTTAGTACAACTACCTCCATCAATAATCACACTACATACCTTGTTTTGCATATGGTATCTAATATGAAAGATGTTTTCTCGCTGCACTTCATCATCTTCGTTGATTTGCACACTTAGAACTCTTTTTGAAACCAACAATTCTCCTTGGGCAGTGTATTCCTCATCACTTGCATCCTTCAATAGTGGCATAGATTCGGTATCTTCTTTGCCCTCGGTTTTAATTTCACCATTATCTTTCAATACCATAACTCTTTTGTTCGGACATTAACTTGCTATGTGACCCTTGCCTTGGCATTTAAAACACTTAATATCACAATTTCTAGTGGTGAAAGAGTCAATTTTACCTTGATTTCCATGGCTGGTACTTTCTTACTTTTGCTCGGTTTTGGGCTTGGCCATGGCTTGCTTCACAAAATTCGGCCTCCAAGATGAACCCGAGTTAGGGTTTTGTCGTGTATTGTTGCCCCTTCTCTTGAGTTGGTTCTCAATTTTGACAGCCATGTGCACCATATCTTCCAACTCCACATAATGATGCAACTCCACCGAATTAGCAATTTCTAGGTTCAAACCAGCCAAGAACCTAGTTATAGTAGCCTCTCAATCCTCATCTACATTTGCTTAGATCATAGCTATTTCCATCTTTTTATAATAATCATCCACACTTCGACTACCTTGTGTAAGACTTTGCAATTTTTGGTACAACTCACGGTAATAATGGCTTGGAACAAACTGTTTCCTCATCACGGTTTTCATCTCCTCCCAAGTCTTTATTGGACGCTCTCTATTTCTCCTCCTGTTTAACACTAGTTGATCCAACCAAACAATCGCATAGTCAAAAAATTCATTGGCCGCAAGTTTAACCTTTTTAAGCTTGGAATAATTTTGACAATCAAATAGATCATTTTTGCCTTGAAACGATGGAATCTTCATCTTAATACTACCCAAGTTATTATCTTCCCGATTCCTAGCTTCTCTACCTCGACCACCAAATCTCTTATGGCTAACAACTGATTCCCGATCATCTTCTTCATCAAATCCACTCTCATAATACTTTTCATCTTCAACTCTCTCTCCCCTAGGTTGAACCCTTTCCCTCCTACGCACATTTGGAGTGTTTTGTTGTTGCCCCACACGTGCATTCTCTACCTGATCTATTTGCTCATGAACTTGTTTCATCTCCGTTCTTAATACTCTTCTCATCTCACCCATTAAAGCCTCCATGAGCAACTTCGGATCACCTCTCCCGACATATCTCTGGAATTATTTTTGTTCTTGTTGTCTGACATGTTTGCTGCAAAAACAGCGTTAGAAAAAAAAAGAAGAACAAAAGAACCTCACACACTCCCTTATGTGTTTCACTCAAAGAATGAGTCACTCAATTGCACTCGTGTTTTCACACAAAAATCATATTGGCTTTTCCTCTCTTATGCACTCACCACTCTTGCCTTTTCCACTCGTAATAATCCTCTATAGGTTCTTATCAAAGTAACCGAACAAGTATCAAAGTTTCCAGCAACAATTCACCAAAAACTCACAAAGAAATTCGGATTTAAAGGCTAGAATACAAGGAAACAAAGATGAGAAATTAAAACAAGAATTGAAAGGATTGAATCTAAATATTACGTGCTTATTTTTGTTTCACATTTTTTTTTCCTAAACTAGAATTTTTTTTTTCGCATTTTTTTATTTATTTTTATTTTATGAATCAAAGCAAAAGATAAGCAAACCTGCAACTAGAAGGCTCTGATACCAACTGATATGATCCATGCCAAGAACTAAGAAATTGATGGATCAAGAAGATTTCCAAGATCGTCTAGAAGTAGATTTATGTGAGACCGCGACTCGTTGCTTATAATGAAGCAAGAACCTTGGTATAATGAAGACGGCAAAATCAATTATGGAAGGATTGATTGATAAGTCGAAGATGAACGCCACGAAAACTCCGATAAGTTCAGAAGTTCTAAAATAACCAAAGAGAAATTTCTCTCTAAAAATATGAATCAAATATGAATTATCTTATTCCAAAAGCCAATGGCTATTTAAATACATGAGAATTCGTAACCAATTAGAAAAAGGAAAACTAAGAAATAAGAAATAAACCTAAACAGAATTCTAGTAGGAATAGGAAACTACAAAATAGAAAATAAACCTAAATAGAATTCTGGTAGGAATAGGAAACTATGAAATAGGAAATAAACCTAAATAGAATACTGATAACCTAAAATCCGAATAAGGAAATTACCTAACTTGGCATGCAAGCCTTATAATGCAACAACTAAATTCAGAAGGAAACAATTAAGAAAAGGTGCAGGGTTTAAGCCCAAAGTGGAAGAAGATTCGGATGCAACAACCTACGGGATTTAGGTACATCATAACAGGCCCAAACGATATCCTTTTTGAAACTTTTTTAGGTCTAAATTGAAGTTCAAGATGTCATCTTTCCACCCCAACAAGTTTCAGCCCATTTGGAGATGCGTGCAAGAAGATATGACCATTTTAAGTTTGGTCGTTGGGTCCTCCAGAAATTCCAAGGTGGAAGTTCCCTTGGATCATGGAAACCCATCCTTGTGGATCATGTATAGCATCATCCTTGGGCCCCCAAATATGGTTCTTAGCCCAAATGTGTTAAATAAGCCCATTGAGAGTTTTCTTGAACCGTTTAGCTCGAGCCCTTGTAACTGGACCCATTGGAACTTGAATAGGATCCACCTCCCATTTGTTAGCCATGTCCTCATCAGATATCATAAGAGAATAAACATAGAAAAGGCTTATGTCTATTTCATTACTTATAATTTTTTTATTATAAAAAGGGGTACTAACGGCCTAACATACATAAATAAAAAGGAAGAAAAAAGGGGGATGAATATCTACTCCTTATCTCCCATCATATCTACATTCTCCTCAACCACCCTCGGCTCGGTCTCAGCCTCACCCTCTGCTTCAATGCCGTGGCCATCCTCAGCCACGATAGTGGTCTCATCCTCGAAAAGTTTGACCACCAAGAAGTCTTGATCAGGGTAAACCTAGATTGCATTGTGCTTGGTGTCCTTAAAACCGTTGAAGTAGTACTTTCCCCATTTAGTGGTGATTGCATCCAAAAACTCCTTGGAGTGCTTGAAATCCTCCACTGCCTTTTTCCCAGTAGACTTTGGTTCCCTCGTCATAGCTTTAGACTATAGATATTCTGTAGCCATTTGGGCCTTCAATACCGATTTAGCCTCAAGATTTTGAAGAAAACTACGATGAAGAACAAGTTTATGGTTTCAAGAAAATGGGTTTGTGCTTGGTTGGGTGATTTAAGAGTTTCAAGTTAAAATCTTGTTGTAGGTAGTGTAAAGATTCAACTTTTAAAGGGGTTAAGGATTTTATGAAAGATCATAGAGTTTTGGGAAGGAAAAAGAATGATTTTTTCGTGCATTTTCTAGGCTTCAGATCTTAGGACAGTTGATTGTGACGATTGCACAATCAACTGTGCAAGAGGTATAGACTTCAAGTCTCCAACATAGTCGATTGTAAGCTTGGAAAATCAATTGTGCAACCTTCTTTTTAGGTTTACATGATTTAAATTCTCACTCCTCTTAAATTTTAAGTTCTAGAGGATGATTTAATGAGTTAGTTGAGCATTTTAGACCTTTGACTTGAGTAGATGATGTCTAATTACCTATGTTTGTTTTATTGAAATTAAATAACGTTTAATTGGGACAAATTAAAGATTGATCAAGTGGCAAAGAAGTGGTTTGAGACAAAGCTTGGTCCAAAAATGTGAGTTTACACCTTACGCCTAGTAAGCGTTAAATTAAAATAATGAAGAGAACGAGTTAAATACCCATACGAAGAAAATGTTCACACTAAATAAAAATACACTATAAATAATAAGTAAGGTATATAGTGAGTATGAATTATTAAATATTAGTACGATGAATTTAATAAATGCTTGCATGTTGAGATGTGATTATTCGAATAGTGACCATATAAATAGCTTGATACAATTGTGTTTGAGAAAATGTGGTGTGTTTCATCATAATGAAGTTAATAATTGAGTTGTTAGTATCTGTTTTCTTAAAGTAAGGGCAAAGAAGTAATTTTATAGATATTACATGGAATTAAAATAATATATACATGAAAGATTTATTATTGAATAAAATAATTCTTTTGAAAAAAGGGGACACCTGGACGTTTGGTGTCACAAGAAGGAAAAAAAAATATTGGACACCTGGATGCTTAACGTCCAGGTGGTGTGCTGCAGTTACTAATGAAAAAAAAAAGGGAACCAACACTTGGACATCCAGGTGTTGGCTGCCTAACATGCAAACTAAGGAAACATGTTAGGTAACTAAGGAAACAAAATGAAGATTAGTGGTAGATGAAACGGTTTTAATATAAAATTTTCGTTTTTTGTTTTGTTTATTTATTTCATACAAAATCCTGTTTGGTTTTCTTCTTTCTTCAAATCAAATTTCTTAGCAAATAGTTAGAAAGAAAATTTCTCCAATATTAGAGATAGTACAGTCATCAAAATTACAATAGCAAGCTGTCATCACATTTGAGGTGTTGGTGATCAGCAATCTCAAGAAATTGCTGAAAAGAGCAAGAAAGGCAAGGAGGTGATCCACGAGATGTTTTAAGCACTATGTGGTGAGTTAGATTTACTTTTAGTAATCAAAACCAATAAAAATATGAAATTATGATATTTGAATAAATGGGTGAATTACAATGATTTAATGATGTATTTTCTGTTATATATGAAATATGATTGATTTATTGATTAGGAATTACAATGATTTAATGATGTATTGGTTTTAGTTGGGATTTTAATAATGTAACTCCCCTGTTGAGGGTTGAGGATTTATGTATGTATATAATTTCAGTTGATGTTTTTATATTGTTGCATTATGTGTCATGCTGGGATTTCAAAATGTGACGACATCGTCTCGGGGGTAGCCAACCTGGGATGGGTCGTTACAATTTTGGTATCAGAGCATTAAGTTTTATGATTCTGTAGACTACATAAAAAATTAAAGAAGTGGAAGATTTAAACAAACTACATTTTAACGCAGAGTTTGAGGATGACAAGTGGACGTGCTAAAGCTAGAGTTGGAATTGCTGACCAGAAGGGGCATGGTAGGCCCCTAATTTTTAGACAACCTGAGGTTGAGATGGAGGCTGAGTTAGAGTGAGTTTCATAGAAGGGAAAGTGTTGATTGTATAATTGATACTAGTCGGGGTGGAGAGAATCTGGAGTTGAAAGAAATGAGGTAAGAAAAGCTCTTGCTCATGCTCTTGAGAAATGAATGTAATAGATGATAGAGTTGATAGTCTATAGCATAGACTTGATGAACAGGCTAGAATAGTGCTTGAGATTTTTGTAAATCTAGTAATGATAGACGTTCAAAAGGGGAAAGGTGAGTTTATGCACGAGATTCATGGAGATTGTTTTGTTAGAAATATTAAGTTGAATGCTTCGTTGTTTAAAGGATATATGAGTCCTTTTAAGCTTGAGCTATGAGTGAAACATGTATAGAGATTATTTGGTATTTTACCAGTGACTGATAGACAGAGGGTCGCCTTTGCTTCGTTTAAGTTAGAAAGAGAAGCTTTAGAATGGTAGCAGAATACTCATCCCATGGTAAGTGCATATATTGATAGACCCTTAACTTGGAATAGGTTTAAGGAGGCTTATTCTTTTATAAATATTGCTCATATACTTTCAAAGCCCAATAAAAGAGAGATTTCATTTATTTGAGGTAAAATATGTTGACCATGGCTTTGTATGATAGCAAATTTGTGGCATTGTCAAGGGTTGTATCGAAAATGGTAGACATAAAGGAAAAGAAGTATTAAAGGTTCCTAGATGGATTATATTTTGAGATTATATCGAAACTATCTTACAAGAGGGATATGAATTATGTTAGGCTGGTGGTTACAACACTTCAGATTGAGAAAGATGTGATGGAGTTTAAGGAAGAGAGAGAGAGAGTGATTGAAGAGGCTTAGACATGCAGATTCTAGAAGTAGTGGTAGTATAAGTGTGCAGGGTGAGAGACCACCCCAGAGGGGGTGTTCCTTGTCACAGGAAACTGTAATACAAAGTGAGAGGTAAACAAGATCTATTGTTTCTGTAGCTCAGAGTAATATTGGTGGGACCCTTAAATTTGAGAGACAGGTTATGGGAACTGACAGTTATGGTAGAATAGTAAGTATGCCACCAAGGAGAAATGGTAATCTGATGTATGATCGAGAGATAAAAGTTTGTTATAGATGTAATCAGATAAGGCATCTGTCTCAGAATTATTCTACTCTGATGTGCTTTGTATGTGGTGAGGGATGACATATTAGTGTAGATTGTCCAGTAGGGAAATCTGTTGAGATAAGTGCTAGAGGTGTTGGGAGAAGACAGGTGATGGATCAGGGAGTATGCGGGGAAGAGGCAAATGAGCAGTTGCTGAAAGAGGGCGAGGTAGTCAAATGCAGTCCAGAGAGAGAGAATTATGCATTGACCCAGTAGGATACCCAAGCTACTTCTGATGTTGTTAGGGGTATAATATCTATTCTTGATATACATGCTAGATTATTGATTGATCCTAGTGTAACCCATTCTTTTGCATCCGATGTATTTATGAAGTTCATTGATGCATGTATTAGTTATTTGATGCATAACATTATTGTTGAAGTTCCCACTAAAGATAGAGTGATAATCATAAAATGTTTACAAGGGTTGTGTGATTTATATCAGTGATAGAAAATTTGAAGTTGATTTATTACCTTTGAATATGATAGATTTTCATTTGATTTTGGGAATGAATTGGTTGTCGATGTATTACACCTGGGTTGATTGCTCCAGAAAGAATATAGTGTTCAAGATATGGACAAGAAGAATTTAGTTTCAGGGAGACCGTAAGATACTCTCAAACTATCTTATTTTGCTCTGACTACTACTAAATGGTCAAGGAAAAGATGTGAGGGGTATTTTGCATATGAGGTGGATTTAAGAAGTGATGGTAGAGAGTTAGAAGAAATCTTAGTAGTGAAAGATTTTTCTGATGTATTTCTTGATGAGTTGTCTAGTTTGCCTCCCAGTAGGGAGATTAAATTCTCTATTGATGTGATACTAGGTTCATCACATATATTTATAGCACCCTACAAAATGGTACCCACTGAGTTGAAAGAGTTGAAAGTTTAGCTTTAAGAGTTATTAGATAAAAAATTTATTCGACCAAGTGTGTCACCACGGGGAGCCCTTGTATTGTTTGTGAAGAAGAAAGATAGAATGATAATGTTGTGGATAGACTATAAAAAGCTGAATAAGATTACCATTAAGAACAAATATCTTTTGCCCAGCATAGATGATTTATTTGAGTAGTTACAAAGAGAAAGGGTGTTTTCTAAGATAGACCTGAGGTCAGGTTATCATCAGTTAAAGATAAAGGATGGAAATGTGCCTAAGACTACTTTTAGGGCATGCTATGGTCACCATGAGTTTCTTGTGATGCCATTTAGGTAGACAAATGCTCTAGCAACATTCATGGATTTGATGAATAGAGAGTTTAAACTATTTTTTGACAAATTTGTGGTTATATTTATTGATGACATTTTGGTATATTCTAAAAATGAGGAAGAACATGTAAAACATTTAGAGATTGTGTTGGAGATTCTAAGAAGAGAGAGATTGTATGCAAAATTTTGTAAATGTGAGTTTTGGTTGAATAAAGTGATTTTCTTGGGGCATGTAATATCTGAAGAAGGTATAACAATTGATCCCCAAAAGGTAGAGACAATGTTGAGTTGGGAGAGACCAACTAATGTGACTGAGATTAGAATCTTCTTCGGGTTTTATTATAGAAGATCCATTCAGAAATTTTCTATTATTGTAGTACTGTTAACTAGATTAACCAGGAAAGAGGTGAGATTTGTATGGTTTAGGGAGTGTGAGAAAATTTTTCAATTACTAAAGGAGAAATTGACTACAGCTCTTGTATTGGTGCTTCCTTTTGGTGATGAAGGATTTGTGGTGTATAGTGATGCATCCCATCAAGAGTTAGGATTTGTATTGATGTATCATGGGAAGATAATGGCATATGCTTTTAGGCAATTGAGGAATCATGAGAGAAATTACCCTACCCATGACTTAGAGTTAGCTGCCATAGTGTTTGCTTTGAAGATTTGGAGACATCATTTGTATGGAGCCATTTGTGAGATATTTACTGATCACAAGAGTTTGACATACTTACGTACATAGAGAGAGTTGAATTTGAGATAGAGGCAGTGGATGGAGTTGATTAATGACTATGATTGTATAATTCACTATTATCTAGGAAAGACGAATGTGGTAGCTGATACATTGAGTAGAAAATAACTACTATTGAGAGTCATGATGTGAAATTGATGATAGATTTAAGAGAGATAAGAATGAAGTTAAATATGAGTGATAAAGAATCATTGTTAGCAAACATGGTTGTACATTCATCCATAGTAAAATGCTTGTTAGAGATGCAAGGTAGAGATGAAGAGATAGAAAAGATTAAGCAGGAAGTATTGAGTGGAGAGCATACTGACTTCATAATCAGAGAGGATGACATGTTGGTATCGGTGCATAGAATTTGTGTTCCCGATGATGTTGAGATGAAAAAATGAGATATTGAGAAAGGCACATGGTTCAGTGTATTCAATGCACTCAGGTAACAATAAAATGTATAGGGGAATGAGACAAAATTTCTTGTGGTCTGGATTGAAGAGGCATGTAGCTAAGTACATTTCTAGATGTTTGGTTTGTCTGTAAGTGAAGTATAAGAATAGACATTTAGCAGGCTTACTACAGCCTCTTCTAGTGCCTAAATGGCTATGGGAGAATGTGAGTATGAATTTTGTTTCTGGATTTCCCTATACCCAGAGAGGTTTTCATGTTGTATGGGTGATTGTAGATAGATTATCCAAACCATCTCATTTTCGTCTTATTAAACTACTTAGAGTATTGAAAAGTTGGTTGAACTGTATATAGCTGAGATGGTGAGATTGCATAGAGTGCATTTGAGCATTGCATCAGATAGAGATTCTAGATTTACTTCTAGATTTTTTAGGGGTTTTCAGGAAGCTATGGGTACGCAATTGCAGTTTAGTACAACCTTTCATCCTCAAACGGATAGGTAGCTAGAGAGAATCATCATAATACTAGAAGATATACTGAGGGCAAGTGTATTGAGTTTCTTAGTGAGTTGGGATGCTTATTTACCTTTGATCAAGTTTGCATACAATAATCAGTATCAAACTAGTATTGGGATGGCACCATTTGAGGCTTTATATGGTAGAAGGTGCAGAACTCAGTATGTTGGGAAAAAGTTGGAGAAAGAAAGATATTTAGTCCAAAAATGATAAATTTGACTACTGAGAGGATCAAATTGGTTAAAGAAAACCTTAGAGCAGCACAGAATAGACAGAAGAGATATGCTAATAATAGAAGACGACCTCTTGAGTTTCAGGTTGGTGATTGGGTGTTTTTAAAGATATCTTCGTGGAAGGGTGTACTGAAATTTAAAAAGAAAGAAAAGTTGAGTCCGAGATTTGTGGGGCCATATGAGGTAATTGAAAGAGTTGGACCAGTAGCAGACAAACTAGATTTACCTCCAGAATTAAAGCAATTACATAATGTGTTTTATGTTTCACTTTTGAGAAAGTGTTTAAATGATGAATCACATAGTATTCCGAATCAAGCTGTAGAACTTCAGGAAGATTTGACCTTTATGCAAGTACCAGCCAGAATTCTAGACAGAAAGGAACAAGTTTTGTGTAATAAAGTTATTCATTTGATTAAAGTATTATGGCAAAACAAAGATGTTGAAGAAATTAATTGGGAGTATGAGGCAAGAATGAGGAAAGAGTACCCTCAGCTTTTTCATGAGTTAGTTAAGAAAATTTTGGGGATGAAATTTTTATAAGGTGAGTAGAATTGTAATACTCGTCTTCTTAAAGTAAGGGTATAGGAGTAATTTGATAGATATTACATGGAATTAAAATAATATATACATGAAAGATTTATTATTAAATAAAATAATTCTTTTGAAAAAAAAGAACCAACACCTGGACATCCAGGTTTTGGCTGCCTAATATGCAAACTATGCATGTTAGGCAACTAAGGAAACAAAATGAAGATTGATGGCAAATGAAATGGTTTTAATATAAAAATTATGTTTTGTTTATTTATTTCTTACAAAATCCCATTTGATTTTATTCTTTCTTCAAATCAAATTTCTTTGCAAAAATTTATAAAGAAAATTTCTCCAATATTAGAGATAGCAGAGTCATCCAAATTATAATAGTAAGATGTCATCACATTTGAGGTGTTGGTGATCAGCAATCTCAAGAAATTGCTTAAAGGAGCTGGAAAAGCAAAAATGTGATCTATGGGTAGCTTTAAGTGCTATGTGGTAAGTTAGATTTACTTTTAGTAATCGAAACCAATAAAAATATGAAATTATGATATTTGAATAAATGAGTGAATTACAATGATTTAATGATGTCTTTTTTTTGTTAAATATGAAAATTGATTGATTAGGAATTGGAAAGCGTGTTGAATATTAATTATATAAGAATTTATATTTTAAATAGGATGGATGAATGAAAAAAATGCTGAGAAGTTTTATAAAATTTCTAAAAAATATGATTGAAAAGTGGATATAATATATGAGGAGATAATTTAATGAATATGATAAAAATAATTATTTTGAGAAAGAGCTGGATAGCTAAATTGAATACTTGAATGTATGCTTGTTTCATATTATTGCTCATATGCATAAAATAAAAGACCAGGAAGGTAGCTGGTCTGCTTGTTTTCATATTATTGCTTATATGCATAAAATAAAAGACCGGGAAGGCAGCTAGTCTAGCTGAAAATAAAAGACTAGGAAGGTAGTCGGTCTAGCTGAAAATAAAAGACCGGGAAGGCAGCCGGTCTAGCTGAAAATAAAAGACCGGGAAGGCAGCCGGATTAGTTGAAAATAAAAGACAGGGAAGGCAGTCAGTGTAGCTGAAAAGATAAGGAAGGTAGCTGGTCTGGTTAAAAGATGTCAAGATCTGGGAAGACATTCCCAGATGATAACATGAAATGATCTGATGAGAAAGAAAGAAAGAAAATTTAAATTCATGCATTGCATTTGTTTTAAATATTGATTATTATTGATTGAGATGCTAAAGTATTAGTCTTGATTGTAAAATTATTGATAGACAAATGAGTCTAACAGAGAGACAGATATAATGAGAAAGAAATATGAAAGTATGATATGATAAAAATTAGTTGATTACTCAATTATGTTTGATGATTAATTTAAGAATATGTTGATAAATGGTTGGAATTATAATATGCGTAGTGATAAGAGAATGTTATTATTGAATTATATGAGATAATAGATGAATGGCAATTGGATGATCATTTGAAAGATTGAATTAATATATGTGAAGAAATAGAAGATTAATAATGGTGAATTAGAAACGATTGAAATATAAGATATGACTGGTAGTAAATAATCGAGTACTTCTAGTAAATTTAATTCACTTAGCTTGTGAAGCTCACTTCTCATTGTTAAATAATTTCAGGTAGCAGACAGGACAGATAGATTTGTGAGCTCTGATTTAGACTAAGTGATTATCTGTAAGCCTCGTGGTCCACATCCTTAGACTAATAAAAGAAATTTTTTTTTGTAAATATTCATGCATAATAAGTTTTATATAGGTTTCAGTTGGGATTTTAATAATGTAACTCCCTTGTTGAGGGTTAAAGATTTATGTATGTATATAATTTCGGTTGATGTTCTTATATGGTTGCATATATGTGTCGTGCTGGGATTTCAAAAAGTGATGACACCATCAAACCTGAGATGGTTCGTTACAGTGTGATTGGTTGATAGTTGTGCGATTCCATAAATAATTGCATCATTAAATACCTTTCATACTACATGAATCATTTCATGATCCATCTAAACGTGGGGGAACGTTGTGTAAGGCTGAAAAAACTTTCGTCTAAACAAGGGGAGTGCTGGGTGAGGTCGAAAATGAATTTGAAGATGATATTATGATGTTGTTAAGATGTAACGGTACATTGGGAGCCATCCCTGTTGTTTTTTGACTAGCTTAATGAGAGGCAGATGAATACGAAATGAAAATGATTTGAAAATGGAATGAATAAAGAATTGAATGTGCACCGCATTACATTGCATTGCATTCACTCCATGGATGATTGGTGTATAATTGATGATTGGCACATGAGAGACATAATTGATGATTAGCCCATGAGAGGCATAAGTGATGATTGGCCCATGAGAGGCTGATTACGCCCAAAGAGTAACGCGGTAGTTGTAGCACAGCTTTAGGGTGTCGATTCCACAGGGAAACAGGTTAACTATAAGAGAAGACGTAAACCTAAACACGAACAATAATAATCAAGTGAGAAAATATGAGTTTTGGTAATGAAGTAATTGTGAGAAAATAAATTGAGAATTATGATAGAGAAACAACAAGGTTTTAGGAATCCTCCCTAGGTTCGTTGCCTTATTCCAATCTTGATTCAGTTCTTTTTATCTAGATTGCAAGTTTCACATCCTAAACAGGCAATCGGAAAATATTCAATCTAAGCATATATAAACCCCAATGTAATTGATATGAAATACTCTTACTTTCGATTTAAACACACATGACCTATCCTATAGGTTTATCAAGAAACGACAATATATCATTAACGACAATATCACAGTAATGGACAAACATAAAAGATAAATCTACCGGACTCAATCACATCCAACAATCTTGACATAAGAAGAGCATGACTAGACTTATATCAAGGATAAAGATACACTCACCGAATTAAGAGAAAATCTTATAATTAGATTAAAGAGTAACCCATAACAATGTTTGGCAATAAATCCCGATTACAATTGAACCAACAAAGGAAAATAAAGAACAACTACACCTAGGGAATCATCCCTTCGCCTTGCTTGGAGATTAGTTCGCCATGGAACTCATAGTTGAACACTTTGTTGGAGAAGAATGTGGCTGCTTCTTTGAGTTTTCCAGAATTAATTGAATCTTTAATTCTAAACCCTAAGTGGTCTATTTATAATGTACAAGGTCCAAGGGTGTTTTAGGGCTTAAAAAGTCTTAATTAGGTTATATCTTGGAGAAGTGGACCGGGTGGGCGCTGCAACTGTTGCCTAGTCTCTGGTTTCTTCCTTTCTGGAGGCCGCGACCCTCTTTAGTCCAGGCCGCAGCTTCCACTGAAGCTTTTTTCTTGCTCTTTTGCTTTAGTTCTGGAGGCCAAGGCTTGGATATCTTCAGGCCGCAGCGCACACATTCAAGACTTAATTTCTCTTCATTTGTCCTTGCACATACATGCCTTCACTCCGGTATGCCACGAGTCTTTGTGCTTAAGCAATGATAACTTATCCTCCTCTTTTGAGCTTAAAGTTCCTGAAAATGCATCGAAATAGATTAATGATCCAAGAATGACACCTTAGAGTTGTTAATGTTTAAAAGTGCAATTAAAACCTAGATCAACCCTAAAATGCTAACAATTAAGTATTGTTAAGATGCATTTTATGACTCTTATCACAACCCTCAACTAGCTTATCGCTAGTCCCTAGCAATTCAAGCGAAAGCAAGAGATGAATTCTACGGTAGAAATCAAAAACAAAGTAAAGCAATGCTAGTGTTAAATCAAGAGTAATTCATTTTTTGTCTCAAAAATTGCACACAACAAACAGCACATAGAATCATTAAATATCACCAAAGTCAAAAAGTAATCCAAACATCAATCTTAAAATCGTTATTTGACTCTTAACATCCATCTTACCACAATCCATTAATCCCAAACACCCGGATGATTTATGCATAACATTCATGAATACAAGTCTTGGCCTTTAAAAACATAATAAATTGCGTGACATCAATCACAAATCAAACTCCATAGGCTTACTTTTCAAATCACTCTCCACTACTGTAGAAAAATCACACTAAATTGGATCAATAGGTCTTTAATAAGCTTGTAATGTTAGGCTAAGGTAAAGGTTAAGGAAGAACGGGAAGGATTTGCTGGTAAAAGAACTCAATCTCTTAGCTTTAAACACAACCACTTTTAAGCACTAGATAACCTTACTTCAACAGCCAACTCTTTTAAACATTTTTATAAGAGCTTTTCTCTCAATAATTCACCAATTTTCTTTTCTTTTCTTCTTTCCTTGCCATACTTCACTCCTCTTTTTTTCTTTTCTTTTCTATTTTGGTATAAGACCATTCACCTTCTTTTTCATTCTTTTCTGTTTCTTTTCTTTTCCACAACCCCCAACTTATCTCCTTTAATGTTCTTGGGTTATGGTAGTAATATTTTTTCATATTTCCATCCTTACTCCTCTCAAGTGCTTCGCAACAAATGTATATGACTAAGTTCTTTTTAAAAGAAGGACAAGGATAAAATATTTTTAGGCTCATAAGGGTAAGTAAATGGGCTTTTAAAAGAAACAAGGCTTAAATTCTTTTTCAAGAAAAAGGCTCAAACAGGTGACTAGTGATAGATATTGCAAGGGTAGGTTTGACAGGCTCAAACGGTCCAAAAAGGGCCTATATCATATCCTAAGTAGTATGCATTCTAGGAATTCACCTCAAGTGATTATTAAATAAGTTCTAAAGCTTGTCAAAACTGCAAAAATATTCACAAAGCAATCACACATAAAACTTCTCTAGATGCTTTAGACTAATCATATAATCTTACCGCAAACTAGAGTCTCAAACCAAATTAAGATTGACACTTAAATTATTCTTAAATCGAAGCAAAATTTAACTTCTTCTAAATGCTATATGCTATCTCAATTAGGTTCATATCATTGACATGTGAATTAACTCTAAGGCTAACACAAAGCATGCTAAGAAAAAAAATATATGGAAATAAAGAATATAGAAACAAAGAGATGCGTTTCCTCCACCCCCAACTTAAAAATTACATTGACCTCAATGTAAAAGAAAGAGTAAAGGAAACTCCCTTTGTAGTCACAAGTGCACAGGAACTGAAAATTGTGCACCACCATTTGAACTGCTTCGTATATTTGTCCCTGAAAAAGAAATACTAAGTTAATACTGGAAAACAGAAAAAATACGAACAACAAACAAGAAAAAGAAATATGAAAACAATAAAAGTAAAAAGGATAAGCTGTGAGGTGCCTCCCATGAGCACTAAGTTTTACGTCTTCAGCCAGACGCTTTTATACCTTCCTAGACAAACATGAACTGAATGCACCAGCAACTATTTCACTGTCAAATTGGGTGCTTGTATGCTTTGAAGAGGCCTCTAGGATGTTATCAGTAGCATCTCTAGATTCTGGCTCAATATATGCTCTTGTGAACCCATGGGTGTGGATTGACTCCAATGGATTAAGGTGATGGACCTTTTCCATGGGTGAGTCAATCATATATACTTGGTGGCTCTCGTCCACATCCTCTGATTTGTTTGGTGTTGGGATGTGTAATAACTTACCACTAAGTGTCACAATGGCATTCACCTCCTTCAAATTCTTAAGCGCCAGGTGTTGTCCATGGTGTGTGGACTGAGCTTGGGAAGGGAACTTACCTCGCTCATTCACACTCAAGGAGCTCATCAACTTGGACACTTGGCTTTTTAAATCCTTATGCTCTTCAACAACCTGCGTAATTAAAGATTCAAGCCTTTGATTAGTCTTATCCTGTGCCTCAATAAAAGCATGCAAAGTTTCTTCTAAAGGACTCCTAGAGGGTGCAGGTGCATGATATGGTGCAGGATATGATCTAGGGGGTTGTGTAGGCGGCTAGTTTTCAGATTTCCAGCTAAGATTGGGGTGATTCCGCCACTCCAGATTATATGTATCAGAGAAAGGTGAAAGAGGTTTCTTGTACATACCTAAGGCATTACATTGTTCCTCATACATCCCTCTCATCTCTGTAAATGTGGGACATTCTCGGGCAAGATGATCTACACCGCCACATATAAAACATGGTTTAAAGGACCTTGCATGATTAGCTACGTGTGTTTGATGTAAGCTCTTAGTCTTTAACACATCTAGTTCCCTAGTGAGCATCTCGACCTTAGCCTTTAGGTTATCCTTTTCCCTAAGATGGTAAATTCCACCACCATTTGGGTTCCCTATAGGTCGTGACCTGTTTGTGCTTTCAGTAATACTAGGTCCAATCCAAGTGTGAGCTTTTTCAGCAAGCTCATTAAGGTATTCTATGGCCTCATCAGGATTTTTTTTCTAAAAACTCACCATTACACATCATCTCTACAAATTGGCGCTCCCTATATGTAAGTCTCTCATAAAAATAGCTCACTAAGTGCCAATTCTCATACCCATGGTGAGGGCACATACTCAACAACTCCTTAAATCTCTCCCAAGACTGATACAAAGTCTCACTATCCTTTTTTGCATAGGTGGAGATTTGCCTTTTTAAAGCATTGGTCATATGTTAGGGGAAATATTTATTAAAGAAAATCCGAGTCATCTCAGTCCATGATCCAATAGATCGTAGTCTCAGTGAGTATAGCAAGGAAGGCAATAGGGTTTGGACCAGGTAGAACCCATTGATGAATGCCAAGCTTAGGATTCTCATGAGGAGGCTGAACTAGAAGGGGATGATGCAGCAAGTCAGAATGACTATCAACTCACAAGGGACCGAGAAAGAAGGCTGGTCAGACCACCTTTGAGATATGGTTTTGCGGATGCTATTGTAGCAGCTCCTTAGACAAAAGGAGGGATAAGTGAACCAGAGACTTACATTGATGCCATGGGATATAAGGATTCGTCAAGATGGAAGCTAGCTATGGAGGAAGAAATGTATTCTTTGAGGAAGAACAACTCTTGGGAGTTGGTGCACATTCTAGGAAAATAAAGAGTTGTTGATTGTAAGTGGACTTACAATATCAAAGATGGGAACCCTCCAGGGGATGAAGTCCGGAACAAGACTAGGCTAGTGGCGAAAGGGTTCACGCAAAGAGAAGGCATAGATTTCATATAAAATTTCTCACCCAGACCAAAGGTGGAGGAAATGGTGAGTATCCTCATCTATATTGATGATATACTGTTGGTTGATAACAACAGGAAGAGGATAGAAAGGTTGAAATCTCAACTCAGTGAGAAGCTCGAGAGAAAGGATCTTGGCCTTGCACAAAAGATCCTTGGGATGAGAATAATTTGGGAAAGGGAGAGAAACGGGTTGAAGGTTTCTTAGTCTTCCTACACAGAAAAAGTGATATATAAGTTTTCTATGGAAGATGGTAAACCAGTGAAGATTCCCCTTGCTGGTCATTTCAAGTTCTCCAGCGAACAATGTCCTAGAATGGATGAGGAGAAGAAGGAAATGGAAAAGGTCCCTTACTCTAGTACGGTTGGATGAGTCATGTTCATGATGGTAAGCACTAGACCCAACATTTCCCAGGCAATTAGAGTTCTCAGCAGATTAGTGAGTAATCCCGGAAAGGAGCTTTGGCTTGGGATGAAATGGTTACTGAGGTACTCGAAGGCTCAGTTGCAGTTGGTGGTAGCACTCTCAACAATCGAGGCTGAGTACATAGTGGGAATGGAAGCCATAAAGGAGGCTATGTGGTGCAAAGGGTTGTTGGAAGAGTTGAAGGTCCTAAAAGAGCAGGTGGTGGTGTATTTGGATAGCTAAAGTGCATTGCACTTATGTAGGAACCCGGTGTTCCATGAGAGGACTAAGCATATGGATGTTCGGTATTATTTCATTTAGGAAAATGTTACGAAAAGATACATTCATATAGACAAAGTCGCAACGGAAAAAAATCTTGCAGATTTAGGTACTAAAGTTCTACCTCTAAGTAAGTTCAATCATTGCCTGGGACTTCTTAGGATTGGAGTCGGTTGATATGGTGACACAAGTTGAGTTTGGATCCTGAGTTCTCTACATAATGGGTTCGCGTTTAATCGCTTAGACAAAGGTAGAGATTGTTGGTATTTGTATAAGGATTAAACAGATGAAAAGTTCAGCATCAGGTCCAAGTTGTGCGCCACGGCCTCCAGTAAGTGGAGGAAGTCTTGCTTCAGGTGCGTGTCATGGCACGGACCAGCCACACCGCAGCCTCCAGTAAGGCAGCAAGTTTCCCCTATTCTAAGCCTCAGCACGCCCTGTTTTGAGCCTCAGCACGAAGCACACCTGACACCAATTTTTTCAACACTTTGAGATGGTGCGTGGGACTTGGTTAAAATGCATAGGATTACTTAGACTCTTAGAGAGCCATGAGTCTTTGGTTCTTGAGATCTAAGGGTTGAGATTGATCTCAAAGATTGGATGAGGTAGTCATTGCTCTATATAAAGGGTCTTCTAACAACAAGTGAAGACATCATCTCAACAAGAGAGAATGACATGTGAATGTGTGTGAAATAGAACACATGGTGTGTGAGATTGCAAAGGCACTAAACACAAGAGAGACTCATTCAAGAGAGGCTGATTGTTTAGAGAGAGAGAGTAGTATAGATTGGGGATTCAAGTGCTTTGTAATTGGAATTTTCTTGAGGAAAATTCCAAGGAAACACTTAGTTCTTATCACTTTCTTTTTCTCTTCTTTTGTTCTTCAAGAACACATGGGTCTTGAAGAGGTTTTGTTGTAATTGTAAGAACTCCATTGATTTAGTGCAGAAAGCTTGGAGGAGCTCACGAGGACATAGGCACATTGTCAAACCTCGATAACAATTACTTGTGTTCTTTCTTTGATTGTTTGATTGCTGTTTATTACAAGTCATTCTAGACTTGAGTGTTTGGAAAGATCACAACCTGGGATTCCGCAAGAAGGTGATTTTCCAACAAAGGAAATGGAAAAGATCCCTTACTTTAGTGTGGTTGGATCAGTCATGTTCATGATCGTAAGCACTAGACCTGACATTTTCAGGCAATTAGTGTTCTCAGCAGATTTGTGAGTAATCCCGGAAATGAGCTTTGGCTTGGGATAAAGTGGTTGCTGAAGTACTTGAAGGCTCAGTTGCAGCCAGTGGTAGCACTTTCAATAACTGAGGCTAAATACATAGCGGCAACGAAAGCCATAAAGGAGGCTATGTGGTGCTGATAAGAGCCATAAAATGCATCTCAACGATGTTTAATTGTTAGCATTTTATGATTCTTCTCGGTCTTTATTGCACTTTTATGTGTTGATAACTCTTAAGTAATATTATTGGACCGCTAACTTATTCTAGTGCATTTTTAGGTATTTTGAGTCCAAAGAGAAGAAGAAGCGATCGTTTTTTAAAAGCACCAATGTTTCATGCACGATGAAGCATAGGAGTGGCTGCGGAGAGGCAAAGCATGAAGAAAATCAGCAAACAACCAGCACCGCGGTGCTCCTCAGACAGCACTGTCGTGCCCAGAAACTCCCTCATGGTGAACAAACAGGTAGCATTGTGGTGCCCAGAAGCTCGCCCAGCCAGATTATGCCTAGCACCGCGGTGCTCCTCAAGCAGCACCGCAGCGCGCACATGGGATTGTATCTCCGAGTTAGACTTTAATTAGGGTTTTAAACATTAGATTAAACCCAAGAACACCCTTGAGCCCTTGTACTATAAATAGGACACTTAGGGTTTAAGAGAAGGAGAACGAGAGTGTGGAGAAAAACCCAAAAAACTAAAGGCAACAACTCTCATCCATAAAAGTGTTTAGCCATGAACACCATGGCTAACTAACTTCCAAGCAAGGCGAAGGGATGAATCCCTAAGTGTAGTTGTTCCTATCTTCCTTTATTTAATTCAGTTATAATAAGAATTTATTGTTAAAACATTGCTATGATTTACTTCTTTATCTAATTATAAGACCTTATCTATTCCGGTGATTGTATCTTTTTCCTTGATATAAATTTAGTCATGCTTATCTTATGTCAAGATTGTTTGGGTATAATTGAGTCTGGTAAATCTAGCCTTTAGGTTTGTCCATTACTGCAATATTGTCAATAAAGATATATTGTCGTTTCTTGATAAACCTATAGGATAGATCATATGTGCATAAATCGAAGAAGTATTTCATAACAATCATATTAGGGTTTATATATGTGCTCGTTGAATACTTGCCGGTTACGTGTTTGGGATGTGAAACTTGCAACCGAGATAAAAATAACTGAATCAAGTTAGGGATAGAACAATGAACCTAGGGAGGATTCTCAGATCCTTGTTGCCTCCCTATTATATTTTACAATCTATTTTACACGATTACTTCATTACCAAAAATTCATATTTTCTCACTTAAATCTTTATCGTTTGTGTTATGGTTCACACCTTCTTTTGTAGTTAACTTGTTTCCCTGTGGAATCGACACCCCAAAGCTGTGCTACAACTACCGCATTACACTTTAGGAGTAATCAAATTTTGGTGCCGTTGTCAGGGACATGCACTTACTTACAAAGAAGTTTGTCAACTCTAAGACAAGTTGGTACTATCGTTCCTTTCTATTAGTTTTGATTTTTTGATTTTTTTATATATTTTTTGTTATGTTCTGTTTTATTTATCACTTTTAAAAACTCAGTTGGTGTATGCTTAGACCGAGAGATTCGTGAGGAAAATTCATTAAGGGACCCGAATTAGAAATACCTTTCCCTTCCACGTCCGTTAGTGAGACCTCACCTAGATCAAACCCTAGTGTACACTCAACAGAAAATATAGAAAATTTTGTTAACATGGCTGAAAACCCTAATGAAAATTTTGCTAGGACACTTAGAGATTACCTGCATCCTAGGTGGAGAGCCACACCATCATGCATAATATTTCTAGCCAACAATCGCCATCAAGATTTTAAAACAGGGATGATATAATTACTCCTTACTTTTCATGGCTTGGAAAACGAAAACCCCTATGTGCACATTAGAGAATTTGATGAAGTAGTTGCGACTTTTCATAGTCAAGTTGCAACTGATGATATCGTGAGACTCAAGTTTTTTCCTTTCTCCTTGAAGGATAAAGCTAAGAGTTAGTTATACTCACTGAGACCACGATCAATTGGGTCATGGAATGAGATGACCCAAGTCTTTTTTAACAAGTACTTCACTCAACATAAGACTAATGCATTGAAAAGACAAATCTCTACCTTTGCACAAAAGGAAAAAGAGACTTTGTATCAGTCTTGGGAGAAGTTTAAAGAGCTGTTAAGTATGTGTCCACATCATGGGTATGAAAATTGGCGTTTAGTGAGCTATTTCTATAAGGATCTTACCTATAGAGAACGCCAATTTGTAGAGATGATGTGCAATTGTGAATTTATGCAAAAAGACCCTAATGAGGCTATTGAGTACCTCAATGAGCTTGCTGAAAAAGCTCACACATGGACTGGACCTAGTGCTACTGAAAGCACAAATAGGTCACTACCTATAGGAAACCCTAGAGGTGGAGGAATCTACCATCTTAGGGAAGAGGATAATCTTAAGGCCAAGGTCGAGATGCTTACTAGGGAGTTAGAGGCATTAAAAACTAAAAAACCAACACACATGGTTAATCAAGCCGACCTTTAGAAGCATGTTTTGTGTGTGGTGGGGTTGATCATCCCGCTTAAGATTGCCCCACACTTGTTAACATGAGAGGGTTGTACGAGGAATAATGTAATGCCTTAGGCATGTACAAGAAATCTCCCGCACCCTTCTCTAACACTTATAATCCGGGGTGGCGAAATCACCCCAATTTCAGCTGGAAATCTGAAAATCAGCAGCATGCACAACAACCCCCTAGATCATACCCAGCACCTTATTATACACCCTCATCCTCTAGGACCTCTTTAGAAGATACCTTAAATGCTTTTATAGAAGCACAAGGTAAGACAAACCAGAAGTGTGAGGCTTTAATTACACAAATGATTGAGGAAAACAAAGAAATAAGGAGCCAAGTATCTAAATTAATGGGCTCCTTGAGTGTGACTGAGCGAGGTAAGTTCCCTTCCCAAGCTCAGTCTATACCTCACGATCAACATATGGCACAAGAAAATTTGAAAGATGTAAATGCCATTGTGACCCAAAGTGGTAAGTCACTACACATCCCACCAATGAATAAACATGAGGATATGAGAAAAGGTCAAACTAGTAGTGAAGTCGAACTACCTACAGAGCCTGAAGTGACCAAAAATTCTGTTAAGGCACCATTCCCCCAAGCCTTAAAATCCAATAAGAAAAATCTGGAAATAAATAATGAAATCCTTGAGAACTTAAGGCAAGTGAAACTTAATCTTCCTCTTTTACATGTGACTAAACAAGTCCCTACCTATGCAAAAGTTCTCAAGGATTTACGCACAATTAAAAGGAAATACCGTTTCAAGAAAACAACATTCCTAACTGAGCAAGTTAGTGTGTTAATTGAGCAAAGAATTCCCCCAAAATACAAAGATCAGGGCTGTCTTACCATTTCTTGCAGCATTGGAAATCATGAGGTTGGACAAGCTTTGCTAGATTTAGGAGCTAGTGTAAACCTGATGTCGTTCTCCATTTACTTACATCTGGGGTTAGGAGAAATCAAACCAACCGGTGTGGTATTGCAATTGGCTGACCGTTTAGTAAAAGTACCCTGGGGTGTGGTGGAGGATGTTTTGATTCAAATTGATAAATTTTACTATCCTGTTGATTTCTTAATTCTTGATACCACTTCTGATGTTGACACTAACTCTAAAATCCCTTTGATTTTGGGTAGACATTTTCTTGCTACTGCGAATGCTCTAATAAATTGTAGGAATGGACTCATGAAGCAGTCCTTTGGCAACAAGACCCTTAAAGTGAATATCTTTAATATTGCAAAATAGTCCGAAGATGACGACGAAAACCACCAGCTTTACATGATTGAGTCACTCATCAATGAGGGAGTTTCCTTAGCGCATGATTACGATCCTCTTAAGAATTTTCTTGTTAATTCTAAGATTGATTTATTTGATGATAAAACTAATATAATTAATATTTGTGCTGTTTTTGACAAATCTCAGGATTATAGCAATCGGGCATGGAAACTGAGATCTAAGGAGCTACCCGAAAGAAGCAAGACACAAGTCCCCTCAAGCATGGAAGCACCTAAAGTCGAATTGAAGCCGCTACCCGAGGGTTTAAAACATGCCTTTCTCGGTCCAGGTGATACCTTTCCTGTTATTATTTCCTCTAAATTATCTGAGAGCCATGGTAAGAAATTAATTCAAACTTTAAATGCACACAAATTAGCCCTTGGATAGAGCATGGCGGATTTAAAGGGAATTAGTCCCCTAATCTGCTCCCATAAAATAAATTTGGATGAAGGAACTAGTCCTCATAGAGACCCTCAACGTAAGCTTAACCCCACTATGAAAGAAGTAGTGAAAAATGAAGTGCTGAAACTGTTAGATGCGGGTATTATATATCCCATAGCTGATAGTAAGTGGGTAAGCCCAACACAAGTCGTCCCTAAAAAGTCCGAAGTCACTGTGGTGAAGAATGACCTAGAAGAGCTAATCCTTACCAAACTTGTGATCGGGTGGCGTATGTGCATTGATTATAAAAAATTAAATGCTGCCACCCGGAAAGACCATTTCCCACTCCCTTTTATTGATCAAATTCTTGAGAGTGTAGCTGGTCATCCATTTTATTGTTTTCTAGATGGTTATTCTGGTTATTATCAAATAGAAATTGAATTAGAAGACCAAGAAAAGACCACTTTTACTTGTCCCTTTAGCACCTATGCTTTTCGTAGAATGCCATTTGGATTATGTAACGCTCCTGCTACTTTTCAACGCTGCATGATGAGTATTTTAAGTGACATGGTTGAAAGTTGCATGGAGGTTTTTATGGATGACCTAACTATTTTTGGATCTTCATTTGAAGCATGCTTAATGAATTTGGAAGAAGTATTAATTCACTGTGAAGAAAAAGAATTGGTTTTAAATTGGGAAAAATACCATTTCATGGTATCATCCTGTATTGTCTTAGGGCATATTGTCTCTTCTAAAGGAATAGAGGTTGATCAATCTAAGATTGAATTAATCTCTAAATTATCTATCCCTAAGACAATAAAGGATGTGAGATCTTTCCTTGGTCATGCTGGTTTCTATAGGAGATTCATACAGAATTTTTCAAACATCTCTAGACCTCTAAGTGCCCTCCTAGTTAAATACACTCCCTTTGAATGGACAAAAGCTTGTCAAGAAGCATTCCAAATGCTAATTGGCAAGCTTACTTCCGCACCTATAATGCAGTCACTAGATTGGACTTTTCCTTTTGAAATCATGTGTGATGCTAGTGACTACGCTGTAGCTGCTGTTCTTGGACAATGAAGAGAGGGAAAACCTTTTGTCATTTACTATGCTAGTAAGACTTTAAATAGTACTCAAATGAACTACTCTACAACTGAAAAGAATTGCTAGCTGTAGTATTTGCTTTAGATAAATTTCATGCTTATTTAATTGGGTCGCCTATCCTTATTTTTATAGATCATGCCACTCTTAAGTATCTTATCACAAAGAAGGATGCTAAGGCACGACTAATCCAATGGATCCTTCTCTTGCAAGAATTTGATATCACCATCAAGGACAAGAAAGGAGTGGAGAACGTAGTAGCCGACCACCTCTCGAGACTTACATTTGGGAACACTTGTGATGACATGCCAATCAAGGACGATTTTCCCGATGAGCAATTACTATCCATTACTTCTCTACCATGGTTTGCTCACATCGTAAACTATTTGACTACAGGTGAGATACCTATGGATTGGACCACTCAAGACAAGAGGAAATTATTATATGAGGTACGTAATTTCTATTGGGATGACCTTTATCTTTTCAAGTACTGCTCTGACCAAATTCTAAGGCGTTGCATCCCTAATGAAAAGATTGCGAGTGTCTTAGAATTTTGTCACTCCCAAGCTTGTGGAGGCCACTTTTCAATGAAAAAAACCGCTGCAAAAATTTTATAGTGTGGATTTTATTGGCCTACCTTGTTTAGAGATGCAAACACCTATTGTCGCTCATGTGAAAGGTGTCAAAAGTTAGGAGCTGTGTCTCACCGAAATATGATATTTTAGTAATTGAAATATTTGATTGTTAGGGCATCAATTTCATGGGACCCTTTCATCCTTCCTTCGGATACCAATACATCATCGTGGCAATAGATTATGTATCTAAGTGGGTAGAAGCAGCAGCTTGTTAAAGCAATGATAATAGAACGGTGATTAAATTCCTTAAAGAAAATGTGTTATCTCGATTTGGTACACCACGTGCTATAATTAGTGATCAAGGTACACATTTTTGGAACCGTTCTTTTAAAGCTTTGATGAAAAAATATGTGGTATTGCATAAAATCTCTACTGCTTACCATCCTCAGACTAGTGGACAAGTAGAGCTTGCTAATAGGGAGATTAAACAAATTTAGAAAAAACGGTTAACCCCAATCGCTAAGATTGGTCATTGAGACTAACTGATGCGCTTTGGGCTTACCGTATAGCCTTTAAAACTCCCTTAGGTATGTCGCCTTATCGGCTTGTTTTTGGAAAGCCCTGCCATTTACCCATGGAGCTCGAGCATCGAGATTACTGGGCCATCAAGTCTTTTAACTTTGATATGGGCGAAGCGGGTAAGCTTAGGAAATATCAGCTGACCGAGTTAGAAGAGTTAAGAAATGAGGCTTATGAAAATTATAGAATCTATAAGGCTAAGATCAAAGTATTCCATGACAAAAACATTTTGAGGAAAACATTTAAACTCAATGATTGGGTGTTCTTATACGACTCTAGATTTCATAAGCATCCTGAAAAACTTTTGTTAAGATGGACCGGCCCTTTTATAGTGAAAAATGTTTTTGAAAATGGGGCAGTAGAAATTAAGGATACTAGAGATGGCTGGGTTTTTAAAGTAAATTGACATCGCCTCAAGATCTTAATCGATAAGAAAGACCCGGAAATGGAAGAAATTCCACTTATGGATCCGGTCTATTTCCCTTAACTTCACCACACAGGTATGTTTTCATTTATTTTTCTTTCGATTTGTTTGTTTTATTTTTAAATACATTTTATTCAATCTCAATTGTTGTTTTTTCTTTTAGTGTGATTTAAATTTTTAAGGATTACTTTTTAATTTTAATTTATTTTGGCACACAGTTTTTTTGGACACTAGTGTGCACCGCGGTGCGCCTCAACCAACACCGCGGTGCCCAGAATCGAGCTCAGCAGTGCCAGGACCAGCACTACGGTGCCCAGAACCAAGCTCAGCAGCGCCAAGCCCAGCCCAGGACCGCACAACGCAGCACACAGAACCAAGCCAGCAAGCCAGGCCCAGCACCACAGCGCACTGCACAGCACTAGCTCGAGCCCAGCACATAGCTAACCCTAAATTCTGCACTATAAAATCCATTTTGCAGCCTCCTTCTTCATTTCTTCTTTCACAAAACTAGCAGCACACTACCTCCTCTCTCCCTTTTGCAACAAATCCTTACTTGCCCACTCACTTTCACTCAAAACTTTCTTGCTTATACCATCATCTCTTACTAATTTGCTCACTCATTTTGCTGATTTTGCTAACATTCTCTCTCAAAAGCTTGGTTATAAGAAGACCATTGGGTTCATCAAGGACACTTCAAGAGGTAGATAGTCTTTCTTCTCTCCACCATGGACATCAAGTAAGACAACTTTCTTCCATTTTATTGTGTATTTGTGCTATTTAGTGGTTACATTTTGCTTTAAGCCTATTATTCTAAATATTTGATTTCTATGGCACCTAAGACCAAGTGACCTAGGGGGAAACCACAACAAGAGTATGATGAGACCAAATTTGTGAGTTTTGAAGCAAGTGAGAGATATATTAGTATGTTGCAAAGTCGAAAACCCATTCCCGAAAGAGGATTCAACATCACCGAGAGGGGCAATCCGACCTTATTTAGAATGATTCTAGATAGGAATTGGGGTACATTTACAAGACCACCCTCCCCCTCCCTCCCGAATTTGGTTAGGGAATTTTATGCAAATGCACCCGAGCATAGGAATGGTAAAGTAAGAGTTAGGGGGTGAACAGTTTCTTTTAGCAGCTCAACCACTAATAGCTTCTATGGATTACCTGACATTGAACATAGTGAGTATAGTGTATATGTGTCTACCATTAATTATGAAGAGATTTGCACTACTCTTTGTATTCCGGGCACTACATGGAAAATGACGGGTGATATCCCTATCACTTTGCCCGGTACTTCTCTCAATGCCACTGCTAGGGCTTGGCAATATTTTATATGTCAGTGGATGATGCCTGCTTTACACTATAGTGTCTTAACTGTTGAGCGAGCTGTGTTAATCTATGCAATTTTGATGGGAATGACTATCAATGTAGGCCAAGTCATATATGATTCGAACAAACACACTATTAGATAAAAGCTCGGATTATATTTTCCTTCTTTAATAACCCAATTGTGCATCCGAGCCGGAGTCCAATACAGCCCTAATAAGGAGACTCAGCCACCTAAAAGACCCATTGATGATATCCTGCTAGCTCAGATTAAAATCTCCAAGCCACCAATTCCGAGAGAGGAGGCAGTATTTGCTGCTCATTCCCCTACCTTTAGGCATTTCACGGTTGCCGAGCGACTTGAGCGGATAGAGAGTCAGCAGACATTATTGCTTGCTAGGTTAGATCATCAAGACCAATTTTTGGCTCGGCAAGCCGATTATCAAGCAGAGGTCAATTCCTCATTTGGTCAGATGTACCAACACCTTGCCTCCACTACTGGTTGTAATATGGGTCATTTTCCTACTATGCCACCCTATCCGGGTTCGTCTTTTGATCTACTTCTCGAGGAAGGTGAAGAGAGTGAAGGGAATGCAGATGATGATGAGATTTAGAGGAATACTTTTGGGTTTTATCTCTTATTTTCCCTTTTTCTTGTATATTTTTTGTTATTTTCTTTTTCTCATTTTAGTGATTTTTCTACATTTTATGTACTACCCTAACAAATGGGGGAATCTTAAGGGTACACCATAGTTGTTTTCTTTTTTGGTTGTCTTGTTCTATGTTGTAGATTGGAATTTCAGCAAGAAGAATGACATGCAATTCACCTGGTGGTTCGCATTTTTCAGCACCTGTGCACTCGCGCTTACAAAGAGAGTTTTTCTTTACTCTCTCTTTAACATTGAGGACAATGCAAATTTTAAGTTGGGGGTGGAGATGTATTTCTTTAAAATTGCTTGGTGTTACCTTTCCTTACCTTTTGCTTTAAGTATGATTTGTGTTTTCCTTGGATGTAATTCGTTTGTCAATGATATAAGCTTAATTGAGATAACATACAACATTTAGAAGTAGTTAAATCTTGCTTCGGTTTGAGAATAATTTAAGTGTCATCTTGATTTGGTTTGAGACTCTAGTTTGTGGTAAGATTGTATGAATAGTCTAAAGCATCTAGAGAAGTTTTATGTGTGATTGCTTTGTGAATACTTTTGTGGTCTCGACAAGCTCTAGAACTTATTTGATAATCACTTGAGGCGAATTTCTAGAATGCACACTACTTAGGATATGATATAGGCCATTTTTGATTTGTTTGGGCGCTCCAAACTTACCATTGCTATATTTATCACTAGTCACCCATTTGGGTCTTTTTCTTGGAAAAGAATTTGAGTCTTGTTTCTTTCAATAGCCCATTTACTCACCTTTATGAGCCTAAAATATTTTATTCTTACCTTTCTTTTAAAAGAACTTAGTTATACACATTTGTTGAGAAGCACTCAAGAGGAGTAAGGATGAAAGTATGAGAAAAAAAACATTACTACCATAGCCCAAATACATGAAAAGAGATAAGTTGGGGGTTGTGGAAAAGAAAAAAATGATGAAAAAGGAGGTGAATGGTCTTATGTGCCAAAATAAAAAACGAAGTGAATTATGGCAAAGAAAGAAGAAAGAAAGAAAAAAAATGGTGATTTGTTGAAAGAAATGCTCGGAAAATGCTTGGAAGAGTTGGGTATTGAAGTAAGGTTATCTAGTGCTTAAAGAGTTGTGTTCAAAAACTAAGAGATTAAGTTCTTTTACTTGTTGAATCCTTCCCGTTCTTTCTTAACCTTTACCTTAGTCTAACATTACAAGCTTAGTAAAGACCTATTGATCCAATATAGTGAGATTTTTCTACAATAGTGGAGAGTGATTTGAACAATAAGCCTATAGAGCTTGTTAATGTGATTGAGGTCACACAATTTATTATGTTTTTAGAGACCAAGACTTGTATTCATAAAGGTTATGCATAAAATCATTTGGGTGTACAAATTAATGGATTGTGGTAAAATGGATGTTAAGAGTCAATAAACGATTTCAAGATTGATGTTTGGATTACTTTTGAACTTGGGTGAATTTAAACAATTTTATGTGCTGTGTGTTATGCGAAATTTTTGAGACAAAATGTGGATTACTCTTGGTTAACACTGATATTGCTTTACTTTATTTTGATTCCCACCATGGATTATCTTATTTCCGCTTGAATTGCTAGGGACTAGCAATAAGCTAGTTTGGGGTTGTGATAAGAGCCCTAAAATGCATCTCAACGATGCTTAATTGTTAGAAATTTATGATTCTTCTCAGTCTTTATTGCACTTTTATGTGTTGATAACTCTTAAGTAATATTATTGTACCACTAACTTATTCCAGTGCATTTTCAGGTATTTTGAGTCCAAAGAGAAGAAGAAGCGATCGTTGTTTAAAAGCACCAATGTTCCATGCACGACGAAGCATAGAAGTGGTTGTGGAGAGGCAAAGCATGAAGAAAATCAGCAAACAACTCCCTCATGGTGAATAAACAGGCAGCACCACGGTGCCCCTCAGCCAGCACCGCGGTGCCCAGAAGCTCGCCCAACCAGATTATGCCTAGCACCGCGGTGCTCCTCAATCAGCATCGCAGCGCGCACACGGGATTGTATCTTCAAGTTAGACTTTAATCAGGGTTTTAAACATTAGATTAAACCCAAGAATACCCTTGGGCCCTTGTACTATAAATAGGACACTTAGGGTTTAAGAGAGGGAGATTGGAAGTGTGGAGAAAAACCCAGAAAACTAGAGGCAGCAGCTCTCATCCATAAAAGTGTTTAGCCGTGAACACCATGGCTAACTAACTTCCAAGTAAGGCGAAGGGATGTATCCCTAGGTGTAATTGTTCTTATCTTCCTTTATTTGATTCAGTTGTAATAAGAATTTATTGTCAAAACATTGCTATGATTTACTTCTTTATCTAATTATAAGACCTTATCTATTCCGGTGATTGTATCTTTTTCCTTGATATAAATTTAGTTATGCTTCTCTTATGTCAAGATTGTTTGTGTATAATTAAGTCCGGTAAATCTAGCCTTTAGGTTTGTCCATTACTGCAATATTGTCAATAAAGATATATTGTCTTTTCTTGATAAACCTATAGGATAGATCATATGTGCATAAATCGAAGAAGTATTTCATAACAATCATATTAGGGTTTATATATGTGCTCATTGAATACTTGCTGGCTGCGTGTTTGGGATGTGAAACTTGCAACTGAGATAAAAATAACTGAATCAAGTTAGGGATAGGACAAGGAACCTAGGGAGGATTCCCAGATCCTTGTTGTCTCCCTATTATATTTTACAATCTATTTTAAACAATTACTTCATTACTAAAAGTTCATATTTTCTCACATAAATCTTTATCGTTTGTGTTATGGTTCACACCTTCTTTTGTAGTTAACTTGTTTCCCTGTGGAATTGACACCCCAAAGCCATGCTACAATCACCGCATTACACTTTGGGCGTAATCAGGTGCAAAGGGTTGTTTGAAGAGTTGAAAGTCCTAAAAGAGCAGGTGGTGGTGTATTCGGATAGCCAAAGTGCGTTGCCTTTGTGTAGGAACCTAGTGTTCCATGAGAGGACTAAGCATATAGATGTTCGGTATCATTTCATTTGGGAAAATTTTACGAAAATGATGCATTCATGTGGACAAAGTCGCAATGGAAGAAAATCCTGCAGATTTAGATACTAAATTTCTACCTTTAAGTAAGTTTAATCATTGCCTTGGACTTCTTAGGATTGGAGTCCGATGATATGGTGACTCAAGTTGAGTTTGGATCTTGAGTTCTCTGCATAATGGGTTCGGGTTTAATCGCTTAGACAAAGGTAAAGATTGTTGGAATTTGTCAAAGGATTAAACGGGTTGAAGTTCAGCATCAGGTTATGTTGTGCGCCGCTACCCAGCCTTGGGCACCACAACCTCTAGCAGATGGTGAGGTTGTGTCGTGCACCACAGCCTGCCCTGTTCTGGGCCGTGGCGCCAGGCACACCTGGTGCCTCTGATTCAGCATGTTGAAAGGTACGTGGGACTTAGTTAAAATGCACATGATAACTTAGACTTGTTGAAGAGCTATGATTGATTGGTCCTTAAGATCTAAGGGTTGAGATTGTCTTCAAGATTGGTTCAAGAAGTGGTTGCACTATGTAAAGGATCATCTAGGAGCAATTCAGAACAACATGTGAACATGTGAGCAGTATGTGTGAAATAAAACATATGATGTGTGAGAGTGCAAAGACACTAAACATAGGAAAGACTCATTCAAGAGAGGCTGATTGTTAAGAGAGAGTAGTCTAGATTTGGGATTCAAGGGCTTTGTAATTGGAATTTTCTTGGGGAAAATTCCAAGGAAACACTTAGTTCTTATCACTTTCTTTCTTCTCTTCTTTCATTCTTCAAGAACAAGAAGGTTCTTGAAGAGGTGTTGCTGTAATTGTAAGAACTCCATTGATTTAGTGTAGAGAGCTCGGAGGAGCTCATGGGGACGTAGGCACATTGTCGAACCTCGATAACAATTGCTTGTGTTCTTTCTTTGATTGTTTCTGTTTTGTTTATTACAAGTCATTCTAGACTTGGGTGTTTGGAAAGATCACAACCTGGGATTCCGCAAGAAGGTGATTTTCCAACAAGGACAAATATTGATGAAGGTGAAAGGTTCATCAAGGATACTTGAGAATGCGAGACAAACTTAAGAAAGTATTAAACCTGATATTTTGTGAACCATGGTCAAGGAAATTTCGAGGGAGAATTGTGTAGCTTGGTACATAAATTAGAATATTTTAATTTTAGGGTTTGTACTTCAATGCGTAAAGGTGTGTGCTTGTTCAATTTGAGTCCTAAGAGTTTTGCCAAGGCATGTGAAAACTTGAAAATAGGTAGAAAAGTTGATATTTAAGTAATAAATATTATCTAGAGGGATCTTTTGGAGTTTTAAGAAGTGTTAGGGTAGATGGTGAAAGGGTAGTTTTGTAATTAAGAGAGACCAAAAATTGTGTTGGAACTCTCTAGGAGAGCTGAGAGAGATGAGAGAAAAAATAAGAGAAGCGGAAAGAAAGGAAGAAAGAGAGGAAAACAAAGGTAAAGATGGGAGGATTCTTGGCAAATCAAGGTAAAATCTTCATTCTTCTTTACTTCAAATTGCTAAGTATGTCTACTAGACTAAGATCTTGAGTTTGGGATTTTGAAATTGAAGATTTACTTAAGAAAGTTTGGGGAAAATGTTATTTCAAAGAAAAAAAATTGGGATTTTGACCAAAAATGTTGATTTGAAGGTTTTGAGTTCAATTTTTATCTTGGGTAATGTAAAGTTTTTGACTTTAAACCCTTTGAAATTTGTATCTTTGAACATTTGAAAAGGACTTTTGAAATCAAGAAGGATTTTGGAGAAAAATATGAGTTTTCGCAAAGATTTTTACTGAAAAACAGGGATGCAGTCGATTGGATCAAGTGTCTAGTCGATTGGATAAAGTATTTGAACCAAACATGGGCTAAACAACTTCATTTAGTCGACTGAATGAAGGGGCTGAACTTTCTGGACCCTTTTCAGCCTGTTGAATCAGACATTTAGTCCACTGAAGTATGTTGATTTCAGAAGTTTTTAACTTTTCCTTCAGTTTTGGAATGTGAAACTTTCCCAAAATGATTTTAATGTTTATATACATTTGAATTACGATTAAAACACCTTTGAAATAACTAATTTTCACTAGACTAAAGTGGTTTTGAAGCCCAAATTAAATGATTAGAAAAATGAATGAAAAAGAGTATAACGTTTTGGTTCCTTTGATTTTTGTTGCTCTCGAAGTACACACATGATATTTTGAATATACAAAACACTTTAGAGTTGCTTGGTATACAAACTAGTTGGGACTAGTTTTCCAAATCAGGTAATGAGGTGAGTTTCACCTTACTATTTGTAAGCATTGTGAAACGTACAAATTAAAATACTAAGTTATAAGTAAATATATACATACATATATATAACGAGTATGGAATGTGAATAATAAAGTTATAGGATTATATACTTGTGTGATAAGAATTGTAAAACTATGAGGCTACTATTGAAAATACTATAGATTTATATTATGATAACTTTATACTTGTGCATTGAATTATAAATGTGTAAGATATGAGTTTGGAAGTGATTTGATATAGTTGTGTTTGGGAAATTGTGGTAAGTGTGAAATGTGATGAAAATTGATTGATTTGTTTATCATGAGTTATAGATGTGATTGGTTGACAATGATTGATTGCAAACCATTTCTTCATGAATGCATCTTTACATGATAATAATTGTTTGACAGTATGTAATTGAGGGGCAAGTGATGGGTGAGGCCGGTAGGTCCCTTCCCACAAGCGGTGTAAGGGTACTGAATAGATATTGGATGACTAGGAACCGACCCGAGTCAAGGGAGGTTATGAAGATTTGATGATTCGATTACGAAATGTACTTGTATGTAGGGAGATGCCCCCGTGATGATGAAATTAGCCTAGTGAAGGGCAATGATATGATTGTGCATTGCATCACATCACATCGCATAGAATTTGCATTTCATTGATATAGTGTGGTGATTGGCCCATGAAGGGCATGTTTGATGATTGGCTCATGAGAGGCATGTGTGATAGGATTGGCCCAGCAAAAGGCACGATTTATCAATTATTGTATATTGGAAGATATAATAATGATTGTTGCTCGTAAATGATTGATCTAATATGTGTAGATGTGATTTGGTTTATGATAGTATTGTTTGAAATGTTGATTATTTCCTTTTGTGATAAGAACTAAAAAAGTAAATCAAAAGTTTATATATAAAAGTCGCACTATATTTATAATTACAATAATGACCTATATAATGAGATCAATGATAAATAAATTACTTTTCAAAGCGATTACTTTTAGTAATATGTTTCTAATTGAGCTTTTTAGCTCACCCTTTTTATTTTTACTAACATTTCAAGAAAGTACCAGAAGTTTGTGATCCAAGTTGAAAAGAGTCCTCGTCTACAGCATCCTTATCTTTTTGGTCTTGTGGGAGTTTAGTCTTTGTTATAGATTAGTAAATGTAAAAGTGTCCAAGTTAGTAGAGATTGAGAAGGATTTCTTTTACTCAATGTCTTTATAAAACGTTAATAGCTAAATTGTTGTGCTAAAAATTTTTATGTTATGAAGGTATTTGTTTGTGTAAGTTTGTGATATTAGAAAGAATGTTTATGTTTTGTAAGTTTTGCATGTTTGCATATAGGTCGAGGTGCTCGGAACTGAAATGTAATTAAATCTCCTCAAGTAGGGCCCACCCAGGGATGGGTTGTTATTGAACTAATCTTATCACATGCCCCTCATGGGCCAATTACAGCATATGTGCAATATGTATGAAATGAATGTAATGAGATATAATGCAATGCATAATCATTTATTTACTTATTTCTGTTGGAAAATCACCTTTTCAAGAATCACAGGTTGTAATCTTTCCAAACACCCAAATCCAGAATGATTTAGACCAATACAAGAATCAAACCATAAAAGAGAAAACACAAGCAATTGTTATCGAGGTTCAAAAAATTGCCTACATCCTCGTGAGCTCCTCCGAGCTCTCTGCACTAAATCAATGGAGTTCTTACAATTACAGCAATACCCCTTCAAGAACCACGTGTTCTTAAAAAATGAGAGAAGAGAAAAGAAAGAGATAGGAACTAAGTGTTTCCTTGGAATTTTCCCCAAGAAAATTCCAATTACAAAGCCCTACAACCTAATCTCTCTTGCACTCTCTCACTAGAAAAACCTCTGAAGATTTGAGAGTCTTTCTCTCTAAACAGCCAGCCAATCTTGAAAATGAGTCTCTCTTGTTGTTGTGTTTTTTGATACTTATTCTTTTCTTGCTATTGCTCCTAGATAACCCTTTATATAAAGCAATAACTACCACAACCAACTTGAAGTAAATCTAAACCCTTAGATCTCAATAACCAAAGAATCATGGCTCTCTAAGTGGTCTAAGTAATCCTCTGCGTTTTAATCAAAACCCACGTGTTAGAAAATCAACTTTGCAAGAATCCCAGGTTGTGATCTTTCCAAACCCCCAAATCTAAAATGATTTGTATTAGAACGAGAATCAAACCATAAAAGAGAAAACACAAGTAATTGTTATCGAGGTTCAACAATTTGCCTATGTCACTGTGAGCTCCTCCGAGCTCTATGCACTAAACAATTTAAGTATGTTCCAACTCTTTCATTGTTGTTGTTATCCAATCATAAAAATGAGGAAGCTTGTTCTCTATGGAATCATAGCTTTTGTAATAATGATTAGTTATGTTGTCTAATATGAGTAATTCATCAGTTTTTGGAACATAGAAAGATGTGTGACTGAGAAACACTGCTTGATTTTTTAACCTTTTTTCTTTAACACAACACTTAGTTTAGAAATCAAGCCTTAAGATTTCCCAATGATTTGTATTGAGTGTCTTTTTTAACAATGGAATATAACCATCACAACAAGGAACCATAAAGTTATTGCAAGAAAAAATGTTAGTCTCCCACTATGAAGTAAATAATGTCCATCTTTTTAGTTCAAGGTTAAAAGAACCCAATTTGTCATGAATAAAACGAACATATAAAATCCATTATTGTAGACCACATCTATTATATCCACATCATAGTTATTAAACCACAATTCTAATGAATCGATCCAAGTAGTATCACTTGGTTTGCACATGCTGATGTAGAACTTGTTCAATATACTTAGGTTGCAGCGCACACAAAAGACCACATAATATGGAGAACCCATATCCAAAGAAATGGTGACCTGATTTAAGTATTTATCATCCATTTCAGGCAATGTAATAAATTATTTGGTGAAAGGACAATACAAAAAGAACAAGATTCTAGGATAATCTACTTTTACTTTTAAGAAAGAACCCAACCATATCTTGAAAGATAAATCTTTGGCCATAAAAAATCCTTTCTTTCTTCTTCACTCATCATTGCTTCCTCAACCAGTTTTCACACACAATGGATTCTGCCATAACAACTTCTATGCCAATGGTAAAACATAACCTATGGCAATTTCTCAATACTTTGAATCTGAGGATGCAATTTAGGTTGAGAGTTTAGTACCCAGTGCTTGCAAACTAGACCCACACAAATTTTTTCTGGCCAATAGAATTGTTTAAGTACAAGCCTCATGATATCTTTGGGGAGATGACTCCATTGTGAAATATTCATCATCTCTTTTTCTCTCACTAACGCATACAGCTTAAGATGAAATTAGGGCTTTCTCTTGAAGATCCCTTTTAAACTTGAATTCTCCTAATATACAAAGGAATAATAGTCCTCTTAACTTTATAAGAGGAGAACCATAATCCTAATCTTGCTAGGAAGGTTTATTATTTGAGGAGTGTTTGTTTTACCTAATATCTTTATATTATGGGCAGAATAAAACTTTAATTCCTAATAATAATAATAATAGTTAGTATTCTTTACAGTAAGTAGGGAAAATTTTAACAGTCTGTGCAGGGTTGTGATTGTTCAGTATTCATCATACGTGTATTGCATGTACTGGAATTTCATACTAATACGGCGTGTGTTCATGTATGGAATGTGAATGTTTGGGAATTCAGAATTTCCACTACTAGCAATAGTAGCTTTAAATAATTAAATTCTTATCAGATTAGCTCAAATGGAAAAAAAGTTTCATTCAAAGCAAACTAGTAGTATGACATGCGCGTGTTGAACTACTCCTTTAAAGGTTGTCACATATACACGTGTTGTTTATCATTGACTTTGATAAATTTATGTATTCATAAAACAATTAAGAAATTATTCAAATAATTTTTATCACTTTAGGGAGACTTGCAAAAATAAGATGAAAATTTGTATATGTATATCGAAACACACACCATTAATAATTATATTGAAAAGATAAAAATGTAATAAAATTATAAGAGAATGTGTTCAAGAATGGCACCGTATTAACTTATCGGATTCAAGTTACAGATGTAAACCAAATCTCCTCACTTATAAGCTAATCAAAGGTATCTTTATGCCTATTATCTATGGAAAAACATTAATGAGCACAGCAATATACAAAAATAGTAGTCTTTAAGAAACAAATTCACATTTCTTTTTTACAGTTCAAATAGAGACCATAGCAGTTGGAGAAAGTAATGGAAATTTTTTTTCATAAAGAATAGAAGTGTGTGGTTCTTGCAAAAATAGGTAGGCAGTTAAGGTAGATTTCCACGTGGGCTATAGGGGGAGTTAAGAGATTTATACCATTTTGTATAATTCTCATTGACTTAAATACCCATTCATTTATTTACTTCTTTTCACTTTTTGTGTGATTTTCGACATTTCACCAATTGAGTTGGCCTTTACCAACCTAGCTCTTCATGTGTGAGTAAAAAGAGATGTGGAATCCTCCTACATATCTCTTCAACTAAAATATGAAGAGAGAATGTATGCAATCCTCCTACCTATCTCTTCCATAGCACCATAGTTGTTCAACTATTCATGATTCTTTGTTCTAACCAATGATTATGCTACATACTTTTCCATATTTCTCTTGCCCCTATACTTCTCCGTACTAAATCTTTTCATAGGGATTCTACTCATTATTATCTTCCTAATCCACTCCATCATTGATAGTATTGGTGTGTACTTTACTTCAAGACAATCATCCATTAAAGAATTCACTCAGGTTGTTCAACAATATTTCACATTTGCTATACGTAGAGAAATGTGACCTTGCCCAACCCCTTGGATTCTTTTCTATTACCCATTTATAAGCATCATAATTAAGTTGTTAAAAAATTTTCTTACGAAACTTTCATTCTTTCATACTTCCAATAGTTGCAGCCCTCCAAAGCGTGTCTTTCAACTTTTTCCCCTTGAAATTAACTTTGAAGTTGGCATACATATGCCTCATACAATACCTGTTCTCTACATCCGGCAACATTGCTTCAAAAACCTCAACTAGTCCCTACAATTAGTGACATATATTTATATATTAGTTATTTGAATTTAATAACATATCATAAAAAGTTAATATTAGTTGAGACTGAAATTGCCACTATAGTTCAAAACTTGTATAGATAGTGTGACCAACCTTTTGTTTGTTAGACATGAAGGTCCAACTCACTTTATAGTAATCCCAAAGTCTAGCATATTGTTCCTTGTACTCACCCTGCACTTTTACCTTAGCACTCTTTGATATAGCTACTAATACACCTACTTGAAAGGCCAATAAGCAGTAGATAAAACATTTAAGAGGAGAGAAATGCTAGCAGGTCAGAAAGATGAAATAAGAAAGAGGGTGCAGTAGCTATCCAAGAGCTTAGAAGATCTTTAAGACTCCAAAGAAATGAACCAACACTTTCCACAAAGCATAAGTGAAAGACTCAAAGGGCAAGCAAGATTAGTTAGTTAGTTAGTTACACATAAGTTAAAGGGCTGTTAGAGAGGAACATTATTGTAACTACCTTATAACTAACCTTAGGTTACTAAACAATCCTAAACTAGAATAAATAATGTTGTAACCCGTTTGTAAAGGCATCAATCAAATAAATAAGAAATTTCTCTTCTTCTCTCTAGTTACATCTTGTAAATTTCTTGGAGTTTAGGTTTGTCTCGAATCAAGTCAATTAAAACTGAGTTAGGGAAAGCATCATTGGTGTTTTCATTGACTCTATCATCTTCTTCACCTTCCCAATTCCCTCAAGCACTTACCACATTCCAAAAATTCACCACCTACTAACTCATAATGGTTAAAGGAACAAGATCAAAGAACAATGAGTTCTTATGAGAGAGGATGGCTCAATTTCAAAAGCAATTAAATGAAGATATAATAGCTTCTGTCAATCAACAATTCCAGAAACAACTATCCAAGATGCAATCTGACATTGACCTCTTACAACAAATCTAAGCCTCATGCAACATCATATCAAGACAATCAAGAAGAATAATACTATACATACCAAAATTCTAGCCCATTTAAGCAACTAAAACTGGAATTTCCAAGATTCAATTCTGGAGATCTCTCAGATTAGTTGTTCAAGATGGAACAATATTTTGTGTCATCAAATTCCAGATTCCTAGAAACTCACTATGGTTTTTTTCCATTTGGATGGACCAACATCAAGTTGGTATTAATGGATGTACCAGAGTAACCATCTAAGGGGCTGGAAAGAATTTGTTTAGGCTTTACAAGAAAGGTTTGAACTTTCTCTCTTTGATGATCCTCAAGGAAACCTCACCAAACTCCTACAACATACTTCTGTACAAGACTACCAAGATAAGTTTGAAGTGTTATCTTGTAAGGTCCTTGGCCTCATTGAGAAATTCTTGAAGAATTGTGTCATTTCATGTCTCAAACTTTCAATAAAGAGAGAAGTCTTACTACAAAGACCTCTTAGTTTACATGAAGCAATCAGCATAGCAAGAATGGTGGAGGCAGAGGTAGTTAAGAGATATATGTCCACTAGAAGTTGGGGTCCTAGAAAATTCCCCACCCCTTCTGTTCTTGGCCCTAAACATGTGCTATAGACTACATCACCACTACTAGGATCAAGAGCCAGTGTCAAAAGGCTTACACCATAAAAGAAATAGTTGAGAAAGGAAAAAAGACTATGCTTCAACTACGATGAGAAGTATAGCTTTGGACATAAGTGCGAGAAATAAGGCAACTATGTTACTTTGAAGGAATGGAGCTAGAAAAGGACAACACACTAGAAGAGTCCAGTAATCACGAATCTTGGCTTCCAGGTATTGACACTAATCGTTGTATTAGTTTTCATGCACTGATGGGGCATGGATCACCTTAGACATTAAGATTAGAAAGCCAGATTGGGGGTCATACCTTACAAATACTAATAGATAGGGGTAGTACACACAATTTTATCCAAGAAAGAGTGGCACACTTCTTGGGATTGACCATTACACCTTCACAACATTTCAAAGTACAAGTAGGAAATAGTGAATACTTGTCTTGCATTGGGATGTGTCATGCTGCAAAAATCTAGTTACAAGACCACAAGTTTAATATCGATTTCTTCATAATACATGTCCAAAGAACCGATGTTGTATTGGGAGTACAATGATTACAAAATTTAGGTCCTATCACTATTGATTATAGGACTTTAAGAATGGAATTTATGTGGGAGGGTAAACTAGTGGTGTTACAAGGCAAATAAAGACTTGACAATGATATGGTGGGATATAGTAAATTGAGAAAAATGACTCTTACTAAGCCATTATCTTCTTATTTCATGTTAATATCCATTACTAACCCCAACAGCCAAAACAAGGGTCTTTGATTATCCTAGACAATATTGATCCCCATATTCAGAACATCCTATAAGATTTCAAGGTAGTCTTTAAGGAACCTAAAGGCTTACCACCAACAAGAAGAGTGGATCATAAGATTCAATTATTACCTGACACTTCTCCTATCAACATCAAACCTTAAAGGTATCCATAATTTCAAAAGATTAAAATTGAGAAGCTAGTGAAAGAGAAAGATGGCACTTAGAGGTTTTGTGTAGATTACAGGGGGTTAAATGTAGTCACTAACAAAGACAACTTTCCCATTCCAACTATGGATGAACTTATTGATGAATTATGTGGTGCTAAAGGCTTTTCAAAGCTAGATTTGAGAGCTGGATACCATCAAATCAGGATGTATTCAGAGGACATTGAGAAGATAGCATTTAGGACTCATCATGGCAACTATGAGTTCCTGGTTATGCCATTTGTTTGAACAAATGCTCCCTTCACTTTTCAAGCTATAATAAACCAGCTTTTTGAAGCTTATCTAAGAAAGCTTGTCATGGTCTTCTTCGATGGCATCTTAGTTTATAGCTAGTCCCTGAAGCATCTAAAAATTGCGTTGCTTTACTTATAAGAAACAACCATGTACGCTAAACTATTTGGAACATATAATCTCAGTTCAAAGGATGGCACCTGACTCATAGAAGATCAAAGCTACATTGGAGTGCCTTACTCTAACTATTGTGAAGTAGCTCAGAGGCTTCTTAGGCTTTACTGGCTATTATAGAAAATTTGTAAAAGGCTATGCTTCATTGGTTGCACCATTAACTTACCTTATCAGAAGGATAGTTTCTAATGGAATGATAGCACAGCTGAGGCATTCCAGAACTTGAAGGTTGCAATGACAACAACTTTAGTGCTAGCATTGCCAGATTTCGCTTAACCATTTGTGCTTGAAAGTGATGCATCTGGGTATGGCATATGAGTTGTCCTTATGCAACAAGGCCATCCCATTGCATACTATAGTAAGAAACAGCCCCCTTCATTATAACTAGCCTCAGCATACATTAGAGAACTCCTTGTAATCACAATTACTATACAACATTGGAGACAATACCTATTGGGATTTGAATTTTTTATCCACACTGATCAAAGAATTTTAAGGGCACTATTAGATCAAACAATTCAGACCCCAGAATAGCAAATGTTCCTAATGAATCTCTTAGGCTTCATATTTCAAATACTATACAAGCCTGGAAAAGACAAAGTGGTTGCCGATGGCTTATCAAGGATATATCTAGACAATAAGGAACATGTATCTTACCTTTCACTATCATTACCTTCCTTTGAATTCTTGGACACTTTGAAGTCATAAAATTCTCAGTTTCCAAAGTTAAAGGGAATTAAAGGTTGCCATATCAAGTAGTCTTGCTCAATATCCTGAATGAATAGTTAGAAATGGATTAATATATTAGAAAGGTAAACTATATATAAGTCCCCAATCAACTTTGAAGAACAAGCTACTACAAGAGTTCAATTCTTTTCCTATAGGAGGACATGCTAGTATCCAGAGAACACATGCCAGGCTAGCTTCAAGAATCTACTAGAAATACATGAGAAAAGAAGTGGTCAAGTTTGTCCAGCAATGCCTGGTTTGCCAACAAACTAAACATATGAATCATGCACCTTATGGCCTTTTACAACCACTGTCCATCCCTGAGCAAATATAGGAAGACATCTCAATAGATTTCTTAACATATCTCCCTCCTGTCTAAGGCTTTACAATAATTTTGGTAGTAATGGATAAACTATCAAAATTTGCTCATATTGGGTGTCTCCCAAAATATTACACAGCTATAAAGGTGGCAAACCTTTTTGTCAACATGATTTGCAAACTTCATGGCTTTCCTAAGACAATTGTCTCAGACAAAGACTTAGTCTTCATAAGTTCTTTTCGGACATAATATTTTAGACTACAAGGTACTAAGCTCAATATGAGTAGTGCCTATCATCTTCAAACTGATGACCAAACTGAGGTAGTCAATGGATCATTGGAGCAATACTTGAGGCGCTTTGTTAGTTATTGTCCTAGAAGATGGCTTAAGTTTTTATGTTGGGCAGAATTCCAATATAAAATCGCACTACATTCTTCTCTTGGTATGTCTCCATTTGAAGTGGTTTTTGGTATAAAACCCCTAACATTATAGCTTACAATAAAGGAGACAGTAATCTAGCAAGCATTCATCAGGACTTGGGAGACAGAACTGAAATCCTAAGATAAGCTAAGTTGCACCTCAAAAAGGCTCAAGCACAGATGAAGGTTACAGTTGATAAACACAGAAAGGATCATTCATTCCAGATTGGTGATTTGATGCTAGTTCTATAAACAAACAACAGTAGCACAGAGCACTCCAACAAGTTGGGGAGAAATATTTTTTGGTCATTTCTTCTCATCAAACAGATTGGAAAGGTTGAATACAAGCTTCAACTACCAGAAGATGCCATAATACATCTAGTCTTTCATGTCTCTATACTAAAATAATATAGATAACCTGAGGAAGGCCTATCTTAATGTCCTTTATCTTCTGTTCTAGAATATTATCATCCAATTTACAAACTGGTGACCATAATAGAGAAGAGGCACATATAGAAGAATGATAAATGAATTCTGCAGTAGGTAATTCAATGGGAAGGATTACCAAAAGAAAAAGCTAATCGGAACGCTGCCTCACAATTCAAACACAATTTTCCACAATTCCACCTTAATGACAAGATGTCTCTCAATGGGGGAAGAATTGATATAGCTGCTAATACACTTACTGGAAAGGCCAATAAGCAACAACTAAAAGATTAAGAGGAGAGAAAGTCAGTATCAAGTTAGAAATGAGAAATACGAAAGAAGTAGGAGTAGTTGTCCAAGAGCTTAGAAGATCTTTAAGACTCTAAAGAAGAAGCCAACACCATTCGGATAGCATAAGTAAAAGACTTAAAGGGCAAGAAAGATTAGTTACTTAGTTATACATAAGTCAAAGGGTTGTTAAATAGGAAAAAAATTGTAACTAACCTAAGCTTACTAAACAGTTCTAAACTAGTATAAATAGGGCTATAACTCACTTGTAAAGGCACCAATCAAATATATTAGAATTTTCTTTTCTTCTCTCTAGTTACATCTTGTAACTTTCTTAGAGTTTAGACTTGTCTCAAATCAAGTTAATCAAAACCGAGTTAGGGAAGATATCACTTTTCCTTGACCTATAAATCATACCTTTCTTAACATCAACACTTAGCTCCCTTATGATTTTTTAAAACTGTGATTTGCATGTTTTTAGTGAAAAGGAATGAAATTATTTATTGGATGATTTGATATGAGTATATATATAAATATGATTGAACATGTTGAAAATGATGATTTCGTGATCACATGAGAATAAAAGTTGTATTGTAACGAGATTTGTTGCAGGTTTTAAGCTAAGGTTTTATCAAGGTATGTGTTTCTTCCATTCATTTTTGCTGAAAAATTAATTATAACCTTTAAATTTGGTGTGCAAGTAAACTATTAAATTGTGTTGCATGAAGGTTGTGCTATTCTAAAGTAGCGCACAAGCCTATGGACCACTCTAGAAATGTGTAGGCTATGTTTGAAGTTCAATCGAGCTAATTATTTTCTAGTAACTTTCTACTATTGTGTGGACTCTATCTGTCATGTCAAAACTATCGATAACATCTCAAATATAAGGAACACAAACAAGCTTGATTATGTATGTCAATTAAATAAGTTGTGATTCTGATTTAAAATCTGATTTGTTGTGGTCAATTGCTTGTTGTAATTAGCATGATATTATTGGAAGTTCATGTTTTATGCGAGCTCACATGATTGGTTGAAAACATGATTCTTTGTTTGGTGCACTTGTATATATATTGCTTAATTGCTTTAATATAAACTGTTATCATTCATCATAATGTTGCTTAATTCATATTGTTGCTTGTGAGAATGATCATGGAAGAAGAATTAAGGAAATACAATTAAATGGTTTCTATTTAAATTGTCCCTTATTTGAGTAAAACTATAAGCTAGATCTTTTTTGGTCTAGGCACATGGGGGTTCTCTTCCTTTCGATCTTCCTAGAGTGTACACTAAGTCTTGAATCAAATCTCTCTCTCTCTTTCTATTTGACCAGTAGCTAGAGGTTTTTAGTTAACTAAATTAATTGAGTGATGACTCCAATCAAGTTTTTCTACCTTTGACTTTGTGTCTCAGGTTCATTACTTTTTGATTGGGGTCTGCCATTCTGATTAGTTCTTGTTCAAAGAGATATGATTTATGAGACATTGATACATTTGTGAAGGGTTTAAAGGGAAAATACCTTATAATCATTTGACACTTAAAAATGCGCCTCACATGAGAAGCCCTCTTGTTATTGATGAAGGATTATGAAAAGTGTTATGCAACTCTTAATTTTGCAATCATGCTGAACAATTTTGATCCACACCCTCGCTTTATCAATCTTCCTTTAGAAGTTAAGTTGGAGTTGTGGCAGAGGTAGGAATCTCTAGAGGGTTATCTCTGCTATAGTTGGCGGTTCCGCTGGGGACTTAACACTCAAACACTTACTCTTAAGGGAATATTTAAATAAAAACTTTTTACTTTATTTTCTTGTGAACTAGAACCAATGGTATTCTCGGCAGCGTTCTTAGGCGGCATTGTAACACATGAGTTCTTTGTACTTCACAAATTCAAGAAGTTCTCACAGAAAACGCCAATCTGTTGATGTCAAAAATATGCTCGGAATCTGAACGGTCGGAAAGTGGAACCTGCACACACAAAACAAGGAAAAAACCCTAAAGTCGTCGGAGGACTAGAGGGGTTGTGCCTCTAGGGGGACTCTCTGATGCCTAAGTTAGTATAGGGCTTTGGAGAAATAAAGAGAACTGTGTAAAATAAGGAACTGTGAGTAATGAGTTGTGTGTACCTTCTGATTGTGAGAACTCCATTTATATAATGTTTCAGAGCAGAGTCCTATTAGAAGAGTGATTCAGTGTTATAATAAGAATAAAACTCCTGTAGATAAGTCTGGAGTTATCTATAGGCTGGAATAATCTATCCATAAGCTGGAGTGTTGTAGTGGTATTGGGGCACTTGGTGTCGAATTACTGTTATATCCTTCGCTGCTAGATGTGGGCGTTTGATTGGTTGATATGTGAAATTACCATTTTGCCATTGGAGGTTACTACGTGTTGCGATGTTATTGGACAAAAATTTTCCCCTACATTAGTTATGTTAGCAAGTAAACTTGAAATTGTTAGCTTACCACTATATTTTTCGATAAATTTAAAATTTGAAGTGAACAAAATAATTGCAATTTAATCTTGAAACCCAAAAAATGTGGAATAAAATAAGAATGAATGTTCATCATAATCAACATTAATTATGAGATAATTTTCACTTAAATATTCCTTTTAGAGATTTTCGATTTCTCCTATAAATATCTTCAGGTTTAATGGTTTGAGGACAACAAGAAAAATACATATTTTCTCTCTTTTTTTGACATGCACTATTCTACATTCGTCTTATAATTTTCTTATCTTGCTTAGGAAATTTTTCTACAAGTTCGAAGTTTTGTTTGCAAGTGCACACAAATCGAGCTACTATTATTTCTTGGAGAGCTCATTAGAGTCATTTGCATCGTAGTAGTGCTAAATCACTTAATGAGAGAATATTCATAGCACTGCGGCTGTTCAATTTTTTTAATAATTGAATTTGATGCGAACAGAATTATAGTAATATATTTTTTTCCATTCGTTTAGAGCATAATTGTTTGCTTTATTAACTAAGAATTAGATATTCTTAATCTTAATTGTTATTCGCCAAAGCAAACCATGGAGAATCTAATGGTAAAAGTTCTATTGAACCAAATAGCATTTGGTCCTATAAGTTACGTTAGCAATTAAATTTTGATTCAATTGTCAACTTACAATTACCACTAGATATTTTTTTAATAAATCTAAAATTTGAATTGAGCAACATAACTACAATTTGATTTTGAAACCCAAAAATATGTGGAATAAAATAAGAATGAATGTTGATCATAATCAATAATGATTATGACATAACCTGAGCTTCAATATTCCTTTTAGAGACTTTTAATTCGTCCTATCATCAGCTTTATTGGTTTGAGTACCACAAGAAAAATAAATCTTCTCCTTTTTTTTTTCTTCTACGAGCACTATTCTTGCATGCATTATTCCACACTCTTCTTATAATTCTCTTATCTTGCTTGAGTTATTTCTCTACATTTTCAAAACTTTATTTGCAAGTGCACGTAAATAGAGCTACTGTTATTTTTTAGAGAGTGTTCATCCTAATCATTTGCATCATAATAGTGCTAAATCGCTTAATAGGAGAATATTCATAAAACTGTGGCTATTCAAGTTTTTTTAATTATTTAATTTGATGTGTTGTACATTTTACAAAAGAAAATTAATAGCAATATATTTTTATCATTCATTTGGAGCATGATTGTCTACTTTATTAATTAAGAATTGATTATTTTTAATCTTGATCATTGTTTGCCAAAGCAAACCATAATCTAATGCTACAGGTTCTATTGAACAAAATAATGCTTGGTCTGTTTGTGATTGTTATTGTGTGAATTGCAGTGAACAACACATGTCAAGGGAAGCTCTCAAAACTTGCAAGACAATATTAGTAAGATGTGTTGCCTGCACTCATGTATAGATTTAGGCTTGGGATAACTGTTAGTGCATTAAACTTTGGGTTTGAACCTGGATAACATATTTCATTATGGTTAGGAGAAATGAGTTCAAAGTAAGTTGTTCTTGATTGTGAATTTTTCTACAAGTGATTCATACATAAAATGAAGGGTAAATATCTATTTTAGTCCCTAAGGTTTGGACCTAATCACAATTGAGTCCCTCGGTAAGGGGTAGGGTGGCGATCCTAATTGTTGAAGTTGAAACACCACCCGGTAAGCGGTAGGGAGGGGATCCATATTGTTGAGAAGTTAGGACCCGACCTAGTAAGGGGTAGGGAGGTGATCCAAAATAATTGTGTTGGGGAGACATCCCAATTACTATATGATTAGCCTAAGAGAGGCAAATAAAAATAAATTGAATTTGGAATGAAGAGAAGTGAACATCGCATTGCATTGTGTTGCATTCATACCTAATTATTGCATAATTGATGATTGGACCATGAAATGAATACTTGATGATTGGTGCATAATTGATGATTCGCCCATGAGGGGCATGTATTGTGATAGACCTAGTGAAGGGTATAAATTGTTAAGTGTTGTGAATCGAAAGATATCAGAGATAATGTTGCTAATAAATGGTTGATTTTATGTTATTGTGGTGATTATTTTCTTTTGTAATAAGAAAAGTAAATTGAAAGTTATATATTAAAGTCGTGTTATACTTCTAAATTCTACAAGGACTTATGTAATAAGATTCATAATTAATGAAATTTCTTTTCAAAGCGATTACTTCTAGTAATGTGTTTCTCATAAAGCTTTTTAGCTCACCCTTTATTTTACTAGCATTTCAGGAAGCGCCGGATGTTTCATAGTTGAAGTTGAAAAGAGACCTTAGTAAGGTCCTCGACCACATCATCCTCACCACTTGAGCCTTTTTAGGAGTTTAAGGTTTTTTTTTTTTTTTTTTGTCTTAGTTTAGAAATTGTAAAAGTGTATAAGATAAGAGTAATTGAGATAATTTCCATTTTTACTGGTATCTTTTGCAAAACTCTAAGAATCATTTATAGTATCGAAAAACATCATGTATATAAAGATGTATATTTATACAAGTTTGATTTGAATGTAAAGGAATGTACTTTGATTTGTAAATTTATACGTTTGTACCATAAGTCAATGTGCCCAATGCTAAAAGGTGATGGAGTCACTCCAAGTAGGGCCTACTCGAGATGGATCGTTACAAGGGGACATGATAACGGATGTTGCTAAACCAAATTTTTACCGAAAAGCAGAAGATATGCCCAATCTCGATGTTGCAAAGTTCTATAATATGTTGATAGATACTGATGAGCCTTTTATGTGAGGGTTGCAAGAAGCATGCTAAGTTATCGGCTGTGTGACAACTATTGAATCATAAATATTATTTTAACATGTATGAGAACCATTATGATCAATTGATGCTAATAATCAAGACTATGTTAAAGAAAGAGAGAGAAGTTGGCTGGAAGCTTTTATTAGTCCAAGAAGATAGTGAAGGGGTTAAGACTTGGGTATAAAAAGATACATGATGCTCAAATGATTGTATGTTGTATTACAAAAAAAAAAAAAGACAAGAAGAAGAAAAACTATGACATATGTGGCCATTCTCATTTTGAACCTAAAAAAGTGGGTGATAAGAAGCAAAAAGATATACCATAAGAGGTGCAACATTACCTTCTCATCACACCAAGGCTTCAGAGGCTTTATAGGTCCAAAAACATTGTTGAACACATGAGATGACACAAAGAAGGAGAATATAGTAAGCTAGATATGGTCATCCACCCGATGGATGGTGAGGCGTGAAAACACTTTGATGATAAACATATGTTGTTTGCCCACGAACCATAGAATGTTAGGCTGGGTTTCTCAACTGAAAGGTTCACTTTATTCGGTCCTTTGACTTTCTCTTATTCTTGTTTATCGGCTTTTATCACTCTGTACAATCTACCTCTTAGGATGTGCATGAAGGAGTACAATCTTTTCATCCTTGGTCATTACAAGTCTATGGGATACGAGATGGTACCTCGTGGTCAACACTCAAGTTGTGATATGAGTATATCATAAGGGACAAATCAAAGTGACATAGCTTCTCCTCAATGGATTATCCAATAAGGTGTCAAGGAAAGTGCCAACTACACAAGGCCATTGGCGGATAATCATATGGAGGAGTCACCACTTGGTTTTTAACGACCAAGAAACCTATAATCACTGGTCAATTGGAGGTCGAGATTCATGGGTCTAAAGATTGGGCATGCGGTGGGAAGGTCACAAGTGAGCACCTCACACATGCCTAGACCTCAAGAGGTTTCGCCCTTACTCTTGCATTTCAAATGGATTCTTTTTATGTTTATCAATTATTAACCAATTATTTTTCTTAATTCTAGTGATCAAATAAGCATACAATAAATATGGGAGCACACACAAAATTTGATCATTTACATGACAAGAGAATTCATCCATAGCAATTAAGAGTGCAAAAAAGTAAATTATGATTACAGAGAAATAACGAAATGGAAGAATGCCTAACCACGACTTACATCCCGAAAATAAATGATAAAAGAAATTACATGGAAATAGAAAATTTGAAATGCACCTAACTGTGACTTACAATCCCAAAAAGTTACATAAACTTAAATAAAGGAAACAAAATAAACAATCCATGAGTGCGTATAAATTATTTATTCATAGAAAGTATAAAAGAAGTAAAGTGACTCCATAAATCCATTCATGGTCAATAAACAAATAAGAACTGGACTGGCCTTATTGAGATCACGAGAATCAACACAACAATGGATCATACCATCTTTCATTAGAACTAGAACAATGTTGGAAACCAATCTGGATACTTTGAAACTATGAGAAACCTGGCTTTCAATTGCTTAGTGATTTCCTCTTTGATTTTCAGAACCAATTCCTGTTTCGTGCATCTCAATTTTTGCTTTACAGGTTTCATGTGTTCATGCAAGGGAATATGGTGTTGTGTAATATGAGGATGTATACCAAGTATATCCTTATATGACCATGCAAATACATCTGAAAATTCATGCAAAAGTGTGAAAAGTTATTCTCTTTCTTGTGGTGAAAGAGTATTGCCAATTTTTTTTTTTCTTTAAGGTTGTCACTAGTTCCAAGATTACTGGAGATATTTCATCAAATTTTGGTTAAGTATTGCATTTTCTTTCATTTTCATCAATTCGTTGTTTTGGGCCTCATTATAAAAATAAGTAGATACTTGAAATCTAAGCATACTTAATTAATAAAATCAAGAGTTACAGATTTAGAATCTAATGATCTCATAAATAGTCTTAAGACTCGAAACATTGAAATTAAACAAAGACTCAAACTTGAACTCGGAGGTAGAGCTAGGACTTAAACTTGAAAAGGAAACAGACTTGAACTTGGACTCTAAATTGGAATTTAAAATTGAAAATTCTTCACCACTCGTAGGTGGCCTAGAATTAAACTTAAAACTACTTTCAAACTTCTATGCGTTGACTCGACCATTGGCTGGACAGATGAGTTGGGAAGGATCAAGTACAACAACTCTTTTATCTACCTTGAATAAAAGCTCCATGGCTTTGTGCTCCATTTCTTCCATCCAATAACTCTCTTTTTCTTCTAAGGATTTGACTTCAACATCACTTTCCCAACCTACTTCAACATCATCAAAGATCTCAAAGCCATAGTACAATGCCATTTTTTTTTCTTTTACCTTCCACAAAGGGCTCATATCCTAACCTTTGATAGTTCTCATTAGCAACAATGTTGGGGAGGTGAGGGATACCTTGGAGAAGTTTGCCTAAACCTTTGTCTTGAAGATAACACATCCTACTCATCAAGCTTTCAACCATAAAATTCTTTGAAATACCAACCATGTCTATAGTGAAATCAAAGCCATTCAAAGCAAACTCGTTAGTTTCAGCATCAACTCCTAGTACATCCATAAAAAATTTATCTCCCACCATAATAATCACTCTATTTTCTCTCTTAATCTTAACCAATTGGTGTAAATTTGATGGAACAACTCTAACAGAATGGATCCAAGGTCTCTCTAACAATATAATAAAAGAAGTGGGCACATCAACTACATAGAACTCAATATCACTAATCATTAGTCCTATCTTAGCATTCATCTTGAACACACCACTCACCCTTCTTTTAGTGTTATCATAGGCATTGACAATATAAGAGGTAGGTGAGATCTCTTTGGAACGAACTCCCATGCATTACATGGTACGCAAAGGACAAATATTGAGCGCGGAGTTAATGTCAATCATCACCATAGGCACTTTCTTGTCATAGCATTCCAAAGTGATATCGAGGGATTTGTTGTGGTTCATGCCTTGAGACAGAAAGTCATTATTGGTGAAGGTTATCTCTTTAATGATTTTTTAGTGATAGTTATAAAGTTTGTAATATCTTTAGATGTGGTGTCAATAGGCACTTCCATTTTGATCAAATTTTCCACCAAAACTTTCCTATGAGGATGAAAGGCTCAACAAAGCCCATACAATAATATTAGCATGTGTTTTTTTTTTAGTTACTTGATCATTTGGTCTTCGTCATCTTCAATAATTACCTCTTTATCTTGTCAACAACTTTAGCATTGGAACTCCCACCTTTCTTTGGATGGTCTTATGCAAGATTATGAGGATTGAAGCTCCTACCATCTTGAGTCACATGGAAAATATCTTGGAACTCATTATAAAAGGTATCATTATTAGTCTCTTTCTTGGAGGTCCATTGAGCTTCTTCATTAAAATTATAGAACTTGTCATCATCATCATTTTGCACTTGCTCACCATTGAGTCTTGGCCAAAGTTATGGATGGTCACGATATACGAGACTCATTGAGAATCGTTTGGGTGAAAGGTGAATGAGGCGGGTAGTCTACTTAAGGTAATGAAAACAGTAGGGCCGAATTTATCATCTAGGATCTCATTATCAAAGAAGTTGATTTGTTTAGGTGGAGGACATTTTGATAGTTTGGTAAGGGATTTATGTGGATTTTTGGTTATTTAGAGTTGATGTTAGGTTTGGAAAAATCTCAATTGTCAATGAAGTCTTGGATTGTGTGGCAAATACGACTACAACTATTAGTTTTATAGCCTTCTTACTAATGAAAATCACAGTATTCATTAGGGTTGTATCTTTGGCTATCTTTGTTATGGTTTATAAGTCCACAAGGAGTAAAAGGGCTTTCTCTAATCAGATTTTACATAACTTTGGACCAAAGGCAGCCCAAATCATCAAACTTTCGATGAATTCTTTCAGTAACCACAACATTAACTTTGTTACCTTTGGTATTGGAAGTATTTTCTTTCCTTTGGTACTTAGGAGCATCATTCTTAAGGATAACAACACTAATTATAGTGTCCTCAACTTGAATATACAACTTCTGGAAAGTGGTGTAGGGGATGACATAGAGACTTTGGAAGTAGGTGGGGTGAAGGTTCTTAACGACAAGACTGTTGGCGGATAATTATATCAAGGAGTCACCACTTGGTTTTTAAGTACTAAGAAACCTATAGCCACTAGCCAATTGAGGGTCTAGATTCATGGGTCCGAAGATTGGGTACGCGGTGGAAAGATCACAAGTGAGCACTCCACACACACCTAAACCTCGAAGGGTTACTCTTGCGTTTTAAATTAATTATTTGTTATGTTTATTAATTATTAACCAATTGATTTTCTTAATTTCGGTAATCAAGCAAGCATACAATAAATATGTGTTGCAAAATCACCAAAGAATCCTAGGTTATGACCTTCAAACATCTAAATCTAGAATGATTTGGACCAAGACAAGAATCAAATCAAGAAAAGTGAAAACACAAGCAATTGTTATCGAGGTTCAGCAAATTGCCTATGTTCCCGTGAGCTCCTCTAAGCTCTCTGCACTAAATCAATGGAGTTCTTACAATTACAGCAACACCTCTCCAAGAACCATATGTTCTTGATGAATGAGAGAAGAGAAAAGAAAAAGATAAGAGCAAAGTGTTTCCCCAGAATTTTCCCCTGGAAATCCCAATTACAAAGCCCTACAACCCCAATCTTGCATACACTCTCTCTCTAGAGGAACCTCTAAATATTTGAGAGCCTTTCTCTCTAAACACCAGCCAATCTTGGAATGAGAAGAGCACTTGTGCATTTGATATTCCTTTTCTTTATTGCTCCTAGATAACCCTTTATATAGAGCAATAACTACCATAACTAACTTGAAACCAATCTCAGCCCTTAGATTTTGAGAACCAAACAATCATGGCTCTCCAAGTGGTTTAAGTGAACATGTGCATTTCAACCAAAACAACACACCAGCTGAAGGAGTCCAAAATCTAGTTTCAGGTAGACTTCGTGCCTAAGAGCACTAAGCTTGCGCCTAGGCACAAAGGTCCGCACCTAAGCGCGCAAAGCTTGCGCCTAGGCGAGCTCCATAATGGTGAACTTCCACACATGCGGGTTGACGAGACGCGGGTGGTCGTGCCTAGGCACAGAGGTCCATGTCTTAGCATGCAAAGTTTGTGCCTAGGCATGCAAAGCTTGTGCCTAGGCACCAAATGCTGCTGAAGCTGAAATTCTGCAGCAAGGCCATCTCTTCTCAAGAACTCCTCAACCTTTAATTCTTAAAAAAAAAAAAAACCCAACAAACTCTACCTTTGTCTAAGCAATTAAAACCGAACCAATTGTGCAGAGAAATTATGATCCAAACTCAACATAAGTCACCACATCATCCGATTCCAATTCTAAGAAGTTCAAGGCAATGATTGAACTTGCTTAGAGTTAGAACTTTAGTGCTTAAATCTACATGATTTTCTTCCATTGCCACTTTGTCCACATGAATGCTTCCTTCCGTAACCTTTTCTTGAATGAAATGATACCAAACATCCATATGCTTAGTTCTTTCATGGAACACCGGATTCTTACACAAATGCAACGCACTTTGGCTATCCGAATACACAACCACCTGTTCTTTTAGAACCTTCAACTCTTCTAACAACCCTTGACACCATAGAGCCTCCTTAATAGCTTCCGTTGCTGCTATATACTTTGCTTCGGTTGTTAAGAGTGCTACCACTGACTGCAACTGAGCCTTCCAACTTATACAACATCCGTTTAAGTTGAAGAAGTATGAGGTAATCGATCTTCTCTTATCTCGGTCTACTCCATAGTTTGAATCCGCATAACTTTATAACCAGATGGACTTACCCCTCTTCTCGTAAATAAGCCCCACATCTGAGCTTCCCTTCAAATACCTCAGCAACCACTACATCCCAAGCCAATGCTCCTTTCCGGGATTACTTATAAACCTGCTGAGAATATTAATGGCATGAGAAATGTCAGGTCTAGTGCTTACCATGGTGAACATGACTGATCTAACCGCACTAAAGTAAGGGACCTTTTCTATTTCCTTCTTCTCCTCATCCGATCTAAGACATTGATACCCTAGAGAACTTAAAATGACCAGCAAGGGGAATTTTTACTGGTTTACTATCTTCCGTAGAGAACTTAGACACCATTTTTTCTATGTAAGAAGTCTAAGAAACCTTCAACCTGTTTCTCTCCCTTTCCCGGATTATAATCATCCCAATGATCTTTTGAGCATGACTAAGATCCTTCATCTCAAACTCCGAACTGAGTTGAGACTTCAACCTTTCTATCCTCTCCTTGCTGCTACCAATCAATAGCATATCATCAACATAGATGAGGATAATCACCATTTCCTCCACCTTGTGACCTTTGTAGTACAAGCACGAATCATAGTAACTCCTCATGAAACCTAAGCTAGTTACAAAGGAATCAAACCTCTTATTCCATTGCCGAGGTGATTGCTTCAGGTCATAGAGAGATTTCTTTAATTTGCACACCAAATCCCCTTGCCTTCCTTCCTCATAGCCTTCGGGTTGTCTCATGTAGATGGTCTCATCAAGTTCTCCATGTAAGAATGCTATCTTCACATCCATTTGCTTAATCTCCCAATTAAATTGGACCACCATAGCTAACACTATCCTTATCGTCTTGTATTTTACAACTGATGAGAAAATTTCTATGAAATCTATACCTTCTCTTTATGTGAACCCCTTCGCTACTAGCCTAGCCTTATACAGGACTTTATCCCCTGGAGTGTTTCCTTCTTTGATCTTGTAAATCCACTTGCAATCCACAACTCTCTATTTTTCTGATTTAGACACCAATTCCCAAGAGTTGTTCTTCCTCAAAGAATGCATTTCCCCCTCCATAGCTAGCTTCCATCTTGACGAATCCTTACTTCTCATAGCATCACAGTAAGTTTTTGGTTCATCATTGATTATCCTTCCTTCTGAATAAGGAGCTGTTGTAATAACATCTGCAAAACCATATCTCAAAGATGGTCTGATCTTCCTCCTTTCCCGGTCTCTTATGAGCTGATAATCATTCCGATTTGCTGCATCAACTCCTTCTAGTTCAGCCTCCTCTTGAGTGTCTTGAGCTTAGCCTTCATCAATGGGCTCTACCTTATCCAAACCCTCTTGCCTTCCTTGCTCTACCTGAACCAAATTTTCTTTGATGTTATACTCCACATAAACCGGGTTGGTTTGCTTACTTTCTCCTGCAAGGTTAGTTTTCTCCAATTAGGGAAATAATAGCTCAATAAATATGATATCCCTACTTATTATGAGTTTAGTTCCATTTGGCTCTAAGGACCACAACCTATAACCCTTAATCCCTTCACCATATCCTAGAAACACACACTTTCTAGACCTTAGGCTAAGTTTATCATCCTTTTGATGTGCAAACCCAGCACATCCAAAAGTCCTAAGGTTGCTTAACTCAGAGGGTTTTCCACTCCACATCTTCTCGAGAGTCTTAAGGTCCAAAGCTCTAGAGGGTGATCTATTAACCAAATATACAGCAGTAAACATAGCTTCCCCCCAAAAACACTTGGGTAAACTGGAGCCAACAATCATGCACCTAACCTTGTCAAAAAGGTCCTATTCATCCTCTCAACAGCTCCATTTTGCTGAGGGGTTTTCACAATCGTTCTATGTGTTAGAATCCCATTTAACTCACAAAATTTGTCAAATTCCTTATTGAAAATTCTATGCCATTATCGGTTCTCAAAACCTTAACTACCTTGCCTGTTTGAGTTTTTAGCAACTTTTTCCACACCACAAACTTATTCAAAGCATCCAATTTATTTTTAAGAAATAAACCCAAACCTTTCTAGAATAGTCATCAATCAAAGAAAGAAAGTAAAGATTACCTCCTTGTGTTGGTGTTCTTAATGGCCCCCAAAGATTGGCATGAATGTAGTTAAGAATACCCTTTGATTTGTGCACTCCGGTGTTGAAGCTTACTTGATGTTGCTTCCCAAGAACATAACTCTCACAGAAATCAAGTTTTTCTACCTTGTCACCAGCAAGTAAACCATCCTTGTTAAGAACTTGCAGCCCCTTTTCGCTCATATGTCCCAAGCGATTGTGCCAAAGAACCACCTTATCAATCTCAGCCATCAAACTTGCTGCTTGATCCTTGATGTCCACCTCTCCAATCATCTCATAGAGACCATCCTTTATTGCTGCTTTGATCACTACCAAAGCTCCCTTGGTTATCTTGATCTTTCCTCCCTCTGTTTTGTATGTGTACCCCATGGAATCTAGCTACCCCAATGAGATCAAATTTCTTCTCAAATCCAGAAGATATCTCACATTCCACAGCAACCTTGTGACTCCATCAAACATCCTCAATTGGATGTCTCCTATGCCCCTAACTTGGCAAGAAGTATTGTTCCCCAAGAAAACCTCTCCTCCATTGGTTTCCTTGAAATTCTTGAACTAATCACGGTGAGGACACATATGATAAGTGCACCCAGAATCCAAGATCCATTTCTCGCTGCTTTGCCTTTCGCTCATATTTGAGCACACAACAAGAGCACCACCATCTTGTTATTCTCCCTTGGCAATCGAAGCCTCTCCATTTTTGGTATGGCCTCTTCCTTTCTTATCCCTTATCATCTTCTTGCAATCTCTCTTGAAATGGCCCTCCTTATTGCAATAATAGCATCACTTTCCTCCAAACTTCGGTTTAGAATGCGATCTTCCATGACTTTATCCTCTATCCTTTGGTTTGTCCCGATAGTTGCCATAGTTGTTACTGCTATTTCGAGTTGCAAGCTTTCCTCTAATGAATAGACTTTTTCCGTTTGATCCTTCCCTCATCTTGGCTTTGAAATCATGAGCCCTTATAGCATTAATCACAATTTCTTTGGTTAGTGTATCTCTTCCCTATTTAATAGCATTAATCAAGCTTTCAAAACAATCGGGAAGAGAATTCAACAATAAAACAACCAATTGTTCATCCGGGAATTTTATACTACAACTAGTTGAACTAGTTTATTAAACACATTAAGATTATCTTGCAACTCTTTATTAGGATCCATTTTAAAAGCGAAGATACATTTTAGAAGATAGATTTTATTAGGAAGAGTTTTGGTAAGAAACAACTTATCTAGTTTCTTCCAAATGACAGCTGGATCTTCTGAATCTCCACATTCCCTTGTCACACTATTTGACATGTGCAGAAAGATAGTGCTATACGCCATCTTCTTCATCTCATTCCATTGGAGCTCCATGATACTTGCTGGAAAATCATCATCTTCTCCAATCACCAAGTCCACCTTTTGTTGCATAAGAACCACCTTGATTTTGCGCTTCCAAAGGGAAAAGTCTCCATTTCCACTAAACTTCTCAACAATGAAGTTTGAACCCATCTTGCAAGAAAAAATCCCAAGATTTATGTAGCACCCACAATTGCTTTCCAAACCTCTTCTCTCCAACTTCTAAACCTCAAGAACTTGATCAAATCTTTATCACAACACCATTCTTGAATCACCCAAGAAGTTTCTTTTGATTCTTGGAACCTTACTCTGATACCACTATTGTGAATCTAGCTCTGATACCACTGTTGGAAAATTACCAAAGAATCCCAAGTTGTGACCTTCAAACACCCAAATATAGAATGATTTGGACCAAGATAAGAATCAAACCAAGAAAAGAGAAAACACAATCAATTGTTATCAAGGTTCAGCAAATTGCCTACGTCCCCGTGAGCTCCTCTGAGCTCTCTGCACTAAATCAATGGAGTTCTTACAATTACAGCAACACCTCTCCAAGAACAATATGTTCTTAATGAATGAGAGAAGAGAAAAGAAAGAGATAAGAACAAAGTGTTTCCCTAGAATTTTTCCCTGGAAATCCCAATTGCAAAGCCCTACAACCCCAATCTTGCATACACACTCTCTCTAGAAAAACCTCTGAAGATTTGAGAGCGTTTCTCTCTAAACACCAGCCAATCTTGGAATGAAAAGAGCACTTGTGCATTTGATATCATTTTCTTTATTGCTCCTAGATAGCCCTTTATATAGAGAAATAACTACCATAATCAACTTGAAACCAATCTCAACCCTTAGATCTTAAGAACCAAACAATCATAGCCCTCCAAGTGGTTAAAGTGAACCTGTGCATTTCAACCAAAACAACACACCAGTTGAAGGAGCACAAAATCTGGTTTCAGGTAGACTTCGCGCCTAAGTGCGCTAAGCTTGCGCCTAGGCGAGCTTTATAATGGTGAACTTCCACACATACGGGCAGGCCAGGCGTGGGTGGTCGTGCCTAGGCACAAAGGTCCGCTCCTAGGAATGTAAAGCTTATGTCTAGGTGCACAAAGCTTGTGCCTAGGCACGCATAGCTTGTGCCTAGGCGCCAAATACTGCTGAAGCTGAAATTTTGCAGCAAGGCCATCTCTTCTCAAGAACTCCTCAACCTTTAATTCTTAGACAAAAATCCAAAAATATGGGATCACCAACAAAATATGATCATTCACATGAAAAGATAATCCATCCATAGTAGCTAAGAGTGCAAGAAAGTAAATTGTGATTACAAGGAAATAGCAAAATTGAAAAGTACCTAGCCATGGCTTACATCCTAAGAAATAACAAAAGAAATTACATAGAATTAGTGAAATTGAAAAGTGCCTAACCACAACTTAAAATCGCAAAAAGTTGCATAAACTTAAATAAAGGTAATAAAATAAACAATCCACGAGTGCGTAAAAATAAACCATTCATTCATAGCAAACATAAAAGAAGTAAGGTGACTCCATACATCCAACCATGGTCAATAAGAACTTAAGGACATCAACTATTCTTATAAATATTGTACGTAAAATCATCCAATCTCATTATATTATTCAAGCAAGAACACACATAATCCCAATATGCAAGTATTGATGGTAATGGGGTGGGGTGGGGTAAGGTTTACATTCCCCATCCCTGCAAAGCCCATGGGGAAAGAATTTTCCCCATCCCCGCTTTCGAGATAGTTACGGGAAAAAATTCTTCCCTATTTTAATTCTTCACGAGGAATCAGATCCCTGAGAGGAGTTTTTCTCATCTTTTGTAACTCTAAACAAAAGGCTAAAAAGCAACCTGAATAGAAAAATTATCATCATACCACAAAATTGCATGTTGAACTTGGATTATAAAGGCTAAAAAAATGACTCTAGAGTCAGTTACTTGTATATCATTTATATAAGGAAATTAAAAAAAAAATTCATTGAAAGGTAGGATGTAACACAATCAGCCATAATAAAATAAATCTTTCACAAAACAACAGATAAACATTACAAATTAGTTCCAAAATTTGATTGTAAGCTCAATCAATATCCATGGAACAACTATATCATCGATATGGCCGACAATAAGTATATATATAGGGCACTAATTTATCAATATATATAAGGGTACTTAGTAAATATTCGTGATGGATTCGAGGTGGATACCTACATCCCTATTCCCATTCCCACCAAGGTAACAGGGAGAAAATTTTCCTCATCCCTATCCCCATCCACCGAACGGAGCAGAGACTTTTCCTTAAATGGGGGCAGGGCCCCACGGTTTTAGATTAAATTTCCATCTTATGCAAGTATAAGCATATTATCAATCAAGGTCTAACCATAGATGATCAAAGCATGGAAATATCATTATAAAACATAAACTTCCTCATGCATTCTCAATCCAAATAGCAACTTTCTCAATTAAAATCAAACACTTAAAAGCACATGATGAGAGATTAGAGTATATGAAAATATATAACCACCAAAGGGAGTTTAAATTAACTCTAATCATAAAATTAGCATGCAAACATGGATAAAGGTTAAAATAAAATAAAAACATAAACTTTAACATGATTAAATCATCAATATAACTCTAGAAACATGATAGTGATGATTATAGAATCAATCAAAATGAAAGGAGCATGTGAGAGCACATAAGCAAGGATAAACTTACATTTAAATCAAGGAACAATATCAATACATGATGAACCATGCATCATATAATCATGGAGTTTCTATATGTCATATGAATTATAAATACATGTTAAAAGTCATGCAAACATATCAAAGAAAATAAATCGAAAAATGAAACAAACAAAAGGAGAAAAATAGAGTCTGGCTACCACTTTGAAGTGGAGGTAAGACCTAGCTGCCAATTCAAAGTGGCCGATCATGATTAACTACCACTTTGAAGTGGCAGCCAGAAGGTGGCTCAATAATAGTATTCTAGCTTCGGGTTCTTGATTGAAACCCAAAAATCAACAAGTTTTAAGCTAAAAGAACAATCAAACAAACTTAAACAATCACATATTGATAAATTTAGATCTTAAAAAGAAGCTTAAACATGGATTAAAACAATAAATAATATAAATCAAACTTGAAAGCAAAAAGAAAAATAGAGATATACAAGAAAGTTTACTTGAGTTTATACCTTGACTGTGTGTAAAACTCTTACGAAGATCAATAAATTAGATCCTTAAATTTTCTTTAAGTATATTTGCACAAAATTACAAGGCAAAAACTCTTTTTGTTCCTTAAAATTGGGTGGTTTTCTCCTTAGAACTCTCGAAAAGACGTCATTGTGTTGCCTTTGATCAATTAACAAATTGGGCGTTTTTTATCACTTACCGTTGTCAAATGATAGATAAAATACAAAAATAAGACCTTTTTAAGGAAGGATCTTGTTTAAGTATTAAGTGATGACTATGTTTTTTTTTTAATTTTAGATGAGTGTTTGAAGGCTAGGGTTTGTGTTTTGGGAAGGAGGCAGCAAAAATCTAAAAATTGGTTGTTAATTCTCTAGGGTTTTTACGTATGTTCAAAAAAGATAAGAGGAATCCTCTCTAAGGATTTTAAGAGGGATAAATATAATATTTAGAAGGTCCTATTAAGGTTAGGAATAAGCTTTATCCATCTTAGAGAGAATAAGAAAGTGTGTGATGACTTTCCAAATTCAATTCCCACATTAATTAGAAAAAAAGGACATGTTTTGGACCTTGACTTGAAATGTGTCGGTATCACTCATATGAAGGAGTTTGGAGGATTTCTTGAATTTAGTCTTATTTCAATTTTAAGCGTTGGGATATACAAATTCATCAAAGATTTTAAATGGGAGCCTAAACACTAAAACCAGTCAGTTTTGGAGCTATTTTAATAAATAAATAAGTTATCACTCCTCTCTTATCTGATTAAAGCCCATAATGTATCGTTGGAAAGATTATTAAAAAAATTAATCTAAAGAATTAAAGATTCCCAATTCTTTGGGATGAAAATTTATTAAGCTCAAAAGTTGGGTTCTCAAAATAGCGAAAACAGATCTTTTTGAAAAGTCATATTTTTTTAGAAATTATCCTATTCTCTTGTATCAATCAACCCTTAACATGGTAAGCAATTGAAATCAGTGAGGAATAAACCTCAATAGCATGTGGCAACTCATCGCCTTGGTTATTTTAATAGAGTTTTAAAAAAATGGATTATCATTTATCAAATGGTACAAAATTGAGTGTCTACAGAGTCCAAACCACCCTGGTAAGAATCTGGATATCTAGCTTAGTCTGGTAGATGAGTTAAAGATGTTGTGGACAGATGGAGTTCTTACTTATGATGCAACTATGAAACAAAATTTTAATATGAAGGTCTCATTTCTATGGACGAACAATGACTTTTCTGTAAATGGTATACTATTTGGTTGGAGTACACACAAGAGATTGGCTTGTCCTTAGTTTATGGAGTGTACCGAGTCATTCTAACTGTCACATGGTTATAAAAACTATTTGTTTGACTGTCATTATTAGTGTTTTCCAATTGATAATAATTTCCAAACACAAAAGTGTAGTTTCAGAAAGAACACATGGGAGATGGATCTCTTGCCACCCCAGTTGTCTAGGGAAAAAGTGAAAGATAAAGTTTTCTCTTTTGAACAGATCACCTTTGGGAATGGGTCAGCGTAACTGAGTGAAAAAAAAGTATTATCTTTTTGGAAACAAATCTAATTCACCATACTTTGGACATCATGTATACCGAGAAAAATTTGTTCGATAACGTCGTCAACCGTGTTATGGACACCAAGGCCACAAAATACATTGCAAACAACTGAGAAGATGTGGAAAAGTTGTGTAAACATACTGAGTTGGAGTTGGTTGAAGTGAATGGGAAAATAAAGAGACCTAAAGCCACTTATACATTGAATAAGTCTCAGATAAAGGCTGTGTGCAAATGGCCCTGATGGGTATGCCTCGAATATAGTTCAATATGTTAAAGTGAACGAGTGTAAGTTCTACAGAATGGAGAGTCACGATTGTCACGTGTTCATGGAGAGATTAATATTATTGGTATTCTATAACTTTTTGGCAAACCTAGTATGGGATGCTTTAACAGAACTCAACTCTTCTTCATAAACATATGCAAAACTGAACTGCGAGTAGAGCATATGGAGATACTTGAGAATAACATTGGGGTGACCCTATGCAAACTAGAAAAGATATTTACCTTAGAATTCTTTGATTTTATGGAGTATTTTTCGATCTACTTAGCTTACAAAGCTAAAGTTGATGGCCTTGTCCAATACTTATGGATGTATCCCTTTAAGAGGTAACATATATCTCTAGTATTTGTCTAAAATATATACTTATCAAAAAATATTTGTCTATATTATAAAGAGTTTCATGACTTCTATTCAATAATAGATTTATAATTTGTATGTGCAAAAATAGATGTATGAATAGTTTAAAGAAAAAAGCTCGTAATAAAGCATTTGTGAAAGGTTTCAATGTTGAGTCCTACATTATAGATGAAGTTTCAAATTTATGCTCCTAATATTTTGAACCCAGTTTTCAAACAAAGTTAAATCAAGTTGGTCGCAATGATGATGGGGGAGATGTGCGTTTAAAATATCGTCTTTCCATATTTTGTTATCCAGGTCGTGCCTTTGGGTTTCAAATTTCAGTCATCACAGGGAGGGAGCATAGATTTTCCTTGCTTGGCTCTTTAATTTAGTGCCTCCATTGCTCAATGCCCATTCCCATGCTTGCCACTAAATTTCAGCACCTCAAGTATTTTTTTCTCACACGTTCTTTAATTAAGTAATGCTATACATACACCCGATTTAGACCATTGATTTTGACCACTTGAATCTATCCTTGTAAGCGGTAGGAAACTCTACTAGTAATTTGTGTGTTTTACCAGTTTTCCTCTTAAAAATCATTGCAGCAATTTGGAACATAAGGCTTATGAACGGGTGTTTGCATTGGTGGTCGAAAATGGTGACAAGCATAGCATTAGTGTTGTAAAGACCCATCCTATGTGGGCCTTACCTATAATAGAATCATTATCTTTAAGTACCGAGCCCTAACCTGGAATTTCGTGCTCATATGACACTAGAATACATAACATTACACTAGAATACACACTTCACCATTCATAATTCAAATCAATTCATTACAACAAACAATCAAAACCTACACAAATTCAAGATATCACTTCTCATTTAATTCCTGAAATTTACAAAGAATGTTCCAAATATATATTTTTAGGAAAACAATTTACTGAATGCAGATTCAAGACCATAAGTTGAGGATACCATTCATGGGCTCACCTAAGGATGCCAATCCATAAGCTCTCCACTAGAGCTTACTCCAATCCTTGTTAACCACCAAGAAGGAAAAATTAAGAGGGTGAGAGAGAGCTAAAAAGCCCAATGATGTCACTTATCAAAAGTACTTGATTTATTAGTTTACTTACCAAACCTTATAATATATCTATTCTCATATATTCACACACATATATATACACTTAGATTCATTAAAAAAAAATTCCTTTGCAACTTTCTTTACCTATCTTTAAATAGTAGAGATTATATATTCACTCACAATGATTCATTCTTAATACAAATAACAATTTATACCCTTATTTACAATCATCACCCATCTCAAACCAAACTCACACATTCTCACATCAAGAAAAAATATCAATTTACACATTTGCCATATCAAAAACCAGTCAACAATCTCACACATTCCTTCATTTCAAGAACAAATCAACAAGAAAAAAATGCACATGCATAGATGTAATTCCACATGATTGTCATCTCAAGAACTCATCTTCATCTCAATCATCTCAATCACATCATAGGCCCTTCGCTAGGCCAATCACATATCACATGCCCTTCACAGGGCCAATTACATTATACATCCCTCATTGGGCCAATCTAATATCATACATTCCCTTGAACCGCTCACGGTCATACCAAACCTTCTCTCGAACTCGAAGGCGCTATTATTTATTTTCTTTAAGTTTTATCAATCGAGCAACACAATCTATAACAAGGGTAATTATATGATAGTCAAGTGATCAAAATAATATATATATATATATAGACACACACACACACACACACACACATGCACACACACACCTCATCCAACACAAACAACACATTCCAAACTTTCCATTTACATCACCAAAATTCTAAGTCAACTCTTTACGTAATTGAACTATTTCGTATTTGTATATCTCTAAGTGTATTATTATTCATGTGTATACCTACTCAATTATCCAATCACATACTCATCATTTCATATAGGTTTCTATAGCCACTAATTATTCCAAATTTTAGAATTTTCATATTTTTCTCAAGTACATGAAGTAATATGAACTCACATTGTCATGCAACAAAATAAGCTACTATTGCCCTTTGATTTTCGTAATTTCCTTGTAAACATCTAAATACATATAACTTTTAGTTCCATAACAACTAAATATGTGTGCACACATACATGATATAATCCTATATGATGCCAATTAGCATAGATCACTATGCACGCATATCATGCACCACTATGTGACATCTCACATATCTATATGGTAGTGCACATACTCCGCGCACCACTGCATGATGTAAGTTTCACCTAGGATATATGTGACCCATTATTTTTACTTGATATAAACTTTCATTACTTTCCTTGAAAATCATGAAAGGCGAAATAATTTAACTTTATGGGATATACCTATTTTCCTCCAATTCTCCTTATTTCTTTAAAAAAAAATCAAGTTTATGCCTAAAATGTAAAGGCTTTGTGTTACTATAATATTTTCAAATTAAATTATGGGAGGGTAAGGTTTCAAGATAAGAATAAAATAAAACTAATTTACTCAAGAATCTTCTCCAATTTTTCTTTGAAATACTTCAAAAGGGTTTCTAGTAAAAATCAAAGCTTGTCTTGGAGAATTTCTAATTTTGATAAAATTAAATTGTTTCTCTTTTCAATTTTTTTACTCACACCTCTAGGTGTTTTCTATTTCCAAGGTTCTTTACCGAAGGGGACAATTCCAAAGGGATATATCTTTTTCTTAAGTGATTATCCAAGTTGTCATTCCGAAGGGCATGCCAATGACACGAGGTCATCAACAGATAATCCTTAAAGAGTCACCACTTGATTTTATGGAGCAAGAAACCATAAAGCCATTGATCAATAAGTTCAATATTCAGGTCTAGAGATTGGGTACGCAATGGGAAGATCACAAACGAGCACCCCAAGTATGCTTAGATCTCAATGAGCCTAGCCTATACTTTTGCATTTTAATGAATTCTCATTAATTTATTGAATTAATTGATTGTTTATTTTCAGTTAAATGATCAAGCATGCACACAATGAAATGAAAGAGTCACACACAATATCATGAACAATATATATGAAAAGGGACAAAACAACCCAAACAATTATAATAACAATCCAAGATAAAGGAAAAAAGTGAGCAAAGTAAAGGTCAATTACAAGTGAAATACGGCCAAAACATTCCCCTCTAAAATACATCCACATCTAAGAAAGTGATGAATAAATAAATAAATGTGATTACATTGAAAATAGTGATAAAAAGCTACTACTAAATACACCCATATTTAATACAACGGTAAATAAAATAAAATCATCCACAAGTGCATAAAGCAAATCAATAAGTGCACAAATATAAATAAAGAAAATAAAGTGACTTTATTCATCCATCCATGATAAATAAATAAATAAAAACAGTCATTCTTATCAAGAAAACACGCAAGGAAATTCAATTTCATTAACTCATCTAAACAAGCTCAAACATAAACTCAATATGCAAGCATAGGTAAGCATGACATATTAAGATCATCAGCAAAACAATAGTTTTATCATGTATTTTCAACAAGACCAACAACTATTTCATATCAAGTTAATCATATGATCATGAAGAAAATAGTAAAGAGTGCATAAAACATGGAGAACATCATATATGTCCCATAGAGCTAGGGTTTAGAATGCAAAGGTCTAATCTAAGCAAACAACACATGATCATGCATGAAAACAGAAACTAAAACAAGCTTAGATCACCATACTTAACCTAGAAGTAATTATAACATGTCAAGTCACTCCAATCTCATCATAGAATGTTCTTCTAAGTATAAATTCAATAAAATTTAATTACTTTGATTTAATATTTATGAACTTTAATTCATGTTATTTTTATGTTTTAAGATGTCATATGAGTTATTTCAACAAGTTTGAAAACATGCAAAAAATAAAAAATAAAAGCAAGACTAGCAAAAGTAAAAACTAAAAGCTGAAAACTAAGTCAGGTCTTGGCGCTATTCTGAAACGAAATCACCCATTATGGGTACAAGTCTAGAACGGTACTATACCTAAATTGAAATCTGAAATGGTACCCTAATCAGAAAGTTTGGAACTTTGGGGTTTGTTTGGGTTTTAATCAAAATTTGATTTTAAGAAATCCAAAAAGTGTACAAACATTCAAAATAAATCATGTTATTACATGCTATCAATATCTAATTAATTATTCATGAAAAAAATATCAAATAAAAAAATAATCAAATCAAATATATGAACTACATCATCAATAACAATGGAAGAAACATTAAGAGAGAAGAAATCAAGTTCTACCTTTGAAGTATGCTTAAACCCTGACGATGATCCAAGAAAATTGATGGGATCTTCCTTAAGTTATTGAGCATGGACAATAGTGATCATGGAATTACTCTTCTTCTCCAAATATGGGGATGGGGATGGTCTCCTTGGTCTCTTCAAGATGACAATGATTTGGGTTGCGAATAATCTTCGACGTGAGTTTTTACTTCATTTATTATTTGCTATGATAAAAAAAAAAATACCTTTAGTTGAGAATTCTTTCTGTATTTTATTTAAAATTCAGACCTTGGGGGGTTAGGGTTTAGGCTCAAGAAAAAGTGTTTCTCTAACAAAACTTGCTCTTTTATTATTTTTTCCCTCTTATTTTTCGCCTAAAAAGGGGATTCGACTTAAGAAGTTGCAAAAAGTTCTAATTGTCCTCTTTAAGGTCTCAAAAAGATGTATTTATAAACTAGAAAAGTCCTTTTAGGGTTAGTAATTAGATCTAGCTGACTTGGAGGGAAAGTCTCTCCTTTGGTGAAACTTTCAAAATAATAATCTAGGTTAGAATTGGAAAACTAACAGATTATGGACCTTAATATCAAACAAGCCTAGTTCATTCATCTGGAGGTCTCTTTAGGTGATCTTTGAATTTTTGGAATGCTCATGAAGTCTACTTTTAAATGCAAGTAGTTTGACACAAAAATTTCTCATTGATTTTAAATGAATCTAGAGACACTAAAATTGGTGAGTCTCTTTAGGATTAAGAGTCAAATATGACCAACTTGGGGAGAAAGTCTCTCCTTTCGAGAATTTCTAAAACAAAAATCGTGATTGGATTTGGTAAATTGACAAATTCTAGACTTTCAAACAAGCCTAGTTCACTCATCCAAATGTCTTTTAAAGTGGTATTGGACTTTATGATAAGCCCAAGAAGTCTAATTTCAAACCTAAATGGTTTGATACGAAAATTCCTCACTAATTTTAATTAAGACTCGAAACACTAAAACTAATGAATTTTAATGCTGTTTTGGTAAAAATTTAATTGGGTAAATTACCAATAACTAATTGTGGTTTGGCTCTAATTACAATCAACTCCACTAGTATCAAAACATGACAACTTAGTCTATCAGACTTCGTATCACTAACAGAAAATACGCAAAGTCAAATTTTCTCTTTTTAGTATTTACCTTTGTGCATATGTAGAAAAAGAAAAGGACCCAAAACCCTTTGACCTAAGCACTATGCCTTCAAATCTCACCCTTCTCTACAATTTTGTACCTTTTTTTTTTTTTTTGTTCTCTCATCTTCAAAACCCTGGAAAAGAAATTTTGGCATACTTAGGAGAGATAATTACTGCTCTAGTTATCTCATCTCCAAGTAAAACCACATCTTTCTATTTTATATAACATTTTCTCAATATAATCCCATGGGCCCTCTTTGTTGTTTTCATGGCGACTTGGTCATTTCAGTATCAAATAGATGAAAGCTAGTGGCAATCTAGGAATTTTTAAAGCCATGTGATTGACATATGTTGCCACGTTATTATTCCCCCCCCCCCCTCCCCTCCCCTCCCCCGAAGGTGAGTAAGTTGGATGAACTCGTACATTATATATTAAAAGTTTGGAGGGGAATGCAAGTTTTTTATACTAATGGAGTAGATTATAATAAGTGTAAAGCCACAATGATGTATTTTTAATTTATCATTTAAATATTTTTTTTCTTTATAATTATTCTTTTCCTTTTTAATTTCAAAACTTCTCTTGAAATAACTAACATGTAAATTCACTAATTATTGGACGATATGCAAAATTGAAAAAAATGAAGTTGATTAAATCCAACCCTTTATAATTTAGATATATTTAAAATTTATGCTTATTATAAATAATAAAGTATTAATAAAACATAATATATTATAAGTGCTGTCAAAGCGCTTTCATCCTATTAGAATTTTGAAACAGGGTGTTTTTCCTCTCACTTTTGCTCAACGGATCGCTCTGCATCTTGGTCACTTAAATGACAAACTAATCATGGTATTATAAACTTAGTTTGTTATAACTTGTAAGGGTGTGCAGTGAAATCGGTCAAATTGTCGAATCGATTAATCAATTCTATTTGGATTGACTTTTTCAAGTGCTGCTTTGAGTTGACTGAGAAAATAAATAAATCAACGAAATAGATTTGGTCAATTGTTTCATATTTTTATAATCCAATACAAACCGGTAATGCGTTTGTTTTATATTTAATGTTATATATATTTCTTCTTTCTTTTGCTAATATATATTCAATTAAATTTTTTTTTGAATTATTTTGAAGTATATACTCATAACTTTTCCCTAAATCCCTAATCTCTCACTCTTAATCAGCTAGCTGTTAGACCATCCTCTCATCTCTTCTATCATCTTTCTTTTATTGAGTAACAGTTAATTTCATGAAATCATAACAGTTAAATAACACTATTGGTGCCCGTAGTTTGTTCTTTTGACCAAATTGGTCTTCATACTTTCAAATGCTAAATAAATCTTTTCACTATCAATTTTTTCCAATTAAGTCTTCTTGTCAAATCCCATTAACTTTGTTAGTATTATTTCCATGTATAATAGGACAATATTAGCCACTTAGTTAAATTATTTAACCACTTTCTCTACACTTGGGTTTGCAAAATTGATAAAGTTGTCTTCTTGGGGAGAAATTTAATATTTTCTCACTATAGTTAGGTCCTTGAGGAAGTATTAGCGTACTGCTTTTTAGCAACGGTCTGCCATTCAATGAAGTTCAGACTAAATAATTTAACAAGATGGTTAAATTGTTCTATCATACATAGAAATAACATTAGCAAAGTCGAAGGGATTTGCATGAGGACTTAGTTTAAGAAAATTGGTAACGGAGACTTATTTAGCACAATTAAAATTTTAAAGATTGTTGAGGTTTAGGTTACGGACAAAGAGAAGGAGATGAGAGATTTAAAAGAAATATTATAGAGTTATTATTATTGATGTTGTGTTATGCGAATACATTAATAACTGCAATGACCCATCCCGAATTAGTCACCCCCGAGACAGTGTCGTCACATTTTGAAATCCCAGCATAACACATATATGCAATAATATAAAAACATCAACTAAAATTATATACATACGTAAATCATCAACCCTCAACAAGGGAGTTACATTTATTAAAATCCCAACTGAAACCATATATACTACATATTATGCATGAATATTTACAAATTTTTCGTTTTTCCATTAGTCTGATGATGTGGACCACGTGGCTTACAGAAAATGATTCAGTCTGAATTTCATCTCACAATTCTATATGTCCTGCCCGCTACCTGAAATTATTTAACAATGAGGAGTTAGCTTCACAAGCTCAGTAAATTAAATTTACTAGAAGTACTCGATTATATCATTCTAGTCACATCTTATAATGCAATCGTTTCTAATTCACCAACATTAATCATCTCTTTCTTCACATATAATAATTCTATCTTTTAAACAGTCTTCCAATATTTATTCATCTATTATCTCATATAACTCGATAATAGCATTCTATTATCATGACTCATATCATAATTCACATCATTTATCAATCTCTTTTTAAATTAATCATAAAATATATCAATATTTCTTCTCATATATTTAATCATATTGAGACTATCAATTCAACATTATTATTTACCTCGTTAAGAGTTCCACGGCATATAATCAATCAATCAAATAATTTTTATCATATCATACTTTCATATATCTTTCCCATCATATCTGTTTCTCTGTGAGACTTATTTATCTATCAATAATTTCACAATCAAGATTGGTACTTTAGTATCTCAATCAATAATAATCATTATTTAAAACAAATTCAATGCATTAATTTAAAATTTCTTTCTTTCTTTCTCATCAGATCATTTCATATTATCATTTGGGAACGTCTTCCCACATGTCTACATGGTTTAGTTAGACCGGCTGCCTTCACAGTCTTTTCAGCTAGACCAGCTGAATTCCTGGTATTTTCTTTTTTTTTACTAGACCGACTACCTTCCTGGTATTTTCTTCTTCTTTTTTCTAGATCGGTTGCTTTCCAGGTCTTTTCTTTTATGCATATGAGCAATAATATGCAAGCAAGCATACATCAAAACATTCAATTCAATTATCTAGCTCTTTCTCAAAATTATTATTTTTATCATATTTATTAAATTGTCTCCTCATATATTATATCAACTATTCAATCATATTTTTCAAAATATAACTTTTCAACACATTTTTCATTTATTCATATAATTAATATTCAACATATTATTAAATCCATTATCAATAAACAAAATCAATTACCATACTTATTGAAAAGTACATTGTTAAATCATTATAATTCAACCATTTATTTAAATATTATAAATTCATATTTTTATTGGTTGAAATTACTAAATGTAAATCCAACTCACCACGTAGCACTTAAAGCTACCCGTGGATCACCTTCTTGTTTTTCCTGCTCCTTTCAGCAATTTCTTGAGATTGCTGATCACCAACACCTCAAATGTGATAACATCTTACTATTATAATTGAATGATTGTACTATCTCTAATATTAGAGAAATTTTCTTTATAATTTTTTGCTAAGAAATTTTAATTGAAGAATTAAGAAAACTGTAACGACCCATCCCAGGTTGGCCACCCCCGAGACAGTGTCATTACATTTTAAAAATCTCAACACGACACATATATGCAACAATGAAAATAAATAACACCAAAAGAATTTTTTACATAAATCCTCAACCCTCAACAGGGGAGTTACATCAATCTGATCTTTAAACATTATATACAACATAAAATGTATGAATATTTACAAATAAATTTTTATTTTATTTTCTCATTAGTCTGAGGATGTTGACACGTACGTGGCTTACAGAAATGATTTCGTCTGACTCTCAACCCACCAGACGATTTGTCATATCTACTACCTGAAATCCTTGTATAATAAGGGATGAGCTTCACAAGCTTAGTGAATTAAATTTACTATAAGTACTCAATTTGTATAAATGGTCTTTCAATATTAAATCATTTATGTCTCATACAACTTGATACTAGCATTCTACTATCACTACACATGTCATAAGATCCATACTTTATCAATCTCTTTCTCATATTTATTGGTTCACCGTAAGACCATCAATTATCTCATAATTACCTCGTAATGAGGTTCACATCATAAAGTCTACCATTTAGATGGTTCTTATCACCATAACTGTCTCTCTATGAGACTCATCCATCTACAAATAATTTCGCAATAACACACCACACATCAGTGTTTCAATAATGCAAGCAATAATTAAAACATATGCAATGCATGAATTATTATTATGGGAACGTCTTCCCACATGTCGACATGTTTTTATTATCTTGGACCGACCCCCTCCCAGTTCTTTTCTTTACAGCTTATCTCGGCTATCACAGATTTATTTCCAGCATATACCGACTATCACGGTGTCCTTTTATTTCCAGCCTATATTGACTGTCGCGAATTTTCAATTAGACCAGCCCCTTCCCAGTTCTTTTCTTTTATTTAATGCATATGCATATGAACAATGATATGAAATATGCATCTGAACAATAATAAAAGAACAACATGAACTCAAAATATTTAAATTTAGCTATCATGTCTTTCCTCAAATTATTATAAAAATTTCCACTAAAATTTCTCTCATCATAAATCATATCAAATCATCCATCTTAGCTTGTCAAGATCGACCAATTTTCGTCCCATCATAATTTGTATCAAAATATCAACCATAGCTCATCAAGAATTTCACTTAATACTTTATTATTAAATCAACTTATTATTCCAAAAATATTATTTCTGCCCTAATAATTTTCTATATGTCCAAAATTCGTCTCATACTTATCAATCAAATTTTTTATCTACCACCAAAGCATAAGTTAATAATTTATTTAATATTATTACTAGATATTTCATTTTTATTTAAATTACTTAAAGTAAATCTAACTCATCACGTAGCACTTAAAGCTATCCATGGATCACCTCTTTACCTTTCCCATTCCTCTCTTAAATTTCCCCCAGTTACTGACTATCAACACCTGATATAATATTTGTATTAAATTTCTAATTATTTCTTCAATTCTTCATAAACCACACCCTTTGAAAATTCCCACTTTGAATTTCGAGAATTTCATGAACACTAAAAATTAAAAAATAAACATTTCACTATTACCTTATGTTTTTCTGATAGCTTCCTGTGATTCTCTATAAAATTCTGCAGTAAATCCCTTCAAAATTTTGCTCTTTTAACCTTTCTTTCGGTCCCCAAATGTTTAGAGAAATAGAGTAATTTGAATTGTCAAAGGAAGAAACCAAACAGGATTTTGAAAACAAAAACAAATTCAATATATATATAAAAGTTGAAGCAGTGACTACCACTTTTTTTCTTACTGTGCTACAATCACAGCTGCAATACATGCAGCTTTAAATTCCCTATGTTGCAAAACCTAGACTTCCAGGTGTTGCACGGTTTTTTTTTTTAGAAAACATACATATATATATATATATATATATATATATATATATATATATATATATATATATTCTTTTCTTTTCCTTCTTTGCCTAAAGCAATGGAGTTCTTACAATTACAGCAACACCTCTCCAAGAACAATATATTCTTGATGAATAAGAGAAGAGAAAAGAAAGAGATAATAGCTAAGTGTTTCCCTGGAATTTTCCCCTGGAAATCTCAATTACAAAGCCCTACAACCCCAATCTTGCATACACTCTCTCTATAGAAAAACCTCTGAAGATTTGAGAGCCTTTCTCTCTAAACACCAGCCAATCTTGGAATGAGAAGAGCACTTGTGCATTTGATATTCCTCTTCTTTATTGCTCCTAGATAGCCCTTTATATAGAGCAATAACTACCATAACCAACTTAAAACCAATCTCAGCCCTTAGATCTTGAGAACCAAACAATCATAGCCCTCAAAGTGGTTTAAGTGAACCTGTGCGTTTCAACCAAAACAGCACACCAGCTAAAGGAGCCCAAAATCTGGTTTCAGGTGGACCTCGTGCCTAAGCGCGCTAAGCTTGTGCCTAGGCAAGCTCCATAATGGTGAACTTCCACACATGCGGGCAGGCGAGGCACGGGTGGTCATGCCTAGGCACATAGGTCCGCGCCTAGGTAGGTAAAGCTTGTGCCTAGGCGCGCAAAGCTTGTACCTAAGTGCGCACAGCTTGTGCCTAGGCACCAAATGCTGCTGAAGCTGAAATTCTGCAGCAAGGCCATCTCTTCTCAAGAACTCCTCAACCTTTAATTCTTAGACAAAAACCCAAAAATATGGGATCACCAACAAAATATGATCATTCACATGAAAAGATAATCCATCCATAGTAGCTAAGAGTGCAAGAAAGTAAATTATGATTACAAGGAATTAGCAAAATTGAAAAGTGCCTAACCATGGCTTACATTCTAAAAATAAAAAAAGAAATTACATAGAATTATCGAAATTGAAAAGTGCCTAACCACAGCTTAAAATCCCAAAAAGTCACATAAACTTAAATACAGGTAATAAAATAAACAATCCATGAGTGCATAAAAATAAACCATTCATTCATAGCAAACATAAAAGAAGTAAAGTGACTCCATACATCCAACCATGGTCAATAAGAACTTAAGGACATCAACTATTCTTCCAATCTTATTGTATTATTCAACAAAGAATACACATAATCCCAATATGCAAGTATAGATGGCAATGGGGTGGGGTGGGGTAAGGTTTACATTCCCCATCCCTGCAAAGCTCATGGGGAAATAATTTTCCCCATCCCCCCTTCCGGGATAGTTACGGGAAAAAATTCTTCCCTATCTTAATTCTTCACGAGGAATCGGATCCCTGAGAGGAGTTTTTCTCATCTTTTGTAACTCTAAACAAAAGGCTAAAAAGCAACCTGAATAGAAAAATTATCATCATACCACAAAATTACATGTTGAACTTGGACTATAAAGGCTAAAAAAATGACTCTAGAGTCAGTTACTTGTATATCATTTATATAAGGAAATAAAAAAAAATTTGATTGAAAGGTAGGATGTAACACAATAAGCCATAATAAAATAAATCTTTCACTAAACAACAGATAAACACTACAAATTAGTTCCAAAATTTGATTGTAAGCTCAATCAATATACATGGAACAACTATATCATCGGTAAGGCCGACAATAAGTATATATATAGGGCACTAATTCATCAATATATATAGGGGTACTTAGTAAATATTTGTGACAGATTCGAGGTGGATACCTACATCACCGTCCCCATTCCCACCAAGGTAATAGGGAGAAAATTTTCCTCATCCCTATCCCCATCCACTGAACGGAGTGGAGACTTTTCCTCAAATGGGGGCAGGGCCCCACGGTTTCAGATTAAATTGCCATCTTATGCAAGTATAAGCATATTATCAATCAAGGTCTAACTATAGATGATCAAAGCATTGAAATATCATTATAAAACATAAACTTCCTCATGCATTCTTAATCCAAATAGCAACTTTCTCAATTAAAATCAAACACTTAAAAGCACATTATGAGAGATCAGAGTATATGAAAGTATATAAGCACCAAAGGGAGTTTAAATTAACCCTAATCATAAAATTAGCATGCAAACATGGATAAAGATTAAAAATAAAAAATAAATAAAAAAACATAAACTTTAACATGATTAAATCATCAATATAACTTTAGAAACATGATATTGATGATTATAGAATCAATCAAAATGAGAGGAGCATGTGAGAGCACACAAGCAAGGATAGACTTATATTTAAATCAAGGAACAATATCAATACATGATGAACCATGAATCATATAATCATGGAGTTTCTATATGTCATATGAATTATAAATACATGTTAAAAGTCATGCAAACATATCAAAGAAAATAAATCTAAACAAAACAAACAAAAGGAGAAAAATAGAGTCTGGCTACCACTTTGAAGTGGAGGTAAGACCTAGCTGCCAATTCAAAGTGGTCGATCATAACTGACTACCACTTTGAAGTGGCTGCCAGAAGGTGGCTCAATAATAGTCTTCTAGCTTCGGGTCTTGATTGAAACCCTAAAATCAACAAGTTTTAAGCTAAAAGAACAATCAAACAAACTTAAACAATCACATATTGATAAATTTAGATCTTAGAAAGAAGCTTAAACATGGATTAAAACAATAAATAATATAAATCAAACTTGATAGCAAAAATAAAAATAGAGATGTACAAGAAAGTTTACTTGAGTTTATACCTTGACTATGTGTAAAACTCTTACGAAGATCATCAAATTAGTTCCTTAAATCTTCCTTAAGTATATTTGCACAAAACTACAAGGTAAAAACTCTTCTTCTTCCTTAAAATTGGGTGGTTTTCTCCTTAGAACTCTCGAAAAGACGTCATTGTGTTGCCTTTGATCAGTTAACAAATTGAGTGTTGTTTATCACTTACCGTTGTCAAATGATAGATAAAACACAAAAATAAGACCTTTTTAATGAAGGATCTTGTTTAAGTATTAAGTGATGGCTATGTTTTTTTTTTTAATTTTAGATGACTGTTTGAAGGCTAGGATTTGTGTTTCGGTGTAGGAGGCAGCAAAAATCTAAAAATTGGTTGTTAATTCTCTAGGGTTTATATGTACATTCAAAAGAGATAAGAAGAATCCTCTCTAAGGTTTTTAAGAGGGATATATATAATATTTAGAAGGTCCTATTAGGGTTACGAATAAGCTTTATCCATCTTAGAGAGAATAAGAAAGTGTTTGATGACTTTCCAAATTCAATTCCCACGTTAATTAGAAAAAAAAAGACATGTTTGGGACCTTGACTTGAAATGTGTCAGTATCACTCATACGAAGGAGTTTGGAGGATTTCTTGAATTTAGTCTTATTTCAATTTTAAGCACCGGGATATGCAAATTCATCAAAGATTTTAAATGGGAGCCTAAACACTAAAACCGGTCAGTTTTGGAGCTATTTTAGTAAATAAATAAGTTATCACTCCTCTCTTATCGAATTAAAGCCAATATATCGTTGGAAAGATTATTAAAAAAATTAATCTAAAGAATTAAAGATTCCCGATGCTTTGGGATGAAATTTATTAAGCTCAAAAGTTAGGTTCTCAAAATAGCGAAAACAGATCTTTTTGAAAAGTCATATTTTTTTAGAAATTATCCTATTCTCTTGTATCAATCAACCCTTGACATGGTAAGCAATTGAAATTAGTGAGGAATGAACCTCAATAGCATGTGACAACTCATCACCTTGGTTATTTTTATAAAGTTTCAAAAAAAATGGATTATCATTTATCAAATGGTACAAAATTGAGTGTCTACAGGGTCCAAACCACCCTAGTAAGAATCTGGATATCCAGCTTAGTATGGTAGATGAGTTAAAGATGTTGGGCACAGATGGAGTTCTTACTTATGATGCAACTATGAAACAAAATTTTAATATGCAGATCTCATTTCTATGGACAAACAGTGACTTTTCTGTATATGGTATACTTTTTGGTTGGAGTACACACAAGAGATTGGCTTGTCCTTAGTTTATGGAGTGTACCAAGTCATTCTAACTGTCACATAGTTATAAAAACTATTGGTTTAACTGTTATTATTAGTGTTTGCCAATTGATAATAATTTCCAAAGAAAAAAGTACAATTTCAGAAAGAACACATGGGAGATGGATCTCTTGCCACCCTAGTTGTCTGGGGAAAAAGTGAAAGATAAAGTTTTCTCTTTTGAACAGATCACCTTTGGGAATGGGTCAGCGTAACTAATTTATGGATATGGGAAGAAGCATAACCAAGTGAAAAAAAATATTATCTTTTTGGAAATAAATCTAATTCACCATAATTTGGACATCATGTATATCAAGAAAAATGTGTTTGATAACGTCTTCAACCTTGTTATGGACATCAAGGCCACAAAATACAATGCAAACAATTGAGAAAATGTGGAAAAGTTGTGTAAACATACTGAGTTAGAGTTTGTTGAACTGAATGGGAAAATAAAGAAACCTAAAGCCACTTATACATTGAATAAGTCTCAGATAAAGGCTGTGTGCTAATGGCCCTAGATGGGTATGCCTCGAATATAGTTCAATGTGTTAAAGTGAACGAGTGTAAGTTCTACGGAATGGAGAGTCACAATTGTCATGTGTTCATGAAGAGATTAATATTATTGGTATTCTGTAACTTTTTGGCAAACCTAGTATGGGATGCTTTAACAGAACTCAACTCTTCTTCATAAACATATGCAAAACTGAACTACGGGTTGAGCATATGGAGATACTTGAGAATAACATTGGGGTGACCCTATGCAAACTAGAAAATATATTTACCTTGGAATTCTTTGATTTTAAGGAGTATTTGTCGATCTACTTAGCTTACGAAGCTAAAGTTGATGGCCTTGTCCAATACTTGTGGATGTATCCCTTAGAGAGGTAACATGTATCTCTAGTATTTGTCTAAAATATATACTTATCAAAAAATATTTGTCTATATTATAAAGAGTTTCATGACTTATATTCAATAATAGATTTATAATTTTTATGTGCAAAAATAGATGTATGGACAGTTTAAAGAAAAAAGCTCGTAATAAAGCATTTGTGGAAGGTTTCAATGTTGAGTCCTACATTATAGATGAAGTTTCAAATTTATGCTCCCAATATTTTGAACCCAGTGTTCAAACAAAGTTAAATCAAGTTGGTCGCAATGATGATGGGGGAGATGTGCGTATAAAATATCGTCTTTCCATATTTTGTTATCCAAGTTGTGCCTTTGGGTTTCAAATTTCAGTCATCACAGGGAGGGAGCATTGATTTTACTTTCTTAGCTCTCTAATTTAGGGCCTCCATTGCTCAATGCCCATTCCCATGCTTGCCACCAAATTTCAGCACCTCAAATATTTTTTTCTCACACGTTCTTTAATTAAGTAATGCTATACATACACCTGATTTAGACCACTGATTTTGACCATTTGAATCTATCCTTGTAAGCGGTAGGAAACTCTACTAGTAATTGTGTGTTTTACCAGTTTTCCTCTTAATGAAATCATTACAGCAATTTGGAACATAAGGCTTATGAACGGGTGTTTACATTGGTGGTCGAGAATGGTGGCAAGCATAGCATTAGTGTTGTAAAGACCCATCCTATGTGGGCTTTACCTATAACAAAATCATTACCTTTAAGTACCGAGCCCTAACCTGGAATTTCGTGCTCATATGGCACCAGAATACATAACATTACTCTAGAATACACACTTCACCATTCATAATTCAAATCAATTCATTACAACAAACAATCAAAACCTATACAAATTCAAGATATCACTTCTCTTTTAATTCCTCAAATTTACAAAGAATGTTCCAAATATATATTTTTAGGAAAACAATTTACTGAATGCAGATTCAAGACCATAAGTTGAGGATGCCATTCGTGGGCCCACCTAAGGATGCCAATCTATAAGTTCTCCACTAGAGCTTACTCCAATCCTTGTTAACCACCAAGAAGGAAAAATTAAGAGGGTAAGGGTGAGCTAAAAAGCCCAATGATGTGACTTACCAAAAGTGCTCGATTTATTGGTTTACTTACCAAACCTTATAATATATCTATTCTCATATATTCACACACATATATATACACTTAGATTCATTAAAAAAAAAAAAAAAAACTCCTTTGCAACTTTCCTTACCTATCTTTAAATAGTAGAGATTATATATTCACTCACAATGATTCATTCTTAATACAAATAACAATTTATACCCTTATTTACAATCATCACCCATCACAAACCAAACTCACACATTCTCACATCAAGAAAAAAATATCAATTTACACATTTGCCATATCAAAAACCAGTCAACAATCTCACACATTCCTTTATTTCAAGAACAAATCAACAAGAAAAAAAGGCACATGCACAGATGTAATTCCACATGCCATCATCTCAATCATCTCGATCCCATCATAGGCCCTTCGCTAGGCCAATCACATGTCATATGCCCTTCACAGGGCCAATTACATTATACATCCCTCATTGGGCCAATCCAATATCATACATTCCCTTGAACCGCTCACAGTCATACCAAACCTTCTTTCGGACTCGAAGGCCCTATTATTTATTTTCTTTAAGTTTTATCTATCGAGCAACACAATCTATAACAAGAGAAATTATATGATAGTCAAGCAATCACAATAATATATATATATATACACACACACACACACACACACATATGCACATGCACACACGCACATATATATATATATATATATATATATATATATATATACACACACACACACACACACACACACACACGCACATGCACATGCACACACACACGCACACACATGCACACACATACACCTCATCCAACACAAACAAACACATTCCAAACTTTCCATTTACATCACCAAAATTCTAAGTCAACTCTTAACGTAATTGAACTATCTCGTATTTGTATATCTCTAAGTGTATCATTATTCATGTGTATACCTACTCAATTATCCAATCACATTCTCATCATTTCATATAGGTTTCTATAGCCACTAATTATTCCAAATTTTAGAATTTTCATATTTTTCTCGAGTACTTGAAGTAATATGAACTCACATTACCATGCAACCAAATAAGCTACTATTACCCTTTGCCTTTCGTAATTTCCTTGCTAACATCTAAATGCATATAACTTTTAGTTCCATAAAAACTAAATATGTGTGCACACATACATGATATAATCCTATATGATGCCAGTTAGTATAGATCACTATGCACGCATACCATGCACCACTATGTGACATCGCACATATCTATATGGTAGTGCACATACTCCGCGCACCACTACATGATGTAAGTTTCACCTAGGATATATGTGACCCATTATTTTTACTTGATATAAACTTTCATTACTTTCCTTGAAAATCATGAAAGGTGAAATAATTCAACTTTATGGTATATACCCATTTTCCTCCAATTCTCCTTATTTCTTTAAAAAAATCAAGTTTATGCCTAAACTGTAAAGGCTTTGTTTTACTATAATATTTTCAAATTAAATTATGGGAGGGTAGGGTTTCAAGATAAGAATAAAAAAAATTAATTTACTCAAGAATCTTCTCTAGTTTTTCTTTGAAATACTTCAAAATGGTTTCTAGTAAAAATCAAAGCTTTTCTTGGAGAATTTATAATTTTGATGAAATTAAATGGTTTCTTTTTTCAATTGTTTTACTCACACCCTCTAGGTGTTTTCTATTTCCAAGGTTCTTTATCGAGGGGACAATTCCAAAGGGATATATCTTCTTCTTAAGTGATTATCCAAGTTGTTGTTTCGAAGGGCATGCATATGAACAATGATATGAAATATGCATCTGAATAGTAATATAAAAACAACATAAACTCAAAATATTTAAATTTTAGCTATCATGTCTTTCCTTAAATTATTATAAAAATTTCCACTAAAATTCCTCTCATTATAAATCACATCAAATCATCCATCTTAGCTTGTCAAGATCCACCAACTTTCATTTCCTCATAATTCATATCAAAACATCAACTATAGCTCATCAAGAATTTCACTTATTGCTTTTATTTTTAAATCAACTTATTATTCCAAAAATATTATTTCTCCCCTAATAATTTTCTACATGTCCAAAATTCATCTCATACCTATCAATCAGATTTTTTATCTACCACCAAAGCATAAGCTAATAATTTATTTAATATTATTATTAGATATTTCATTTTTATTTAGATTACTTAAAACAAATATAACTCATCACATAGCACTTACAGCTACCCGTGGATCACCTCCTTGCCTTTCCCATTCCTCTCTGAAATTTTCCTCGGTTGCTGACTGTCAACACCTGATATAATATTTATATTAAATTTCTAATTATTTCTTCAATTCTTCATAAACCACACCCTTTGAAAATTCTCACTTTGAATTTCGGGAATTTCATGAACGCTAAAAATGCAAAAATAAACATTTCATTATTATCTTATATTTTTCTAATAGCTTCCCGTGATTCTCTACGAAATTTCGCAGTAAACCCCTTCAAAATTTTACTCTTTTAACCTTTCTTTCGGTCTCCAAATGTTTAGAGAAATAGAGTAATTTGAATTGTCAAATGAAAAAACCAAACAGGATTTTGAAAACAAAAACAAATTCAATATATATATATAAAAGTTGAAGCGGTGACTACTATTTTTTTCTTACTATGCTACAATCACAGCTGCAATAAATGCAACTTTAAATTCCCTATGTTGCAACACCTGGACTTCCAAGTGTTGCATGGTTTTTTTATTTTTTTTTCGCAAAACAAATATATATTTTTTTTCTTTTCTTCATCACTACGCCCCCACGCGTCCTTCTTTTTTTTTTCAAAAGAATTATTTTATTCAATACCAAATTCTTCGCGTAAATATATTATTTAAATTTCATGTCATATTTATTAAATTACTTCTTTACCCTTACTTTACGATTTCAGGTATTACAGAAACCAAAAAGGATTTGGTAACAAAATAAAAAACAAAACAAAAAGAAAAAAAAAAACTAAATTTGATATCAAAAACCACCCCACTGTTTCAGCCTATTTTCCTCCCCTATGTCTTGAATGAAAAGTGCATGCCTTGTGTGGATTACATCTAGGCATCCAGGTGTTTCACCCACCCCACCCCCCCCTCCTTTTTTACTTTTCTTTCTTTTTGTGACACCAAACATCTTAGTGTCCCTTTTTTTTCAATAGAAAATATTTTATGTATATATTATTTTAATTTAATGTAATATCTATTAAATTATTTCTTTACCCTTACTTTAAGAACACGAGTATTACAATTCTACCCACCTTATAAAAATTTCTTCCTCAAAATTTTCTTACTTAACTCATAAAAAAGCTGTGGGTACTCTTTCCTCATTCTTGCCACATGCTCCCAAGTAAATTCTTTAACATCTTTGTTCTGCCACAATACTTGAATCAAAGGAATAACTTTATTACACAAGACTTTTTCCTTTTTGTCTAGAATTCTGACTAGTATTTGCATAAAGGTCAAATCTTCTTGAAGTTCTATAGTTGACTCAGAATACTGATTCATCATTTAAACACTTTCTCAAAAGTGAAACATGAAATATATTATGCAATTGCTTTAACTCTAGAGGTAAGTCCAGTCTATATGTTACTAGCCCAGTTATTTCAATAATTTTATAAGGTCCCACAAACCTCAAACTCAACTGTCATTTCTTCTTGAATCTCAATACACCTTCCCATGGAGATATCTTCAAATATACCCAATCATCTACTTGAAACTCTAGAGGTCTCCTCCTATTGTGAGCATAACTCTTCTATTTGCTCTGTGCTACTGATTACGCCCAAAACATAACACGGTAATTGTAGTACAGCTTTGGGGTGTCGATTCCACAGGGAAACAAACTAATTACACAAGAAAGTGTAAACCTCAACACAAACAATAAAAGTTAAAGTGATAAAATCTGAATTGTTGATTGCGTAAATAATTGATGGATAATAAATAAACAACAAGGCTCCAAAAATCCTCCCTAAGTTTGTTGCCCTAATCCTAACTTGATTCAGTTCTTTTTATCTCGATTGCAAGTTTCACATCCCAAACAGACAATCGAAAAATATTCAATTAAAGCGCATGTATAAACCCTAATGTAATTGATATGAATTATTCTTTACTTTCAAGCACACATGACCTAACTTATAAATTATCAAGAGACGACGATATATCCAAATGACAATATCGCAGCAATGGACAAATCCATAAAAGAGATCTACCGGACTCAATCACACCCAAACAAATACACATAAGAAGAGCATGACTAGACTTATATGGAAAAGAAGCATGCAATCACCGGACTAATAAAAATCTACTAATTAAATTAAAGAATAAAACATAACAATATTTAATGAAAATAATACCAAACTACAACTTAATCAAATAAAGGAAAATAAGAACAACTACACCTAGGGATTCATCCCTTCGCCTTGCTTGGAGACTAGCCGGCCATGGAGCTCATGCTTCCTTGAGTTGCCTCCGGCCTCTCAACTATCATCTCCTCCTTGGTAGCAAAAACTTCGGTGATTCCTCAGCTTGCCCTCCAAAATTATACTTCGGATTCATCCTAAAGGCCCTCTGGATTCACTCTCTGATGAATTCAGATGAGCTCCGATTGATGCCTCAAAGCTGAAGTGAAGTAAGCCTTTTATAGGGAAATACCTTGAGTGCAATGTGTTTCCAATCCGATGTGGGATGTGGGATATAGAAATGTGTTTTCCAACCGATGTGGGATGTGGGATTTAAGCCCAAAATCACACTGAAATCCCGCACAGCCTGACCTTTGTCTACTAAAACTGCCATAACTTTCTCTAGAACTATCATTTTTACAAGCCGTAAAATTCTCCAGAAATAGACTTCTGGATCTTTCTAAGCATATATAGTTCATCTCCTAGTTCTTCTTGCATCAATACAGTTTAATTTTCAAAGATGATTGATCTGTACGGGCAATTCTAGCAATTTAGTAAATCTTCTTTCTTGGTTTCTCTTCATCTTGGCTCTTCCGCAACCATTATCTCACTCGAGTATTCAGTGAAGCTTCGTGTTTAAAATGATGATAGCTTTTCTATCTCTTTTTTAAGCTCAAAGTACCTGAAAATGCGCTGAAATAAGTCAACGATTCAAGAATAACACTTTAGAGTTATTAAGGTATAAAAGTGTAATTCCAACCTCAATCAACCCTAAAATGCTAACAATTAAGTACTGTTTAGATGCATTTTATGACTCTCATCAGCTACTCTAACGTTTTCTCTAACCAAATTGATCCTTTTAGTTGTTAACTCAATAATTTTTTGACCAAATATCTTTCTCTCTCCCATATCTTCCCAACATACAAGTGTTTTACATCTTCTACCATATAATGCCTCAAATGGTGTCATTCCATCTTGATACTAATTATTATAAGCAAATTCAATTAAGGGTAAATAAGCATCAGAACTCATTCAGAAACCCATCAAGCTAGCTCTCAACATGTTTTCTAGTACTCGAATAATCCTCTTTGTCTGCCCATCTGTTTGAGGATGAAAAGTAGTACTAAACTATAACTGCATACCAATAGCTTTCTAAAAGTCTTTCCAAAACTGATATGTAAATCTAGCATCTCTATCTAACACTATGCTTAAAGATACTTCATGCAACTTCACAATCTCAGCTACATACAGTTCAGCCAAACTTTCAAGACTCCAAGTAGTTTTAATTTGAAGAAAATAAAATGACTTAGAAAGTCTATCTACTATCACCCACACAACATCATGACCTCTCTAGGTATAGGGAAATCTAGAAACAAAATTCATACTCATATTTTGCCATGGTCATTCAGGCATAGGAAGAAGCTATAGTAAACCTACCGGATGTCTATTCTCTGACTTCACTTGTTGACAAACCAAACATCTACAAATGTATTAAGCTATATCCCTCTTCAATCCAGACCATCAAAAATTTTGTCTCATTCCCCTATATATTTTATTGTTAGCTGGGTGCATCCAATATATTGAACTATGTGCCTCTCTTAGTATCTCCTTTCTCATCTCAACATCATTGGGAACACAAACTCTATATCACAATACCAGCATACCATCTTCTCTAATTCTAAACCCAGTCGGCTTCCCACTCAATATTTCATGTCTGGCCTTCTCTATTCCTTCATCTCTACTCTGCATTCGTAACAAGCGATCAATAATAGAAGATTGTACCACCATATTTGCCATCAATACTCCTCTATCATTGATACTTAACTGCATTCTCATTTCTCTCAGTTGTATCATCAAGCTAATATCAAGACTCCCAATAGTAGCTAATCTCCTTGTAAACTTTCTACTCAATGCATCATATACTACATTAGCCTTCCCTAGATGGTAATGAATTGTACAGTCTCTTCAAGATGACAATAATTTGGGTTGTGAATGATCTTCGATGTGAGTCTTTACTTCATTTCTTACTTGCTATGATAAAAAAATCATCTTTAGTGGAGAGTTCTTTCTATATTTTATGTAAAATTTAGACCTTGGGGGGTTAGGGTTTAGGCTCAAGAACAAGTGTTTCTCTAACAAAACTTGTTCTTTTATTTTTTCCCTCTTAATTTTCGTTCAAAAAGAGGATTCGACTTAAGAAGTAGCAAAAAGTTCTAAAGATCCTCTTTAAGGTCTCAAAAAGATGTATTTATAAAACCAGAAAAGTCCTTTTAGGGTTAGTAATTAGATCTAGCCGACGTGGAGGGAAAGTCTCTCCTTTGGGGAAACTTTCAAAACAATAATCCATGTTGGATTTGGAAAAGTGACAAATTATGGACCTTAATATCAAACGAGCCTAGTTCATTCATCTGGAGGTCTTTTTAGGTGATCTTGGAATTTTTGGAATGCTTATGAAGTCTACTTTTAAATTCAAGTAGTTTGACACAGAAAATTCTCATTAATTTTAAATGAATCTAGAGACACTAAAATTGGTGAGTCTTTTTAGGATTAAGAATCAAGTATGACCAACTTGGGGAGAAAGTCTCTCCTTTGGGGAATTTCTAAAACAAAAATTGTGATTTGATTTGGTAAATTGACAAATTCTAAACTTTACTTCAAACAAGCCTAGTTCACTCATCCAAAGGTATTTTAAAGTGGTATTGGACTTTATGATAAGCCCATAGGTTTGATATGAAAATTCCTCACCAATTTTAATTGAGACTCGAAACACTAAAACTAGTGAGTTTTAAAGCTGTTTTGGTAAAAGTTTAATTGGATAAATTACTAATACCTAATTGTGGTTTGACTCTAATTACAATCAACTCCACAAGCATCAAAACATGACAACTTAGTCTCACTAACAGAAAATATGCAAAGTAAAATTTTCCCTTCTTAGTATTCACCCTTGTGCATGTGTAGAAAGCAAAAGACCCAAAATCCTTTGAACCAAGCACTATGGCATCAAATCTCACTCTTCTCTACGATTTTGTACCTTTTTCTTTTTTTTCTCTCATCTTCAAAACCCTAGAAAAGAAATTTTGGCATACTTAGGACAGATAGTTACTGCTCTGGTCATCTCATCTCCAAGTAAAACCACATATTTCTATTTCGCATAACAATTTCTCAATATAATCCCATGGGCCTCTTTGTTGTTTTAATTGTGACTTGATCATTTCATTATCAAACATATGAACGCTAGTGGCAATCCTGGCATTTTTAAAGGCATGTTATTGACACAAGCTGCGATGTTATTATTCCCCCCCCCCCCCCCCCCCCCCCTCGAAGGTGAGTAAGTTGGATGAACTCGTACACTATACATTAAAAGTTTGGAGGGGAATGCAAGTTTTTTTATACCAATGGAGTGGATTATAATTATGGTCAGACCACAATGATGTATTTTTAATTTCTCATTTAAATATTTTTTTCTTTATAATTATTCTTTTCCATTTTAATTTCAAAACTTCTCTTGAAATAACTAACATATAAAATCACTAATTATTGTACGATATGCAAAATTGAAAAAAATGAAGTTGATTAAATATAACCCTTTATAATTTAGATATATTTAAAATTTATACACTTTATAAATAATAAGGTATTATTAAAACCTAATATATTATAAGTGCTATCAAAGCACTTTCATCCTATCAGAATTTTGAAACAGGGTGTTTTTCCTCTCATTTTTGCTCCACGAATCGCTCTGCGTCTTAGTCACTTAAGGACAAACTCATCATAGTATTATAAACTTAGCTTGGTGTAACTTGTAAGGGTGTGTAATGAAATCGGTCAAATTGTTGAATCGATGAATCAATTCTATTTGGATTGACTTTTTGAAATGCTGTTTTGAGTTCACTGAGAAAATAAATAAATCAATGATATGGATTTGGTCAATTGTTTCATATTTTTATAATCCAATACAAACCGGTAATGCGTTAGTTATATATTTAATTTTATATATATTTCTTTTCTTTGGCTAATATATATTCATGTAATTTTTTTTGTATTTATTCAAAGTACATACACATAACTTTTCCCTAAATCCCTAATATCTCACTCTTAATCAGCCAGCAGTTAGACCATCCTCTCATCTCTACTCTCATCTTTCTCTTATTGAGTAACTATTTTTTTCATTAAAGCATAACAATAAAATAACACTATTGGTGCCCTTTGTTTGTTCTTTTGATCAAATTGGTCCTCATACTTTCAAATGCGAAATAAATCCTTTAACTATCAACATTTTCCAATTAAGTCTTCTTGTCAAATTCCATTAACTCTGTTAGTGTTATTGCCATGTACAATAGAACAATATTAGCCACTTAGTTAAATTATTTAACCACTTTCTCTACACTTCAGTTTTCAAAATTGATAAAGTTGTCTCATTAGGGAGAAATTTAATATTTTCTCACTATAGTTATGTCCTTGATGAAGTATTAGTTTACTGTTTTTTAGCATCAGTCTGCCATTCAATGAAGTCAAGACTAAATAATTTAACAAGATGGTTAAATTGTTCTACCATACATAGAAATAACATTAGCGAAGTCGAAGGGATTTGCATGAGGACTTAATTGAAGAAAATTTGTAACGGGGATTTATTTAAAGACTGTTGAGATTTAGGTTATGGACAAAGAGAAGGAGATAACAGATTTAAAAGAAATATTATAGAGTTATAATTATTGATGTTATATTATGCAAATATATCAATAACTATAACGACCCATCCCGGGTTGGTCATCCCCGAGACGATTTCGTCACGTTTTGAAATCCCAGCATGACACATATATGCAACAATATAAAAACATCAACTAAAATTATATACATACATAAATCCTCAACCCTCAATAGGAGAGTTACATTTATTAAAATCCCAACTGAAATCATATATACTACATATTATGCATGAATATTTACAAATTTTTTGTTTTTTCTATTAGTCTGAGGATGTGAACCACGTGGCTTACAGAAAATGATTCAGTCTGAATCTAGGCTCACAATTATATCTATCCTGCCTGCTACCTGAAATTATTTAATAATGAGGAGTGAGCTTCATAAGCTCAGTGAATTTAATTTACTAGAAGTACTCGATTATATATTTCCAGTCACATCTTATAATTCACTCGTTTCTAATTCACCAATATTAATCATCTGTTTCTTCACATGTAATAATTCAATCTTTCAAATAGTCTTCCAATATCCATTCATCTATTATCTCATATAACTCGATAATAGCATTCTATTATCATGACTCATATCATAATTCTCATCATTTATCAATCTCTTTTTAAATTAATCATCAAATAGATCAATATTTCTTCTCATATATTTAATCATCTTGAGACTATAAATTCACTATCATTATTTATCTCGTTTTGTGGTTCACAACGTCTAATCAATCAATCAGATAAGTTTTATCATATCATACTTTCATATTCTTTCCGATCATATCTGTCTCTCTATGAGACTCATTTATCTATCAATAATTTCACAATCAAGATTGATACTTTAGTATCTTAATCAATAATAATCAATATTTAAAATAAATACAATACATGAATTTAATTTTTCTTTCTTTCTTTCTCGACAGATCATTTCATATTATCATTTGGGAACGTCTTCCCACATGTCGATGTGGTTTAGCTAGACTGGTTGCCTTCCTGGTCATTTCAACTAGACCAACTGCCTTCCTGGTCTTTTTATTTTTTTTGCTAAACCAGCTACCTTCCCGGTTTTTCAGCTAGACCAGCTACCTTGCTGGTTTTTTGTTTTTTTTTTTTTGGTAGACTGGCTGCCTTCCCGGTCTTTTCTTCTCTTTTTTTCTAAACCTACTGCCTTCCCGGTGTTTTCTTTTATGCATATGGGCAATAATATGCAACCAAGCATACATCAAAACATTCAATTCAATTATCTAGCTCTTTCTAAAAATTATTATTTTTATCATATTTATCAAATTGTCTCCTCATATATCATATCAACATTTCAATCATATTTTTCTGAATATAACTTTTCAACACATTTTTCATATAATTAATATTCAACATATTATTAAATCCATAATCAATTACCATACTTATCGAAAAGTACATCATTAAATCATTATAATTCAACCATTTTTTCAAATATCATAAATTCATATTTTTATTGGTTTCGATTACTAAAAGTAAATCTAACTCACCACATAGCACTTAAAGCTACCCGTGGATCACCTATCTGCTTTTCCTGCTCATTTCCGTAATTTCTTGAGATTGTTGATCACCAACACCTCAAATGTGATGAAATCTTGCTTTTATAATGTAATGACTGCACTATCTCTAATATTAGAGAAATTTTCTTTATAACTTTTTGCTAAGAAATTTGAATTGAAGAAAGAAAAAAACCAAATAGGATTTGGTAAGAAAAAGAAAACAAAAAGAAAAAAACTAAATTTTATATCAAAAACCACCCTACCGTTTCAGCATATTTTCCTCCCTTGTGTCTTGCACGCAAAGTGTATGCCTTGTGTGGGTTACACCTGGCCGTCTAGGTGTTTCACACCCCCCCCCCTTTTCTTTTCTTTCTCCTTGTGACACCAAACATCCAGGTGTCCCTTGTTTTTCAATAGTAAATCTTTCATGTATATATTATTTTAATTCCATGTAATATCTATCAAATTATTTCTTTACCCTTACTTTAAGAACACAAGTATTACAATTCTACCCACCTTATAAAAATTTAAAATTTTTGTCCCCAAAATTTTCTTACTTAACTCATGAAAAAGTAGGGAGTACTCTTTTCTCATTCTTTCCTCATGCTCCCAAGTAATTTCTTCAACATCTTTATTCTGCCACAATATTTGAATCGAAGGAATAACTTTATTATGCAAGACTTTTTCCTTTCTGTCTAGAATTCTGACTGGTACTTGCATAGAGGTCAAATCTTCTTGAAGGTCTACAACCTGACTCGGAATACTATGAGATTCATCATGTAAACACTTTCTCAAAAATGAAACATAAAATATATTATGCAATTGCTTTAACTCTGGAGATAATTCCAGTCTATATGCTAGTAGCCTAATTCTTTCAATAATTTCATAAGGTCCCACAAACCTCAAACTCAACTTTTCTTTCTTCTTGAATCTCAATACACTTTCCTATGAAGATAACTTCAAATATACCCAATCATCTACTTGAAACTCAAGAGGTCTCCTCCTGTTGTTAACATAGCTCTTCTGTTTGCTTTGTGATGCTCTAACGTTTTCTCCAACCAATTTGATCCTTTCAGTTGTTAACTCAATAATTTTTAGAACCAATATCTTTCTCTCTCCCATATCTTCCCAACATACAGGTGTTTTACATCTTCTACCATATACTGCCTCAAATGGTGTCATTCCAGCTTGATACTAATTGTTATAAGCAAATTCAATTAATGGTAAATAAGCATCAAAACTCATTGAGAAACTCATCAGACTAGCTCTCAACATGTCTTATAGTACTCGAATAATCCTCTTTGTCTACCCTTCTGTTTGAGGATGAAAAGCAATACGAAATTATAACTATATACCAATGGCTTTCTAAAGGCCTTCCCAAAACCGAGATGTAAATCTAGCATCTCTATCTGACACTATGCTCAAAGGTACTTCATGCAACTTCATAATCTCAGCTACATACAGTTCAGCCAAACTTTCAAGACTCCAAGTAGTTTTAAATGGAAGAAAATAAAATGACTTAGAAGTCTATCTACTATCACCCACACAACATCATGACCTCTCCGGGTATAGGGAAATCTAGAAACAAAATTCGTACTCATATTCTCCCATGGCCATTCAAGCACAGGAAAAGGCTGTAGTAAACCTACCAGATGTCTATTCTTTGACTTCACTTGCTGACAAACCGAACATCTAGAAATGTAGTCAGCTACATCCCTCTTGAATCCATAGCATAAAAAAATTTTGTCTCATTCTTCTATACATTTTATTGCTTCCCGAGTGCATCGAATACACTGAACCATATGCCTCTCTCAAAATCTCGTTTCTCATCTCAACATCATTGAGAACACAAACTCTATGTCCCAATATCACCATACCATATTATCTAATTCTAAACCTAATCGGCTTCCCACTCAATATTTCCTGTCTGGACTTCTCTATCCCTTCATCTTTACTCTGTATCTGTAACAAGCGATCAATAATAGAAGATTGTACCACCATATTTGCCATCAATACTCCTCTATCACTGATACTCAACTGCATTCTCATTTCTCTCAGTTCTATCATCAAGCTAATATCATGACTCCTAATAGCAGCTAATCTCCCTGTAGACTTTTTACTCAATGCATCAGCTACTACATTAGCCTTCCCTAGATGATAATGAATTGTACAATCATAGTCACTAATCAATTCCATCCACCTCCATACAGATGATGTCTCCAAATCTTCAAAGCAAAAACTATAGTAGCCAATTCTAAATCATTGGTCAGGTAATTCCTTTCATGGTTCTTCAATTTCCTAGAAGCATAAGCTATAACTCTCCCATGTTGCATCAACACACATCCCTACCCCTGATGCCACAAATCCTTCATCACCAGAAGGAAGCACTAATACTGGAGCAGTAGTCAATTTCTCTTTAAGCAGCTGGAAACTCTTCTCATATTCTTTTTACCACATAAACTTCACTTCCTTCCTAGTCAATTTGGTAAATGGTCTAGAAATATTTTGGATAAACCTCTTATAATAACCAGCCAACCCCAAAAAGCTTTTAATTTCAGTCACACTAGTTGGTCTCTCCCAACTCAACATTGCCTTTACCTTTTGTGGATCCAATGTTAAACCATTTCTAGATATTACATGCCCCAAGAAAGTTACTTCATTCAACCAAAACTCACATTTAGAAAAATTTTCATGCAATCTCGCTCTCCTCATAATCTCCAACACAATCTCTAAATTTTTCACATGTTCTTCCTCATTTTTAGAATATATCAAAATGTCATCAATAAACATAACCTTAAATTTGTCAAGAAATAGTTTAAACACCCTATTCATCAAATCCATGAATGTTGCTACAGTATTTTTTAACCCAAATGGCATCACAAGAAACTCATGGTGACCATAACGTGCCCTAAAAGTAGTCTTAGTTACATCTCCATCCTTTACATTCAACTGATGATAACTTGATTTCGGATCTATCTTAGAAAACACCCTTGCTCTCTGTAACTGCTCAAATAAATCATCAATCATGGGCAAAAGATATTTATTCTTAATGGTGATCTTATTCGGCTGTTTGTAGTCTATATACAATCTCATCGTTCCATTTTTCTTCTCAAAAACAATAAAAGGGCTCCCCATGGTGACATACTAGGACGAATGAATTATTTATCTAATAATTTTTTAAGTTCAATTTTCAACTCTCTCAACTCAACCGGTGCCATTCTGTAGGGTGCTATTGAAATAGGTGTTGAACCCGAAATCACATCAAGGGAAAACCCAATCTCCCTACTATGAGGTGAACTAGATAACTCATCAAGAAATACATTAGAATAATCTTTCACCACTAAGATTTCTTCCAACTTTCTATCTTCCTTTATAGGATCCACTACATATGCTAAGTACCCCTAACAACCCTTCTTCAACCATCTACTCGCAGTCAGGGCAGAAATAAGACAGTTGGCAAGTATCTTACGTTCTCCCTGAAATTTAAACTCTTTTTATCCCAATATCCTGAACACCAAATTCTTTCTAAAACAATCTACCTAAGCATGATATGCAGATAACCAATTCATCCCCAGAATTAAATCACAATCAACCGTATTCAGAGAAAACAAATCAACTTCTATCATCCATAAGGATTACACAACCCCAATAAATAGTTTTAATCATAATTCTATCTTCAGTAGGAATTTCAAAAATAAGATTATGCATCAAAGGACTAATATAAACATCAATAGACTTCATAAACACATTGGATGCAAGAGAATGAGTTGCATCAGGATTAACCAACATTGATATATCCACCATTTCTACATACAAAGCACCTCAAATTAGGATAATTCTGGGATAAATATCTTATCTGATTATATCTATAACACATTCTAGTCTTTCTATCACATTACCACATCCCTTAGGTAGTAGACTTCCACCTCTACCATAACTTCCAGTTCCCACAGACTGTCTTCCAAATCTAGGGATCCCACCAACATTACTTTGAATTATAGAAGCTATGGATCTAGCTTACCTCTAACTCTGCATTGTAGGTCTTTTTTTTCACACAAATGACTTCTCTGGGGTGGTCTCCCACCTTGTACACTCATACTACCACTACCATTAGAACCTTCATCTCTAAGCCTCTTCGACCACTCTCTCTCTCCCTTCAGATCCATCACATCTTTCTCATTCTGAAGTGTTATATCCACCAACCTAACATAATTCATATGCCTCATGTAAGATAGTTTCGATCTAATCTCAAAATATAATCTATCTAGGAACCTCTTACACTTCTTCTCCTTTATGTATACCATTTTTTATACAAACCTTGACAATGCCACAAATAAATGAAATCTCTCTTCTATTGGGCTCTGAAAGTATATGAGCAATATTTATAAAAGAAAAAGCCTCTATAAACCTACTCCAAGTTAAGGGTCTATCAACATATGCACTTACCTTGGAAAGAGTATCCCCCCACCATTCTAAAGCTTCTCCTTCTAACTTAAACAAAGCAAAGGCGACCCACTACCTGTCAGTCACTGATAAAATACCAATTAATCTCTTTACATATTTCAACTATAGCTCATACTCAAAAGGATTTATAGATCCTTTAAACAACAAAGCATTCAACCTAATATATCTAACAAAACAATCTTCCTGCATCTCGTGCATAAACTCACCTTTCCCCTTTTGAACGTCTACCATTACTGGATTTACAACAACCTCAGGCTCTGCTCTAGTTTACTCATCAAGTCTATGATATAGACTATCAACTTTATCATCTGTTACATTCATTTTCTCAAGAGCATGAGCAAGAGCTTCTCTTAGCTCATCTCTTTCAACTCCATATTCTCTCACACCCCTACTAGTATCAATTATACTATCAACACTTTCCCTTCTAGGAAATTCATTCTAACTCAACCTCCGTTTGAACCTCAACCTCAACTCGTCCAAAAATTGGGGGCCTACCACGCCCTCTCTGGCCAGAACTCTACCTCTAGCTCTAGCATGTCCACGTGTCATCCTCAGACTCTACGTTAAATTGTAGTTCATTTAAATCTTCCACTTCTTTAAATTTTTGTGTAGTCTACAAAATCATAAAACTTAATGCTCTGATACCAAAATTGTAATGACCCATCCCAGGTTGGCCACCCTCGAGATGATGTCATCATGTTTTAAAATCCTAGCACGACACATATATGCAACAATATAAAAACATCAATTGAAATTATATTCATACATAAATCCTCAACTCTCAACAGGGGAGTTACATTTATTAAAATCTCAACTGAAACCATATATACTACATATTATGCATGAATATTTACACACAAAAAATCAATAGTAAATCTTTCATTTATATATTATTTTAATTCCATGTAATATCTATCAAATTACTTCTTTACCCTTACTTTAAGAACACGGGTATTACAATAACACAATATATAGACCTAAGAATATAAATCCTAATAGGAATAAGAAACATAAAATAAGAAAGATTAGGATACCTAATATATATCTAATTAGGAAACCTCTCAACACTCCCCTTTAAGTTTGTGGATACACATACACCATCGTGTTATAAATAAACTTAAACCAATAAAAGACTTGGTTCAATCTTAAACAAATAAGCCAAACTCATGAATTACAATAACCCATGAGAACACATAGGAGCTCCACACCTATAATAAACAATTAGGTCACCACGTAAGTACCACCTAACGAGATAAGATCCGAGAACATTGGATCAACATGACTTTGACTTTTTCCGTTTTTTTTTTTACTAACATTGATTTTGACTTGAATAGGTTGCAATTAATGAGTCGGTAGGATAACAATTTCAACGCATGTTGGATCCGATTAACAACATCAACATGCATGGGGTTAACAATATCAACATCGGGTCAACAATATCAACAGGGATAAGGAACTTTTCTTTAGAAAAGATCAAGAACTTTTCTCCAAAAACTTCATAAACTCTTCTTTATTTTTCTTTATATTCATAAACTTAAGGAACTCAAACAAAATACTAAAAATGTATAACAAATATATTTTTATACCTTTTTCTTCTTTAGATGAATGATAAAGGTTATGGAATGTGGATTGATTCTTTTCTAAAAGTATATGAGACGTGTGCATTTTTTGATCTATGCTAATTTTGAATGGGATACTCTTTGGTGTAAAAATATCACATGTCGTATCATTTTGAGCCCAGATCCCTGATAAAGAATTTTTCAGTGAGTTGTGTGTCTAACATGACTCCTTTAGTTGGTCCAATTGGAGGTTACTGGCAATAATGTTTATTTCTAGCCTTCTTATTGACAAACAAAAAATATTTAGTAATAGAACAATTTTCATGGAAATAAATTTGCAACCATAATTTTTACATTTAACTTTGGTATTCATTCATGATTTTTGTGGTATTCTGATAAAAAGAAGAAGAATATACCCAAGTCATGCCTTAAGCTGTTATTTTATTTTTAATTTGAGAATTCTTGGTCATATACTAGTAGTGTGATATAACTCAAAAAGAGGGTAGTGATTAGAAACTGATGAAGCAAATGACAGAGAAGGAAGAATTGACAGAAGCAAGGACAACAGTTCAAGCAAGGGAAGAAAGTATTGGCACTAGGACTTAAAAAGAGTATAGGAACAAGGAAGAAACCAAACTGGTATTACCTAAAGGGAGGTTTATAATAGCTAAAAAGTAGTTATAAGGTTGTTAGTAGTTTGTTAAAAAATTGTTGATTGTAACTATCCATTAGTCCAACAACTATGGTTGCATAATCTAATAAATACTTGTATCATCATCATATAGAGAATAAATTTTAGAGGAATTCCAGCAAGAATTTCCTAGGATCTAAGTCACTTACTTAAAATAGTGATAATCTTCATTGATTCCCAAAAACAGTTCCTAACATTGGTCCTTCATTGCACTTCTTCCTTCTTGGTTCTAATTCTCAAATCTAGATCATTGTCCTTCACTTTCCTACTTGTTTCACTTCTTCTCACCTTCTTCACCTTTTTTGTATTCATCAATTGTAACTACATCATCTCCTTCATTGGATGAAAATGTTAAGAACCTCCAAAATAGACTGGATGAGAATGTAAAGAATCTACAGGATAAATTGGATGACAACATCAAGACTCTATAAGGTTTTCAAACAGCTCAATATCAAGATCTTTCTGAGTTCAAGAAGACTACAAAACAAAAAATTGTTGAACTCAACCAAAACCTGAAGATATTCATGGTTTCAGTTGAGAACAAGATGGACAATCTTCATAATCTAAACAATTCTCAGAACTAGCATCACATTCCAACTTAGATGGAACAAGAAAGAGCACATCAATCATACTTCTAGAAGAATATATCTTCTAGTTCTCCATTCGACATGTCATATTGGAGTTTCCAAGGTTTGATGGGTCAAATGTACACTATTGGGTGTTTAAAGCTAAAATTTTTTTTGAGTATCATAATACTCCTTCTGATCAAAGATGCGTAAAAGACCAGCTTTAGTATGATATCAATAGATGCGTAAAGGAGGTTTAATTCAATCTTGGCCAACTTTTCTTGAATCACTGATGTTAAGATTTGGACCTTCCACCTATGAAGACCCAAATGGTGCCTTGGCAAAACTACAACAAACAACAACTATTGATGATTATCAAGCTCAGTTTGAATCACTTGCTACTAAAGTACAAGGCTTATCTGAGTCTTTTTGGTTAGTCTATTCATCTTGGGCTTCAAGCTAGAATTGAATAGGGAACTGTTGATTGTTTAACCATCCTCTATAGTATAAGCCATGGCTTTTGCAAGATTTCAAGAAGGAAAGAATAGTGAGATCAAAAACACCTTCAAACCATAATGGTCTTCTACTCCAACTTCCAGCATTTCCCAAGGTAACTTCAGGAACCCTTCTTTCTTAGCATCTAAACAATTTCCTTTACATCCAAGCACTATCAAACCAAACCACACAAAACTATTCCTACCAATCAACCAACTCTTGTCACTATTAGAAAACTAAGTCTTGTAGAGTTCAATGCTAGAAGAGAGAAAGATGTTTATTATAATTATGATGAAAACTATCACCATGGCCATAAATGCAAAAGTAAATTTTTGACACTCATAGGAGACTAGGAAAAGGATTTACGAACTATTCTAGATCAAGATATACCACTTACAAGAGGAAGACTCTAACTTGTTATTTGAAATAAATATGAATGCATTAGCTGGTCAGATGAGTCCTAAAACTCTTAAGGTAAGTGGTTGTCATTCAATTTTTCATTACAAATTCGTATTGACAATGGGAGTACCCACAATTTCATACAAGAAAAATTTGCTACAAAGACTAGGCTTGACTATTTCCCTCTCTAAATCGTTCAAAGTTTATGTGGGGAATGGGGATTACCTCTGCTGTGATAAAATCTGTTATTCAGTCCCTATTACACTCCAACAGCATCAGTTTATGATAGACTTATTTGTCCTTCCCATTCAAGGGGCAAACGTTATCTTATGAATATAATGGTTAGAAAGATTGGGACCAGTTCTTACCAACTATAAAGAGCTTACCATAGAATTCATGTGGCAAAGACAAAAAGTACACTTGCAGGGAGAATTATACTTACACCCTGCCCTACTACTTCGCACTCAGCTAAAGACATTAGCTAACTATGAAGGCATTGTCTCCTATTTCCACCTAAAGATTTAAGACCAGGATTAAGAACCAAACCTGAATGTCATTGACAAAGGAGTTTCTGAAATACTGCAAGACTTTCAAGTTGTTTTTGAAGAATCAGCTTAGCTACCCCCCTCTAGACCACTCAATCATTAAATACATCTACTCCCTAGTGCCAAACCTGTCAATGTTAAACCTTACAGGTACCAACATTTTCAAAAGAGTGAGATTGAAAAAATGGTTTAGGAAATGTTGTTGAATAGAATTATAAGAAACATTTAAAGCTCATTTTCATCCCCAATACTATTGGTGAAGAAAAAAGATGGATTATGGAGGTTTCATATTGACTATAGAGCATTGAATGTAGTGACTGTTAAGGACAGGTTCCTTATACCTATAATTGGTGAGTTACTGGATGAGTTACATGGAACTAAGGTGTTCTCTAAGCTAGATTTAAGGTCTAGCTATCATCGGATAAAGGTTCAAGAATGAGACATTCCAAAAACTGCATTCAGGACACATGAAGGGCATTTTGAGTTTCTAGTTATGCCATTTGGGCTAACAAATGCCCTTTCCATATTTCAGGCCACAATGAACTTGATATTCAAACCTTTCTTAAGGAATTTTGCAATAGTTTTCTTTGATGACATACTAGTTTACATTTCCTCCTTGGAAGATCACAAGAACCATCTTATAAAATTTTTACAATGCCCAGTTGAGCATAAGTTATATGCCAAAAGAAGCAAGTTTGAATTCTATAAGGAAACTATTGAGTACTTGGGGAATATGGTTTCCTCTCAAGATGTGCAACCAAATCAAAGAAAGATTCAAATTATGTTTGATTGGCTAGTGCCAACAAATCTCAAAAAGCTTAAAGGGCTCTTGGGCTTAACTGGTTATTACAAGAAGTTTGTTAAGCATTATGCTACAATAGCTATCCCTTTGACTACCCTTTTAAAGAAGGAGGCCTTCCATTGGAATGATGTTGCTCATAATTCTTTTAACACATTGAAGATTTCCATGACTCAAGTCCCTATGTTATCCTTACAAAATTTCAAAAAGACATTTGATGATGAGACAAATGCTTCTAATGTTGGCATTGGGGCTATTTTTACTCAAGAAAGTCATCCCTTAGTCTTCTTTTGCAAAACATTGGGCCAAAGAATGAGTTCTGTATCTACTTATATCAAGGAGCTCAATGCAATAACACAAGCAGTCATAAAATGGAGACAATATCTCCTGGTCAGAAATTCATTATCAAGACAGATCACAGAAGTCTCAAAAACTTGATGAATCAAGTTCTTCAAATTCCCGAATAGCATCACTACTTAAGTGAGCTGCTTGGTTTTAATTACATCATTGTCTATAAACTTGGTAAGGACAATAAGATAGCTGATGCAATGTCTAGACTTTCGGAAGCACCTACAACCATAACTGAATCAATGTCCATTCAAAGTGAGGGAGGTTTAATGGCCATTTCAAAACCTGTTTTTGATGTTATGGCACAACTAAGAGAAGAGAACACCAATGATCTAGAGTTACTAACTATTCATTAAGCTATTCATGATGGGACCCCCTTTACACAGTTTACACAGTTAAAGATGGTTTGCTATACCATAAAGATAAAATCAGAGTAGTCAAGCAATGCATTATATGAGAAGAGAGGTTCAAGAATTAGTCAAGAATTGCTTGGTCTATCAATATATGAATTATCATACCTCAAAGCCTACAGGGTTGTTACAACCACTACTTATGCTAGAATAAATTTGGGAGGATATCTCTATGAATTTCATCAATGGTCTACCTTTATCCAAATGATGTTATGCTATAATGGTAGTTATTGACATCTCTCCAAAGCTACACACTTTGGTGCATTACATCCTAAATTCAATGCTACAACTGTGGCACAATTGTTCACTGAAACAGTAATAAAACACCATGGCTTCCCCAAGTCTAGTCTCGGATAAAGACTCTGTTTTTCTCAATAGATTCTGGAGACAGATATTCATCCTAAGTAAGACTATTCTTAGCGTGAGTTTTTCTTATCATCTAAAGACTGATGGCCAGACTAAAGTGCTTAATAGGTTCTTGGAACAATACTTAAGGACTTTTGTTCATGACCAACCCAAACTTTGGACTAGTTATTTACCTTGGCCTGAATTATGGTATAATACCAATCATCATTCAACTATTGGTATGACTCCATTTGAGGCAGTATATGGAAGACTTTTTCTCAATGTTCTAGAGTACATCGAGGAATCTTCTAATGTGCTAGCAGTTGAACATCATTTGACCACAAGAACAGAAATCTTACAGCAGCTGAAGAGTAACTTGCTGCAAGCTTAATCTAGTGTGAAAGCTTGGGCAGATAAACATAGGAAACAATTATCTTTCACTATAGGTGATTGGGTCCTTGTCAAGTTACAACATTATAGGCCAACTTTTGTAGCTTTTAGAGCTAACAACAAGCCTGGCAAGAGGTACTTTAGCCCCTATCAGATTCTTCAAAAAATTAAGAAGGTAGCTTACAAGTTAGACCCACCAAAGGGAAGCAAAATCAATCTTTTCTTTCATATCTCCTAACCCAAACCCTTTATTTGCCTTAATTAACTTGCACAGGTTGTTCCCTTACCTATAGAAAGCCTCAATAGCTAACCTATCATTCTTCCCCTGGCTATGTTAGCTCAAAGAAAAATCATACTTAAAGGACAACTCATTCCTCAAGTATTGGTGCAATTGGAGGGTTTGTTGCTTAAAGAAACTTTCTAGGAAAATGTTCATGATCTACTAAAGACATACCCTCACTTACTTGAGAATAAGTTTTTTTTCTTATGGGAATAGGAATGATAAAACTCAAGAAGAGGACAGTGATCACAAACTGATGAAGCAAGGGACAAAAAAAGGAATAACTAACAAAAGCAATAACAACAGCTAAAGCAAGGGAAGAGAGTGTTGGCATTAGTCCAAAACTTAGAAGAAGTGCAAGAATAAAGAATAAACCATATTGATATTAGCTTAAGGGAGGTTTATAACAGCCGGAAAGTAGTTACAAGGTCATTAAAGGTTAGTAGTTTGTTAGAAAGTTATTGATTGTAACTGTCCACTAGTTCAACAACTATAACTATATGATCCTATAAATACTTGTATCATCATCATATAGAGATAGAGAAGAATTTTTCAGAGGAATTCCAGCAAGAATTTCCTAGGAGTTAGTTACTTACTCGAAATAGTAATAACCTTCATTGATTCCCAAAAATCAGTTCCTAACATAGTGCTACTTGCAGTTTAAAATATCATCAGTTCTGAATATGGATTTTTTTTCAGTTTTTCTTCAGTATACAGTTGTTCTTTATGTAAAATGATATTTACATGTTCTTTTCTTTCCTTTTGGTTCTATGTAACTTGGATATAATTTTCTTTTGGTAAGGTTTTAACTCCAATCAGGTTGCATCTTCTTTGAATTCCTCTTTCTGTTACATATTACACTGTGGTTGTAATGACCCATCCTTGGTAGGTCCCTACCCGAGATGGTGCCGTCAAGTTTTAGATCCAAGCACGACATATATGCAATAACTATTGTATTAATCACTTTAAAGATAATTACAAGTATCTGTCTCAACTCTTTTACAGGGGAGTTACAAACTTTCTTTACAACTTTCACAAAATATTCAAATAATTACAATTGATGCATGTACATGTATATGTACATGTACAACAATTTACAACTATATAACTATCTATTTTTCTCATTTCTTTTCTTCTTTTCTTTCCATTCATTCTTTCTTTATTTCCTTTCCTTTTACTGTCTTTCTTACTTTCCTTTTTACTGTTTGGTGATGTCAACCACGAGGACTTACCTAGATACTTATTGTGAATCTCAAATCAAGAATCTATTAGTCCTACTCGTGGCTTGAAATAATTTAATATTAAGGAATGAGCTTCACAAGCTCAATGAATTACAATTTACTAGAAGTACTCAATTTTTATATTTCTAGTTAATTTATATCACAATATTTCAAATCATTTATTCATCCATCAATTCTCATTATTTTTATTATCATATAGATATCAATTTTGACTTCATCTCATATATTTCAACCAACTTATAATTGTTATTTTTGATATTATTATCATCATCTTTTATCATAATCCTTATCATGAGGTTCATATTCATTCCATTTATTAATGAATATCATAAAATAAGTCATGTTCATCATTTATTATCTCAATAGTCTCATCATGAGACTCATATTCACATCATCAATATTTCACAGTCAATCTGATGCCTTATGATCTCAATAATTATAAAAATAAACATGAATGAATCTACATCCTCATTCATCATTTCATTTCTTTCTTTCTTTCACATCTCATCACATCATATCACATCACATCACATCACACCTCATCCATATTATCAACGTATGGGTAATTCATTCATTTTTGGGTATCCATACAAGTCTCTGGTACAGCTTTTGGGAACGTCTCCTCACATGTTGATATGTTTACATCCAAACAAGCCATGGTTCTGGTCTTCCTCGAGACCACACACTCCATCCCTCTAGTGGCCCCAGCATGCATATGAACAACCACATACAAGCAGGCATAACATATCATCATACAATTCAAAATCATTTTCTTTCATAAAATCTTTCTTTTCATCATATAAATGAAATCATCTATTCATACATAATATCAACGCATCTATCATATAGATTCAAGATATCTTCTCAGTAATCATCTATCTCTTTAGTTTCTCATCAATCTTATCCTTTCAAGGATACAATTTCATCATTCATTCATTTTCTAATCGTATTCATTTTCTTGTTCCTCTTAGCAATTTCACCAGATTGCTGCTCACCACCACCTAATCATAAAAATTCTCATCAATCTCACCATCTTATATTTCAAGTTTTATACCATGTACCAGGTTAATTTCATGTATACATATTCTTAACTCAAATTCAAAGATTTAGATGAAAGCCCTTTTCTTTTGGTTTGAATCCAATTAAAATCATTTTTTAAGAAAAGTATAAGAACAAACTCTCAAAATAGAAATCTCACAATAAAATTCTTAAAATCTTACCTTTCCAAAGCTTTGTCATTAGATTTCTTAAAATATTTTCTTGAATCAAACAATTTCCAAGATAAGATTATGAAATCCTTTAGTTTTAAAGTGTTTATAATCTTTTTCTAGTGAGAAGATGTATTCTAGAGAGAGAAAATGAGTTTCAAATTGTATGAAAATTATTTCAAATGCTTGAAATTGCTTTTATACGAAAATTTTGGTTTGATCGGTCGTCTGCCCAGCCGAACGGTTGGTCACTTAAATTGTTTTTTTCAAAATTGCCATTAAACTACCAGTCAACTACCAATAGAATGGTTCATCTACCTATCGGTCGACTGGCCAAATAATTGATTCCCCCACCAGTCGACCAGTTCAGCCAACCAATCGACCACTAAACACTTCAACTGGTAGCTGATTGGTTCAGTTTTACCAGCCGACCAGTCAGTTGATCGATCACCCTCACCAACCGATCGGTTTCGGTAATCAGTCAAACGTTTGTTTGATTGGTTCTCTCTTTTCAAAATTTTGAAAAATTTTATTTTCTCCCTTAAAAATTTTCTAGCTCTTTTCTTCAGTTTAGTTCAAAATCTTTCTTTAGAAATTATTTCAAATTCAACTTTCAATTCATATGTATGCATGTTAAATTTCAATATATATTTTAATTTACTCTTTTACCCTTACATCGAAGGTACAAGTATTACAATTCTACCCACCATATTAAAATTTCATCCTCAAAATTTTTTTACCTACACCATGAAAAAGTTGGGGATATTGATTTCTCATGCTCGCTTCATGTTCCCATATGATTTCCTCAACATCTCGACTCCACCACAACACTTGAACTAGCAGAATGACCTTATTACGCAAGACCTATTCTTTTGTGTCTAAAATTTTGATTGAAACTTACACAAAAGTTAAGTCTTCTTGAAGGTCTACAGATCGGTATAGAATGTTATGGGATTCATCATGTAAATATTTTCACAAAATAGAAAGATGAAAAATGTTATGCAATTATATTAATTCTGGAGGTAACTCTAGTCTATAAGCCACTAGTCCAACTCTCTCAATAATTTTATATGGTCCAACATATCTTGGACTCAACTTCATTTTCTTTTTAAATCTCAACACTCCTTTCCATGGAAATATTTTCAAATGAACCCAATCACCAACTTAAAATTCAGAAGGTCTGATTCAATTATTAGCATAACTCTTTTGCCTATTCTGTGCTGCTCTAAGGTTTTCTCTAACCAATTTGATCCTTTCAATTGTTAATTCTATTATTTCTATACCAAATATCTTTCACTCTCCTACTTCTTCCCAACATATAGGAATTCTACATCTCCTACTATATAAAGCTTCAAATTGTGCCATTCTAATACTAGCTTAATATTGATTATTATATGCAAACTCTATCAAGGGTAAGTAAGCATCCCAACTTACTAACAATCATATCACACTAGCCCTCAACAAATCATCTAGTATTCGAATAACTCTCTCAGTCTACTCGTTAATTTTAGGATGAAACGCAATACTAAACTATAATTGCGTACCCATGGCTTTCTAAAAGCCTCTCCAAAATCGAGATATAAATCTAACATCTCGATCTGACACTATACTTAAAGGTACTCTATGAAGTTTTACAATCTCAACTACATACAGTTCAACCAACTTTTCTGGACTCCAAGTAACTATAATAGGAAGAAAATGAGATGACTTAGAAAGTTTATCCATAATTATCCACACAGCACTATGACCTCTCTAGGTATAGGGAAAGACAGTAATAAAGTCCATACTCACATTTTTCCATGGCCATTCAGGCACAAGAAGAGGTTTTAGTAAACCTTCCAGATGTTTATTCTCTAATTTTACTTGCTGACAAACTAAACATCTAGAAATATAATCACCTACATCTCTCTCCAATCTTAACCACCAAAAGTTTTGTTTCAATCCCTTGTACATTTTATTATTACCGGGTGTATTGAGTATACTGTATCATGTGCTTCTCTCAATATCTCTTTTCTTAACTCAGCATCATTGGGAACACAAATCCTATGTCACAATACCAACATATCATTCTCTCTGATTCTAAACTTATATTGCTTTCCACTCATCACTTCCTGCTTAATCTTTTCTATCTGCTCTTCTTTACCTATGTTCGCTAATAATCCCCTCTCTCATTGATATTCAATTTCATTCTCATATTTCTCAATTTACCATTAAATTTACATTATAGGTCTCTAAAGCTGCTAATCTCCTGGTAGATTTTCTACTTAATGCATTAGCTAGTTCATTTACTTTCCCTGGATGGTAATGAATCGTACAATCATAATCACTAATAAACTCCATCCAATATCTTTGTCTCAAATTCAGCTCTCTCTTGGTAGGTAAATATATGAGACTCTTATAATCAGTAAATATTTCGCAAGTGACTCCATATAGATGATGTCTCCAAATTTTTAATGCAAACACTAAGGCAGCCAACTCTAAGTCATGGGTAAGATAATTTCTTTCATGATTCTTCAATTGCCTGGAGGCGTAAGCCACTACTTTCCCATGTTACATCAACACACATCCCAACCCTTGATGTGAAGCATCATTATACACCACAAATCGTTCATTTCCAAAAAAGAAGTATTAATATAAGAGTGATAGTTACTTTTTCTTTCAATGACTAAAAACTCCTTTCACACTACTCAGACCATACAAATTTCACCTGTTTCATTATCAATCTAGTAAAAGGTGTTGCAATTATTGAGAAATTTTGGATAAACCTTCTTTAATAACCAGCCAATCCCAAGAAACTTCTAATTAAAATTACATTGATAGGTTTTTCCCAACTTAACACTACTTCAATCTTCTGAGGATCAACTGTTATTCCTCATCCTGAAACTATATGCCCAAGAAAGTTACTTCATTCAACTAGAACTCACATTTAAAAAATTTCGCATACAGTTTCTCTCATCAGAATTTCTAATATAATTTCTAAATGTTTTACATGCTCTTCCTCACTCTTAGAATATACCATCATATTATCAATGAATACTACCACAAATATATCCAAAAAGGTTTAAACACTATTAATTACATCAATAAATGTAGCTAGAGCATTTGAAAACCCAAATGGCATCACAAGAAATTCATGGTGACCATAATGTGTCCTAAAAGCAGTCTTATGCACGTCCCATTTTTTAATCCTCAGTTGATGGCATCCTAATCTCAAGTCTATCTCAGAAAATTCCCTTGCTCCGTGCAATTTTTCAAACATATCATCTATTATGTTTAAATGGTATTTATTCTTAATGGTTATCTTATTCCATTGCCTGTAATCTATACACAATCTCATTGTTACATCTTTCTTTTTTACAAATAATATTATGGCTCCCCATGGTGACACACTAGGGAAAATTAATTGTTTATGTAACAATTTCTGAAGTAGTATTTTCAACTCTCTCAACTCAAAGAGTGCCATTCTATGGGGTGCTCTAGAAATAGGTGTAGAACCTGAAATCAAATCAATGGAGAACTCAATCTCCCTGTTATGAGGTAAACCAAATAACTCATCAAGAAATACCTCCAGATAATCTTTCACCCCTGAGATTTCTTTAAGAATTTTTACCTTCCTTACTAGAATCCACCACATAAGCTAAGAATCCCTCACAACCTTTTCTCAACCATTTGCTAGCTATCAAGGCATCAAGGTAGAAATAAGACAATTTGAAATTATCTTACATTCTTCTTGAAAGAATCCTATTGTCCAGGTATTCTAAACACTACATTTTTTCTAAAACAATAAACCTAAACATTATATGTTGACAACCATTCTATTCCTAGTATTAAATCAAAATCTATCATGCTCAAAGGTAATAAGTCTACTTCAAATTCTCTATCACTCATATGTATCACACACCCCTGATATATATTTCTAATCACAACCCTATCTCTAGAAGGAACTTCAACAATGATATTATGAATTAAGAGACTAACACATCCATCAACATATTTCATAAAAGAATTGGATGCAAAAGAATAGGTTGCACTAGGATCAATAAATAATCTAGCATGTGTATTAAGGATAGATATTGTACCCATTACGACATTAGGAGTTGCTTGGTTATCCTGTTGGGTCAATGCTTACACTTTGCTCTCTCTGGGTTACATCTGACCACCACTTCCTCTCTCAACGACTACTTCTCTACCTTGAGCTTTACCTCGAACTTTCCTAGATCCACCACCTCTATTTGACTTACCTGTCCCAACACCTCCAACAGAAACTACCTCAGCTAATCTAATCCTCAATGGACAATCCACACTAATATGTCCACCCTCTCCACAAATGACACATATAAAAAGAGGACAATTCCAAGATAAATTCTCAGTCTGATTACACTTATAACATATTATGCTCTCTCTATCAAGTACAACACTACCATCTCCTATTGGTGGCATACTCCCACCACTATTGAATCCTCCAACTCCCATAGGTTGTTTCCCAAACCTAGGGGTTCCTCCAATAGAACTCTAAGCAACTGAGGCCACAGATCTAGCCTGCATTTGCTAACTGTGAATAAATTATCCTTGTGAAAAGGAATGACTCATCTGGGGTGGGCGATCTCTCTAAATCCCCAAACTAACACCTTCAGAACCTACCAGTCTATTTCTCTTCAGCCATTCCATACGTCTTTTAGACTCAACTATGTCCTTCTCTATCTAAAGTGATATATCTACCAAAGCGGCATAAATCGAATGCCTCAAGTAAGAGAGTCTAGAACGTATCTCAAAGTGTAAGCCATAAAGAAATCTCTTACGCTTTCTCTCCTCAGTATTCACCAACTCATGCACAAATCTAGATAAAGCTACAAATTTCCCATCATATTGTTCAACAATCATCGTTTTATGCCTCAATTGGATAAAATCTCACTCCTGCTAAGATCTAAAAGTATTAGGAAATTACTTTGCAAAGAATACTTCCTTAAACCTACTCCAGGTCAATTGTCTCATCATGATAGTATAGATAATTCATCCATTTTCGGGTATCCATACTAGTCTTTGGTACAACTTTTGGAGACGTTTCCCCACATGTCGACATGTCTGTGTAACGACCCATCCTGAGTGGTCCTTACTCGGAATAGCTCCATTACTTTTCAGCACAGAGCACCTTAACTCAAGATGCAACTATACAAAATTTACAAATCAAACAACAATCTTTCAGTCATTACAAATGTATACAAATACACATATTTACATATATAAAACTTTTCATTAATACAAACAGACTCTTAAAATTTTACAAAGGGCATCGATAACAAGAAAAGTATTTTTCTCAAATACATCTAACTTGAATAGTTTTACAAATACTAGGCTATGACAAAAACTTAGACTTTCAAAAAGAAGATCAAAGAGATGAGGATTCCACGGACGAGGACTCCTACCAACTTTAACCAGAAAACTTCTGATGTTTTCTTGAAATGTTAGTAAAAATAAAAGGGTGAGCTAAAAAGCTCAGTGAGAAATATATTACTAAGAGCAATCACTTTGAAACTAATTCATTAATTACCGATCTTATTATGTAGGTCCTTATTGTAATTATAAATATAATACGACTTTTATATAAGAACTTTCTATTTACTTTTCTTAATTCTTATAACCAAAGGAAATAATTATTATTTTAAATGATATTAGTATTCTTAATTTATCAAAATTTTCATAATCCAAATCACATCCACACACAACAGATCAACCATTTACAAGTAACAATCATCTCTACATCTTTCGCTTTACAACTAGGGATAAATCATGCCCTCCACCGGGTCAATCATAATATATGTTGTTCATAAGCCAATTTACAACATGTGCCCCTCATGGGCCAATCACCATAATGCATCAGTGAAATGCAGTGCTATGCAATATAGTGCAATGCAATGCACAATCATATCATTACCCCTCACTAGGCTAATCCCATCATAACAAGGACGTTTCCCCACGTATTAGTACGTCTTCCCATGTATCGGTACGTCAAATCATCATATCATCCAGTATAACTTCAGATCTTATACATTCTTTCTCGGGCGGGGTCCTGCACATCCAAGTCCCTTTGGTACCCTTACACTCTTTGTGGTAAGGGACCTACGATGTCACTCCCTCTCATTAACCTCTTGTTAAACAATCATTATCATGCAAAATGTGTTCATGATGAAATGGTTTGCAATCAATCATATCACTAATTCATAACAATCCAATCAACAATTTTCATTACATTTACACACATCATAATTTCCCAATCACAACTACATCAAATCATTTCCAAAATCATATATTATACATTCATATTTCAACACATAAGTATAAAATTATCATAGTAACTCTATCATTTACATTTCCATAATCATTTATGTGTATGTACTTATAACTTTTCAATTTTAATTTATACGTTTCACAATGCTTACTAATAGTAAGGTGAAACTCTCCTCTTTATGAGCTCCTTAAAACCCCAAACTACTACCTTTGTCCTTTAGCTGTATCCACCGCTTATGCCTAGAAGTGAACAACATCTAACCCCTATTCTTATCAATCAATAACAAAATGCTAGGAACTCTAAGGTATTTACAAACTTTAAATATCAAGAGTGCATTTCATACAAAACCCAAAATCAAAGAAATCGAGGCGTTAAGTTTCAAATCATTTTCTTTGGATTTCAAAAACATTTTTAATTTAATGAATACTAACACTTTTAAAGGTGTCTTAATCATACTTCAAATATATATAAATATTAAAATCACTTAGGAAAGGTTTCACACTCAAAAACTAAAGAAAAAAGTCAAATTTTAAAAAATCAACATGATCTAGTCGATTGGACAAAGATCCAAAAACCTCTACCACTTGATCCAATCGACTGTGTCCTTCAAAAACTACCCAGAAACCCTATCAGGTCGATTGGGTCCCTTGAAAACAACATTTTTCTTCCCGGAAACTTAACTTTTTCCCCAAATTTCTTCTTGATTTTAAATGAATTTTTCAAATCTTCCAAGATACAAGTTTGTAGAGGTTTAAAATAAAAAAACATTACACTACCCAAGAGAAAAATTGATCCCAAAACTCTCAAATCAACCAATTTTGCACAAAGCTCTTTTTTTTTTTTTTTTGGGAAACAAATCCTTTTCTTCATACTTTTTTCTTAAGAAAATTCTTTAAATCAAACTTCAAAACTCAAATATTTAAAGAAACAAACATACTTGACAATTAAAGAGAATGAAAACAAGCTTTCTACCTTAAGTTTTGTAAGAAAACTCCCAAGTTTTCTCTTTTTCTTCTTTCCTTTCTTCCTTTCTTTCTTTTCTCTCCCTTTTTTTCTCTTTTTCTCTCCTCTTTCTCGGCTTCTCCAGAACGTTCTAGCAAATGTTGGTCTTTCTCTCCCACTTTCAACCTATTTATAATCAAACTCCCTCTTTAGTATATAATCCCCCTTTCACTTTACTTCTCTTTTAATTTCACCCCAAAACTCTTTAAATCTCTACCTTTTCTTAGCTTTTCTTACTGCCTTTCGAAGAAAATTTTTAAATCTCTCGAAACTTATGCTTAATTAATTATTTCTACATCCCACAATCTTAATGACTTATTATAACTTAAACTTGAATAAACACACCAAAAATGCTTCGAAATGTAACTCTATTGTTTAAAATATTCTAATTAAGATACAGAGCGTTATAGTCTGCATCCAGACTAGCCATGGTTCTGGTATTCCCTAGGACCATACACTCCATCTCTTTAGTGGCCCCAGCATCGATATGAACAACCACATACAAGTAGGCATAACATATCATCATATAGTTACTTTAGAAATATTTTAGTCCTTGAAATTTTCTTGACCCTAGTTCACCAAATTTAGAAATATCACTTTACCAGTCCATCGCATATTCTCTTGTACACTTCTCAAATTATCCAAAGTCTTCAAGATTTGCTAAAAATAAGGTGAAAATTCTATCAACTACTCATCCTTATAATTCATTATTTCTCCTTTATTCGAAACATCTTATTCCTCCCTCAAACCTAACATTCAATATTACTCAAAGTCACCCTCTTTTTACATCTTTCTTTTGCTCTTGAGCTTGAAAAAAAACTAAATTCCTTACCATTTTACATTCCTTTCTCCCAACTTCATACTTCAAGGATCTCAAACACGATATGACCTTTAAATCATGTGTCTTCCTAAAGATACATCTTCACAAGGTCACTTACCAACTAACCACCTACTCATTTTATTCAGTAACTTTTTTTCCAACTATACATTATACTTAGGATCCGTTAACGGTGTTATCATAAATTCAGTACCCACTTTAACTTAGATCTTATTCAATTCCTTAATTCATTTAACTCGCAATTCATAAAATTTCTAGCATCTATAAAGTAAAAGCTCAAATTAGTAATTTACTCTCCTTCCTCAACACTTTTCTTAGCTCTAATATGACTTTCTCACATACTGTTTCTATCTAAACCTTAACTTTTCCACCATCAATCTGGGTATGCTTACCGATAAACTTTTATATAATTCATCGTAGTAGCACCATTTAAGCACCTTACTCCTCACTATTAAATCACATTTGACTAGTCTCTCCTTAACCACAATAGATACGTCACAAACTAATTCATAGCATTCCTTTAGCATTTCTCGAATTAGTCATTTTTATTTATAACTAACAACTCCATTCTACAAGTTCTTCTCCAACTTCGTCAGTTAGTTGTCTTCAATAATAACTTATTTAACTTGTCTATACCCCTATTTGAACTTCCCAAAGATTTCTTAAACAAACAATTTTCTCCAAAATTCAAACCTTCTATTAATTTGTACACATAACACCTCAATTTTTACTTAGTCTTTCCTTCTAAGACTTGGGTTTTTATCTATTTCCTAACTCATCTTTTTATAATTCTATTTCATTTTCTTTCTGACCATTCGTCTCCAACATTAACAATCGCTTTACTCTCTTCAAGATTATACTTCAAGGAAAGTCTCGACCAAACATTAACCAAACACAATCCATCAATTCTCATATCGAATTCAATATACTGTCAACTTTTTGTCATATTTACTGAATCATTCCATCTCCCTTTCAGCCTAACAACAAAACTTATTGCATTTTAACTGGAAATTTTTTCACTCATCTCGAACTCAATTATTTTTTCTCTTTTGCAACAACTCGGTGATAATAGATTCCTCACTTCTTACTCAATCTCTTTTAGTTTAGCTCATCAAACCACAAAATCTTCATTTCCTTATTCCACCTCTATCTTTCCAACAAACCTTTACGCATTCGAATTACTCTCTTGACTTAACTCAACTTTCAACTCCTTCTCTTTTCTCGTTTCTCTTCTCGATCCTTTTAAGAAAGAAAAAAATCTTCTAGAAAACCATTTAACACTTCACTTCCATACTTCTCCTTGTCAATTCTTATGTTAAATCACCCAATGTATGTCAAAATCCAACAATCTCTATCAATTCACTATAACTAATAATCTTCGAATATAGTACTTAACGTCCATAACATAACACCTTGTACAATTCTTCAAAGGTAACTTGTAATCTGATCATGATTTATATTTTCCTTCATCCACTTAGTAAAAAAAATTTATTTTTAACTCTCTTGACGCTTCCTGGTAACTCCTTAAATGGTCTAAGATCTTCTCTTCACCTTACATTAAGTTCCACCAAAAATCATAATTTTTTTATAAAAAAAACTCTGATCTTTTTAACTATCTTCCTTAATTGATATCTCTTCCAACACTATCCTTTCTTAAAGTATTTCAAACTTTATTAACTCTTAAGTTAATAACTTTCATCTTACAATCTCTCCTTTTTACACTGTTACTGAAAATCGATAAGTATTTAATATTAACTGTGGGTGAAGGCTAAAGCTAATTGTTTGAAACTCTAACTTCTCATTATATACCCATACTACAATCCTTTATTCAACAATCCCTTAGTCTTGAATTCCACACTTAATCCTCATTTACTATAATTATTCTAATACTCTCATACCTTACTAAACTCTTGGTCTCCTACCAAACACCTTCTTAACATCTTCATCTCCAAAGTAACCTTCTTTGTTAAGCATATATCTCATTTCATTATCCCAACCACATCTAATTCAAGTCACCCAAAACCTTTAGATTTTTTTCTAACATTTCAAATATCTTAGTTCATCGTCACTTGCCTCTCACTGTATACCAAAAGTATTCTTCAGTTAATTCTCCCAATAAAGAAAAAAAAACTTTCTAATTCACTCAACTAGCATCAATCAAATAGTTCTTATTCTAAAATTTAACTCAAGACTTCTTAGGTCTTGAATAAATCCATCATCTCCTTGTATCGAACTTCGGTTAGCACTTAAGATTGATCAAAATTTTACTACTCTTTCTCCTTTACAACTTCTCCCATAACATTTTTACTTTCCAAATTACTCCCTATATTATCTTTCTTAAAGTCTCAAAACACTACCAAATCGTCATTTATGATTTACCCAACGCCATTAGTCCTCTAACTAATTGTACTTCTTGTTTTTAACTCACTCCTTACTATACCTTATTCCCTACTCTAACCACTTGTTCAACAATTTACTCCTACTCCTTTTTATACTCATTACTCCATCTACACTTTGACCAATACTTCAAAGTAATAATACAATCTGGACTTTCAAAGTACTTCAACCTAATACTCAACAATTGTCTTCTTCTTATGTTCATCACTCAAGCATATTCAAGAACAAACCCACTACACACAACTTTATCTATCTCAAGTTTACAATGTTACACTAACTATTCCTTAGGCCAAAATTACATAGTATTTACAAAATCATTAAAGAAACATCCACACATAACTCAACATTATATAGTTAAGTCTTATTATGTAAGAATCCTTCACAACAAGGTCTCTAAGTTCTTTATCTAGCAATTAATTAACAATTTACCAAGGTTCATACAATCCAAAGTAAAACTTTCAATTAAATAAACTATTAAAGGAAGAAATCTTTTCTTATTCTTCACCTTTCAACATTTACATGAAACACCCAGCTACATAACAATATTTACACAATTGCACAAGAAAGACATATCAATTAAAACTTTATCCCATCAATAACAAGATTTCACTAAACATAACATTTCGATCTAGTTAATACCAAATTCAGACAACAACCACACACAAGTTGACTTGACTTCAGTCTCAAGACATTTTACCCCCACCTAAACCATTACTGATTATCATTCCTAAATGGCATCCACTCTAACTCTATACAATTGACTTTCTATAACCACCCCATGCACCATGCACTATGCAACGAAGTCTAAAAGACCTTAAACTTAAAGCTCTGATACCAAAAAAGTAATGACCCATCCCGAATGGACTCTACTCAGAACGACTCCATTACCTTTTAGCACTGAACACCTTTACTCAAGATGCAACCATGAAAAATTTACAAATCAAACAACAATCTTTCAATCATTACAAATCTATACAAATACACATCATTACATATATGAAACTTTTCACTATTACAAAACAGATTCTTAAAGTTTTACAAAGGGCATCAATTAAAAAGAAAAGTTTTTTTCTTAAATACATCTAACTTGAATACTTTTACAAATACTAGGCTATGACAAAAATATAAACATTCAAAAAAAAAAAGATTAAAGAGATGAGATGTCGTGGACAAGGACTCCTATCGACTTTAACCAGAAAACTTCTTATGCTTTTCTGAAATGTTTGTAAAAATAAAAGGGTAAGCTAAAAATCTCAGTGAGAAACACATTACAAAGAGAAATCATTTTGAAAAGTAATTCATTAATTATCGATCTTATTATATAGGTCCTTATTGTAATTATAAATATAATACAACTTTTATATAAAAACTTTCGATTTACTTTTCTTAATTCTTATCACCAAAGGGAAGAATCATCATTTCAAACGATACTAGTATTCTTAATTTATCAAAATTTTCATATTCCAAATCACATCCACACACAATAGATCAACCATTTACAAGCAACAATCATCTCTACATCTTTCACTTTACAACAATGGATAAATCATGCCCTCCACTGGGCCAATCATAACACACGCCCTTCATGGGCCAATTTACAACACATGCTCCTCATGGGCCAATCACCATAATGCATCAGTGAAATGCAATGCAATGAAATATAACGCAATACAATGACAAATCATATCATCGCCCCTCACTAGGCTAATCTCATCATAACGGGGACATCTCCCCATGTACTAGTATGTCAAATCATCATACCATTCAGTATAACTTCAGATCCCCTACACCCTTTCCCAAACGGGGTCCTATACATCTAGGTTCCTTCGATACTCTTACACCCCTTGCGGGAAGGGACCTACAGCAACATCATCACTCCCCCTCATTAACCTCCAGTCAAACAATCATTATCATGCAAAATGTGTTCATGGTGAAATAGTTTGCAAACAATCATATCACTAATTCATAACAGTTCAGTCAACCATTTTTGTTACATTTACACATGTCGTAATTTCCCAAACACAACTACATCATATTTTTTCCAAAATCATATCTTATACATTCATATTTCAACACATAAGTATAAAATTATCATAATATTATATATATATATATAAAGCATTTCTTATAACTCTATCATTTACATTTCCACAATCATTTATGTGTATGTGCTTATAACTCTATCACCTCTTTACGAGCTCATTGAAAACCTAAACTACTACCTTTGTCCTTTAGCGGTATCCACCACTTGTGCCTAGAAGTGAAACAACATCTAACCTCCATTATTAATAATTAATAATAAAATTCTAGGAACTCTAGGTATTTACACACTTTAAATATCAAGAGTGAATTTCGCATGAAACCAAAAATCAAAGAAATCAAGGCGTTAAGCCCTTTTTCAAACCATTTTCTTTGGATCTTAAAAACGTTTTTAATTTCATGAATACTAACATTTTTAAAGGTTTTTAAATCATACTTCAAACGTATATAAATATTAAAATCACATTGGAAAGGTTTGACACTCAAAAACTGAAGAAAAAAATAATTATTTTTTTCAAAATCAGCATAATCCAATCGACTAAGTACCTGATCCAGTCGACCGAAAAAAGGTCCAGAAGCCTCTACCACTTGATCCACTCGACTGGTCCTATGTTTTAGTCGATTGGGTCCTTCCAAACCTCCTAGAAAGTCTATCCAGTTGATTAAGTGCCCGATCCAATCGACTGGGTCCCTTGAAATCAGCATTTTTCTTCTCGAAAACGTAACTTTTTCCCCAAAATTTTTCTTGATTTCAAAGGGTTTCAAATAAAAAAATAAAAAGTTATGCTACCCAAGAGAAATATTTATCCTAAAACTCTCAAATCAACTAACTTTGTACAAAGCCCTTTTTTTTTTTTTGTGAAACAAACCCCTTTTTCAAACTTTTTCTTAAGAAAATTCTTTAAATTAAAACTTCAAAACTCAAATATTTAAAGTAACAGACATACTTGACAATTAAAAAGAAGGAAAACTAGGTTTTTACCTTGAGTTTTGTAAGAAAACTCCCAACTTTCTCTTTTTCTTCATTTCTTTCTCTTCTCTCTCTCGACTTCTACAAAAAGTTCCAGCAAATGTTGGTTTTTCTCTCCCACTTTTAACCTATTTATAATCAAACTTCCTCTTAATTGTATAATCCCCTTTTCACTTTACTTCTCTTTTAATTTCACCCCAAAACTCTTTAAATATTCACTTTTGCTAGATTTCCTTACTACCTTTCAAAGAAAAATTTTAATTCTCCCAAAACTTATGCTTAATTAATTATTCTAAATCCCAAAAATCTCAGTACAACTTATTATAACTTAAACTTGAATAAACGCACCAAAAACGTGTCAAAGTGTAACTCTGCGATTTAAAATATTCTAATTAAGGTATTATGCATTACAATCTGCATCCAGACCAACCAAGGTTCTGGTTTTCACCGGGACCACACACTCAATCTCTCTAGTGGCCCCAGTATGTTTATGAATAACCATATACAAGTAGGCGTAACATATCATCGTACAATTTAAAATCATTTTCTTCATAAAATCTTTCTTTTCATCATATAAATCAAATCATCTCTTCATATATAATATCAAATCGTCTGTCATATAAATTCAAGAGATCTTCTCAATAATATCATTTAGCTATTTAGTTTCTCATCAATCTTATCATTTCAAGGATACAATTTCATCACTTATCATATATTCATCATTCATTCATTTTTTAATCATATTATAAGTCATACTTCTATTAAATCATCAAATTAACATATACAACATGTATTCCTCAAATCAACATGTTCATGATATATTCAATATGTTTTTCTCATACTATTAGTCATTTCAAGTTTTATGTATTTTTCTTATTTATCTCATTTACTAACAGTAAACCGAACTCATCACGTAGAACTTAAAGCTAATCGTGGATCACCTCGTTGCCTTTACATCTTCTTTCATCAATTTCACCAGATTGTTGTTCATCACCACCTAACCATAAAAATTCTCACCAATCTCACTATCTTATATTTCAAGTTTTATACCTTGTACCGAGTTAATTTTATATATGCATGTTCTTAACTCAAATTCAAGGGTTTTGATGGAAACCCCTTTTTCTTTTGGTTTGAATCCAATTCAAATCCCTTTTTAAGAAAAGTAAAGGAAAAAACTCTCAAAATTGAAATCTCATAATAAAATTGTTAAACTTTTACCATTTTAAAGCTTTATCCTCAGTTTTCTTAAAATCCTTCCGTGAATCAAAAAATTTATAAGACAAGATTATGAAATTCTTCAATTTTAAAGTGTTTGTAAGCTTTTTCTAGAGAGGGAAAATGAGTTTCAAATTGAATGAAAATGATTTCAAATGCTTGAAATTGCTTTTATTTTTTTTCAAAATTACCATTAAACCATCAATCAACTGCCAACTGACCAATTAATCTATCGGTCGACCGGTTCAGCCAACCAATCGACCGCCAAACACTTTAACCACCGGTAGGCTACTATCTAATTGATTCAGCCTCTACTAATCGATCGGCCACCATCACTAGCTGATTGGTTGGCCAATTGGTTTAGGAAATTAGTCGACCATTTGGTCGACTGGTTCCCTACTTTTAAAATTTTGTAAATTTTTATTCTCTCCCTTAAAAATTTTCTAACACTTTTCTTCAATTTCATTCATCACCTTTCTTCAGAAATTGTTTCAAATTCAACTTTCAATTCATATGTATGCATGTTAAATTTCAATATATATTTTAATTTATTCTTTTACCCTTACATTGAGGGCATGAGTATTATAGTGGTTCTACTGTCTTTACATGGTTTGGAAACCGTACAATTTCAAAGGACCAGGAATTTGCAAGAGACAACTGGATTTGATTAAGGTGAGATACGTTTTCTAAGTGATTTCCCTCACTACAAATTTTATTAGTTTATACAGATCTTTGCATGAATTTTTCAGGAAAATATCTATCATGGACAGAGCAACTAGTAAGAATGACTAGATGTTATCATGAGTTAAATATAGTTGTATTAAATATTATACTAAAGTTACAAGTAAACCTTTTTGGGTTCATTGTTATGGGTTTATCTACCTAATTTAATAAGCAAATAATCAAACTTGTTTTACTTGTAAGTGCACAAGGTCAACAGTAGCATAGTGTGCAAATGCAAGATCATCTCCACAGGGATTGGTGAATTTCGATTTAGAATCAGTTTCACAATATAAAAATTGATAGAAATAAATGTTGAGTCTAGATTTGTAATGATAAGAACATAGGGATTTGATATCCACCACTAATTATACTTTCCCAATAAGTAATGTGCCAATGCTCTAGCCCTACCATGAATATCTAATGGTTGTCAACCTAAGGGTTTGGTCCACTTCTTAAGCTATTGATCTCCCTAAGCATCGAGTTAGGCATGGTGTATACTCTAACTCTTTTCTCTCTTAAGGGATTCAGCATGGTGTATACTGAGTTGTTCCTTAAGAGAGCATAAGGTCTATGGAAATCGACAACCACACGAGACCTAAGATATGTTGTATACTCCTGGTTTCCTATGTTGATTAACCCAAGAATCCAGCGTGGATTTCTTTTGTTACTATTGTCAGACCCAGGACTCGATCATCTAAATTGATCTAACTAACTAATCCATACCACATGCATACGTTGATCAGACACACACATATGAAGAATTCAATAAAATAGGCATTAATCAATTAAAGCATCATAACATGGCTTTTTGCAAAGGCAATCAATAATTATATATATGGAAAAGCATAATTAGGGCTTCAATCGAGCCCTATTAAAGAGTTAGTTACACATACTGATTAAACTAAACATCATAACTAAACTAAGTAGAAAGCTAAAACCCGAAGAATACTGTGGAGACGAGTCATCAATTCCTCTCCAAAGCTTACAACTTCAAGCCAAATCAAAGTTTATTTTGTTTTCTATGTTTTACAAGCCTATATATAGGGTTCTAAGGGTTCCTCGAAACCCTAATTTCCAAAATAAGTCCAGAAGAAATATTTTCAAAACTGGCTCTGCCACCTCTTTGTGCCAGTGCACTCGATCGTGCTCTTTTGCACTATAGCGCAGGGTTACGCTCGAGCCTTCTAGCTGTGCGCACGAGTGCTTATATGCTCGATCGTGGCAATGTTGCGCTCGATCGCACTAGCTGGTTCCAAAACTTCAGTTTTCTTCCTTTAAAGCTTCAAAATGCTTTATTTTCTTCACAAGCCTATAAGAAACACAGAGAACACAAAAAATGAAGCAGAATATACTAAAATACATAAATAAATAGCCCAATAACTATAAATTAAGGGGCTTAAATATGAATATTTAAGCACTTATTGATAGGAGCTTAAATATTCATATTTAAGCCCCTTAATTTACATTTGTTAAGCCATAGTTTATGTTATTTTAGTCCATTTTACTTCATTTCTATGTTTTACATGGTTTTTATAGGTCTATAAAGAAAATGGAGCATTTTGGAAGCTTTTGGAACTTAAAAGAAAGAAAACTGGAAAATCTGGAGCAGATACTGTCTAGAGTGTGATTGAGCGCACCAAGAAGGGCGATCGAGCGCACTCTGCTCATGATTGAGCATACACATACGGTAGTGAATAGTAAAACAGAAGCACCTATTTTGAAAATTAGGGTTAGGGCCTTATTTTGGAAATTAGGGTTTCCAAGTGTCCTTAGAACCCTATAAATAGACTTGTAAAACACATAAAACATATCTTCCTTTTAGTTTAACCTTTTGTTTGAGATTTGAAGTAGAGAGCTTAGGAGTAGAATTGACGACTCGTCTCCCAAGTCTTTTCGGTTTTAGTTTTATGTTTTTATTCAATTATGTTTAGCATGTTTACTTTACTTAATATGTGTAACTAAACTCCTATAGGGCTCAATTGAAGCCCTAGTTATGCTTTACCACATATGTATTCATTGATTATCTTTGTTATAGCCTTGTTAGAATATTTAACTTGATTAATACCTATTTATATTTACATTCCTCATATGTATGTGCCTGATCAACGTATGCATGTGGTATGGATAGGTTAGTCGAATCAATTTGGATGGCCGAGTCTTGGGTTCGACATTAGTAATAAGGGATATCCACACCAGATTCCCAGGTTAATCAACATGGGAAACCGGGAGCGGACCAAACCCTAGGTTCTGTGTGGTTGCCGATCTACACAACCCTTATGCTTTCTTGAGGAACAACTCAGTATACACTCGTGTTGAATCCCTTAAGAGAGAAAAGAGTTAGAGTATACACCATGCCTAACTCGTTGCATAGGGAGATCAATAGCCTAAGGTGTAGACCAAGCCCTTAGGTTAGCAACCATTAGATATTCATAATAAGGCTAGAGCATTGAAACCTTAGTTAGTGGGAAACTCATTATTGTTATTCACTCACAATCAAACTATTATTTCTCTTTTTAACTTGAAGAAATTAATTCTAGATAGAAATTCACCAATCCCTGTGGAAATGATCTCGCACTTGCACACTATGCTACCACATACCTTGTGCATTTGCAAGTAAAACTAGAACGGTTATTTGCTTATTTATTTAGGCAGATAATCGCTCCAACACTTATCACACCCTCAAACTTACATATTTCTAGTCCCTTAGCAATACAAAATGAAAAACTAACTGAAAAAAAAAATCAAAGATAAATTCATCATTCATGTTATCTAAAAATTTGGGTTGCACATAAAACCATGATGTTTGTTTATGAGTAGGCTTAAAAATATAAACATGTCTTCGCAATGAAAAAGGGTTTTAAATTTTAATTACTTACACAAGATTGGTTTAAGGCATCACAAGTTTGACTTAGTGTGTGGTTGATTAGCACATAAAAGATGAAGCTTCCAAATAATTCCCATGTATAGTGCTTCGGTGTCTTAACATTCATTGAATTCCCTATCATAATGAACAATAATGGCATAGTTTTATTTCTTTTCGCTTTCTTTTATTATGAGCTCTTTGCCATGTTAAATTCCATTAATCTTTCTAATTGACCCATGTAGCGAGTGTTTAGCCAATGACTCCCAAACTATATGGTTTTAGGGTATTAGTGTAAAAACACCCCTAAAGACTTACTAACTCGAATAAAAAATGCTGGTCTTAATGCTTCTAAGCAAAATCCCCACCTTTTGACATGAACACTCACTGCTTACTAAGGCAAGAGGTCTAGTTACTCAGTGGAAACTTTATTTAATGATCATTATATGCATCATTCCCATCTTTTGAGAACACTCACTGCTTACTAAGGTAAGAGGTCCAGTTACTCAGTGAAAAGTTTATTTAATGATCATTAGGAGCATTTTATTTTCTCTTTTTGCATAATAACATTCTTCTTTATTTTTCTATGCCAAAGTGTTATTCTAACAAGTTATCAAATTACGGTTAGGTTATGGAAACATATACATAGAAATTATACGTCATACCTCACACCATTATGTGCTAATATACTCGTGTCAGATTTAGATCAAACTTTGTGAATTCTTATATGCCTTGAAGTAAATAATTAAAACATTTAAAACTTTATCATTAGACTATGTGTTCTAGATTTTTAGGCTTACTGATGAAGTTTTATCATAATATTTATTTTAAATCAACCAAAATTTTCAAAACAAAATGAACATGCATTTATCTTTTTCAAAAAAAAAAAAAAAAAAACTTAGACATAGTGTGTGAATGTGTCTCCCCTACCCCCAAACTTAATATACACATTGTCCCCAATGTATGAGTGACATAGAAATATCTGACCTGGGAGATGGAGAACTAGGTGGCTGGCATGGCTCGTAGCACACCTCCAAACTTGAACTTAATGTACGCACTGTTCCTGAAAAAAGAAAAACAAATGTTGTACCGAAAAACAAGAAAGATTAATAATAAACAGTTAAATGAAAATAAATACTAACGATAAATAAAAGAAAATACTAGAATGAAAGGATATGTTGTGGGGTGCCTCCCATGAGCGCTAAGTTTTACGTCTTCAGCCAGACGAGGTATCCTCCCACTATTGGTTATTAAGTGGCACAGTCGAAGAGGTACCGGGTGCAGGAGGTAGGCGATCGAGGATGGCCTGGAGCATCCCCTTCTCTCGTGCAAACTGTGCCTCCAACCCATCTATCTGCTGATGGATTAATAGGGTCGCCTCTTTATCCTCCCGAAGGATATCGAAAAGCTCCTTTAGAAGGTGCTGGTACTCTATGGCCCCATATCTGGCTGGTCCTCCTCCCAAGTAGGGCTCTCTGTGGGGTGCTCGATGTCCATAGGATCATCCGCCATAGGCTCATCAGCAAGAATATGCTCCCGAGGTCCTCGGGGCATATGGGACTGGCTCAAGCTCCACTGGCTCCTCCCAAAGAAAAGATGGTCACTCACTGGTCCGTCAAAAAAAGTGCCCTTGATCCCCTTCTTTTTAAAGATGTGGCTTAGTAGGAAAGGGAAGGGGAGCCCCATTCATTAACTATGGTGGTCTGACAGCCATGTAAGTGATCCCAAAACTTATGTATCTGGCTCCATATGACTAATGGAATGGAGTACCAGTGTCTCCGATGAAATACGTACAGGGCTTGTATGAACTGGTCCCTCTTCTGAGTCTTGTGCCCCAAGGGGCACACATTGCACTAGAGGATGGAGTCCACTAGCCATAATCGGGTAGGCAACTTCGATCGGCTCCCCGTATTGTTGTGCTGGTCAGCGTACTGGCCCACATATATATCCTCTATAATGTGGGGCAGGGGAAACGAGTCTGGCTATTCCTCCATATAGGTATCCTCTGAAGGGAACTCATTGCAGCAGTGAAGAGCAGCAGCGATGTCAGCAGTGGTCAACTCAATGAACTTGCCCTGGACTGAGGAGGATAGGATCTCTGGTCTGGTGCAGTCATAGGATAGGTTCTCATAGAAGCTAACCACAAATTGAGTGTAGGCCGTTGAGCAAACAGGCTTGAACAATCGCTTTAGTCCCCGGGTCTTAAATTCTTAGATTGTCCATCGAGTGGCGTCCGAGCTCTTGAAGTCCACATCAATGTTGAATGTGGTCTTAAACAAGATTTCTCGTTGTTCGAAACTAGGCCGAGAAGATTGGGAACGGCTGCTAGAGGCTCAGGAACTAGAAGCAACTTATTTCGGCATTATGGTGTAGTTGCTGTCAAATCTACACTCGATCACAAGTTTATATACGCTCGATCGCACTAAGTGATGCGTGCTCAATCACGGAGGAGGTGCGCTCAAGCGCAGTGGTTCAGGTAATAGGTCGAATAGGTTATAGGTAACAGAAGCTGAAAGCTGTGGGAAACGTACAAACGCGATCTTCAACCCCCTGTAAACACAAAAAGACAACCACAACACATGGTAAATACATAATAGGAGTAAATTATAAATCCAAAAACCATGTGTGATGGTGTGTAACTAATTAGAAACAAAATGAGGGATGGGCATACCATGTGTATTGTTGTGCGTTTATCTACCTAAATAAATAAGCAAATAATCGTACAGTTTTACTTGCAAGTGCACAAGGTCAATAGTAGCATAGTGTGCAAGTGCAAGATCATTTCCACAGGGATTGGTGAATTTTGATTTAGAATTAGTTTCGAAATAATGAAATAAAAACAAGAAAAATAAATATTGAGTTGGAATTTAATAAAGATAAAGGCATAGGGACTTGATATCCACCACTAATCATGCTACCACAACAAAACAGTATGCCAATGCTTTACTCATGTCATGAATACCTAATGTTTGTCAACCTAAGGGCATGGTATCTACTCCTTAAACTGTTGATTTCCCTAAGCAACGAGTTAGGCATGATATCTATTCTAACTCTTTTCTCTTTCAATGGATTCAGCATGGTGTATACTGAGTTTTTCCTTAAAAGAGCATAGAATTTGTGGAAATCGACAACCACACAGGACTTAGGGCATTGTATCTACTCCCAGTTTCCCATGTTGATTAACCCAAGAATCCGGTGTGGATATCTTTTGTTACTAATGTTAAACCCCGGACTCGGTCATCCGAATTGATTCAACTAACTAATCCATACCACATGCATACGTTGATCAGACACACACATATGAGGAATTTAAATAAAAACAGGTATTAATCAAGTTAAGCAACACAACGTAAATATCGCAAAGACGCCAATACTGAATTTATTTAGTAAACATAATTAGGGTTTCAACCAAGCCCTTACTAAAAGTTTAAGTACACATAATAAAAATAAAGGAAAAAAGAAACCCGAGAGAAGAGTCGTCAATTCTCCTCCACAGTTTGCTTCTTCGATCTCCCCGAACAAAAACTATACTAAAATGAAGATATGCTCCTCCAAAGGGAGATACTATTTCTATGTTTTACAAGTCTATTTATAGGGTTCTAAGACACTTGGAAACCCTAATTTCCAAAACAGGTCTTTAACCCTACTTTCCAAAATAAGAACTGTTGTTTTTACTGTTCACTGTCGTACATGTGCGCTCGATCGCAGTCTCTTGCGCTCGAGCGTAGCCTTCTTCTTGTGTGCGAACGCAGATTGCGCTCGATCCTAGCTTGGGTATTGGGCGCTGGTGCGCTTGATCGCAGCTTCTCTGCACTCGATCTTACTAAGCAACTGATAGATTTTCCAGATTTGCTCTTTAAGCTCCAAAATGCTTCCTTTTCTCCAAGAACCTATAAAAACCCATAAAACATAGAAAGAAAGTAAAATAGCATGAAATACGCACACTAAGAGCTTAATAAATGTAAATTAAATGCCTTAAATATGAATATTTAAGCACTTATCATGTACTTGTGAAAGTGAGTGGGTGTGTGATGGGGGAAGGAGGAGGAGAGTAGGGGAATGAAATACGGAAGTGGGGTGGTGGTTTATGGTGGTAGGGTGGTGGTTGGTGTAGAGTGCTGGTGGTGAGAGGGAGGGTTGAGGCTGATATTTGTGTAAGACGATTTCAAGTGCGACAGACAGGGAGAGGGAGTGCGCTGGAGCGTAAGGTGAGGTAAATGGGTATTGTGAATTAAGTGGGATTAAAAAACATCACGTATCTTCTCTGCCCCGAGTGCACTCGAGCGCATGGTGAAGTGCGTTCGATCACACTCGTGCGCAAGTATGTGGTGGGGTGCGCTCGCCCGCTATGGAGTGTAGGGTGAGAATGCGCTCGATCGCAAGGCAAAAAGTGTTGATAATAATAAAATATAAAAGAGCTAAAATAATGAAACAAACAATGAGAAAAACTAACAACAATACAAACATACAGTACTTCAATGGCCTCAGTACCACTAACCTCAATAGAGGCGCTTAAGCTATATAGTTATTGAAGTGGGAATTGCTCAAGCACTCTCTATAATAGCTTCAGTGCTAGTCTCTTTAAAGGGAGCACTTGAAGTCCACTGCATGTGGCTCAAGTGCTCTTGATAATTGCTTCATCTCTAATTTTGGTGCCTAGACAATAGAAGAGAAAAAAGTAGTATTAGTAGGCTCAGGAGGTTCAACTGGAGGAATACACTTACTTGGATGCTTTGGTGTGGCCTTAATGGGGTGCATAGCTTTATTGATGTCCTTAGTAACATCGTCATATTCTGGCTTAATCTCTAATCGTGTGACACTATGGGGGGTGGTCTCCAATGGATCAATGTGATAGACCTAAAATACTTGCTGAACAACATCTTGCATCAAGCATACATTAGAACATTTCATATCATCTTTGGTTGATTTTAATGTATCAGAATTCTATCTCCTCATCATTTACCTTCATAGTGACAATACCCTTTTTTACACATATATTTGTATCAGCAGTTATCATAAATGGTCTTCCTAAGATGACAGGCAGAAATAATGGCATAGGACATTCTTCCATATCTAATACAATAAAATTAGCAGGTAAAATAAATTTACTTACTTTTACTAAAACATCCTCAAGAATACCTCTTGGTCGTTTGATGCTTCTGTCAGCTAGTTGCAAGGTGATGGAGGTTGGTTGAAGCTCCCACAAACCTAGTGTCTCGAATACAGTGTATGGTAGCAAATTGACACTCGCCCCTAGATCCAGTAATGCTCGCTCAAATAGCTGATAACTTATCCTGTAGGGAATAGTAAAACTACCTGGATCTTTTAGCATTAGTGGTAGTTTTCTTAATAATACCGCACTTACCTCTTCAGTCAAAGCCAATGTCTCATGCTCCTGAAATTTCCTTTTATTAGTGCAACAATCTTTCAAAAATTTAGCATATGCAGAAATTTGTTTAATTGCATCTAATAAAGGAATGTTTATTTCTACTTTTCTCAAAGTTTCAAAAATGTCAATCAATTTAGTCTCTTTCTTTAGCTTTACTAACCTTTGAGGGAAAGGTGGTGCATTCACTTTCTCCATCTCACTTACCTTGGATGTGGATGCTTTTTCTAAAGATACTTGTGCAGGCTTATTAATGTCTATGATCTTACCATTTCTTAGAGTTGTCACAGCATTCAGTTGTTGATGTCCTCTTGGATTAGGTAGTGGTTGGGCTAGAAGCTCACCTTGCTTTCTGCTACTCAGTTCTTTGGCCAGTTGCCCCATTTGTATCTCTAGTCCTTGAATGGCTTATTCATGTTTTGCAATGGTTTGTCTTAGTTCAGTCCGAATTTGTCTTGTTTCTTTCATGAACTGTTCTTGTAAAGTCATCAACTGTTGTTGTTGTGTTGCTAATTTCATCACAAGACTCTTGAGGTCACTTTTCTTAGTTTTGGGAGCTAAGTAGGCTGCTAGTTGGGAGTTCCTTTGCTATCCTTGGTGGTTCAAGGCATTCTGATTATTGCTCCAAGAGAAATTGGGGAGGTTCCACCATCCAGGATTGTAAGTGTTTGCATATGGGTTGTTCTTTGGAGGATAGTTGCTTGGTCCCATATAGTTTTCTTGCTCCAAGTCTGTAGATGAATACAAAAGACATGTCTCAGTATTATGATCAAACTGAGAACATATAGCACATACCTGGAGTGGTGTAGCTAGTAGATTAGGTGAGGCATTCTGAGCAATCACAGCTTTGACAAGTAGATCTAATTTCCTCTCCACAGCAGCTATTTAGGTAGAGGATCCTCCATTTAGGGTCACCTCATACATACCCTTGCTCTTGGGTCCGTGTCTACCTCGAGAGGAGAACTGCAGGGTGTGTTCACTTAAGGTCTCGAATAGCTTCATAGCTTATTCGCTGCTTTTCTCCATCAGCACTCCTCCACAACCTAAATCCACAATACTTTTATTAGTATCACTTAAACCTTCATAGAAAGCTTGTACCAGTTCATCCTGAGGTAGATTATGATGTGGGCATTTGAGTAGCAGCTCGTTGAAGTGTCCCCATGTCTCAAAGAACAGGTCTTCATCCTTTTGTTGGAAAGAATGAATTTCCTTCTTTATTTGCCTCGCCTTTTGGGTTGGGAAAAACTTTCTTAGGAACTTACTGGCCAACTCCTCCCAAGTATGGATAGAAACTGCAGGTAATGAATTATACCACAGTTAAGCATTATCTTTTAAGGAAAAAGGGAAAAGAATTAACCTGATTCCTTCTTGGTCTAGGCCCCGAATGTGCTGGAACTTGTAGAGATCGAAAACTTCCCGAAGGTGCAAGTGTGGATCCTCATTAGGTGTACCCATAAAGTGAGTCAATGCACTGAGTATCTGCGAAGATATGTAATAATTGCCTTCCGTCTTAGGTTGATACGCAATGCATGATGGCTGGTCGATGTTCTTTGGGATGAAGGATTGCTTCATCTGTCTTCTCTCAGGTGGTTGTTGGTTTTCTAGCTGTTCCGCCATTGATGCTTCTTCCTCAAATTCCTCTTCTACCTCCTCAGAGTTGTCTCTAAGCTTTCATCGAATGGTCTGCTCAAGCTCTGTATATAAGGGAAAGAAAGTTGGATGCTTGGATCGAAGCCCTTGCATGAATCAGTGAAAACCATTTCAGTGCAGCAGTTCAGTACTATTGCTCGGGTAGTCTTTGCCTCAAATGTGCTCGATCGCAGAGGAGATGCGCTCGATTGCACAGTATTACGCTCAATTGCACAAGGTGTTGCACTCGAGCGCAGTGTCATAGAGAGCTTCTATTGTAGTGCCTGAAACAAAAACGAAAAGAAAATAGATTAGGTTTTTGATGAAGCAAAATAAAAGTGAAAAAATAGAAACTTAAATTTTTTTTTTTAGATTTTTGATAAAACAGAAGAAAATAAACTAAAAAATGATTAAATTTAACGAAAAATAATTCTAAAAGGAAATTTGATGTAATCCCCGGCAACGGCGCCAAAAACTTGTTGGGGGTTTATCTACCTAATCTAATAAGCAAATCATCGAACTTGTTTTACTTGCAAGTGCATAAGGTCTACAGTAGCATAGTGTGCAAATGCAAGATCATTTCCACAAGGATTTGTGAATTTCATTTTAGAATCAGTTTCACAATATAAAAATTGATAGAAAAAAATGTTGAGTCTAGATTGATAATGTTAAGAACATAAGGCTTTGATATCCACCATTAAGTATACTTTCCCAATAAGTAATGTGCCAATCCTCTAGCCCTACCATGAATACCTAATGGTTGTCAATCTAAGGGCTTAGTCTGCTCCTTAAGCTATTGATCTCCCTAAGCATCGAGTTAGGCATGGTGTATACTCTAACTCTTTTCTCTCTTAAGGGATTCAACATGGTGTATACAGAGTTGTTCCTTAAGAGAGCATAAGGTCTGTGGAAATCGACAACCACACGAGACCTAGGGTATGCTGTATACTCCCAGTTTTCCATGTTGATTAACCTAAGAATCCAGCGTAGATTTCTTTTATTACTATTGTCAGACCCAGGACTCGATCATCCAAATTGATCTAACTAACTAATCCATATCACATTCATACGTTGATTAGACACACATATGAAGAATTCAATAAAACAGGCATTAATCAATTAAAGCATCATAACATGGATTTTTGCAAAGCCAATCAATAATTATATATATGGAAAAACACAATTAGGGCTTCTATCGAGCCCTATTAAAGAGTTAGTTATACATGCTGATTAAACTAAACATCATAACTAAACTAAGTAGAAAGATAAAACCCAAAGAATACTGTGGAGACGAGTCGTCAATTCCTCTCCAAAGCTTACAACTTCAAGCCAAATCAAAGGTTATTCTGTTTTTTGTGTTTTACAAGCCTATATATAGGGTTATAAGGGTGCCTCGAAACCCTAATTTCCAAAATAAGTCTAAAAGAAATCTTTCTAAAACTGGCTCTGCCACCTCTATGTGCGTGTGCGCTCGATCGTGCTCTATTGCTCTCGAGCACAGGGTTACACTCGAGCCTTCTAGGTGTGCACACGAGTGTTTGTGCGCTCGATCGCGGCAATGTTGCGCTCGATCGCACTAGCTGGTTCCAAAACTTTAGTTTTCTTCATTTAAATCTTCAAAATGCTTTCTTTTCTTCACAAACCTATAAGAAACACAGAGAACACAAAAATGAAGTAGAATATACTAAAATACATAAACAAAGGGCCTAATAACTGTAAATTAAGTAACTTAAATATGAATATTTAAGCGCTTATCATTCATGTTATCTGTAAGGTCTGTAAATTTATCTTTAGAATTTGTTGGTTTGTGCATTAGGAGGCTCTTGTTGATCTCTCATGTTATGTTTGGTGAAAGATCATTGATGATTACATTTGGTACCTTGGTTATTTTCTGCAGCCAAATCAGCAGTCCAAGTCACAGAAGGAAAGTTCTGAATCTTAACAATTTAGGGAGTTGTTAAGAGGAAAATCTAAATACCCAGCCAAAAGATTGGAAGGGATGTTGAAAGTGATCCTCACCTATTCTCTTACACATTCTCAAAAAGTATGGATAAGTATTTCTATTGGTGATATATTCCTTCATTTCTTTTTTATTTTGTCCTATGCTTTTTTTATAAGTCTTATTTTGTCTTGTGCTTAATGTAAATTATAATTCTCTATTTCATTGTCTCTTTCATGGTCATTGTTATTGCCAAAATGCTTGCTGATACAAGTAATCTAAAGGAATGTATTTTTTTGGTATCCTTTCTAACCTATTATCATGACAATTGATAAATATAATTTAAATTTTACTTTCAGTTATTTAATGGATCACAAGGTATATTACCATTTTCTTTTTTCTTATTAAGAATTCTCACCAACTTAGTTTACATTTTATATGATTTCAACTAAATCTCACATGTTTTAAGAATGGTGTGTGTGATAGTGTCTAACACCTAAATTTTGGAATGTTTTTGAGGTTCTTTAAACTTAGAAATATGAATTTTTATAGTTCACAAAACACATTGGAGCCCTGTTGTCTATTTCAGAATATGTTGCGGGGTGGGTGTGTTTGGTGTTTTTGCATTGTTGGTGCTATTTTTTTTTTTTTTTGCTTGCATATTTAGAATGTATGAGCTTGAGCTGCTACTTTTTTTGTACATGACTTGGTCCGCATCAACAATGGTTGTGAGAATGGACGGATGCTCCTGTAACTCATAGGAGTTTATTGTAACATAAAATCAAAATGTATCTTCAAAGATTTGAATAATCATTTAAGCGAATTATTTCTTATAACTATAATAGTAACTTTTTGTTTACAGAAGTTAGTTATATGTATCGATATGTTTCCTCTTTTATCCTTTACACTCTCTTTCTAGCTCACCATTTGTATTTGTGAATTCATCTCAGCGGCACAACAAGATACCAGAAGCATTGTATTTGTTGCAATTTTAGGTATAATTCTTCCTTGATTTTTACTTCCATTTTTTTACATAATTGTTGCACTTTATCAGTTCATATTTTTGAATTGCCAAGAATATGAAATGAATGAATTATCAATCTACCTCAATAATTTTTGAATTGTTTGTCCTGAAAGAGAATTTGATTTAATTAGCTTGAAAACAATGGTTAAAAATCTTTAAACAAAGACTAATTGTAATCTTCATTGCTTTGTTTACATTTCAGGTTGCTAAAGAGCTTAACTAAACCTTTTAGTTATGGTTTTTTATTGTGTATACCATATGCTTGAAAAAAATACCAGAGAGGGGTAAAAGTTTCTGATATGACTAGCTGATGTTGCTGGGGCAGTTTGGTTCATGTAAAGCAGTTCAAAGTTAACAATTGTTGTTCAATTAAGTTTTATGATTAAAACTTCTCTTTTTGTTTTCATTTGTATGGTTTCATTTATTTTACACGCTTGAGTTGTCGATGTCATTACACATATATTTATATTGATGCTAAATATATGTTAGATATATTGATTTATGTTGCCAGCTCATATAATTAACGTTAGTTCTCATTCTTGCAATGACCTATAGAAAATTAGTTGCACTGTAAGTTTGTATTGACTTTTAAGCTATTGTTTAATGTCTATCATGATACCTTTTTTTTTTACAGGTGTTGCTCTTATAACCCTGCAATTCAAGAAAAATTGACCCCAGCTTCAGGTATATCTTCCTAATGGTCATGATATAGAAGTTACATGGAAGTAAGTATTTTTCCTCATGGTGTCATATCCTCATTTTCTTATTCTCCTCTGCCTTCATTCAGGATGGATATTGATCTTGGAAACCTTAAGATATAAAAGTTGTTAGTACTTATTAAAAAGAAGAATTAGAGTTGTTAGTAAACTTTACCTTGTCATGTTGAATTCTTAATCTTGTTGAAGTTCTTTATTTCAAATAATTCTAACTTAAATTTTGTTGTTGGTTTTTTTTATCTTATACCATAAACTCTCATTTTTTATGATGGTTATATCTCACTTTTTAAAATGTTACTTTTACAAGAACTAAAAACACGTTGAGATATAAAAGGCCTTGAGATGCAATTTGATATGCCTTGATTGTTTAAGATTTTTTTGTTAAGCTAATTTGAATGCAAAATTTGGTTGTGCCTTGGTTGTTTGTTAAAGAAATGAATTCAAATATGTGTAAGGTACTAGTATGGACTGGAATATGCTTATGTTGTCATCAAAGTATAGATTGAAATATGCTTATTTTATCAAAGTTTTGTAATCAAGTCATGTTAGTTAGCTTGAATTGGTAAAGGGTATGAGCTAGAAAATCTTAGAAGATGTGTTAACTTTTAATGATATTAGGTAACATATTTCCTGGATGGGATGAAAGTGTAACAGGTTTAGAGCTCTCATTAATGAATGGTGTATAAAAAGAAAATTGATTTTTTGCTTTAAAAAAGCACATTCTAACACTTTAAAGTGCTGCTAACATGAAAACACAAATCATATTTTGACGCTTTAAAGTGTCACCATTACGAAAAATACAAGCATATTTTGGCACTTTAAAGTGTCGGTAATAGAATTATGTTTAATCACAATGCGGCACTTTGAAGTGCCAACATGTATTGAAGCGTCGGCTCATGCTTCCAAACACTACTCATAGCGGTGTTTTAACTGGCACTTGGGTAAAGCATCGAAAATTTAGTTTGTGGCGCTTGGAAGTGCCAGAATATGCATTACAAAGTGTCGGTGGATGCAATATTTGTTATAGTATATGATCAGCTTTGAGTGTTAGGGTTTTAAAAAAAATGGGGATTAAGGGTTTTATATGTAGGCTTTAGATAGATAAAGGGTTTGGTTTGGGTATCAGGTCTATCCCAACTAGGTTATTATTTAGATGTAATGGGCTTTTCTCCATGAGAGTTTACTCAAACCACCAGGGTCCCAAACCATATGCTCTGATATAATGTTGAAATTTAGGTGAGAGAGAGATGAAATATTACGAAGAAATATTATAGAAGAATTCTTATTATTGTTGTTTATATGAACAAACCAACAACCCCATATATAGACCTAAGGATATAAATCCTAAAAGAAATAGGAAACATAAAAATAAGAAAGACTAGAAAACTTAATACATATCTTAATTAGGAAACCTCTCTAATTAGAAAACCTCTAAACAAAGACCAATTTGATTAATAGGATAAACTACAAGGATCAGTGGTGTTATTTAACCAAAAATAACCAATCAACATTTCTTTGTTCTTTTTTTTTTATTGCTTCCTAAATTTGTATTAAATACCCAATTACTTTGTCAAAAATATTTGTTGGACATGAAGTTTAGTTTTTTGTTGAGCCACCTCTATTTGAGGTAGGTTTTTGAAATCACCAACTATATATAAACTATAGTTTTGCTTATATTATTTTATTGGTTAAATTATGAATTTACTCCCGAATTTTTAATTGCGTCAATTTAATACATGAACTTTCAAAATCATCCAAATCATACCATTTCGATAGATCCGTTAATTGATTGATAGAATCTCCATCAGAATGATTTGATTGGGATTATTTTGAAAGTTAATATATTAGATTAAAGCAATTGAAAGTTTATTGAGTTAAATAATCTTACTCCAAAAGTACAAGGAGTAAATTTATAATTTAGCTTTATTTTATTAGTTAAAACCTTGTTGGTTTTTTTCTTTAATGGTAGAAGCTAATTTGTTCATTAAACACTAAAATTTTCAATTTTCTATATTTGCTAAAAAAAAAATTGAAGAAGAAGATTAAACCAAAAAAATCAAATCGATTCAAATCCGTTTGGTCGGGTTATAAGTTGATAGAGTTATAAGTTTGGTTTAGATTAAGGCTTTTCTCAACTCGACACTATCGAGTTGGGTTGAGTTTTTAAGACTAATCAATCCATGCACACCCCTATTTGTTATGTTCTTTATGTTTATCTATATGAAATAGGGTTGTTCACAATTCGATTCTAATTGAAATATTAACCAAACCGATTCTATTAAAATAGTTTGGTTAAATCGGTTCAGTTGCTCAACCTTTTCTGTTAACTAGGTCCAGTCACACAATTACTAAAACCCTTAATTGATTTAGTCAAACTAACAAAAAATATAATTTCACTATAATGTATCAATTTACTTTTTACTTTTAAAACTCTAAGCATAATTTCTTTTTCATTTTATGCTATAATTAACCGATTTAGTTGATTTAGTCAGTTTTAGCTATTTAATGTTAGATTGGATGTTGGTTTAATCTATTTTATTAGTTTAAATTTTATTTTCCAGCTTCATGTCGATTAACTGAATTAAACAATCTCTTTTATTTCGGTTAATCAAATTAGATATTCATAATAAAAAAAAATTCTACAAAACAATCCAAATGAGTTTGAATTTCCTCTTTCCAATTTATAATCTTTTTTTGAGAATATTACCCATAATATTGTTGTGTGTATAAATTTAATCCAAAAAAAAAGATGAAGTGATCAAACCTCGGGTCGAGTTAGGCTTACAGCAAAATCTAGGCTTGACATAATCGGGAAAAGCTAGCTCGACCCGATAAGTCGGGCCTCAATTTTTTTTCAAGCTTGACCCTAAAAAATTTGGTCAAGCTCAAGTCAATGCCATTGGACTTGAAATTTTCATTTTTCCATACTTAGAATTAACCAAAAGAAAATTATAATATAAAAGGATTAAAAATATAAATATTTTTAATTATAAAATATTATAAATAAAAAACGATGATGCAAAAAATATAAAGTTCATTCACATAATTCAAACAAGTATATTAAATTAAAAATAAGCTATCATAGTAGTTCAATTTTTTTTTTTAAAATAAACTTATTAAATTAATAATGTATCAGCCCGACTCGACTTATTTTTCAATTTTTAAGCTTATCTATTTGTAAAATTGAGTATAATTTTAATCCAAACCCAAACTATTGATAAATTTTTCTTGTCCAAAATCGTAAAAGTTGCCGGATCAAGCGGGTCGGACGGAACAACGATTCGATAATCACCCACGCCGTGTTGAGATAAGAGATTATAAATTTCGAAATACTCTTTCTTCGCAATTTCTTAATTCTCTCCCTCAGTACTCCTTCTAGTTTCTAGGATTTGCCTTTCTCATACGGCTTTGCCCTTATGTTCCATCCAAACTCTCGGCAGGTCAACACAGGATTTGGCTCATTACTCCCAGTTCTTCTCATCGATCATCAATTTTAATTGGACACGTTCTTCTCTTTCTTTCTCCCTCTTTTATTACATATATATACGCTTTAGGGTTTTTTCATCCTCAAAATTATGTTTATAATCTCCTTACCGTTTTTCACCATCATCGTAATCTGTCAAAATCTTCGTGTTTTTGGCCCTGGTTTGAATCCCTTCTGCCGTTATTGCATTGCTAATCACTATCTCGCTTCTCGCTAATTTTTCCCTTTGCCCCCCAAATTTTCTCCAATGCTTCTCAATCCAGTCATGTAAATCTGAGGTCTTCTTGATCTTTAGGGTTCTTGTTTCAGGGACTGTGGTGCAATTTTCTTCACAATAGAGGTTATCGATATTGGAGAAATTCTAGGGTTTTAGAAAACAACTTATAAATCGAGGGTGTTATCCATAGTCTTAGTGATCTTTCTTTCCAACGTTTTCTCCTTTCTGGTGATATTCAAGGAACTTCTTTTTTATTTTCATTGTTGAAACTTGAGGTCAGTGATTATTATCTCGATAGTGGGGATTTGGTTTAACTGATAAAAAATAAATATGCCGCAAGACCAGTCGCTGTTTTATCCATTGCGGCGTAATTTGTCCAGAAGGCGATCGTTCAGGTCTGGGATTGACAGGGATGACAGGGGTTGGACTCCACTCCATATTGGAGCTCGAAAAGGTGATCTCAAAGAGGTAAGGTTGATAGTTTTTGCTTGGTTGTGTAAATACATTTTTATTAATCATATTCTGAATGTATACGCACATATTTCGCTGTAGAGACTGTTTTGATCACTTCATGATTATTTCTCAGATTTTATAGTGAGAGTACATATTAAGGATCAGCTTCATCTTATTTTTATTCTGATGCAACTATAGAGTTGATACTTAAGTTCTGTTTGAAACTTGTTATTAAGATATCTGTAAACCGTTATTACTTGTGATTGGTGTATGAGATGCAGTTATTTCATGTTATGCAAGTTCATGTTGTTTACTTTTCTCCCTCCTGCAGCTGTACTCTGTGGACTTTTGCTTCTCTTGTGTGCTCAATTATGGTTCGATACCAAACTTTTGATAGTAGTACTCAAATATCTGGTAGTGATATATTGTATTACACTTTAAAAAAGGAGTATGTTGGATGCATGGATTGCGCACTTATATTCACTGAAAGTGAAGTATAAGTTCGTGTTCTCAGAAATATTGGGTTTCTATTAAAAAATGTGGGATGAGTTGGTGTAGGAGACACCTTTGATAAGATGGATTTTTTGCTTACATAAGTAGTTTGGGCTGAGTGGACTTGAGCTGGAAATTTAGAAGAAAAAGTTAATGACAACTACTGATTAGGCGTTTGGGTGATATGCGATGAATGTGTGTGTGAGAGGGAGAGAGAGAAGAATGCAGTGGGTATAAAGATCCATTCCTTGGTTTCTCTTTGTAGGGAAAAACTGAAGATCCATAAAAACAGTTTAAAGAGACATAAAAGCCTATCTTTAGGATCTCATTCCGGTTTTCTTCGTACATGCATGAGAGCTAACGTTGTGCACATTGCTAGGCACCCTGTCTTTTAAGAGTCCTTTTCGGTGGAAGTATATATCGTGCATGCTTAGGTGCTAGTTTGTGAGTCTTTTAAGTCTCGTGGGGGAATGATATGGAATATTTTTGTAGGTCAACCATGTGAGAATATAACAATGATCAGTTTAGTGTTTGAGCTTTGGAAATTCGGCCGACAGATTCACATGCATTATATTCCATTTTATTTTCTTTTTTTCCTAAATGTAAGAAAAACATTTGAACATGGAGGTATAGGATTTTCCCATCTTTCATCTGCTTTTAGGAGGCTATCATTAGTAAATGTATCATTTTTTACTGCTTTATGAGAGTTAGAGTTAGTTTATGTGGAAAGGAGAGGAGAGCAAACTCATTTAAGCTTTAGAGACTTAGGATAATGTAGCTTGCACTATAAACTTCCATAATCTTATTCACTTAGGCTGGAACTTCAATAAATTAGGCTGCTCTGGTGATATAGTACTAAGGATAGTGTATTGGAACTTAAACATTTTTCGTCCTATTTTCTTTGTTCTGTTAAGTAAGAGTCTTACTAATTGATTAAAGGGAAAAATCTATTTAATTATTAAATAGATTCTATACTGATTGTTTCATATGAAATATTAGCAATTTTGTGCATTTTTAATAAATATGTTCCTCACCTTCCTCAAGTGTGTGCCTTAGGCTATGTCTTGCTCATAGGTGCTTGGTACCCTTTGCACGCTATTGCACCTTTTGCTTTAACAACTATCCATTAGGCAAACATTGAATTCCGTTTATGTAGAAAGGCTAGGAGGAGAAGAATAACTGAAGAAGAATAGGGTAGAAAAGAAAGAGAGAAATAGATTGAGAAGAGAAGAACATGGAAGAAGAGAAACTTCAAATGCTAGTGCATGTTTGTATTTGTTTTGTGCTTTCAAAACAATGTTTCTGAAAACAAGAACAGAAAACAGTTTCATGTTGTTTTGCACTAAAGACATTTTTGGATAATTATTATTTTAATTTATCTCATTAATTGTTATCTCATTAATTGGGCTACAATATAATGAGATAAAACTTATCATCTAGTTTTAAATTTGTTTTCTCATTATTTTGAGAACTATATAAAAAGTTGTGGAAAACTACGAAAAACATCAATATATGCTTTAAGATGTTTTTAGGAACAAGCATGTTTCCGAAAACAATTTTCAAAAACTTGTTTTGTTAATGCCAACCAAACGTATTTTTAGCATCAAATAACTGTTTTCGAACACTATCCAAAGTCTTGAGTTACTCGGAACACTGTATGCTATTGTACGTAGTACGAGTACGGATACGTGGTACGAGTACGGATACGTGGTACGTGACTTTGCTTGGTATGCAGTACGAGGGGTATGCTTAATTGGATCGCTATTTGGGATTGCGATACGTTAGGGTATGCTAATTCGGGTCTATAATATATATATATATATATATATATATATATATATATATTAGCCTAGTTTTTTTTTTCACTCCTATCCTCTTCCCCCTTTTAAATTAAAAAGGGGCCAAATCCCATTTAATTCATTAAAAATAAAGAACTTAATCCATTACTAAAGACCATACTGTGACCCAATCCCATACTTGAATTAAGTCCATTACCCACTTGAAAAACCAACCTTGCCCCACTATATAAATATCTTAAATCTCACCCCTCATCCCTAACACCATTAGCCACCATCGTAATCCCTAATCCTTCATCATCTCTGTAAACCACACTGCCCCTCTCACTTATTCGTCTTGGTTCTAGTTCTTGGTGGATTATAATTATAATTTTTCCCCTCTTTCTTTCTTTGTCTGTCTCTCTCATTTCTCTTCTTCCTCGCTGCCAACATAACCTTCCTTCCCCTTACTTCCTCTCTCCTCGACGGCGACATTAACACCCAAAGACAGCATCTGTGACGATGCCTAGCTCCTTATTTCTCGTCGACAGCGGCAATGTTCGTGGCGCCGTTCTATCTCAAATATCTTGCAGCAACCATTCTCTCTCCTCCATCTCCTATTTTGGGCTCATTTTTTGTCGCGATATACAAGTTATATGTTTTCTTTCTCTTATTTCTCCATTATCTTATAACTATATGTGGGATCACTGGGATTGCTACTTTTCAAGATCCGAATCGCAAATGTACCGCGATTAGGGTTGAGCAAGTCGGATCGTACTTCTTCTCTTTTCTCTTCCTAACTCTCCTTTTCTTTCCCTCTTTTCTCTTCTCCTTCTAAGATTCCATTTTCTTCTCTTCCCCTTCTTTCCTTTCTCTTTCTTTTATGAGTTATAGTTTTTTGACTTGGCTAGTTTTTGCTGGATTTAAAGCTTGGAAATGGCTAAAGCTGAGTGTTGTAGGTCTTTTGTGATTGATAAGAAGTGTTTTGAGATAGTTATTGAAGGAGTTGCAACTAATGTGGTGCAAATCTCCGAGTACTCTCTAGGTAGAAAGATTTCTCTCCGGTTGAATTTTCTGGAATGTTGGTGGCTCCTAAATGGCTGGAAAGAATTTCTTTTGAGAAGGGTGAAAAAATGTGGTGTTGTAGAAGAAGTGAACGGAATAGGTCTCTTATTTTGGAGTTGCATAGGAATAAAAGTGGAAGATTTGTTTCTCTAACTGGTATTTGTAGCAAAAAATCAAGCTTTATTCTTGTCCCAAAATTTCTAGCAGTTGGTGGAGGATGTTTTCATCTTTGACTGAAGTTACTAAGATTTTTGGGGTTTCCTCCGGTCGTTCTTTTGGAGCTGATAAAGGAAAATTTTTGAATCTTGTGACGATGGGAGAGTCTTCCTTTTGGCGATAGTCGGTCTTCTGTTAAAAAGGCGGTGGAAGGGGGCGACGCTCCATTTTTAGTTTCTGAGTGTTGCCCTAGTTGTGATGTTAATCTGATTAGGAAGTTGATTATGTTGCAACCTTTTGTGAAGTTTGATTCTTGGGCTGCAGTGTTTAAAGGTGGTAGTGGAGGAGATGATAGTGGCAGAGTCACGCGCGTGGAGTCGTGTAAAGGAAAGGGTTTGGAGACGAGGCATATACATTTGGCTTGTGGGGATTCAATTTCAAATTTTAAACTGCCTTTGGGGTTGGATCGGGTTCCTTTGTTGGGTTAAAATAAGGCCCAAATGGTTAAATCAGCTGAGAAAGATAAGGTTGGGCTTTTATCGCAGGCTAAAAAAGGTATTGAAGGTCGGGCTTTGGGCTATACTAAAGCCCAAGTCTCTGAGATGTTGCATTCTAAAACTGGGCCTAGCAAAAGTAAGAAACAGAGAATCTCTAATTCTTTTAGGTGGGGTAAAAAGGGGTTATACCCAAAAAGTTGGCTTTCTGGAAACTGAAATTGAGCCAAACGTTTTGGCCCCAACGTTGCGACCTTGGCCGTTGCTGGTGCCAGAGCTTGCATCGGTTGTGGCTGCGCCCCGGCGACCCAAGATCAGTTTCCTCCGACAATCCAGCGCAGATTCCGACTGAGTTGAATCTGATTACAATGGTGAGCCACCTGGTAGCTTTAGGCAGCAAGCCGATGAAGGATGCAATGGATTTTGGCTACCCAATTGCAGTATTTTTCGGTTATCCTGAATAGATCTTGACCAATGTTACTTGGATCGCTCCCCTCCCTAACGAACTATAATTCGGGTTGCGCGACCCCAATCGCAGTACATTCGCGATCCGAATCACGAAAAGCAAAAAGAAGAGAAAGAAAGCATATAACTCGTAGATCGCGACGAAAAAAGAGTCCAAAATCGGAGATGGAGGAGAGAGAATGGTCAATGCAGCATGGTTGAGATAGAATGGCACTGCGGACGTTGCCCCTGCTGATGAGAAATAAGGAGTCGTTCGTCGTTGTAGATGCTATCTTTGGGTGTTAATTTTGCCGTCGAGGAGAGAGAAAGTAAGGGGATGGAAGGTGATGTTGGCAGCGCCGTTGACGGATAGGAAGAAGAGAGATGAGAGACAAAGAAAGAAAGAAAGATGGACAAAAATAATAATTATAATCAACTAGGAATAGAACCAAGACGAATGAGTGAGAGGGGCAGTGTGGTTTGCAGAGATGATGTGGCTGATGGTGTTAGGGATAGGGGTGAGATTTAAGATATTTATATAGTGGGGTAGGGTAGGTTTTACAGGTGGGTAATGGGCTGAATTCGGGTATGAGCTTGGGTCACAATATGGGCTTTAGTAACGGATTAGGTTCTTTATTTTTAATGAACTAAATGGGCTTTGGCCCTTTTTTTAATTTAAAAGAGGGAAAGGGCTTTGGTTTTGGGCAATATTTAATATGAGTGAAAAAAAATTAGGCTTATTTAGGTTTGGGTCATGGTTTTGTAATTTAGTTTAGTACTATTATATATATATATATATGTTATAGACCCGAATTAGCGTACCCTAACGTACCGCGATCCCAAATAGCGATCTAATTAAGCTTACCCCTCGGGGAGCAATGGAGACACGTGAGGGGGAGATTGTTGGGAATACTCGTGTGAGTGAGGAGATGTGGAAAACCAATCCCACATGGAGAAAAAATTGGATAAGTGAATGGCATATATATGATGGTGGAACTAGAACCCATTAGCTTAAGCTTTTGGGTTCATATGGTCTCCTCCTACATCATATATTGGGCCTTTACTTAGTAGACTCTCCAAGCCCAAGTTTCTCCCAAACTTGGGTCATCATGCCTAACAAGGAAGGTATTCCCCTAGTGCTTGTAGTGCATTATATGCTTTAAATATTATTAGTGATGATCCAAGCACAGTGAAAGAGTCGTGTATCCGTACCCGTACCATGTACCATAGCGTACCGCGTTCCAGGTAACTTTGATCCTGACCATGTTTTTGGCGTCTGTTGTGGCATTCAATTCATATGTTGCGGGTCCTAGTGATTCCTGTAAGCTTGCATCGGAGTTGTCCCCTGGATTAGGTGCGGTTCCTGTCGGCAACCTTAGTCCGACAGTCTTCAGCCTGATTGAGGCGGATTCAACTGAAATTGTGTTCGTTTTAGCGGATTATAGGCAATCTTCCAAGGATTTTGAGTTAATGGATGTCAATGGTATTTTTGAGGATTTTAACCCAATTTCTATTATTGAACTTGTCTCCTTTAAGGTTGAATCAAAGGCGGATAGAGTGTGTTGATAGGTGTAAGGTAGCTGTATCAGTGGAAACTGGGAAGACCAGTGACGATAAAGAGGTGAATGATTTGTGTCTGGCTGTAATAGAGAATTTTGAGCGAGTGGATCAGTGGGCGGATAGATGTGGGGGATGATTATGTTGTGAATTGTAAGGCGTTGACTTGAGTTCTGAATGGGGTAAAGAAACTTCATAAGATGGTGGGGGTCTCTTTAGTTGGGGGTTGAGGATCAAGCTATTAGATTGTTTGAAGAGATCGAGTGAATTCGGGTTGAAGAATGTAAATCTTGTTGTCGTGGCTAGTTGGTGGGGCAGCTGGGAATTCAAAAGTTTAGAGTTTGATGTTAATTATGAGAACAATAGTGGTTATTCTGGTAGAAGGGGGTAGGAGTTGATGGAGGTGTCTAGGGGTTCATTAGTAATCCAATGAAGTGGAAGATAATATCATGGAACGTAAGAGAAGCTAATGACTTGGCAAAAAGGGTTATAGTTAAGCATTATCTCAGAGATTGGAAAGGTACAGTAATGTGTCTTAAGGAGACAAAAATGGAGGTTGTGGATGACTCGATTATCCGTAGATTGGTTCTTTGCCGTCGATTGGTGCTTCAAGGGGAGTGATTATAATGTGGGATAGAAGAGCCTTGGAGTTAGTAGATGATCAGGTGGGTCTTTTCTAAGTTTCTTGCATTTTCAAGGGACTTTTAAACGATGGGAATTGGGTGATGTCTTTTGTCTATGGTCTTGGAGATAGTGGTGAACGAGGTCTTTTTTGGGAGGAGTTGTCGGTGGAGGTTTCCTTGGGTGGTGAGGGGTGATTTTAATGAGGTGTTATATCCTCATGAGAGGTTTGGTAGGTCTCTTGAATCTAGGTCGATGAGGGAGTTTTTAGATTTTGTAAGGGGCATGACCTTGTTGATCTTCCTTTTTCTTGGTTGAATTTTGGAGTATCTCCTTCTTTCTTAAGGATAGATCGCTTCCTTGTGACTTCTTGCTTGGAAATTCAATGTTCAGATTTGATTCAGAAGCTTCTCCCTCAGCCCACATCAAATCATCACCCCATTGCTCTTGAAGGTGGTGGTATGTTGTGGGTTCCGATCCCGTTTCGATTTGAAAACATGTGGCTTAGGGCGGAGGGATTTTGGGATCTAGTTAAAGAGTGGTGAGTGGGATACTATGTTAATGGTGATACTAGTTTTATGGTGCAAAATAGTTGAAAAGAGTCAAGGAAGAAGTGCAAAGATGGAATAAAGAAGTCTTTTGTGATGTCGACTCCACTTTTAATGCTCTTTTGGGGGAAATCAGTGGGCTTGATGAGAAAGAGCTTAGAGAAGGTCTTTTGAGGAGTGATATGGATAGAAGGGTGGAAGCTAAGGAGGAGTTGGTGAAGCTCATTTCTATAGAGGAAACTTCTTGGAGGCAAAAATCGAGAGAGTTGTGGCTTCGGGAGGGTGATAAAAATACTAAGTATTTCCATTGTATGGCCAATGTTCATAGGAGATATAATTTTATTAACTCCATTGAAGTTACTGGGTATTTGTTTGAAGAGAAAGAGAGCATAAAAAGGGAAATAAGTGGGTTCTATGAGAATCTCTATAAGGAGTCTTGGGGTAGTCGTCCAAATTTGGATGGAATTGATTTTTCTAAAATCGATGAGGAAGATGTAGGTTGGCTCGAGCGTCCTTTGAGGAAGAAATTATTTCTTCTCTTTGGGCTTGTGATGGAGATACAACCTCGGGTCTCGATGGTTATACTGTCTTTTCTAGCTCAAAATTGGGATGTGCTGAAGGGAGACAATATTCGGTTTTTTGAGGAGTTTTATTTTTCTGGGGAGTTTATGAGTAGCCTAAATGCAACTTTTGTCACCCTCATCCCGAAGAAGATGGGAGGGTCTAATATTAAAGATTTAGACCTATTAGTTTGGTGGGGTGCATTTATAAATTGTTATTGAAGGTGATTACTTTTAGATTGAAGAGGTGATGCAAAAAGTGGTGAGCCCTCATATAGAAGGAAGGCAAAATCTTGATGCTCTTTTGATGGCCAATGAAACAGTGGATACTCTTCTCAAGAATGGAGGGAGAGGGCTAATTTGTACACTTGATATGGAAGAGGCGTATGATCATGTTTGTTGGGGATTTGTTCTTTACTTATTGAAAAGAATGGGATTCAGGGATAATCTTAGCTAATTGCAAGGAGATAATTGAGAGATGAGATCAATAAGGAAACTGACTCCTAGAAAAATAGAAACAAAGTTATTTAGTGGGATTCTGTCTTTTTCTCTAATTCCCACGATTCTAGCATTCCTATTATTAGAATATTACAAGTGTACTCATTAAGTTATTTTCTAACACTCCCCCTCAAGCTAGTGAATATACATCCTTCATTCCTAGCTTGCATATAAGTCGTTAGAATGCTTCATTGTTCAGTCCTTTTGTAAGTACATCAGCAAGTTGATTGTTTGTTGGGACGTATGGTGTGCAGATTAATCCGTTGTCCAGCTTCTCTTTTATGAAATATCTACCTTAATATACTTTGTCCGGTCATGCTGAACGGGATTATGAACGATGTTGATAGACGATTGTTGTCACAAATAGCCTCATAGGTCCATCCCACGTAATCTTTAAGTCTTCCAGGATTATTTTAAGCCACAGTAATTCACAAACTTCTTGTGCCATCCCCCTAAGCTCTGCTTCAGTACTTGATCTTGCCACTACATTCTGCTTCTTACTCCATGTTACAAGATTGCCTAATAGGAAAGTGCAATAGCTTGTCGTGGACCTTCTATCAACCGGTGAACCTGCATAATCGGCATCTGTATATGCCTCAAGGACTAATCTTGTGTTTCTTCTAAATAGAATCCCTTGTCTTGGATTAGCCTTTAGGTAATGTAGTATGCGATGAACAACTTGTAGATGAACTTCTCTCGGGCTGTGCATAAATTGGTTGACAACACTCACGGCATAAGCAATGTCTAGCCATGTGTGAGCAAGGTATATGAGCTTCCCCACCAGTCTCTGGTACCTCTCCTTGTCCACGGCTGGATCATCTTTTGCTTCTCCAAGTCTCTGATTTTGTTCAATCGGTGTAGAAATTGGTTTACATGCCGACTTTCCTGTTTCCTTAAGGAGATAAGTCGCATATTTCTGTTGTGAGATAAAGATTCATTCTCTAGAATGAGCTACTTCAATTCCTAGAAAGTATTTCAACCTCCCAAGTTCTTTTATCTCAAATTCACTGACAAGACATCTTCGTAGAGCTTCCTTCTTCTTCTCATCGTTTCCCGTGACTATGGTGTCATCGACGTACACCAAAAGTACTGTTAGCCCCCCTGCATCCGAGTGTTTTATGAAGAGTGTATGATCTCCCTAACTTTGCTTGTATCTGGTGGCTAGCATCACTTTGGTGAATCTTCCGAAGCATGCTCGTGGAGATTGTTTTAGGCCATAGAGCGCCTTCTTTAGCTTGCAGACTTTGTTGCCTCTCAGTTGCTCCTCATATCCTGGAGGAATGTCCATGTATATCTCCTCTTCTAATTCGCCATGATGAAAGACATTTTTTACATCAAATTGCTCCAAATACCAGTTGAAATTAGCAGCTAGTGACAGCAAAACTCTCACCGTGTTCATTAGCTATTGGAGCAAATGTCTCTTGATAGTCCACACCATAGGTCTGCGTGTATTCTTTCGCCACGAGTCTGGCTTTGTATATTTCAAGAGAGCCATCTTGACTTGTATTTTACGGTAAACACCCACTTGGAGCCCACAACCGTCTTTCCAGGTGGCAAGTCAACTATTTCCCATGTCTGGTTCTTCTCTAGTGCCTGCATTTCTTCACTCATGGCATTTCTCCAATTCTCATTTGATAATGCCTCAAATAAAGTATCAGGAATATGAATAGAGTTTAGACTGACTAGAAAGGTCCTATGTGAGGGTGAGAATTTCTCAAAAGAGACGAATTTTGCCAAAGGATACAATGGGTGTTTTATGCATTCTCTTGTGCCTTTCCTAACAGCAATCGGGAGATCATGGTTCGGTGTTAATTGAGATTGGTCAGAAATTGTATTTATCTCATTCTCAGGATTATGAGTTGAAGCTTGGACTTGCATGGGATTAGGATCCAAGTCTCTTCTCCTTGAATAAGTCTGCACAAATCGCATGGACCCGCCCACAATGGGTCTAGTGTGGGCGGGTGTGGGTGTTGACACCGACTGGAATGGTTCGGCCGATACAGGTGGGTCAACTGGACCTGGTTCGACATGAATTAGATCAGATGGGGCGGATGTTGACACCGGTTGAAATGGTTCGGCCGATACAGGTGGGTCAGCTGGGGCTGATTCGGTTGGAATTAGATCAGATGGGGCTGATCCGGTGGACACAACTGACTTAAGAGTGGTAGATTGAGCAGAAACAGATCTCTATCCTTATTTTCACTAAATGAAGCCTCCCCGTGAAGATAAGGCTGGTTAAAGTATGGTTTTGTTTCCTCATAAGTGACATATATGGAGACAAAGAATTTATGTGTAGGTGGATGGTAGCATTTGTATCCTTTCTGGGTGGACGAATAACCTATAAACACACTTAAGAGCCCTTGGATTTCCTCTGTTTCGACTATGAATATGGACAAAGGCAGTGCAGCCGAAGATTCTTGGAGTGAGGTTATATGTTGTACGAAGGTCGGGATAGAATTGGGACATTATTTCCATTGGTGACTTAAACCCTAGCACCCGATGATTAATCATATAAGCAGCTGTGAGTACGGCTATAGTGTTTTGGAACATTATGGTGAAAGAGAAAGGCTCGGGTTGTGGCTAGCAAGTGACCATTTTTCCTCTCTGCCACTCCGTTTTGTTGTGGAGTATCAACGCAAGAGGATTCATGGATGATTCTCTCTTTTTGAAAATAGGGAGATAGAACTTGATTAAAATAATCCCTGGCATTGTCTGATCGGAATCTTTTGATTTTTACCTCAAATTGGTTTTGAATCATGTTGTGGAAGTTTGGGAGTACACTGCTTTCACCTGATTTATTTTTAAGACAAAATATCCAAGAAACCGTAGTATAATCGTCAATGAAAGAGACAAACCAACGAGAATGAGACACATTTGGAACCGTAGAGGGTCCCCATAAATAAAACGGAACTGGGTTTTTATTATTGCTGATTGGAAAATGTACATGTTTGTGCTTCGCAAACTCACATATATCACAATGAAATTGTTCAGCACCTAGACCTCTAAACAAAGTTGGAAACATAGTTTTCAAGATTCCAAAAGATGGATGTCCTAGTCTAAAATGGGGCCAAATGGTGTCTTTATTGGATGATGATAGAAATGACAGATATAAATTATTTTTGACCATATGTGACTTGCTCGATTCGTCAAGATACTAGAGCCCATTTCTCTCCTTAGCAAGTCCAATCTTCTTCCCCGAAACTTGGTCCTGAAAAACACATTGAGAAGGATTGAAAAATACATTACAATTCATATTATGTGTGAGCTTTTGAATGGATGTTAAGTTGGTGGACAAATTTGGGGCATGAAGAACATTTTTTAAAAGTAAGAGAATGACTGATATGAATATCTCCTAGACCAGTTATAGTAGTTACAAAACCATCAGCAACTACTATTTTTCGATTGCTAGGACATGCAGAGTAGGTGCTAAAATTTAGTGAAGAATGAGTTATATGGTCTGTGGCTCTTGAGGATATGACCCATAAATTCCTGATAGTTTCATCTGAGACATTTAATCCTTGAAAAAATGAGAACTTACCTGAGAATGCAAGAGAGCATGAACCACTAGGTTTTTCCAGCGATCCCAGAAGTCCCCTTAGCTTATTTACCTGCTCTATATTAAGCATACCCTGGTCTGAACCTGGTTGATTCATGGTGAAATATGACTGATTCCGCCGTTGTCCCAGATTACGTTGCTGTCCTCCTTGGTTTCCCCACTCCTTGCTCGGTGGTTTTCCATTTAGTTTCCAACACCTCTCTTTGGTGTCTCGGTTTCTTGCAATAAGTGTACCAGAGAGTATCCCGGTTATCCGGGTTCGAGGATCGAGACAGATCTGCCTTTCCATGTGTCTTCACGTCTGTTTTTGTCGCCATAGCAGAACGTTCAGGAGCTTGGGGTTCGAGTGTCACTCCTCTTCGACTCTCCTCTGCCCGAATCAGAGAGATGGTTTCGTTCAAAGAGGGTATCTCTTCTTTGCCGATTATCTGCACCCTTACTTGATCAAGTTCAGCATTAAGTCCTGCAAGAAAGTCATAAACTCGATCTTTTTCGATGAAATTCTTCAAGGTTGCAGCATCTTTTGGACATTTGGTCTCGAAATAGCAATAATGGTCCAACTCTTGCCATACATTCTTAAGCGCATTTGTGTACTTAGTGACAATTTTACTGCCTTGTTTCATTTCAGTGGTCTTGACTTTGATCTCGTACACCTGAGCCGCATCACTAGCTTTCGAATACGTCTGTCGAACAACATCCCAAATTTCTTTCGCCGTGGATAGGAACATACAGGTGTCGCTGATTTCAGGAGTCATGGAATTCCATAACTAAGACATAATCATGGAATCTGCTTCATCCCACGCTGCAAATTTGGGATCTCCCTCTTTCGGTCCTATGCCCAGAAGATGACTTATTTTTCCTTTGCCCTTCAAATACATGCGGATAAATTGGGACCACTTAAGATAATTATTCCCATTCAGCCTATACACTGCTTGAATATTCTGCGGATCACCTGAAGTCGGATGATTGAGAATGTCTGTGGACAGGGTGGTGTTTTCAGCCATGGTGGGTTAATGATGGAGAATAAGGCAAGATTAGAGGGAAGAAAAAATTGGTGATAAAGGCCAAAGGTATGGTCGGCTATGAAGGCCAAAACAGATGAAGTGATTAAGGCTTTGGAATTTCCAGAAAAAAAACCCTAAAACTCTGATACCATGTAAACTTTCAGAAAAAATGAATATCTGATGTATAGAATATGAGGCCTTTTTTCGGCTATATGTACAAAATAATCTTAGCTAATTACAAGGAGATAATTGAGAGATGATATCAATAAGGAAACTAACTCCTAGAAAATAGAAACAAAGTTATTTAGTGGGATTCTATCTTTTTATCTAATTCCCACGATTCTAGCACTCTTATTATTAAAATATTACACGTGCTCATTAAGTTATTTTCCAACAGTGGTGTAAATGAATTTTTAAGTGTATCTCCTCTGCATCCTTTTCCATTTTGGTTAATGGTTGTCCTATCATTTTTTTTAAGACATCGAGAGGTCTTCGACAAGGAGATACTTTATCTCCATTCTTTTTTACTTTGGTTATGGAGGGCTTCAGCAAGATGTTGACAAAAGCGGTAGAAAGGGGATTGTTGAGTAACTTCAAAGTGTGTAGTAATGGTGTGTGAATATTTCTCATCTTCTTTTTGCCGATGACACAATTGTCTTTTGCAAAGCGGAGACCAATCAAATTTTACGCCTTAGATGTATCCTTCTTTGTTTTGAGGCGGTATCGGGTCTTAAAGTCAATATTAATAAAAGCAACTTAATTCCTGTTGGTGAAGTTGATAATGGTGGTCTCCTTGCTAGTTTGTTGGGATGCAAAATGGGATCTCTTCCGATTACTTATCTTGGCCTTCCTTTAGGAGCAAAGTTTAAAATAAGAGTATGTGGAACCTAATTGTGGAGAAATTTGTTCAATGCTTATCTAGATGGAAGAATCATTACCTTTCAAAAGAAGGTAGACTTACTCTTATAAAGAGCATTCTCTCTAGTCTTTCCATATATTACATGTCTCTCTTCCCTATGCCTGGTTCAGTGGTTAATAGATTGGAGGGCATTCAAAGAAGATTTCTTTGGGGCGACACGACAGAGCATTTTAAGTACCACTTGGTTAATTGGGGTGTGGTTAAGCAACCTTTGGAAAGAGGGGGTGTTAAATCATTCGTTTTAATGAGTAAGACTCTTCTTGGTAAATGGTTTTGGAGGTTTCTTGTTGAGAGAGACCATTTGTGGAGGAAAAGTGGTGGAGGAAAGAGGGGGTGTTAAATCATTAGTTTTAATCAGTAAGACTCTTCTTGGTAAATGGTTTTGGAGGTTTCTTGTTGAGAGAGACCATTTGTGGAGGAAAGTGGTGGAGGAAAAGTTTGGGATGGAGCATGATGGGTGGATGTCTAAGGAAGTTCGAGAGCCTATGTTGTGCGAGTTTGGAAATGGATTAGGAAAGGGTGGGATGATTTGAGATCTTTGTTGGAGGTGTATGTTGGTAATGGAGCTAGAACTCGGCTTTGGTATGACATTTGGTGTGGGAACACCCCTCAAAGATAAATATCCTAGCATATTTAACATTGTGAGAGATAAAGAAGCAGGTGTTTATTCTTTGGTACTCCGTGTCTAATGATGGAGTCTCTTGGAATGAATGTTCTTTTTACCCGTAATGTTAATGATTGGGAAGTAGAGGAGATGGTGATGCTTCCAAACTCTATATAATTCTAGAATTGAGAGAGGTAGAGAGGATGGGATGAGATGGAGGCCTTGTCCAATCAAATGGTTTAAGGTGACATATTTTTATAAAATCCTTTTTGATAAAGTGTCTTTAAATGGTATCCCTAATTATCCCTCAAAAACAATTTGGTGCGCAAGAACTCCGAAGAAGGTAAATTTTTTTGTATGAGAAGCTTCGTGTGAGAAAATTCTTACTCTTGATAATTTACAAAAGAGGGCAAAAATGATTGTAAATAACTGCTTCATTTGCAAACAATGTGCTGAGTCCGTCATTCATCTATTAGTGGAGTGCTCTTTAGCTAGAAGTTTGTGGGAGATGAGTTATAGGGGATTGTGGGAATATCTTGAGTGTTTGTGGATTTCGTGTTGAATGAGTTTCGAGCTTGGAGTGGCTTGAAAGCCCCAAGGAGGTTAAGGAAGCTTTGATTTTGATTCCATATCTTGAGTGTTTGTGGATTTCGTGTTGAATGAGTTTCGGGCTTGGAGTGGCTTGAAAGCCCCAAGGAGGTTAAGGAAGCTTTGATTTTGATTCCGTATTCTATTTCTTGGATTGCGTAGAGAGAAAAGGAACCAAAGGGCGTTTAATGGCGTGGAGAAACCTATTGGGATTACTAGAGATAGTTGGTTTAACACACTCAATTTTTGGTTTAGAGCGAATTTCTTTGTAAATAGTGAGGATTTTCCAGATTTTTTGGATTTCCTTCATTGTAATTAGCCGTTGCCTTTTTGTTGTTCCTTCTTGGTTCTTTTCTAATAAATTTTTTACTTATCAATTTTTTTAAATGATGGCTAAAATAAAGTTTTTTTTTTTTCTAAATTCCTTGCTGGTGGTCCCTATCAAATTAAGTCATCTCCACTTATATGATATTAACCTTGATTCCATAAGGTTTTCACAAATTATTGTTTGACCTCATTGAAACAGTTTTATCATTTCTGCACATGGTTTCTTGTAGTTCAAAGATGAAAGTTTTTTGAGGTTCATTTTATTGACAGCTTTACCATTAGAGTTCCATGACTCAACACGAATAGCTTCTAGTAGCATCCTTTAGCCCTATCATGTAAGGGTTCAGTTTGCTGCATATTTACTTTTCATCGTGGCACTACATTTACGTAGTCACCTTCCGATTCAGATTCACATTGGTATATCTAATGGATCAGTTGTACTTTTTGATTTTGTGAGCCCATAATACCACATGTATTATGTTGTTTAGAAAGAGTTTTCTTACTATATAAAAAAAAGGAGTTTTCTTATTGTTGATGCCGAAAATCTGCCGCTCAGTTGGAGATCCGTAACCCTGAGGTCTGCACAGGAAGAGAGCAATGAACTAAGGAGTCACTAGAGGGAGAGAGAGGTGGTGCCTTCGATGACTCTCTGATGCTTTTGTTAGTGAGAATATGGGGAGGATAGCAGTAGTGGTGGTGTTCATGATGCAATTGAATCGTGTTGAGATCTACGTACTTGGGGTCTTTTTATAGCAGTTCGGGGAGCCAATTCATTTCGTGCGTAGGATGACGCGATCCCTGAGATCCCGCCTTTTTTTCGAGGGGTCTTGTTACGTGTTCAGGGACGACGCAGTCCCTGAAATCTTGCATCCATTTTTTTTGTGTGAGAAACTCGTGAGTGATCACGGTTTCGTCATTTGCTCTGCTACGTGGCCGTCATCGATGCTGCCACGTATCATCTGGTCATTGGAGAGAGAGTCATCCACGTGTTGTCAAGCTACTAGAGAGTGAATTATTTATTTCATCATTTGTATATAAGATTCTTTCTGGAATTTTATTTCGATAGAGAATATATAACTATATAAGGTGTTGAGTTGGAGTAAATGATAGCCTGTCTTCATTTATTCGTTATCTTTTATTCAACTAATTGAAATTATCTTGACAAATAGATTCCAAAGTAGTTTACAGTTTTACCGTTATAATATTACGTTCATGCATGGGTGTAATTTATGTCAGAAAAATTTCTTACTAACTCTAGGCTGGACTTAAGTGCATGATCCTTGTTCTAGAGAAGGTTCTATATTGAATTTATGCCATACTTACTTGATCTTGAAATTTGTTTGTTTCTAGAACCTATAATGTTTTGCATCAAATGGTAAGTCGGATGCAATATGTCATGGCCAACTTAAGGAAACTTAGCTATGCTCCATTATTTTTTTTTTCCTTTCAATTGTTTGAGCTCTTTTGCACACATTGTGCTTATATTGGTTTTAACATCATTGTTGGCCAAAGATTGTTTATTTAACTTTCTTTGGAACAGGTGAAGCGACTTATTAATGAAGGAATGGATGTAAATGTGGCTGCATGGGGGCCCAAATCAAAAGGGGTGACCCCTCTCCATCTTGCTGCTGAGGGTGGCCACCTTGAAGTTATGGATGAATTGCTTGAGCGTGGAGCCAACATTGATGCTAGAACTTGGGGTGTGTGTGGTTGTAAGTATCTTTCTACTTCAGAAGAAACCCTTTTCCCTTTCTATCCCCTTTCTATCCAAAAAGCACCTTTAAGGATTAAGTTCATTTTATGTGCTGCTGATATATTTGTTTTATCTGTGGGACCCAGGGACACCACTTCATGCTGCGGCCAAAGAAAGGAAGAAAGCAGCAGTCAAATTCCTGGTAGAGAATGGAGCATTCCTGCCAGATGACATCAATGATAGCAGATTTAATCCACCAGTGCATTACTGCCATGGTCTTGAATGGGCATATGAGATGAAGCGGCTTCAAAGAGAGAATATATCAGCAGGCGAGGCCTCTTCCAGCTCTGAAAGCTAATGATTTATCTGTTTGAATATTGTCATAAAATAATAGACAGAATCATGTATGTAGTGTACTCGCTTCGCTGCTTGGTACGACGTTTAGCATATTTGGTGATGTAACATGTTATGCTTTAACATACAATGAAGCTTCTATCTTCTCTATATTTGCATAAATTTATGTTAACTAATATGTCTTGTGTTAATAAATTCTATAGTTGTCTTGTTTGAAAGAAAAACGTATAGAATTCATTTCGAAAAGAATTTGTTATAGAATTGAGTTGATTTGTTGTAAATTCTATCAAAATTGATAAACAAAAGGAAGAGTAAAAAGTAAGTTGATCAAAATATTTTATTTCAATTTCTTTTTGTCCTTTTAATTTTTAATTATTTTTAGCATTTTAAACATTAAAATTCAAATGACTTTTATAATTTAAAATAAGAAAAGGAAGGATGTTTTGTTGTTCGTTTTTAATGTTTGTCAATCATTACTCTTATGTTATGTTTGATTGGACGGATTGATGTGTAATGTAATTAATAATGTAATAAACAATTTTTTTTTTGTCAATCATTACTTTTATAATAGTAAATTGAGGTGTAGATTATGACAAAAATTACGTAGTCAAACGACTGTTGAATTGAGTTTAGTTATATGTAATTGAAGATTTCATTATTTGTTTTACGCAATCATTCATTATCATTACTTTGTTACTTTTTCAAAAAAACAATTATTATATTGTTATTTTCATTATATTAATTTTATCAACAATAATAATAATAATAATAACAACAACAACAACAACAAGACTAAAATATAATGTGTTATATTATTAATTTCATTATATTTCAATCCTATTATCTATGCAACTTGACTAAACTATGGACTCGTGGGTGTCATTAGTTTGAAGCCAAGCAATATGCAATGAGTTGAAGCGGAATCAAGTTTCGACTCTGCGCTGACTCGGTGGCAACTGGGTCACCGTCTTTGAATCTTTTGGAGAAAGAACTTCTGTTGGTTTTGTTGGGTTTCTCAAAGAGAATGGAGGATGTTGTTAATGGTGAAAGGGTGAGTCGTGGTGAGTTGACTCAGTTGTGTTTTTGTTGGGTAGTGTTCTTGGTCTTCTAATTCATCAGTTGATACTCCTCTTGAGCAACGAGAGTGGAGTGTTGTGGAGCAGATGTAGCTCGTTTTCACTTCATTTTCATACTCTTCATCATCTTTTTCTCCATCGAATTCTTGTTGTTTATAGCATCTCATAATGGCAAAGTAGCTCACAATCAACTATGCTGTCAGGGCCATGGCGATAAGCCTTTCCGTTTGAGTGGAACCAGCGGAAAGGCCATGCATTTAAGCCACCGACATGGGGAACAACATCAACAAGCTTTTTCTGGAGAGATTGCAACCTACGAAACGTGAGTTCAACAAGAGGAGCGATACAACCTAAACTGTCATCCAGGCTACCAAATAACATAGCAAAAGGATAGGTTTTATCAGAGGCTGGAGAGGCAAGCATCTGCAACAGCAAGAATTTTGTCACATGGGCTCCAACATGAAATTCAGCCCTTGAAAGAAGTTTCTGTCCTTTCCAACTCTCTGACGTCTTTGGTGCATAATAAAATATCTTAATATTCTTTTGCTAATCTGTGGATTTCTCTACTTCTAGGGGTGATCTGTTTCTACTAAGATTAATACTGGTGAACGATTTTTGTTTAATGGAATGGAGATGATCAAATGGGAAATGTAGAGTTCTTAAAGAAGAAGAGAATGAAGTAATGTTTTCAGATTTAGGTTACAAATTGGGAAATTTTAAAACTGTAAAAATGTTTATTTTATTTGACTCACTTTTAAATTACTAAAGAGTAATTTCGGGTTTTCAACAATTTTTACTGAGTTAGCAGAATAGCTAATTGAATTTTGAACATTTGTCCAGCGGAATGCCAACGAAAAACTAATAGATAGATAAATGTATATTTTAGAAACTTGGTGAGGTAAGTATAATTATGGACGTACCTCAAGTAGGTTAGTGTAATTTACCCTTTAGTTTTTATTGCGATGTGTTTTTTGCAATGATTTAATACTAGTATCTCAAATTTGCGTTGTATGTGATGAAATAATATGTCAACATAAACAAAATTATCTTCTCACTCATAAGTATATTAATCAGTAGTAAGTCACGAATAGTATTATTGATTAGCAAATCAAACCTTGCAAAGAACCTCCATGAGAAGAGAATAACAATAAGGGCAAAAAAACCAAAAAAAATAAAAACAATTGAATGAATTTACCAAGAAAAATAAGAAAAAAATAAAATGTAATGAGAGGACTATATGCAAAAGAATGAAACATATCGATGTAACTAAATGAATTTAAAATTATTGGTGTTGATTAATTAAGATGAAATAAAGAGTGAGAAATAGATGAAGAGAGAATCAACGTCAATTGAAGATGAGAAAAATAATGGGAGCGAGGGAGCTAAGCCTGGGTGGGATACTAGGAGAGGGAAAAACGTGGGAGAAAGATATAGAGAGTTGGAGTAAGTTGAGTTACGTATCTAACTTTATTTAAATATTTAATTTATACGTTTAAACAAAGATGTTTTAGATATTTTGAAGAGTGGACACTAAAAGTGTGTTATGACTTTATTATATAACTAGCATATCAACACATGTTACACACATGTTGATATGCTTTTCTGTGAGATTAAATAGCCTAACGTGCGTTTTGATATGTTTTTTTATATGATGAAGCAACATGCTAATAGAAATAAAATTATATTTTCACCCATAAGCATGTGAAACAGTAGTATACTACGTATAGTCTCCTGTAGTTTGATTAGTAAACCAAACCCTATAAAGAATCCCCAAGAGAAAGACGATCAAGACAAAATCACCAAAAAAAAAAACAAATGAATGAACTCATCAAGAAATATAAACAAAAGAATGAAAAAGAATAAGAAGATTATAAAAGAATAAAAAGATTGGTACCTGAAAGAATTTGAAATTATTGAACGTGAATTGGAAATGAGAGATAAGGAGTATGGAGTAATTAAGTTTAGGTAGGGTGCTAGGGAGAGAAAAATATGAGATAAATTGATGTGTCTAGCTCGCTAAGTTGAATTATATATTTAATTTTATTTAAATATTTATTTATTTTTTAAATATTTCAAGAGTAGATATCGAAAGGACCTTCTATCATAATAATATATAAATAGATAATAGGTTTATCGAAGAAAATTAAAGTTGTAGTGGAAGGGAACTAGGTTTAACAATTAGGCCCATTTTAGTGATGCTGTGTCAATAAATTAAAATGTCGAGGTGAAGAGTGACCCATGTACTTTCCCCATTTGTTGACAGGCGAAAAGAATGAAATAGTATAAACTTTAATGGGGCTGAAATGGGCGTTTGATTCAAACAACGGCCGACCAAAATCACGGTTACTATCATGTCAAAACGATTTATACCTTTTATTTTTTATTTTTATGCATAGGTCTGAATTCATTATACTTATATTGGTGTTTATATTTATGGATGCTAAAAATACTTAGTTAAATTGGGTTTAAACAATTAGTTTTAGATCTGTATAAAATTTTATTAATAATTTAAAAAAATTTCTTTAGTGATGCTACTATATGTGTGGAACCAAAAAATAATATTACCAATTAAATTATCTAAAATTATTAGTGAAATTTCGGACAAGTTATCGGTGCAAAACTGCAAGTGCACAATATCGTAATTTTATAGTAAAGTGATAAGATGAGTATCGTTCTCAGGAATTGGTAACTTACTTCTGACAAGTACTGAAATAATACTAATCTCGATTTTATTTAGAAAAATCTCTCTTCGTTGTTTATAATTGCAATATGAAATAAAATCAATTTAAAGGAAATAATCAAAGGAAAAGAAAGTTGTTTTCGAATATCAAATTAATAAGAGAAAGAAGTTTTAGGAAACCGATTTCACTTAATTCCTCACTATGCTTAACTCATCTAACTAATTAAAATTAATCCTCTTTGTTAGTTAGCGAAATCTCAAATTTATCCAAAAGCCTCTTTCGATAGTCAGTTGGACATGTTCTTATTCATCATTCTACACAAGTATGCAAATTAATAAAACAAGAAAGCATTAAGACCAGTGATTTTTTTTTTAAACTATGCAAGTTCATATAAGTCTTTCGATTCTTATATTTACCTATGCTGAAATATCTAAGTTCTATCCTATAATTCCTTCTTTCGACAGCAAATCATAAGATCAAGATCATCTAATTAATGGCCAGTCAATTAAAACCAATACGTTCAAAATAAATCAACCAAACATAGAGATAATTACTGCAAATCAGCATAGAAAAGCAAGCAAAGTTTAAAATTAAATTACATCATTTTCCTAGAATAAAGAAAGTTTAGTTCATGCTGAAAATTAAATTTAACAGTAATAAATTCACCATAATTCTGTAAACCAGTGTGCGTTAAGCTCCTGTTGCTGCTATGGAGGGCTGTTGTGCGATTAGTGCTGGATACCGAGCACGGGGCGAGGTAGGTGCCTGCTGTGAGGAAGCAGCTGCTGGAGGCGGCAACTGCTGGTGCCGGATTAGGACAACTGCTCCTGCTGGATGAGGAGGACTGGTGGTTGTAGGCAGCTATTGCCGGATGACGAGGAGAGAGATGCCGGCTATCTCTCTAGGTCTGTGTCTCTAGGGCTGCAGGTTCTCCCCTTAAATTAAGGTTTCTCCCTTTAAATTAAGGTTTCTCCCTTTCCTTTATATAGGCTCAAAAGTCTTCAATTAAAATTTCATTTTTTAAACAAGAGAAAGAGTCCCTTGACGATAGGACACTAAAATTTGGATCTTTCCCTTTTTCTAAACCTGAACTAAATTAAATGACAACAATGAAGCCTAAAACCAACAAAAATTAATAAAATTATATTAAATTTAAAAGTTAAGACGTGATAAAAATAAGAAATTATGCACGACATCAAACACCCCCAAACTTAAAAAATTTATTTGTCCTGAAATAAAAATAAAACGAACTCATAGAAAAATCTCATCACTCATCAAGCCATGATCTGAATTTAGATTTCATTACTAGCATCTTACTATTTTAATATCAAGGTTAACAGGAAAATCAATAAAAAAATTAGCAATTTGTCAAGAAAGAGTTAAGAGACTACTTTAGCCTAAAGCTAAGTCCTTGAGTATGTGTGATATAGTCAATTCCAAACCACCTGCAAACTTAGATAAAAGTAGAACAACTGAAGCCAGGGGAATTCTCTCAAAATTTAACTCCATAAGTCCAATTTTCAGAAACCCTCTCCACTAATGTAGTCAACACCAAAATTAGAGATCAAAAGGTCTTTAATCAGGTTGTAATGACAGGCCACGAGGTGAGGGCTAAGAAAGAAATTGATAAGGAAAATTAAAGCAAACTTGGAAAATACTTGGTGGAAAGAACAAAAAAAGAGATATCCACAGGTTTTGATGAGAGTCATAAAATGTATCATAACAGTACTTAATTGTTGGCATTTTAGGGTTGATCTAGGGTTTAATTACACTTTTATACCTTAATAACTCTAAAGTGATATTCTTGAATCATTAACTTATTTCGATGCATTTTCAGGTACTTGGTATTTAAAAGAGATGGAAAAACTATCATTGCTTGAAGCACTAAGATTCCATGCATATCAAGGAGAAGGAGGAGTTGTGGAAGGATAAAACGAAGAGAACCTCCACCAACCAATGAGAGCCGCGGCCTGGACTAGTGAGGGCCGCAGCCTCTAGAAAGATTGCCCAAAAGAGCCAAGTCCACCTTTAGTGGACACCTAGGCGCCCAGAGCAAGCACCAGTCCCGGCAACGGAACGACAAAATTTGATTACGCCCAAAGTATAACGCAGTAGTTCTAGCACAACTTTGGGGTGTCGATTCCACAGAGAAACGTGATCTACAAGGAAAGTGTAAAATTTTAATATGAAACGGTAGAATCTAAATGAGAGAATCTGAGTAGTGTGAGAAAATTATGTAATTGTAATGAAAAATATAATGGAAGCAACAAGGTTCCGGGAATCCTCCCTAGGTTCGTTGCCTTATTCCAATCTCGATTCAGTTGTTTTTATCTCGATTGCAAGTTTCACATCGCAAACAAATAATCGGTATATATTCAATCAAAGCACATGTAAACCCTAATGTAATTGCTATGAAGTACTCTTTACTTTCGATTCAAGCACACATGACATATCCTATAGGTTTATCAAGAAACGACAATATATCCCAATGACAATATCGCAGTAATGGACAAACCTAAAAGAGAGATCTACCGGACTCAATCACATCTAAACAACTTGACATAAGAAGAGCTTGACTAGACTTATATGGAGAAGAAACATGCAATCACTAGATTAAGAAAATCTAAGATAAGAAGAACATAAAGTGCAGCTGTCACATGAACCTAAATTCTTCTTGTTTAATCAAAGAGTAAATCATAAACAATGTTTTAACAATAAATCCTTACAACCGAATCAAGAATGAAAATAGAAACAACTACACCTAAGGATTCATCCCTTTGCCTTGCTTGGAGATTAGTTGGCTATGGAGTTCATGCTTGAACACTTTGATGGAGAGTGTGGCAGCCTTGATAAGTTTTCCAGCCTTCAATCATCCCCCTTATCAAACCCTAAGTGATCTATTTATAATACAAAAGTTCCAAGGGTGTTTTAGGGTTTAAACAATCATTAAAGTCCTGATTAGGTCATAACTCGGAAACAAAGTTTCATGTGCACGCCGCAGCTCACACTTATCCAGGCCGCGGCTCAAGCTTTTGAGACTTTTCTTCACTTTCTGGAGGCCGCGGCACTAGGCAAAAAGTCAAGTTTGTGTGATGATAGGGGCCGCGACGCCCACTCTTCCAGGTCACGACACACACTGGTGGCTTCTTTGCTCTTTTGGGCTTGGTTCTGGAGGCCGAGGCTTAGACTTCTTCAGGTCGCAACACCCACACTTAAGACTTAGTTTGTTTTCATTTTGTCCTTCTGCAACCATGCCCTCACTCGAATGTGCATCGAAGCATCGTGCTTTAAGCTATGATAGCTTTCCATCTCTTTTGAACTCAAAGTACCTAAAAATGCACCAAAATAAGTCAATGATCCAAGAATATTACTTTAGAGTTATCAAGGTATAAAAGTGTAATTCAAACCTCGATCAACCCTAAAATGCTAACAAATAAATATTGTTAAGATGCATTTTATGACTCTCATCGTAACCCCCAACTAGCTTATTGCTAGTGCCTAGCAATTCAAGCAAAAACAAGACAATGTGAAATGAATTTTATGGTAGTAATCAAAACAAAGTAAAGCAACGCTAGCGTTAGACCAAGAGTAATTCAACTTTTTGTCTCAAAAATCGCACATAACACACAACACATAGAAGCATTAAATATCACTCAAGTCCAAAAGTAATCCAAACATCAATCTTAGAATAGTTATCGACTTTTAACATCCATCTTACCACAATCCATTAATCCGAACACCCGGATGATTTTATGCACAATATTCATGAATACAAGTCTTGGCCTCTAAAAATATATTAATTTGCGTGACATCAATCAAAGCTCCATAGGCTCACTTTTCAAATCACTCTCCACTATTGTAGAAAAATCACACCACATTGGATCAATAGGTCTTTAATAAGCTTGTAACGTTAGATTAAGGTAAAGGTCAAGAAAGAACGGGAAGTATTCAACAAGCAAAAGAACTCAATCTCATAGTTTTAAACATAACCACTTTAAGCACTGGATAACCTTACTTCAACACCTAACTCTTTCAACCATTTTTCGAGCATTTCTCTCAATAAATCACCATTTTTTTTCTTTTCTTCTTCTTCTTTCTTTGCCATAATTCATTTCTTTTTTATTTTGGCATATAATTATTCACCTTCTTTTTCATTTTCATTTTCTTTTCTTTTACATAACCCCCAACTTATCTCCTTTAATGTACTTGGGTTATGGTAGTAATATATATATATATATATATTTTTTTTTTGAATATTTCCATCCTTACTCCTCTTAAGTGCTTCTCAACAAATGTGTATAACTAAGTTCTTTTAAAAGAAAGGTAAGGATAAAATATTTTTAGGCTCATAAAGGTAAGTAAATGGGTTATCAAAAGAAACAAGGCTCAATTTCTTTTTTAAGAAAAAGGCTCAAACAGGTGAGTAGCGATAAATATAGCACGGGTAAGTTTGAAAAGCTCAAAAGGTCCAAAAATGGCCTACATCATGTCCTAAGTAGTGTGCATTCTAGGATTTCGTCTCGACTTGGATGCATAATTGGGTAATTAAAGAAGGGAAGTACAATCCAAGATTTTGTTGCACAGTATGTATAATAGAATTAAATATGATCTGGCCCACATCAATAGTCATACCTATCGAAATAACATAAATCAGCATCGCTCTCTCAACAGTAAGGTCACTATAGTGCGTAGCAGGCATCAACCTCTGACATACAAAATATTGCCAAGCTCGAGCATTGACAATTAGAGAAGTACCAGGCAAGGTTATAGGGGTATCACCCGTCATTTTCCATGTAGTGCCTGGAGTACAGAGAGCATTGCAAATCTCTTCATAATTAATATTAGATGTATATGCACTATACTCACTATTTTCTATGTCAGAGAGCCCATAGAATCTGTTGATAGATGTGCTTCTAAAAGAAACTCTTTTTCCTCTCACTCTCACCTTACCATTCCTATGTTCTTCTGCATTAGCATAAAATTCTCTAATCACATTTGTGAGGGAATGAGATGGTTAGCTAGCAAATGTACCCCAATGCCTATCAATAATCATTCTAAACAAGGTGGGGTTTGCTCTCTTTGTTTTGTTGAATCCTTTCTCAGGAATGGGTTTTCTAGTGTGCATCATCCTAACATATCTCTCACTAGCCTCAAAACTAACAAATTTTCTCTCATCATACTCTTGTGCTTGTTTCCCCCTTTCTCTCTTAGGTTTAGGTGCCATTGGAATCAAATATATAGAACAATAGAACTAATTCAAAATTAACCACCCAAATAGCACAAATGAACAACAAATAGAAGAAATTTAACATATTTGATGCCCAAGTTGGGGAGAAAAAAGACTACCCACCAACTTGAAGTTTTCTTGATGAACCCAAAATCTTCTTAGTACCAAGCTTTTTGGAGAAATTTCCAACAAAATCTGCAATATTAGTGCACAATCCTACAAGAAATGATGTTAGAATCAATAAATTTTGAGTAAAAGTGAGTGGGTAAGTGAGGGTTTTGGAGAGAGGATGAGAGAGAGGGAGGTGTGCTACTATAATCTCAAATTAGAAATGAAGAAGGAGGGCTGAAATTTTGCTTTAAATGGACCAGGGCACGAGTAGGGGCCGCGGCTTGCTCTTTTGGGCACTGCAGCTTGAGCTGATGGGCTGGATTTGTGTGCATTCTATGCGCTGCGGTGCGCAAGATACTGGGGCACAACGCTATGGGAAGGCCGAGATGGGCTGGATTGGTGCACTTCCTGGTGGGCGAGGTGCAACGCACACTGGGCCTAGGCGCGGCCCAGTCTGGTTCTAGTAGGAAAAACTCGTTTGTTCACTTAAAAAAAAAACACCAAAACATATAATAGAAAGTTAGTAAGAATAACCTCAAAATGAAAATTAGATTAAATGAAACTAGAAGCTAAAAATTAAACTGAAGATAGACTTAATTAAAAATAAAACAAACAAAACAAAAGAATATAAAAGTAAAAACATACCCGTGTGGTGTGGTCAAGGTGAATAGACCGGATCCATAAGTGGAATGTCTTCCACTTCTGGATCTTTCCTATCAATTAAAATCTTAAGGCATTGACAATTTACTTTAAATATCCGACCATCTCTTGTATCCTCAATTTCTACCGCCCCATTTGCAAAAATATTTTTCACTATAAAAGGATCGGTCCACCTCAACTGAAGTTTTTCTGGATGCTTATGGAGTCTAGAATCGTATAAGAACACCCGATCATTGGGCTTAAATGTTTTTCCCAAAATATTTTTATCATGAAACACTTTCATCTTAGCCTTATAGATTCTAGAGTTCTCATAAGCATCATTTCTTAACTCCTCTAATTTGGTCAACTGATATTTCCTAAGCTTACCCGCTTCTCCTATGTCAAAATTGAAAGACTTGATGGCCCAATAAGCTCGATGCTCGAGCTCTATAGGTAAGTGGCAAGACTTTTCAAAAACAAGCCTATAAGGTGACATACCTAAGGGGGTTTTGAAAGCTTTACGGTAAGCCCAAAGCGCATCAACTAGTCTCAAAGACCAATCCTTGCGATCCGGGTTAACCGTTTTTTCTAAAATTTGTTTAATTTCTCTATTAGTAAGTTCTACTTGTCCACTAGTCTGAGGATGGTAGGCTGTAGAAATTTTATGTAACACCCCATATTTTCTCATCAAAGCTTCAAAATAACGGTTACAAAAATGTGTACCTCGATCACTAATTATAGCACGTGGTGTACCAAATCGAGATAACACAATTTATTTGAGAAATTTAATTACCGTTCTATTATCATTGCTTCGGCAAGCTGCTGCCTCTACCCATTTTGACATATAATCTATTGCCACGATTATATATTGATATCCGAAAGAAGAAGGAAATGGTCCCATGAAATCAATGCCCAAGCACGATCCCTTCTTGAACCATGAAATGGCACTTCTCCTAATTTAGGACTAGATTTTTATCTTCACTTCTCTACAAAACAAGAGCTAAATTGTGTAAAAAATGATCAAAAGATGTACCAAAAAATGAAAAATCATCCATAAAAATTTCCATCATCTCTTATGCCATGTCAGAGAAATAGCCATCATGCAACATTGAAATGTCATTGGAGCATTGCACAATCCGAATGGCATCCTCTTAAAAGCAAATTTGCCGTAGGGGCATGTGAATGTAGTTTTCTCTTGATCTTTGGGAGCTATGGCAATCTGGTTATACCCTGAATAACCATTTAAGAAGCAATAGTAGGAATACCTATCCAATCGATCCAGAATTTGATCAATAAAGGGCAGTGAAAATTGATCCTTCCTTGTTACTTTGTTCAACTTGCGTAATCCATACATATACGCCAACCAATGACTGTTCTTGTAGGAATAAACTCATTGTTTTTGTTTCTTACCACTATCATTCCACCCTTTTTTGGTACAACCTACACTTGACTTACCCATGAGCTGTCTAAAATAGCATAGATAATTCTAGCATCGAGGAGCTTCAAAATTTTAGCTCTCACGACCTCCTTCATTGCTGGATTTAATCTTCTTTGGTGCTCGATCAATGGTTTGTAAAGTTCCTCCATTAAAATCTTGTGCATGCAAATGGAGGGGCTTATACCTTTTATGTCGGAAATAGTCCATCCTAGGGCTGTTCT